>CM021101.1:371214135-372519705 GCA_007115665.2 Sequoiadendron giganteum | reverse complement strand
AATGTAGACATGTAAAATTGACTTAACACTTATCACACATAATAAATAAAAAATTCTCATCATCAACATCATTATCATCGAACATCACTGCATTTCACATCAATTCACTTTCTCATCATTTTTGACCAATTAAATAAATTACATTTATTTAATATAGTCCTAATCTAACTTTATTCCTCCTGATTAATTAAAACATGCCAATTATTTAGTTATGTCGCTAATTCACTTTATTCCCCTAAATCAATTGAATTATTAAAACTTAATAATTTAATTATGTCACTTTCCCCCAAATTTGAATAAATGAATTTAATTATTCAAAACATCATAAAAAATCAAATCAAATAAATACCAATTTGTTTGCAAAAGTCAAACTTGATTTGCACGTTCAATTCAAAAGAAGTACTTAATTAAATCAATCAATTAATTATCCTCACCCACTTTCCTGATTGAGAAAATTATGAACCACCAATTGCTCACTCTATTTCCTAACTAATCAATCTATTCTTCAATCCCACATATTATTCAATCTATATTCTTGACAGATCAATCTATTCCTTAATCCCACTAATTATGCAATCAATTTGCACAAATTATGCCCATCTAAATCCTCTCAACATATTTCGACTGTCGATCGAGATATTCTACAATGTAATCCAGAGCGTTCATTTCAAAATAGGAAATCTATATACCAAAGCTTATTCCCCTCTCAAATCATCTAGAATTTACAAAGGGAAGTGCTACACAACTACCTTTTGAGCATGATTCATCCACACATTCTAGTTGAACCTCTCACATCCTTTGAAGCTTTTTCAACACACAATCATTGAGGCTTCATATTGAATTGAACAATCCAACATACATCAATACAGATACACTTTGATAGAGGATGGTAAAAGCTATTTCATTTTGAATTCATTGTTATTGCTTTTTTTCAATTTCGTTCTTGAATTATTGATTTTATAGTTACATTTTGTGAGTAATGGGCATAAATCAATTAACGTTTTGTTGTTTAGATTAGTTTCTAATCATTAATCTAATCTATTGCATCTTCTTGATTTCCCCCTTACATAGGATGTTTGAAAGAAAAGGAAAGATGTTCCAAAGAAGAAGAAGGATGTCCAAAAGAAGAAGAAGGATGTTAAGAAGGACACCCCCACACCTAGGCATTTAGGAAGATTAAGGAAACAAGGTGTTATGAGGGGAAGTGTGGAGAAACCTGAGGAAGAGGAAAAGGGAAAAGAACAACATGAGGAAGATGTCATGTTAGTAGAAACAAACTCTGAAGGGAAGGGAGATATCCCTGGTAATTTAAATGCACATGTGAAAAGGAAAAGATATGTGTCTACTAGTTATGATTTAGAGTCAGAAGATGTGTTTGTTGCTAAAAAAACACAAAAGAAAACCCCAAAAATCTAACTTATGAAGACTATTATTGCCCAAGGGGTGGTAATGAACAACTCATGGGAACAAAGGAAATGTATATAGAAGAAAGAAATGTTAGGAAGGAGCTCCACGAAGCCTTGGAAAAATAAAACATTTGGAAGAGTTAGTAAAGAGCTATGAAAAGAAGGATAAGGAAAGGGAAACAAAAATACAAGAAATGGAGGAAAAATTGCAAACATATGGGCATGGTATTAAACTTGATTTGTTGGAACAATTGGCCATAACTAAGACTGGGGATGGAGAATTGGTAGTACCAGATCAAAGACCTCCTCCTATAAGAACCCCAATTCACCATACAACCTTGCCACATGGTTATCACTTATGGAGGGTGACTGATGATTTTGCACAAGTAAAATAAAAGTGGAAGAAAGAAAAAGGAATCTCGATTGAAGAACATGATAAGGAGTTGGAAAAGAAAGATATGGAATTAAGAAAATTGGCAGTCAGATTGGAAGAAGTGCTAAACAAAGTTGTACATATAATAAGATGTAGACCTCTAGCAAGGAGATATGCATTATTTCTGCAGGAAATATTTCTAAGTTTTTAGTTTAGTAGGCTAATTAGTAATCAGTTAGTTGGGATGAGCAAATTTTTTGAGTTTCTTAATGTTTTTGCTAATTCTACACCTACGGAGCAGGATCAATTGTGTGAATACTATTTACACAATTATGTGGTGCCAAATGAAATAGAATGGAATCCTGTGATGTTTGTAGGGTATATCTACGTATGGGCACTTGCATCTTATTACAAGAATGAAAAACTCAGGGGAGAAATAATGGAAGAATATGAGGAGAGGAAAAAATAAATTGCTCTCCTCATAAGGAAAGAATCTAAAAACTCGATGCAGTTATAAATGAATGGTTGAAAATCCTAGATCATAAAGGTGTAGGCAAGAAAAATATGAAACTAAGGACAATAAATTATAAAAGAATGAAAACATTAGCTGTGGGTTTGGGTCAATAATGCTACAGTTAGATGCAGAGCAGATGGAATAGCTTGACCTTAGAATTATAGAGAAAGGAACCTCATTCCATGTATAATTTCACCAGCATGCTTGAAAGGGTACACAGATACATGAAAATTAGTGTTGACATAGGAATTTACTAGGTACCACTCACATTTCACCCACCTATGCTGCTCTATCTAGTTCCACATTGGATCGGGGAGAAAGGTGAAGAATGTGAGAGAGCTAGGAATACCAGAATGAGGCAACTTGCAGCTTACAAAGGTTTTTACTTGAAACAGATCAAGAGAGTTGATGTTGTTATGGAACTTAGGTAGATCACCTTGCAATATAATCTATACTCCAAGTTTTTTTCTTGAGGACAAGCAAAAGTATAGTTGGGCGTAATGATGTGTTCCTTTATTAGTCTATTTTCTATTACTTTAATGCATACTTTTAGACACTTTTAAATATACTTTTTAGACAATACTCTTATATTATGCTATCTTTTTTTACTTATTATACAACCTTAGACCTAAATCATAGTAATGGAAATATGGTTATGATCTAATGGTATTGCATGGTTTATATGTAAGTATGTATGAAATGTGGATGGAATTCTATGTATAATTATGGTAGTTATCTTTGTGTACATGTTTTGTGGATTAACCTTTTTGCAATCAAGAAGAAACTGTGAGCCCGTAGAAACTGAAGCTTTAACCCACAACAAAAGGAAGACTGGGACAACAAAACAGGGGAAGTTCCAAATTAAGCTAAATGCAATAACTACTATATGAAGACACATGATGGAGTTCAACATGAACCATTATGACAAGTTAATAAAGCGCCGAAGAAGAATAACTCTTTTTTAATAGGATTTTGCATAACTTTTTATGTGTTTTACATGCAAATCTGTTTCATAGAGTTTTATTTCTATTAGGATTCTTCTTTATTCTTAGTTATAGTTTGAAAAAAATAATCTTAACTATATGATCTGATATCTCGGAGTGGAATTTAATGATTGCAGTTATTTGTTGCTTAGAATAAGACTCCCCTGTGCTTGTATATAGCTGATGGTTGAGTCCTTAAATAAGATAGTTGTTTTTCAATATCTATTATCAGTTGCTTTTCAGTTTCAGTTATCAATTACAAACATGTTGAGGATTTAGAATGATTTCATTGAATATAATCTGTGAAGAAGATTTTGTGTAATCTTTTTTGTTACATAATGATGGAGTTCAATTTTACATGGATGCATAGAATCTGATAGTTAGATTTGGTTCTATATAAGTGAGGACAAATACTTGAGTAGGAAACTCAAGGTAACTATTCTTCATTTCATTTATAGCTATTATTTTTGTTTATTAGTCATTTTCTGTTTATCATTACTTCATGAATTACATGTAAGTTAAATTAGAGTCTCATACTTTGATTGTTTATTTGGGTATGTGTGTATTTGGTTAACCAGTAGCACTCCAAAGGTTAGAATAGGCCAGTTGTTAGTTTTGATTAGGTTTACATTGATACAATGACAATTTAGTTATAGGTTAAGCTAAAGGTACCCATAACCATTAGCGCTAGTTTGTTCCTTTACTATTTTACAGTTCTATAAATTTCCAGAAAGTAGAACATCTTGAATAGGATAACTCAGGCAACCTCAAGTCTCTGAAGTCACATATAGTGCAACACCATTACAAGTTTACAAACTTTGGGTTCAAAATTTAATAAAAGTCTTTACAATGTTGAGTGGACTATTCAACCAAATATACCTCTGAATTGTGTAGGTTCTACCAAATTTATAATACATTAGTTTAGAATCTACAAATATCATATGAAAATAACCATCCATCATCAAATGATGAATCAACATCACTACCAAAGCTCCCATTAAACTGTGTAATCAAGCTCTGAAGGCATATTGATAACCATATCCTAACTGAAGTTCCTCCATGGCCCCAACACAATCAAAGAACTCAATACCGTGAGCTCCCAAAAGTTAAAGCCTAACCACAATCTCCAAATCAAGAAGATACAATGGCCTCACATCCTTTGTCAGTAGAACCAAAGATGTAATTAAACTCTTACTATAATCGAAGTGTAGAATCAAAGAGCTCCTTATTCCA
The DNA here is from genome assembly GCA_007115665.2 of Sequoiadendron giganteum. NCBI lineage: Eukaryota > Viridiplantae > Streptophyta > Pinopsida > Cupressales > Cupressaceae > Sequoiadendron > Sequoiadendron giganteum. The sequence goes on along the minus strand of CM021101.1, from coordinate 372,515,196 downwards.
CCAACACCTATTGCAAAAGACCATCCATCTTATAATCAAAGATTATCTATGGCTCACTACACACTATAGCAACAATAGCTCAGAACCAAATTCTTTAAAAAAATAAGATAAAACACATTATGTAACTTCATAAAGCTCCAACGAAAAGTAATATTGAGTTATACATGGAATAATTACCAATATAATTTCCAACACTACTAAAAGTGAACAAAGCTTCTCATGCACCATAAACTACTATTGAAAATTCAAATGAATGACTATATCAAGTACTCTCAATAATCATCTCTCACTATAATAAGTACACCAATGTAATAATGGTGACCAAGAATATGGCCTACCAAAAAAATCCACATTAGCAAAGTTTACAAGATCTACAAATATTCAACATCTCAAAGGAGAAATACATAATCAATGCTCCAATCTCAAATAACTGAAAAATAGATTCAACCCCACATTAGTATCATGAAAAAAAAGATATTCAAGTATAACATGTGGATTTCCAAGACTCAAACACTAGGATTAATGCTAGATCTAATTTTCTAATAAAACCCACATAAGAGTAACCATAGATAAAAAAAAAATCCTCCAAGCAACCATGCAAACTTGTAATTGTCTTCATCCAGAACACCCTGAATACAACCTCATCAATATATCTATACTAAATATTTTAGTTAACATGTAAAACATGCAAAACCATCTCTGTAAATCTGAAATCCATTTAAACATCCAGATATTCACATAAAAAATGTCATCGCAATAATGAAATAAAAATAGATCTACAAATCCACAACTGAAAAAAAGAGTAAACTGCAACCCAATAGGAAAAACCAAGTTTTCCAAGAGATTATAACATAATTTGTCCAAGTTGACCAATTACTGAACAAAATTCCCCCTACCATAACCAACTTGGATAATGCCACTATTCTTAGGGATGTCACTCTTGAGGAAGTTAGGCTGGTAGTTTTCAGCATGGGAGCCTTCAAGGCCCTTGGACTAGATGGTTTTCCTCTGACCTTCTTTTAGGAGTATTGGGAGATTGTGGGAGAAGATATATTCCTTGCTACCAAAGACTTTTTCAGGTCATAAAAACTTCTAAAACAGCTAAACCATACCTTTTTGGCCCTTATTCCCAAAATTGAAGACCCTTAGACCATGGCTGAGTTTAGGCCCATTAGCTTGTGCAACACCATATATAAAATATTCTCTAAAATCTTTGTCAACCGCCTAAAACATTTTCTTGAAAAAATGATTAGTCCCTACCAAAAATATTTTGTCCCAGGTCACCGCATTATGGATGCTGTCATTTTCACACATGAAATCCTTTACTCCATGGATAGATGTAACAATTATGGTATGGATTTCAAATTTGACATTTCCAAAGCATATGAAAAAGTGTTGTGGATTTTTTTGATCAAAGTGTTAGCTAGGTTTGGATTCAATCAAACTATTGTTAATCTCATTTTTGAATGTATATCTATGGTCAAGTATTATTTTATGGTTAATGGGGTTCCATATGGTTTCTTTAGTGCTAGAAAAGGGATAAGGCATGGATATCCCCTTTCTCCCTATCTCTTTATTATGGTTGTTGATGTCTTAAGCCACACTATTTCAAGAATTTTAATTAATGGTACTATTAAAGGAGTTAAACCTGCAACTTCCCTTGAACCTTTAGCTATTCAAAAATATGTGGATGACACCATCCTCTTCGAGAAAGATTTGGTGGTGGAAGCCAATAAATGGAAGGATTGCCTAAATAATTATGCCTCTAGCTCAGGTCAATGTATAAACTACAATAAGAGCATGATATACTTCTTCAACAAACCTCAAGCCCTTCAAGACAAAGTGAATTTTGTTTTGGGTTATAGGAGTGTTTCCCTTCCTTCAGTGTACCTTGGCCTCCCTTTCACGATTAAGGAAGTCACCCCTAGCTTTTGGAACTTGATTTTGGAAAGAATGTAGAGGAAATTGGATGGATAGATGGAAAGGCTCCATTCCGAGCCATGCTAGTAAATTCTAGCTTTTGGTTGTTGCTCTTCAAGGTATCCTTGTGTACTTTCTATCCCTTTTTAAAATTCTTAGATATATTGTTAAGAAATTTGAAAGAATACGAAGGAACTTTCTCTGGTCGGGTACAAAGGAAAAGAAGAAATTGACTTTGCTAAGTTGGGATACTCTCTATCTCCCTAAATCTAGTGGTGGCCTTAGTATAAGAAAAATCTAACCTACTAAAAAATCCCTTCTTGCAAAGGTTGGATGGGATTTGTTGAGGAATAGGAAGGACTGATGCACATTGATGAATTCAAATTATCTCAATAAAAACCCTCTAATCAGTTGTATCTCGAATGACCATCCCCATGGTTCTTTGATATGGAACAATATATGTAGGATCAAAAGGCTGTTGAACTCTGGGTTGAGATGGAAATTTGGAAATGGTAGAAAAATAAAGTTCTGGGAGGACCCCTGGCTGCTTGAAATACCCCTCAATCAATCTGACTTTAGGAATTTGATGGCCCTTGCCTTTGCCTTTTTTGGAAAAATGTGATAGACTACTTGAGTGGACAATAGGGTTCCATGAGGTGGAAGATATTAGAGAGTTGTTGTCCTCACTTCTTGGAGTAAAGGCATCTTGCTAAGACTCTTCAAGACACTCTCTCTAACCAAAATACCCATTTCTTCTCAGGAGGATGAATTCTAGTGGACAAGGGAAAGCAAGGGTAATCTCTCATTAAAGTCTTCTTATAGTCTACTATCGTTGCAAGGAACTTAGAATAGTGTTCAAAAAAAAGTTTGGAATAGGCATCTTACACCAAAAATCAATTTCTTTTGATGGACAGTGAGTCATAATAGGATACTTACACAAGATAAGTAAAGAAAAAAGGGGATTTCAAATCCCTAATAGTTGTATGTTATGTAAATATGATGAGGAGTCTGTCTCTCACCTATTACTCCACTCTTTGTTTGTTGCTAAAGTTTGGGAGTCTGACTTGCAAAAGTTGGGTATCAATTGAACCATGAATGAAGACCTTAAGAGATTTGTGGATAACTAGCTCTATCCCTATTACCACCCTTTACCTAAAGAAATTTGGTGACAGGACCCCCCATGATCTACTGGTGTCTATGGAAGGAAAGGAATAATAGGATATTTCAAAATGTTAAAAAAAGACCAAAGGAGGTCTTTAGTATTTTCTATAGACTAATTACTAAGAGTATATCCTTGTATGTTTGGAAAATTTTGGAAAAGCCTCCCTCTGCTTTGAAAATCACTATGGCTAACTCCTAGAACAAGAATTTGGATCTCAACTCCTTTGAAAACTCAAAAGTCTTAGCTAGGCTAAACATTGTTTGGAAAACCCCCTCAATGTTTGGCACAAACTTAATTTTGATGGTGTTACGAAAGGCAATCCGATCTTGGCTAGCATCAGGGACATCATTAGAGATCAAAATGATAGAATGATTGTTGCTTTTACTAGTGGTATTGGGATTCGAACCTCTATGACAACATAGGAAAGAGTGCTACTGGGTGGGGTCAAAATTTTTGTTACTCTAGGTATAAAGAATCTACACATGGAGGGAGACTCCAAATCAGTGATTGACTCCATCAACTACAATCATTGTCAGGGTTGGAATATTAGGGATATTATGGTTGATATGAAATCCTTGCTTAGAAAATTTGAAAGAATGAAGCTAACTCACACCTTTCATGAAGGCAACAATGTTGTCGACTCCTTGGCTAATTTGGGATCTTCCTGGGAATCCTCAAAATTTTGAAGGAACTAAATGGTGGGCTTCCTCTTGAATGTTCAAGGATCTATCCTTGAGGAGAAAAATATAATTAACCATTTATGATGAAGACTAATACCTCCTTCATGGGCTGGACAACCTATATTTTCACCTCTGTTTTTGGTATGATGTGGAGAATGTATGATGAGATGGATAGGTACATTTGGGTGACTGGGATGTGGTTTGAGGTGTATTTTCTACCTAGCTAGATTCCCCATGAGACTAATGTGCTTTCTTGTCATTTTTATGAGGCTTCTCCCAAATTTTAGAGCTCATTATTTATTAGGAACACGTGGGTGGCTAAAATATTTGGTAACCCTCACAAACCTTTATTTAATTATGGCCCGATAATTATTACTTACACTACCATAATGGATCCTCACTCTACCTCGAAGTACTTCATCATTGCTTGTTATTGCTTTGCTACTCGAAGTCCCTTGAAAATGCCTAATCATATGTGGGAAGATATCATAGCCTTAATTAGGTAGGATATGCATTTTTTTTATGATAGTTATCCCTTTTGATAAGATTATCATGTACACTGACCTTCTGCATTTTGAAAAAAATCCTGTATTGTTTACCTCTACTAATGTTCACTCCTCTCTATGCTTGAACATGGGTGGTGATTGTGTGAGAACTGAACCAGGCTCCTATAAAGAGTTCCACTGGGATGCGTTGGTTTGGCACATTTGTGTGGAAGATGGTATAGCCTCCTTAATGGAGAGTTTAAAAGGCCATGATGAGAAACTCTTTGTTTAGTTTTCTAACAGTTGTGATATGAGGGTTACCGTGGGAGGTATTTCTTTTGGTATTAATGAAGATATTATCGCCAAAGCCACGAGGCTGTCCCGTTCTATGCAAAATCTTAAGAAGCACATGAAGGTGCAAGACATGGATAGTTTGTAGACCTTCTTTAGTGAGAATGAGCAACCCACTAAACTCCATGCAAGTTTTGACCAGAGAAAACTTCTTTCTCCATGGGATCAGGTGTGCCTTGTGTAGACACTTAAAAATGACTTAGGCCTGCGATCACTATTTTACCACCTTTCGTCATAACATGGTTATAACTCTGTAATTATATTTCTAACCCACATTCAACTATTAATTAAATAATTTATAATTATTTAATTAATTCATAATCTCTCATTCTTCATGATTATTAAATAAATAAATCTTATTTATTTATTTAATATGTCCCTAATTATCAAAGTCTTCTTGCAATTAAATAAAGTCTTATTTATTTAATTAATCCTTATCATTAATATCCTCTTGATTATTAAATAAATATATTTTAAATATATTCATTTAATATGTCACTAATCCCTAAAATCCTCTTAATTAAATAGATTTGTTAATTTATTTAATTAATTTACTACTTCTTCTAAATTAAATAATTATTTTTATTTATTTAATTGTTATATGTGACACTTCTATATTTTTAAACAAAACAAATCATTTAAAAATGTCTCACATAGTTAATTGATTCTTCTTTTAGTAGTTAATTTCAAAAATCAATTACTTATTATCTCACAAAATCCATATTTTGAATTAATTTAATTCAAAATGGAAATATTCTTCTATAAATCAAGTAATTGCTAAAATTATCGATTTTCTAAAATCTCATCCCCTTATCTTATGATTTTTACTAATTTCATCTCAAGGTCACATTTATTATCCACCATTGATTTAATTTCTTAAATTAAATCTTGTCCTCACATTTGGGGATTTTACCCTAACCCTAATTGAGAGTTGCCATTTTGAATCTTAACCATTGATTCTAGGGCATTTCTCAATATCTCATCTCATCCGTCCGTTCAAAATTGCATTTTCTATAAAATGATAATCTTGATCTCATTTTTGGGATCGCTTAATCTATTATTATTTTGGCAATCTCATTATTGGAATTCTCATATCATCTTAGGCTTATATTACTATTTGCATAATAGAAGTAAAATTCTGGTTTGCATAGAGTTATTTTATAAATCCTTTAAAGGCTTTGCTAGGGCTAGGCATATAGAGTTTGCTCACAAATCTGAGGGCATCCATTATCATAGCAAGCTTGAGGAGGTACAATGGAAATCAGTCATGGAGCATAGGAATGGGTGAGATCTTTCTAGTTTCTTGAATTTCTTTACATTTCTCCTTTGCATTCTATTGTTTGATGTTTTTATTGACTTGCAAGTGTTACTAATCCAGTTTTAAACATTGCAGAAAATAATCCTTCATTACACATTGCTATAATGAAATATATCAGCTTAGAAGGTCATTTCAAAGTTTTTTATTTCTATCATTTTTTGTTTCTGAATCATCTCCGCCATAGGATGCTTTTTAGTTTCTCATTTTTTCTACTTTCATCGCTTAAAAGCTTGATCATGAAAACCAAGGAACTCGTCGCTAAGAATCCTGATAAAACCCCTCCTTTAACCCTCCACCAAGGGCTTATCCTTCATTTCTACCATTTTCACCTTGCCCTTTGCCCTCCAAAACCCATATTTGTTGTTAGAATTGAGGAACCTGAAGCTTTTGACCCTTCCCCTTTAAAACCCTCCCCGACCATTTTTGTTGGCTCTAAGAGGAAGCTCACTCCCATTGACACCCAAACTCTTATTGATACTAAACCTAATCCTTCTACTAACAAGAAGAAGGGTAGTGTAGGGCTGGCTCAAACCAAGGCCATCACTGGGCTCTACAAATTAAAGAATATCCCTGCTAAGAAAGGGGAAAAATGCATGCTAAAACCAAAGATGATCAAAAGAAGGGAAAAAAAGGCATAAAATTTTATGTCGAGGAATGTCCCATGGAAAATGATGAGGATGACACTGAGTCTAAAGATTTGGAGGAGGAAAATATGGTGGCTACGAGTTTTGACATGAGGGTGGAACAAGCTAGTGTTCAGAGGTCCAATAGGTTGGCAAAACATAAACCAAAGGTTCTGGTGGATGAAATCTTGAGAAGCTCAGAGTAGGGGAAAGGTTGAGAGGATAGAAAGCATGACACGATCGAGGAAATAGAGTATACAGAAGGACCCAATCACTTCTTAGAGCTGAACCAGATGATTATGGAGGATTCCACTCTGAACTCCTTGAATCATCATGCTCAAGTAGATGAGACTAATAGGATGGATGCTACAAAGGATGAGGAATCTGATGACTTGCTTGCTTGTGTTTTCACTTTGGAAAGAAAGCTTAATAGACCAACCAAATTCACCATCAAGGTCATTCATTAATTGGCTGTCACTCTATCGGTAGTGCTGAAGGATGAGGTTAACAAGAAGGCTGCTGATTCTGAACCCAATAATAGTTTGGCTGGTGAAGATGTGATGAAATTCCTCATGGAAGAATGGGAGGGTATAGCTAGGTGATGGGGTATTTTTTTTTGTTTTTTAGTGGGTTGTTATTTTGTTGTCATTATGTTGTCTCTGTGTATGATCTATATGTTGTAACTAGTTAATTTTTGTTGTTTTTATTTGACGAACTCTGACCCTTTGGTCTGTTTGTGTTAAGGGTATTACACCTTATAAATTCAACTTATATTATCAAAAAAATATGGAACATATTAGTTCCAAAAATTACAAAGAGGCTAGTGGCTTATATTCAAGTGCTTTCATGTAACTAATGGCTAAAACCATAAAATCAACATAAGCACTCCATTCAATAGTCCAAATCAAGGGTATTTCTCCATTTGACCAAGATGTCACCACCCATCCAACATGAACACCTTCTCACTACACATGACCATAAGGTAAAAGAACAAAACCACTAAATAAGAGGATATACACATATTTTTAAACAATATCTCTAAGTTACCAAAACATAATCAACTCCATAAAGATCCATAATTGTTAGCTTCCCATGCCCAACATAGATCACATTGAAAATATCATAGATTCCAATATCACAAATTTTCAAAACAAATTTAACTCATATAAAATTCATTACAGCCCCACAATCCTTCCAACATCCTCCAATTCCTTCTAAAAAATTCCCATAAGCTTTCCAAGTTAAGAAATACAAAATAAGGAATATCCAAAACCTAGTTCACTTTAAGATTTGATACAAAATGATGAAAAATAAATAGGTTCAATAACAACTATTAGGAAACTCGATATCTATCAAAATCAATGGATAAAATATAAGACTTGGACTAAAAAAATATGAAAATATGAAACTTATATGAAAATATGAAAACTATGTTTCCTTAATATAGAATTACCATGATTAGATCCATCTTATTTATGATGTCAAAAATCAGCCAACATATCATGCTTATTAACACCATCTTATATGAAATAACAAAAATATATAAAAAATAACATAACCATAAAATAGTAGCAATGAGACATAAATCAATATCATAAGATCATCACATAACACAAGATTTACATGGAGAAACCCTTGCGGGGAAAAACTCCACTAATAAGAGATGCCAAATTTGCATTATCTTCAAACAAATGAGATTATAATACATTCACTTCTATTATCGTCTTTTCATCCACCATGGAAGCACCTATGTACTTGTGAACAACCTCTTTATGCCTCAACCTATCCTTGTTCCTACGATGAAACTCTGTATCCAACTATTGCTCATCTTTTCTACATCCAAAAGGATAAATTTATAGACTTGTGAAGGCATCTTAAGCCCCAAACAAGGCTTCCAAATTTTACCTTTCATTCCAAACGTCCCCAAACCTTGGAATACCTTCTCAAAATATAAAATGACATCAATTTTGACTCCAATAATTTCCCTCCAACTTGGGCACCCAAACTTGGTAGATAAACATTACATTAAATGTAATAAATGATAGATTACCAAAAGACACTTGTTGCATCATTCTAAGATCCCATTTGAAGAATCCCAACAATAACTCATTTGTCCTTTCCTTATATTTTATTATCCCATTCTAGGCATCCATATGTGGGAAAAACCATATTAAATATTTATGTCCACAACTCACCTTTACTGCTACTACTAGAACCATCACCCCTTATACATATATTACAAACAACAATGAGAATTAATATTACAAAAATATTTTCCCAATACACCTTAAGTTCCTAGAGACACTTTCCAAGGATCTTAGAACCATGACATAGGATTTACAAGGTGGATGGCACCTTAATCCCACTTGAAATCAACATTGTAAATTCCCTATTTTCCCATAAAAAAATTGATAGCAATTCTAGTTAAAAACAATTTTCTAACTACCTATAAAATGGATTAGTTTCTTGCTATGGATTTGATTGAATGTGATGTGAATAGTCACATGATGGAAGTGGAAGGTCATGGTTAAGAGAAATGAACACACAACATAATGTGTGGAAGTGTAGCACAAATTTTATATTGAGCTTGTAACAACATGAGGTGTACATACAGTTTTTAAATACATTATTTTGAATGTGCATACAAAATATTGCCAATTTTTTATAATTTTTCTCTATTGGGGATTTTAATAAAATTTAGATTATTGTTTTATAGATGTAGCCCAAAGAGTGAACCATGCTAAAAGAATTGTTTTTTGCCTATGTGAATTTTGTTCTCTCTGTCTATTATTTATGATCCACATTATTTGATTCATTTATTTAATTGCTCCAATCCTACCTGAGATCCCAACAATTGATATTAGAGTGGTGGTGTTCGATTGTTTGGCAAAAAAGTCTCATGGTTGAGTGGGTGCAATGTATGAAGAAGTGAATTCAAAGGTTGAGAAGTTCAATGATGAGAATTATCAATTATGGAAAATAAAGATGGAGGATTACTTTTATCAAAAATATTTGTGGTGACCATTGCAAGGGAAAGCAAATAAAATGTCAACAATGACAGGTGAAGAATGATTTTTTTTAGATAAAAAGGCACTAGCAAGTATTGAGTTATGCCTTGCATCATCGATGGAATTTAATATCTCTAAAGTGAAGTCAATAGATGAGTTAATGCAACATTAGTGAAATTTTATGAAAATCCCCCAACTTTGAATAAGGTATTCTTGATGAAGAGATTATTTAATATGAAAATGGTAGAAGGAGGTTCTGCTATAAATCATTTAAATGAATTTAATACAATTTCCAATCAATTAACTTATGTAAATGTTAGTTTTGATGAAGAAGTTAGAGCTCTCTTGGTTTTATGTTCTTTTCCTAAAAGTTGGAATAGCTTGGTTATGGCTGTAAGTAACTCTATTTCTAGTTCAAAAATGTTGAAATTTGATGATGTTGTTGGTGTGATTATGAGTGAGGAGATTCGAAGGAAGAGCACATGTGAAACTTAAACATTGGGTAATGTGTTGATTATAGAAAATTGGGGAAAATTAAAAGAGAGAGAGGAAGAAGCCTTGGAGGTCATGGGAATTCATGAGGGGGATTGAAAAATAAAAGATCTCTATCTGGAGGAAGGAAAGATTGGCAGTGCTATGGAAAATCGGGTCATTTGAAGTATGATTGTTGGTCTTAGAAGAGCAAGGAGACAAACATCAAGATGGAAATAAAGAAGTAAATATTGTAAGTAAACCTAAAGATGATGCTTTAATTATTTCCCTAGATAATAATACTAATGATTCATGGGTATTAGATTCAAGGGCCTCATTTCATGCTATGCCCCATAGAAATTATTTTCTTGATTATGTCCAAGGAGATTTTAGGCTAGTGTATTTAGGAGATAATGAACCCTATCAGATTATTAGAAAGAGAATAATTAAAATTAAGTTGTAGAATGGAAATAAATGGCTACTATAGGAGGTAAGACACGTTCCAAAGTTGAGTAAAAATTTAATTTCAGCAGGGTAGCTAGGAGTTGAAGGTTGCATAGTTAATTTTATAGATACAATTTGGAAGGTTAGAAAAGGTTCTTTAGTAGTGGCTAAAGATGTGAAAGTATGAGCTTTATATATATGTACATGTCATACTATCCCTTCTTCATTAGTTGTTTCAGAAAAAAATACAAGTTGCAAAAAAACTACAGTAGTTGTTGTGGGTCAACAACAATTGTTGCAAGTTCTACAATAGTCCCATGAAAAATTGCTATAGGTTCTACAATAGACACATAAATAATTGCAATTGGTATTGAGATAATAATGTGTCATCACAGACTTGGGCATATGAATGAAAAAGGTATGAAAGTTCTTCATTCTAGGAAATTATTGCCAAGTTTGAAATGAATGAACATGGATTTTTTATGAAAGTTGTGTCTATGGGAAGAAAAAGAGAGTAATATTTCTCAAATATGGAAAAAAATAAGGATGAGAAATTAGAGCTTGTGCATACAGACATTTGGGGACTAGCTCAGGTATCTTCTCTTCATGGCTCTCATTATTATGTCACATTTATTAATAATGAAACTAGGAAAACATGGAAAAAATTGGTTGAAAATAGATAGGGAAAAGATTAAAATGTCTCAAGTATGATAATGGAGGTGAGTATTATAGAAAATAATTTGAAGATTATTGTTCATTTAATAGAATTCATAGGCAAAAAAAAGTTCCAAGGACTCCACAAGAAAATGGTGTGGCTGAGAGAATGAATAAAATAATTATGGAGCGTGCAAGAAGCATGAGATTGCATATTGGGCTGACTTTATATCTATGGGAATAGGCTATTAATACTACTTTTTATTTAATTAACAGAGGGCCTTTAGTTCCTTTGGATTGTGGTATTCCAAAGAAATCATGGACATGTAAGAAGGTGAGTTATTCTTTTCTAAAAACCTTCGATTGTGAAACTTTTGCACACATTGATTTTAAGAGAAGAACCAAAATGGAAGCTAAATTTAAAAAGTGTATCTTCCTTGGATATGGTATAGATGAATTTGGTTATTGGTTATGGGATTGATATAATAAAAAAATGATAAGAAGTAGGGATGTTGTATTCAATGTGAAGGTTTTATATAAAGATCAGTTGTAGGAAAAAAAGCATGAGCAAAAAGAAAAATAATATGTGGTGCTAGATGATATTCCAGAAAGTAATATTCCAGTGGTACCTCATCCTCATCAACAAGAATTATCATGAAATCCAGTGAATGTTATATGTTCTACAAGGATAAGTAGACCTCCCGAAAGATTTTATCCTTCATTATATTCTATTTTATTAACTGATGTTGGTGAATCAGAAGGGTATGATGAAGCTATGCAGATGGATACTAAGGAAAAATGAGAGTAAGAAATGAAAAAAAAATGGATTTCTTCCTACAAAATCAGACTTGGGATTTATGCAAGTTGCCTACAGGTAAAAGAGCTTTACCAAATAAATGGGTTTACAGGCTAAAATAAGAAGGAAGTAACAAAATATTTTAAGTCAAACTTGTGGTAAAAGGATTTCTATAGAAAAAAGGTACTAATTTTGATGAAATACTTTATCTAGTTGTTAAAATTACTTTTATTCAAACTATTCTAAGTCTTGTTGCTGTAGAAGATTTGCATCTTGAACAACTAGATGTGAAAACAATTTTTCTCCATGGGGAGTTGGAAGAAATATATATGCAACAACCACATGGATATGAAGTCAAAGGTAACGAGAATTTAGTGTGTAGATTAAAAAGAGTTTGTATGGATTGAAGCAAGCACCTCAGTAATAGTATTTAAAATTTGATAGTTTTATGGTTGAAAAAAGTTACAACTGATGTCATTTTGACCATTGCATTTATTTTAAGAGGTTGGATAATTGTAGTTATATTACTTATGATTATATATTGATGATATACTTGTTGCGAGGTCTAACATGGAGCATATTAATGAGTTGAAGTAGATGCTAGAAAAATATTTTACTATGAAGGATTTGGGTGCAGCCAAATAAATCCTTGGTATGAGAATTTCACGGGATAGAGAAAATAGAAAATTAACTCTATCTCAAAGTGATTATATTGAAAATGTGCTAAAAGGGTTTAATATGGAAAATTCCAAAGCTGTTAGCACGCCTTTGCCTAGTCATTTTAAATTTACTAGGGAGATGTGTCCAAAGACATAAGAGGGGGAAGGAAAATGTGTAAGATTTCATATTCTTCAGTTGTTGGTAGTTTAATGTACACCATGGTATGCATGAGGCCTGATATTGCACATGTTGTTGGAGTTGTGAGTAGGTATATATGAGTAATCCTAGAATAGAACATTAGAATGGTATGAAATGGATTCTCAGGTATTCGAGAGGGACAACAAATAAATATTTATGTTTTAGATGATCAAACACTTCTTTACAAGGTTATGTTTGATCGGATTTGGTGGGTGATATTGATACTAGGAAAAGCACTACAAGTTATGTGTTTACTATTGGTGGGACAAAAATTAGTTGGATTTTAAGGCTACAAAAGGTTATTTATTTATCAACATCAAAGGTAGAATATTTTGCTGCAATTAAAGCAAGAAAGGAGATTATTTGGCTACAATATTTTCTAGAAGAATTGGACAAGCAATAAGCTGATAATTTTTATAGACGGATAGGAAAAGTGCCATTCATCTTTCCAATAGTTCTACACTTCATTAAAAAAACACATATATTTAAGATATCAATTCATATGATCAATGTTGGAGGATGGACAGTTGAAGCTGGAGAAAATTCATACAAGTAAAAATCTAGTAGATATGTTTGCGAAGGCGATAATATGGGAGAAGCTGATTTCCTCTTTCGATTATGTTGTCTTCAAGATTAAAATTATGGAAATAAAAATAACTATGTCCAGGGGTGCCATTTGAGTGGGAGTTACAAGGGAAACAGTGCTATGAGATCAGACTCCAAGTGGTAGATGGTTTGGTGTGGAGCCTAATCAGTATGTGTAGCCACTTTTCTAGGTATGGTTTCCCTCCAAAATAATTAATAGGAGAGTACAAGGGAGTAGAGCCCCTCTTACGGGGTCTGGGGGGACCACCCCCTCAATGTGTGCTTGGGGGCGGAGCCCACAGTGGGGGTTTGAGAGTTGTTGGGGGAAACACCCCCAAAGAAAAATTTCCCTATTTTTCCCATAAATAAATCACTGGCAATTTGAGTTAAAAATAATTTTCTAACTACTCAAAAATTGGATTAGTTTCTTGCTATGGATTTTCTTGAATGTGATGTGAATAATTGTGTGTGGAAGTGGAAGGTCGCAGTTAAGAGAAACATACACGCAACATAGCACATGGAAGTGTAGCACAAATTTTGTATTGAGCTTGCAACAATGTGAGATGGACAAACAGTTTTTGAAGTCATTATTTTGAATGCACACACAACATATTACTATTATTTTATAGTTTGTTCTTTGTTGGTGATTTTAATAAAATTCAAACTGTTGTTTTCTGGATGTAGCCCAAAGGGTGAACCACATTAGAATTTTTGTTTGTAGCCTCTGTGAATTTTGTTCTCTCTATTTATTATTTATGATCTACACTATTTTATTCATTTATTTAATTTCTCCAATCTGGCTTGAGATTCCAACATAACTCATGTCTATGAATCTAGATGACATCAACATTGTTAGTGGGTAAATCTATATAAAGAGATCCTTTAATTATTTAATATTTTTTATAGTAGTCACAAGATGTTATGTACTACTTGCATAATAATGGTATAATTTAATTATCAAGTATGATATTTGATCAATGATCCATTGTTCCTAGAAACCATTGATTAAATATAACCACTCACCATTACCATTAATGACCAATAGGGTTATAACCACTAAGGTACACTTTCTATCTCCTAGTGATAGTTTAAGCAAGGATGTGACCTTAAGCCTTACCATTGGTGGATCTTTTTAGTGCTAGCACTGATGAGAGCCAATTATGTTCTATTTGATGCCATGTTTTAGTCTATTTCATACATCTTCATACCCATTCTCATATTCCATTTCCTACCATATTATACCATTTATGCTACATATGTTTAAAATACATAAGAGGTACTTAATATAAATTTGAGATAAAAGAATGAAAAGTAATTATTATATTATTTTTACTAATGAGCATTGGGAAATAAATTATCCAACAAATTATTTTGGGCTCTTGTTTTTTATGCAAAAAAACTACTACACATATAGATTAATGTGATCATCTTGCCATCACATCACTTGTATGTTCTTCCATATGCTCCATATGCATGCCACCGTAGCTACCAACTAAGATGCCTTAGCATTTCCTATCCACATTATTGGATCTACTATAACTACAGGGATCCTTTGCCCAACTTATCATGGTTATTCTCTATCATCAAATCATGATTATCATATTGTTAGAAAATCAATCTAATATGTTAAGAAAGATTGGCCACGGTCCATACAAATATTTATTAGCTAAATGATTTACCTCAACCTTTGAATTTGCTATTATTAGATTGTAAACTACAAACTTATATTTAGGAATATATGTTTGTGCACTGAAACTATATAATCAGTCATATGTAATACACACGGGAGGAAGACAAATATATTTATCATTATCGAGAGAAACATTCTGAAGTCTTTGTCTTAAATTTTGTAAGTTTCATTTTCATCAACTAACTGGGAGGTAGGGTGCCCACTCTTCAGCCATCAATGGAACATAAATAATTTATTTTCTGCAAGGTGCATGTTTGTGTGTTTTGATTTAAATGGATTATGTTTTGTATTGTTATATTTCTATGTTTGATATGTTAAGAAATTCCATGTATTAATGATTTGATTTTTATTTCCATGCTACAAAATTAATTGCTATGATTTTTGAGAATGATATTTGTTGGCTAAGTTTCTGTTTCAGAATTTACTATAATTTTTGTACAATTCATGTTGCCTGAATATAAAAGAACAGCTCTTGTCACTAGGAAGTGACAGTTTCTGTCACCATAATTATTTTGATTTGTAATATGTTCATTTTTTATAGAGTGCACTTCATACATACTCTTCTCACTACTTGCAGCCCTTGTACAAATAGCCACGATACCTTTCATGAGCTTACGATCCTTGGATTGACACTTAGACCGAGCTGAATCTAGTTTATTCTTTACCCTAGTTTTGGTCTATCATTTTGGTGCCATTATTGGGGAAAGGTGTCAAAGGCCTGTTTGATTAGTGAGTTGAGTTAGGAACAATGCATTAGGAATAAATCTCACACAATTGTTGACCTTACCTAGGTGAGTAATCCTAATTTGCATTGTTTTTAAATCATATAGATGTATTGTTAGATTTTGTAGGTAGATCTTAGTAGATACAACCATTTATATACATTCATGCTAGTTGTTGTGAGTCAATTGATAGAAATAAGTAATTTTGGAGAAAAATCACAAAAAACATAAGAAAAATGCTGCATTTTCAAGGTAGTTCAAACACACCAATTTTTGGGAAAAAATGCTTCACAAATGAAGAACCTGAAGGCCACTAAAGAGGGAAAATGTGCTTGGTAGTGGGCCGTCCCTTAACCCCGCCCTGTATCGTGATAGGGAGCGTGCCCAGGGCACTGCCTCAGGACCCCGCAAGGGACACTTCCCCATAATAATATATAAATATTATCCCTATAACTGGGCAAGAACCAATAATTGATTAATTTTTAGGACAATGGAATTTCAAAAATGATGATTTGAGCATTTGTTGTTCTATTTGTTGCAAGGAAGAAAATAAGTGGACATGCCAAGTCATTCAAGATGAAATGGTGAAGGAGATCCAAGTTATAAGTGAGCCCCACCAAAATAAAGGTGAAAGTGGACAAGTCTTCTTTGTAACTCAAGGACAACTTCACACATCAAATTGGGAAGATCAAGGTATTCTTAATGATTTTAAAATGTCTTATAATTCTATTGGATTTGAAAGGAAATATGTTTCTTCACAAAGTGCTTATCCACCTAACATTTATGGTGGATGGGAATAATGCCCATCTTACCAAAAATATCAAAATGAATGCTCAAAACAACCACAATACCCGTCACATATATTACCATATCCACCATATCCATCTTACATATTACCATCTTCATAATATCCATCCTATTTATTGCCACCTTCTTTATATACAACACAAATTTTACCATTGTCATTATCCCATTCATATCATCAACCATCCACTTCAACATATCCACCAAGGAAAATTGAAATTCCTAATAAATTATTATTATCCAATAAGGTGGTTCAAAATGGATATAATAATGAAAGTTTAATGATTCCTCTACATTACATTAATATGCTTAAAATTGGTGAATCACAATTCAAAACAACTAATATATGTGATTTTGGTATATTTGAGTTTGAAGAACAATATGATCAATTGAAATATAATCAATTTAGTTCTTCTTATCTACTTAACGAATCACAACTTTTAGAAGGCATTCACACACATCAAGAAATATTTCAATATGAGTAATTTTACTATTGAAATAAAAAATGTGTGTTGGAATTTATCATACACTAAGCGGTGATCTACTTTACACATCAATCATTCATGGATTATGTGACATAAAGAATATAAAACTATAAGATCTATCATTTATAAATGTTTTTAAGCTCACACATCTAGATCTTGGGAGACCTATGGTCAAAATATGTATTCCTCACACACTTGTTGATCTAGGTCCAATGATAAATGTTATTCATACACTTAGATAAAAGATGAGTTTGCATGCATTGATGACCACAACCACATGCAACAAATGGATGCTCATTCATTAAATAAGGATCAAGGTATTATTAAATATGTCACTTTAATTCTTGGTTCCTTTTAATTATCCAAATACCCTCATGATTTTATAGTATGAAATTAAGTTGGGGAGGAAGTCCATTGAATTTTTGATAACAACTTCATTGATTATTTCTTTGGTGCTTCTAATAAAGCCACATGTATGAGATTTGGACAACATCAAGGTATGTATTCTCGTGTTAATTGGATTTTATTCTACATAGGAATTCATTGTAATAGTATTTGTTCATCCATTTTATTATTATCAAGTATTTATTTATTTTAAACTCTACTTGATATGCTTGGTCATGAGAATATGGTTGTAGGTTTATTGTCTTGATGATCCAACACTTTTGCACTAGTACCAATTAATGATGCTTCTCTAGACGAACATCTAAAGATACATTTTTTGGCTTTATCAGCTATATGGTGAACAACAAGTTTGCTTTGTGCTTCTCTCTTGAAGACCACAAGAAAATTCTTGGATAAAGTGTTCAAAATTTATGGATTAAAGTTTTATTTTTGTACCATCCTTGATGCAAGACCATGTGGAAGACAGTATGCAACTTGGTCTATAAGATCCATGAATCTTGTAGTACTATGTTCTTGAGCTACACATCTAGAGACAACTTAAAGACATGAAAAAGGAGCTTGAACATATTATATTGCATATCATCACACTCCATCATAGAGATTAGTATCCACCTACCTAAATTTGCATGGAAAAATTGGACAAGTTGAGAGACTATAATTGGTCTTTCACTATGCAACGTTATCTATGGTAATGAAGTTGTATTATTTGTAACTAATACTTTTCATACAACTTTGGAAATAGTTATGGATATTTCTCTTAAAAGGAAAGGAAAGAATAGCTTCATGATATGTCAATATAATTTTTTTCAAGTTGGTCATCATAGAACAATGTGTCTTTCAAAGATTGCAGCCATTGTGAGTAATTATTTCAACCTAGTGAGTGGGAATGGATTCCAAAGTTCTCCAATCACCTTCTAGATATAGTGGGATGAGCTAAATGAGATCAACATTATTTGTAGCGGTGGTCCTATGTTCTAGATTATGCTCAGGTTATTATTGATCATCCTTTCAAGTATTGCAAGCAATTGGAATTCACAGTTACTTTCATTGAAGGGATTTAGATGGAACTCTAGGATTTGGATGGTATAATTTTGTCATACATATGAGAGTTTCATTTTATTTGGTCATTATATGCAGTTTATCAAGAAAAAATGGAAAAAATGAGAAAAAAAGGGAAAAAATGAAAAAAATTGAAAAAAGTGAAAAAATGAAAAAAGAAATAAATTCTAACAAAGAAAAACTTCAAGTGTTGTTAGACAACTACAATTTGAAAACCAAGTTTTGGTGGATTGTAGTTGAATAAAATTCTTAGTGGTGAAAATTATTTTCACAACGCCACTAAGCAGTAAGTGATTGAAAATTGGCTTTCCAGCGGTCACTTGTCGTTATCAAAATTGAAAAATGAAAAAAATGAAAAAAGAGAGAAAAAAAAGAAAAAAAGAAAAAAGAAAAAATGCAATAATTTGTGTTCTTTCTATGGGCTAATCAGTTTGCAGGTATTCTCTGTTGCTTTAGTAGTTGTCTAAGTGCCTCAAGCACCTCTTGTAGCTCATCTATGTAGCTATGCTCTAGTTTGTTGTGGTCAATACGACTTCAATCACCTGTAGCAAGCATTACACATTCAATTGAGGTGTAAACATGAATGAAGAGAGAATCAAATACCATCAGTATGCTCCATAGTGCTTCATTGCGATGATGATCTTTCATGTGCATCAATACTTGCTAGAGATTCACAGTTGCAAAGTTACATTGGCTACTAGACCTTGGCATACATGGACATGCAAGTTGGTAAAACAATCAGTTTTATTTTTCATTATTTTATCTCTTAACTTTATTAATATTCCTTATTATATTAATCATATAAACAACATTCCTATCCTTTCCTTGTTTCTTGAGGATGGTCAACCCTTTAAGTTGGGGGGAGGTCCACCATCTTTATTACCTATGTTTTCACCTATTATCCTTCATTATTCCATCATAGTTATAGTATCCATTATTTTCACCTTCCATAATCATTTATATTGTCTATCATTTCACCCATTTCACATAGCTCATGCATATGAAATTATAAAATTTCAAGAGGATAATTCTACTGAAAAAATGAAAAAATGACAAAATGACAAAATGAGAAGAGAAAAAAAGGATGAATAAATAAAATTGAATGAGATATGAATAGTGGAAAATTAAAAGAAAATTGGAAAACAAAAGCAAATCCATCAAGCTTTCTATGAAGAAGCATAATAGACAAAAGTTGTGATTATGAACGAGCTATAATATTCAAAAGTGAAGAAGAGAGTTGAAGTCATAAATCCCAAGCCTACCAATTGAAACTAAGCCTCTCGATAATAATGATTGAATGAGGACATGCAATATGATAAGTTGGGGGGAATGATAAGAGCCAATTATGTTCTATTTTATGCCATGTTTTAGTCTATTTCATACATCTTCATACCCATTCTCATATTCCATTTTCCTACCGTATTATACCATTTATGCTGCATATGATTAAAATACATAAGAGGTATTTAATATAGATTTGAGATAAAAGAATGAAAAGTAATTATTATATTTTTTTTACTAATGAGCATTGGGAAATAAACTATCCAAAAAATTATTTTGGGCTCTTGTTGTTTATGCAAAATAGCTTACTACAAATACAGTTTAATGTGATCATCTCGCCAACAAATCACTTGTATGTTCCTCCATATGCATGCCACCATAGCTGCCAACTAAGATGCCTCAACATTTCCTGTCCACATTATTGGATCCACAATAACCGTGGGGATCCTTTGCCCAACTTATCATGGACCTTATTCTTTGTCATCAAATCACAATTAGCATATTGTTAGAGAATCAATTTAATATGCTAAGAAAGATTGGCCACAAGCCATACAAATATTTCTTAGCTAAACAATTTACCTCAACCTTTGAATTTGTTGTTATTAGATTGTAAAATGCAAACTTATATATAGGAATATATGTTTGTGCATCAAAGCTATATGATCAGTCATATGTAATACACACGGGAGGAAAATAAAAATATTTATCATTATTGAGAGAAACGTTTTGAAGTCTTTGTCTTAAACTCTATAAGTTTCATGTCCATCGATTGACTGGGAGGTAGGGCACCCACTCTTTAGCCATCGGTGGAATGTAAATAGTTTATTTTCTGCAAGGTGTGTGTTTTGATTTCAATTGATTATGTTTTATATTGTTATATTTCTCTGTTTGATATGTTAATAAATTCCATGTATTAATGATCTGAGTTTTATTTCCATGTTGTAGAATTAATTGCTATGATTTTCGTGAATGATATTTTTTGGTTAAGTTTCTATTTCAAAACTTACTATAATTTATGTATAGTTCCTGTCGCCTGAATAGAAAAGAACAAATCCTATTGCCAAGAAGTGACAACTCCTATTGCTAGAATGATTTTGATTTGCAATAGATTTATTTTCATAGAGTGCACTTCATACATACTCTTCTCACTACCTGCAACCCTTGTGCAAATAGCCATGATACTTTTCATGAGCTTACGATCCTCAGATTGACACTTAGACCGAGCTGAATCCAGTTTATTCTTTACCCCAACCCCAGTTTTGGCCTATCAGGTACCATCTTGATAGTGAAACCTTTTTCTACCCCTGTATCCCACTAAACATATCTTCCCACTTGAAACTATCATTTGTATCCCTAAAGTAGTTTCCTATCTATACTCAGGTTTTGACAACAGTTTTGGCATATGCTAAGTGGTCTTGGAATAATTGATGACTATTTTTATATCAACAAAAATATTTTGTCAACTAAGTGTATTCTATCTATTATCATCTATTGATGTTAACACTGCATCATACCAAATTTTCCCCTTCATGGTTTGTAATTTTGATTTTGACACTAGACTTTACAAGCTCTTAGTCATATTGGCTTCAATTTTGACTAATTTTTCAAGTGTTTCAAAATGGTGTAGGTGGTTCATGATTTTGATGTCTAATATGTTTAGAAATTATAATTTATTAGAGGTTTAGCTAGCTCATTTTAATTTTGGGAACTTTTGAGGCTTTATTTGGGCTCATTTAGACTCCTTTTAGACAATTTTAAAAAATGCTTGATTTTTCATGTACTTCAAGATAATTTTTTTAGTTTGTTTCCATTCTACATCAAAATATTTGTTTCAATATTTGGCCGCTTGAGGAATTTATATTCAGTGATATCAAGTCCATTATTATATATTTAGCAAGTGACAACTATAAATGTGCTAAGTATAAAGTTTCATAATATTAAAATTTGTTGGGAGGGTTTAATGATTGTGTAATTTTTGGGGAGTGAAATTATTATTATTTTTCCTTTGTTGGTTGAGTTTCATGACTAGTCTATTGTATGAATGATTTTCAAAGTTAATTAAGAGTATTAAAAATATCCTACTACTACCAAACTGAATGAATATAAATATCAGTATTAGTGAGATGGCCTTTTTCATGCTTATACTTACACATGAACATAAATGATAATACATTTTATTACAATAAATAGACATAAATGTTATCACTTGGATTTGCACCCTTTCCAAGTGCTTTACTCAACAATCTAGTGAAATATGGGATGAATTATCAAAGTGTGGGATTTGCTAAATTGAAGCCAACCTCAAAGATGAATGGTCTCCTAATGCATTCACCTAATTTAATATATTATTGTTTGTTGAGAAAAAGGATGAGAATGATGGAGGAAATGAAATCTAAAACTAATGGGTGATACATGAGATTAATACTAAGACCTACATTGCTATTTCACACACAAATTGTTCAATAATTATAATATTTCCTAGCACAACTTAGAGTTTTGACATATTTATGCATCAATATTTCATAGGAAGGTTTGGAATGTTCATGATTTTAGAAGGAAATGATATCTTTTCGCAACTAACACCCTATTAAACCAACAACACAATCTATAATCTGCACAACATGTGTATCATTCTTATTTGAAAGTGTTGAAAATGAGACATAAGGATTCCATGTATAAAATCATAAAGGTTGCATCAATCATTCAATTTATACATAACAAAACAGTTCTTTGAAGGAAAAACTTATCTTTTATTGATAAAAATGTGTACAACAGAATAAGCCTAAAATAATTTTGAATTTATTAAAAATGATGGTGTTACAATGATTTTGCAATCCTAGAGTGATTGGTTTTTGATTTACAAAACATTATTCCTTTGAAAAGAGCTCTAAAAAAGATACAATTCTTGTACAAAAACTGTAAAAACTGCTTCTAAAAAGTGCATAGGGGTCTTATTTAAACTTGTGTTGGAAGTTTGAGGAGATTATCATTGGTATGGTTTTTGGCAACATGAGCATGATCTTATATAGTGTTTTCAATGATGTCAACATTGTGGTTTGACTGGAAGTATACATTGAGGGAAAATTGGTTGCTGAAGCATGAGTATGGAGATAATAATCCAACATAGAGATGCAAAGGTTTTGCTCTGGTGCAAAACAAATATGTTGACTATTTTACTAAGTCCAAAATATAGTTTTTAGTATATAGAGCATCAATTTTTCGTTTCACATTGGTTCACCTTGAGGTATTTTTGTTTGCAGTTCTAAGGAAATTTTGATACATGTTTGACGACCTTAAATCCAAAGTTTCATGGCTTTATGCCCTTTGGTGCAAAATTTATGATTGAAAGGATATGGGGTTTGCCAGTGGTAGTGTTGCCAGTGTAGAGTACCTATTTGGAATGGTTCGCATTCCACCACAGAATAATATTTTGTTATGCAGTTTTGTGGGAGTGTTTACAGGTTTCAATAGAATCTATGATCCAAGTGGTGTGTTTTTTTGAGGTCCGTGTGCTAGTTTGTGGATAATTAGTTGGTGTATTTTGGTGTTATCTTACTAGCAGTGCCAACCTAATATGTTTGGGGTCATGTGGAGTTAAAGGAAGTGTTGACCAGTGTTATGGAGTTATGATGGGTCTCGTATAACCTATTTTTATGTGTTACAGGTTTTGAATTAAGGTGGGAAGTGTGTTTGTTTGAATCTTGAGCCGACAAGTTATTGTTTTGCATGATACATCTAATTAGGCTGACCTAATTGATGTTGCATCTATTTTTGGATGTAATGTGTATAAATATAAGTTCATTTCAGTGTTGTAGAGATGTGATGTGAATTTCTAAGTAGAGCATGCAAATGTGATGAGAATGTGAAGCAAAGAATAGTGTGGAAGTTGTGTAGTATGAAGTGTGTTGATTTAGTATATTGAGATCCAATGGAACTGTATCTCCTGCATATTGTAGATGCATTATTAGTAGTTCAAATCTTGGCAGTAAGCCACCCTTCTTTTCTAATTTCTCTTATTCTCTAGACAGTGAGTCCAAAAGGTAGTGAGCCATTTTGTAATATGTTATGATCGGTTATAATATATTGTGAGCTAATCCTCACCGTGGTTTTTTCCTTTTTGGTTTTCCATGTAAAAATGTGGTATTATGTGTTATGTGCTTTGGTGATTTCTTTCATGATTTATTTTCATACTACAATTTGAATATGATGTGTGGAATGAAATTTTAAATGCTTGAGTGGTTTCAGAGAATACTAATTCAACCCCCTCTCAACATTCTAGGTGTTCAACAATTGGTATCAGAGCTTGTTCCTTCAATTGTATTGATGGATAAGGTAGATCCTAGAGTTGAACACATGGCTACTAAGAGATATCCTACCCCTCTAGAAGAAATTTCTATGGTAGGATTTATTGAAGATTATATTTCTGACATGGAAGGAGAACTCAGATCCGTCTTAGATGATTTGGATAAAGTAGAATCTGAGAACATAGATTTGAAAAAGAATCTTAGTGATGTGGATGAATGCATTAAGATATTGAGAGAAACTCAAAAATGCTATAGAGAGGATCAAAGAGCTCAAGAAATCAAATGAGATCATTCCCGACCTGAAATTGTAGATTGAAGAAAGTAAAAGAGTTGAATATTTCCTAAATGCTAAACTAAAAGATAAATCAGAAGAATTCTCAAAGCTTGAACAAGAAGTTGTAACCTTGAGATCAGATCTAGAGAAAACAAAGATTCAAGAAGACAAATTTAAGAAGATTACTATAATACTTGATGAGATGATTGCAAATCAGAAGGGATCTAAATATAAAGAATGATTAGGATTTGAGAAAGGTGAAAGATCAAAGGCATATCAAACTCCAAACACGACTAAACAGAAGATTTAGGACAAGAAGAGCAATGGAAAATAGATCTAGAATCAAAGGAAAGACTTCAGAAGACCACTTGTCAGACAACCAAATGCATAAAGGTACTCATGTTTTAATGGTTACTGCTATTCTTGTAATAAATTTGGACATAGAGCTAAAGAATGTAGAAGAAAAATGAATCAAAATGTTTAATATTTTCCCTGTCAGTGCTTTACATGCAATATATTTGGTCATAAGGCTAGTTAATGTATAAATCAAATGATAAATGACTATAACAATGGTATGATGTTTCAATCTTTCAATGGATAATGTTATACATGAAATGGATTTGGGCATAAGGCTAATCAATGCAGATATAGAGTAAGTAGACGTAAGATTGTTCAAAATGTCAAATGCTACAAATGCAATAAGTTAAGACACATTGCTAAGTTTTGAAGAAGCAAGAATGTAAAGGTTGATCCGGTAAAGAAGAATGATCTAGTGAAGAAGGTTGATCCTGTAGAGATGAAGAAAGAGATGAGAAAGATCGAGAAGAAGAAATAAGAGAATGAGGTTAAAGATGATTCTATGCTAGCTTTTGGTGTAGATGTTTCCTATAGAAACTAAATGAAGAGCTTTGGCTTAGGGGAGTTTTAACAGAAAAATCATTAAGACCCTTCCAAAGATATGGCGTTGATGCCTTCAACATGTTGATATAAGGTGTAGGTTGATATGCTTGACCTATTGATGAAAACACTGGTGGAAAATATCAAGACTTAGAAGTTTGCATAGCAATTGAAGGTGACTACATTACAATTAGGGTTTATCAATTTTTTTCAAAACTTCAAATCAGTACATTCAATGAAAATTAGGTTATTCCAAAAGGGTTTATAAGTGATTTCATATTTGATTTGTCATTTGCAAACACGAATTCAAGGAGAGAAGAGCAGTGAAGGAGCGAAGTGAAGTGTTTCAGAATTATTATACACAAAACCCTAACCAACAATGATCAAAAGGTATTTATAGTTTCTATTTGCCCTAGTTTTCAAAGTAATTTCATTGTGTTAGAAGATGTATACACCACAAGTTGTTGAGGTTGTCAATAAACCTTGTCCAAAGTTCAAATGACACCCTGATAAATCAAGGGAGATAGATCCAGATGGTGCATTCTCATATATCCCTTTTAGTGTGCTATATATAGAATATGTAAGGATTTACATACATGCTAAGTTGGAAGAGTAGAATCACACAAATTAGGGTTATGTGTGGTTTAATGAACTCATTGGAGACCAATTTGAATTAAATCTGAGTTTGAGAGCCTGATGGAGAAAAACCTAGATGTCTGGAACAATTTCTCAAAAAGTTTCTATTTTGAGGAGTGGGTAAGATACACATTGAGCCAAATTCATGACAAATTCATCTAGTTGGATATATCAGATATGATCAATAAGGAGGCAATTAGTGTTGTTACAGGATTATGCTCAACCAAACCAATTTTGGTGCTCAAGTAAGTGAAGAATGAAATGGTAATGGAGTTAACTGGTGTAAAATATGACAAGAGAGCTCTGAATATCAAGGAAATTAAAGACCTTATAGTAAAATATGCATAAATGGTGATAGGGTACAAGATATACTTTAAAAACAAAGACAACTTTGTTTCTTCTATTGCCATCAACGCTACATATGAGATGGTAAAGAAAGGTGTTGATTATGATTTGTGTGAATTGCTCAAATCACAACTGCTAGATAACTTGCAAAAGACTAAGGACTCCTGATACCCCTTCAAGTTTGGTACCTTGATCATTTATTTACTATTTTACTTTCTTAATGAGGTTCCTAGAACCAGGAACATAGTATGGTTGAAGGAAAAACCAGTGTCATTTTAGATCAAAGACCACCTAATGAGGTTGGATGATGCAAATGCATAGGAGATTGCATTATGGGTTTTCTTTAAAACCTTTCAAAGGAACATGCAAGCCAGAGAAAGGATTTCCCAAAGCATGGTAGGGAAGTACAAAAATGATATCTTTCATGGTGACAAAGGATTGTTGCATAATGGAGGTTGTTGAGTGTCACGTACTGGTTTTATCAATTATTTTATTGCAAATTATTAATCATGAGAATTTCAGTGTTTATATTAGAAGATTATATAAATTGAAATTGAAATTGAGATTGAAATTGGAATTGAAATTTAAATGCCAATGAAAAGATTTTGAATTCATTATTATGAAATTCGGGGATTGTCATTGCTGATGAGAAATTGAGTGCAAGTGAACGTAGGAACATGTGAACGTGAGTGAAGGCGAGAACATTGATCAGGTAGAGCCGTTTTAGATATTAGATATTTATGAGGATGATGGAATCTCACACACACACTTAGTTATTATTTTAATGCACTTTTCATGATGATTGTGCTTGCAAATTTTAAATTAAGTTTAATTGATTTCTCAAATATATGTGAAAGAATATGTTTGCTTTAAATGGCGATTTGATATTTTTGTGAAGAAATTGATTTTATTTAAACAAATGGAATTCCTTGCGAAAACATTTTATTATTATTCAAAAGTAATAATGTTTTTTATTCTAGATTTATTGGAATAAACTTGTAATTTCGGAAATGTAAAATAGTGTGATGTTTTATTTGTTATCTTCTCATTTAATAAATGAGAGAGGAAACATAAGTTTAAATAGATAAATATTAAAAGAGTTATTTAAAAAAAATGAGAGAACAACAATACGTTAGCAGTCAAAATTGGAATGGAATTCAAATAGTAGTTATCTAATTGAAGAAAATATCTTTCAATTAATGTGAATGCAATCAGAAAATGGAACTTGGAGTTTACCCATTTATTCTCGAGATCAAGCATAAAAAGTGGATCAAATTTTTGATAACTTCACCCATTCTCATGAATTGAGGGGGAGTATGAGAAAATTCGTTTGTTTTTGAGAGAGCTGGGAGTTGCTTTGTCAAGGAGGATGCTTATCCCATATGCAAGGAAGAACAGTCTTTTGGGGGTTTCTTAATATATATATATATTTTCCTAATCTCCCAGGTGTGGCCAGCAGGAGAGAGATTTGGGTTGACTTTTGTATGTTGCATATTGCTCTCTGTGAGGGCGCATGTAGAAGGGAGAGATTTTATTTAATTTGGTTTGATTACTCTCATTCTCCTTAACATCACATGCGCGGCCAGGAGAGAGAGTTTTCTTTGAATCAAAACATGCTTTGTACATCTCCCATGCGCGGCCAAAGGAAAGAGAAGAACAAATTTATCAATCTCCAACACTCATAGGAAGGAGGAGAGAATAGGGAGCAAATAGATGAAGAGAAGCAAAATGATTTATGAGGAAGGAGTTAAGGGAGGTAAGGTGCACAACAAGTGTGAGGAGAAGATAGTGCGAAGGGAGAAGACAGAAACAAGGCGTGACCAATAGCAGGAGGCAATACATATTAGGAAGGAAGTGAGGAATAAAGGCACGTAGAAAGGGAAGGAGGAGAGGTGAAGTAGGAGACCAAAGGAAGGGTGATCCAACACAAAAATAAATTAAAAGGAGAGTCTTGATGCATGTGGTACATGCGCAAGAACATAAAGGAGAAGAGAAGAGAGAATTCAGGAACAAAAATAAAATACGGAGAAGAGGAAAGTAGACAGAGGGCAGAGAGAAAGAAGGAACAATAGAAAAATGACAGAGGAAACAAATAATCATTTTCAAATTTAGAGGACACAGAACAATAGAAATTTTTCAGGTAGATTCAATGAAAATAATATTTACCCAAATTCACAATCAATTAATGTCTGATTTAGTTCATTTCTATTATTCTTATATTATTCTTTTAAAAACATATTGCTGTTTTATCAAATTTAGAACAAAAACAAAAAGATTAAACACCAGACTGTAGTTTACATGTAGATAATGAACAATCTTGAAACATAAAACTGTAAAGAGACTGTAGATTTCCTTGATGGAGAATTCTGTTTTAGTAAATTTAAAAGATTCAAATAGAAAACAATATGATTAAGTTTTATTTCAGTATCTATTAAAGATTCACACATAAATCATAAAGTTCTAGATTTAGAGAAGTTTCAGAAAAATCAAAACTGTCAGGGAGATAAGATTTTCAAACAAAAGGAACAGAAAAGATAGTTAAACTATTACAAAATTAAAACAACTGAATGTTCTTGTTTTAAATAAAATTTAAAAAGGATAAGTTTAAATAACTCTATTTATTTGAGGGTACTTGAAAAGTAAAAGTGAGAAAAAATTGATAAATCTTAGAAATGATTCTAAAATTGCCTACGAAACAAGAAGTATATATGAGGTATGTATTTGAAAAGATAAGATATAGAGAAAAATGAAAAAAAAATAGAAAAGAAAAGGAAACAAAATTTTAAATATAATTACTTGAAGATTAAATGAATTAAAAGAGGATTATATTGAAGTTTGATTGAATTTCTTGAGTAAATGAACTGAAAGAATGTGTGCTCATTTAATTCTTGTTTAGATATGTACTTAGATTACATACTTGAGATACACCTTTTAAATTTATTTTATTATTTTATTTTAAATGAACTTAATGTTGTTTAAGATTTAAATATGTGAAATTATTGCATTAAATACCGCGTGTGCTTGAAAGATTAAGTGCAGTTCATGTGTTTGTGAAAGATCATTTTATTTTGAATGGAGTCATGCATGCTTGATAAATGAATGCGCATGACATGTGTTTGGAAAGTTACCTTCCGGGATGAGTGCCGAATATGGGTTATTAGAGAGTGTAGTTTTGCTTTTCCAAAACTACTTTTATTTGTCGTGCATGACATTTTACTTGGCCAAGTAATATAAGGACCATTGAAATAGATGGAATGAATGAACTCTCTACCATATCCTAGTATCGAACTTGCTTGTTTCTTAAATGAAATAGAAAAATGAAAATGCTTGTGGAATTACTAGTTATACTAGGCATGCATCAGATTCCATCCTGCTTGTCGACTTCTTTTTTTATGCGATTCATGTAGGGTCGGGTATTCTTTGAATGACTAAAGAATTTCGGGGAAGCGTAAGCTTCGAGGTTGGGTGAAAAAAGTGCCTGATTCTTGTTCTCGTCTTCATTATTGAAGATAAGCTATGGATTGAAGATCAAAGGATGTTATCTTCATTTATGTATTATTGTATTCTTTAAATTATGTAATGTAGAGCTTAAGGAGACAAAATGCCTAAGTCTTGAAATGTAAACTTATATTACAAATTCTTTTGTATTATTATCAATGTCATGTAAGATGACACGTGTATGAATCTAACTAGAAATACTATGAATCTTTTTATCGACTTTAAGTCGTTGTTTGAAATCGATTACATTTTATGATGTCTAATGAATGAAGTGTCGAATTTATTTTGAATATAAATGAATTTATTTAAAATTATTGTCGTTGTTTGAATTTGAGAATTTCGCTTATTACATTTGGTATCAGAGCAACTAGGTTCTACACTGCAACCTATGAGCTTATTACGCAATAATGCGTAAACCTTATCAGAAGATAAAGGTTGAAAATTTCTTGTGCCAGATCGGCAAGGGAAAAGAACTTAAGGAAGTTAAAAAGGAAGATATAAGTCTTAGTAACTTGGGTAAATTGGGGTTAGTTAAAGATTCGTCCCTGAAATCTAAATTCCTAAACCATCAACTTATGATAAAACCTAGGATTGTGAAAGATTATGCAATCATGGTATGTAGGAAGGTTAGGAAGAATAACCTGTACATACATGACTCTAAGAAAAAGAGAATGAATAGGAATGCGATAAATTAAACTGTAGAAACCTACAATTGGGAGAGATTCAGGAACTCTTGGATTAGTGTAATCACTACGAATCTATGTATGCAAGTCAGAATATGTTAGATTGTTCAAAGGAGGATACTAACGAAGGAGGTATCCTCAAGGATTGGGGAACTCATGATTTAAACTCTTGTGTAAAGATAAAAGATCTTGTTAGAAAAGAGTTAGAACTGAGGAATTGAGAAAAGACAAGAATAGTTAGAAGAAACAGTCAATGACATGAGAAAGGTTCCTCCAACCGAAATCAATGAGGTTATTGAAGTTTTTGGAATCAAACAACTTATGAATAATGGTTCCAAAAGGGAAAAAGGAATCCAACATAGCTGTATTTGTTAGGACCCTAGAAGTTGCAAGGAGAGGAACACTGTGAGCTAAGAAGTACATCAACAAAAGAGGTTAGTAATTATGGATATTCCTTTATTAAAAAGATATTAGAAAGAAGATGGCAATGAAAGGTCAACAATAAGGATTGAAAAACCTTTTCCATGGAAGCAAGTAGATTACTAAAAAGTTCAATGTAAGAAGAATGAAAGTTGTGGAAACACTAAAGGGGGGGAAAGGAAGAGAGTGAATTGACTCAAGCTAAGTACCCCATCCAACAAAAACTAGGTTATGACTTCTTTGCAAGTCATAAGGACAATTAAGTCATACATTTTATGACCACAAGGACAAAATGACAAATGGAAAGGTTAAGAACTATGATCTTCATACCTTATGATTATTTAATCTAAAGATCAAAGCATATTATTATAAATACCTTAGAAAAGGATTGGCAAATAAACTGATCATGATAAGGAAGATCATCATTTATGGGATTGACAAGAAAAGATCCTAGAGACTCGCGATTGGAAGAAAGTGTCTCTATACTCCTATATATTTTATATAGAGAATTTAAATAACGATGTTATTTTGATATGAAATATATCCATGTCGTGAAAACACTGAAGCTTACTATGCTAAGAAACCTATGGATGAAAAAGGGTTAGCTAATTTAGCCATTGAGGTGGAGTGAAAAATAAAGTAAGATGTGACGTTATGTTAACCACACCAAAATATCTTAATGAGAATGATCAAATCACTTAATCACTACCTTACTCTTGAAAAAAATCATGGGTTAAAGATAACCTAATTGGGACAAGAAGTTTATTCAATGAAGAGAGAGATCTTTTGATGAGACTAAAACCTATTAAGTTGGATTACGTACTGGATTACTCTTTAACACCTATAAGTAGGAATTAAACTTTATTGAGTTGTTCATTGGGTCTTGAATAGAACTATATAGAGTGGGGAATCTATAAACAATCAGACTATTCAATAATTAAGGATTCCAGCCTAAGAATCAGAAGGGAATATTGGGTTGAAGATTTTCCCATGCGATTGAATATCATTGGAGTTAATGAAACTCCATAAGGATAGAAGCCTAGGAGGGATGTCTTCTAAGTTAAAGGAAGTTGTATTATTGATAATACTTTACTTTAAGTAGCTCTTATATTAAAAGATAAACACTTTCAAAAGGAAGTATCGATTGTCATGATAGAACATAATAGAATTTTCACTTAGCAAGAAAAGTTGAAAATCTTACGGAAAAGAACATCAGAATTGTTACTTGTGCTCAAAATGAAATATTGAAGTTGAGACTCTCTTATCATTAAGAAATTCATGGAGTTGAATTCTTATGCTTGATGATTAGGTATGCAATTAAATTGGTTATTATCTATAGATCAACATGATTGAACGAGGATTAATATTCAATTTTTTTTATCAGATTAAATCAAGGAAATTAGATTGGGTTAAAAGATGAATTGCATTTATGAAAATAATCCAAGGACAAAAGAAAATCCAAGGTATGGATGTCTTGAGATAAATGGGAATTACCTCTACAAAACCTATAACCATTTATAGGAAGAATAATAATGGTGAAAGATCTACATAGGTTATCACTTAGTCAAAGGATAGACTATTGTTGGATATAAAAGAACCTATGTGTCCAAAATTTGGAAGATCCAAGAATGGAACGAGGAAAAAAATGTCAGAGTTAGAACATCGGTTTGACAAAGGGAATTGTCGGATAAGGATCCACTATCATCCAGAAGAAGATAGAGTAAGAAGCTTCACGGAATGTAGCAAGGTAATATCTCGTATGCCAGGAAAAGAAGACCAGAAGACATCACTGTAGGACATGTAACTCTCTTGAGATTTTAGAAGGAAAATAGTAGAACACAAGACAAATTGATCTGTCAATGTTAGTAGAATTAACATAATGTTCTAGTGGATAGACTCATCAAAGAAATCAACAATTTTTGGAAACTTGACTTATAGGATTTTGATCCTAAATAATATATTTGGGGTAAGTACTTGCTTAGTAAACCTGTAAGGTTATTGTAGTTTAGCAAATAATGATAGGGATTGTGTAGCCAAAATTATACCATGAGACATTCATTTGAATAAATGTGTTATATGTATTATTTTAGTCAAGTAAGTAAAATGGTGGACTAAATCTTGAATGATTTGTATGATTCAAAAATTGAAGTTTGAACAATTATATGGAAAGAAAGGAAACTCTATTAAAGCTGGAAAAGGCTTGGATATAATCATAGACTTGATAAAATGTCAAAAAGGAATAATAGATCAAAGTGATCGATGAAGCTTAATCGATAATAAAGCTTAAGTGTAGAATGGTATGAAAATTGATAAGGGTCTAGGAGCAAGGTTATGCTCGAGATAGACAAGTAATTAAGGAAAATTACTTTATGGTAAGGATAATGAATGTGTAAGTGGCGGATGGACTCGATTTATGAGTTATCTAAAAGTGTAAGTACAAAGGAATAGGATTGTACCCACGATGTAGTGTACAATACATCGAAATTCCTCTTCCATTTGGGCTATACTAAAGGATAAATTCATGGACCAATGAATTCCAATCACTAAGTATAGTTATTATTATATATTGGATGTATTTATGGAATAAATATTTTTGGGAGAGAAAGTATGTGTGAAGCATATGAGATTTATCTATGTGATAGTAAGGACACTTGAAGCAAGGTCTAGAAAATACAAGATTACTGTATAGAATGAATGTTTTGTAAATCTTACGTATTTTTTTGGGAAATCATCAAAGTTGACTACGAGATTTGTGGGACCCTTTGATGTACTGGAAGTCATGAATCCAGTTGCTTATAAACTAGCGTTATCAGTCTTAGTACTCAGTACAAGGTCCAGTGGGACCAGTATATTGAGGATAGTGCTACATGGGAGGATTCTGTGATGATTGACCATCATTTTCCTCATTTGCTTTCCTAGATTAGTATTTTCTTTATGTAGAGATACTTGATACTCTGGTTTTTGATTCACATGTTGTGAACTTGGATAGCATGGATGCTACTATGATTTGTTTATGCTTATGTTTTTGAGAATTATGCTGATAGTTATTATTTCATTGTGATTGAGATACTATGGTTTATAATGATTGAAGTAGTATGTTTTATGGATCGTGATGCTATGTTTATTGAATGATTAATAAGACATTGAGATGATGTCTCTTCCAAGAGGGGAAGGATGTCACATACTAATTTTATCAATTATTTTATTGCAAACTATTAATCATGAGAATTTCAGTGTTTATATTAGATGATTATATAAATTGAAATTGAAATTGAGATCGAAATTGGAATTGAAATTTAAATGCCAATGAAATGATTTTGAATTCATTATTATGAAATTCAGGGATTGTCATTGCTGATGAGAAATTGAGTGCAAGTGAACGTAGGAACAGGTGAACGTGAGTGAAGGCGAGAACATTGACCAGGTAGAGTCGTTTTAGCCATTAGACGTTTATGAGGATGATGGAATCTCACACACGCACTTAATTATTATTTTAGCTCACTTTTCGTGATGATTGTGCTTGCAAATTTTAAATTATTTAATTGATTTCTCAAATATATGTGAAAGAATATGTTTGCTTTAAATGGCGATTTGATTTTTTTGTGAAGAAATTTTTTATTTAAACAAATGGAATTCCTTGTGAAATTTTTTTATTATTTTTCAAAAGTAATAATGTTTTTTATTCTAAATTTATTGGAATAAACTTGTAATTTCAGAAATGTAAAATAGTGTGATGTTTTATTTGTTATCTTCTCATTTAATAAATGAGAGAGGAAACATAAGTTTAAATAGATAAATATTAAAAGAGTTATTTAAAAACAATGAGAGAACAACAATACATTAGCAGTCAAAATTGGAATGGAATTCAAATAGTAGTTATCTAATTAAAGAAAATATCTTTCAATCAATGTGAATGCAATCAGAAAATGGAACTTGGAGTTTACCCATTTATTCTGGAGATCAAGCATAAAAAGTGGATCAAATTTTTGATAACTTCACCCATTCACATGAATTGAGGGGGAGCATGAGAAAATTCATTTCATTTTGAGAGAGTTGGGAGTTGCTTTGTCAAGGAGGCTGCTTATCCCATACGCAAGGAAGAACAATCTTTTGGGGTTTCTTTATATATATATATATTTATTTATTTTACTAATCTTCCAGGCGTGGCCAATAGGAGAGATATTTGGGTTGACTTTTGTATGTTGCATATTGCTCTTTGTGAGGGCACATGTAGAAGGGAGAGATTTTATTTAATTTGGTTTGATTAATCTCATTCTCCTTAACACCACACAAGTGGCCAGGAGAGATAGTTCTTTGAATCAAAGCATGCTCTGTACATCTCCCATGCGTGGCCAAAGGAAAGAGAAGAACAAATTTATCAATCTCCAACCCCCGCAGGAAGGAGGAGAGAATAGGGCGCGGATAGATGAAGAGAAGTAGGGTGATTTATGAGGAAGGAGTTAAGGGAGGTAAGGTGTGCAACAAGTGTGAGGAAAAGATAGTGTGAAGGGAGAAGACAGAAACAAGGCGCGACCAATAGCAAGAGGCAATACATATCAAGAAGGAAGTGAGGAATAAAGGCACGTAGAAAGGGAAGGAGGAGAGGTGCAGTAGGAGACCAGAGGAAGGGTGATCCAACACAAAAATAAATTAAAAGGAGAGTCTTGATGCGTGGTACATGCGCAAGAACATAAAGGAGAAGAGAAGAGAGAATTCAGGAACAAAAATAAAATACGGAGAAGAGGAAAGTAGACAGAGGGCAGAGAGAAAGAAGGAACAACAAAAAAATGATAGAGGAAACAAATAATCATTGTCAGATTTAGAGGACACAAAACAACATAAATTTATCAGGTAGATTCAATGAAAACAATATTTACCCAAATTCACAGTCAATTAATGTCTGATTTAGTTCATTTCTATTATTCTTTTAAAAACATATTGCTGTTTTATCAAATTTAGAACAAAAACAAAAAGATTAAACACCAGACTATAGTTTACATGTAGATAATGAACAATCTTGAAACATAGAACTGTAAAGAGACTATAGATTTCCTTGATGGAGAATTCAATTTTAGTAAAAGATTCAAACAAAAAATAGTATGATTAAGTTTTATTTCAGTATCTATTAAAGATTCACACAGAAATCATAAAGTTCCAGATTTAGAGAAGTTTCAGAAAAATCAAAACTGTCAGGGAGATAAAAATTTTCAAACAAAAGGAACAAAAAAGATAGTTAAACTATTACATAATTAAAACAACTGAATGTTCTTGTTTTAAATAAAATTTAAAAAGGATAAGTTTAAATAAATCTTTTTATTTGAGGGTACTTGAAAAGTAAAAGTGAGAAAAAATTGATAAATCTTAGAAATGATTCTAAAATTGCCTATGAAACAAGAAGTATATATGAGGTATGTATTTGAAAAGATAAGATATAGAGAAAAATGAAAAAAAATATAGAAAAGAAAAGGAAACAAAAGTTTAAATATAATTACTTGAAGATTAAACGAATTAAAAGAGGTTTGTATTGAAGTGTGATTGAATTTATTAAGTAAATGAACCGAAAGAATGTGTGCTCATTTAATTCTTGTTTAAATATGTACTTAGATTACATACTTGAGATACACCTTCTTTTAAATTTATTTTATTATTTTATTTTAAATGAACTTAATGTTGTTTAAGATTTAAATATGTGAAATTATTGCATTAAATACCATGTGTGCTTGAAAGATTAAGTGCAGTTCATGTGTTTGTGAAAGATCATTTTATTTTGAATGGAGCCATGCATGCTTGCTAAATGAATGTGCATGACATGTGTTTGGAAAGTTACCTTTCGGGACAGGTGCTGAATATGGGTTATTAGAGAGTGTAGTTTTGCTTTTCCAAAACTGCTTTTATTTGTTGTGCATGACATTTTTCTTAGCCAAGTAATATAAGGACCATTGAAATAGATGGAATGAATGAACTCTCTACCATATCCTAGTATCGAACTTGCTTGTTTCTTAAATGAAATAGAAAAATGAAAATTCTTGTGGAATTACTAGTTATACTAGGCACGCATCAGATTCCATCCTACTTGTCGACTTCTTTTTGCTAAGCTATTCGTGCAGGGTCGATTATTCTTTGAATGATTAAATAATTTCGGGAAAGCGTAAGCTTCGAGGTTGGGCGAAAAAAGTGCCTGATTCTTGTTCTCGTCTTCATTATTGAAGATAAGATATGGATTGAAGATCAAAGGATGTTATCTTCATTTATGTATTATTGTATTCTTTAAATTATGTAATGTAGAGCTTAAGGTGACATAATGCCTAAGTCTCAAAATGTAAACTTATATTACAACTTCTTTTGTATTATTATCAATGTCGTGTAAGATGATACGTGTATGAATCTAACTGGAAATATTATGAATCTTTTTATTGACTTTAAGTCATTGTTTGAAATCGATTACATTTTATGATGTCTAATGAATGAAGTGTCGACTTTCTTTTGAATATAAATGAATTTATTTAAAAGTATTATTGTTGTTTGAATTTGAGAATTTAGCTTATTACATTGAGCCTAGAACATTGTGCTGAGGATGTAATTATTGGTCTGGCTAACCATATAATGAGCAAGTCTAGAGACAACTATGAGAAAATATTTGGGACATGTGCAGAGAATTCTAGTGATGTGCACATGGAGTAGAGGGAGAAAAATAAATAAAACTATTAAGAAGATGAGTTCATAGGTTGTGGAGATGACGGGTCTATCAAAGGACCAAGTGGAGAAAGCCAAAAACATATCTAGCTCCCTGAGAGGTACATCTAGCATAAGAAGATCTAGTTGAACATCTACCCTCTCTCCAGTTGCCCTCAAGTCCTTTTGGACTATGCCCCTTGTTAGTGAAAAAAGAGAAAGGAGTCAACCAGTACTCTGATTAAACAACAAAGTACACATGTGAAGGAAAAGAGTGTTCCAATGAAGCAAAAAGGTGCCCCACAAAAGAGAAGGGTGAAGGAAAAGGAAACAAGAGAAAGAAACATGAGTGTTTATGAATAAGAAGAAGAGGAAGAAGAACTACCTCTCATAAGAAAAATAAAATGCAAAGTATCACAAGCATAAACTAGTGCAAAGAAGGTTAAGGTTTATATTGTGGACACTAACAATGAAGCGGAGGTGGAGAGATAGAAAAATGGACTCAAAATTATGTAAAAGAAAATAAATCCAAGTCTTGTAAAGGAGAAAAATATTTGGAGGCAAAGAAGAAGAAAGTAAAGACCCCTCTTGTCTAAAAACATAGTTTGATGAAGCTTGAAGCCTAGGTGAGCAACATAGAAAAATACATAAATCTTGAGGAAATTACTGCATTGTACCCCACTTCAGATGATGCAGATAAGTCAAAAATTGTGGAAGTTATTGTAAGGTACATGATTTATCTTGATGTGAACATGAAGGATATAGAGGATCAAATTCTTGAAGATTTGAAAGGAGTATTACATGCAAGAAGAGAAGAGGCAATAAATGAAGATGCAAAATTGAGAACTTTTTCTTTTGAGAAAGTTAGTTTTTCTTTTTCTAATGAGGATAGAGCTAAATTATCTCAATTATACAATAAAGAGTTCAGGACCAAGCAACTGGTCACCACACTTATGAGCAAAGATAAATATATTCTAGACTTAGCAAAATAGAAATGTTGAATATTTGACTAATTCTAGAATACAATTTTCAGTGTACATAACATTAGTTTTTTGGTCCGCATTGGTTCTGTAGACACTTAAAAATATATTGAATGATATCATGCACTCGAATAAGGTATACTAACATCATTTCATCTTGAGACCCATCATCTTTTCACTTAATTGATTAAATTAGCCTAACTATTTAATTAATTATGTCATTTGCATCTATTAACCTAATTAATTTAATCAGGTTAATTCACCCCCTTTCATGCTAAAATTTCATCCTATTAAATTACATACATCAAGTTATTTAATTTAAATCCCTAATTCCTCTTATCTAATTAAATAACCCTAAGTTATTTAACTAAATATCATTCCACTTTCCCCCTTTTCATTAAATCACTTTATTTAATGAATATCATGAAATTCCCTTAATTGACATAATTAAAACTGTTTTAATTATCAATTACTAATAAATATAATCCCATCGGACTTGCAAGGGAATATTCCTCCTTTGTACATTCCTCCAAAAGGAATATTCCTACTTTTGCACAATTAAATTTTATTTTAATTTGTTAAATATCTATTTCCCTCACCCATGAGAATATTCCAAAGAATATTCTCTCTCCTCCACTCATTTGAAAAAGGGAATATTCTTACAAGACTTCATGTGCAAGTTAACTTATAAGACTTCTTGTGCAAGTTAAAAGTGTGCTTGTTTGAAGGAATATTCACCCTTGATTAAAAAGAATCTTTCATTCTCATCCATTGATGAAAATCCATGATCCATGTTTCATCTCTCCTCCATCTTTGACCGTTGATTAACCTTTTTGATCTCAACCCTCCATTTATCATTTATTCTCCTATAAATAGGTCACTATTTGGAGACAAATGGATCCATCTTTTAACATCAAACTTATGTTGTTAAAATTACTTGCATTTTCACTCACCTTTTTCATCATTTTATCTTAATTATTTGCATTAATTAGCTTAGCTTCCATTAATGGCTTCCATGGTAACTTAGATGCATTCATGTAGCTTGTTTGGTAATTATGATTTCAATATTTTTAACTTAGAATCCATTTAGATTAGCTTTGCACTAACACATCTTGATCATCTTAGCATAAATCATGCTAAAATAGCTTGCATCATGTTCATTTAGTTTTAAATCATGTTTTCATACACATCTATCAATGGTTTCATCAGTTTTCTTTAATAAAAATGATTGAAACAAGTTCATTATCCAAGGGATTGGGAAAGGGTCACCATTTCACATCAACACAACACCACTCCCCTAGTAGGATAAGTTTCAATGGATTAGAATAGGTGTTTTGAAGCTTTCATAGTTTAACATGTTAGTTTTAATGGATTCCTAGTTTAATATTTATTTGAATGATCTTATTGGGATTGATGTTTAGTGGCATAAATGTACTTTGTATCCTCATGGATCAAGTGTAGTCAGCCCATACTATTCCGCCGGTCACATTTTGGCGCTAGAAGGAGGGCTTGAACTAATTGTAGATACCGAAAATTGGTCTAGGCCTGCGAGTACACATTTCGACATAATTTTCTATAGTTCGTCATCTTGATTAAATAATGTTAATTATTTAATTACCCTTTCTAACACATATTTATTCTATTAATTAAATACCCCTTTTTAATTAATTCATTATTAATATTTATTCAACTTGAATAATTAAATAAATCATATTTGTTTAATTATGTTGCGAACTAATTAATTTTAACCCCTTTATCTATCAATTAAATAATTTATTATTTAATTACCCCTTTATCATACTTTTCCAACTATACTTAAATATATTTATTTAATTATTCATTTAATCCCCTTTATCTATAATTCAATATTTACTATTTAATTATTTATATTATCCTTTCCAAAAGTCAATTAAATAAATTACTTTATTTATTTAATTAAAGTCTCATTTTCGAATGATTGAATTAAATTAACATTTAATTCATTTATTAATTAATTATGTCACATTCCTCTATCATTCAGTTATCTAATTCATTCACTCACCTTCTGACTCGAGATCTATTTTTAGTTCTTCAGTTATCTCCGTGTTTATCTATACGAGAAGACTCTCCGTTATAACTGGTCGATTAACTATGTTCTAACTCCTGTTTGCATTCGAATGCATTAAGTCTTCGAGTTCCAACTTTGGATTTTGCATACAAAGTCTATTTCTTCTATTTTTGGAGATTAAGATCTGAACTTGTGTTCTAACTCACGTTCTAAATTAGTCTCTATTTGTAGTCTTTCTTGAACTCATGTTCTAACTCGTGTTCTAACTCGTGTTCTAACTCACGTTCTATCTAACACATAACTCACATCGCATGGCATTCATCAATCTCATCCGTCGATCTCTCTTTCAATCTGAGCCGATCGTTCAAAAACACAAAATCTATAAAATGGCCTATCACAATCATTATTCCTTCTCCCGAAATCATACACTTTTGAGAAGAGAAACTATTCTGCGATATTTTGCTTAGACACTCGACAATACTATACTTGCATTCAAACAAAAAAATCTAAGGGCAAGAATACTGAAAAGGAAAAATGGAGAAGAGCAATAGAGATAATTCGAAAGGGTGAACGCATATTCGATGAGATCATTTTGGTTTTATTATTTAGTTTACTTATTCGTTCTTTGTTGTTAGATTTTAGATTATTTAGATTAGGATTTAAATTTGTTTATCTAGTCACAACATATTGTAGAAAATCTAAGATGTTACATTTGGTGAACTTGACGTGAACACGCTTCAAAATCCGCACATATTTTCATCTTTCTGTTTTTTCATTTTCTGTTATTTTTTTGTAGGTTTTTTTGTACGACGCACCGCATCTGTTTCA
Source organism: Sequoiadendron giganteum (assembly GCA_007115665.2). Taxonomy (NCBI): domain Eukaryota; kingdom Viridiplantae; phylum Streptophyta; class Pinopsida; order Cupressales; family Cupressaceae; genus Sequoiadendron; species Sequoiadendron giganteum. The sequence continues at coordinate 372,473,811 of CM021101.1, read as the reverse complement.
CAAAACGACGCATCTGAATCCACGAACTACATCTGTGAAAAACAGCGACGCATCTATCATAGAAAGTCGCATCCACAAAGTCACGAACCGCATCCGCCTATTGACAAGCCTGTGAACCGCACCCACCTGTCAACAGTCGAACCGCATCTGTGGCTCCAAAAGTCGCATCTGCCTGGTAACACTTTTTCACCTTTTTATCGATTTTCGTGCATCCATATTTTTACTTTTCATTTTTTGAGTTTTGGATTTTCACTAATGTTTGTGTTAGTTGTGTTAAGGAGGAATAACATAGTGTTTGCAAGACGAAGCATAGAAGACATTTAAAAACATAAGACAATTTTTCTATAGGACGAAAGCTGAAGAACAATGAATTACTGATGAATTTGCATGCAGGACCTAATGCCTTTGTGTTAAATTAATTTATTTAAGCAAGATTTTGTTTGGTAGATAGATAATCATTGTGTGGGATTAAAATGAATTTTCTGTTTGATAGATAGAAAATTGTCATTTGGATTAAAAAGAACTACTGTCTTCTTTGTTTGGTGCTTTGCACATATCTGTAACCCTTACGATTCAGTACACTGAAGTATCCTCACCCCTTGCACAGTCATGCGATCCTAGGTGTAAGAGAAATGGTTGCTGACTCTAGAACTTGGGCCTGTCTTGGTGGGAAAAAGTACTCACCCCAAGATGACTCAGACCGGTAGCACGCTAGAGCCAAGCGACTTCTAGCCGGTATAGAAAAGTGGATTCTTGGGGAAAGCCCAAGAATCACGCACACTATTCTGATGAGATGGATAGAAATGGACTCTCATGGAAGTTGGATAGTGTCCCACGAATGGAATGGCCTTATTAAACACCTTGTTGTAGAGTTACCAAAATCCTACCTACTTGTTGGCGCAGCAGGGTTGGCCCTGTGAAGCCGTCTTATATTCTTATGGTTTATGTGTGGAAATGAAATGTATGCCATGGGAGTTTCATGGATATAGTAGCTTGGCTGCCCCGTATAAGTGAGTGCCATGGAGGGGAGCCAGTGGGGTGAAGCTACTAGTCATTCGCCATAAATATGCGTAGCTGGAGAAATCCAAATAAGAATTCAACAAGTATTGTCCTAAAAGCCTAGGTTGTAATTGTTTTTAGAGTCTTAACAAGTTCTTACCATCACAAAAATTGAAAATACATTGATTACTGTGTTTTCTCTTTGCTATATTCGTCAAAATCTTGATCAAACAGACAAAGTCAATCAACAAGTTTCAGGAAAAATTCAACTGTCAGAAAATAGAGTCACATTTGTCAGTTTAATCGCCGCATACGTATTAGCAAGTCGCATCTGTTAGGGGAAAAGTTGCATCTGGCTATCAAACTTTTCACTTTTCATAGTCTGCATATCACGAGTCGCATCTGTCAGTTTTCGAGTTGCATGCGTGCATGCAAACCGCATTTGTCAGTTTTCAAACCGCATGTGTATCTAAAAACTGCATCTGTGATAGGAAAAACTGCAACTGTCAGAAACACCGCATGCACTGTCAAAAATCCACATCTGTCAAAATCTGAACCGCAATTGTTAGGAGAACCGCATTTTCCTGTCAACAGAAAACATCAAAAACTGTGAGTTGAGTCCAAACATCATTGTCAAAATTTGCTGTAGGTTCTTAAGATCAACCTTAAATTCGAAACTGGTAAATTTTGCTCAAATCCTTGCATCGTTAGGTGTGATATACGTCTTAGTTACCATCATTAGGTGTCATATACGTCTTAGTCACAGTAATCATCCTAGTCATAGTCATCCTAAGTTGCATGCATATAGATACTCCCTAGGAAATTGCATATCACAAGATTAGATAACTTTCCTCGTCATTGGAAACATTCATGTGTCGATTTGTCAAAATCATTGAACCTTGTCACTTTAGTCCCATCTAGTGGATCTTTTCAGCTCATTAGTCTAGTTTGAAAAATTCACGTTGTCACTGTCCTTGTCATACAATTAGGTTCCTTGGTCAAAAACAAGTCTTTGCGTGCATTTGTCCCATAGGTGGTAGGTTATACCGTCTTAGACTCATTTATCGTCATATTCTACTCATATCTTGCATATCGTCAGTCCTATCATACATCATCTTAGTGTACATCTTTTAGAAACCATTTTAGCTACGTCATTTATCGTCAGAAAATCCAAAAACATAGACATAGGTCATATAAGTTTTTAGGCATAGTCTGCATTACCCATATTGAGAAAATTTTTCATGGTCGAAACAAGGTCCCAAAAGAAACACAAAACAATGATAGACCCAAATGAATTCATCAATCCGTTCACAAATCAACCGCCAGGAAGTAAACAACCCCACAAGCCTTTGCTAGAAAAACATGTCACTAGGGACATGCATGGTCAGATTTATATAGAAGACATAGACGCAGTAGTAAAAGATCTTGAATTTGCATCCTTCATGGATGGATGTTTGGCAAATGATCCCCAACGCTATCTAGCAAAATTGCTAGTAGAAGGTGCCAAACTACCCATAGGGTTTGATATTCGTACTTTGCTAACACAGTCAACTCAACCATCCCAAACTGCAACGTCAACAGTCTCTATTCCCCAAATAACCACAGCGATACCAACTGGTATACCAACTCAAACATCATCAATTGTAAACACAACCCCTTTCAACATACCACAAGGTTTACAATTCACTACAGGGGCAACTTCCTCCAACCCCTTTCGCACCAACACGACTGGTAAGAGAATGAAAGTTGGTGGAAACATACATATACCAAGTCAAATCATTCAGACAGGAAGCATTCCTATTCCAAATTAGACATTTCAGACAAGAAGCATTCCTATACCTACTCAAACCATTCAGACAGGGAATATCCCTATACCGAATCAGAATATCTTGACAGGATATATTCCCTCGCCTAATCACAATCCGTCACAGAACATGGCATATCAAAATGCTTACATTGATCCAAATATCACAAACACCATGTCCTTAACGCAAGTTGATGTCCTTCAAAACAAGATGCAAAATCTTCAATAGCAGTTGGACAACATGTCTATGTCCGAAAAATGAACTATCTCAGTGCAAGACCTATGTCCATGTCCCTTTGACAAAGCGCTTTACATGAAACCTTTCCCCCATGGATACATTATACCAATTTTGCCTAAGTATAATGGGAGAAAGAATCCTATAGAACACATTAGAGAGTTCTCAACAACATGCATGAACATAGCGTATGACCCCACATATTTGATGAGACTATTTCCATGAACCCTTGTTGGGATAGGACTAGAATGGTTCTCTAAATTACCATATGGTATACGATCTTGGGGTGAATTAGCTGAGAAGTTTATCAAACATTTCGCCTTTAACATAGACAATGAGGTAAAAATTCCAACCTTGTGCCACACGACACAAGAAGATGGCAAAAATTTCACCACTTTCTTTTAGAGGTGGCAAAGTCTAGCTAGTAGGTGTCCAGTTGAAATACCTGAAAAACAAAAGGTCAAAATATTCCTAGAGAACATCAACCCCAAATTGCGAAGTGATCTAAGGGTACACTGTTGTACTTCATTCTCAGACTTGGTATAAAAGGGAATCATCCTTGAGAAAATCCTCATAGACAAAGGAGAAATGAAAGCACCAGGCAGAAACCCCATTGTCCAAAATCAAAATGCGCCAAATGATAGAAGGCAATTTTGGTCTAGGAACAAAAATGTTACAAATGATGGCATTGTTGATGCTAAAAACATACATATGAGACCAATTATCACACTTAGAGGGTACAACTCCAATCAAGACATGACAGATAGTCTAGATCAACAAGCTAGCTATGTCCCAAATTCACAACAACAAAGACCACAACAAAGGAGATTTCCTACACGTGAATTTACACCTTTAGGACAACCAATTGAGGTTATTTACAAAGAATTGATTAAACACAATCTCATCAAACCTTTGGAACCAAGGGAGTATCATCCTAGATAGTTTAAACCTTCTTGGTGGGATGACAAAGCCCATTGTGAATATCATCAAACCAAAGGGCACAACCTCCAACAATGTTGTCAACTCAAGAACATAATACAAGACTTTGTTGAGAATGGAACCATAGAGGTTGGTGGGCAGAAAAACACTAAGAACAGTGATCATAAGGTTTTCACGGACCCATTACATGATCACACAAAAGGAAAAGCCTCCAGTTCGGGACCTAAGAACGATCCATCAACCAATTACGCCAACACCAACTATGACTATGGAAAAGGAAAGATCGTATATAGCCTCCGCACTGCAAATGAGCATGTCGATACCTTCAGCATTAAGAAGCATCCAGAATGTAGTGTAAACACACGTAGAACTAAGATCACTATTCCAGGTCCTTCTTCTAAGCCATCCACGCAAGCCAAGTACAAGTACAACCTTCTTGATCAATTGAGTAAAACCCCCACACAAATATCTATCTTGGAATTGTTGACCTTATCACCTGAGCATTGAGCCATCCTTGACAAAGCTCTACAGAATACAACCATTCCTATAGACTTAGATTTCAATCATTTCAAGGAAATGGTGGGATATTTGACCAACTCGCGTCATGCCACATTTTCCCAACATGATTACTCAACAGAGAAGTCAGATCATAATGACCCCTTACATATTGAAGTCTTAGTCCATGAAACCAGAGTTAGATGAGTCTTGGTAGACAAAGGAGCAAGTTTGAACGTGTGTACCCTTAAATTGGTTAAGGCATTAGGATTATCAGAAGACTGTGTAGATACCTCTAAGAGTATAGTCATCAAGGCTTACGATGATGAGGAAAGATCGTCCAAAGGAGTTGTCACACTCCCTATCCGAATTGGTCCAGCTATCATGAACACCAACTTCCAAGTCTTGGATCTCACCCTCCCATACAACTTGTTGTTAGGTAGACCTTGGATACACACAATGAAGGCTGTACCTTCAACATACCACCAATGTCTCAAATTCCCCTATAATGGCACAGAGATCACCATTGATGGTGATCCAGATCCTTTTCAGTATTGTACAAGCCTAAAGGAAATTCCACAATGACAAGTGCCAATTAACCAAGAAGCTTCTTCATCCACTTTATCCCAATACATTGACCCCTCACATCTCACTAAGTCCCTTTCATTCAAACCACCATCATCCACTCCAAAAATCGAGATCCAAGACAAGGGCTATGGGGAATACAAAATAAAGGCATCATACTGTGTTAGTGAACTGATTCCACCTAAGGCCTATGGCCTACCCATGGCGGATAGAAGATAGTTAGTGGTCACATTTCATGTTCCCCCTACAATGACATTAACCAAATGGGGAGAGTTAAGCGAAGAAATTATGGATCAAGGTGATTCCTGGTTGTATCAAGAAGAACATGAATACCCCTCCCCATCTATTTAAATAGCCAAGGACCAGTATGGAAAAGTTTTTAAAATAATGCAAAAAGAAGGCTATGATGGGCACAGTGGTTTAGGTCTATATCAGAATGGAAGGACAAAACCAATTACTATCTACCCACGACGGAAGTATCTAGGGCTAGGGTGTCAACCTCTTAGAATCGGGTTTCCTGGTACTTCGTTATCATTTCAAGAGGAAGTGAATGATTACACAGACATCGAGACATCTCATGAACCACTTCCCCCAATTTATGACAAACCCCCAATTTATGACAAACCTCCAGTTTTTGATGAATCCCCTTACTCAAGCGATGATGAATGGGATTCCCTTTCATCCACTAGTACTATGAACATAGACACCTTATTTGGAGAATTGGACCTCAATGTGAAACCTGAACCAAAACTATCTAGTCCTTGTCCTAAGAAGCACTTGTCCAAACAAGAATGGCAAGAGAACTATTATTGGGAAACCCTTGATCATGCATCTTGGGCACCTGAAAAGCCATCTTCTGATGAATTTTCCCTTACTATAGTCCCACATCAGAGTATACCTACACCTAGGAAGAAGAATAAGAAGGAGTTAGTCCAAAACTTCTGCGACCATGTCAACCACTCCGTATTCACCTTGTCGGCAGATACCTTTAAAAACTCTAAAGATGACATGCCCCTTATATATCCCGAACTCATCGACTGGGATCAACAAGGTACACCTATAATAGATACATTCGAGAATGATGAAGCAATTGTTGAGTTCATGGGACTTAGAGAAGGCATACCAAGAGGGGACCATAAAGCAGGTTTTACCATAGACTTGGACGATAAGGCATACTTTTGGGAGTCTATTTACACCTCTAGTCACAAAAATGAAAATGAAAAGAAAAAAGACAATAAAAAGAAAAATGATGAATCCCTAGGTGAAAACCGAAAGGCGCCTTTGGATGAAGAAAAAGACAAAATAAAGGACGTATCTGAGGGTGAAAACCTCTCAGAGGCACCGAAGGATAGAGGTTTAAATATTCTCCCCGTTGAATAGGAAAGGTCATCGATGCTAGTGGAAGAATCTATTGAAGCTAACATAGGTATAGAAGAGAATCCTCGAAAGGTATATTTTGTAGCATCTTTAACAGAGACAAAAACACACGAGTTTAAGGACTTCTTCACAAAGAGACAAATAAACTTTGAATGGTTGTATGCTGACATGCCTGGGCTGGATCCAGACCTAATATTGCATCATTTACCACTACAGCCAGGTATTAAGCTAGTCAAGCAGAAGTTGAGGAAAATGCATCCACAAATTGCTCTATTGGTCAAGGTAGAACTTATGAAACTTTTGGATGTAGGATTCATAAGGACAATAGACTATGCAGATTGGATATCAAATCTTGTACTAGTGACTAAGCCAACTAGGGGCATTCGCATTTGAATTGACTTTAGAGACATCAACAAGGCATGTCCTAAGGATGACTTTCCTTTGCCGAATATTGAATGATAGTAGACCTTACAGCAGGCTACAAGATGCTATCCCTCATGGATGGTTTCTCTGGATATAACCAGATTAAAATAGCACCTGAAGACCAACATAAAATAGCTTTTACGTGTCCATGGGGCACATACTATTGGAATGTTATGTCGTTTGGCCTTAAGAATGCAGGAGCTACCTATCAGCGGGCCATGACTACAATTTTCCATGACTTTGTACATACTTTCATGGAAGATTATGTAGATGACATCATGGAAAAATCATAAACAAGGGAAGATCATTTGAAAGTCTTAAACAAGATATTCCAAAGGTTGGAGAATTTTAATGTCAGGCTAAATCCGAAGAAGTGTGTCTTTGGAGTCAAATCAGGGAAATTGTTAGGGTATATCATCTCTCGCAGAGGCATTGAAGTAGATCTAGAGAAGGTAAGAGCCATCATAGAAATGCCTCCTCCAGTCAGTATTGGTCAACTCAGAACCATATAAGGGATATTACAGTTAATTAGACATTTCATAGTACAATTGGTGGATAAGATACATCCATTTCAACATCTACTCAAGAAAGGAGTGCCATTTGTATGGACCCTTAAATGTCAAGAGGCCTTCCAACAAATCAAGGACTATTTGCTTACTCCACCAATCTTAATGCCACCTATAGAGGGAAAACCATTGATACTTTACATCTCAGCAACTCAGTCAGTATTAGGGGCTCTTCTCGCACAACACGATGATCAAGGTCATGAGAGAGCGGTCTATTATATCAGTCGTACCTTAGTGGGCTATGAGTTGAATTATAGCAACATAGAACGTTCCTATCTTGCGGTAGTCTTTGCTACCCAAAAACTTTGACACTATATGCTTAATCGACAGACAATGCTAATTGCAAAGATTGATCCACTTAATACCTCCTAAGTAAGGCAGCTTTAACAAGCCGATTGGCTAAATGGGTCATGATACTTAGTGAGTATGACATTCAGTATGTCGAAAGGAAGGCTATAAAAGGATAGGTGATTTTAGATCAACTAGCTGATGCACCTATAAAGGTAGACCATCCATTAGTGGCAGATTTTCTAGATGAATTTCTCTTCAACATTGACATTAAAATATAGTGGAAACTGTACTTTGATGGGTCACACACAAATCATGGTTCAGGAGCTGGTATCTTATTTTTCACACCTCAAGGTGATACCATTCCCAAATCATTTAGGATTGCTTTCCTTTGTACGAACAATATAGCAGAATATGAAGCTCTAGTGATAGGGTTGAAAATGGCAATTCAATGGACAATTAAGAGCCTACATGTTTTTGGTGACTCTCAACTTGTAATCCGACAGGTAAATGATGACTACGAGAGTAAGGATGAGAAGCTTGCACCATACAAGTGAATGGAAGATAGTTTCAAACAGTATTTCAAAGACATAACTTTTCAACAAATACCACGTATCCAGAATAGAGCTGTAGATGCAATGGCAACCGTGGGTTCCTTGTTGGATATTTTGAGTAATGTGCCTAAGTTTGAGTTCTTGGTTGAACAACTTTTGGTTCCCGCTTATGATGTCCTCGATACTGTGATAGTGTGTACCATTGTTGGTCCTACGTCTCCATGGTATAAAGGCATATTTGATTACCTCACTGACCAAACTCTACCTCAAGACTTGTCTAATAACCAATGTTGAACATTCATCTGAAAGTTAGCCAAGTACACCATCATCGGAGAAACCCTATATAGACGCACCTTAGATAACGCCCTTATGAGATGTCTCGATGTTGAAGAAGCACAAACAACTTTGCGAGCGGTACACGAGGGTATATGCGGATCTCATTCGAGTGGTCCCACTCTAGCCCACAAGATTATGAGACTAGGTTACTATTGGCCTACAATGGAGAAAGATTCATACGTCTTTGTAAAGAAGTGTAGACAATGTCAAATACATGGAGACTTGATAAGAGTGCCAGTGCAGGAGTTTCATCCAATTACTTCACCATTGCCCTTCACCCAATGGGGACTTGACCTCATAGGTAAGATACACCCTCCATCATCAAATGGCCATAAATTCATCATCACCGCACCGAATACTTCACCAAATGGATTGAAGCTATTCCCATGACATACATAACCAACACACAAATATCTAAGTTTATCCTAAACTATATCCTTTGTCGGTATGGTGTACCACAATCCATAATCACAGACAATGGCCACCCATTCAAGAACCAAGAAGTACGCCATTTATGTGAAGAATTCCACATCAAACAACATTTTTCCACTCTGTATTACCCACAAGGTAATGGCCAAGCTGAGGCATCTAATAAGACTATTGTTATGATCCTTAAGAAGACTGTCAATGACGCTGGCCGTGATTGGCACCTATAGCTTAATCCTGCCCTGTGGGCTTATCGCACAAGCATCCGTACTCCCACCGGCGCCACTCCATTTTCCCTCGTATTTGGGTCCTAAGCTATCTTACCTATCAAGGTTGAAATACCTTCTCTGCGGGTATCCTTGAAGGGTCATGTTGACGATGAAGAGTACCGTGTCTCAAGGTTACAAGAGCTGGAATTGCTGGATGAACGAAGACAAAAGGCATTAGATCATTTGCAAGCATATCAAAATTTTCTTCGTCGTAGTTACAATAGGAAGGTTCTCAATAGACATTTTGACATTGGTGACCTGGTATTAATGGAGAATCCTAAGAACCAAGCTGAAAGAGAGAAACCAGGTAAGTTCAAGCCTAACTGGTTAGGGCCATATATAGTCACAAAAGCCTTTGGATCAGGAGTGTACCAACTCTCTACTCTTGAAGGAGAGCCAATTTTGTCCCCTATCAGCAGTCTGCATCTAAAAAGGTTCTATGCTTAGTCTCTGAGAATCCGTGTCTTAATCTAGAAATACAAAAAAATAAAAAAACAAAAAAACTGGTTACCTTGATGAAAACCTAGCAAATAGGCGTCTTTGTAACACCAAAAAAATTGAAAAAAAAAAAGTAAAGAGAAATAAATCCGTCCAATAGTGAAAACCACTTTGGTGGTGCTATGGATAAGTACCATGGTGAAAACCTGGCAAACAGGCGCCATGTGTAGTCAAGCTCGCTCTTCCATCTACCATCATTCTAATCAAACTTTTTCACCATCATTCATAATAAATGATTGTTTTATCCATTCCTTGAAAAGATTGACATCTAGCATCCATTCCCTCACATTACCCACTCCATCTTCCAAATCCTATTCCTGACTGGGGGAAAATCCTTGTTCTATGCCCTAGCATAGTGTACATAATGTTGCACCATCGAAAATGTCCTAAAAAATCCAAAAAAATAGTAGAAAACTTCAAAAATCCAAAAAAAAATCGAAAAATGTCAGAAAATCCCAAAAATAGAGTCAAGTCATCATGTCAAGTCAGTCATGTTAGGTCAGTCACATTCATAGTCGAACTACATTGCCTCTGCGACTGGGACGTAGGCAAGGCCATCAATCAATGTGCCCCCAAGGCATTAGGTCAGTCAGTCTAGGTTTGTCTTGTATCACACACATTTAAATCATGACGCTTTGTATATTCAAAGTCATTGGTCATGTCGAACTACGAGGTCTTTGCGTGTACAATGTAGGCAAGGCTAATCAATTGATGAGCTCCCGAGACCACACTAGGTTAGTCCAATAGGGTTCATTCACAATCACTTTCACACAAGTTGCATATCATAGTTTAAGGTATCATTTCATGTCATACACTGTCTACATGCACACACTTTTATCAGTCAAGGAATCAAAATGAGTCATGCATCAACAAGATGAAACATCTCAAAGTTAGCAAGTCAATATCAAACACATTGTCAAAGCGATCAACCTATGTCTTTAACAAGATATGTCTTTCTTGTCAACAGACATCATCAAATTGTCATAGTCTCATGTGGCTTGTCACTTCAACATCATCAGACTTCAATGTCTATATGATATGTGACTTTTCTAAAACCAGGCTTTGTCATGCCTTATACAAAAGTCACCAAGTCGAAACTAGACTCAATGTCTTATGCGATATGTGTCATTCTTTCACGTCATGCTATGTCAAATATCAAACATCAAACAATCCCACAAGATCAAGTTTTGGCGAATACATTTATTTGGCTTTATGACTTTATATCTTATTTTTTTCCTATCTTATTATCGATTTGTGCAAGATCCTGTTACTAGCTTTCTCAAGGATGTCCCTTGAAGGATTTAGAGAAGCCACGATGTCTCAGGATTCTTTTTCTTTGGCTGCTATCTATCAGCTATCTTTTTAACATTGGTTTTTGAGTCATGTTACTAGTTTCCTCAAGGATTTCCTATCAAGGATTTAGAGGAGCAATGATGTCTCATGACCCGTCTTTTATTTGTCTACTGTTTGTGGTTTGTCTCGACAAAATGACTGGGGCAATTACTGTCCTTAGTATGAGTTAAGAAACTCCTTGTCTGTGACTGTCTATTTTTCACAGATGGATGACTTTGTACACTATGGTCTATCTCATATCATAGTGTGTACTATCCATCTATGTCATGTCCTGCCCAATGATGATAACAAGCAAGTATATTGTATTTGGCAATATATCAAAGTTTATGTCTTTTTCTCAATCAATCAAACCTTCATTATCTCTTTTTCTCCATCGATCGAATTTAATTCTTTCTTATTAACATTCTGAATTCATTTTCATCCTAACATTTCTCTTTTTTTCAAACATAAAGATAAAGTCCTGTGACACCATAAAAACATTAGATAATTTGCATTAGCATACATTTAATGAGAATTTCACATAAGTTGCATTACATTGCATTTCATCATTACAACATAGGAATTGCATCATCATAACATACATAATGTCAACATTGCATGTACATATCACCATCACATATAAATAAACATCATATAGAAAATTTGCATCCGTTATCATAAGTAAATAGAATCATCCATAACATCATTATTAAATGCATAAATCAAAACATATAGAAACATTTCATTCATTATACATGTACATACATCATCTAGGAAACATAATCATGTAGAAATAAAGCATCATTCATAAAATAGAATTTCATATCATGTAGAAGCCGCCAAAATCATATATATATATCGCTCAAAAATAGTGTGTCACAGTACAATGTCTGAATGTATCCATAAATAATAAAAAAAAAACATGAGCTCGCAGGATCTCTGATCAAAATATGATGTCTACATATGTAACCCTGTCACTATGTCCCACTACCCCTGCTATCACGTGGTGATGGTGGTGGAAAAAGACTCGGAGGTGCTCTCTGCGAGGTGGAAGGCCTCTCATATGGACCTGTCCTTGATGGTCCTACCACCCCCTCAGTGCTCTGTGTCCTTTGACTCTGGCCCTGTGATCTCTGACTCCACACCTCTGAAAAACTAGGAGCTCATCTCTCTTCTGGCACAACTGCCTCATAAAGATCCTTGTAATAAGTGGCTCTCTCCACTGATCTAACCAACTCTCACACCATACCATCAGATGAGGACCCACTGCAAAGGCATCTAACCTCTGTGAACTACTGCTCTATCTCATGTCTTCGTGCTATAGCCTAGTCTCTCTCCATAAGAGCACTGTCCCTCTCTGTCCGTGCACTGTCCCTCTCTGCAAGCGCACTGTCCCTCTTTGTATAGACACTATCCCTCTCTAGTCTCATCAACTCAAACTCTGCAGTCATAAGTCCGAGTCTCTCCTCCAAGGCCTCCCTATCACTATCTCTAGGAGCATCCTCCTCTCATCTCCCCTCTACAATTCGATCTCAGAGCTCTCTCTCCTGCTCCTCCATCTATGCATCCTCCTCAATGTCATCCTCTATATCATCCTCTCCATATCCTACCAACACACCCAGAGGATCTAACGCCATCTCTGCAGCCAAATCCTCTGCAACATCCTCTACTCAGAAATCTACCTCTACATGCTCCTCAACTGCTACCTCCGCTACAGCATGCTCACCCCCAGCCTATATATCCACTCTCCCTCCGATGTCTGCCATCGGTACATCAACTGCCACTGCCTCTTGGATAGGTGCATGTCCACCTGCCTAACCCCCTCTCTGTCCTCTCCATCCTCATCTCCCGCCTCTACCTCCGCCTCTGCCATCATCTCCATCACCTCTACCACCAACTCTACCAACTCTGGCACCTCCACCTCTCCGTCATCCTCTCAGCCCTGTGCCTCGTCTCTCAACTGGTGCGGGCTGGTCAGGATCTGTATAAGGAATCGGACGATGAACCACCCACCATGCATCATATGCAGCTATAGTCCCTGGATCTGCTAATCCATCTCTCCATCCCCACTATACTGGCTGTAATGCTTGTATGTCTACCTCCACAGTAGCCATTGGAATCATGGGTCCCCACCATGGAACCTCTCTTGATGATTGAGCAAACTCTGCTCTACCTCGAGGCTCATCCTAAACCTCCCCGAACCGTCTCAGAACTTTATTTGGTAGATGTCTCTCGATAATGTGAACACTAGAAACAGTCCTCCCAATGAGATACTGTGTCTATCTGTAGAACAACAAATGTATATCCTCGTCCACCCACTCCTCACAATCCATGTAAGGTCTCCATGTGAACTGATCAAGAATATCCAAAGCGTGTTGCTAGTACCCTATGTCTGCCACATGGGTCTGCGTAATTTGTCCTGTATATCGAAATACATATGGGCATCTCTCCTCTCTCTCTACTGTAACTAGAGGATGGAAAACAACTATCCTCTCCCAACCCCATACCTTCAAGAATGTCGTGCCACAACTCAACGACTGTGCATCTCTGTAGGCGATGTCATGTAAATGGAAGTACAACATCCCAAGTAGACATGGACCCCATGCATATCTTGTCTTGAACTCCAACATGCCGACCAACATAGCTTCCCATCCCACTAGACATCCATGACCCCATCTGTCTGGAAGCACTATACCCCCAATCAAAGTACATAGGATACAGTCGATCCGATCATATCTGTCTGCTAGTATTGGCCATCTAATCTCGTAATGCTTGATCCTGAGCCTACTGATGTCATCAACCTGATAGAACCATTCCAACTTAGTCAACCCTCGCTGGGTATCATACATAACCCACTCACCTCTAATAGGCAATCTAAAAATCTTGTACACATCCTCTAATGTGACAGTGGCCTCCTCGGTCGGTAGATGAAACGACGATGTCTCTGAATGCCATCGCTCACATAGTGCCGTCAACATCCCCCTATTCGCCCGAATGGTAGGCATCGACAAACAATGACGTAGGCCTAGCTTCCATAGAAGCCGAATCTCTATAGAGCTCAAGGTGTCTCTCAAGTCGAATGTGTCTGGTTGAGACTCCCGCGTATAAATAGGATCTATCACCTCCTGCAATTTAACCATTGTGTCAGCATTTTTCAAATTTTCCTTCAAATTTTTTTTTCAAAATTTTACCAGTCAAATGCGGTTCACTTTTACAGATGCGGTGCATTTTTGCCAATGCATTGCATAGAGCCTCACATGTGGTGCATATTGCATATGTGTTGCATTTTTTTCCACTACCCTATCCAACTACTACACATGCGGTTCACTAACCACATGTGATGCATTTTTTTCAAATGCGGTGCAGTACATCACATGCGTCTATTCCTATCGCACATGTGTTGCATAACAACACATGCGGTGCATTTCTTTTCAAATGCGAGCATTCCCTAACTAGCCAAATATAGCCCTAGCGTGTTTTTGCAAATGCGTCGATTCACAGTCAAATGCGGCGAATACGACGACATATGCGTCGTTTACGATGCACCGCATTTTCTTGTTAATTTTTTGAAAGCCTAGAAAAGCGTGCAACATTGAATTTCAAAGGTTCATTTTCGTGTACATACTGGTGGTCCTACATCGGCTGGCCTCTTGAAGGTCCAGATCCGATATCCTCGATGCCTGGTGTACATAATAGGCGCCATTTCGACAATCAGTCAGAGCAAGAACTCAACTTTTTCTATCTCCTCCGGGTGCAAATGAATTGAAATTTGACCTAATTCCTATTTATAGGTGGGTTAAAAATGGCATTTGTTTAGCCCTTCTCTATTGGCCGCTTAACCTTTCAACTTCAAACGACCCGTGTTCGTCTGTATTAACTCCAAATTCGATTCCGTCGACTCCATAGCATTTCTAACTATCAAATTGACTTATCGGGAATATTTATTGATTTTTTTTGAAACTTTTCAAAAATTGTCAATTTTCCCGAGCGAGCATACCTTACCTGTTTCATGCTGGGGCACAATCAGGGCATATTTTCTTTGACACAACGTGTACCAACATTGTATCAAAAAGGGGCACACTGTAGATACTGAAAATTGGTCTAGGCCTACGAGTACACATTTCGACATAATTTTCTATAGTCCGTCATCTTGATTAAATAATGTTAATTATTTAATTACCCTTTCTAACACATATTTCTTCTATTAATTAAATACCTCTTTTTAATTAATTCATTAATTCATTATTAATCTTTATTCAACTTGATTAATTAAATAAATCATATTTGTTTAATTATGTTGCGAACTAATTAATTTTAACCCCTTTATCTATCAATTAAATAATTTATTATTTAATTACCCTTTTATAATACTTTTCCAACTATAATTAAATATCTTTATTTAATTATTCATTTAACCCCCTTTATCTATAATTAAATATTTACTATTTAATTATTTATATTATCCTTTCCAAAAGTCAATTAAATAAATTACTTTATTTATTTAATTAAAGTCTCATTTTTGAATGATTGAATTAAATTAACATTTAATTCATTTATTAATTAATTATGTCACATTCCTCTATCATTCAGTTATCTAATTCATTCACTCACCTTCTGACTCGAGATCTATTTTTAGTTCTTCAGTTATCTCCGAGTTTATCTATACGAGAAGACTCTCCATTACAACTGGTCGATTAACTATGTTCTAACTCCTGTTTGCATTCGAATGCATTAAGTCTTCGAGTTCCAACTTTGGCTTTTGCATACAAAGTCTATTTCTTCTATTTTTGGAGATTAAGATATGAACTTGTGTTCTAACTCACGTTCTAAATTAGTCTCTATCTGCAGTCTTTCCTGAACTCGTGTTCTAACTCGTGTTCTAACTCACGTTCTATCTAACACATAACTCACATCGCATGGCATTCATCAATCTCATCCGTCGATCTCTCTTTCAATCTGAGCCGATCGTTCGAAAACACAAAATCTATAAAATGCCCTGTCACAATCATTATTCTTTCTCTCGAAATCATACACTTTTGAGAAGAGAAACTATTCTTCGATATTTTGCTTAGACACTCGACAATACTATACTTGCATTCAAACAAAGAAATTTGAGGGAAAGAATACTGAAAAGGCGAAATGGAGAAGAGCAATAGAGATAATTCGAAAGGGTGAACGCATATTCGGTGAGATCATTTTGGTTTTATTATTTAGTTTACTTATTCATTCTTTGTTGTTAGATTTTAGATTATTTAGATTAGGATTTAACTTTGTTTATCTAGTCACAACATATTGCAGAAAATATAAGATGTTACACTAACCAATTTGATGAATTTCTTATCAAAACTTTGTTTCCTTGTGTTTTCATCAATGCTACTGATTATAAAACAATGCATTTGATGAAGCGTCTCTATACAATGACACACCAAGATTTTAGTTCATCAATGCATAATTAATCTAGTGATGATTATTTAATTTCATCACCACATTTTAATTTAGCGACACGAGTTAAATTTTTCAATGCAAAATGAATTTCCTTTTAGCGACACACTTGATATGGCGATGCATATGATGTCACTATTTTCTGGAGAGAAGCACTATTGATTTTTAAATACAGTGATGTAAATCCAATACAACAATGCTATTGATGGATTTTAGTGAAACAATTGATTTAACGCCTAAAATTATTGGTAAACAAAACAAAACTTGATTTTTGGGATGTGTTTGAATTTTTTAGCTTCACTGCCATGTCTCTGACTTCTTGATTCTAGTATTTAGACTATTAGGTTTTGCAAGTTTGGAAGATATCAACTTGAAGAGAAGGATCATTTTATCATTACTTTTATAATTGTAACAAGTGTATCTGGTGCAGTCAATGTAGGAGGGTCCTCAAAGAGAACAACTCAGACCGTGCAACAAGAGTAACACAACAGAAGCAACATAGAATATGGAGGCAAATGCAGATGCAAATATTCTTATTATCAAAAATCTCGATTACATATAGTTGGCCACATCCGGGCTTATGGATTTGACGCACATGCCTGATTACAACATGCTCAAAATACAGTGATCATACATGCGAGTGAAAATCCTATAGATCAAACTCTATATACATCTTATTCTACTTAGAATTGATTCTCTGCTATCTTATTGATCCATTACAAACTTTATATCACATTCGCGAGTCGAGGAACATCCGTGTTCGCTAAAGATCATTACAATCTCTGATAAAGGAAATGCAACATGTGTAAGAGCAAGTCGATCTCAATTTTGAACTTCTTCCATGGTAGATGTGCAAGATGAAGTGTGGACCTAAGTGTAAGGTTAGGGAAGCTCCATGGAACAAATTGAAACACACTGCGAGGATCCGCAAATCACGGGGAAGATTCGTGATCGATCCAACTAGCCGTTAGGTTTTGAAATTATTCCAGGGCCATTCCCAAAAAAATATCACTCAATCCAGAAGCGATAACTTTCTGGAAAAAGATACAATTGAGTTGAAAACTTGGAATAAGGAAATTGAACATGTCCATGATGAAACCATAGGTACACAAGATCTGGTGAGAAAACATGAAGAAATACTAGATCTACCAACTCAAACAAGAATAAGAACAAAACTGAATGAAAATATTTTTGGTTGATGCAATATTTCCAAGAACCAAGGATGCTCCTGCATCAGTATCAAAACTTATGGGGCAATTATAACCCATTTAATACGCTTTCTTATTTTCATGCTTTAGGACCACACTAGCTTTCAATTGAGTTTTAAAATGAACGCTCAAAATTGGCTAAAATTGAACCTTCACATCACTATGTTACTTTGGGTTTAAAATTGAACAATACAACTTAACATTTTGCTTTGTGCTTAAAATGAACTTACCTTTTCTTTGAGGGTTAAAATTAACAAGTGTTTGTCATGTCTCGTTGTTTACATTTTCATCATTGAATGCATATGCTCTTCTCTTGCGTCACTCCGTGATATTAGGAATCAAAATAATTCATTTAAAATTTTATATAACCACCCACATATTTTGATTTGGATTTAAAATGAAACCCATGCTAGTATAAGGAAAAGGAATTATGTGTGCTCTCTCCTTGCTTGATGCGATCTGGAAGATCAAATAACAAATGCATTTCCTTTCTTTTGTGTATATTTAGAGGGCATTCCACCTCACTTCGAAAGGTGGGAGCAACCCAAGCGGTAATGAGCTAAAGCCAAGCTCTTTCGAACCACTATATAAAAATGTGTTTGTGACGAAATTCATAAGCAATAGGTGTGGATGTGTCATACCAAAAAGTGCCACCCCTAATGTCCATGTGACACATCAAAAGCCTTTCTTAGGAAAGGACTGGGAGGCCGCTTGATTGAAATAATCTTGAGCTAATCTTGCCGTGTGTATGACCACCTTGAATGAAAGTCATTACTAAGAACCAATTTTTTAGATGCCAAAAACCTTTATGCTTGTTGGTGCAACAACAGTCATTCCGAAGCCGCTCCACATTTTATTATTCATTTTTGAAATAGGAAAATCCTTAGGATCTTTGAATCTTCAGGATTTGAGATTTGGTGGTCCCGAGAAGTGTGTGTCGTGGAGGGGAGCCAGTGTCGCTAAATCTCTAGTTGTTCGCATTGTCTTAGTGTTTGGAGAAATCCAAGTGGGGATTCTATAAGTAGTATCTTTTGAACCTAGGATGGTAAATGCTTGTGAGTCAGTCTAATACTTTGCTTGGTTCCAAAACATTGCAAATAAACATAAACAAAGTCTTTTACAAATTTAAAACCCTTTGGTCTAAGTATGGATACCCTTTGGAAAAACCTTGATATTAATGCTTTTCCTAAGAATTTATTCTTAGAGGATTCTAAGTATTTTGGTTTATATCCCAATCCATACTTCACAAAGTTAACATTGGCAACTATGGCTTCAACCTCATGATTTTCATAAAATGGACCTTGTGAAATTTATGATTTTTTTGATATAGACATTTTAGTTTGAAACTTAATCAAGAAAAGTGTTTGTGGTAAAAAGAAACTCACTTAAACAAGACATATTGACAAATTGAACCCCACATGACCATTTGGAGACTGATCGCTCCCATTGAACAACCTGACCTTATGCCCGCTGTCATTCAACCAAAATTTGAACTCATTGAAGGAGAACAAAACAATATAATTATTAGTTTTAGACGCTTCACTTTTGAAACAAAGGAAAAACCCATTCAGTGGAGAAACACAACAAACATCTTAGAAAAAGAAGAGGAACAAACCAATATTGAGGCTAGAAGGCCCATATTAGTACCACCTGTGTGGCAATAAATATATTTTTTTCTTTCATAGACTTAAACTTCTCTAAATGATCTCACGAAAAATTAGAATCCCAAAGAGAAGGTCTATAGGTCGTCATTTCAAACTTGGGCATCTTAGTCCAAAAGCTATCAAAAGACACCTTTTAGCATTCACCAAAATAGAAACAAGTTGGTATACAACTTCTATAAACGTTCTTCAAGGAACAATCTAGACTTGTATTCATTCTTTTGGAGTCAAAAACCCGATCTTTTTCATGATCTTGAAATTATCTAAATAATTATCGAGTCTTTAGGATTTGAAAACTTTAGAGGTCTAGCATGTTTCTCACTACCTTGGTATTATCACACAAAGGTTGAATCTAGGTCAAAATTGGGTCAAACATTTCATCCACCCCTTCATCAAATTTCATCCTTCACTTCACCAAACTTTTGAATTTTTTTGAATACACCAACACTTTTGGACTTAAGCATCTATCAAACCAACCCCTAACTTAGCTACTTTGTATGTGAAATGAATCCTTTTCCATACATTTGGTTATGTTAGTGATCATCTTTGAACTAGTTTATCTTGAAGGTCACGAGTCTACCCTAAATATTTCCAAGTTCATAAACATCCTTTATCCAAACATCAAAACATCAAACCTAAGTCAAAAGTGTTGTCCCAAAATCATTTGCAAATATCACTTCCCACCTCATCCATATTTTCATCTCCCATTATCATAATTGCTCCAAAAATACTTAGAGCATCCCTTTTACCTAGATTTGAGTCAACTAGAGAGTTTAAACATTATAAATATCAACACAAATCTCCCATAGGTGACTCAAAATTTATGGTAAAGAAAAGATCACAACACAAGAGAATCATGGAAAAAACCAGAGTCAGATTTACCTCAAGTGATCCCAATCCTTTAGATTTGATCCAAGAAGTCAAGTTACCCCATCACAACAACCCTCGTCTCCCTTAGCACCATATGAGATAGAAGACATAAACAACCTGTTTGGACTTACTAAGGAAGAAATCATGGAGTACAAGTATAAACAAGAACATGAAGCCTTAGAAAGTGTTGCTCTGATTTCCCCATCTTTTGTTGGACAATCATTGGCACAAGGCTTGACTTCATCTACCTTCCAAACGACTCTATTTCTAAATCAAACATCCACTCCTAGTCTTGCTAAAGAATTTGTACATACTCTCCCATTCAAAAGCAACACACTTGTGGGTACTCTCAACACCAATCCATCCACTACTTGGACACCAACATTGAACACTTCTACCATTCCCAAACACCCTTTACATCAACATCAACCACTTACATTTCATGAGTCCATGACTACATCGACATATCAAGGGTACCCATCTTCATCCATCCCCATAAGTACCACACAATTTTCCAACATCACACAAGGAAGTGTGGATCAAGTGTCTCAGATTGACCCACGAGGGCATGCCAATACTCTTACACAAAGTCAACCTTTAACGCATATAGGGACATCTTTATCCAATCCCCTGATTGGTTCATCCACACCATTGGTTTCAAAAAACACATCCATCCCATCCATTATCAACCCAAATTAGAACAATCCCTTGGTGACCAACCCCATCAACCAAGGTAATACCTTTTCCACATCCCTAGCACAAGGAAATCCCCAAGATATTGGATAAGGGAACCTTTTCAATCAATGGACTCAAGGTCCTAGTATGCCATTACCATCACAAAATCTAATGGCACCATCCTCATCTTTTCCCATGGTCCCTTTTACCGTGCAAAATGAAATGGGACCTCAAACTTATATTCCTCCATCTCACTCCACCATCTTCCAAGGAATGCTAAACCAATGGAATCCCCAACCTCTCATCAACAAACTGCTACCCACTCAAAACATCAACACCCAAAATCCATCATAGATGTCCCAAAAACCAACTGATCCTACTTTGCAAGCACATGCCTTAGCTTTATAACAAGCACAACAAGCTTATCAACAAGATGTGCAACAATAGTAACGACAACAAGCAACCCTAGCAATGCAACAATAACAACAACAAGTATCCCTAACAACACAAAAACAACATCAACAAAGCAACCCTATAAACACAACAACAAAAGCAACAACATCAAGAAACCTTAGAAACCCAACAACAAAAGCAACAACATCAAGCAACCTTAGAAACCCAACAAGCAACCCTACCAACACAACAACAACAAACAACCTTAGTATCACAATAAAAAACCTTAGCATAACAACAACAATGACAACAACAAACAACCTTAGTAGCACAATAAAAAACCTTAGCATAACAACAACAACAAGCCCAAAATCAAGAAACCTTAGCAGCACAACAACAAGAAGCCCAACAAGCCGCCGTTGTGGCTCAATAAAAACAACAAGCCTTACTAGCTCAACAGGGAGCCCAACAACAACAACCATAAAGTTCTTACTATAACCCTCAATAGAACATCGTCAACTTGAACACGTTAGGAACATATACATCAATACCTCAATCACCTTCAAAAAATCCCATACCACCATACACACCATACTACAACTTATCATATCAGAATGTCATGTACAACCCATCCGCTATACCACAATATACAACGTATTTTCTTCCACCAAATCTGTAAGATGATCTAGCATCACAACTTAAGGAGTTATCATAAGAAATGCAGGACCTTCAAATGGGAAAGACAAAGAAGCCCCATACACAAAACTTATGTCCATACATTCGATTGAAACATCACAATGGTACCATTCCCTCTCGGCTTTGAAATCCCCAAATTTGATAAATACAAAGGGAGAGGAAGTCCTATGGACCATGTCAAAGAATTTAACATCATGTGTATGGAGGTTGCTTACAATGATTCTTATTTAATGTGCCTCTTCCCATGAAGTTTAACAAGGCCTGCCATGGATTGGTTTTCTCAACTACCTCCAGGTATTAAATTTTTCCAAGAAATCACCGATAAATTCATATATCACTTCTCCTTTAACCTTGACATGGATGTAAGCTTAGAAGAGTTGTACACTCTCAGACAAAATAAAGGAGAATATTTCACCAATTTCTTGCAAAGGTGGAGACAAAGAACTAGTAAGAGCAAGTGGCCTCTTCCTGATGAACAAGTAGGGATCATCATAGAAAATATAGATCTAGATCTATCCTTCCACTTAAAAATGCAGTATATTACCTCTTATGACGAGATTTTCCCTAGAGCTCTTAACATTGAGAGAGCTCTAATCTCACATGGAAATACTCAAGCTTACAAGGAAAATCACCCATCAACTAGTTTGAATGATAATACTTGTGTCTGGGCTAAGAACAAGATTGTGAAAAATTATGGGGTGGTAGATGCTAAGGTGGTCGTAAGTGCTCCTAGTCCAAACAAAAATCAAGTAGCTAAGGTTCAACCAACTATGAAACACACAAAACCTCCTCAAAAAAATCAGGTCAACAACACCAAAACACAACAATGATGAACCCCTAATAAGAACAAGTATCTGAAACACAAGTACACACGATTGTTAGAACCTATTGAAACCATCATGAAGAAATTGGTAGAGTCAAACCTGATAATGCTTCGCAACTTTGAAAACTACCAAGAAACATAGGATAAACTATCCTGGTACAACGAGAATGATCTTTGCAACTTTCAAAAAATCAAAGGACATAAAACGAAAAACCGCATGAGGCTCAAAAATATTATCCAAGACCTTATAAAGAGTGACACCATATTTGTTGAAGTACTAGTTGGTAACTAGGATCTTAAGATATTCAAAAATCTTATGACCGATCATAGAAAAGGGAACAACACCAAAAAAGCTAGGGATTACACAAACGTGCAACATACCTATTCCAGTTTAGTCACTTCCTGTGATAGTGTTATCACTGTGGTCACCATCAAAGGGACTAGTGTAGAGTGTGGAGTCAACACTCGATGTGGCAAAGTCACTATCCAAGGAGTCCCATCTCACTTTAGGGAACAACCTACTTTTCCTACATCCAACTCTAGCAAGTACAATCTCCTAGATCAACATAAGAAAACTCTTGCATAGATTTCTATCTTAGAACTATTAAGGCTATCCCCCACACATAGGGAAATCCTAGAGAACAAGTTATCTTTGTCATCCATCCCTGAGGATATTGGTACAAAAAAATTTCAAGCTATGGTAGGGACATCGCTAGTCATCTTCTCATCTTCTCAAAACAAGACCTACCATCACAACCATCTCATAATCGTGCTTTACACCTTGAGGTCATCATTCATAAGAACAAGGTTAAAAGATTTTTAATGGATGGAGGTGTGGGATTGAACATTTTCACCCTTCAACTGATCAAGAACTTGGGCTATTTAGAGGATACCATTGAGAAAGAAAAGAGTACCACCATCATAGCATATGATGATCAAGAGCGAGTATCACAAGGTATTATTGCATTACCCATCCAAGTGGGACCTATCATTGTAGAAACTATATGCCAAGTGTTAGACCTTGATCTTCCCTACAACATCCTGCTTGGCCGACTGTGGATCCATACCCTAAAAGTTGTAGCCTCGACCTACCATCAATGTGTAAAGTTTCATTTTGAGGGTCGAGAAATTACCATCCATGGAGATCCTGAGCCTTATAATATTGCCAAAATATTGAGGCCAAGTTTTAAAAGATACCCTAGATCCCTAAAAATGATGAAGGGCCTACACCATCCTCCTCATTTGTTGACCCATCGCCCCTTGCATCTACCTCATAAACAATAAACACCCATTTTGCAGAACATTCCCGATATCAAACCAACGATCCAGGATGATGGTTGTGGAAACTATAAGCTAATGAAGGAAAATTTTGTGTTGGGGGAGATACCTATTTCTCCCAAATCCTATTCAAAACCCACATCTAACAACAAAAAGACTGAAACAATCAAGATGGCAACCACTACCTTCACCAAGTGGGGGGATTTAAACCAAGAAGATGTCTCTAAGATGCTATATCAAGATGAATGACCTATCCTTGTTATTCCCATGGAAGATGATAGCAAAGGCTTGCAACTAATTAAGGGGTGGATCTATAACAAGAATGAGAAAATAGGTCAAAATGAAAATGGTTTGCTAGAACCCATCATTTCTGAGAAACTCCTAAAGAATCTTGGCCTAGGTTTTACTACTAGTAAGGATACCCTTCTTGGAAAGGGTACTTTTGCTAAATAGACAGAGGCTTCCTCTTGGTTACCTACATTGCGTGATGCGACCCTGGATGACTTCCCCCTTGATGTTTCCAACCTATTTGAGAATAAATCCCTTTTCACGATATCCAAAACATCCTTCATCTCGAGAAATCAACCAAGTGAAATAAGCCTAGTATACCCCAACTCATTGACTTGGACCAATGAGGACCACCGATTCTAGATTCATTTGAAAACAATGAAGCAATCTTAGAATTCATGGGATTTCATGACAACTTACCATGGGAAGATCACAAAGTATGTTTTGATATAGATCTAGACATAGGGGTGTACTATGGGGAGATGATTGAATCCTTCAGTCACAAAATGGATAATATGCAACTAACATGCAGATCTCTAAGTGAAAACCACATTGTGACACTTTTTGATCCTAAAATAGTAAAAAGAAAGGATGTATCCAAAGGTGAAAACCTCTATGAGGCACCCAAGGATGAGGGATTCAATGTCCCCCTGAGTGAGATGCATCTAGAGAAGTCAATAGTTCTAGCAGAAAAGGCCACTCCCGTTAATGTGGGAACAAAGGAAGCACCCAAGATCACTTTCTATGTTGAATCCTTGATGGATAAAGAACAAAAAAACCTAGTAGTATTCCTGAAAGAGTGAAGGGATAAATTTGCATGGTCATACACATATATGCCAAGGATAGATCTAGAAGTAGTTGTGCACCACTTAGCAGTTTATCTTGAAGCTAAGCCAGTTAAACATAAATTAAGGAAGATGCACCCTTAGATAGCACTCTTGGTGAAACTGGAGTTACAAAATCTTCTTGACGTTGGATTCATCTGATCGATAGATTATCCTGAGTGGGTTTCAAACCTAGTAGAATCTCCAAACCCTTTGGGGAAATCAAAATATGCACAGATTTCAGAGATTTAAACAAGGCATGCCTAAATGATGATTTTCATCTTCCTAAAATCGACCTCATCGTGGACTTAATAGTAGGGAATGAAATGCTATTACTCATGGATGGTTTTTCAGGCTACAATAAAATCATGATAACCAAGGAGGATCAACACAAAATTTCATTCAATTTTCCATGGGGAACATACTATTGGAACGTGATGCCATTTGGGCTGAAGAATGCAAGAGCAACCTATCAAAGAGAAATAATCCTCATCTTTCATGACATGATCCAAAAAAATAGTTGAAGATTATGTGGATGATATTCTGGCCAAGTAAAATAAAATAAATGAGCCTTTAGAAGTCTTGGGACCTATCTTTGACATAATTGAAGAATACAAAGTACGACTAAATCCAAAAAAGTGTGTCTTTGGGGTTACATCAGGGAAGATTCTTGGTTACATCGTCTCACAAAGAGGGATAGAAATTAATCCAACAAAAGTAAAATCCATCCTAGAAATGGAACCACCATGAACATTGAAACAATTGAGAGGGTTACAAGGAAGATTATAGTCCATTAGAATATTTATAGCACAACTATTAGATAAAATCCACCCTTTTTCACATCTTCTCCATAGAGGAATAACTTACAAGTGGGATGACAAGTGCGATAAATCTTTCTAGCAGATCAAAGTCTACTTATTGACACCTCTAGTGTTCATGCCACTGATACCAACAAACCATTGATCTTGTACATCTTAGCAACATCAACAACACTAGGAGCTCTTCTAGCATAACATGATGCAAATGGAAAGTAAAGAGCTATATATTACATCGACATGACCTTGGTGGGCTATGAAATGAACTATTCATCCATTGAGAAGGCATGCTTACCAGTAGATTTTTCTTCAAAAAATTTTAGACACTACATTTTGTTACACCAAATCAAGCTTATGCAAAGATTGAACCATTAAAATATCTGTTATCTAAAGCAATTCTCACTGGGTGAATGACCAAATGGGTAATGATCTTGACTGAGTTTGAAATAGAGTATGTGGAGCACAAGGAAATCAAAGGATAAGTGATAAAAAAACAACTAGCAGAGGCACCTATGTAGAGCACCCATTGATATCTGAATTCCCTGATGAATCAGTGTTCCTTGTCAATCTAACCAATAAATGGAAGATGTACTTTGATGGATCATTTACCCAACATGGATCAGGGGTGAGTATCCTCTTGATCACCCCTTAAGGTGATTTCATCCGAAAGTCATACAAACTATCATTCCCGTGTACTAACAACATTACTGAGTACGAAGCCCTAATCACAGGTCTAAGGATAAAATTTCAATGGAAGATACAAGAGTTGAAAGTTTATGGAGACTCATAGTTGGTTATCAACCGAGTCAATGACGAATATCAAACTAAGGATGAAAAGATTACTCCTTATAAAAAGATGGTAGAAATTCTCAAATATTTTTTCATTGATATAACTTTTGAGAAGATTCCTCGCATGAAAAACCAAGAAATAAATGCTATGGCAACAATTGGATCATTGTTAGACATGTTGAACAATGTTCTCCAATGTGAATTATTGGTAGAAAAAATTCTCATACCAACTTTCAAAATCCTCGAATTTGAGTTCATGTGTGTCATCGTTGGTCTTGGATCCCCATGGTATCATGAAATATTCACATACCTTAGTAGAGGAACCCTCCCATCCGATATCACCTCCAACCTTAAAAAGACCTTTGTAAAGAAGGCATCCTGATTCATGATCTTAGGTGATACCCTTTACCTTCAAAGCATCTAAGGGACATTACTATGATGTCTTAACCAAGAGGAAGCCTTGACCGCTTTAACAAAAGTACATGATGGAATATGTGGTTACCATTCTAGTGGTATGCCTTTAGCTAAGAAATTGTTGAGGACCGGGTACTATTGGCCAACCATGGAAAGAGAAGCTCATCAATATGTGGAGAAGTGTGTCCAGTGTCAATAACAGGGAGATCTAATATATGCTCTGACCCAGGAATTACAACCAATGGTCACACCTTGGCCTTTCTTGCAATGGGGGCTTGACCTCATTGGAAAGATCACTCCAACCTCATCCAATGGCCACAAGTTCATCATAACAACCATTGAGTCCCTTACCAAGTGGGTCAAAGCCATTCTTATGACCTACATAATGGGAAAGAAAATTACTAAGTTTATCCTAAATTACCTTATTTTCCATTATGTGTTCCACAAACCATTATCTCAAACAATATAGCACCCTTCAAGAATCATGATGTGAAAGAGCTATGCTAGATATTCAACATCCAACACCAATTCTCTACCCTATATTACCCCTAGGGAAATGTTCAAGCTGAGGCTACAAACAAAATCATTCTAAAAATCCTAAAGAAAATGGTCAATGAAGCTGGCCATGACTGGCATTTGCAGTTGAATCCTACCCTATAGACCTATCGAACTAGTATCCACACGCCTATGGGTGCAACCCCTTTCTCCTTGGTCTATGGATCAAAATCCATCTTGCGTATTGAGGTTGAGCTTCCATCACTATGAGTGCCACTACAAAACCTAATCACTGATGAAGAATATAAAGTATCCTAGTTGAATGAGTTAGAATTCCTAGATGAACGCCATATTGATGCTCTTAACCACTTGCAAGTATATCAAAACCAACTAAAATGAAGCTATAACAAGAAGATAAAATGTCAGTCTTTCCAAGTAGGGGATCTTTTCCTAAAGCAAAATTAGAAGAATCTTCTAGATCAGGACAATAAAGGAAAGTTTGAGCCTAACTGGTTAGATCCCTTTGTCATCACAAAAAGCTATGGATCAGGAGCATATCAACTATCTACACCTGAAGGTGAACCCTTGTAGGAACCAACTAACAGTCTACATCTTAAAATTTTTTATGCCTAGGCTTGAAGGGTGTAAATATGAAAATACAAAAAAATAAAAAAATGATCAATTTTTTTTAAAAAAAAGGGAAAAAAGATTGAAAAAATTAAAGAAAATCATCCTTTGGTGAAAACCACTTCAGTGGCGCTTTGGGAAAGTACCTTGGGGAAAACCTGCAAACAAGCACCTCATGTAAATAACGTACCTCCATCTATCCTTTAGATCTTTATCCTATCATCCTTTGTATCACACCCATCCATCGCATCATTCATCTACGGTCCTATCATAGCTTGATCTTGTGAAGTATCCTTTCCCCTTTAGTACTACTTAGCATATTCCTAAGGTTAGTTTGTCCTATCTATTTTGAGGTAGTCTATTGCATCACACCGGGGGTAATTCGTTATGGATCATATTGGGTTCTTATATATCTTAAGGTTATTGGAAATATCATAGAAAATCCCAAAAAAAATCTTAAAACGTTCATCACAATATCCAAAACATCCAAATTCCCATACAACTAAATTCCAAAAACATTCATAAAATTGTAAAGCCAAAATCCAAAACATCCAAAACACATCAAAATCCCTAAAAAATCAAAACATCAAAAATCCAAAAATAGTACCCTTATCAAACTACAAGTCTCTGAGATTGAACGTAGGCAAGGCCATCATTGATGTGCCCCTGAGACACCCTAGGCCAGTCCTTTAGGAGTCCATCATAATAAACTGACATCCCATCAACTATTAATATCTCATTGTTAAATAAGTCGAGTAAGTTGAACTACGTGGTCTCTGCATGTATAACGTAGGAAAAGATAATTTTTGATCAACCCCTGAGGCCCCTAGGATAGGTCTTTTAGTTTAGGTTCTTGGTTGAAACTCTTGAAAAACCCCTAAACATTCAAATATCTTGAAAATCCTAAACATTTAAATATTGGAAAAACCTTAAACATTTGAAAATTTAGAAAAATCCAAAACATTCAGAAAATTAAAGCATAAAACACTAGAAAACATTCAAAAGACCTAAACAACCTCAAATATCTTAGAGAAAACCCTAAACAACCTCAAATAATTCAAAAACCAAAACATTCACATAAACTTTTAAAAAGACCTAAAAAAGCCTCAAAACATTTTCAAAATAACAAAAACATTGAAATATTCTAGAAAAATCCCAAAACCATCCATCCCATTTCGCTTTCACTCACAATAAACCTTCACCCATAATAAATCAATCATCACCTTCAACCTTTGGAAAAACAAGTAGAAAGCAAGTATCATAGGTCGTAAAGTGAGACCTATGTGTCAAAATCTAAAGTCTAGATCATAGGTAAACGAGTAAGTGGAGTTTGTATCAATGGCTTATCACACACCTCATCCTAATCAAAACATCTTATCAATATGTCCTATGATGAATCCTTCCTATGATGGACATCAACATCAAAAATCACCTTAACTATGTTAAAAATAGCAAGAGATATAGATAACACTGACTATTTGTCTTTGATCTTTTCTTATGATTTATCTTAATTACCCATTCCAAGGACCTCTCAATGATGTCTATCAAAACACTTTAGAGAGAAAGGAATGGGGCATTGATCACTATCTTTTCATTTGTTGTGCTTGTGGATATTCTTGTAAAATAATCTTGGCGCATACTTGCTTAGTTGTGTGTAGGAAATTTGTTTGGGGTAGATTGTTGACTATCGCATATGCTTTGGTCCAATTTATTCTAAGCTTCTAACTTACATTCCGATGAGGTTTCCTTATGTCAATATTTGAAAAAGAACTATCATATCTGTTTATAGAGTCAAAGTTGATTATACTAGATACAACGTCGTCTTGGTTATCAATACCTTGATGCATCGTGTCTATGTGTTATATCAAAAATAAGGAATGACAAAAAATCCCAATCCCAAGATATGAGAAAAACATCATCATCATACATCTGTCACCACCATCTCTAATAAAGTCTCAGTGGATCATAGACTTGTTGGATTTTTTGAATCAATCATCAAGATTAATAGTCAAATCATTCTTTATTCTTCTATCTTCTTTCTGCGCTAACCTAGTATCATGACATCCAACAAAAACATCATAAATGCATCCATCCTACATCCAAAAATCATTAGCATGCATACATCTTGCATCATCACAATATCTCATAAATAAAGAAAAACATAATCTATTGCATCACCATTATCATTTAAGTTGTTTTGAATAATATAGATTTGTTATTCTAAGCATCTTAAATCATTGCATTATCATATCATTAGCATACATATCATGAAAATCCATATGCATACATCATCATCTCATAAACTGTATAGAAAAATACATAAAAATAAATGCATCCATATCATTTGCATGAGCATAATATCTGCATATTGTAGTGTTCTTTAGTCAGCTTGATAACTAGGAATATGAATTCCTCAACTTAGGGATTGGACATCACAACAAGCAGCTATAATCTGTTAAAGAACCTCATTTACTTATCAACCCGAGGACGTAGACTTGAAATGGGGTAGAAAAATATATGCACTAACCACCCTTCCAGACATGCATGATCTCTAAAATGCTAGAACTCTAAATTCTGGAATTACTTTACTGAATAACTTGTTGGAAACAAAAACTGAAAGGTAAAACTACTCTGTTTCTAGTGGCTGCAGGAACAGTCAACAGTGATGTATTTTTGTTGCTACAGGAACATACACATTTAACTTTTACAAAAGAAAGTATAGCTATTCTAACCTACAGAACGAAAGTACAGGCAATTTCCTAAGTGGGCCCCCTTAGGTCATGCCAAAGTAATCAACAGATTAGGTGAAAAGCTCCATAAACTTTATTGAGTTAAAGTGAACAAGTACATAGCACAATCCTTCTTAGTTGTATTTCTGATACTGAAAAACATATTACAAATGACAAGATCTTCTAGCCCATTCTCTGAAGAAGAATGGGCTATTTATTGAAAACTAATCCTAACTACTAACCAACCTTCCCTTATAAATCAGGAGGTATTTATTACATCCAACTAACTTGATTAAAGAGGGAAATGAAAATGCAAGGACCAAGTCAAATTGGTTTTGCAGACTTAAAGTGCCATCATCCTGGATTTGAGCAACAGCAGGATGCCTGGCCTAGATTCCTGGAACATTCTTCTTGCTTGGCGGATAAGTTTGAAACTGTCTCTCCATCTTTCACTGTTGAACCAGTCTTTGCAGATTTGGCCTTCTACTCTTCAAGTGGATTTTAAATTCCTTCCTCTAATCGTGGCACCTGCAAAATAACTCACCATCTTTCCTGGAGAAGAAGGTTAGCTCAACACGTTCATCTTTAAGACAGTCCATTACTTCATTCATTCATTCATTAAGTATTAAACTAAGGCAAACATCGTTCCAGACATGGCTGCAGGAAATTTGGTAGTGGAGGCTGCAGGAAGGTTTTATGATCACAAAAAGTCAAAGTATTTATTAGAATAATGAAACATTAAAGATAATAATCATGGAACTTTTTATCATAATATACTCATCATATTTGAGTCATAAAAAGGTCTATGTTCTATCCCATAATCAGACTGAATGTTTGATTTAGCATAATAAAAACATAAAAGTATTATAAAAATATGATCAAAATGAGCCAAAAACTTGGCTCATCACATATCATAACATCCATCCCATAACATGTCATAACAAAAGATACTGAAAAATAAGTGTATCCATCCATTGCATCACATCATATGCATCCATCATCACATATCGCATAAACATAATCATAATGAATCACATCATAGATCATCATATGCATCCATACATTCATAAGCATGAAATGAAGAGTACATCACATCATATCGCATCCGAATCATCTCATATATATCAAAAAATTGTGACTTGTAATGCCCCGCCACGAAACCCTAGAGGATGTTGCAAACAACTACTTAAACATGCTAATTTTTTTTTAAAAAAATACAATTAATAAACAAGTTCACTTCCCAATGCAAACATCCCCTAAGGTTACGAGACTGAGATATCTTAACAACCCACAAACAACATAAGGGAATCCATAACATTTATCAACTCAAGATAATAAGTACGCATACATTCCATACAAGATAAATTACATCCAAGCATAATAGATAACTTTCCAATCCATTTATCCATAACTAAATATTACAATTACAACTCTCATTCCCTGAATGAGGCAAGTCCAATAAATAAAGTTATAGTTACAACTTCCACCTCGATAACAAATGAGTGGTAAAATATTACAAGATCAACTAAAATGAAATAAAGCAAGGGCTGATACAGAAACCAACGAGCTCTCCAACTGGAAGTCTCGTCCAAAGAACATGAAGATAGCCCAACGGATTTAGGTGCACGCCACCCAACCAAGTGGAACCCAAAGGCCCACCCCCTGTGCTAGGAGAGAGTAACTAGGAATCCTAGCCAAGACCATCTACCTCTAGACATAGGCTAACCTAAACTGAACCAAATTGAAACAACCAATCACATGAACCTCACAAGTACAACACAAGTACAACTCAACATGGACACAATGCTTCCAAAAATAAAGCAGAACAAGTATGTTAAGAGAACCATACACATAATAATCATATACCATCTATGGTCGCATCAGGTATGTTAAGGAAACCATACCCACAAGATCGAATACCAACTATGGTCAAATCAGGTATGTTAAGGAAACCATACCCTCAAGAAACAAGAACCAACTATTGTCCTAGACAAAGTGTCATCACATAGTTTGACATGGGTTATCCTCTGGGATTCTTCCTAGGCTCCGACCCCCACAAGAAAAGGTTATCCTGGTGACCTTTATCGAATCCCGGCCCCCATACTCACTCATGCGGAGCCAAATACCTTTCGTACAGACAAGATAGATGACCTTGCCATTCCAAGCCTTCCCAACCATCCCAAGCCTAACCAAGCACTTGGGTCCATGAGTGAGGCATTAATATCTTGATTAGTGAGAAGTTAGTCTTAAGCTTCTAAGTATTGTTTTAGTTATCACTTGATTAAACCACTTTCGAAGGTTATCCTGGATACCTCTTTCAGGCTCTGGCCCCTACGGAAGCCACTCTTCTACTTGACAACACACATACCATCCAAATACCAAGGGTATCAAAGTGCACAAACAAGATAACACGTCCACTCCTTTCTCAGGAGGCGACAAAGATAAACCATCTCCAAACACTGGAGGTAACAACAATAACAAAACCACTCCTGACAAGGAGGCACACATTACAAAATCCACTCCTTTCTCAGGAGGCACAAAACATTCCCATTCATGGAAACTGGGTAAACACTGACCATACACCATGCACTACCCAAGGGAATTAACAAATAGTCGACATCACAAGACGACAACTCCCAACCTCTAGGGTCCTCTGGAAGACTTGCGGATTAAAAAAATACACTTAACCCCTTTCCCCAAAACATGAACTCAGAGGAAACAATCACGAAGGCAAGTTACGTTGAATTAAACTAATTTTGGATTAACTAAATCCATTTCCCTTATTAACATTAGTAATCTATTGCTCAATTATAACTGATTAAAACATACGTCTATTTCAGACAAGATGAAATTTAAACCAACACTTAATTCCCTAATTGCCTTAAATATTAAAATAAGCATATACTTCTATAATTCCAGAATATATCATTAAAATAAATAACCGTTCGCCTTGCAAACTAAATTATTTTAAACGAAATCATCTAATTTCGCCATTAAGAACATTTATTTTAAATTCAACATTTGACCTTGCAAATAATAACATTTTAAAATAAGTCCACTAATTCGACTATTGCAAAATGACTTAAAAATTCTCCCAATTATATTTAAATCATTTATCTTTTAAATCAATTATTTAATTCCCTCAATTGCAACAAAATCATGCTATTATATAACCATATCCAATATATATAAATATTATTACTTAATAATATATTAATATAATATAAAATATATTCATATTTTAATATTAAATTAATATATTATAAAAATAATAAACATATATATTATTTTTTTTTATAAAAAAAACAACCCTTAACTTCCTTGGGCCGCGTGTGGTCAAAGGAGGTGGCCGACTGTGTCGGGCCGTGCATGGTTTGTGAGGGCGGCAACGAGCTGGGTGCCGATCGCGGTTTCCCTGGCCACGTGCTTATGGACAGTGGGCGACGGAAGTTGGACGGGCGGCGGTTGTGTGAACAACCGACCCCATTGTTGGAGGCGCTGTTCACAGCGTCGCCAACAATGGTGGTGGCTGTTCGAACAGCGGCCACGGTGGTGGTTGGGAAGGTCGCATTGGGCATGACTCCCTTCCCACGTGCCTCCCATGGGGGGTGCGGTGGGGAGTTGAGCCCCCAGCGCCGCCTCCCACCATTGTCTTTTTTTATTTTTTATTTTTATTTTTAAAAGACCTATAGATTTCTTAAAATCCGCGCCACAACCAGGCATATATGAAAAATATATTTTAACAGCACACTTTTAATAACCCAACATTAAATATATACTATATATATATAAACACACACACACACACATATATATATATATATATATGAATATATTGATTAACTCATTTTTTCTTTGATTTGCAACACAAATTGAGAAACTAATTTACAAGAACACTTAATTGCAGCCAGGAACACAAAGATTTTCTTGAAATAATTCATATCCCAACATGGATTTTTGCAAACAAATAAAAGCTTAAGACATGAACCTGATTATCCAAGAACTTGAGAAGATCTAGATGGTGCACAGATCCTTGCCTCGATTCCCTCTTCAAATCAACCATTTCTTCAGATTGAACCCAAAACCCACAAAATGCAAAATTCTTCCTCCCTCCATTTTTAATTTTCCAAAATTTTTTTCATAATCCAAATTTGTGATGCCATTTCAAACATAAGGATAAAACCCTAAAAAATTCAATCACCACCCTCATAAATTCTTCAAAACAGAAAAATAGAAATATCTAATTTCTTTCAATTTTTTTTTGAATTCAAACTTCTAATTTGACTTTTAATTCATTTTCATAATTTTCAATTTCACATAATAAAATTCATAATTTCAAAATGAACTTATCCAATTTCAACAAAATCAATTTAATTAATTAATAAATAAATCTAATCCACGATTAAACTATTTATTAATTAAATTAAATTAATTAAAAAAAAAAATTACGTTATTAACATAATTCCAGTACAATTTCAATTTCACAAATTAAATGCATACAACCATATGATTACCCTTTTTAACTTGCAATTCAATAAACAATGAGAGGGAGCAATATTCACAGCAACACAACCCGACTAACATCTGACGACATACTAGGACTAGGGTGACGACTTGGCACATAAAACCTAGCTACTATCTCCCAATCGAATACCGTTGGACATTGGACATGCTCAAACCTGTGAAACCAGGTGGAGTCGATGTCCTGTACCTGTCAACCTGAAAATCAAGTAAACCACAACATATAATATGAACAACATAAAATACACACCGTGAAGAGGAAATCTCGGGATCGTAGGGTGCTCGCAAGCGAGTGATGCGATCTGTCCCCTTTACCAATACAATATTACCAATTAACGAATCTAACATCATTAATATGATCAAAAGCATAAACATCATTAATTCAATTATCCACTATGCTAATCCAAAGCATGACATAATAATAACATCAGGATAAAATACCAAGTACCAAGGTCAAAGCACTAACAAAAAATAAGGCCTAACCAAACAGAACACTGTTCAATCAAAAGAGAAAAATGGAGGGGTCTTACATCCTCCCCCCCTAGGGCCAGGCTTACTCTTGGAAGCCTGCAACTACCCCTAGTGCAAACTCCATACAATCACACATAACCAAGGGTTCCAGAACTGAACCACTCATACCTCAACACATAGACAATAGCAACCCGTGCCATAAACAACTCAGCTAAGAACAATGCCAATCCAAACAAGACCACATGGTGGAGCAACCACCAACCAAGCCTCCAAAACACATACCCAAGGATTATCACATATAATACACGTATGTACCAATACACATCACTCAGAAAGAAACATACCAACCCATGATAGAAGGATCCATGAACCAAGAACAAATACCACCTCAAATAAATCCAACAAGACCACAATGACCTATCTCTTGCTGTATAAGGTGATCAGCCTGCAAGAGATAGTCATCACACCAAAGGTGAGTAGTGGGTCCTAGCTACCAAACAACCTCACATACCCCCA
Organism: Sequoiadendron giganteum; assembly: GCA_007115665.2. Classification (NCBI taxonomy): domain Eukaryota; kingdom Viridiplantae; phylum Streptophyta; class Pinopsida; order Cupressales; family Cupressaceae; genus Sequoiadendron; species Sequoiadendron giganteum. The sequence goes on along the minus strand of CM021101.1, from coordinate 372,437,150 downwards.
TCCTCAATGTTTCCTGCATCTACTTCCTCGTACACACTCACCAAGTCCGTATCATGCGTCCTTGGAGAGGAATTACAATACAACACATAACCGACATTGAAAACAACAAAGATAACTAGGTTAGCCACCACGTTCATAAAGAATATAAAATTAAAGTTCCATTTCAACAATAAAGAAATAAATACGCATAATTTCAACACTGAATCAAATCTATAACCACTAGGGTTATAAGAAAATAAGATCACAAGTTGTGGCTAAACCTTCACAATCAAATATAACAAGACGTCAACCTTCACAATCAACCGAAAAGAATCATCAATAATAAAAAAAAGTTCACAATCTTTTAAAATCTCACTATACAAGAACTATGTGACTAGTTACTAGCCACTAAATGAGGAAGGAGGAAACAATGACCGACTAGAATAATAACAACCCTCATGTGATGCGGAATGAACACACAATCCACATGACTCAGAGTGTATCCACGACTCTCAAATAAGATACAATTACTAGTTTCTTGCATTTACAAGGGTACAACTACATACCTAATCCCATAGGAACATTCAATTCGATACTCATGGGATACATATCAAAACTTCCCAACCAAAACCTTTTATCAGGTTTCTTTTCACACTACTCCTTTCCACAGAGTACATCATGCTAAAGTGGAAGCCATGAACACATGAGCACTTAACAATTCCACTAACAACTCGCAGGGACAACATAGTGGGCACAAATGTACCCAGAGAACCCAGTGTTTAAACCTAGGCTTTGATACCATGTGTAACGCCCCACCACAGAACCCTAGAGGATGTTGCAAACAACTACTTAAGCATGCTAATTTTTTTTAAAAAAATACAATTAATAAACAAGTTCACTTCCCAATGCAAACATCCCCTAAGGTTACGAGATTGAGATATCTTAACAACCCACAAACAACATAAGGGAATCCATAACATTTATCAACTCAAGATAATAAATACACAAACATTCCATACAAGATAAATTACATCCAAGCATAATAGATAACTTTCCAATTCATTTATCCATAATTAAATATTACAATTACAACTCTCATTCCCCGAATGAGGCAAGTCCAATAAATAAGGTTACATTTACAACTTCCACCTTGATAATAAATGAGGGGTAAAATATTACACGATCAACTAAAATGAAATAAAGCAAGGGCTGATACAGAAACCAATGAGCTCTCCAACTGGAAGTCTCATCCAAAGAACATGAAGATAGCCCAATGGATTTAGGTGCACACCACCCAACCAAGTGGAACCCAAAGGCCCACCCCCATGCTAGGAGATAGTAACCAGGAATCCTAGCCAAGACCATCTGCCTCTAGACATAGGCTAACCTAAACTTAACCAAACTGAAACAACCAATCACATGAACCTCACAAGTACAACTCAGATACCATGCAAGTACAACACAAGTACAACTCAACATGGAGACAATGCTTCTAGAAATAAAGTAGAACAAGTATGTTAAGAGAACCATACACATAATAATCGAATACCATCTATGGTCACATCAAGTATGTTAAGGAAACCATACCCACAAGATCGAATACCAACTATGGTCACATCAGGTATGTTAAGGAAACCATACCCACAAGAAAAAAGAACCAACTGTTGTCCTAGACAGAGTGTCATCACACAGTTTGACATGGGTTATCCTCTAGGATTCTTCCTAGGCTCCAACCCCCACAAGAAAAGGTTATCCTGGTGACCTTTACCGAATCTTGGCCCCCATACTCACTCATGTAGAGCCAAATACCTTTCGTACAAACAAGATAGATGACCTTGCCATTCCAGGCCTTCCCACCCATCCCAAGCCTAAATGAACACTTGGGTCCATGAGTTAGGCATTAATATCTTGATTAGTGAGAAGTTAGTCCTAAGCTTCTAAGTATTGTTTTAGTTATCACTTGATTAAACCACTTCTGAAGGTTATCCTGGATACCTCTTCCAGGCTCTAGCCCCTACGGAAGCCACTCTTCTACTTGACAACACACATACCATCCAAACCCCAAGGGTATCAAAGTGCACAAACAAGATAACACATCCACTCCTTTCTCAGCAGGCGACAAAGATAAACCATCTCCAAACACTGGAGGTAACAACAATAACAAAACTGCTCCTGACAAGGAGGCACACATTACAAAATCCACTCCTTTCTCAAGAGGCACAAAACATTCCCGTTCGTGGAAACTGGGTAAACACTGACCATACACCATGCACTACCCAAGGGAATTAACAAATAGTCGACATCACAAGACGACAACTCCCAGCCTGTGTCTAGAGGTAGATGGTCTTGGCTAGGATTCCTGGTTACTATCTCCTAGCACGGGGGGTGGGCCTTTGGGTTCCACTTGGTTGGGTGGCGTACACCTAAATCCATTGGGCTATCTTCATGTTCTTTGGACGAGACTTCCAGTTGGAGAGCTCGTTGGTTTCTGTATCAGCCCTTGCTTTATTTCATTTCAGTTGATCTTGTAATATTTTACCCCTCATTTGTTATCGAGGTGGAAGTTGTAACTATAACCTTATTTATTGGACTTGCTTCATTCGGGGAATGAGAGTTGTAATTGTAATATTTAATTATGGATAAATGGATTGGAAAGTTATCTATTATGCTTGGATGTAATTTATCTTGTATGGAATGTATGTGTACTTATTATCTTGAGTTGATAAATGTTATGGATTCCCTTATGTTGTTTGTGGGTTGTTAAGATATCTCAGTCTCATAACCTTAGGGGATGTTTGCATTGGGAGGTGAACTTGTTTATTAATTGTATTTAAAAAAATAAAAAAATAGCCTGTTTAAGTAGTTGTTTGCAACATCCTCTAGGGTTGCGTGGCGGGGTGTTACATGACTGTCATGATACAATATTTGAATTAGTGTATTTGTTTATCAATCAAGAATACAATATCCATGAGGCTATCAAAAAGGATCCCATGAATGTATATCTATATAAAGAATAAGTAAATAATAAGAAAGTGTCTACACTAGCAGGCTAGCCCTGGTGGCCGCTCGTCTCATCCCTTACTAATGGCTGATCCTTAACTCTAGGTGGTGCTCTACTTTATTGTGAGAAGTCAGGCTATTAGATCCCCTACAAAACATCACGGTGATGATACATACAATACTATACAACCTCTATGATAGCCTCTCTATATAACCAAGAAGATACAATCCTGCCCTATGATGCTGCAATCATTGCCTCCAACTGTTATCTCTGCCCAATCTCTTGGGATAGTTGTAGGTTTGGGCTAGTTGTAGGTCTAGTTACTACCGCAACTAAACCTCATGGTCTCTTTGAGTAGTCATGGCCTACAACTATTGATGCAACTGATCCCTCTCTGCTTACAGCTGGTCTCTCTCGACAGTGAGATCCTGAATCGGTGCCTGTGCTTGTGCATCTGGCTGTATAGGTGGAGGAGGTGGTGATGCCCTTGAAACCTATCTAGTGTGATAACCATCATGTTTCCCATCTTGATGCCTCAGATCTAGTTTCTACTAGTGCCCATCACCTAACACTTGGACCCTATCTTGATCCTAATCCTGGCCTCTACCTCGACCACCATCCCTGCCCCCGTCTCGACCACCATCTTGGCCTCGACCTCTGCCTTTTCCTTTGCCTCTACTTAGGTATCCCCCCCACTGGATCTGTTAAGTATGTTAGTGGCCTAAACCACACATCATAGGTTGGAGTGGTTCTTACATCTAAGACACCTTGATCATAAGCCCACGGTTTTGGGATGAGCGCTCAAAACTCATTGATCACCACATCAGGATCAATGATGACTCCCTATTGAGTCTCTCTCTATGACCTAGAAAATGTAGTAGTGTAATCTCGAGCTGACACATCCTGTGTCTCTGCAAACTACTAGGCAACACAGTCTAGGAGGTATCACTCAATAATCATATGCTCTCGGCCTTGTATGTATCAATTATTTCATACAAAATCCAACTGCTGGTGGTCATCATACCACCATGGATGCTATAGCCACAACCTCCATTTGAAAACTGCCATGTCATCAATGAAACAATGCCAATATGCTAAAATTGTGGGGCCCATGTGCTGCAAAGTCATCGACACCTTGTATCAGAAGGTGACAGGTTGATCCTCGTGAATATCAGTGAGAACAACCAAGGGCCTCAACACTGAAATATGCTCGTATGCCCATATGTGCAACAAGGTAACTCCTACTCTGATACTCTTGCTCTCTTGGTAGACGACCTCATGCATATCATGGTACAAAGAATTAAGGAGTATTGTACCCTAGGCATACATGATGTCTCTCCTAATCATACCCTCCCATTCTAACCCCAGCCAGGATTGAAACCTCTACCCCATTGGTCTGGGGCACCAACACCACAAATCAGGGCTACAACAAACAATATGAAGGTGTCGACCTGATGGTAAAAATCCAAATCAATCTGGGAGCTGATAAGAATAATCGACCGCCTGTGTATAAGGGAGAGACATGCATCTCTCCTGACATATGGGTCATAAATGACACACTCGCCATGAATGGGCAAACAAATTATGTACCACACTCCCTCAAGGATGATGGTCACCTCCCTCGTGGGTAAGTGAAAAGACGAGGTCTTGTTGTGCCATCTCTCGACTAGCGCTGTCATCATGGAAAGATGAGTCCCGACCTCAGGTAGGAAAGTGACGAAGCCTAACCCTAGCCTCCCCAATTTCTCCACCTCCAAATCATTGAAGTCTCTAACTATAGATAAAATATCATATATGTGATCTTAGGACATCAACAGTGGAGGATCCTCTTGCACACATCACACACACAACATCAATTTATCGAAAAAGTCAAAAAAATGATCAAACTTTAAGACTCTTCAAAGAGGGGAAAAATGTAGACACTTAAAAATGTCTTGAATGATATCATGCAGTCAAATAAGGTATATTAACATCATTTCATCTTGAAACACATCCTCTTATTGCTTAATTGATTAAATTAGCATAGATATTTAATTAATTATGTCATTTGCATCTATTAACCTAATTAATTTAATCAAGTTAATTCACCCCCTTTCATGATAAAATTTCATCCTATTAAATTAAATATCATTCCACTTTCCCCCTTTTCAATAAATCACTTTATTTAATGAAATTCCCCTAATTGACATAATTAAAAATTTGTTTTAATTATCAATTACTAATAAATCTAATCCCCCCACTTGCAAGGGAATATTCCTCCTTCAAATTCCTCCAAAAGGAATATTCCTTCCCCTTTTGCACAATTAAAATTTGTTTTAATTTGCTAAATATCTATTTCCCTCACCCATGAGAATATTCCAAAGAATACTATCTCTCCTCCACTCATTTGAAAAAGGGAATATTCTTACAAGACTTCATGTGCAAGCTAACTTACAAGACTTCTTGTGCAAGTTAAAAGTGTGATTGTTTGAAGGAATATTAACCTTTGATTAAAAGAACATCTTCAGTCGCATCCATTGATGAGAATCTATGATCCATGTTTAATCTCTCCTCCATCTTTGACCGTTGATTAAACTTTTTGATCTCAACCCTCCATTTCTCATTTGCTCTACTATAAATAGGTCACTATTTGGAGACAAATGGATCCATCTTTTAACATCAAACTTATGCTGTTAGAATCACTTTAATTTGCACTCACTTTTATTTTTATTTTTTATCATTTTAGCTTAATTACTTGCATTAATTAACTTAGCTTCCATGGTAACTTAGATGCATTTATGTAGCTTGTTTGGTAATTAGGGTTTTAATGTTTTTAGCTTAGAATCCATTTAGATTAGCTTTGCACTCACAAATCTTTATCATCTTAGCATAAATCATGTTAAAATAGCTCGCATCATGTTATTTAGCTTTAAATCATGTTCTCATACACATCTATCAATGGTTTCATCAATTTTCTTGAATAAAACTGATTAAAACAAGCTCATTATCCAAGGGATTGGGAAATGGTCGTCTTTCCACATCAACATGACACCACTCCACCAATACGATAAGTTTCAATGGATTAGAATAGGTGTTTTGAATCTTTCATAGTTTAACATGTTAGTTTTAATAGATTCCTAGTTTAATTTTTATTTGAATGATCTTATTGGGATTGACATTTAGTGGCATAACTATACTATGTATCCTCATGGATCAAGTGTAGTCAGTCCATACTAATCCATCGGTCATAGGTTCACTTTGAGGTATTTTTGTCTACAATTCTAAGTTAATTTTGGTATGTGTTTGAGGACCTTAAATCCAAAGTTTCATGTCCTTCGATGCAAAATTTATGGTTGATAGAATATCGGGTTTGCCAGTGATAGTGTTGCTAGTGTAGAGTACATGTTTGGAATGGTCCATATTCCACCATAGGATAATATTTTTTTATGTGCTTTTTTGGGAGTGTTTACAAGTGTCAATAGCATATATGATCCAAGTGGCATGTGTTTTGAGATCTGCATGTTAGTTTGTGGATAATGAATTGGTGTATTTTGGTGTTGTCTTACCAATGGTGCCAACCTAATATGTTTGGGGTCATGTGGAGTTAAAGGAAGTGTTGATCAGTCTTATGGAGTTATGATGCGTCCCCTCTAACCTATTTTGACATGTTACAAGTTTTGAATTAAGACATGAAGTGTGTTTGTTTGAATCTTGAGCCGACAAGTTATTGTTTTACATGATACATCTAATTAGGCCGACCTATTTGATGTTGCAAGTGTTTGTAGATGTAATGTGTATAAATATAAGTTCATTTCAGTGTTGTAGAGATGTAATGTGTACTACAAAAATTATGTGATGTGAATTCCTAAGAAAAGCATGTGAATGTGATGCAAATGTTAAGTAGGGCAGAGTGTGGAAGTTATGTAGTATGAAGTGTGTTGACTCAATATATTGAGCTCTAGTGGAATTGTATCTCTTGCATATTATAGATGAATTATTAGTAGTTCAAATCTTGGCACTGAGCCACCCTTCTTTTCTACTTTCTCTTATTCTCTAAATAGCGAGTCCTTTGGATAATGAATCCAAAAGGCAGTGAACCATTCTATAATATGTTATGACCGGTTATAATATATTGTGAGCTAATCCTCATTGTGGTTTTTCCATTTTTAGGTTTTCCACGTAAAAATATGGTGTTCATATGTTATGTTCCTTGGTGATTGCTTTCATGATTTCTTTCCTTAATGCAATTTGAATATGATGTGTGGAATGAAATTTTAAATGCTTAAGTAGTTTAAGAGAATATCGATTCACCCCCCTCTTAGTATTTTGGGTGTTCAACAACTTGAATCTCTATCCTAACATCTAGCAACATGATTTTAGGAGAAAAAAATATGTTCTAGATAGCTTACACCTCTTTGGACACCCAACTGAGTTGGTTCCTTCTTTTACTCCTTTAAAGTTGCTCCATAATGATCTTTGATCTCTTCTAGCTCATGTCACTCCTAGATGCTTTGGGATGAGGATGAATGGTCAAACTATCTTCTATATATATACAACCTCCTCCAAATTCTCTTAAACTGCCCTTAGATATCTTCAAATTGTTCACTATTTTCTTACATAGAAGTTAATATTGCTCATTCAACTCCCAATTGTTGCAACTTCCCTCTAAATTGTTTATAGGGAGTCTAAAAAGAGGTTTGAAAGTGAATAAATTCCCTAGGGCCATGAGAGATCTTTTTTGTTAATTAATTGTCATTGATTTCAAAGGAGAGATAAAAAATGAAATGGATCTGATTCCAAAAAAATTGGTGAAGGTTAATGAAGGAAGGAGCATGTTTTGTAGCTGCTATAAAGTTGCTCAAAAATTTGCAATGTTGTCATGCAATATTGCTATGGTGCTGGATAAGTCACTTCCAAAGGTTTGCGAAGGAATCTGACTGCAGATTCAACATGGGTTTTTCAAGAGTAGTCGATTGGTCTGGTCCACATAATCTAAAGATATATACTTTTCTCAAGAATTGGTTATTTATGCTCTCAGCCTAAAATAGGGTTTTACAATTAAACCCTAAAACTTGTAGTCATGGCGGATAAATAGGGTTTATATATGTTGACTAGTAATCAACTGTTGTAGGTCACATAAGTTATACCATGTCTTTAAAATCATTCAATGTCTGGCCCCTCATCCTTGTGGTTACTTGCTTCATCGACGACATGGGCATCACACAAACCCTTCAAATCGCTGTTTGTATTCTCATGATCAAAGCCTTAACTGCGATGTGTGGTTTTCCCACAATGAAGATCCAATAGTGCACATTGGAGTTTGAAGATCTAGCAGGTATCACATGTGTTATGTGCATTACAATTTATGTTTGCATTGGCCATGACTATCCGTGATGAGCAATGAGTTTGATCAATGGCTATGACCAAACTTGGTAGATCGAATAGTGCTCGCCAACCCATGAAATGTTTGATGGGTCCAAGTTTAGACCAATGAGATAGCATGCTAAGAACATGTGTCTTGTGGGACCCAACAATAAGTAGCTACATATGATGGAGGTCTGTGGATCAGATTTAAAGGAGGGCGATCAGATGGTGATCGGTACATCATTTCACATTGCTGTTGTGAAAGGAGAAGAGTTGAGCTTCATGTAATACACTAAGTGTGTGTGATGGGAGTTTAATAGACAAAATCATTAGGTGAAGATTGTTAGAGTAATAAGTTATTACACTTAATTAATTATATGATACTGGTTAATTAATTAAGTCACTTATTCCTTTAGGTACTTAAGCTAAAATTAGGCACATTAATAATTGATTAATTATTAAGTGTGCACACTAGGGTTTCCCTTATAGGGTTTCTTGATCTCCTTCATAAGGATTGATCTCTTTGTAATAATTGATTCTCAATAATACATTTTTACTTGTCTTTTGCATGTGACATGTGATTGCATGTAGGTGATCTTGGTTTCCACCATGTCCAGTCAACTCGCCACCGACCTTGCTCAGCCCTTGAGGGCTCCTCCACACCAACAACAGGTTCTATGGGGGACCGAGAGCTCCGTACCTGGCCCCCGGCCAACTCCAACCCCGCCTACGGTCATGTGGCAACCAGGGGCTCCACCAATTTTTATGCAGGGGTGCTTTTTTGTGGCAACGGCCTCCAAGCCGTCAAGTTTTTTGCCATGAAGTGTTAACATCAGCATGACATCATCAATTGTATGGCCCTCCTTGTCGCTCATAACCCCAGTTTGCCCTAAAGGAGCAGTTTTTTTATTTTTGGCATAGCTTGGGCATACGGTATCGAAATCGGGCAAACGACATATCGCCGGAAAGCTGGTTCCAAGAAATTTCCTATGGTGCAGTTTATTTTACAGTATTTTTCAATTTATTTGCATTTATTTCTATTTGAAGTCAGATGTTTATTTTATGCTTTTGAGCTCATAATGTTTTGCCACGATCTCTGATTTTCGCTATCTTTGTGGTGTTGGAAAGTTATTAAGGAGCTTTATGTTGCTGTCCATGCAATTTTTTCCGTATCTATCCTAGGTTTATCATTAATCTAGATTTGGCTCGATGGGTGTTTTGGAGATTACTTGGATGTTTTGGCAGTTGGGAGAGTGTACCTTGCATATTTGCAATTCATTTCAGTATCACTTTCATTGAATAATCGACTATTGCCTCATAGATTCTAGGGTTGTTCCCATTTGGAGTTTTTGAGTGTTCCGTGGCATCGGGTCTGTTGTTGCATCATTATGATTCCGATATGGTTTCTTGTAGACATAAGTATCTTTCCTTGCTTGCCAAATTGCGGTTCTAGTGTTACTCTACAATGTTCTTCCAGTGCTTCTTTGCAGCATGTCCTCTCATTGTAGGGGGGTTTTGTCCCATTGGGTTTTCCTTCTCTACCTCATTCTTGCATTTGTAAATGGGTACCTGATCATGCCTAGTTGTCGGGACCCATATTTGCTTTCATGCATCTTTTCTAGTGTTTTAGCTTCTTCCTAAGTTCATCTTAAGGGGGGGTGTTAGAGTAATAAGTTATTACACTTAATTAATTATATCATACTGGTTAATAAATTAAGTCACTTATTCCTTTAGGTACTTAAGCTAAACTTAGGCACATTAATAATTGATTAATTGTCAAGTGTGCACACTAGGGTTTCCCTTTTAGGGTTTCTTGATCTCCTTCATAAGGATTGATCTCTTTGTAATAATTGATTCTCAATAATGCATTTTTACTTTGAGGTTTACATAACATCTTCTTTGGTTCTGCATGTCTTTTGCATGTGACAAGTGATTGCATGCAGGTGATCTTGGTTTCTAACAAAGATCAGATGGGTATCACTACACCTCTTCACATCGCATATGTAAAGAATGAAGTCTTTATCATGTAGCGATAAGCTATTAGGCCACAATGGCTATGGATACCAAGTGTATAAGATCAATGGTGGTCATTTAAAGAAGATTGATATGATGATCATGTTTTAAAGATGAAAAAGATAAATGGAGAATAGTTGATCGTGGTGCGAAGACATCAAATCAATGACCTAAATTCAAAGACGAAGATCACAAACAAATATGTCCATGTGAATGTAGGTTTTGATTAGTAACCGACACAAAGGATGAAATTAAATGATCTACCTACTCTTGCGACTAGTTGATTGAATATTTTATTTGCAAGGTGACAAATCAAATTGCCAAGGTGATAGAGAACTAAATCAGATTGATAAAATAAGGAAATGCATTTAATGCATATCAGGGTTAGGGTTTTACAAAACACCATACTATATAAAATCCAATGAACCAAATTTGAATTTAATGGCATCCGGCTTGATGAACAGGTAGCTTCATAAAGAAGATAGTGAGAAAACCTTAACAAAATCTTCCAAATGTGTTGGACGGTGTTGAAAGGCTTGAGATAGTAAATTCATTTAAGTGAAGTTAAGCAAAAAGATGACAATTGGGAAATTGTTTGTGTTGTAGAGAAAATGGTGCAGTGGTGAGAGAGTAAGTGATCCAAGCTACAGATAGAGAATGTACTAATTCTAAATGAGTAGAACCCAAACAAAATCAAAGATCTTTATCAGGGTTAGAATTAAAAGGTGAAAAAAAATAAAGAGTTACAGGGCAAAGAATTAAGTTGTAGAGGTTGTAAAAGTGAATTGAGGAGTTGCAAATTGAGTTGAAACATTGACCTATGTTCAAGTGAACACATTGCAATATATTTAATTGTAAATCTAATTGGTGGGTGGCATCAGATATCTGGGTAGGTGCTCAGATTAGGGAGTGGGTACTCCTAAAACTAAGGGATTGGTGTCTCCTTAGGGTTAGTGCCCTTAAAATTTTTAATAGATCATTTGATTGTGAGGCTAGTTTAGGATAGTAGATCCTAGCAACATTTCTCACCATGGTTTTTTCCCATCCTAGGTTTTCCATGTACATTTTGTGTTATGTGATGTTATGTGTGTGGATATTTATTTCTCTGCTTGTTATGTTTTAATCTGCATGTAAAGAACCAAAAGGATTTAATTTGATTAAAATTTCTAAGGGCTAAATTTTAAAGTGATCTATTGATTCATCCCCCTCTCAGTAGATTGTTGTTTTCCAACAATATTTAAGGGTAGTTTTATAACACCTATAATCATCATAAATCTCTCATTTTCCTTGCATTCTCATCCTATACCCATATACTTATTTAAGATTCATAAGTTTATACTATATCTTGTCATTCTAGCTTGTATATTACCATTTTTGATCTATATACTTTTCCTTCTATGTTGCCCCTTACACATTTCACTTGTTTCATTGCCATGGTTAATGAGTTTTTCCTTGTTTTGCTTTAGACCCACAAATATTCTTCCAATTTTTAGTCTTAGCATGACTCCTATTATATTGTACTATACCTTTCCCTATCATCTATTGTTACTCTATTGTGTTTGGCCTTTAGACATCCTAAACCCTTCATGTTCCTCTAGTAATATTTTCATGGCTTCTTGCATTATCACAACTAGTCTGAATATTATCACTTATTGTCCCTAAAGGTTTCTTCATCTATCTTATCTCACACTACTCTTGTGCCTTCATTATTGTCATGTATAATACCGTGATTCCTCTTTTCATACCCCTATCACTCATCTATTTTGAGATAAAATGTATATCTATTACCCAATACATCACCAATTGTTCCATCGCATACACTTGGGAAACCTCATCATAATATTTTCATGATGGCTATCCTCACAATGCATTCTATAGGGCCTTGAGTGGTTCAAACACTTGATTCCTTTGTTGTTCATATCATTTTATATACTTACATGCACAAATTAAAAGTAGCATGATTCAACAAATATCATAGTGCTGCCCTTTGTATTCTTTCTCAACAACTCACTATCATGAAATTATCTGTTACTATCATATTCACATGACTGACTACCCAATCCTATTGTAACAATGTTATTGTTCTTCCTTATGACCAGCTATACATGCTTGGATTTTTCTTTAGGTTACCTCATACTTAGTCCTTACTCTTTGATTATAAACTCATGACTACAATTGCTCTTTTATCTCTATCTATATTTTCATGACTTCATACATTTCAACACCCTCAATTCACTAAAGCTAGCATCCTTCATCCAACCACCTATGCAAGCATATTCCCTTTCATATTCTAGATTTGGGTCCCAATACAATTGTAGCTATATCTCCCTGTGACTTTCCATACCTCATTCCTTTTCATTATTGTATTTGTTTCTTCTAGCTCCTACATTTGTCTTTCAATATGGAAAATTATTTTCCTCTATTTATTGCTAGAATTTATACAAATCTTGAATAAGCTCTTGTCAGTGTACCTGAGCATAAACTAGGACTGCATACTTGGTGACTTCAAGCCAATCTTGAGAAGAAATAAATGTTGATATTGATGGAATGAAATCTTCTCTAGGGCATGGATGAGTAACATTTTCCCCAAAGGTAATTGTAGGTATAACAATGAATAGAGGCCTCCTTCAAGAAATTACATCATTAGGGACAATTTTTCTTCCATCAACCTTTACACTAATTTTCGGAGCAACATTTTCCAACATTTCTTACTCATTTTGAACACATGTTTTTCTAGGAAGCATTATGAAGCTAAACCAAGATTAGTTTCACATATTCACATCAAGTATCCAAACAAAGAGTCATTTCTATTAGGAAAAATGACCATAAGAAGTTCCAGTTCTTTTCCCTTAAGTTTTGCATTTGTATCTTTTTATATAGTCTTCAAGGCTCTCTCTACATGTTCAAGCTGTGAGTGAAGGATTTGAATAAAAAGTTGTGGGTTAAAATTCATGCTAGATACTTGGCACATTTGTGCCAAATCTTGAGAAACCCTTGGGAAACACTATCTTGTACACCTCGTGAAAATTTTATATAGGCCCAATACTTCATAGTTCCTCCATTCACTATTTTCTTATTCATGATATTCCATTTCCTAACTTGAGATAAACCATCCTTTACCCTACCATTTGCATTATATTTCAACCAAGCTGTATGTAGAATTTGGGCTTCTAATAAAGTAAGCTTGTCACTAATTCTAAGTCCAAATTCTTTTTCATATGGGTCTTGATGATGTGCATTGTGGAAGATAGTCTATAAAATTCCCATCTCTCATTATTGAGGATGCTGACATGTAACTTTCAAAAGGCTAGTAATTTTACTTTCATTCAAATGTTTTGAATAATGTTGACCCTCTACTCTTTTTCATACCTCCATTGGAAAATATTTTAGCCTCTACTAATTCCCAAATTGTAGGCATGACAAAATAGTATATTGTATGGAAAATTCATACATCTCATACAAATACTCCACCACAGATTTCATTGTTCCTTTGTCGTCCACTAGAAACATAAGTTCCTTGGTGGGTTGAGAAGTCAAACTAAAAATATGATATTTCCTCCACATATTTTCCTGATGTGTGAGCTCAACTTTTACACCTCTCAAGGCTTTCTTAATCTTGATGCGAACAACATCAGATAATGGTCTAGATCCCATGTCCCTATTTAAGAGTTGTGCCACAAAATCAACGACATTTAGTGGCTCAATGGAAGTAGTTGATGACATATCAATATTAAAGGACAATCCCATTTGAGTAGGTCTTATGCTCTGGTAAAACACACACTAAATTTTTAGACCCTTGCCAATTTTTCACCTCCTTCCCAAATTAGGAGATTAGAAGGATATTCTAACATGAGAATACCTATGCGTAGGAAGCTCCCAAAACATAACACACTACCTTATTATGTTATTTCAAAAATATCACAAATTTCATATGCTCTGCAAGTACTTGTAGAGTGCTTTCACATTGTATTCTCTTTGAAATGGCTCTATCATTAGAAACTCACTGTCATGTCACCATGTAGTCCTTTGAAACTGCCCACTATTCTATATCTTTTGAACTTTAGAATGTAGTAGGAAAAATAAAGCCTTTCTCTTGCTTATTCATGGAACTTTGACATATGTTTTCAATTCATGAGTAACTCATTAATAACCTTCACTATGTGATCTTGGAACAAAGTACTGATGATTACAAAGAGTTATAATATCTTTGTTTGCTCACTAATAGTTGGAAATATCTCTTGTGTAACAAGACTATATAGTTATGTTGCAAGTATGTGTAGTTGGTGTTGTCATTGATGTCAAAAAGTCTTAGTGTTGTCATTGGTGTCAACTATATGGGAAGGAGTTTGTTGCAAGGATGTGCGGTTGGTGTTGTCCCCGATGATGCTTTTATTAGTTGCATTATGTTGTCATTAGTAAGCTACTGGTGTCAATCTCTAGTGTTGCTTTGATAAGCTTTTGTATATGGATGTATGGTTAAGTTGCTATGTTGCAGTTGATGGTGATAAGGAAGTACTTGTAGTGTTAAAAAATGTAACCCTTTAAATTTTCTCACTTGTTTGGGCCCTCCTAGTTTAAATTGGACTTAATAATACCTTAATTTAGTATTGTTAATGTACCCCTTTACATTTACACACTTATTTGGACCCTCTTGATCAAATTGAGATTAATTATGCCTTAATTAGCCCTTTAATTTATTTACAAAGCCTAATTAATTACATTTTCCAAAGGGGAAACCTGACAGTAATTAATGCCTAAACATAACACTTTACATTGAGTAATGTGTGTTCTAGGTATAGGGATTTGGGACCCTTTCGCCCATGGGCGAATGTGTCCTCCCTAGACCTTTGGACCTAAATTTAAATTATGTTTTTGGTTGTATTTTAATGTCTTCAAATCTATAATTCAATGTTGGCTTGTGATATTTGAATTTCAAGAAATTAAGGATACATACCTATAAATACAAGGTTATTTCACTAAGTTTCACCTAGAATTCAAGAGAATCAACCTATCAATTTGAAGTGAGAAAAAGTATAAAAAAGTTTATGATCAAGGGAATTCAAGAGTAGATATATTAGAGATTTATTGCAACATTCAAGATCTATTCAGCATGTCAAAGTCTTCTTTCATCATGCATGTTTTTGGAGCTAACATTGTGATGTAGGTTTCATGATCAAGTTAAGCATTTCAAGCATCATTTCAAGTGTCAAGATCCACATCCAATTCAACCATCTGATGCAAGTTACAGATGTCCTAAGATCTCCATTATCAAGGTTTCATACAAGGGTTTATTGAGTGGCAACATAGCTTTGTTCATTCTTCATTCCCTCTTTCATGCATTATTTTAATTCGTTTGATTACCAAAAATGAGGTTTGACCAAGACAAACCCCTATTCACCCAAAAACAAACATTTTTCTCTCTTGTGTTTGTCATTACAAATTTAGGTTGAAGAAGACTTGATGAACTTTTGAAGAGAAAGATTTACAAAGTTGTCAAAGCTACAAAAATTGTCAAAGTTGTCGTGGAATCACAAAATCTAACCTATAGATCGAGTTTTTGAATTTTCCGCACTGAAACCTGGACAAATTAGAAGCTTCAAATCTACATCAGAGGCTCCCGAAATATTGTTGCAACCCCTGTACTTAGACCCATTTGACCATGGGAAAATGAGTCTTAGATCATCTTACAAAAAACACTTTTGGTGACTAGTACATAAGTCTCTGCCCTTCTCAGATCTGCATTTTGTATTCTGGTTCTACAAATATTGAGCTTAATCTTCAAGTTTCAAGTGTTAGATTGCATTTTGGAGTTGATTTGCTATTTTTAGTTTTTCTCCTCAAAGGTCATTTTGACCTTGACCCCCATCCTTCAGTCATAAGGAAATTTGAAGATTCTCACTTAGGTTGATTCACCTAAGGGTTGATAATCAATTCTTTGTAGGGATATCATTTCCTAATGAAATAAAGGAAAATAGTTCCTTTAATTTTCATCAAATTCAATTTGGTGGTCAAACCTATTTTTCCATGTTTCATTTTCGTGAACCCAATGTTTGAGCATCACAACCTTGCTGATGTGGAGTCCATTTTCAACCCTAGGTCTAGGTTTTTTATTCATTTGCATCTCATTTAGGGTTGTTCACTTGCATTAGTTTGCATCTTCTTTAGGATTTTAAGTTTGCACTTTTGCATCCTTTAAAATCAGGAAAATTAGAAAATATTAGTCATTTCACCTAGTATTTACATAAAATTGCATAATCAATCATTTTAATCTAAAAATTGAATCAAAATTGCATCTCAAATTAGGTCTTTTTTCTTGTCATTTAGCACTATTTTGCATTTGCATTTAGACCTCATTTTACAGAAATTTGAAACTGTAACTCACTGTTTGAAACTAGAATCTGAATACCATAGAAATCATCTCAGAAACTTGCAAATTATTTTTAAAAACCCTAAAGTGAGACACATTTTCGAATGGGCGAATGAGTCCCTAACCAGGGCTTTTCTTAAAATTTTGAGCATTAAAATCATTGATTTCGCTTTTTGTGTTTCTGTATTCAGTCTGTTGTTTCAGTTTTTTAAATTTCACTTATCTAAAATTGTTCATATTAAGCTTAATTTGTCAAATTCAATGCATTGTTTGAATTCAAAATTATATCTAAAAGACATCATTTTCAGGTTTTTGGATAGCATAATTAAAAACTTATCTTGCTTAAAAACTAAAAATTTGTAATATCTTTGCATTTCAATTCATAATGGATATGTGTATTGGTAATATATGGAAGTCCTTAATATCTTTAGTTGATGTATCAAGTTGCATTTTTGGTAATGATCCTAATGCAATAAAACATAATCATGCTCAACCAACTTCTAATGAATGTCCCCGTGAAGTTGACATCTTAGGTATGCATAATTTCATATATAGTTGCCTTGAAAACCTTGAGAAAAATGCATCATTTTATCCTTCCATGCAACAACCAACACCTCCTACTATTCCACCATTAGAGATACTTTCTCTTTTAGATCCCGTTAGGTCCCAAATCTGTAGATTGCTAAACCCTAAAAGTATGCAAAGCTTTATGATCAGGTTTAACAATGATCTGGCCAATGAACAAAATCAACCAAGATGGTTGGAACTCCTTTCTCTTCACGCTTTTCTATGCCTAGGCGGGTTTACCCTTATTCACCAGTGAATGCTTATTCTCTAAGATTGAATGGTGATGATTAAGTAGATTGAAACCTTTTGCAAATTCGATGAGTTTGTGTGATCAATAATTTTTTCAAATGAATCATCCTCATATGATCACACATTTTAATTAAATAATATTCTATCAATCTATTTCACAATGGAATGAGGGTTTGAAATAGACAATTAAAACACAAAGCTAACTGCTACTCCTACTCCTACAATAGAAAATTAGAATGTATAAATGATATTTTATGAAATATTATTTTAGAATGGAGTTGATCAGTGCCTTCTTCTTGTTGGGAAATGGAGTCAAAATAAGTAATGATGTGTGTCCTCCTTCTGGTTATAATTCTAGTTGTTTGAAACTCAAGTATTTATGACTTGCATAAATGTGTATTGATATAATTATAAGACTCTTCTTATTGATCCAAATGATATCCTAAATTACTGTGATTTATTTTAAAAGGAATTTAATTCTTACTTGAAGAAACCAGTTAAATGAACCACACAAAACATGAATGTTCTTTGACAAACCAAATATATGCTTGATACACTTGACTTGAGTAATAAGGAAAAATAAAATTGGAGATAGCCACATAATCATACACAATAATTTCAACAAAACAATTGAAACCAATATTTGGCGACCAATTATAACTTCATTTTCATTGATCTGCTTCAAAAAAGATTTTACAATGTATATCCCTTCTACCAACTATCTTCTATTCTATATCCTACCCCTTGGTCTTGGTTTCCCTCTTATAGGTGGATGAGGGAAACAAGTCAAAGACCCAAGCACTTGTAGTACATCTAAAGTTCATTAATAATCGTAAGGCACCCATGATCATCTGATCTGACAAGGTCCTCTCTCCTTGATGATGTATGCAAGGCTTGCCACTTTGTTGATACAAGGCCTATTATTATAGGGGACCCAAGTGTATATCATCCCACTGAAACACTATATAGTCATTAGGCTATTTGTATCCCTATATTTGTGGCATATTGGGAAAATGATTTCTCCATCTATTGTCCCCTGGCTTCTATGATGAATTTTAGAATAACCTGAATCCAGTGCAATCATTCCATCTAGAATCAAGTTGAAATTGTGGAAATTTATCTCATGATCCTTTTGTTAGTGAGAAATATAATTCAAAACTATTTGATTTAATTCCCTCTTCCAGTCATTGAAGTCATTAAGTTGATCACCATCTCCTAGTACCCTTGGCA
This sequence comes from Sequoiadendron giganteum, assembly GCA_007115665.2. Lineage (NCBI taxonomy): Eukaryota > Viridiplantae > Streptophyta > Pinopsida > Cupressales > Cupressaceae > Sequoiadendron > Sequoiadendron giganteum. Next base: position 372,418,401 of record CM021101.1, on the reverse strand, counting down.
CAAACCACTGTTTGAGTGTATGGAATGCCTCCATCTTTTCTTTGATCTTCTGATTTTCCCCTAATATGTATTATAACTCATCAAGGAATGTTTTTACCATATTTTCTATGGGTTTTAGGGCTATAGGGACATCCACACTTCTCTGTAATACTTTTCACAATGTCACTAGGGTATGATGGGTGGGTTGCCACTTCTTTAACAAGGGGTCCAATATTGGTATATCAGACTTCATCTTTTCAAGTGCTTGAGATAGGGAAACATAGCATTCGTACACATTCTCTATCTTATCCATAATTATCTTAATTCTATGCTCCAACACCTTCTCTAATGTACTACAAATATGCCTTGTCACCCCTTCTTTGGTTTCTTTATTGAGTTTCTTCAAACTCTCAATTTCTTGTTCTAGGCCCTGTTTCAATGTATTTACCCAATCAATGAAAATTGTATTTGTGAAAATTTATGGGACTATGGAGGGCTGGTATACTATCATTTCTGTGCTCTGAGAAGGACCTTCTCCTTTCAACTATTTTTTCAACTTTACATTTTCCATTAATAACTTGTTCACCTCATCATTCATTTCAATCAGCGCCTTTCCATATTCTTCTAATTTGAGTTCCAAACCTTTGACCAAAACCTAGGTGAACATAGCTGAGTGCATGGTCATGGTAGCAGCCTCCAACATTGAGGTATCCTTGATTTTTTTGACCATAGAAAATCCTCTCATCTTTTGTACAACATATAACAATCTTGGTTTTTTTGTATTCTTTTGTTTAGCCCAAAAGGCTAGGGTTTCAATCTTAGGATTGTCTCATCCCTTCCTCTGAGTTGAATTCAACAACCAACATGGAATCTTCTTGATTCCTCACTTGATCAAGAAAGAATATTTTATTTAGCTCCATCCCAGGGATGATTGCTATGTTGCTCTTTAATACCATTGTTCTTGCCTCCTATGGGCTGTTATCAATTTCATTTATTCTAAGCTGATTAAAATTTTGAGAAACAATTTGATCATGTTGGGATTTGTCTACTCCCATCTTGTTAATCTAAATTCTCTCTTCAAATTCTTTTATTTTCATCTTAACCCAAAAGTCTTTAAATTTTGGAGTTCTAATAAAGTCATCATCTTCTATAAATCTTAGAGAAGCAATCACTTTCTCATCTTCATTTATTTATTGCTCACCCTGCATATGTGCATCCACTCTTGCTTCAACCTTGTGAGTTTTAGTTACAAGGTAAGGGAGTGGTTGGTTGAAATCAATGTCATCCTTCAAATGTATTAACATACTAGCCAACTCCTCTATATCCCCTATCTCTTCAGACATCTCTTATGATACAAGGGGGTTTTGATCCTGCACCTTTTTCCGTTTAGCCTTTGGTTGTTTTGGAGGTGAGTCTAAGGAGACATATTGTATTGATGCAATGTCTTGGGGCTCTAAAATTACAACTCCACCTATATTTTTAATAGAAAACTTGGTGGGCTTTGGGTATTACCCTCCAGACTCCATTATTGACTTGCCATATATCTTTTCAATTTTTTTGATCATTAAATAAATTCTTTTGAGAGATCTTTCCACCTCCACATGGAATCCTAAAAAATCCATATCCATTTTCTTCTTTTCTTCCTCCAATTTCATCAGGATTTCCCATTTTCTCCTTCTTTGGAATACTTCTTGAGGTGTGAGACGGTTTCTTATTACATCCTCTTCATAGTCAATGTCACGTGTAATCCCTATTTTAGTAAGAATTGTTTGTCTCACAAAATTCATATGTCCTTCTAGGTCAAATACCTCTTCAACTTTAGATTTTAATGAATATCTTCCTTTTATGTAATCTTGTAATTCCTCGAGGGTATAAGATCCAAAAGAGAATTCTCCACATATAGTCAAGTCAGACAAGAAACTATCTTTCTTTTCTCTCTTCATGACCTCCTTTTCCATCCATAAAATTTTCCATATAAACTCTAAAAAGGCTATTTGAAGTGGAAAAAATTTAGGTAGAATATGTGGAGCTTGTGGGCATCCATAAATTCTGATTACTATATGGTAAGGTAAGAATAACCGTCTCCAAATTTATGGATGTGCCCTTGCTCTAGCTTTAATGCTAAGGGTCTTAGTAATTCTCTAATCTCCAGGTGTAATCTTTGTGACACATGACCCAGAGCAGCCATAAATCTTACTATAAAATCATCATGGAAGATTATATAGTCACTATTTTTACAATTTCTATCCTAGATGCAACACCAGTGTTGCACGAATAACCTATTGCCTTGTTGATCAACCATCCCTAGGATCATTCTTTTGGTCCATTTGTCTCTATATTGATACAAGATCAAGTGACATAATAAATAATAGATTCTGAAGGTATTATGGGCCTTATTCTCTCTTACTTGTAAGAATTCCTCATGTAACCCCTTCTCAATCATCGAAGAAAAGTCGAATTCAATGTTAGCCTTAGCATTTTATACTCTCATTTCCATCATTACGAGGTTGACTATAATTTTTTCCTGGGCATCTATCCCAAGTAGTTGACATATGGAAAAATAGGTCCTTTTAAAGTACACCTAAAAATTTGCCACAACAAATGACACGTTGCTAGAAGGGGAGAGAGGTATTCTTCTATTGTTTGCACCCCTTTTCATGTACATAGGAAGTTCATCATTCCTATAAGTCTTCCTAAGTATGTTATAGTCTTCTTCACACTTTTATTGGTCAACTTTAGTAAGGTCTTTCTTATTTAGCATGAAACATTTTATAATTATAGATTTTGTCAACACTACTAACGGTGAGCCATCTAGCATTCTCACAGTTCTGGTGGCAAGGTGGTAGTGTTGTGCCAACGCTCTAATGAAATCCACATCCACAAAGACATTTGGGACCACTAATTTGGCTCTATCTAGGGTCCAAGGGTTTAAGGATGGGATATTGGCCTCTCTTTTATTATAAAAATACCAAAATAGATCCTAGCCTGAAATGGGGATAGCTGCATCTCTACAACCATGAGCTTCATCTTTGAACACCTTTTTGTATCCTTTATCCAATGATTTGGACAAGACATCTAGTATGAATTGTTATAGAGTTCTCTTCTTTGTTTTGGGTGCTGTGGGTTCCTCCTTTTTACTTGTAGATGCACTCTTCTTGGGTGGCATGATGTAAATTTTTTATTTACTTAAACTTTTAGACTTCTACTTGCAGAATTTAGTGAATCAAAATACTCATACACTTGCTATGAAGGGAACTTGTGTACTTACCCAATGAAATAGTAGTTGTAGAGTCTTCCTCCTCGACTTCTTTCACATCTGGCACACTGAGCTTTTGTGAATGATTGAAAAAATGAGATTGAATTCTAAGATATTTGCTTCTAAGCTCAGTCACTTTTTTGTTAATGTTAACTCATGCAAAATATTTCATAATCTGTCTCTATTTTGAGTTTAAATATATGCCCTTGATCTTGGAAGATCGAATGGTCCGAGATAAGTGGTGTAATCATTGACACTTTTGATATAAATGTCTTGCCAGTTTGTACCACAATCCTGCCCTATCATGTCAAGACCGTCGTAGGGTGGCGGTGTCATATATCTATTATTTTTATTCTTCCTCCAATACTACATGTATCATCAAATATCATTATGTGCTTGTTGCGGGATTGTGGGTTAAGAGATGCTTTACCTCTACACCACAAATCACTTTTGTGTCATGGTTTACTCATTGTGGGGTTGTGGGTTACCTCAAGTGAAATCCTACCACCATCCTGCATATGTCCTTATAGATTGTTGTAGTACTGCGGTGAAGGCTTGCTCTACTACCTTTACCCCACAAGCTTGCCAAGGACCCTTAGAATTGAGCAAGCACCCCTACAGGAGTGTGATAATGGACTCTAATGAATTTTTAGGTGAACATATGGGGATATAACATGGATGTAATGGCTCTGAGATCATCTTTTTTGGAAAGATTGAACAATTTTCTCAACTTTTTAGTGTTAGTCAAACCTAAAAGAATTATTTCTTATTCTCTTTTATAACGACTAAATTTAGGAAAATGATACAATGGGGATATTGATAGGAAATTTTGATGAGCAACATAAGGATCGAGGCTTTTCCTAATGTATTTTAGATTTTAAAGTTCACTAAGATAGTAAAATTAGGTTAATTTTATAAGTTCCAACACATCCTGAGATTGAACCACAAACCAAGCCTAAAACTCCAACAATGAGTGAACCTAGTTCCTCTAACCAAGTGCATACTCATCCATCATACATTAATAAAGTCACCAACACACCCATCAACCTAGAAGAGACTTATGTCCAAGTATTTAAGATCTTAGCTAAACAAGGATGTGACACAACGAATGAGCATGAGATTCATAAGTTAGAAAAAATCCCAATTGAAGATACTAAAGGTTTAGAATATCAGGATCCTCCTCCTTCCACATATTTTAAGGAAACAAGTGTCCTCTATCATAATGAAAAAATCCCTCACAAGGATGATAGGATCATTTTAGGCCCTTCTCCTTCAAATCCACCTTAACAAGATCCACAAACAAGTAATAAATCTAAATATTATAAAGTCAAAAAGTTGCCATTCCTACATACTAAAACAAAATTTGAACAAAAAATAGAGCAACTTATTCATTTAGGATTGATTACACAACCACCTCCCACTAAAATCAATAAGCCTAAGAACATGAATTATTATGTATATCATAGAACTCTCAGACATCTTACTGGTGAGTGTCGTGTATTAAATCTTGTATTGAGTGATTTTTCTCCTCCTAACATTTCTAAATTAATTAGATAGAAATTACATGAAATTTTATCCTCTGCATGTGATAGTTGTAGGATCATAGCATACTCACTATTACATGTTTAGAATTTATTGTAGATCATTTTATATCTTGCAAGGATCTCATTCTCACAACTTATCTCGACTCATCCTTGTACTGCACTTAGTGGGGGTAAGGAGTTAGATAGACTTGTACTATTTTGGCACTTGATGTTGTCCCTTTGGCTAGTTGTCTGCCTTCTGCATATGTTGAATGAGATTGGGATGTAGACAACTTGCTATAGGTTGACTCTCATTTGACTTACTAGCCTTGTCTTTATTTTATTTTTCATGCTCTTTTTGTAATTGCATGTGCGTAATGTGATCCACTGTACTGTTCTATTTGATGTATCTTCATGTTCATTCCTCTATTTTTACCTTCATTCTTCTATATGTCATAAACCTTTATTATCTTCTTTTGTCTCGTGTTTTCCTTTTGGGGATGATGCAAGGCATTGAGACATTTAGGTCTCTTCCATGTTGACCCAAAGACTTTTCTTTTTTTTCGCTCTCTATGTGTCATTCTTCCTGTCCCATGAGTTATTTGGGGAATGATGATGTTTCTAAGCTCTATAATATCATTCTAGTAAAGACATATGTTGAACCCAAATCCATGGACCCCTTATGTGATTTTGGGATTTCATTTTGGGGGTAACCCCTTCCTTTTTCTTGACGCAAATTCATTTGGAAACATATGTTTGACATAGGGATTTCCAAATAAGCTCTAATGTCTTCTTTATTGTTAGCATTTATCATTTTCTACTCTAAAGTAATTTCTCATAGTGTGGTGTTAGCAATTTCTTTAAAGTGGGGGTGTTGATGGTGAAAATGACACAAACAACGTTAAACATAATATCTCTACTCTATTTCTCCTGAAAAAGAAAGACAACATATGGTAGCCTAACTCCCAAGGTCTTGGTAGTTGGTTCTCAACTGTCTGGTGTCACTCAATTGGTCCATGCAACTGTAATATTCAAGGGGCCTTTGCTTGTAATAAGGAATGCAAGCAATGATGGATTCATCAATCTATACTTGGGGGGTTAAATAAAAAGAAAAAGATAGATCAAGGTATACATCAGTGAAACATGAACAAAAATTATCTAGTATCCAGACATATATTTTCAACAACGAATGTTCCTCCAATAGATCAAGAAAACCATAACATGATGCAATTTACGGAACAATCCATACTATTGCATGCATCTATGGTGCTTAGTTTAACCATCACAATCACACACCATACTAATTTAAAGATTCAAAAAGAACAAACTCTCATTTGTTGCTAAAATCATAGATCAACAGACATTCAACAATTTAATCCATAGATAATTTAATGAAATAATCTTTAAATCTGGTTCCTTCTATTGATTCTCATCAAATAAGAAACATTTATGCTTCAGCAAACTCACTGGCATACAAAGAGATTATAATTCATTCACCTCATCTAGTAAACTCAATTCCAACATAATACTGTGTAAAAACTCCTATTAGTATTCAACTATAATTAATAATAACAAAGTATCTTTGCAAAGCTATAAAATTCCTATCTCCTACTATCAGGTGGCTAATCTTATTCTCATTAGCTGACCCTTATAATATGGTACCCCAAAAGTATATATAGACATCCAAAGAAAAAAAATACTCTCAATCAAAATTGAGATCCACAATTTTAGGAACTAAAAGTTTCTTGGAAACTCAGACCGGTTGATCTCTAGTTCCAACATTAATTACAAGAGAGAATAAAAGAAAAGAGGAAAGAAGTCATGCACCCAAAAGACTGCCAATCATCCTTGTGTAGTTTGCTCCAGAATGTATTCATCACAACTGGAGAAGACCTGTTGAGGAACATCTACATCCGGCCCATCAATCTAGCTGCCCTCAAATTGAATTCTCTTTAGTTCTACAGAAGCAAATTCCTTCATGTCTTTCAACTTAGTCAACTCCTTTCTCACAACCTTCACTCCTTCCCTGACATCCATCAATCTATCCAATAGTAGATCCTCTCCATTATCCTCTTTTCACATAATTTCTTGAAATTTATTATCCCATTTCTCCTTTAATTGACTTAGAGGAAGGCCCTCTTTAACAGGTATATCAACATTAACTAGAACAGCTACAACAACTTCTAGTTCATCAAGTGGTTCATTTAAATCCTTACTAGCATCCTGAACCTCATTCCTATGCTTATATATGAAATCAGATCTCAACCGGATTATGCTAGAGGCCTTCTCCAAGAAGTTTGTGTTGTCCTCTTCAAGGATTGACTTCTCAAGCAAAGTAGACTTTGGTAATTTATTGATGTCCTTTATTTTCTGAATATATCCTCTATATTCTTCCTCTTGTTGTTCCAATGTTTTAGCATGGTGCTTCATCTCTTCTATTAGCTCTAATTCCATTTTGTGAACCTCAAAATTACTTACCAGCACCTTGCCTACCTCCCGATTAAGCCTGTCTGTCCACCTATCCATCATCTCAACCTTATTCTTTACTTGTACCAAATCATCCACCTCTCTTTTGCTGAGCAACACTGGTGTCTCTAAGGCAGCAAGTTGTGGTCTAGGAGCAGAAATATCCTTCAAAAAGGTGTGTAGCTGATCCAATTGAGCTTTGAGCTCATCCTTTCTCTGCTTGTCCTTCATCAATATTGACTTAGTGGATGATGCTACAACATCAATCAAGTTCATCTGCTGATTTCTTGTAGGCCTTCCCAAATTGACAGTGCCTAATTGATAATCAGTGACCTACATATCTCCCACATCCTTATCCACCACTGATATTGCACATTCAGCAATAATTTCTCCTCCCTCAATTAGCCTTGTGGAATGTAGAATCCTAGCCTTCTTCTTGGGTCTCTCCTTTTCAATTTCTTTCATCATGTCATCCCAATTAAGAGGCTATGAGGGTATTATTGGTCTCTTCTGAAGATCAAGCTTCAACCAGGTAGGAAAACTTGGATTAGTGGCCATTATAGTAGAAGAGGAGGCAACAGTTGTAGAGGATAATGGTTGTAGTATATTAACCCTAGGTTGAGAATCAACCTCTTGTACATTTTGTTGTTCTCCCTCTACATTTTCTTGTACAGGCTTTTCATCTTCTTCCTTGTCCTTCTGCTCTTGCATACTCTTATTCTCTTGTTCCTTTCCCAATCTTTCTTCTTTCAACCTCTTCTCCTCAAGTAGCTTATTTCTTTCTTCTTCCAAAACCTTGAGTCTATTTGAGGCCTCCTTTTCCTTTTGTTGTTGCTTGGCCAACTCCTCAACATCTTTCTCCTTTTGTAGGTGTTTTGTTTCCTCCTTTTTCTTGTAGGCTTCTTCAATTATTTTGAATTTAGCCTCAAGGGCTTGTCTTTCTCTCCTCTGTTTAGCCTTTTCCTCTTCTAGCTCATGGATCTTTTGCACCATATCCAACTTGTCATTTTCTTCCTTTGTATTGAGCTCATGCTCCTTTTGCTTCTGCTTCTTTATTACTTCATTGACTCTTTGCTTAGCCTCCAATTGTTGTTGTTGAAGTAATGCATCAAATTGTGCCTTAGCATATATTTCCTTTTGTTTTTCTATAGCATCTGCATGTGCCTTCATATCTAAAGCCTTCTTTACTTCTTCAAACAATGCCCACTGGTCTTCCTTTGTTAACACATGCTCAATTTTCTCTGAAGGTATCTCCTCTTGTGCATCCTTTTCTGATAAAGTCTCATCAGAATCTGTTTCAATGTCATGAACCTCTATTTCTACTTCATTTCCCTTCAAGGTTTCAACTATATCATGGAGAGTCCCCTTAGGCATTTCTCCACCTTATTTCTCTATAGGAAGGACTTGAGAAGATGATTCACCCATTACTGGTGCTAAAGCCACAGGTCCTGTTGGTGTATTCCAAGCAAATCTTGGGCCAGGGCTTCAAACTCAAATTCTTCAACATCAGGAGGGAAGAATTCCAATGGTTCCTTGGGAGGCATTTTCCTTTTGATTCTCTTATACCCTTTCCCCTTTTTAGAAGTTGAACCCCCAAGATTTTTAGCTCTGAGCACAACCCATTAGATACTCCTATCCAAGACTGGTCTTCCTGTTTTCTTGATGTCAATTAATTTCTTAGCATCCCAATCTATCGGGTCCAAACTCTTAGTACCTATATTCAATGCCTCATATGAAGGATCCAACACTACCCCATCATCTATTAATGTATCAGGAATATCAACCTTCACCCCAAATTCCACTAAAAGTGAGATAAATAACCTTTCATAATTTCTCTTCCTGAGGTCATATTCATCTGGGAGATCACTCTAGAAGTCCTCGAGCAGGTTGAAATTTCTATCAAAACTGAAGCAAGAAAAACATTCATCTTTTTCTTTGGATCAAAGTGCTTCCGGGCAGTATATAAGCCCAACTTCAAATGTATCAACTCACTACTAACCACCTTAGCTCCCACAAGGTGTGGGAAACTATACTCACCCAATTGCATGGGGAACTTGTGACAACCTGGTTTATGTTTTATTCCAAACCTGGCATTGACCCCCAAAGCTTGGTAAAAAAACTCCATTAAAACCATTTTGTTGCTGCATCATCTTGGAAGCAAATGAGGATGAACCTCAAATCCAACCAACCTGAAATAAGTAAATTTGGGGTACTGGATATACCAACACCCCCATTCTGTAATGAATGCCATGGCCTCTTGGATTAGTCTATACCCTGCATTTCCATTAAGTTGGTTAATAACCACATACAAAAATTCATCATTAACTCTTCTAAAGTGTAACTCAGAAATCTTTAGGGACAACTGGTCATAATGGTGCCAAACTTTGTTTTTCCCATCAGCTTCTCCCAATACTCCTACTCTATTTAATCCTTGAAAGATGCCCCCCCTTGCTACTGCATAGACAATATAAGAGGTCATGAAGAAGCTCTTAGTTTCCCTTACTTTGGTCAGCTGATCATGTATGCTATCAGAGACAATCATAGGCCAATCAAACTGCTTCCTGCCATCAAAGATTTTCTGAATGAATGGAAACATCCATTCCTTAAAATGAAAGGAATCCCTTTTTCCAATGACTCTAGACAACATCATTATAATATCTGATACCTCCTTGTAGAATTTTTCCCTTTTTGGCTGATTTGAAAGATTTTCAGGGTCTTCTTCTCCATTCTTAATCATATTTTGTTTAAGTGAGCCTTATTGGTCTCCTTGTGATTGCTATATATCTCCAAGGCCTTTGCCTCATTCAACTGTGCAAGATTCTTTGGATCAGGGACATTGAAAATAAGTTGAAACATTTGAGGAGTTAAGTCTATGATCACATTATCTTGTGAGTCTACACATTGTCTGGTGGCCAGATTGTAAGCTCTAGCTACTGTCATGATATATTAATCCCTACAATTATGTGTGGTGCCTACAATGCTGAAATTAATCCCCCCTTCCAAGGCTTGGATCCATTAATCTGACTTGTACCCCTACTCACTTAATGCTATCTACACATTGTTTGGTGGCCGGATTGTAAGCTCCAACTACTGTCATGATATATTAATCCCTACAATTATGTGTGGTGCCTATAATGCTGAAATTAATCCCTACTTCCAAGGCTTGGCTCCATTCATCTGACTTGTACCAGACATTGAATGGATAGAGGAAATACAACAATATGAGCCAAACCAGACTCAACTATCCCTAGTTCTCCCTGTTACATCCTTAGTAAATGTCTCTGAGTACAACTCTTCATAATTGAATGGACCTATATTTGTGTCAGTTACATCGGCCCAATCAGATTCCACCTTGCTAACAATGACAACATGACCCTTATGGTTATACCTCAAGGTATAAGGGAGCTGCTCCGGTTTAACCTTCTTAGGCTTAGTTGATGCCTTTGAAGTTTCTGTAGGTTGACTCCTCTGAGAAGCTTCTCTTGATACTCCTGACATCCTTTAACTTCCTGCAACAAAACCCAAAATTAGAACAATAATAAATATAACCAAATATGACTTAGAGATCCTATCCTTCTATACATATCGGAGGCAGAACCGGGCATAAAACATTCTAAATAGTCTCTTTTAAAAATATTGCCGGGATCGGAACCAGAACTGGCATTGAGCTTGTAATAATAATATGGTGGGACTAGAGTCGGAGTTGGGATGGTAATCGGAATTAGAATTAGAATGAAAACCGATTTGGTTCCGTGAAGAATTTTCAATTTCATATTTGGTCCCGGTTTCGCTTCCATTATAGCTACCATTATTTTGAAAGCCCGCTTCTTACTATAAGTGGAGTCAGAGATGAGATGGAAATGAAATCGATACTTATTACAAAACATGGTTTAAGATCAAAAAACAATTATGGTTTTGATTCCGCTCAAAAATAATCATGACGTCATAAGTGATTTCAATAGGATGATAAATAACATCATGATCCAAGGACTAGGTCATATCAAAACGAAAAGGGCTTAAAAAATAAACTATAAGAGATCATCCCCATATGACTGAGAGGAAACCAAAATTAGGGCATCATATTTAAAATAAAAACACGCCAAAACCCTAATTCACAAACCCTCAACTTCAGGCAATTTAGGGCATGAATTTAACGCCGTTCAAACTAATCAGATCAATGTGTATCAAGATTCTTAAGTAAAACCGTAATTTATCAAACCCTACCAATGTAAAAACAGTAACTAAATGATTCCATTCAAAAACCAAGGCATCATGATACAGTCACGATTAAAACGTGAAAACAATCGTGATAAAAGCAAAACACCAGAAAAGCAAAACGAAACAAAAGAACAAAAATAAACAAAGAATATGAACAAAAAAAACAACATGAATTCACAAGAAAACCGAGAGTCACGAATTCACAAGCAACCAACGACCGAATTGATTAGCCCTCTGAATTGATTTCGCGCGTAATTATCTCCCTTTCGATCAAATCACATGCCCAAACACTCCACTACAATCTCTAGTTCACTCTTGATATTTTAAACAATGATGATAACTCCTAGTTAATCCCTAATTAAGGTTAAAACTGCAGCTTCATACGTGGATGAGACCTGTAATTAATGCCATAAACGTGGCAGATCGGAGTCAAAACTACATAGAGAACTGGTACATTACTGTTGTGCGACTTCAGTAAAGTCAAACAACCCAAAATGACGGGAGCGGAAACAAAGTGGGAATTGATTTAGAAATTCGTTTGAGATTCACATTTAGTTATCGTTCCGGCTCCAGTTCCACCAACAAAGAAGAAAGCGAAAAAAAAAGGAAAATAAAAACACAAAGACCAAAGTAAAGAAAACCCAATACAAAACCTAAGTCTAAACAAAAAGACCAAAAGGCGGAGGTGGAGGCAGAATGAACCTTTATTTCAAAACCTTGAATAACTTCAAACTTAACTTCCACTCCGGCTCTGGCTCTGACAAAGACAAAAACTAAAAGACCTCAAAAAGACCATCAGGATCAAGATCGAAATGAAATATTTGAAACAAGTTCCAAAACCCGATTTAGTTCCGGTTCCGATTCTGACAGAACAATCAAAAGAAAAACAAAGTGTTGGAAAAGAATAACTCCAAACTTTGTTTGAAAAATAAGCAAGGACAAAAGCAAAAAGGGGGACCCATTTTGACCAAGGCAAAAGATGGGGTGGTTATGAAAGGCATAATAGGGGGCATACATTGGCATTATCGTTTTAGAGATCTTGGACTATTTCTTATGTTTCATTGTGCAGTCTTCTTACTTCTTGCAATGTGTCTTCTTCTTTGTAGTGTCATTGGGTTTGATGTCCTCCAAGAGTGTGACCTTTCTTGGCATACAACTTTCCTCTTAGTGGTGATGCTAGGTGTTGCATTCCCTAAGTTGTGAATCTTTTATCCTAGACTTGTCCTCTCTTGGAGACATTAGGCATGATGTTCCCTAAGAGAAGACCTTACATGAACTAAGAAAAAACCCTTTGAACATGTCTTATCCTATTTTCATTTTTTTCATAAGTGTTTAGCATAACTCAACTTGCTAACCTTATGAAGCTCGAAGTTACAATCCTTTTTCATGGCCACAAAGCATAAAACACTTTGCTTGCCTGTGGTGCCTTATTTGTTCATAAGTGTTTAACACAATGCAGCTTGTTAAGCCTTATGAAGCTCAAAGTTTATATTGTGTGGTGCCTTATTAAAGTTATTAGATGTATAAATTTGGTTTTGTATGGGAGCCTAATAGGATTATTTTTTCACCCTTGGGGGCTCACCTGGTGGACAATAGATTTCACTAGCTCATGTGAGCATGGATTGTTGTTTGCATAGTGGACAATGAGTTCCACTTGTAAATGTTTTTAGACAAACAACTAAGGCATGTTCCACATCGCGTGATAGTCAAGGCTTGATCCACCCCTTTCTTTTTTCATTTTCTTTATTTATTTTAGTCTTTGACATTGTATGATTGAGTATCTTGTCATTGATGCATACATATATATGTTTAACATAGGCATGTGTCTCCTTATGCCTTTGTTGGTTTTTTCATGAGATCTTAGATCTTGGAGGCTTGATCATCCTCCTTGATATTTTTTGTCCTATCTTTCCAACGATTGTACAACTAGACCTCTCTTGATTGTCTACTTTAGTAAGAGTTTGACGCAAGGTCATCCTCTCACTAAAGTGGGGCTAAATGTACTATCAAAAAATGTAACCCTTTACATTTTATCACTTGTTTGGGCCCACCTAGTTTAAATTGGACCTAACAATTCCTTAATTAAGTGTTGTTAAATATACCCCTTTACAATTACACACTTATTTGGGCCCTCTTAATTAAATTGAGCTTAATTATACCTTAATTAGCCCTTTAATTCATTTACAAAGCTTAATTAATTACAAATTTTGAAGGGGAAACCTAACAATAATTAATGCCTAAACATAACACTTTACATTGAGCAATCTGTGTTCTAGGTATAGGGACCTAAGACCATGGGTGAATGGGTCCTCCCTAGACCTTTGGACCTAAATTTAAACTATGTTTTTGGTAGTATTTTAATGTCTTCAAATCTATAATTCAATGTTGGCTTGTGATATTTGAATTTCAAAAAATTAAGGATACATACCTATAAATACAAGGTTATTTCACTAAGTTTGACTTAGAATTTCAAGAGAAGCAACCTATAAATTTTAAGTGAGAAAAAGTATAGAAATGTTTATGATCAAGGGCATTCAAGACCAGATATATCAAAGATTTATTGTAGCATTCAATATCCATTCATCATATAAAAGTCTTCCTGCATCATGCATGTTTTTGGAGCTAGCATTGTGATGTAGGTTTCATGATCAAGTCAAGCATCTCAAGCATCATTTCAAGTGTCAATATCCACATCCAATTCAACCATCTCATGCAAGTTGCATACCTAATAAGATTTCCATTATTAAGGTTTCATACAAGGGTTTGTTGAGTGGTAACTGTAAGAGAGGGGGACCAACCATTGCAAGGCCCCAGGTCATGAAAGGCCAAGACCAGTATGGATACCCTAACTTACCTCAGTTTAAAGGAAGGTTAGGATAGGCAAGATGAGAATAATGAGAACTATGGGTCCTTCAATCACTGTAAAAACCCGAGAATTGAAAGGAGGCTAGGTGAGTCAATATTTAGAGTCAACTCTGTATCTCAGATAGCTCTCTGTCATAGGACAAAAACACGATTCTAGGATGACAGTGTGGCACACTATCATCTCAAAGGTGCGTTGGCGTCCGTATGGCCAGAAAACCAAAGAGACAAGACTTAACTCCTAGAAGTTAGACTAACAACCTAGTTTAAGAATTTTGATAAGTGTAGAATAAGATTAAGAAATACAAAATGGAAAGATGAACGAGATAAAGGAAATAGATTACCGCAAGGGTGACAAAGATGATCTCAATCAAGGCTATTTTTGCCATCTTACTCCAAGATCTCTCCACCTGCACACAGAAAATAGGGAAAATGTTGGGGGGTTGTTTAGGGGTTTGCCTCAGTTAGACCCCCATTTTGGTGTTTCCACCTCCACGGATAGCCAAGTTTGCAACGATAGGAATAATATGATAAAGAAGAGAATACAAGAAAAGTGTACAAAAGACACTACAAAACAATACGTGCTTACTCAACCAAACAATAGAGAAGATGAGAGGAGCTTACCACCTCCGTCTAAAGCACTCAAGGCTAGTGGAGGAGAAAGATGAAAGGAACTCAAGACTTTGCTACAATGGATTCATCCTGTGCTTGCTCTATTGGAGTGATGGAACTATAGATTTCTGCTATGAAGTGTGAGATGCTGCTGCAATGCTTGAAGTGAATGCTGAAATCTTGTGGACGAGTGAATGAAAATGGTCAAGCCCTTTTTCTCCCCAAAAAATGGATGAATGAGAGATGAATATGAAGAAGAGGAATGAAAAACGACCATATTCAGGTTAGTCAACTGAAGAGGGGTGTTACACTTCGACTACCAATAGGAAGTGTAATGTCTCTATAGACTTTAGCCATAGGAATCTACCAGGGATGTAAGCATGCCGCATGGATGTCTGCGTGCCGCACGGGCATCCCCGATAGAAACACTTCCACCGAAACTCAAAATGGGCACCAAGTGTGATGTGATCAGTGGGCTTATGTGGAATTAAGCCTCCACCTTTGGTTTTCTAATGTGGAAATGTACGAAAGGGGAATTTTCATTAGGGGTCCAAATTCACTCCTATACATTTTTCCCCCACTTTAGCGAGCACGAATACTGGTGAGTGCTTCGGTAAAGTAGATCAAAAAAGTAGTAGGGTTAGAAATGTATACATGAACCGACAAGGAAGCAGAGAATGGTCTGGAAAACCCGAAAGTGCTGGACAAGAATTCATATCTTCGTAGAACTATGAAGTTGAAGAATGAAAGTGCCTTACAGGCCTACAAACCTGTAAGGAAGGTATCCTTCAAGAACTCTCACATGAAGGAAACCATGAAGAGCACCTTATAGACCTGTAGACCTGTGAGGAAGGTATACCCAAGAACTCTCACATGAGGGAGACCGAGAAAAGGGGACTCCACAGAGTTAGAGACGACGACATGTTTACCCGCAAATAGAACATGTTAAGAGGCGGCCGCACAAGCCAGTGAACAAACAGTCACACAAACCATCACTAAGATGTGAGACTTTCAAAGGGGTTGCCCAAGAACCCTTCAAAAGGAAGAGGGGTCCACTCAAGTGATGCGCTATTTGAAAAGTAAAGTCTAGTCGGGCTTCCCCCAAGCTAGATGTAAGGATGTGAAACAAGTCTAGTCAGGCTGCCCCCAAGCTAGACGCGAAGGTGTGAAACTGGTCTAGTCGAGCTGCCCCCGAGTTAGACGTCATATAAATCATTGGAAATTTTTGAAGGGGTCCCTTGGGAACCCAACGTGAAAGGAAAGGGTCCACTCAAGGGATGCACTGTTCAAAAGCTAATGTCTTCTTTTTTGAATTAATTCATCATCAAGGAATCCTTTTGAAAGATGTTCACTTCATCAAGGAATTCAAAAGGAAGGATATGCCCCCATGCGAGGGGAAGATCAAAGGTGTTCCCACTTTAGAGGAAGGTTCCCGAGTCCTTTCTTTACAAATCCATGATGAAGGAAACACATTCTGTTAGGTTTTCAAGTCGAGAATACAATTCTAGCAAAGAAATGTATGAAGGGTCTTCGAGAAAAGATTTGTTTGGTAACAAATGAATTTTCTAAAGACCGAGTAATGTAGAAGTGGCATTGTCACACATGAAAGGGATAACTCAAGCAAAGAAGAGAGAAAGATAAAGAGCAAGTAATAGAAAATAGAACACACACAAAAAGGGCATAGGGGTAGCCTAATATTTTAGGGTCAAAACTGCTCATAAATATATATAAGTATAATAATAGTATATAGATGAATTGTCATCAACCCCCTACTATATCAGGCCATGTGAGAAATGCACGAGAAGACAAAGTAAAAATAAAAAATTGGGTCAACATGGAAGGAGGCGTAAATTCTCTCGATGCTTTGCATCATCCCCAATTTGCCAAAAGTTAATCACAAACATGGAAGAATGGTGATACATATAGAGGAAGGTTTACAACACAAACACCACACCTATATCCAAGCACCAACAGGGGTGACAAGGGTCATACATGCACACATAGCACGATCACGGGGAGACACATCACAATACACACACACATCTAATCTAAAGATCAAGAAGAGGGTCTCCCCTAACACTGGTCAACAAAGAAGTCATCAACTTCCCACTCTAGATGATCGTAGGGGGAAGGAAGATGAGCCTACAATGGTGTAATGTTAAGGGGACAAGTTTATGATCCTCCCACAATAAGGGCCAAGGCATAGGGACCTATGAGGTCTCTGTCACTCAACTCTTGTGGGTCTAACAAAGATCGTTGACAAGGATAGAACTTCATCCATTGAGTTAAACATGCACTTGATGAGAGTGCCATGTGCAACCTTGACAGACGAAGGATTTTGCACCTGAGGTTCACTAATAAGCTTACTGTGAGACTTGGGAGCAGTAAAAAACTCAGAGGAGGCCAAAACTAGTTCCGTCACTAGGACATAACAAGTTAGCATGGGGCCACCTTTCGTAGAAGGTGGGATCCTCCTACGTCCTCCGTTGCTGGAGATACCACTCTCTACCTTCTTCATCATCGGAGGTGAACTCCCCATAGATGAAGCAAGAAGGGTCAAGGGAGAGGAGGAAATAACCACATTAGATACAACCGAAGTGTGAATCATATCTATGAGCTTTAGGAAAGGTAAGACATCCAGGACAAATGTCAACAAAGGAGGATCCATAGAAGGAGCGATGAACACTTGCAACTTTCTAAGCGCATGTGCACTCACAATGGAAGCCATAAGAGATACAAAGCTAGTTTGGATAGAAGAAAAAGGGGGGAGAGAGGAGGACATGGTAGGAGGTCCTGATACAAGAGCAATCATCTCCTCTTTCTTCTTCTATAAGGTGGTTTGTTCAACCAGAAGAGCTTTTCTCCGGTGCTTGCGCTCACGTGCAAGGCGGTTTCTATGACTCTTCAAACTAGAAGCCAAAGTTTGCAAAGAGATAGAGGGTTCTTTGTCAGCCATCAAAGTGTCCTCCACAACTATTTCTATCAAAGGGATAGACTCCTGGATGGGAGCAGGAAGAACAAGTTTGAAAGCAACAGGAGGAATCAACCCCGTTACCTTAGCGGTGGGCCTCTTCTCGTTTGTGGGAATGGTAAGAGGTCGCAAGGAAAATTCTCACCAGGGTCCAGGAGACCTATTAGGGAGATCTGATATCCTGATCTTGGGTCTACACCAAGTGAGCATCATCAGACTTAGAGGGTAAATTCCAGGCTTATTCATCCAATACTCCTCCCAAGAAAGGGGAGTAGATGAGTTAGCTCGAGGAGTAAAATTATCCTTTCCCTTTCGAGAGGAGGAGGCAACTGGATGCTTTGCTACAAGAAGAGTCAACTTCGGCTATCCCTTGCTTCCAATTTTATACTACATAGTTCTTGTAAAATAGGTCCATTCTTTGAGGGAGCGGACTGACCGGGGTGGGCCAAAAGTGATCCAACGAGTATCCCCCATGAGATACAACAGGCTGATATCTAGTATCATGCACTACGTGCACAACACCTTCATGGAAAAACTTAAGGCACTTATGAATTATAGAGGTGATCCCATTCATGGAAGCTAACCTGGGTATACCTAGCTTCACTCTGAATAGGTCTGACTTGGGAATAACATCAAAAACCATGTCTACATTCCTAGGTCCAACTAGGATGGACAACGTTATCGATCCATAGGGTTTAAGAGAAATACCATCATGCGTACGGATGATGGATTTTGTTTTTTTGTATTCCTTGCTTTGGAGGGAGTTCAAAAGTAAGGTCTCCTTTGTGATGACATTCACTCTACTCGCGAGGTCAACTAAGACTCCTATCACAATGTTACCATTGAGGTGAGTGGGAATGTAAAGCAGAGAAGGTTTGTCATTTGTTGGTACATCTTGCGAAGTGAATTTTACATCCGATGAACTGGTCGCAAGATGAGGAGAGGGAGTAATAGTAACCATGTTAACATACGCCTTAGGTTAAGGAATAGAATCAGAGGGATCGATAATCATGTTAGTAGAATGTGACGAAAATGGGTCTGTGTATATCTACAATTCACTATTAGCTTTCACCACTAATTTATTTGTATTTTGTTTGCTTCCATCGAGATGAATAGTACCATCCTCAATGCAATCCTATATCTCATGACACAGGCACATGCAACGTTTGGTATCATATCCGTTAACTCGATGGTATTGAAAATAGGGATTTCCTTCATACCAGTTAGGATATGGTTCCTAACTGGTTTTGGGGTGGGCAAGTTAATGATCCTATCCTTCAACAACTTCTTTAAGATGGAAGAATAAGATTTTGATATCTTCGTGAACTTTCGGTCGCGTTTGAGGCCGTTGTTGACCACAACGGCTACTACATTCGCAATAAATTTTCCTTTTCTAGAGATCAATATAATGGACTTACCTTCAAGAAGGGAGTGCGAGGAAGATCCCTTGAACTGAACCACCGTCTATTGATACTCCCATAAGGCTGCACAAAAATGTGCAAAAGAAGGGTATTTCATAAGGGAAAAATTTTCTTGCCAAGGTCTTTGTAAGTTCCCTATGAACACCTTCTGCACATCGGAGTCAAGTAACGAGTATGATATTTGCAAAAAGAGTGCTTGATATCATGCTATGAAGTCTGTAATCTTCTTATTATCCCCTTGATTACATCGAACAAGGTCAGAGAAGGTCATCTTTGGTCCGATGTTGGCTTGGAACTATCGTAAGAGTTGGTTCACAAGCTAATCAAATGTAAAGATGTAATTGTCGGGCAAGGAACAATACCAGTTGAGTGTTGTATCCTTGAGTGATTGAGGGAACAATTTTTCCATCAACATGTCATGATGGGAGAAATCTGTGCATAAGGAGTTAAAGGTGGACACATGTGTCTGTGGGTCCCCTTTACCACCGTATTTCTCAAATTTAGGAATCTCCATCCCTTGTGGGAAAGGAGTATTTGGAATTTCTACCAAAAACGGGCTATGTCAGAAGAAGGGATGGAAGATAGGTTGGGAAAAAGCCTGGAAAAGGTTCACCAACTAGTTTTGTATCTTCCCCATATTATGAAGAAGGGTGTTATGAGTCGGGTCATTAGAAGATAAAGGAACAGTGGAACCACCACTAGAGCCACCGTCGTGACCACCACCGGAGCAACCACTAGTGCCGCCGCCATCGGTGTGGCCTCCATCGGAACCATGACCACTTCCAAAGCCACTACCATGACCTCCGCCAGGACCACTTCTGCTAGTACCACCTCTGCTACCAAAGTTTCCACCACCAACGCCTCCACTAATCATCTTGCCGAATCCTCCACCACTAGAGGCGGAAGAAGGGTTGAAGTGAAAACCTAGAGGGTTTTTGTTTACTTTGATAGTTTTTGAGTTTTCAGAAGCCGCAGGAACATAGACTGAAGGAATCGTGTTGGCCATGTACGTGTACGCAGGAGGCATCGATACTTCCAGCTGTCTCTCATGTTCTTCAAAGGGGAAACCTCGTACCATGTGACTATGGTTCGAAGGGGCACATGCCTCAGCCAGACCAACGAGACTAGCCAAGAGTTCTACACCTATTCGGTCTTTTCCCACCATGTATCTTATTTCACTGATAACTTTAGCAGCCCTAGCTAGCTTCAGGTTTCTCTCCAGGTGATTCTCTAATGCACCCAACCCTTTGCTAAGACTAATAACGTATTCAGAAGGGATATGGATGGCTTCATGATCATCTATGAATGATGAGGTTGGTGATGTAGGAGGGATAGGGATGCGATCAACTTCATCAAGGAATCTAGATTCGCCCCGTGACACATGCTCCTATGTAGACAAGGCAACTGTAGAATCGGAGAAAAGACCAGTAGTGAAACTAGAAGAGACCTTCATCTTCTCCATTGGAAGGTTTCACAGAATTCTCCTTACAATATGCCCAAAGGTCATGGAATGGGTTTTGAAGATCATAAACTTTCACAACACAAAAGAGTGCAACGATCAAAGGATACAAGAGAAAAAGTTCAGAACATCGACAAACGGGTAGACATTGGTTCACATCAGGTTCACCAAAAATGTAAGAGAGGGAGACCAACCACTACAAGGCCCTAGGTCATGAAAGGCCAAGAGCAGTATGGCTACCCTAAATTACCTCAGTTTAAAGGAAAGTTAGGATAGGCGGGATGAGAATGATGAGAAATATGGGTCCTTCGATCACTCTGCAAACTTGAGAGTTGAAAGGAGGCTAGGTGAGTCGATATTTATAGTCAAATCTATATCTTCAATAGCTCTGTGTCATAGGAAAAAAGCACGATTCAGGGATGATGGTGCAACACGCTGGCATCTCACAGGTGCGCTGGCATCCATACGGCCAGAAAACCAAAGAGACGAGACTTAACTCCTAGAAGGTAGACTAACAACCTAGTTTAAGAGTTTTGAGAAGTGTAGAATAAGACTAAGATATATAAAATGGAAAGATGAACGCGATAAAGGAAATAGATTACCATAAGGGTGACAAAGATGATCTCACTCAACAATCTTTTAGCCAGCTTGCTCCAAGATCTCTCCACCTGCACACAAAAAAGAGGGAAAATGTTGGGGGTCTGTTTAGGGATCTGCCTTAGTTAGACCCCCATTTTGGTGTTTCCACCTCCATGGAAATCCAAGTTTGCAATGATAGGAATAATATGATAAAGAAGAGAATACAAGAAAAGTGTACAAAAGGCACTACAAAATAGTACATGCTTACTCAACCAAACAATAGAGAAGATGAGAGGATCTTACCACCTCCATCCAAAGCACTCAAGGCTAGTGGAGGAGAAAGATGAGAGGAACTCAAGCCTCTGCTGTAATGGATTTTTCCTACGCTTGCTCTATTGGAGTGATGGAGTGATAGATTGCTGCTATGAAGTGTGAGATTCTGTTGCAATGCTTGAAGTGAATGCTCAAAGCTTGTGGATGAGTGAATGAAAATGGTCAAGCCCTTTTTCTCCCCAAAAAATGGATGAATGAGAGATGAATATGAAGAAGAGGAATGAAAAATGACCATATTTAGGTCAGCCAACTGAAGAGGGGCATTACACTTCGACTTCCAATACGAAGTGTAATGTCTCTACAAACTCTAGCTATAGGAATCTACCAGGGATGAAAGCATGCCACGTGGACGTCTGTGCATTGCACGAGCATCCTCAATAGAAACACCTCCATCAACACTCAAAATGGGTGCCAAGTGTGATGTGATCAACGATCTTATGTGGAAATAAGCATCCGCCTTTGGTTTTCTAAAGTAGAAATTTATGAAAGGGGAATTTACATTAGGGGTTAAAATTCACTCCTATATAGTAACATAGCTTTGTTCATTCTTCATTCCCTCTTTCATGCATTACTTCAATTCAAGGTTTGATTACTAAAACGTGGTTTGACCAAGGCAAACCCCTATTCACCCAATTTTTTTTTTCTCTCTTGTGTTTGTGATTGCAGATTTAGGTTGAATAAGACTTGAAGAACTTTTGAAGAGAAAGATTTACAAAGTTGTCAAAGTTGTCGTCAAATCACAAAATCTAACCTACAGATCATATTTTTGACTTTCTAGTATTGAAACCTAGACAAATTAGAGACTTTATATCTACATCAGAGGCTCTTGAAAGATTATTGCAGCCACTATACTTGGACCCATTCACCCATGGGTGAATGAGTCTCAGATCAACTTACACAAAACACTTTTGGTGATTGGTACATAAGTCTCCGCCCTTCTTAGATCTTCATTTTGTTTTCTGGTTTTGTAAATATTGAGCTTAATCTTCAAGTTTCTAGTGTTATATTGCATTTTGGATTTGAGTTGCTATTTTTAGTTTTTCTCCCAAAAGTGTTGTTTGACCTTGGACCCCATCCTTTAGTCATAAGGAAATCTGAAGGTTCTCACTTAGGGTTGATTTTCCCAAGGGTTAATAATCAATTCTTTGTGGAGATCTCATTTCCTAATGAAATAAAGGAAAATAGGTCCTTTTTTGTTCATCAAATTCATTTTGGTGATCAAACCTATTTTTCTACATTTCAGTACTAAAGATGTTGATGATATGTTTATTGTGCTTGGTGTCCAAGTGCTTTTGAGAAAATTGAATAAAAATAGAAAATAGTGTGTCGTAGTTGTGTTCTATATTGCAGAGTAGAGTCTTGTTTTGGCTCCACATTTCTTTTGGTTTGAATATCTACTTGTGCAATGTAGATATGTTGATAATAGGTGTTCAAAGGAATTTCATTCAAAATTAGTGTGATGGATCATTGTACAGAGGAAGGTGTGTTCACTAGTGTGTGAACTGTGTATTAAAAAAGTGTTTGGGACAAATGTTCTTGCTCCACATTTCTTCGCAAAGTGGTTTCAGGTCTTGTGGATATGGAAGGGTGCTGATAGTGTGTGTATCTTTCTTTAGATGAACTTTTGATATTTGTGGAAGTGTGGAGTGGCATGTATGAGTAGATTTAGGTCCTAGCTAAGGTGTGTTGTGGTTTTACTTCATTACTTTCCATTGTGGGAATATTTTGGTGCTGACCTAATTTGAATTTTCATGGTTGAGATGCATAGCCAACCTTGGAGAATGTTTTAAGGTTGAAGATGGTATACATATGAGTTGAGTTGTTGAGGGATAAATATATATGTGAGATTAAAATGATGTGAAGTGTAGAGCTATAGGGTAAAATTTTTAGAAGTGTAGTGTGAGATTTCATGTGTTAGATTATTGAATGCAATGAGTAGAATGTGTCTACAATTCTTTAGAAAGATTGTGAAGGTGTTGGTGATGCTATGGTGGATTTTTCCATTGCATTGAGATGGATTTCCCATTATAACACTCTTCTCTATCTTCTTTTCTATTCTAGCAGTGAGCCTTTCTTTCTTCTAGGCAGTGAGCCCTTCGATAGTGAGCCCTATTGTATGCAGTGTTGATATTTCTTTATATTGTGAGCTAATCCTCATCTTGGTTTTTCCCATCTTGATTTTTCTATGTAAATATGGTGTTTCTTTGTGCATGGTGTTGATTTGGTCTTATTTATGTTATTTTATTTCATGATAAATCATTTTAACAAATTAAGGGTTAATTATAATAATATGGATCTAAATATTTGTGAGGGTTTTTAAGTTTTAAGGTACAACTGATTTACCTCCTCTCTCAATTTTCTTGTGCATTCAACAATTAGCATCAGAGAAAGTTTCCTTGGAAGAAAGCTTAACTTCTTGAGGTAGATTTGGGATGGCACACAATAAGGATTTTCTTATGTTTGATGGATTAGATTATGAATTATAGAAGACAAGGATGGAAGGTTTTCAGGTTCTCTTGGATTTGAAATATGGTCTATTGAGAGAAGATATATACTATTCCTAAAGATGATCTAAGCACTGATGATGATATCAAGGGCTATGAATATAATGGTAAAGCAAGAATTTGAAGATAATGTTTGAGACCCTGTGAATGTCTAAAGTTGAAAACATCATAAGCTACTTGCAAAAGGTGGATGAAGTGTTCAATGATATCAGAGGTATTGGTGGAGGTAAAAGAAGAAGAAGTAGTAAAGAAGGTACTTAGAACTCTTCCTAAAGCTTATAGCCATAAAGTTTCATCTATTGAAGAATTAAAAAATTTGAATCAATATACCAAAGATCAGTTGTATGGCTCCCTAACTTCTTTTTAAATGAGAGAATTTGGTATAAGTAGTGCAAAACTTGAGACTACTTTTAAGGCTGGAAAATCAAAGAAGACAGTGGAATCGGATCAGGAGGATCTTGATGATGTAGAAGCCAAATTTGTGAGAAGAATGAAAAAGGTTACCAAAAATTACAAAGGTAAGTTGCCTTTCAAATGTTTCACTTGTGGAAAGATAGGTCATTATTCTTCAAGATGTCCAAACAAAGCTCTGAATGACAAAAATAGGGAGAAAAAAGTAAGATGATTAAGAGAAAATATTATGTTAGAGAAGATGCAAGTATATTTTATGATGAAGATGATGGTGACGGTGAATGTTTGTTCATGGCTTTAAAATATGAAACTAATTTTTCTAACTCTGAGAGACGTGTGAAGGAAATGACTCTAGAAGCAAGTATTGAAGGCAATTTGGTGTCTGCTTTTCATGCTAGACAAGAGAATAACTACTGGATCATTGATAGTTGATGCTCTAATCATATGATCGGTGATAAGAGTAAGTTTATTAAACTTGAAAAATATGGAGGATTAGTTTGGTTTGGAGATGATATATCTACTAAGATATGCAGAAAAGGTTCAATCAATTTTGATGGCAAGCATAAAACTGATGATGTCCTTTATGTTAAGGGTTTAAGACATAACCTCTTGAGTGTTGAACAAATGTGTAACAAAGGATACAATCTTATGTTTCAAGATGATGGTTGTGAGATCAAAAAAGGATTTGAAATTATGATTACTACTGGAAGAAGGATAGATGGAAATGTCTATCAACTAAAGGTACTGATGGTTATTATTTCATGAATTAGATCAATGAGAGTTGGCTATGATATAGAAGAATGTGTCACATCAATTTTGATAGCCTAGTGAGAATAAGTTCGGTTCAAGCCATGAGATATCTATCAAAGATTACAAAGCCTATCAATGCTTCTTGTAAGGAATGCCAAGTTGGAAAGCAAGCAAGAAGAAGTTTCAAAGTGAAAGAACAATCTTCTACCAAACTATTGGAATTGGTGCATAGAGATCTTTGTGGTCCTACCAGAGTAAGAAGTCTTCAAGGTGACAGGTATTTCATGTTATTGATTGATGATTCACTACTATATTTGACTCCAATTTCTGACAAATATTTGTTGGAATATCGAAAATATATTGTCGACATACCGAGGAAACACTCAAATAATTTCTGTCACTATCCTGACTAGTTTTAAAACTTTGAAATCATGACACAGCTTCGTCGGTTGCCACCACAGAAAAGGGCCCTAGTGTTCATCGGAATATTGATAGATATTTTGTCGATCTAGTGATGAATCGTAGCTAGAACACAAGTGGCATGCCTTTACCAAAGTGTCAGATCAACAACAGAAGTTCATCGAACTTTCAACGAAATAGGCAAGTCATTATGACAAAAGTTTCATTAGATGTATTGCAAATTCGTTGGACGTTTTTGGAGGTTCATCGAAACTTCGATGAAAAAATGCAATTTAAAAAAAAAAAAATCATCCACGTGTCAACATTCCCTTGATATATCGATTGTAACCATCTTGTAACTCTTGATCACGTGATAGAGGGAAAATGTAGATCTTGATCTTCAAAAAACTTGCTCGTGCGGATGGTTGACAAATTTGACTTTAAATGTCGAGCACCTTTTCTATTTAGATTAAAACATCTCTGCCAATTTTAAGCATGTGCATTTTAGATCCGCTTTAGTAGTTCGCCAGTTAATATATTAAGGTTGGCTTAATATATTAAAACATTCATAATATTCCTTTGGCCTCTCTGAATGTGACAGATGGCACCTTCCAGTGATATCACGATAGAGTATTGAACGATCAAGATATCACGGGAAGGCGCCATCTATCACATTCGGAGAGGCCGAAGGAACATTATGAATGTTTTAATATATTAAGTCAAACTTAATATATTAAATGGCGAGCTACTAAAGCAAATCTAAAATGTACATGCTTAAAATCAGTGAAGATGTTTTAATCTAAACAGAAAAGATGCTTGACATTTAAAGTCAAAGTTGTCAACCGTTCGTATGAGCAAGTTTGCTAAAGATCAAGATCTATGATTTCCCGCTATCACGTGATCAAGAGTTGCAAGATGGTTAACGATCGCAATATCAAGGGAATGCTGACAAGTGGATTTATTTGATGATGCAGGAGATGGTGGGGCCAAAAATGTGAGTTGTAAGGGTTCTTGAGTTGGAATGTTTTGATTGGAGGAATTGTGGGCCATTTGATAATTATTGATGAACAACCAATTCTATTCACTTTTGTCCATTCTATTGAGCTATTAATTGGATCAGTAAGAAGAATCAAATAATTAGGGTTGGGCACTATATAAACCACTACTATCACAACTATTGAAACATGCTCAGGTACTAGGTCCTCTCCCCTAGATTAAATTAAGGAAAAAATTATTGTAAACACAATATGTATAGAAGAATATGAATGTAAAGGAAAATGGATATTAGCAAAACATAAATGTAAATAAAAGTAGTGTGAGTAGAAAATGAATTTAAATTGGTCTTGAACAAATAAAATCATACCCAATTAACATTAAGTTATATTGACCTTGTACTCATTACCATTGTCAATCTTGAAGGTTACTTTGACGCCTTTTGTAGAAACTCTCTGGCCACGAGGCAAGAGAAGGCAGGAAAACCAAGTGTATATTGATGACTTCCTAACAATATAAAAGAAACAAGCAACCAGTCAACCCTATTAGAAGAGAATAATCTTATGAATTGATTTTATTTATTTTACTGGCTAATGGATAGTGGACCTAGTTCTCTTGAATTGAGATACTACTAAGATGTGTTGACTGGTGATTTTAGACTACCGATATTCTACTTCAATCTCTATAAGTTACTTTTGTCTTAAATATATTCAAGATAACTCTGCAAAAAAATTCTTTGATCTCTTAGAAATTATGCAGATTATTTTGTTAATACTTCTCCATTTTGATATTTTCTTTCAAAAATTCATAGAAAGATATGTAATTCCATATTTGAAACTTACATATTTTAATTTTACTAGTTATGTAATAATAGGATATGATTCCAACAATTTTGAAACGCATTGGCAATATGCTGGATGAATGAAGTAAACTATGCAATTGGCAAGTGTAAAGCCAAATTACTTAACCCTTTCTAGCATCCTTCTTGCCTGTTCTAAAACATGTGCTTTGGAACAGGGCATGAAAATCCATCTAAATATAATTAAAAGGAGATTTTTGTCAAATATTATATTACAGTAAGTTGAATGAATGTAAGTAAATTTTTTTTTGCATACCTATAGATGGTAAAAAATTTCATGGTTAAGTGGAAGCCTCCCATCAACAATAAGATTCAAATATCCATGTATCTATCTCAATCGAGCCTCTAAACCCTTCAGAGCTGTCAAATTTTCCACTAACCTGTTATGCACAAAAGTCAAATTTTAGAGTTATGTCACCACTAAAAATAAAAGAAACAGAGCTTTGAAACCAAATCCACACACAACACAATGTTCATAGTGAAATTTTAGCACTTTCTTTCATCTTTGCATATTGGTTTGATGCTTCAAATGATGCATTTATTATATTGAAAAGTGCATTACCTTATTGAGCTTCTCTTTGTTTCGAGAATATTTTAATATTATCTACTTAATAGGGCCAACCACATGAAGGTGGAAGCTCATTTGGCCCCTCCCCCCCCCTCACATCACTCTCAATTCCCCATATCTGATCATATAACATCAATCATTCATTCATCCATTAATAACATATAACATGCATTCATTCATTCATTCATCCTGCATTAAAAAAATATAACATTCATTCATTAACATATAACATTCATTCATTACCATATTCACATTCATTCATTCATCCATTAATAACATATAACATTAATTCATTCATCTATTAGTAACATATAGCATTCATTCATTAACATATAACATTCATTCATTAACATATTCACATTCATTCATTAACATATAACATTCATTCTTTTACTTTTTACATATTATAAAAAATATGGTTGTCATAATATGATTACAATCACTTTTTTTTGATTCTTTTTTGTAGCTAAAAAAAGTTGAAGTGGAGTATCATTTTCTAAATCATCTGTCTCCCCTTTAGTTGTTCTGAGCTCTTCTCGTGATCTTAATATATGCCTAGTTGTGTACTCACAATGTGGACGCTGCTACAAGGGGGGGTCTGTTGCAATAACAAAGAAATGTAAAATTGATATGTTTTATTATTATTGTTACAAGTATTTCATTAATTAAAAAAAAATTAGAGTGGTGATCTTTACCTGATGGGGCCACATCATGTTCTTGATCTTGTCTTATAGCCTCATGCTCAACATGCTGAACACCCTCTAAATCCTGATCTGGAGTTGAAACACGAAAGGTTACATTAATTAACACACCAATTACAATTAAATAAGTTTAAAAGAAAATTAGAGTGGTCCTCTTTACTTGATGGGGCCACATAATGTTCCTGATCTTGTCTAGCCTGATCATGCTTAACATGTTGATCATGCTCTAAAGTTGAAACACGAAAGGTTACATTAATTAATACACCAAATGCAATCAAAGATGTTTAATTCTATTAATCCATACTGCGTTTTGTATAGCACATGAATACATCTAGTACCAGGATGCACACCATGACCTTCATCTGCAGGTTGTGCTCCACCCTCACCAAGCTACATTCCAATGTCATGTGCAGCATTATCATTGCTTTTCTGTTTAAAACAAATAGGCACATAATTACTTTATGGTGGAAATTAATATTGAATAGATTGCACAAGTATTCAATTTTAAATAAAATTTATTGAGTTTATTTACTTGCATGTTAGATGTAGTGGAAGATTGTGTTTTCCCAGTTGAGACTCATAGGCATTTAGCCAGGGCTCCATAACCTTCCTTGAATGAAATCTTTAGGTCCTCTTCTGTGGGCACTTTGTTGAATTCAGAGCCTTGCATTTTTGCATAAGATCATGAATTTTTCTTCTATGGTGTGATAAAACCAAAATTGTTTGCAATTTATTATTTGGATGCAATATTTCATTTATTGATACTTACAATTCATGCGGCTAATTTCATATAACCACCAGAGCCAAGTTTGTGTTGCCTGTGTTTTTCTAGTCTTGCCTTTGTTGCCTTCGATGTGTCGGAAAACCTATGAAAAGTTTGAAATACATTAGATTATGTAAAAAGAAAGAGTAATCAGTATATAATTACATTGTTGATAGTATCACATACCTTCTTTGGCTCGGTAGTTTCTTTCCTTTTTCTTTTTAGCCTTCTCCTTTCCATCCGACACTAGGTCCTTCCACTCCCTCTCTAGAATCATGGGGGGACTCTCGTACTTTTTGTTCTTCCATAAATGTGAACTATATTGGTCCCTCACATACTTTAGATAGGTACCAACTTTCTTAAGGACCTTGGTTTGGTTGAATGTTTTATCACCGAAAAACACAACTAAACGGTTAATGAGCTCATCTTTTAAATCTTAATTTTGGGCATTCCACTGTGTACGTATGGTGGGACCAAATACCTCCAATGTAATATCACTTAGATGTTTATAAAAAAAATTATTTCTTGCAAAATGATCATGGGATCATTAGTCTAAAAAGAGTGATCAATACATAAATTTCAATAGGATTATATATAATAATAATTAAAACATTTTAAAGTACCTGGGACCTTCTCTATCTTTATGGGAATGAAATCCTCGGTCACCACAAATGTGATTGGAAATGTTCCTGTACTAGTAATATGAGAAGATCCAAAAAATGTTGCTAAAACATCACCCATACTAGTGGCCTCTGCATCCCCAGGTACATGTCCTGACACATGTTCTGGCATGTGTTCGCTGCCAGAGGGTGCACTACCAGATGCCTGCATGGTATGTGTTGCCGACATTTCAATCAAAAATATATGCATGGATGATGGGGTCAGATGATGTTATGTATGCATAGGAAGATCAGGATTGACACTTGTACCGACCCCTACTCCCCAGGAAACACTTGCAGTACCCTGATCATGGCCAACAACATCATGAGGATGCAAATAATCCTGTAAAAACAACACATATTTTAGTTGATGACATAAAAGAGTACAAAATATAAAACCATGAATGAACTTATGTTATAGTTAAAGATCTCATGACAACTTACTTGCAAGTTCTATGCTCTCTCAGTCAATATTTTAACCCTTTCTCTTATCTCATCTATTTGAGGCACTATGAATACCAACTTAAGGATTTCTTCATTGCATTTTTTTGGGGCCTTCCTCATCATATCCATAGGGTTTACAAAAAATGTGATGTCATCATCGCATAATATTGATTGCACCTCCATATGGATGCTCTCCTCTATTGCTAGTGCCTTTCCCTGATCCACCGACTGCAACAAGAATATTAAAAACATTATCAAAATTAACATAATAATAAAATATTTTGCTCGTATTTAATTTGTACAATTACAATGAGGTAAACCTGTTAGGTAGAAGCGCCCAAAGATGCATCGTGATTTGTGCTCTAGGCCAGAGCTTTCCCCGTATGATCAATGTCCCACTGTGACAAAAATTAAATATAAAAAAACATTACCGAAATGAAACCAATAGACTTACGAAAAAAAACATAATAATAAAATGGTATATTGGAGTCATTAATTGGAGGTTGGGTAAAGTGGTATATAGTACATACCACCCCCATAGTAACTATGTTTTTATCCAAGCGATTCAAATTATAATTGATTATAAACTCTTCCCCTACAGTTATTGAGTTTATCACACATACGAATACATGGTTTCCCTCATGCGCCTCGAATATGCAATTGGGTTGCTTATTTGTTGACCTAGGTCGTGTACTGTTTATAAACCCTGCAATATTCCCTAATGCTTTTGGCCTTCCGTCAATGTACCTAGCCACTCCTTTATTTTGATTCTTATCTTTTAGCTATATATAATTTGATGACAGTGCATACCTATGCATACTTTGTTTATATCGAACCAGTTGCATCCAATATTTGTAACTATAATAGGGTCTGACATACTCCATTAATTCAGTAACTTTTTCGTAACAAATCTTTATGCCGTCCATGCAAAATAGGTCGAAAACATATAATGACGATGGTGCTATGTGATATATCCTCTCGTTGATAGAAAAATTAGTATTTATTGGAGGAAGCTCCTTGGGTACCCATTATTTCGGTAGATGTTTGTACCTCAAGGGAACCTCGATGTCACCTATGCTCTCATCATCATAAGAACATGAACCCCCTTCAACAAGAAAAAATTCCACGTGTTTATGGAATTTTCTTCTAATATTTTGACCTCTAGATGATCTCCCTCTTTTAGACCTACTACATGTCTTGCTTTCCTCTTCTCTTCCTGAATTTCCCTCGCTTGAAGAAGACAGATTTGACAAATGCCTATTTGGTGGTACATGCACTCATAAGGATGTTGGATGAAGTTATTTCATGGTGATGTGATCCCAAGGTGACATTATGATTAATCTATCATTTCATCGCTAGAATTTTCTAGGTTATAAGGTAATCAAGTCTTGATAGATTGCAAGTTATTTTTACTACCATCCAAATGTGTCCATCACAAATCAAATATACTTAACGTTTTAACTCCCAAAATTTGTAACAAGTATTAAATGTGACTATGGTCCACCAGTTACACAACCAAGGCCTCAAATGTATTCTCTAATTGTAATCAAAGGACTTTTTCTCTTCATTCAAGTAAATAAACTTGAATGGAAACACCACCAAGTGGTTTATTGGACACCTACATGACTAAAAATAGCAGAAAATTTACATTTAATTTCCATATGTCTAAGTGGTTAACAGGGAGGGAGTGTGTACTAGGCCTGGTTAAGTCATCATAAGTTTATGCTTTGGCAATAAAAATTGTTGAATTCATCTTAAATCTTCCTATGTCTAATTGCTAGGAGACTTTTGGTATGTTTTAAGGTAAGATGAGTGGTTGCATAAATGTTCTAGTTCTTTATGACAAGGTTTCCACATCTTCAAATAGTGAAAGTTAGCGCTCATAGTCATTTGAAACAACAACATTTTAATTATTTATGATGGTAGGATTTGATAACTTAAAAGAATTGGTTACCCAACAAACTTAAAGTTAAAAGAAACTTTTTCAGTTTAAGGGGTTAGCACTTTCTTTCATCTTTGAAAATTGGTTTGATGCTTCAAACGATGCATTTCTTATCCCACTTCTATCATATTGTATTCCCATCCCATTGCAATTGTTTCAATTGTTGGAGGAGTTGATACCAAAATTTAATATCAAATACCACGTTCTTAAAGCAATTTTCTATGTTTTTACTATTTTTCTGAAGTTCTTTTGTGTTGTATGGATCCATACAAGCTTGAAATGATCTAAGATCATTGTTGTAGATAAATATATGTGTTCCCTTTCATTTTATTTTGTTTTGAAGTGCTAAATCACTATTTTGTGGGAGAAAACAATTAAATACAGGGGCTGCCCTGTTTTGCCTGTGTAAGGGTTTGAGGGCTAAATAGAAATGACATCCACCAATCCACCCACTATCTTAGAACTGTAACTCGGTGGATTGGTGTGCAAAATGGTATGATAGAGGTTCATTGCATTTAGGGGTCTGTTAAAGAAAGAAACTTGGCATTGAATTGATGCCCTAGGGCTGATAGGGGCATTTTTCTTGTGAATTTGTGGTTGTTAAGTCAGGGTTTATCAATTTGATGGATATCTTGGTAGAGTTATGGTGACACTATTTGATGGTCCAATCTCTACTTTGAAACAAAAATATCTCTACCAACTCTAAGAGCTATAATGGGATGACATTAAAGGAACCTTCATATGAAGGATATTCTAATAAAGGACCTTTGAATTAAGGTCTTGATTTGAAGGTCCTTCACGAAAAGGTTCCTTTTATAAAGCATTTTGGACATGAAATATTTAAAATAAAAAATACCTTCATTTGAAAGTCTTGACATGGCATCATTTTTGAATGAAGGTTCTTCATTCAAAGGTCATGATGACATCACCTTCAAATGAAGGTTCTTCATTTAACCTAAGGTTTTCTCATAATGCTATCATTGGAAAAGTATGATCAAATTCTTCTATTATGAAGAATTGGTCTATGTGCCTCTAGTAATCACTATAAATGTTTGTAAGGATAAAACGACTAAATATTGCATCAGGTAGGAGAGAATCAACTTTGAGTTCTTCAAAGATTATATTCCTCTATTCATAATTTTTAAGGGTTGTGTGTGGAGGAGGTTATCACTACCAAGAAGGGAGGAGACCTTTCCTTGCATATGTTTGTGGTGGAGGTATTAAAGAAGAATTGTATGCCTCTATTTTCATTCATTAGATCTAGCTTAGCCTAGCATATACTTGGGCTCCTTTGCCCCTATAAACTTCCATTGTTTGAGTTTATGTTATGTAAGCGTAATTCCATTCTAGGCATGAAAATTGTAGGTCAAAGAGAATGGGGGTGCCAAACTTATAGTACTCATTCTCCCTTGGTTGTCGATTTTCCTTGAGTGCCCTCAACCTCATCCTCGATGCTGGTATTGACCTTGTTTTCACTCCTCCATACTCTTCCTCGATGCTAGTATTGACTTTGTTTTCACTCCTCCAAACTCTTCGTCGGTGCTAGTATTGACCTTGTTTTAACTCCAAACTCTTCCTTGGCGTTGGTATTGACCTTGTTTTCACTCCTCCAAACTCTTCCTCTGCGCTGGTATTGAAATTTCACTTCTCCAATTTGATGAGATTCAACCTGGTTTTGTTAGGTTTTAGAGTATGTTAATTAAATTCAAAATTATGGTGCCATTTAGCTAGGTTCGACAAAAATTCAGGTTTGTCGAAATTTCGATGAACGTCGAGGATAAAATTTTTAAAAAATGAAAATTACACATCAAATATCACAAGTACCTGACGATCATCTCATTTTACATCTTTCGTCAAAAATTTTGTCGGATTTTGCAGTCAAATGAGTTAGTGATTATTCTATAATTACATGGGTTACTTTTCTTGAAGAAAAATTATAAGCCCTAGATAAGTTTAAAGCATTCAAAGTTATGGTTGAGAATGAAATGGATATGAAAATCAAATGTTTGAGGTCTGATAGAGGTAGAGATTTCACCTCCAATGAGTTTAACATCTTCTATGAGAATTATGGAATAAAGAGAAATTTATCTGCCCCTAGGACTCCTTAGTAGAATGGAGTGGTTGAAAGAAAGAATAGGACTATTCAAGAAGATGGAAGGACAATGATGAAAGAAACAAACCTATATAATGCCTATTGGAGAGAATTAATTCATACTATTGTTTATATGCTTAATGGAGTGCAAGCAAGAGAAAAAACACAAAGACTCCTTATGAGCTATGGTATGGAAGGATTCCTACTGTCAAATACTTCAAAGTGTTTGGAAGAAAATGCTACATCAGAAGAGATGAAGAGAACTTAGGAAAGTTTGATGCAAGATATGATGAAGGTATCTTAGATATTCTAGTAAAAGAAAAGCTTACCGATGCTAAAACAAGAGGATACGAAAGATTGTTGAGAGTGCAAGTGTCAAGATTAATGAATACCTACAAAAGAATTTAGTGGTAATATATGGATATTAATCAAATGAGTCTTCTTGCAGAGAAGAATAAAAAGCTAAATAAAAAGAAGTGTAGATTGAAGAGGAAGAAGCTCTGGAAAGGGTTCCTAAAACTCCTAAGTATGTGTAGAGGAATCATTCTAAAGAATAGATTATTAGTGATAAGAGAAAAGGTGTACTAACAAGAAGGAAAGTTGTTGAAGAATAGGTAAATCCATGTTCCCTTTCTGAATTTGAATAAAAAATAGTGATTGAAGCATGCAAGGATGAGTATTGGATCAAGGCTATGGAAGAAGAACTAATGTAGATTGAGAAAAATTAGACTTGGGAACTTGTCCTAGGACCAACAAACAAGAATGTGATTGAAACTAAGTGGGTATTTAAGAACAAACTGAATGAGAATGGAGAAGTGGTAAAAACAAGGTGAGGCTTGTATATAAAGGTTACTCACAAGTAAAAGGAATAGAATTTAAGGAAACATTTGCTCTGGTGTCAAAATGGAAGCTATTATAATTTTTTTGGATTTTTAGAACATAAAGATTTCAAAGTTTATCAAATGGATGTCAAGTCAGGTTTCTTGAATGGAGAATTGGAAGAAGTATACATTGAACAACAAGAAGGATTTCAGTTATTAGATAAACTAGATATGGCCTGCAGATTGAAGAAGGAATTATATGGATTGAAGCAAGCTCCCAGAGCTTGGTATGTAAGGTTAGACAAGTATTTTTTACAACAAGGACTCAACAAAGGTACCAAAGATAGCAATATTTACTTCAAAGTGGAAAAATATCAAATATTGATTGTGGTTGTGTGTGTTGATGACATAAGTTTTGGAGGAAATGAAGCTATGTGTAAGAAACTTATAGAAGATATGCAAAATGAATTAAAAAAGTCAATGTTTGGGGAGTGAATTTTTTCCTTGGGATACAATCAATTAGACAGATAAAGGTATTTTCATTTCACAATCAAATTATGTCAAGGAAATGTTGAAGAAGTTTTGAATGGAAGATTATAAAATGGTATGTACCCCTATGGTTACTAGTTGAAAGCTAAGAAAGAATGATGAGCCTCCTAAGATTTATTAGAGCAAGTATAGGTCAATGATTGGAGGAATGCTAAACCTAACTGCTACTAGACCGGATATCATGCATGTAGTTTGTCTTGTGGCTTGATTTCAAGAAGATCCTAGAGTCATGTGTTGCAGTAGTGAAGATGATATTTAGCTACTTGAAGGGCACTTCATATCATGGCTTGTGGTATCCAAAGGATACTGATTTTACTGTGAGTGCTTACATAAATGTAGATTGGGTTGGTTGTGTAGATGACATGAAAAGTAAAAGTGGTGGTGCATTATTTCTTGGATGCAAATTGGTGTCATGGCTAAGAAAGAAACAAGATTCAATGTCTTTATCTACTGTAGAGGAAGAATATATTGCTGCAACATCTTGCAACACATAAGTTTTATGGATGAGAAAAATATTAAAGGATATCATAGTGGTATACGATGAACCAATTTCTATCTTCTATAATAATACAAGTGCTATCAATATATCTAAGAATTTGGTAATGCATTCAAGGACAGAACATATATCAATCCGGTATCACTTTTTGAGAGAGAAGGTTGTAGAGAATGAAGTGAAGCTTGAATATGTGCCTACAAAGGATCAGGTTGTTGACATACTCACTAAGGATCTTCCTAAGGATAATTTTGAGTATCTTCAGGAGAAGTTGGGGGTTATTGCCCCTCCTTTGAACTAGATGCATAAGGAGATGCATCAGTCCGGTGGATCTTAAGATTCATTCTTTTGTTTGGATTGATGTAGGTGGCTACCTCTTAGGGGGAGTAGGTAGTAGCATTATTGATTATTGTAGTAAGAATGGGAGCGAGTTGTCATTGTATAGTAGTTGTTGATTGATGTAGTTTAGTGTGTACTCCTAAGGGGGAGTATGCAAATTAGTAAAGGAAAGGGAGTTACAAAGCAATAGTAAATAGTATGATTAATATCAAAGGGAGAATGAATGATGCAAATATTTTATCCTTTGCCATTGATTTCAAAGGGGGAGAGAAAGAGCAATGTGAAAAATGCTCAAGGGAGAGAGAGAGAGTAATAAGTTAATTGTGTAAGAGGGAGAAAGTAAAAAGAAAAGAAACAATGAGTTGGTATGGAGCAGAGTATTGATGATCAAAGTTATTGTGTTGTTGATGTTTTTTCACATCATGTGTTTTCATCAATGACCAAGGGGGAGATTATTGCAAGTATGTGAAGTTGGTGTTGTCATTGATTTTAACAAGTCTTGGTGTTATCATTAGTGTCAACTATATGGGAAGGAGTTTTTTTATAAGGATGTGCAGTTGATGTTGAGCTGGTGTTATCCTTGATGATGCTTTGATTAGTTGCATTATGTTGTCATTAGTAAGCTACTGGTGTCAAAATATAGTGTTTCTTTGAATACTTTTGTCTATGGATGTATGGTTGAGTTTCTATGCTGTAGTTGGATTGATGGTGATAAGGAAGTATTGTAAATGTTGATGATATGTTTCTGGTGCTTGGTTTCAAAGTTCTTTTGAGAAAATTAAATAAAAAGAGGAAACAATGTGTTGAAGTGGTGTTTTGTATTGTAGAGTAGCATTCTATTTTGGCTCCACATTTCTTCTGGGTCAAAGATCTTCTTGTGTGGCATGTATACATTGATCAAAGGTTTTTAGAAGTGTTGTATTTAGAATTTTGTGTGATGGAGCATTGCGTAGAGGAAGGTGTGTTCACCAATGTGTAAACTATGTATTACAAAAGTGTCTAGGAGAAATATTCTTGCTCAACATTTCTCTGCAGAGTGGTTTTAGGTCTTGCAGATATGGAAGGGTGTTGATAGTGTGTGTATCTTTCTTCAAATGAAGTTGTTTATGATTTGGTGTTTCAAAAGTCAGTTTCTTGATTTGCAGTGTTTGATAGAGTTGTTTGAGTATATTGGGTGCATACATTCTTCAAGTGAAAGTTGTTGCAAAGGAATATGTTGGATTTTAGGGTGTTTTTGGAATATTCTAGATTATTTTCAAGTGTTATATGGTGTCTGTGAGTTGTATTTGGACTTGAGGAAGCATGTACTTAAGTGTTAATGGTGTTATAATAGATTTGATCAACCTTGGGTGTTTACATTACTTGCAAAGTTGATTTTATGTTTTTGGAAGCATGGCATGGCATGTATGAGTGGATTTAGGTCATAGCTAAGGTGTTTTGTGGTCCGTCTTCATTCCTTTCCAATGTGGGAATGTTTTGGTGCTAACCTAATTTGAATTTGCACGGTTGAGGTGCATAGCTAACCTAGGAGAATGTTTTAAGGTTGAAGATGGTATAAATATATATGTGAGAGATGCGAATGATGCAAAGTGTTGAGTTGTAGGGTGAAAAATTGAGAAGTGCAGTGCAAGATTTCATGTGTTATATTAATGAATGCAATGATTAGAAGGTGTCTACAATTCTTTAGAAATATTGTGAAGGTGTTGGTGATGCTGTGGCAGATTTTTCTGTTGCATTGAGATAAATTTATCATTGTAACACTCTTCTCTATCTTCTTTTCTATTTTGGAAGTGAGCCTTTCTTTCTTCTGGGCAATGAGCCCTTTGATAATGAGCCCTATTGTATTCAATGTTTATATTAATTTATATTGTGATCTAATCCTTATCATGGTTTTTCCCATCTTGGGTTTTCCACATAAATTTTGTGTTTATTTGTGTATGGTGTTGATTTGGTTTTGGTTTTATTATTTTCTTTCATTATAAATCATTCTAATAGATCAAGGGTTAATTGGAATAATGTGGATTTGAATGTTTGTGAGGGTTTTGAAGTTTTAAGGTACAACTGATTTACCCCCCTCTCAGTTGCCTTATGCATTCAACAAGTTAGCTATTTTTCTCTCTAGAATAATACCCAAGGTCTTCAGTTTCTTAATGAAATGGCCTGGATGTGGTAAGGCAAGTCTTCTATTGTGATGAAGGAAATGATTGGTATGGTTGAATTTTCTAAAGATAGGAAGGGAGGGGAGACTAATAGGGGCCCCAACATCTGAACCCATAGCAAGAATAAAAAGAACTTGGGGATTCCTGCTAGTGAGATTACCGAGGTGGTGGAAACACACAAGAAGATTATTGCTCGTGATCTTGAAGTGGCCAAAATTTTGAAAAGTCTTTGGTTGTGTATTGTTTGGGTTCTACTTTTTTGCTATTTTTTTTTGCTTATGGTTGGCTTCTTGTTATGTTGTGATTTATCTTAAAGTATCTATCTTTTTTGTATAGGGTTTTGGGGCCCCTTCAAAACCTACTTTTCCAATAATAAAAAACACTACCAATTATGTCTTGACAAGCCTCCTTAATGTTGTTTGTACTCCATAGGGTCTTTATCAAGATTTATGTTTCCTTATCATTTTATCTTCTTGACTAGACCCTATCACTCAACATTACCATGAACAAGTTTATCTCATGATGAGCCATAATAATGTCTCATTTCCTTGCTGAATTTACATACTTTTATCTTATTTTCTGCTAAACTTTGAAAGACATTACTAGAGTCCTTATTCAACTTATACTCTTTTGTTTTGATAATTATTATTTTATGTTTCAGAAACTTAGTCCTCTTCCTATTCCTATGGAAGAGTTGACATCTGCCTTTAAGTTTTTTATATCTCACAAATAAATAGACTCTCACAGATCTTATATAGTGGGGTACCCCATCGCAAAGGACATATAGATCTTGCATGTATTAGACTGAATAATATTTCTTGTTAGATTCTATTCAACAAGTTCTATATATGATTGGAATGCAATAAAGAGAAGATATTTTGGTAGAATGTTTTCTTGAGTGAGTAATTAAAGAAGATTTTTTGGATGTAAAAACTAAAGAAAGGGCCACTTGATGTACTACAAAACCACATTAGCTTAGTTGATAAATTAGATTGTTTATTACAATTTTAATTAGTAGTTTTTAGTTTATACAATTATAAATGATGTATTGTAAATTCTGAATTGGAAATCTTCAATTGATATTGTGTTCAATACTCCAGAGGTTTGTTGGATTATGACATATTGTAGTATAAAAATTATTTAGTTACAGTCATAAGAATTAAGTATCTATAACAATTAGGTAGTTTTTGTATCCATTTACTCTATTTTTGGAAATAGAAGTTAATTTTGGTTAAAAGATTTTAATGCATTTATCTGTGTTCAATTTACCTATACTCAACCGCTGTAGGATGTTTATAATTCATGAATGCATATATGTTTCCATCATCTAAATCCTATGAATCCATGGTTGATAATTCAATGAAGCCCTCTCTTGAATGATGAACTACTTAGTTTATGGATCTTCAGGTCCATTAAGCCATGTGTATGATGATCTGCACCAGTTAATTAGGCATTAGGGGAAGCTCTACATTTTTGGTGTCATTTCCAGGGATGGTGCTAAGTTTAGAATTCTTATTTTTGTTTTAAATTATTTCCAAGATTTCATAGATTAGTAAGTTTTGTTTCAAAATTAGGACCAATATAGATTTAAGAATCAAAAAAGAACTATTCACTAATAGTGTGCAAGAACCACCACTTAAAGATCAAAGAAACATTGTATGGAGAGGTAGATAGATGCTTTGGGATTATTTTTCCCCTCAATTCATGAAGAATTTGAAGGATTTGGTGCAAACAAATAACATATTGGGGGAATTAACGAAGGAGAACCATCCCTCACACTAGTTGCTACTCCAAACATAGGGGAGATTTCTAGAATGCATTTTAGCACCATTGTTGAGGAAGCAGTGGAAAATCTAACAAATCATGCGACATTTGAGTTTCGAGTAAAAACCAAGAAAAGGTTGCTGCTTTTAAGAACATACCCCCTTTAGCATTACCCATTTAATATGGATTGTTTACTGAAGAACTAGACACATTCCTGTTTGAATTTGATGTGTTGTTCCAAAGTTATGATTATACTATGAATTCTCATAGGCTCAAAATATTTCCAACCAAATTAAAGGTTGCCACTTTGTGATGGTTTATGGGTTTGGGAAGAAATGTCGTACCCAATTGGGAAACAATGAAGGCCAAATTCTTATAGAAATATCAATATTATTGCAGAGGGACATATAAGAAGAGGGAAAACATATTTAGGATGTCATAGAGAGAAGATGAACCACTTGAGGATTATGTGGAAATATTTCAATTTTGTTTGAAGAAATTGCATCAAAATAGGCTCTCTCCCTAGTCATTAAAATTAGTATTTTTGTGGGGAGTACATGAAGATTTTATGGATGTTCTAAACCTCATAGGGGTAGGAGATATTTCTCAACCACCTTTTGAGGAGATTTTCAAGGTTTGCAAAAACTAATCCAAATCATCCTTTAAAAAACTAGGGTTGATAGAACCTCTTATTTAAATAAAACATCCATTGCGGTCTCAATGGTGGAACACATTAACCTCTTGTCCAATATGAAGGAGAAAATAATTAGCCACATGGCTACCCAATTAGACACCTTGCATATCAAAAATAAGTAGGAAGAAGCAGAGGGAACTCTAACTGAATTTTGTCTATATTGTTTTTATAAGAGGATCTGATGGCACTCTCAAATTTTGCAAATTTGAGATGCCTATTTTGAAAATTTTGCTTCTGCATTTTCGGTACACCTGAACAATCAGTCCTGACTGACCCACTTTGGAGGCTTATAGTTTAAAGCCTATTGATTGTCGTGCAAAACCCAGTTGTAGACATATTCAGTTGACCTATATGAGTAGGCATGTCAAATTTTAGCTTCTCACGATATGTTCTAACAACATTTCAAAAAGTGAAGCTGGAAGGTTTTTGCACTGTTCTGCTATTTGCAGATTGTCAGTTTGCGAAATAGCTTCCTATTTGAGCTTGGTTTTTGCAACCAGTTCACTGTCATGTCAGAACGAGTGTTGTTCCACATTCCCCATATCAACATGATCCCGGGTGTCAGTTTTCAGAACCTCATGATCTGATTTGCTATTTTTAGCAGATCGAAACCGAATGCAGATTGTTCTATTTTGTAGCTGCATTCCTGACAGCCTTTCTGAGAGGCCAACTTCAATCGTCAGTATCTTTTGACTGGTGATGTTTCAAAGTAATTCCTTCTGCATATGTGCTCAGGGTATCTTAATGTTCCACCGTGTCTGATGGCAGTTTTCCAGGGGTTGATTTGCTATGTTTGTAAATTAGCAGTCGGGTGTGTTCTAATTGGTGCAGAACAGTGGCTGTTTCAGAAAAGTTTAATCGGGCAACT
The DNA here is from genome assembly GCA_007115665.2 of Sequoiadendron giganteum. NCBI lineage: Eukaryota > Viridiplantae > Streptophyta > Pinopsida > Cupressales > Cupressaceae > Sequoiadendron > Sequoiadendron giganteum. The sequence goes on along the minus strand of CM021101.1, from coordinate 372,375,950 downwards.
TTGTTGATTAATATCTGGTTACTCGTAATTTGTTTCTCTGATTCATCTTTTGCACTATACTAATGGATCAAGTGACTATGCGCTTGCAAGTTTTTATGGTCTCACGAGGTCATTTGCCCAATTTTCAAGATCAATTCCTGAAGCAACTTGACCTGTTTTACCAATTTTACAAAAGTGCCAGAAAGCAGTTTTTAATGGCTACCCAGTTCGTTTTTCAATCTCAGAAACACTCAGAAGCAGTGTTGAGCAATTTGAGGAGATAATTTGATTGAAAACATTTTTTTTTTTAAGTTGAGTCCACATGGGACCCGACGTGATCTGCACTTTTATAATTTTGTGAATGTTGCTTTGTGGCAATCACTTCATGTAAACTATTTTGAATGGTCCGGTGAGTATTGTTTCCTTCAAAGGTTTGAGTACAGAGTAGGGTCCATTTCCTATTCAACAAGAGGAAGGAATATCTAATAATTTCAAATGAAAACAGTGCTCCACTTGAGCTTACCATGTGATAAGGTCACACCTCTGCTTAATCTTGTTGGGTTTTAAATTGGAACACCAAATACAATTGATGAGAAAAATGTATCTATGGAGAACACTCCAGAATGATTTCAAACCAATGAAATTGATAGAGAGGATGTCATTGTTTGGGGGCTACACATCAAACTTGTTGAGAAGACTTTAGAAAATTATAAGAAAATGAAATTGACAGGTCAAGCATGGTGCGACCAACAGGTGTAAAATGAAATATGAAGACCAAGGAAGATAATGAAGGGAGAAATCCACACATTGCAATGGGGGAGGTGAACTCACGTAGCCAAATGACATGGGCACAAACTAGTGGTAGAAGACCCGCAACTTGAGAGAAAAAGACTTGGCAAGAGGAATGTCTGCAGCCAGCAGGGCCAAGCAAATGAGAAGCCCACGCCATACATTGTGGAAGGTATGGAGGGAGTGAAGACACCCCGCACGGCCTAGTTGAATAGGGAGCCCACAGAAGGAATGTGAGGCCCGTGCCATGAGGAGGCAATGTGTGGCCTATGGTAGAAGGGAGAAGCCCACGTGGAGACCATGACAGGGAATGAGGCCCGCGAGCAGCAAAGGAGAGGTCCACACCATGAAGGAGGCCACACACCTGTGCAAAGTGGAGAGGCCCGTGAGCTGGTGGATGGGAAAGCATGGCCAATGTTTGAGAGGAGGACGCCTGCGCACCAAACCAGAGGGAATCCGCTGCCAAATGTAGAGGAGCTCACGTGCAGCCAGTTGGGAGATGGTGGGTGCAGTTTGAAGGGTGAAGAGGCCCGCACAAACGGAGGAGGCATCAGTGAAGCCTACGCCAGCTAGAGGAAAGAGGCGTAGCCAACCAAGAAGGATGTGTTGGGCAAACACCAATAGGAGATCCGCACCCAACAGGGAAGAGACCATGCATGGGAAGCAACGAAAATGCAAGATTAGGGAATTCTCGTGGACCTCGCGAGAATGCCAATGACGTAACCAAAAATGTGCGAGGCATGCAATGGGAGGAGCCCGAAAATTAAAGTTCAAAACTTTAATTTTTCAGTAGTTTCAAAAAAATGGTGGTGGGGCCCACAGGAAATGTAAAAGGGTATGGGTAAAATTTAATTGATTACTCCATAGTGTAACTGGGTAAATAATATTCATGGGAAAATGATTTCATTCATCATTTTATGCTGCAAGAAGTGAATAAATTTATTCACTGATAAAATGGTGAATATTATTTTACTCAGGGGGTAAATGTTTAAAAATAGAAAATTTAAAACATTGAGAAATGGATAGAAATATTTAAAAATATCCAATGTGGTTTTATTTTAAATGATAAAAAATTGGAATTATAATTGCCCCCATGATTAAATTTTAAATATGGAGAACTTATAAAGTGAATTTATTCACTTTGGAGGCAAAAGTTCATTATTTGCCAAAGTATTGCTGCAGCAAATAAAGAACAGAAAATGGAAGCAATTTGTGCACGGGAGAGATATTTTGAGTAGTTGGATGAAATAAGAGGAATCTCCACATGGGCAGATTTTCTGTTGCTGGGCAATCATGAGCAGATGCTGTTTGAGAGAATTTTTGTTGCTGCAAGGAAGAGGAGAAGATATTTTGCAGAATTATTGATCAACAGTGAATGAAGATTCTAGATGGCAATTGCTGATCAAATTTGGGGCTTCTTCTATTTCCTCTATTTTCTATATCTTCTATCATTCTCTCATTGTAAAGAGTTCTGAGATTAGAGGTTCTGAGACTAGTTCTGAGAAGGCTCTAAGTTTTGTATTGGACTGTGTAGATAGAAATTTGTATTTTCTGAGTCAATGTTTGAGTCTGTATGCTGCAATTTCATGAATTCAAGAGTGAATACAGCTAGTTTATGCAATTAACATCATGAAGTGATTTCACATTCATGAATGTCATCAGATTGTCTCCACATTTGTACACTTTCAGTCATGTAAATTCAATAATGCAAAGTGTCTTTGAATTTATCTTCTCAAGTTTTATGAGATTGTTTTGTCTGTTCACTGTTCTGTTTCAAAGAAATGGTTAGAATACTTTGAGTAGGTGATTGTGATTTTAGGTGTGCAGATGGGATTTAATAATGAGAATCTGATTGATATCAAGAGAGGGATTGTTGGTGCAAGGCACTAATAGTTAATGCAAAGCATTAGCAAGTTTAATCCACTAGTTGAAGACTGTTTGCTGGAGAGTTTATTTTATGTGTTTGACTCCATGACCCAGAAGAGGCACTGATATTTTTATGCGGTTTTGTGTATCTCAGAAACAATATTAATTGCAAAATCATTTTTTATCTTACTATGCTATTGTGTGTCCTGCTTTCCAATGGCTGAGAGAGGGTTGAGTTGCTGAGAATTTAGCCAAGTTCAAGGTTGTCAATGCTTCCCTTAGTGTTGTTTCATTGGGAATTATCTGTTTTATAAAACAATGTCAGTGTATGAGTGAATTAAGTTTTGAGCATTGTTTAGGTATACCCACCTTGGTCTTGCAGAGCCAGAAGTGTAGGAGATATCAGTCTTTGACTGAATCTTGTCAGTTGGCCACTAGTCTTTGTAGTTATCCTTGATAGGGGTTGGCTACCTCTTAGAGAATTTCAAAGTCTAGTTGGGTTGCTATTTTAAACACCAACAGGATCAACTATAAATGCAAGAATTTGTCTAGCATTTTTGAAGAAAATCAAAGGAAGACTGAATTTCAAGCCTTGGAGGATGAAGAAGGTCAATTATTTTACATTTCTTAGTGCAAAAATTGGCATCAAAGAAAAGGTATTCTGCCATATCCATTATCTTACAACATATCATTTCTAGGTATTAATTCAAACTTCTCAATATTGGAGCACTTGGCCTTGGAATAATACACAAAATCCATCATGGCTAATGGCCCAAGAACCCAATTAGACTAAAAAATAGGGGATATGAGCACCACAACCTTACCAGACCCCAAAATTAAAATTCCTAGTGGCTACCCCAACAAAACCAATAGCCATCATAGTGGAATGGGAGTCAACAATGACATAACCAAAATATAAACTACCCACAACCACAACAACCTTTGCAGTCACAAAAACTTGCTATAATGCCAAATCTATCCATGGACATAACATCATAGCCAAGAGCACCTTAGCTGCCAGCTCAACCTGCACCTAACCCTAACAACAAGCTTATTTAGTATTCTTACACTAATGAAATCATCCACTACCCAACCTATGGGGTTGAGGTGAGTGATGTCCACCTCTATTTAGGGAAGATGCTAGCTAGGTCTTCATCCTCTCACATTATAGAGCTTATTGATGAGGATCCCCTAGTAGAAATTATAGGCAAAAAAACCAAAGGAAAATAAACAAAGTAGGACTCAACAAAACATCATAAGACCAAAACCACCATTCCCTAAAAGAATAACTACACAAAAACCCCATTCTGAAATTAAATTTGACCTATTAGGCCAACTTAGAAATGTTATCATAAAAATACCACTAATTCAATCAATTAAGTCAACTATTAAACCAAAGGTATTAGAGAAGATTTATTCATCACACTTGATTCATGGGAATACCCTATATATTTTATGGTCTTACAACCTAAATAAAACCTTGAAGGATATCCCTTTATCTTTGGGAGGCCTTGGTTGGATACTATAGATGCATTCATTGGTTGTAAGTCTGGAATTAGGATAATTTATAATGGAAATGTGACAAAAAATTGGTCCTTTACCCACCTACACAACTACATACAAATTTGGATCAAACTATATGGCTTTCCCTTGATGAGGATGACTGATATTCTTTACAAATACTCATAACCATTAAATGTAGCCCAATATTGGAAATATATGAAGGAGATGAAGTCCTTGCAAACATTATGCAAAAATCTTATGGTAGGGACCCACAACAACACAATTGACTCACATTCTTACATTTTCCTTTGCATAACATAATACCTATAAATGTCTCTGAGTCTACTTCTCAACTTTTTCATACACTACTATCACACAATTGCATTATTAATTCAGAATGTCTTGAAATTGATTCTATCAAGTCATTGAACTTAACCATAGAGGTCACATCAAACATAAAATTAAATGTCAATAACCAATTGAAAACTACACAACACTCTTCATTATTAACCATGATACAAGCCCACACAACAACATTCACATGAGACTCTCATGACATGAATGGTATAAATCCTCACCTATGCATGAACAAAATCTATATTAATGAAGGCTAAAAGCCTATGAGATAGCCTCAGAGGAGAATGAAGCCATTTGTATGTGACATAGTCATAAAAAAATTACAAAAGTTTCTAGATGCAGGGTTTATTTATCCCATATTTGACAACCAATGAGTATCCCTATTGGAGATTGTGTCAAATAAAGGAGGAAAATGGAGGGTATGTGTAGATTACATAGAATTGAATGCAACAAAAAGGATATTCCATTTCCCCCTTCCTTTTATTGATCAGGTGTTGGATTTATTAGTAGATAAGAAATATTTTTCCTTCTTAGATTGATTCAATGGGTATAATTAGATAAAAATAGCTCTAGAGGATCAGGACAAGACAATTTTTACCTGCCCATGGGGTACATATGCCTATTCTATCTTACCATTTGGGTTATGTAATTATCCAACAATATTTTACAGAGAAATCTTAGGTACATTCTCAGACTTTGCACATGATTCCATTGAAATTTACATGGATGATTTTACCACTTATGGGAATTATTATGAAGAAGCATTGACTAATTTGGAGAAAGTCCTATAAAGGTGTCAAGGTCACAACCTTTCCTTGAGTCATGAAAATTTTCCATGATGATGACTGAAGGAGTGGTCTTAGGAAACTTTGTGTTCAATAAGGGAATATAGGTAGACCCTAACAAGATGGAAGTAATCTCCACTCTACCTATTTCTCAAAAGAAAAAGGATGCAAGAAATTTTCTTGGTCATGCTGGTTACTATAGAACGTTTATTTGAGATTTCAGTAAGATAGCAAACATGTTATTTGTTCTCCTCTCTAAAGATGTGGAATTTGATTGAACCCTTGCATACCAAGACACCTTTGAAGCCCTCAAAGTAGCCCTCACTAAGACCCTTGTCTTAAGAGGACCTAACTAGACAATTCCTTTTCACATACATACAGATGCATCTAATTTTGCAATAGGTGTTGTTTTAGGATGAAAGAAGGGAATTTGGAATATGTCATCTATTATATACGCACAAATCTTTGTATAAATCTTAATTATATAGTCACTAAAAATGAAATGTTAGTAGTAGTATATGTTATTAATAAGTTCATACATTACATTAAAAAATACTCTATCTTTATTCACATAGACCATACATCCATAAGATATATAATGAAAAAACTAGTGGTTGGAGGAAGACTTGTCATATGGTTATTACTCATACAATAATTTTATATCACAATTATGGATAAACTAGTGAAGGCCAATGTAGTAGCTGATTTCCTCTCAAGATTACCAATAAAATAAACATAGGATATTGTTGATGACTCCTTTTCTAATGAATATTAATTTTCCATCTCTGTGCAAACACCTTGGTATGAACATATAGCTAATTATCTAGTTGCAAGGAAGACATCACCACATCTCTCACCAAGAGAAAGGAGACATCTAGTTGAGTGAAATTTTCCTTATTCATGGTTATCTTGTTATCTCTTTTATATAGGGCTTGATAACATAGTGAGAAGATGAATCAAGGAGGATGAAGTCTATAATATTCTAAAGGCATTCCATCATGATTCTTGTGGAGGGTACTTTGCAACTAAAAGGATAGCTCTAAAATTTTTGAACACTCGTTACTACTGGCCTACACTTCATAAGGATGTAGTCAAGTTTACAAGAAGATGTTACAAATGCAAAAGGATGGGAAGAACTACTAGGAGTGATGAAATGCCACTCTAGCCACAACTGGTCATTGCACTTGTTGACAAGTGGGGACTAGATTTAATTAGTCCCATATCCCCAACATCCAATAAGAAAGAATATATTTTGGTTTGCACAAATTATCTCACAAAATGGGTGGAGGTAAAAAAAAATACAATTTGAAAGATATGGTAATGTTGCTAAATTTCCTTATGAATATATCTTCACAAGATATGGTGTTCCTAGAGAAATAGCAATAGAACAAGGGCCTCGATTCACTTATGATCTGATAAAAAAATTAGTAAAGGAGTATGAGATTAGACACAAGAAATCCACACCCTACCATCCCCAGACTAATGTTCAAGTGGAAGTTACAAACAATGAAATAGAAGGTGTTCTTACCAAAGCAATTCAACTACATAGAAAAGATTGGGCAGCAAGGCTCCCTAAAGCTATTTGGGCACTTAGGGAAACTTGGAAAACTAAAAAAAGGTTTACACCATATGAATTTGTGTATGTAAAGAAGGTTATACTAACAATTTTGTTTGAATATAAAATACTTTGTACGACAATAACACTTGACATGGATATATTTGTAGCTCAAAAATAAAGACTGTACACCTTGAATTATTTAGATGAAATCAAAATGGAGGCCATTCATCATACAAAATTTGTTTAAAAGAAAAGGATGAAATGGAATGTTTAGTTCATTAAGACCAAGTAATTTAATATAGGTGACTAGGCATTGATATATGATTCCAAGTTCAAAGACCACAAGGGTAAATTACAGACACACTGGCTTGGACAATATGAAATAGAGAAAGTTTTTCGAAATGGAGTGGTTTATCTCACCATCATTGATTTAGTAAGATTCTCCCTCTTAGTAAATGACCACAGACTCAAGCTCTATAAGAAGCCATTGAAAAAGGAAGACTTACAAAATATGCAACAATAATTCAAGCTAGAATTTTATGTTCCACCTATAGACAAAGATGAAACATCTAGTGATATATCATTAGATGAGCCAAGTAGCTCACTTAATTATTTTCACTAGGCATAATTAATCACCAAAACCTCTCACATGCACACACATGCACAACTTATGATCGCCAACATTTATTTTTCTAGACGCACAATAAAAGTTCATGGGACTTTTAGAAACAAAATCCAAGGAATAACAATAATATGGGACCTATTGTTCAACTACCCATAGCACTTGTATACATTCCACTTCATTCATACCGTAGCCACTACCACTCACATTTCCTACTACCATGCAACATATTCACTCTTACACGTGTTCCATGCAACAATGAATTCCACCATCCATAATTTGTAATTTTTGCAACTTTTCATTCACCACTAGCAATTCTCAAACACATTTCATAATCACACTCTTACTTTTTCTCACACATCTTCCCATAGTACTTCACATTCAATTACCATTATTTCAAAATCTTTTCCAACAAGTTGCATGGTGGTGTTCAATTCCATTTGCACATGCCATATTTCCATCAGTATAGGAGCGAATTTTCACCCCTAACACAAATTACCTTTTCACCCCTTTACACTTTAGAAAACCAAAGGCAAAGGCTTAATTCCACACAAGCCCGCTATTCTCATCAAACCTAGCGCCCATTTTGAGTGTCGGTGGAGGCATTTCTTTTGGGGACGCCCACACAATGCACAAACATTCACGCGACATGCTTACGTCCATGGCAGATTCCTACAGCTAGAGTCTGCAGAGACATTGTACTTCTTATTGGAAGTCGAACTGTAATGCTTCCCTTCAGGTGGCCAACCGGAATATGGCCATTTCTTGACCTTCTTCCTTCATATTCTTCATTCCTTCATCCATTGTCAAGATAGTTGATCTTCTTCACAAGTTGATTTAATTGCTTTACACTTAAGCATTCATCCACAAGATTTTTAGAAACACTTCACACTCCATAGTAGAATTTTATCACTCCATCACTCTGATAGATAAATCATAGGACGAATCCATTGCAACAAAGGCTTGAGTTCCTCTCATCTTTCTTCTCCACTAGCCTTGAGTGCTTTGGATGGAGGTGGTAAGCTCCTCTCATCTTCTCTATCATTTGGTTGAGTAATCACGTACTATTTTGTAGTGTATTCTGTTTAATTTTCTTGTATTCTCTTCTTTATCATATCATTCCTATCATTACAAAATTGGCTGTCCATGGAGGTGGAAACACCAAAATGGGGGTCTAACTGAGGCAAACCCCTAAACAACCCCCCAACATTTTCCCTCTTTTCTGTGTGCAGGTGAAGAGATCTTGGAGCAAGCTGGCGAGAAGGTTATTATGTGAGATCCTCTTCATCACCCTTACAATAATCTACTTTCTTTATCATGTTCGTCTTTACATTTTGTATTTCTTAATATTATTCTGCACTTCTTGAAACTCACAACTAGGCGGTTAGTCCACCTTTTAGAAGTTAATTCTTATCTCTTTGGTTTTCTAGTCATACGGATGCCAACACACCTATGAGATGCCAGCACACCACACTGTCATCTGAGAACTGCGCTTCTATCCTCTGACAAAGAGCTATCTGAGATACAAATTTGACTCTAAAGATTGACTCGCCTAGTCTCCTTTCAACTCTCAAGTTTGTAGAGTGATCGAAGGACCCATAGTTCTCATCATTCTCATCTCGCCTATCCTAACCTTTCTTTAAACTAAGGTAAGTTAGGGAAGCCATACCGCTCTTTTCCTTTCGTGACCTAGGGCCTTGTAATGGTTGGTCCCCCTTTCTTACATTTTTAGTGAACCTGACGTGAACCAACGTCTACCCATTTTTCAGTGTTATGGGATTTTCCCCTTGTACCCTCTGATCGTTGTACTCTTGCACATTGTGAAAGTTTATGAGCTTCACAACCTTGTCTATGACCTCTGGGCATATTTTTAGGAGAAGTTTGTGACACCTTCTGATGGAGAAGATGAAGGTCTCTTCTAGTTTCACTATCAGTCTTTTCTTTGGTTCTACGGTTGGTCTGTCTACGCAGGAGCATGTCATGAGGTGAATCTAGATTCCTTGATGAAACTGATCGCATCCCTACCCCTCCTACATCACTGAACTCCTCATCTATAGATGAGCATGAATCCATCCATATCCCTTCCAAATACATTTCTAGTCTTAGCAAAGGGTTGGGTGCATTGGAGAATCACCTGGAGATAAACCCAAAGCTAGCTAGGGCTGCTAAAGTTATCAGTAAAATAAGATACATGGTAGGAAAAGACTAAATAGGCATAGAGCTTCTGGCTATTCTAGTTGGTTTTTCTGAGGTGTGTGCCCCTTCGAACCATAGTCACATGGTACGAGGTGGCCCCTTTGAAGAACATTAGAGATAGCTAGAAGTATTGATTCCTCCTACATCCGTGTACATGGACGACATAGTTCCTTCAGTCTGTTTGCTCGTGACTTTTGACAAAAACCCTCTGGGTTTTCACTTCACCCATTTTACCACCTCCGATGGTGGAGGATTTGGAGAAATGATCAATGGAGGCTTTGGTGGTGGAAAATTTGATAGTGGAGGTGGTACTAGCGGAAGCAATTATGACAGAGGTCATAGTGGTGGCTTTGGAAGTGGTGGTGGCTCTGAAGGAGGTCACATTGGTGGCAGTGGCATCATTAGTGGCTCTAGCAGTGGTCACAGTGGTGGCTCTGGTGGTGGTTCCACTGGTCCTAGCCTTCTAACAACCGTATTCTGAACACCCTTCTTCAGAATATGGGGAAGATGTAGAACCAATTGGCGAACCTTACCAGCATATCTTCCAGTTCTTCTTCTGACATAGCCCATTGTCAATAGCAATTCTAAACACTCCTTTCCCACAAGGGATAGAGATTCCTAAATTCAAGAAAAATAGTGGTAAAGGGGACCCACAAACACATGTGTCTACCTTTAATGCCTTATGCATAGAATTCTTCCATCACGATGCATTAATGGAAAAACTGTTCCTTCGATCCTTCAAGGATACAACGCTCGAGTGGTACTGTTCCTTGCCTGAAAATTCCATCTTTACATTTGATAATATTGTGAACCAGTTCCTATGATAGTCCCAAGCCAACATCGGACCTAAGATGACCTTCTCTGACCTTGTTCGATGCAAACAAGGGGATAATGAGAAGATTACCAACTTTATAGCGTGATATCATGCGCTCTTTTCACAAATATCATACCCATTACCTGACTCCGATGTGCATAAGGTGTTCATAGGGAACCTACAAAGGCCTTAGCAAGAGAATTTTTTGCTTATGAAATACCCTTCTTTCGCACATTTGTGTGCAACCTTACAGGAGTATCAACTTATGGTGGTTTAGTTTGGGGGATCTTCCTCATGCTCCCGTCCTAAAGGGAAGGCCATTATATCAATCTCTAGAAAAGGAAAATCCATTGCGAATGTAGTAGACATTGTGGACAACAACGGACTCAAATGTGACTGAAATTTCATGAATTTATCAGAATCTAATTCTTGCATCTTACAAAAGTTGTTGAAGGATAAAATCGTTAACTTGCCAACTCCAAAACTAGGTAGGGAACCATATCTTAACTGGTATGAAGCAAATACCTACTGGAAATACCATCAATTTAATGGACATGATACCGAATGCTGCATGTGCCTATGTCATGAGATACAAGATCGCATCGAGGATGGTACTATTCATCTTGATGGAAGCAAACAAAATACAAACAAATCAGTGGCGAAAGATAATAGTGAATTGTAGATATACACGAACCTATTTCTATCACATTCTACTAACATGATTATTGATCCCTCTCCTCATCTTGCGACCAGTTCACCGAATGTAACATTCACTTCGCAAGATGTACTAGAAAATGACAAACCTTCTCCACTTTACATTCCCGCTCGCCTCAATCATAACATTGTGATAGGGGTCTTAGTCGACCCTGCGAGTAGAGTGAATGTCATCACGGAGGAGACCTTACTCTTGAACTCCTTGCAAAGGGAGGAATATGAAAAAATAAAATCCATCATTTGTACGTATGATGGTCTTTCTCTTAAACCCTATGGATCTACAACGTTGTCTGTCCTGGTTGGACCTAGGAATGTAGACATGATTTTCAATGTCATTCCTGAGTCAGACCTATTCAGAGTGAAGCTAGGCATACCTTAGCTAGCTTCCATGAATGTGATCACCTCTGTAATTTATAAGTGCCTTAAGTTTTCCCATGAAGGTGTTGTGCAGGTAGTGCATGATAGTGGATACTAGCCTATGGTATCTTGCGGGGGATACTCATTGGATCACTTTTGGCCCACTCCAGTCGGTCTGCTCCCTCAAAGAACAAACCTAATTTACAAGAACTATGTGAAGTATAAAAATAGAGGCCAGGGACAACTAAAGTTGACTCTTCCTGTAGTGGAACAACCAGCTACCTCCTCCTCTCGAAAGGGAAAGGAGAAGCTCGCTCCTTCTCGGTCGGATTCATCTACTCCCCTTTCTTGGGACGAGTATTGGATGAATAAGCCTAGTCTCCACCCATTGAGTTCGATGATGCTTGTTTGGTGTAGACCCCAGATCAGGATATCAGATCTCCCTAATGGGTCCCCTAGACCTTGGTACTATTTATATGGTAGAAAGAAAGGCTTGTGAAGAGAATTTTTCCCGCAACCTATTACCATTCCCTCAAGAGGGAAGAGGCCCACTGCTTAGGTGTTGGGGTCTCTTCCTCCTACTATTCCTAAACCTGCTCCTCCTGATGCCATCTAGGATTTAGTCCCTCTGCTAGAAACAGCTGTGGAGGACACTCCCATGGTTGAGTAGGATCCCTCCATCCCTTCACAAACTCTGGCCTCTGGTTTGAAGAGTCACAAAAAAAACCTTGCATGCGAGCGCAAGCGCTAGTGAAAGGATCTTGTGGTTGAGAAATCCTCCTTATAGAAGAAGGAAGAGGAGATGACCGCTCCTGTATCAATATCTCCTGCCGTATCCTCCTCTCTCCTCCCTTTTGTTTTTATCCAAACTAGCTCTGTATCACTTCTGACTTCTGCTATGAGCGCACATGCACTTGGAAAGGTGTAGGTGTTCATCTCTCCTTCCATGGATCCGCCTCTATTGACTTCCATTCTAGATGCCTCACCTTTCCTGAAGCCTGTATATATGATTAACACTTCAATTTTATCTATTGCGGTTATTTCCTCCTCTCCCTCGACCCTTCTTGCTTCATCTGTGGGGAGTTCACCTCCTTTGATGAAGAAAAAGGTAGAGAGTGGTCCTTCCAGCAATGGAGGACCAAAGAGGGGCCCACCTTCTCTGAAAGGTGGCCCTACGCTGACTTGATCTGTCCTACTGACAAAACTAGTTCCAGCCTTCCCTGAGTTTGTCACCACTCCCGAGTCTCTCGGTGAGCTTAGCAATGAACCTCAGGTGCAAATTCCTCCATCCATCGAGGTGAAACATGGCACTCCCATCAAGTGCATGTTTAACTCAGTGGATGAATTTTTGACCTTGTCAGCAATGTTCATGAAATTGCTGACCTTGGACCCACATGTTTTGAGTGACGGAGACCTCACAGGTCCCTCTACCTTAGCCTTTGTTGCGGGAGGATCAAAAGCTCCTCCCATTAACATTACACCATTACAGGTTCATCATCCTTCCCCCTACGATGATCTAGAGTGGGAAGTTGATGACCTCTTGGTCGACCAGTGTTAGGGGGAGACCCTTTCTTGATCTTTAGATTAGATGTGTTTGTTGTGATGTGTTTCCCCATGATTGTGCTATGCGTTCATGGATGACCCTCGTCACCCTTGTTGGTGCTTGGATATAGGCATGGTGTTTGTGTTGTAAACCTTCCTCTATATGTATCATCATTCTTCCATGTTTGTGATTAACTTTTGGAAAATTGGGGATAATGCAAAGCATCAGAAGCATTTAGGCCTCCTTCCATGTTGACTCAATTTTTTATTTTTTATTTTGTCTTCTCGTGCACTCCTCACATGGCTTGATATAGTAGGGGGTTGATGAAATTTAATCTATATACTATTATTATACTTATATATTTTTTGAGCAGTTTTGACCCCGAAATATCAGGCTACCCCTATGCCCTTTGTGTGTGTGTCCTCTTTTCTATTGCTTTCTCTTTTTCTCTCTCTTCTTTGCTTGAGTTGTCCCTTTCATGTGCAAAAATTCTACTTCTACATTACATAGTATTTAGAAAATGCATTCATTTCCAAACAAATCTTTTCTCAAAGACCCTTCACACATTTCTTTTCTAGAATTGTATTCTCAACTTGAGAACCCTAATAAAACGTGTTTCCTTCATCATGAGTTTGTAAAGAAAGGACTTGGACACCTTCCTCCAAAGCAGGAAGATTCTCAATCTTCCCCTCACGTGGGGGCATGTGCTTCCTTTTGAATTCCTTGATGAAGTGAACATATTTCGAAAGGATTCCTTGATGATGAATCAATTCGAGAAAGAAGACGCTAGCTTTTGAATAGTGCATCCCTTGAGTGGACCCTTTCCTTTCACGTTGGGTTACCGAAGGACCCCTTCAAAAGTTTCCAATGAGTTTGATGGCATCTAGCTCAAGGGTAACCCGACTAGACCGATTTCACTTCTTCATGTCTAGCCCATGGGCAGCCTGGCTAGACCTATTTCACATCCTTATGCCTAGCTTGGGGGCAACTTGACTAGACTTTACTTTTCAAACAAGGTGTCCCTTGAGTGGACTCCTCTTTCTTTTGAAGGTTTCTCAAAGGACCCCTTTGAAAGTCTTACAATTTAGTGATGACCTGCATGATTGTCCATTCAATGGCTTGGGTGACCACTTCTTGGCATGTTCTATCCGCGGGTAAGCATGTCTCCATTTCTGACTCTACAGAGTCCCCTTTGCTTGGTCTCCCTCATGTGAGTGTTCTTGGGGGATACCTTTCTTGCAGGTTTGTGGGTCTGTAAGGTGATCTTCCTAGTTTCCTTCATGTGAGAGTTCTTGAAGGATACCTTCCTTGTAGGTTTGTAGGCCTGTAAGGCGCTTTTGTTCTATAGCTTCATAGTTCTATGGAGCTATGAAGTCCTTTCCTGCACTTTCAGGTTCATCAAACTATTCTCTACTTCTTCGTTGGTTTAGGTATACATATCGAACCTTACTACTCTACTTTACCGAAACACTCACCAGTATTTGTGCTAGCTAAAGTGGGGGAAAAATGTATAGGAGCAAATTTTCACCCCTAACACAAATTCCCCTTTCACCCCTTTACACTTTAGAAAACCAAAGGCAGAGGCTTAATTCCACACAAGCCTACTTTTCTCATCACACTTGTCACCCATTTTGAGTGTCGGTGGAGGCGTTTCTGTCGGGGACGCCCGTGCGGCACGTAGACATCCGTGCGACGTGCTTACATCCTTGGCAGATTCCTATGGCTGGAGTATGCAAAGACGTTACACTTCCTATTGGAAGTCAAAGTGTAACTCCTCCCTTCGGCTGGACGACCCGAATATGGCCGCTTCTTGACCTTGTTCATTCATATTCTTCATTCCTTCATCCATTTTCAAGATAGTTGATCTTCTTCATCCACAAGCTTTGTAGTAACACTTCACACTCCATAGTAGCATTCTATCACTCCATCACTCCGATAGATAAATCATAATATGAATCCATTGCAAAAGAGGCTTGAGTTCCTCTCATCTTTCTTCTCCACTAGCCTTGAGCACTTTGGATGGAGGTGGTAATCTCCTCTCATCTTCTCTATCATTTGGTTGAGTAAGAACATACTATTTTGTAGTGTCTTTTGTATACTTTTCTTGTATTCTCTTCTTTATCATATCATTCCTATCATTCCAAACTTGGTTGTCCATGGAGGTGGAAACACCAAAATAGGGGTCTGACTGAGGTAGACCCCGAAATAGTCCCCCAACATTTTTCTTCTTTTCTGCGTGCAGGTGAAGAGATCTTGGAGCAAGCTGGAAAGAATGTTATTGTAAGAGATCATCTTCGTCACCCTTGCGATAATCTACTTTCTTTATCACGTTCGTCTTTACATTTCATATTTCTTAATCTTATTCAGCACTTCTCAAAACTCACAACTAGGCTGTTAGTCCACCTTTTAGAAGTTAAGTCTTGTCTCTTTGGTTTTCTGGACATACAAACGCCAACACACCTGTGAGATGCCAGCACGCTGCACTTTCATCCTAGAACCGTGATTCCGTCCTCTGACAAAGAGCTATTTGAGATACAAAGTTGACTCTAAAGATCAACTTGCTTAGTCTCCTTTCAACTCTCGGGTTTCCAGAGTGATCGAAGGACCCATAGTTCTCATCATTCTCATCCTGCCTATCCTAACCTTCCTTTAAACTAAGGTAAGTTAGGGCAGCCATACCACTCTTGGCCTTTCGTAACCTAGGGCCTTGCAGTGGTTGGTCCCCCTCTCTTACACCATCACTCCATAATAATATGTACTCTTCTTGTTAATTAACTATAATTAACATTTAAAACTACTATTTTTGATATGCATTCAAAATCATGTGCATATTTAAATTTTATGTAACATATCATTCAAATTATTTACAATTATCCTTCCCATACTTTTCATACATGTTATTTGAGGAAACATAGCACACCTAAGTTGGGGGGAAGAAAAATGTTTTAACTGTTAAATCCAAAACCTTTTAGGAAACCATATAAAATTCTCAATTCCCTTCATTTTTCTCCATTGGCCACAAAGAAACAATAATAACAAGTGCAGAGCATAAAAGCAACATAGGTAAGAAGAGAACATCTAAGAAGAGCCAAGTACACTAAAAATAACAGAGGTTGAAAAAGGTGGTCAAAGTTGCAACAATGGGAGGATATATCATTAGAAGAGAACTTGCAACACATAATTTATTATTGGAAGATCGATAATGTTTGCCAATCTTCCAACAAGCTGGGTGGTTGGATTATTTCCTTTGACTTATTGAATATAATGAGACTCAAAAATGTGCAAGTACCTTGCAAAATGATGAATCCATGATTAGAGGACTAAGGGTGGATGCTTCAAAGACAATAGTAGTAAAAGTATCAGGATTACTAGGAATAGGGTAGGAATTTCCAATAAGACCAGATGCAATTGCGATTAGAAATGATTTTTCAATGCCAGGGAAAAATTTAGATTCTACATCTCAAGGTACAAAATAAATCTCTTTGTCTTGGATTTGGGCTTATGTTACTTCCTACATTGTTAAATATTTAACCTCCGATGATAGAAAATCACTCTTATACACTATGCGCTTTCAACTCCTTAGCCATTTACACCATTAGAGGATTGTGTATGTCCCTAATTTCTTATACAGTATTTTGAAAAGAATGTCTGCTGAATATAAGAAGAAAAAATACCAGTCTTTCTTATCACATTTTTGTTTGGTCACTTTGTTAATTAAAAAAATTCTTAGAACCCAATTTCTTAATGTATTAACCTACAACAATATGAATGATGTTTTGCTAAGGAAAAATACAAAGGAATTGAATAGAGAACAAGAAATGGGAGAAATTTCTACAACTATAGAAGAGGGAAATATACCCCCTATTTCCCCTATTGCCTCACCTATCCATATCATTGGGGAACATGTATAGCAAGAATTGCAAGAAACTCAACTTGCATCTTCTGAGGAACAACCCACAGGAGGAGTCACGAAAACCCTTGCATCCATCAAGAGACCTTCCAAGCCCAAGAAAAGAAAAAGTGTGGCCTCTAATTTTGAACCCAAGAAGAAGAAAAAGAGGCCTACACAATCAAGGAGGTGATCACACTAACTTAGAGGGAAAGGGTATATAAAGGGAAAGGCTAAAAATAAAAAAGGAAAAGATTGTTGTGGTTGAGATTGAAATAGATTCTGAAGAAGAAAGGGTTTCTAATAGTGACAAACAACCTAAAATTTAATAGCCTGTATATCTGAGTAGTAGTTCAGATTTAGATTTAAAGTAATTATTTACAACTAAACATAAGAATAGAACTCCAAGAAGCCCTATTTTTGAAGAAGGGTTTGTGCCATCTGAGAAGGTTGAAGAAGAAATATTTTTGGAAAAAGAAGAGTTACTTTTGAAGGGAAAGAATGAGAGAAAGGTGTTATAGGAAGCCTTGTAGATAATTAAAGAGATAGAAGAGAGCTTAAGGGATACCACTAGAGGGAGGAAGGATTAGATAGCAGAATTTGGGATTTGGAGAAAAGGTTGCATGGCTTTGATCAACATGGATTAGGATTGGAGAGGCTGGCATAGTTGGCCATTTTTGAAGTTAACAATAAGACTGTGCATCCTATAAATCATACTATAGTTCCACAAGAATACCTAAAATACCTTCTATGGTTACCCTTGGTGTAGTGTCCCTTGTGTTTCTCTTTGTTAGATTGATAGTCGTTTTGTTTAGCACATACATTATGACACTTTGTTGATGTTAGAGTTACTGTTTTGATGATACTAGAGGACACACGATGCTACTTTGATGTTTTTTTGTTATTGGAGTCTATGCATATGCTATGACAATTTTATGGATATATGGGATTATGCAGATTAATTTAATTAAGAGCCTTATGTGTTTATCTGATCATGGTTACTATACATTATCTAGTGATTGTTCTATGCTATTTATTATGTAACCGTTTGTTATATATTATTGTGGTTACTTGCTTGAGGTGTCTTGGTGAAAGGGATAGTGTAGAATTACTCATTCGTGAGTACCCTACTATGCTGCAATTTCCTTTCATGGTGTGTTTGATTGAATGTTTATATATACATTGTTCGACCGTTTTGTTTGATGCAGGATTGTAGGTACTAGGCATCGACTCCACCTGAATTGACTGGTTTGAGCGTGCCTTAAACCCAATGGATTTTTTTTGAAAACAGAGATAATGAAAGGTTCCCTACCCTTGTCATCATCCTCGATGAGGATGAGTATCTAGTTGGTCACCCATCAGTCCTGTATGGGTTCGTGGTCAGTTGTTCTCGTTTTGACCTTGTTTGTGCTTAAGTGATTATTATCAATATTTAGTTGTTAAAATTTAAATTTGTTAATTATGTTGGTTTGATTAATGTTTGAATTGAATAAATTATTAAATCAATCATGTTGATAATTGGTATTTGAGTTACCTTGGTTAATTAATTTATTAAATTAAATCATTAAGTTATAAAGTGTTTCAAAAACAAAATATAAAGATATTAATTATTAATGTTGAGTTTTAATAAATTAAAATGTGAGAAATATTAAAAGGAAATTAAATATTAAATTGGACAAAGATAATGGGCAGACACTTCAAATAATTAAAAAGATAGAAAAATTATTTTCAAAGCACATGCATGACTTTGAACTGCTTGTTATCTAGAAACTTGATATTTTATGTGATTTTTGGTTTCAAAAATATTATAGTTTTCTTTTTGGGGGAAAATAATAATTTTTTCTTTGTTTTGGAGAGATTATGGATGATTAGAGTATTGATTTTTGTTTTTGAACAATTTTTTTCAGCAAGACTATTTTGTAAAAATAAGTATATTCGATTGATTGTTTTCAAAAAGAAGTTTAAAGTGGGGGTAAAATTATCGAAGTTGTTTGAGGGTTTCAAAAACATGGTGTTTTTGCAAAAGCTTGAACTCGACATCAACTTCATCTCAGCTTGCATTGGTATTCAGTCTAGTTCCACCTCTGTTCTTTGTGTTGTTATCCGATTAATGCATGTTTGAATTTGTTCTCTCTGTTGTTTGTCGAAAATAATTCTTGTTGTTTGATGAGTTGGGAAAGGTGTTAATCCTCCATTTTATTCTGCGTTTCATTTCTTTTAGTTCATATGCCTCACAAAAAAATTGTTTCATGCTATAAGCACTTTGAAAGGCTCGATTCATATTAATTTTCCTTATTGTAGGCAATGTATAGTCTATCCTTTGAGCTGTTTTGTAATCTTGCTTATCGCTGGGGAACTCCATGATTAGCTTCACCGCATAATTTAAATTCCTTGCTACGTTTGGCCTGCATCTTTTATCTTATATCCTTGCCTTGGTTCCATCGATGTTTACTAGTTTCATTACCACTTTATGCCTAGGCAATCTGCAAAGGAATCCCAAATATTCGTAATTTCAGATGTCACTGATTTATCACTTTATTCCATTTGTAATGTTCCTTGTTCTAATTTCATGCTAATCGATTTGGGTAATATGAAGATTCGACTTTAAGGGGTGGCTGTTGCATTGTTCTTTTATTTACATCAATCAATTTTCTCATAGATTGATCTTTTTTTGTTCACTCGTCACATAGCCTTGCATATGGAACTCGATTTAGTTAATAAATTCCCATGCTAGCTGGGCATCGATATTCACTGAATTGTATACCGTTATTTCTTTGATCAGAATTCAATTTTCTTTCAATCTGCTAAATTGTTATGCCTCTGTTCATGATTCAATTATTTGACTCCCTTGGTTTGGTGTATCACCTCTTGGGTCAGTGACTTATTGCTGGTGGATACAATTTATTCTTGACAAACTAAATTCTGTAGCTAATGATCTCACATTTTAGTGTTCTATCGATGAATTTATGAAATCGATGTGAAAGTATTGGGTACCGAATTTGTCATTGTTGTTAGTAAAATCCATTAGTAATTGCTACGATCTGGGTTATATGGCATTCTATGCCTTGATTTTAATTTTGAGATGCCTTGACATTATGGTGGGTGCGCACCTCCTATCTCTTGAATGTCGCTTGCCCTAGCTCATGTACATTCAAATTTATTTTTTGAATATATATATATGTGGAGATATTTATGTGGCTGTTTCTCAGTGTGTAATCTGATCTGTTGGTTGTAAACAATAGCCTGCTATTTTGAAAACACATAAATTACACACACATATATATATATATATATATACATACATACATATATATATAGATACATACATAAATATATATATATATATATATCTATATATATATGCATTTATAAATATATATGCATATATAAATATATATTATATATATTTACATATAGTGTTTATAAATGTGTATGTTTTTTTATTAAATTAAAATTAGAAGTTGCTTTTTATTTATATTTATTCATATACATATGTTTATATAAGTATACATATACATATATATCTCACGACTATGTGGATATATTTATATATATATGTATACAATCATATATGTATATTTATAATTAAGCATGTTAATTGAAATGGAGATTAAATTGAAGGGAGGAAAAGATAGTGAATTAATTTCATGTAGAAATTATTAGAATAGATAAATGTGATGCTCTTTTAAAATGATGTCTACCTTACATTTACGTTATCAACGGTTTGCTAATGTATGTTGATATTGTGGTTATTGTTTTATTTCAAAATTGATTTGTATTATGTAAGTAAAAGTTATGCGAGTTAGATTATTGTTTTAATTGGAAAATTTTGGGTAAGGTTGTCAAGGTTGCTTCCAGAGGATAGGGGGAGTTTTTTCTGCATGTTGGGTTTCACTATTATTACCTTGTGAAATAGTTGAACATGTATTTGAATTGTGTTCATGAGGGTTTCTAGCCATGCACTACTTTTTCATTATATAGTTTTTTTTTTGTGTACAAGACGGTTCATGCCTCGCTTTATGGGTACATGTATGTGGGTTGTAATTTTGTGCAAGATGGATTTACCCAGTTTTATTTTAGGGGTCTTCTAGTTGCTCGTAGGGGGGAGTGGCTCTCAATGGGGGTTGACGCACAAAGTGGCATCCAGGATAACCCATGTGGGAGTTTCTTAACTTAGTGATAACTTAATTAATAAACTAGGGGGTTGGCTAGAGTATCAGTATAATTAAGATAATTGGATGCCTCACCCATGCCTATAGTGCTCGTTTAGGTTAAGGATGGTTTGAGAAGGCTTGGTTAGCAAGATCAACTTCCTTGTCCTCGTGAAAGGAAAGTTGGTTCTGCATGTTTCACCCTATGGGGTCGACGTCTAGTGAGAGACTGTTAGGATAACCCATGCCAGGACCATGAGATGACACTCTTCCCTATTGCAGTCTAGCATTTCCTAGTCTTGTGTTTCCCCTTTGTTGTTTGTGTTCCTTTGGAAGCGGTGACTCTATTATGTGAAGTCATGTTGTACCTTATTATGTTGAAGCCTTGTTTAGTGCTTTGTGTTAGCCTTCTGTCTTCTTGACTATATGGTGTGGTGGAACCTTATTGTTATCTCCTAGCATGGGGGGTGGACCTTAGGGTTCCACATGGTCAAGTGGATTGTTATTTTTTCTCCATTGGGTTCCCAACCATTTTATGTGTGTGCATGGAGGGTGTACCTTATGTAGTGGATTCCAGACCTTGCACTAGTTCAGGAGATAGTTGCATATGTTATGTATTTTCTTATATCTCTTTTGTATCATGTAATGTAACTTAGATGTATTCTTCCTGTTGTTATAAGGGAAGATTTGATGTAATCTTATAACAATGTAATGATGTACCCTTATGTAAGGGAAAATGTATATGTACTCATTGATTCTTATTATATGATCATTGATGGATATTTGTCTGATGTTATGTATGGAATGTATGTTGTTATTCATTTAATGCTTTGAATCTAAATGAACACTTATTGTTAGTTAATTTGTGATGGATGTTTAGTTCTTGTTTAATAGATATGTTCATAATGCAGTCATAGAACCTTGGAGGACATAGTTTATCTTAGATGTTATGTTTAGATAGGTTTGGCAATTCATGTTATTTCATTTAAAAAAAAAATTGTGCCATAACTTGTAGTTAGATGTGCTATCCTCTAGGGTTATTTGGTGGGGAATTACACCTAGTATTAGAGCCCAAGGTTATAACACTGGGTACTCTGGTTCATATGAGTCCATTAGGTTATCCTTGCTATTTAGACTCTTGAACTCATGTTGTTTCCTTACTGTCTCCCTTGCCTAATTTTTTGTGACTTGTCCCTTGGTGGTGTGTGTAGGAATATTCCTAGAGGTCAAGGTAGGGGTCATGGTAGAGGTCATGGTGGTCGTCGTAGGGCCAACCATCAGATCACCCCTTCTCAGAGTGCCCACAAGAGCGATCGTGAGGAGAAATAGAGCTCTCACAATAGTTAGGGAGGCACGGGTAAGAATCTGGGTCAACCAAGGTTAGAGGACATTAGTTTCATCATATTTTAGAGGAGGCCCTTACCCACTTAGGCCCTAGGAAGGTGGCTAACTAGTAGGTGGATAGGGAAAGAGAAAGGTCTCCTAGGAGGAGAGAGGCTATGATAGAGTAGAAGGATATTGTGGCGGGTCATATGAGAGATATTTGAGGGCACACCCTCCTAATTTTGATGGTTCTGGTGGTGGTCTGGAGGAACAGACTTGGCTGATTGATTTGGATAGGTGTTTATCCATGCATGTGTATGGTAGAAACACTAAGGCGAGATGTGCCTTTATGCATCAGAGAGGTTTTGCATCTACCTGGTGGCGTTTGGAGGAGAAAAAATTGCATCTAGACATCAGTTCAGTGTCTTGGGAGATGTTCATGGAGAGATTCAGAGCTCATTTCCTATCGGATCACTAGAGGCAGCGTTGTGCGAATGAGTTTCATGAGTTGAGATAGATGGCCATGTCGGTAGAGCAGTATGAATGCATGTTTTATGAGCTTAAGTAGTATGATGGAATTGATGATAACAAGGCTATGTTGGTGCAACACTTTATCAAGGGTTTGAATGCCTATATCAGTGGAGGAGCCAGTGTCTTCGAGCTGAAGACTATGGAGGTGGCTATAGAAAAGGCTCGCCTGGTAGAGGAGAATTTTTATATGGCATTGGTAGGTCATATAGGTGTACAAATTGGTAGTGCACCTCCATTAGGATTTGGTTCTCGAGGTGGACAGTCTCAGGTAGTAGGTTCCTCTAGGAGCCATCATGCACCGACTAAGGGTGGGCAACAATAACAACATCATCAACGTTCTCAGATAAAACATAAGAACTCTCAGTCTCAGCATGGTAGTAGATTTTGTTCTAGGAAAAAATAGAGTTGGCAGCGAGCTCATCATGATAATTTTGATCAACAAACACAAAGCACTTAGTTTGTAGCCAACAGAGGTAGTTCTCAGCAGTCCAGAGCACCCCGAGGTGGCCAAGGATATGGTAGAGGTATAGGCTGTTTCTCTTGTGGCTAGCAGGGCCACATAGATAGATAGCATCCTTCGAGGAACACAACAGGATTTAGTCAGAGGCCAACAACTTTAGATCTGATAGTGGGTGATGTACGAAGGTCCCACAAAGTATTTGTAGTGGTTGATAACTACCAGGAAGAGCATCAGGGTACAGTGGTGGAGGCTACAGGTGTGTTATAGGGTATTGATATCTCTATTCTTTTTGATTTAGGTGCTTCCAATTTTTTTATTTCCCCTTCCTTAGTAGAGCATTGTGGACTCATGGAAGCAAATCAA
The DNA here is from genome assembly GCA_007115665.2 of Sequoiadendron giganteum. Lineage (NCBI taxonomy): Eukaryota > Viridiplantae > Streptophyta > Pinopsida > Cupressales > Cupressaceae > Sequoiadendron > Sequoiadendron giganteum. The sequence continues at coordinate 372,352,150 of CM021101.1, read as the reverse complement.
GGTGTTAGGTGGCAGGTCAAATTGGCCTCTAGAGTGAAGGTAGTAGTAGAATCCCTTGTGTATGGTTGTGGTTTGAGGATTGGTTCACTTGTTACCGTGGTGGATCTTCGTATCCTACCCCTTGGGTCTTATGACATTGTTTTGGGTATGGATTGGTTGGATGCTCACTGAGCAATAATAGATTGTAGATGTAAGTTAGTGCAGTGTGTGAATGATTCAAGTAGAGAGGTGGAAGTAGGTGGCATTCAAGGCCCATCTCCTTAAGGATGATTTCTACTATGCAGTTGAGGAGATGTATGCGTTAGGGTTGCCAGTTTTTACGGTGTCAATTAATGATTTAGAGCTAGGGGAGAGTCAGGGGGTGTCCCAAATGATGATTATCCTATCCTTAGGGACTTCACAGATGTCTTTCCTAGTGAGATTCCACGAATGCCATGTAAGTGTGACATCAATTTCAGAATAGACCTTGTTCTCGAAGTAGAACCTATATCTCGAGCTCCATATTGGATGACCACTTCGGAGCTCAAGGAGCTTTGTTTGCAATTGGAGGAGTTGTTGGAAAAAGGGTTCATTCATCCTAGTTTTTCCCCTTGGGGAGCACTGGTTATATTTGTGAAGAAGAAGGATGGATCCCTTCAGTTGTGTATCGATTACCGATAGTTAAATAAGGTGACAATGAAGAACATGTAACCCTTACCGAGAATTGATGATTTCTTTGATCAAATTAAGGGAGCTAAGGTTTTTTTGAAAATTGATCTTAAGTCGGGGTACCATAAATTATGTATCTTAGAGACAAACATTCATAAGATTACATTTCACACTCGTTACAAAAACTATGAGTTCGTTGTTGTGCAATTTGGGTTGACAAGTGCACTATTTGTGCTCATGAGTTTGATGAATGGAGTGTTTCACACTTATCTTGATAGATTTTTCCTGGTGTTCCTTGATGACATTTTGATTTACTCGAGAACTATGGAGGAGCACGAGGAGCACTTGCGATAGGTTTTGCAGTTTATGAGAGATAATCAACTTTATGCAAACTTGGCTAAGTGTGAATTCTTCCAGCCTGAGGTGAGATATTTGGGACATGTTATCTCAGGAGAACTTATTTCTATGGATCCTTCAAAGATCCAAGACATTATGGATTGGATTGTGCCCACTAATGTTTTAGAGGTTCACAGTTTCATGGGCTTAGTAGGTTACTCTCGACGGTTTGTTTAGGGTTTTTCGAGGATAGCTCATCTTATCACTTCTTTTCAGAGGAAAGGGAAGAAGTTCATATGGTTAGGTCAGTGTCAGTTAGCCTTTCAAACTCTTAAGGAGAGGTTGACTAGTGCACCTATTTTAGTAGTTCCTGATCCTACCAGAGACTTTGTGGTGTGTACTGATGCATCTTTGGAGGGTTTAGGAGCAGTTTTGATGCAAGATGGTCGTGTGATTGCCTATGAGTCTCGTAAACTCAAGGATCACGAGTTGAACTATCCCACACATGATTTGGAGTTGGCCACCATTGTTCATGCCTTAGTGTGAGGGAAATTTTTTTTGTTGGGGCATTGGTTTGAGTTGCATAACGATCACCAAAGTTTACAATACATATTTACGCAGCCAAACCTGAATGCTAGGCAGAGGCGGTGGATGGAGTTCCTTTGTGAGTATGATTTTGAGGTTAAATATATTCAGGGTAAGAAAAATGTAGTGGAGGATGCTCTTAGTCGGCGAAGGCATGAGCTATCAACAGTGACTCTTGGTGTAGATTTGGGGAGTCAGATCCTTACAACACTTCCTACAGATAGTTGGTATCAGGAGGTGAAGTCAAAGGTGGAGTTAGGTAGAGATTTGGAGGGAAGATTTGTGGGATATTCTCTTGATTCAGAGGGACTCTTGCAAAATTTAGGTTGCATTTATGTTCCTCCTTCTAAGGGTCTTTGCACCCTAATCATGTCAGAGGCACATTGGGCACCCTATTCTGCTCATCTGGGTGTCAAGAAGATGTATGCAGACCTTCGTCATTTGTATTTTTGGACCAGTATGAAGAGAGACATTGTAGACTTTGTCTCAAGGTGTTTGGAGTGCTAGAGAGTTAAGGTAGAGCACCAACACCCCGCAGGTCTTTTGTAGTCACATCTTGTTCCAGAATGGAAATGGGACATCATTTCAGTGGATTTCATTGTTGGATTGCCTATTTATTCTCGTCATCATGATGCCATCATGGTCACCATTGATAGGATGACTAAGGTGGAACAGTTTCTCCTATTTGGTCATCATATAATGCTTCTTCTATGGCCAAAATTTTCATGGAGGATATTGTCAGACTGCACAAAATTCCACGTAGGATTATCTTTGATAGAGATCCAGCGTTCACTTCCACACTTTGGATGTCCTTGCAACATGCTTTGGGAACCTAGTTGAAATTTAGTTCTTCTTACCATCCAGAGACAGATGGACATAGCGAGAGGGTCAACCAGGTTCTTGAGGATACGCTTAGGATGTATGTCATGGATCAAAAAATATCAATGGGAGGATACACTTAGGAGTTTGCGTATAATAATGGATACCACCCTTTTATTGGTATGCCTCCTTTTCAGGCATTGTATGTTCATCCTTGTTGGACTTTGTTAAGTTGGGACTGTCTTGAAGATAGAGTCCTTCTAGGGCCATAGATGCTTTAGGAGATGGAGCAACAGGTTGCCCGTATTAAAGAGCACTTAGTGGCAACGTAGGATAGACAAAAGAAATATGCAGATGCTCATAGGGTTGATCATCATTTTTCAATTGGTGACCCAGTTTTCTTATAGGTGCGTCCATGAAAGAATTTGATCCACTATGGAAAAAGATCTAAGCTTGCACCATTTTTTGTTGGGCCATTCGAGGTTTTGGAAAGAATTGGGCGTGTTGCTTACCATCTTGCTTTGCTGGCCAGTCTATTGTGTATCCACAATGTATTCCATGTTTCTTCTCTTAGACTGTACTATCCAGATATTTCTCATGTTCTTGACTGGCATGCCTTATAGGTAGAGGATGGGCAGCTAGTTCTGGAGCCTGTGGGCATTTTGCAACATAGGAGACTCATCCTTAGGGGTCGAGACATTGAGCAGGTGAGGGTCTAGTTGGATCCTAATGATGAGTCTTCAACTACTTGGTAGGATGCATTCCAGATGTGAGAGTTATACCCATACTCCTTTGCAGGCTTCCAGGAGTAAGCCTGGTTCTAGGGGAGGATGTAGTGCCACTCTTGTTGCTCTTTGTTAGAGTGATAGTCATTTTGTTTAGCACATACATTATGACACTTTGTTGATGCTAGAGTTACTGTTTTGATGATACTGGAGGACACTTGATGATACTTTGATGTTTTTTTGTTATTTGAGTTTATGCATATGCTATGACAGTTTTATGGACATATGGGATTATGTGGATTAATTTAATTATGAGCTTTATGTGTTTATCTGGTCATGGTTACTATGCATTGTCTAGTGATTATTCTATGTTGTTTATTATGTAACTAATTGTTATATATTGCTATGGTTACTTGTTTGAGGTGTCTTGGTGAAAGGGATAGTGTAGCGTTACTCATTCAAGAGTACCCTGCTAGCTACAATTTCCTTTCACAGTGTGTCTGATTGAATGTTTATATATATGTTGTTCGACAATTTCGTTTGATGCAGGATTGTAGGTACCACGCATCGACTCCACCTAAATTGACAGGTCTGAGCGTGCCTTAAACCCAATGGAAAATTCTTGAAAACGAAGATAATAAAAGGTCCCCTACCCTTTCCATCATCCTCGATGAGGATGAGTATCTAGTTGGTTACCCGTCAATCCTGTATGGGTTCGTGGTCAATTTTTCTCGTTTTGACCTTGTTTGTGCTTAAGTGATTGTTATTGATATTTAGTTGTTAAAATTTAAATTTTTTAATTATGTTGGTTTGATTAATGTTTGAATTAAATAAATTACTAAATCAATCATGTTGATAATTGGTATTTGAGTTACCTTGGTTAATTAATTTATTAAATTAAATCATTAAGTTATAAAGTGTTTCAAAAATAAAATATAAAGATATTAATTATTAATGTTGAGTTTTAATAAATTAAAATGTCAAAAAAAATTAAAAGGAAATTAAATATTAAACTAGACGAAGATAATGGAGAGACAGTTAAAACAATTAAAAAAGACAGAAAAAGTATTTTCAAAGCACATGCATGACTTCAAACTGCTTGTTATCTAGAAACTTAATATTTTGTGTGATTTTTATCTGATTTTTGGTTTCGAAAATCTTACAATTTTCTTTTTGGGGGAAAATAATAATTTTTTCTTTGTTTTGGAGAGATTAGGGATGATTAGAGTATTGTATTTTTTTTCAAATAGAAAAAATTTGTCAGCAAGATTATTTTAAAAAAAAGTACATTCGATTGATTGTTTTCAAAAAGAAGTTTAAATTGGGGGTAAAATTATCGAAGTTGTTTGAGGGTGTGAAAAATTTGGTGTTGTTGCAAAAGCTCAAACTTAGCATCAACTTCGTCTCAACTTGCGTTGGTATCTGGGTTAGTTTCACCTTTGTTCTTTGTGTTGTTATCTGATCAATGCAAGTCTGAATTCATTCTCTCTCTTGTTTTGCAGAAAGAATGCTTGTTGTTTGATGAGTCTGGAAATGTGTTAATCCTCCATTTTATTCCGCATTTCATTTCTTTTAGTTTTTATTCCTCATGAAACAAATCGCTGCATGCTATAAGCACTTTGAAAGGCTCGATTCATATTAATTTTCCTTATTGTAGGTGATGGATAGTCTATCCTTTGAGTTATTTTGTAATATTTCTTATCGCTGGGGTACTCCATGATTAGCTTTGCCACATAATTTAAATTCCTTGCTACATTTGGCCTACATTTTTTTATTATCTTATATCCTTAACTTGGTTCCATCGCTATTTACTAGTTTAATTACCGCTTTATGCTTGGAAAATCTGCAAACGAATCCCAAATATTTGTAATTTCAAATGTTACCGATTTATCACTTTATTCCATTTGTAATGTTCCTTGTTTTAACTTCATGCTAATTGATTTGGGTAATATGAAGATTCGACTTTAAGGGGTGGTTGTTGCATTAATCTTTTATTTACATCAATCGATTTTCTCATAGCTTGATCTTTTTTTTTTCACTCGTCACATAGCCTTGCATATGGCACTCAATTTAGTTAATAAATTCCCATCCTAGTTGGGCATTGATATTCGGTGAATTATATATTGTTATTTCTTTGATCAAAATTCGATTTCCTTTCAATATGCTAAATTGTTATGCCTCTATTCATCATTCTATTATTTGACTCCCTTGGTTTGGTGTATTGCCTCTTGGGTCGGCGACTTATTGCTGGTGGATACAGTTTATTATTGACAAACTAAATTTTGTAGCTAACAATTTCACATTTTAGTGTTCTATCGATAAATTTATGAAATCGATGTAAAAGTATTGGGTGCCGAATTTGTCATTGTTTTGTGGTATAAAAATGGGGAATTAGTAATTATAAAATCCAACACACATCAATGAAACGTCTTACATAAAAGGAATTGAAATAACAAACTAAACTGCTATGGCTATCCTTTCAAATCGTCTCATTGCTCTCTAATCTTAAGGATCCTCAAATTCATGCTCTTAGATTTGTATGTTGCACATGAATTCACAAGATGGCAACCTAAGAAATCAGAAGATTTATGAAATGAAAAGCTACATTCCTACATTAACATATTTTTGTATTTTTGATATGAAGGTTGAATGAGATATGAGATTACTGCTATGTAAATGATGCTAAGATTATTGTTGTTGATGTAGTGCAAATCTAAATGCAATCCTATGATAAATACAATAAAAACTAATGCTATACTAAAATGCTACAAATTAAAATTGGCATGATAACAATGCTAAATGCTATGCAACTCTAACATGCTCTCAATTGCTCTCAATTGCTAAGATAATTCCTATAGCATAAGTTTATGATGAATTCTCTATATGAAAGTTGTAGATTGGTCTCCTATTTATATATTTTTCCAAGCCTCGGATGAGGTGCAAAGATGAACGGTTGAGATCATGATCCTAGGACATCAATGGTGGAGAACAAAGAGGTTGGAGGAATTCATGGAGGCTGCTTCATTTGGAAGGGAAAATCTTCCAAGTGTCAAAAAGCATCAATTGGAAGAAGGAGCCATGTGTCTCCAAGGAGGTTAGATGAATATTCCTAATTTGAAAATTAGAAATAAAAGAAATCATGTGACATATGATGTGGAGGGTGATTTGGAGGAGGTTAGAGAATTATGGAGAAATATGACAAATTTGAATTAAAAATTCAAATTTAATTAAGAGAGGGAAATAATCAAATAACAAATTATTTAAATTTGTGTATTTGATTAATTCAAGAGGGAAAATGATTTTTGAATAGAAGAATTAGAGAGGTGAACTATACAAATAAATTTATTAATTTATTTATATAAGTAGAGGAATTAAGATTAATTAATTAAATAACTAGTATTTAATTAATTGTGCTCCAGACCATTTTTATGTGTACACATTTTGCCCCTCTTTAAAGTGATGTGCGCAGATGCATTGCTTCAAAGAAATTTTTTGATATGCCCCAGACGTTGGATTTTTAGGTGTTGATGGATATATGCCCCCTCGGGAGATGAATTGGTGAATTTTTGAGTTTTTTGATTTTTTGGTTTGATGATTTTGAAATTTTCAGTATGTTTCAACAATTTATCTCCTGAAAATGGTTGTGAAATCTGCCCCAGTTGATGGAATTATTAATTAAGCTCCTTTGAAAATTAAAATAAATCCCTCCCATAAAATCCCACTTAATTACCCACTTAAAAAGGTAAAAAAAGGTAAAAAGGACTTCATTTGTGCATTGTGATTTTGAAAATTTGAGAGATTGCGCAAATTTGAGCAATTTGGAGAAAAATGGTGATCCTGATTCAGACTCATCGATTCGAGTGCATGCGACGACACAACCACTCGACAGCATACAGACCTCTGGTACAAATCTTTGAAAACTTCTTCTTTGTGAATTTGAATTAATTTTTCTCGCATTTTTGAAATTTTTAATTTTGCGTTCAAATGTTTTAGCGCATCCATAGGATAGAATAGCACAATTATGAGCTCTTTTAGTGCATAGAAGTTGATTCTTAGTGCATCTATGACCCGATGTTGCACACCGGTTGTTTGTTTTGGTGCATGGGTTTTTTGATAGCATAGACTACATTAGTTATCACATCTATTTGGTGAATTAGTGCATTCATCAATGTAGCGCATTCATGCACTATTATGGTGTATTCATGCAAGATTTTGGCGCATTCGTTGATTTGGTGCATACATGGCCTATTATAGCACATTGGTGTGAAATTTTAGCGCATCCATAGGATTAGCGCATCGATGGACTATTATAGTGCATAGAAGCATTCTTGTAGCGCATCCATGTTATGGCACATAGAAGTGATGTAATGCCACATCCATACCAAAATAGAGGATTTTTTATTTTCTCCTTGATTTTGGGTAATTTTGATTGCGTCAGCCTTTGAGTTGATGTTGATTGATGATGATAGATTAGACGATGATCGATCTCATGATAGGTGACATTCGATGACTAATTGATGATAATTGACCTCATGATAGGTGAGGATCAATTATAGATTGATAGATTGACCTCATGATAGATGAGGTGTAGTTGATAGATAGATTTATTAATTGATTGATAGGTTAATTGTTTGATTTGATATCATGATGATTGGTGATATACTATGATGATAGGAGGATTTTGGTGTATTGATGTCTCAGGAATGATTCTCAACGATGTGAGATATGATCCCATAGCTGGTACATGCTGACATGGATGTGATTGAGAGATGCGGGTTGTACTATTTGATTCATATGCCCTAGGTTAGGATTAACTGAGCACTATTGATAGCATTATCAGAGAGGTGGCATAGCAGCCACAACACTTTTCACTTGGCTACTGGCGAGATGAATGTGATTCCAGAGGATGTATATCGGATTTTATGAATTCTTGTTGTTGGAGAGGTAGTTGTTTATGATGCCACCGAGCAGGGTGGGAAAAATTATCTTCGAAGGTATATTTCATGATGAACATATCAATGGGTATGAGCTACCTTGGTAGGAGTTGTTTAAGAGTTATGCCCCACTACCTTATGTATTTTCTGGTTTCATTGGTGGTTTTCTATGTCCTGACCGTAGGTCGAAGGGACTATCAGTTGGGGGGGGTCGGACATTAGAGTAGATGATTCTACAGGGGACCCGATATGCCTAGGGTTCATGCATGTTGGCACATCTATATCATGATCTAGACTAGGTAGTCTATCTTAGAGCTGCTAGCCTCTCAACCAGGGTCACATTATTATAGATCTGGGCATGAGAGCACATAGTGGTGACCCGACTAGTTGCAGATAGATATCAGGCGATTGGAAGGCCTTATGTGTAAGGATATAGTGGGCCAGTTGTCCAGCATAAGCTGGGAAAACTGGAGTATTTGAGACGAGTACTTGATGACCTTGATACAGTGACATGGTGGCCCTACCTGGACTATGAGCAGTGGGCATAGGATCATCTAGAGTTGCCATACGTGTGCACAACCAGGTTTTTGATTGGGTGGAAACAGTTTATCATTGAGAGGTTTCTTGTAGGCCGTGTGCACCGAAAATACGACAGAGTTTAGGGCATGCCTCAGGGAGTAGCCCAGTATGCCAGGAGGCACTATGATATACCAGAGTGGTGACCCCTCTTGTCTTATGATGTGGCTTATCAAGAGTACTTTAATTTTCAGCCAGTGGCATGGGATTATCATCCTGAGATCACAAATGTCGTTATGTCAGATGATTATTCTCAGTGTGTTTTCACACATCCCTTCCTATACTATCCAGTCTTGACGAGCCAGTGCCAACATTGGATGATGATGAGGAGAGGGCACCCAGATGAAGGAGAGGGAGGGGTGATGGAGAGGAGGAGGAGAGAGCTATGGGTGGGGATGGAAGAGGAGATGATGATGAAGATGGAGATGGAGGAGGTGGTGATGGAGGAGGCAAAGCATTTTATGTGAGGGATACCATGATACCTTAGCACAAGAGATCCTTGGTGGATGCGACATAACAACATATATAGATTGGGGTGTCATCATAGCAGCAATAGGCACATAATACTACCTTACATGAACAACTGGCTCAGGCCCAGAGACAAGTTGCTACTTTACATACAAAGGTACAGATCTTGCAGGCACAACTAACTCAAGCAAAGACACTGTTACAGGCATAGGCCCAGATTGCCAGTTTGACGGTAGAGAGGGATGCAACCATATGACATGGGGAGCAGGTAGTGGCTATGGCTGATAGACTCCAGAGAGTGGATGAGAGATCTGGGATGGGAGATATGCTCAGAGAGCTTTGTTAGTCTACCAAGGAGATAAAGTACTACAAAGGGAGATATGATGAGGCACTGGCTATTAAGCGGAGGGTCAGCTATGTGCAGTCCAGGACCACTAGTAGGGGTGTTACTCAACCACTTCTGGGGGGTGCACCAGGTGGAGCTCCGGGGGATGGTACATTAGGGGCAGGGGGAGCAAGTGCTGGAGGGGTAGGAGGATCAGTGAGGCCCACAACTTTTGGGGGTAGCACCATAGAGTCCCGTGGTCAAAGTTGATGTATTGCTAAGACATTGCATACACTGATTCAGAGACATTTATGATATTGCCACAATTTTGATGTTGTATCTCCTCCCATTTGGATATAATTTGTACACTTGATTTATGATTATTTTGAGATTATATGATATGTAGCGGCAATTTTGTGATCTACATGTTGTTCATATGCTTTCTATGATGGATGTTTATGATGGATGCCTTTTATTTACATTGTTATATGTCATGTGATGTTCTATATGATTATGTCATGTTTTATGTATGGATGCATTAATGAGATGATGATGTTTGATTCTATGTGTTTATGGATGATGCATTTATTATGATGTATGAGATGGATGCAGTTATGCTAATGATATGGTATGCACTGTATTTTTGTATTTTTCACATGTATATATATGAACTAAATGTATGACCAAATGTATGCTATAAATTGATGTATGGATGATGATAACATATGGATTATGATATTATTATGAAGGAGGTTATATATGGATGGATTTATTATACATATGAATGGGTGAATTTATTATAGCATGTATGGATTTTGGGATTTTTCTGATGTTTGCATAATAAATGGATAGATGGATAGATGACATGTATGAGTGTATGAACTATGACAATGTTTTATTTCTGGATTTATGCAGTGTAATTTGTGTACCTGCATGGATGGATGGATGATGATGGATGCATGATGAATGATTTAGGATAAATGCTTTCTTTTGGATTTTTTTGATGCAAATATATGATCTAAATGCACGAATGAGGATGTGAATGGATTATGATGATGCATAGATTATGATGTTATTATATGAACGTGAATTTTCACCTCTTGTGAAAATTCCCATTTTACCACCTTACACTTTAGAAAATCAAAGGCAAAGGTTTAATTCCACTTAAGCCCGCCGCTTGCAGTCCACTTGGCACCTTGTCTGTGTGTTAGTGGGGGCATTTCTATTGGGGATTCCTGTGTGGTGCATAGACATCTGCGTGGCATGCTTACGCCCCTAGCAGATTCCTGCAGTTGGAGACTACAAAGGCATTACATTTTTGATTGGAAGTCAAAGAGTAACATCCATCTTCAATTGGACGACCCGAATATGGTCATTTTTCATCCATCTCTTCATAATCTTCACTCTCTCATCCATTTTTTTGTTCAACAGAAGTTTGGACAGAGTTTGGAAAGACATTGAATCATCTTCTCCACCATTTTCAAGTATCTACAAGCTTTACAACAACATTATTCACTCGATTTCAGTAATCTATCACTCCATCACTCCGATAGGGTGAGTACGGGACATACACTGCGGCAACAGAGGCTTGAGTCCCTCTCATTCTCTCCTCCCCAAGCCTTGAGTGCTTTGGATAGAGTTGGTAAGCTCCTCTAATCTCTCCTATTGCTTTTGATTGAGTAAGAACATACTATTTTGTAGTGTTTCTTGCATACGTAGCTTGTTATTCCCTTCTTTATCGTTGTATCTATCATTCCACACTTGGCTATCTGTGGAGGTAGAAACACCAAGATGGGGGTTTGATTGAGGTAGGCCCCTATACAAACCCAACAATTTCTCCCTTCATTGTGTGCAGGTGGAGAGAGCTTGGAGCAAGCTGGCGAGGAGAGCATTGTACGAGATCATCTTCGTCACCTTGGTGGTAATACATATCTTTTATTGTATTCATATTTTCATTTCACTCTTCTTAATCTCATTCTATTAGTTTAAACACCTCTAGACTAGACTAGGCTGATGGTCTCCCTTCTCGAGTTAGAATCTTGTCTTTTTGGTTCTCTGGAAGTATGGATTCCTGTGCACCTGTGAGACACCAACGCACCATGCTGTCATCCTAGAACTGTGCTTCTATCCTCAGATAAAGAGCTACCTGAGACAAGGACCTGACTCTAAAGGTCGACTAGTTTAGTCTCCTACCAACTTTTAGGATTGCAGGGTGATCAAAGAAAATATAGTCCTCATCATTCTCATCCTCTTCATCCTAACTACCCCTTAAGATGAGGTGAGTTAGGGAAGCCTTTCCGCTCTTGTCCTTTTGTGACCTGGGGCCTTGCAGTGAGTGGCCCCCCTCTCTCACATTTTTGGTGAACCTGATGTGAACCGACATCTATCCTTTTGTCGGTGTTCTAAATTTTTTCTCTTATACTCCTTGGTCATCATACCCTTGTGAGTTGTGAAATTTTATGAGCTTCACGACCTAGTCTATGACCTCTGGACATATTATTAGAAGAAGTCTGCGACACATTCCAATGGACAAGATGAAGGTCTCCTCTAGCTTCACTACCAAACTTTTCTCTGGTTCTGCAGTTGGGTTGTCTGCATAGGAGCACGTATCGCGAGGAAAAATTAGGTTCCTTGACGAAACTGATCACCTCCCTAATCCTCCTGCATCACTGACCTCTTCATCTATAGATGAGCATGAGGTCATCCGTATCCCTTCTGAGTACATCATTAGTCTCGGTAAAGGGTTAGGTATATTGGAAAATCACTTGGAAGGTAACCCGAAGCTGGCTAGGGTTGCTAAGGTGATTAGTGAAATAAGATACATGGTGGAAAAGGACTGGATAGGTGTAGAGCTCTTGGCTAGTCTCGCTGGTTTGGCCGAAGCATGTGCCCCCTCTATCCTTGGTTGTACGATATGAGGTGGCCTCTTCAATGAATTTGAAAGGCAACTAGAGATGTTGATGCCTCCTATATCTATGTACATGACTGACATGATCCCCTGAGTCAATATACCTTCTACTTCCAAAATTTTGGAGACCATCAAAGTAAACAAGAACCCTTTGGGTTTCCACTTCACCCCTTCTATCACCTCTGATGGTGGAGGATTTGGTGGAATGATGGGCAGAGGCTTTGGTGGTGGAAACTTCAGAAGTGGGGGTGGCATTGGTCGAGGCGGTGCCAGTGGAAGTCATGGTGGTGGCTTCGGGTCTGGCGGAAGTCACATTGGTGGCAGTGGCATCGGTGGAGGCTCTGGTGGTGGTTACGGTGGTGGTGCCGGTGGAGGTCACACCGATGGCAGTGGTATTGGTGGTGGTTCTGGTGGTAGTAATGGCGGTGGCTCTGGTGGTGGTTCTAGTGGTCTTATGTCTTCTAATGACCCTATTCTAAATACCCTTCTTCAAAATATGGGGAAGATGCAAAACTAGGTGGCGAACCTTTCCCAGGCCTCAACTCAACCTATCTTTCAACCTTTCTCCTGACACAACCCGTTGTTGGTTGCAATTTTAAACACTCCATTCCCACTAGGGATTGGGATTCCCAAATTTGAGAAATACAGTGGTAAAGGGGACCCGCAAACACACATGTCCGCTTTCAACACCCTATGCATGGATTTTTTCCATCATGATGCATTGATGGCTAAGCTGTTTCCCTAATCCCTCAAAGATACAACACTGGATTGGTACTTTGTTTTCTCGATAATTCCATCTTCACATTCAATCAGCTTGTGAACCAGTTCTTGTGACAGTTCCAAGCCAATATTGGACCAAAGATGACCTTCTCAGACCTTGTTCGGTGCAAACAAGGAGACAATGAAAAAGTTATAGACTTTATAGCATGTTACCAATCGCTCTTCTCATAGATCTCGTATCCGTTACCCAACTCTGATGTACAAAAGGTCTTCATAGGGAATTTACAAAGACATTGGCAAGAGAAATTCGCCCTCATGAAGTATCCCTCTTTCACACATCTGTGTGCGGCTCTATGAGAATATCAGAAAATGGTGGTTCATTTTGGGGGTCCTCCCTCACACACCCATTCAGAAGGGAGGTCTATTGTATCAATCTCCAGGAAAGGTAAAGCTATTGTGAATGTAGTAGCCATTGTAGATAACAACGGCCTCAGACACGACCAAAAATTTATGAAACTATCTGAATCTTATTCTTCCATCTTGCAAAAGTTGGTGAAGGATAAGATTCTTACCTTGCCTATCCCAAAAATAGTTAGGGAACCATATCCTAACTAGTATGAAGAAAAAATGTATTGTTAGTACCATCAAGTTAATGGACACGATATCAAATGGTGCATGCGCCTGTGTCATGAGATACAAGACCACATCAAGGAAATCTTAATGGGAGTAAACACAACATGGCCAAATTAGTGGTGAAAGCTAATAGTGATTTGCAGATATACATGGACCCATTTCCGTCACATTCTTCTAACATGATTATCAATCCCGCTGATTCTACTTCTCACCCAGAGGCATATGTTAACATGGTTACTATTACTCCCCCTCCTCATCTTGTGATTGGTTTTCCGGATGTTACATTTACCTCACAAGATGTTCCAATAATTAGCAATATTTCTCCGCTTTATATTCTCACTCACCTCAATGGTAACATTGTGATAGGGATCTTAGTTGATCCCGTGAGTAGGGTGAATGTCATCACGAAGGAGACGTTACTCTTAAACTCCCTAAAAAGGGAGGAATATGAAAAAACTAGGTCCATCATCTGCACGCATGATGGAATTTCTCTTAAACCTTATTGATCGATAACATTGTCCATTCTAGTTGGACCTAGGAGTGTAGACATGGTCTTCGACGTCATCCCCGAGTCAGATCTATTCAGAGTAAATCTAGGCATAGCTTGGCTAACTTCCATGAATGTGATCACCTCTGTGATACATAAACGCCTTAAGTTTTCCCACAAAGGTGTCATGCATGTAGTGCATGACACTAGATATCAGCCTATGGTATCCTGTGGAGGATATTCATTGGATCACTTTTGGCCCACTTTAGTCGGCCCACTCCCATAGAGAACAAACCTACTTTGCAAGAACTATGTGAAGTACAAAATTGGGGGCAAGGGACAACCAAAGTTGAATCTTCCTACAGTTGAGTAGCCTGCTGCCTCCTCTTCCCAAAAAGGGGAAGAAGAAGCTCACTCCCTCTCAGGATGACTCATCTACTCCTCTCTCTTGGGAAGAGTATTGGATGAAAAATCTCGAGCTCTACCCGCGAAGTCCGATGATGCCTCCTTGGTGAAATCCCAAGATTAGGATATCAGATCTCCCTAATGGGTCCCCAGAGCCCTGGTATTATTTGTATGGTAGGAAGAAAGGCTCACAGAGAGAGTTCACCCCTTGACCTATTCCTGTTCTCCCGAACAGGAAAGGACCCACCTCTAAGGTGGTAGAGTCAACTCCTCCCACTGTTTCTGAACCCACTCCTCCTTCTCCCATCGAGGAGTCCACCCTTCTGCTGGAGATAACTATGGAGGATACTCCCATGGCTGAGCAGGATCCTTTTGTCCCCCGACAAATTTTGGCTTCTGGTTTGAAGAGTTGTAGAAATCGCCTTGCGCACGAGCGTAAGCGCTTTCGAAAGGATCTCTTAGCCAAGCAAGCCTCCTTACAGAAGGAGGAGAAGAAGACTGCACCTCCTATGATTTCTTCCTCTCTCCCCTCTTCTATCCTTGTTCAACCTTGTTCCGTACCTCTTTCGACTCCTGTTGTGAGCACACATGTACTCAGAAAGGTACAGGTGTTTATTTCTCCTTCTGCTGAGCCACCCCTACTGACTTCCATTCTGGATGTCTTTCCTTTTGTGAAGCCCATAAATATGGTGAACACTTCAGTCATATATGTTGTGGTTCTTTCCTCTTCTCCCTCAATCCTTGATTCATTGTGGGGAGTTCACATTGTCTGATGAAGAAGAAGGTAGAGCGTAGTCCCTCCAGCAATGGAGGACGTAAGAAGAGCCCACCTCCTCCGAAAGGTGGCCCCATGCTGGCTT
Source organism: Sequoiadendron giganteum (assembly GCA_007115665.2). Lineage (NCBI taxonomy): Eukaryota > Viridiplantae > Streptophyta > Pinopsida > Cupressales > Cupressaceae > Sequoiadendron > Sequoiadendron giganteum. The sequence continues at coordinate 372,336,721 of CM021101.1, read as the reverse complement.
GTTCTATCATAGTGACAGAACCAGTCCCAACATCCTTTGATTTTATCATTGCTCTTGTGTCTCTCGGTGAGCCTAGCAGTGAACCTTGGGTGCAGACTCCTTCGTCCACTGAGACAAAATGTGACACTCTTGTTAAGTGCATGTTTAACTCAGTGGATGAGGTCTCAACCCTGTCAACGATCTTCACTAGGTCATTGACCCTAGACCCACAAGAGCTAAGCGATGGAGACCTTATGGGTCTCTTTGCCTTAGCCCTTGTTGTGGGAGGGTTGGAAGCCCCTTCTCTTAACATTACACCATTGTAGGCTCGTCACCCTTCCTACGATGATCTAGAGTGGGAAGCTGATGACCTCTTGGTCGACTAGTGTTAGGGGGAGACCCTCTTCTTGATCTTTAGATTAGATGTGTGTGCATGTTGTGACACGCGTTCCCTCATAGTCATTATGTATGTGCCTAGATGACCCTCGTCACCCCTGTTGGTGCTTGGATACATGCATGGTGTTTGTTTTGTAAACCTTCCTTTATATGTATCTCTATTCTTCCATGTTTTTGATTGACTTTCGATAAATTTGGGACGATGCAAAGCGTCAGGAACATTTAGGCCTCCTTCCATGTTGACCCATTTTTTATTTTTTTTACTTTGTCTTCTCGTGCATTCCTCACATGGCCTGATATAGTAGGGGTTGATGACAGTTCATTTATATACTATTATTATACTTATATATATTTATGAGCAGCTCTGACCCCAAAATATCAGGCTACCCTTGTGTCCTTTGTGTATGTTCTCTTTTCCTTTGCTTTTTTCCTTACCTTTATCTCTTCTTTTCTTGAGTTGTCCCTTTCATGTGTGACAATGTTATTTCTACACTACATGTTCCCTAGAAAAAGAATTCGTTGTCGATGAATATTTTCTTGAAGACTCTTCACACACTTTTTTGTTAAAATCACGTTCTCAGCTTGAAACCCTAACGAAACGTGTTTCCTTCATCATGGGTTCGTAAAGAAAGGATTTGGGAAATTCTCCCTCGAAGCGGGAATGGTCTTAGTCTTCCCCTCGCATGAGTACATCTCCTTCCTTTTGAATTCCATGATGAAGTGAACATATTTCAAAAGGATTCTTTGGTGATGAATCGATTCAAAAAGGAAGACATTAAGATTTTGAACATTGTGTCCCTTTAGTGGACCCCCTCTTTTTCATGTCAGGTTCCCGAGGGACCCCTTAAAAAAATCTTAACTAGTTCTATGGCATCTAGCTTGGGGGCAGCCCGACTAGACCGGTTTCACATCTTCATGTCTAGCTTGGGCGCAGCCTGACTAGACTTTACCTTTCAAATAACGCATCCCTTGAGTGGACCCTCCTTCCTTTTGAAGGGTTCCCAAGGGATCCCTTTGAAAGTCTTATAACTTAGCGATGGTCTGCGTGACTGTCTGTTCACTAGCTTGCATGACCGCTTTCTGATGTGTTCTATCTGCAGGTAAACATGTCACCACCTCTGACTCTACGGAGTTCCCTTCACTCGGTCTCCCTCATGTGAGAGTTCTTGGAGGAAGCCTTCCTTGCAAGTCTGTAAGGTGATTTTCCTAGTTTCCTTCATGTGAGAGTTCTTGAAGGATAACCCCCCTTCCAGGACTGTGAGCCTATAAGGCACTTTCGTACTTTAGATTTGTAGTTCCAAGAACTATGAAGCCCTCTCCTAAACTCCGGAGTTCACCAGATTGTGCTCTGCTTCCTCGTTGGTTCAGGTATACATCTCTTACTCTGCTACTTTCTTACTACTCTACTTTACTGAAGCACTCATCAGTACTCATGTTCGCTAAAGTGGGGGAAAAATGTATGAACGTGAATTTGCACCCCTAGTGCAAATTCCCCTTTTACCTGCTTACACTTTAGAAAAATCAAAGGTAGAGAATTAATTCCACTTAAGCCCACTGCTTGCAGTCCACTTGGCACCTTGTTTGTGTGTCGGTGGGGGCATTTTTGTTGGGGATGCCTATGCGGCGTGCAAACATCCGTGCGACACGTTTACATCCCTGGCAGATTCCTACGGCTGGAGAGTATAGAGGCATTGCATTTTCGATTGGAATTCAAAGAGTAACGTACCTCTTTGGCTGGCTGACCTGAATATGGCCTCTTTTCATCCATCTCTTCATAATCTTCACTCTCTCATCCATTGTTCTATTCATTAGTAGTTTGGATAGAGTTTGGCAAGATATTGAATCATATTCTCCACCATTTTCAAGTATTCACAAGCTTTGCAACAACATTCTTCACTCCATTGCAACAATCTATCACTCCATCACTCCAATAGGGTGAGTATAGGACAAAAACCATGGAAACAGAGGCTTGAGTCCCTCTCATTCTCTCCTCCACAAGCCTTGAGTGCTTTGGATATAGGTGGTAAGATCCTCTAATCTCTCCTATTGCTTTTGATTGAGTAAGCACATACTATTTTGTAGTGTTTCTTGCATACGTAGCTTGTTATTCCCTTCTTTATCATTATATTTGTCATTCCAAACTTGGCTGTCCATGGAGGTGGAAACTCCAAGATGGGGGTCTGACTGAGGCAGGCTCCTATACAGCCTCAAAAATTTCTCCCTTCATTATGTGCAGGTGGAGAGAGCTTGGAGCAAGCTGGCGAGGAGAGCATTGTATGAGATCATCTTCATCACCTTGGTGGTAATACATATCTTTTATCATATTCATATTTTCATTTCACTCTTCTTAATCTCATTCTATCACTTTAAACACCTCTAGACTAGGCTAATGGTCTCCCTTCTTGAGTTAGAATCTTTTCTTTTTGGTTCTCTAGCCGTATGGACGCCAGCGCACCTATGAGATGCTAGCGCGCCACGCTGTCGTCCTAGAATTGCGATTTTGTCCTCAGGCAGAGAGCTACCTAAGACAGGGACCTGACTCTAAAGGCTGACTCGTTTAGTCTCCTACCGACTTTCAGGATTGCAGGGTGATTGAAGGACATATAGTTCTCATCATTCTCATCCTCTTCATCCTAGCTACCCCTTAAGCTGAGGTGAGTTAGGGCAACCTTTCCGCTCTTGGCCTTTCATGACCTGGGGCCTTGCAGTGGGTGGTCCCCCTCTCTCACAGTTATTATGGATGATTGTTATGATAGATTCCTATATGGATGGTCTATGTATGAATGAAAGAATAAATTTATTATGATATTGATGTATGATATGGATTATGAATGATGATGCTATTACAGAGGGTGCTTTATTTTTGAATTTTTATGTAATACACTCATATGAATTAATGTATGGATAGATGTATGCTATGTACAAATGTATGGATTATGAAAATGTTTAATTTTTTTGGATTTTTCAAATGTGAATGCATGATGACTATATGGATTATGATAATGTCCTATTTTTGGATTTTTCATGATGCAAATATTATGATGAATGAATGCATGAATGGTTTGTTATTTTGGACTTTGTGAATGAAAATATATGATAAATGCATAATATGATAATGATAAATGTATGATAATGGAAATGATAATGCAAATGAATGAATTTTTTGTTATGTCAAGTGTACTCCATCTTTTTAGTGAGAGATAACATCATGTTGAGAGTTGCCAGCCTTGGAAAAAATCTATAATGTAAATTCAAAACTAATATGAATGCAATCCTAGCTTAGCCATGCAAACTTAACTATGCAATGTTTCCATCTGATTTATTGTGCTTGGTATCATCATTGAGCTTTTAAAATGTTGAAAGTTAGTACAAACATCGATGGTATAATTAGACCATGATGACTTGAGTACAACTTCCATACAAATTCCGTTGAGTTTGATAATGTAAGATAACACAAGAATCTGGGTATAATTGGACCAAGATGACCTAAGCATCACTCGCATAAACAAACAAGAGTTAATCATTTTCCCATGAAAATTCAGAATGTCATCAATGATACTTTGTAGAGCATGTCTCGCAACAATTTGTGCAGTAGTAATGATTGACTCATAGACAAAAACCAAATAAAAATAATTCTCGATCATAGCCCCTCTAGTTTGCAACATCATTGAGGTACTCCAGAGAAATGATGACAACAATCAAGATACGATAATCTAAAAGACGTGTTAAAGTGATCCAACCATGATTTAGAAGATGATCATCTAGTGAGATTTGTTTTGTTTTGTTTGTTTTGATGTTGATTTGATTTGGATGGTTGATTGTTTGATTGATCATGATTGATGTTCAGTTTGATGTTTAGAGCGATTGTTGTTTTTGCTGAGTTTTCCTTGCTATTTGTTTGCCTGTTAATTTAAGCTCAATACAGTTTTCCCCTAGGGAATAATCAGGAGTTTTCCCCTAGTCAAAAACAAATAAGTTTATTATGAAAATGAACAATGATAACCAAGCCAAGGTGGGACATGACCGCAGTAGTTGGACAGGGACATGAAGCTCATTTTATGATAGGCATGTATGCATAATGATAGAAAAAGCAGACGGTCAACACACATTCCAATAGATGGAGAAGCCAATTCATCACAAATAATGCCTGTTTTCCAAGTTTTCACAATTTATTTTTGTTGCACTTTTTCAAATTTTATGATTTTTTTGTTGTTACCAAGACGCCTGTTTGGCAGGCTTTGACCAAGGTAAGAATTTTTTTGATTTTTGATTTTTTTTGTAGTTTTCTCTTTTTGATTTTTTTTTGTTGTCACCAAGATGCCTATTTGCCAGGTTTTCATCAAGGTGGCCATTTTTTTAGGACATTTTCTGATTTTTATGATTTCTTCAAGACTTTTTTTGATTTTATAATAGATTTTTTTAGGACTTTTAGGTATGCACTGGCTGCACTATGTGTAGAACTTCTTTAGATGAAGTCTATTCATTGGTTCTTAAAATATATTCCCTTATGGTATGGAAAAATGATATGCCCTCGATCCAAACACTGATACAATAACAAAAGGGCCTAACCAATTTGGCTAAAATATTCCTTTCTTTTCTTGATCCTGCTGATTATAAGGATTTTCATTTAGTACTAGGTCCTGTACCTGAAATGTCCTTGTTTTAACCTTGTGATTGTAGCTCCTATAAATTCACTGTTGATATGCTTTTAAGTGATCCACTACAAGTTGACGACGTTCATCCAACAGTTCTAGCTCTTGTAGTCTACACACTCGATAATCTTCATTAGAAATGATACCTTTCAAGAACACTCAAAGTTATGGTAGTTCAACCTCAATAGGCAAGATGACTTTAGATCCATTTACTAGGGCATATGGTGTGGCTCCTGTGGGTGTCTGGATGCTTGTATGATAGGCCCATAAAGCAGGGTTCAATTGGATATGCATGTAGACATCTAAATTTGACCACTCCCATATGGTCAAAATCCTATCATTTATTTATCTAATTCATCTATATTAAATGACATATTTAATTAATATTATCCCATTCTCTAAAGGTTTCTAAAAGTATTTAATTAAATACTTTATCCTTTACCATTTCCTCTCTAAATTAAATAAATGCATCAATTTGTTTAATTTATTCAATTATCCTCTTCAATTTTAAATTCATTCTTTCTCTCTCCTTGTCCCATCCTCCATAACCTTTTCATTAATCTGGATCAATCTAATTAATCCTTGACTAAGATGTGCACATCCTTAATCAAAATTAATGTCACATCCTCCATATTTGGCCACTTGCCTCTAATATTCATTAATTTTCCTAATCACCTCTTTGCACAACCTTAATATAATGACTTACCTTTTCTGGCATGTTCTTAAGTCAACCTTTCATGGTATTTACCTTATTAGGTTTGACCTCTTCCCCATGTGAATTATAAATTCACATTTATTCCTCGCATATATTTTTCTTCCCCATGACCTCTCATAGGTCACATCAGGTACATGGGACAAGGACCTCCTTTAGAAGGACCTTATCTTATCCATTGGGTTCTTCCAAGCATGTGAATTAAAAATTCACTTTTATTTCTCCAGCACCCTCTCCAATCTACATGTTGACAATAGTAGAATTTCTAAACGTCCTCACTTGTCACTTTCAGCCCCACTTGGGGACAAGGAATTCCTTTTTGAGGAAATCATCTCCAATCCCAGGGTACTTGCAAGTACCTTGGGATCACATGGCCTTTTCCATGTCACTTGTCCTTTTTCCATCTCACTCTCCACATGGCAAGATGTGAGGTCTTGTGAGTCCTCAACTCACCACAGCCCTCCATCTTGTCCATGATGGCTCAATCTCAACCGTCCATTCTTATTTAAATGGAGAGCCTTGGCTTCAAGTTAGAGAGGTTAGAGGTTGCAGATTAGAAAGCATTCAAGCTAGTATTGCATTCAAAGCCATTCTTGCCTTATTGCATTCAAAGCCATTCTTGGATTCTTGCATTCAAGCCATTTTGAAGCCATTAGTATCTCACCTACCATATTCCATCACTCCACCCACCTCCATTATTGCAAGAATTTTGTCATCAAGGAGCATACATCCAAGCATCTTCAAGGGGCAACCAACTCAACAATCTAAGCAAGAAAAAGGTATAACATTTCCATTTATTTTTGTTATTGTTTGTTTAGATTCAACTAGGCCTAATCCGAAGTGTTATTTGTGTTTTCTTTGTTGAATTTCCATGTTTTTGCATTTTAGACTTAGTTAAAAGACCTGGACACATTTCTGGCACGCCCGGTGGGACCCACATCACAGGTTTGTTCTTTCACATTTTTTGTTGTTTGACATTTTGCAGGTTCAGGAACATAGAGGCAGCCTTGCCCAGAACACAAAGGTGACTCCACCCATAAACAAGCAACTCCACCCACAAACAAGCGGCTCCACCCACAAATAGGTGACCCCACCCAACTTTCTAGTTTTTTGTTTTTTGTTTTCCTATTTTGTGTCCTTTTTGCAGGTTTTGACATAAACAGGCGACCCTGACCAACTTTCTGGTCTTTTGTTTTCCTATTTTCTGACCTTTTTTTTTGTTTTCTTATTTTCTAGCCTTTTGTATGTTCTGACACGGACAAGTGACCCTGCCCAAAGAGCCGGTTGTGCCCAAAATACAGAGGCGATCCTACCCTAAGAAAAGGTAAAACAAAGAGTTAGTTTTTCATTTTAGAGTTCAGATTCATGCTGTTATTCCTTATTGCTAACCTACTAATGTGTGTTTTTTGGTGAGTGTTTTTTTTTGCTAACATTTGTGCAACTTGTTAATGATTGTAGAAGACCAAAAACAACAAACTACTAACACATTTGCTGTAGGGGAGAAAATTTATATTCTCTAGTTAGTTGCTTGTGATTTTTTTATCTTAACTAGGCACATAGATTAGATTAAAAGAGGGTCAAAGAACTTGTTTACCATGTTTGAAAAGTGGGCTATTGATGTATCCAATCCCCTTGCACCATTTGGCGATCCTGGGTGAAGAGAAATCGTAGTCCACTTAAGTCCTTTTTTCCCTTTTCTATTTCTTAGTGGGACTTTCTTGGGGATTTCATCACCCCAAGGGATGATTCCAACCATGCATTATCGATGGGGTATATAAAGAGGCAAGGCTAAATTTGTACCTCAATCCAGTCAAGTCATGTATGGCAGAGCATTGAAGCTAGGGTGATACCTAGATAAGACGTGAAGAGTTGGTCTGAGCTCCTAGTATCTCGTTGGCTACTCTTGGCTCATGCCTATAGATGGGATGGTGTTCACGGTTGTGTCCCACGTACCATGTGTATATTGGGGACTCCATTAGTTGCCTTGTTCAACCTAGATAGAGGATTGTGTTGGCCATACCCTTAAAACTAAATCTTAGGATTATGCTGCTTGAACTAGCTTCTTTGTGCAAAACCAGTGCGCAACTGTTTAGACAAGTCAATTTTTCCCTTTTTCTTTCTATTTGCTCTATTTTTGTCCTTTGTCATAGCTATTTTTTCCCAAGTCAAGTCCATACCAACACACAAAGGCGACCTTGCGCCCGAAAGGGGCGACCCTGCCCTCAAAGGGGCAACCTTGCCCTCAAACAGGCAACCCTATCCTTAAAGGGGTGACCTTTCCCTTCTGTATCAGCTATTTTCCACTTGGACCAAGTTAAATTTGACCAATTTTCCTAGAGCTGGTGACCTTTCCCTCAAAGGGGTGACCCTGCCCTTAAAGGGGTGACTCTGCCTTGCCTGTTTCAACTATTTTTCACCATGTGTAAGTCAAATCTGAGCAATTTTTCCAAACAGGTGAGCTTGCCCTCCAAAGGGGAGACCTTTCCCTCTAAATAGTTAGTTTCATTCTTAATTTACTAGTTGTTTTCCCTTTCTGAACTTTCATTTTCCCATTTCGAGCATCGTTCCCTTGATTTGAGCATCCGTCAAGCCATTCTAAGTATCTGTTCACCCGATCTGTCTATTCGTTCAGCCGTTCTAAGCGTCGTTTTCCCTTTTTGACCATCTATTTTCCCATTTTGAGTATCTGTTCACCTGGTTCGTCTATCCATTCACCTGTTCTGAGTGTCGTTCCCCATTTTGAGCATCCGTTTTCCCATTTCGAGTGACTGTTCACCCATTTTGTGCACCCGTCTGCCCGTCTTGGAAGTCTATTCACCCCGTTTATCAACACCACTTGACTGTTTTTTAGACTAAGTTAAATCCAGAAGTTTTTTGTACCTATTTGGGTGACCCTACCCTTGTCTGAGCAACCTTGCCCATGTTTGGATGGCCCTTCCCTAGTTTGGGCAACCTTGCCCCAAAAATCGAGTGATCCTGTATCTATTACCCGAGCCTAATCTTTTTCTGCAAAACTAGTTTACTGGGACTCTGAAAAGCTTGTTGTTCTCCTAGTTGTTTTCACTTTCCATCCATGCATAATCCTCACATCAATCCATTTACATCTTGATCCATTTGCATCCAAATCATTATCCAGATCATATAGGTATATCCCTAATCATCCTTAGGTTACACATTCATTATCGTTTTCTTAATCCAAATCCTCTAAACTTCATTTGAAGTTATTATCCAAACTGACCTAGGTGCTTGAAATCGATCATCATCCTTCAACATTTGCTTAGGATTGCCATCCGTCCCAAGTCAGCCATCATCCTTGGCCCAATCAATCCCCTTCCATCTAAAGGTGGATTCGGTGTTGTGATCATTTTTTCATACTTTAATCTAATCAATTAGCACCTTAAGTCACCTAGGGTGATTTCTAAACTCAATTTAGAATCCCTTCCAATCATCCAATCTTATCAATTGTTTTATCGATCAATCTTATCCAATCTAATCCAATCACATCTTTATCCAACTATCCAATCAATCCTTCAATCATCATTTAGGTCATCTTTACATCACACCCTAGAGTTTAGTTGCATCTTGGTTCACCCAGTTGCCTTGCAATTTCATGCCCGTCTAGACCCGATCACAAGCAAAGAAGCAAATGGTAGAACAACAAGCCCAAGGTTCCCAGCCAAATATCCCACAAGATCCCAACAATGTTCCAAATATCCCAAAAGATTCCCATAACGGTGCTTCATCACAATCCAATACCGATGTTCAAAACATCACACCGCCTGGTGACGAAAACATGGTCAATCAAGTTGAGGTCACAGTTGATGAATACCTTAGTGATACCATCAATGTTCAAATGACGGATTTCCTTCTCAACGAGCGTGGGGATAAGATTCTCACCACTCTAACCATGAGAGGATTCAAACCACCATCCAATTTTGATGCTTCATAATATGTCGGTACCCACACCCTTCCAACACCTGAAGATCCACAAACTTCACACAACATTCTAGGGAATTAATATGTCCCCGAGAAGGAACCCATAGAGAATTGGTATCACCCTGAGTTCGAAAATGCTATGATGCATCAAGTCGCAAGTTATCCTCGCCTCCCAACCATAACTTCTACAACACAACCCAATCCTAATGACCCCTATGCTTATAGTATGCCATCATACATTCCATCTACTCCACCACTACCACTTCAACATCCTAGTCAGCCACTTGTCAATACTGGGGGCATATCTATTCTTGCATTGATGCCACATCCAAGATCTACACCCACTGGAAATTTACCACCACTTGAATTCCTGCAACCTCTAGTTAATCCTAACCAATCCACTACGTTGCAAGCATCGCCTCAACATATTGTTACTGCTATATCCTCATCTCAACCACCTCATCAACAACCTCCACAATAAAACATCATAGTTGCACAACATAATGTTCATATTCCTCAATAAAATTCTATCATTCCTATGCAACCACCACATCAAGTGGCACAAACTACATCACAGCCACAACAACCGCCCATGGTGCTTCTATAGCAGTACCACAACAACAACATATCCCATCTCGCCCATCTTACCAGCAACCACTAGAAAAACAACATCCACCTCAACATACCCACATTCCCATGCAAACACAATGTAATCCTATTAAACAATATCTATATCATCCTTCCAACACATATACCGCCTATACTGCTCCATCCCATCCTAATCCAAATCCCCATTAGGCTTCTCAAAATCAAATGTGGACCCAACCGCCACCTTACACCAACCCTTCACAATCACATGCACATCCTTATCAACAACTGTCAAATCCACAACCACCTCCATATGTCATGCAACAACCCACCGTTGTGTACCATTACCAATCCAATTCTCTGTATCTTCAGCAACAACGGTCCTATCAGCAAGGCACTCCATCCACATCTTACTATCAACAACCATTTTCATATCAATAAGGGGCTTCCACCTCTTCATACTATCAAAATCCTAAAAAACATCAGTAGGGTGTTCCATCCACTGCATATTATCAACAACAACCATACTACCAACAAGAAGCTTCCACCTCTTACCATCATAATCCAACATCTTCATATCCACCTTACATTAATCCGCAATCTGCTTACACCACTTAGATTCACCAAGCCCCCCCATATATATGTCAACCCACTTACGATCCAACTACCACTACACCATTCTCTTCATATCAACAATATCTGACGTACAATCAACTTACTCTGACTTCGACAACACCTATCAACAAGGACTTGGAAGAAGTGAAATCTATATTCAAGGATTTACAAGTAGGGACTGACAAACAATCATTTAAATTTGAGGACATTTGTCCCTATCCATTTGATCCCTCCATTTCCTTGGTTCCTTTCTCTAAACACTTAGAAATACCAAAGTTCGATAAGTACAAGGGAACCAAAGACCCTAAATCTCACCTTCAAGAGTTTTATGCTGACTATCAAGAAGTCATGCACAATGACAACTACCTCATGTGAATGTTCCCTAGGAGTCTACATGGAATAGCTCTTGATTGGTTCATGGGTCTTGAGAAGGGATCCATTAAATCCTTTGTGCAACTGTTAGAAGAGTTTATCTCCCACTTCTCCTTTAATCTAGAGAATGATATCGATACACTTGATCTCCTAAAAGAAAAAACTTTTACTAGAGAAACATTTGCAAGCTATCTTGAAAGATGGTGAGCCTTAGCCAGTCGGATGAAATCCCCATTGAGGGAAAAGGAAATGGTCACTTTTTTTTATTGAAAACTCCCATCTTGATATTGCCCACAACTTTAGACTTCACTATGTCACAACCTTTGCGGCCATAGTGGAGAAAGGTCCCATCTTGGAAAGATCCCTTGTTGCTAAAAGGAAAGTCAAAATCTTCAATTTTGATAAAGAGAGGTTCTTTGGGGACAAACCTCATTATTGGAATAAGAACAAGAATGTTGTCAATGATATTGTCACTGACACCAAACATGTCCAAGTGGCTAATGCCTCACAAAATCCACAATATCCTCCTCAATAGAATTTGATCCCAAACATAATAACCGTGCCACAAGGAGCACCTCGTCCTCAACAACAGTCAAATCAAAACAACCAAGGAGGAAAAAAATGTTAGTTTACTCAATTGGGAGAACCCCTTAGTGTCATCTTTAACAGGCTCCTTCAAGCCAATTTCCTGATTACTTATCTTGTGATCAAACCCATTGATGAATCCAAGCCTAAACCAACTTGGTTTAAAGAAAATGAGTATTGTGAGTATCACAAGATTAAAGGGAATACTTTTAATAAATGTCAATGTCTAAAAATATACATCTAGGATCTCATAGATTGGGGTGACATACATGTCGATGCCAACATGACATCCTCGTCTAATGCTCAACTGAATATATATCAGAATGCTTTTCCCAAGCATAACCAAGGTCCTCATACATCAAATTCCAATCTCGGGCCTAGCAACAACAACAACAACCAAAATAACAACACTAATAACATCACTTACAAAAATGTGTTGTACAGTTACCAAGACGTTGTTATGCACATCAAACAAGTAGAGCCACGTGTATCTATAATATGTATCAAAGGAAAGGACCCACAATGTGTTGTTACCACCCATCGTACCCATATCACAATCTCAGGAGCCTCTACATCTACCCAACTACCATCTGTTAGTTCACAATACAACATCCTTGATCACTTAGGAAAGACCTTGGCCGAGATTTCTATTCTGGATTTGCTTAAGTCTTCTCTCATACACCAAGATATCCTAAATAAGGCCTTATAGAGTACTCAAGTTCCCAACTACATGGATCCCGCACAATCCAAGCATTGGTAGGAAATATCTCAACAGCCTACCAATTAGGCTTCAGCCAAAAAGATATGCCCCACCTTGACTCAAGTCATAATCATCCCCTTCACCTTGAGGTTGGTGTAAATTTTCATAAAGTAAAAAGGGTATTGGTAGGTAATGGTTCTAACCTAAATCTTTGCACATTAAAATTCATCAAATAGGTGGGATACACCCAAGCTGACCTAAACAATCAAGTTATCACTATCAAAGCCTATGATAATGCAGAATAGATTCTGAGGGCACTATTTGTCTTCCTATTCAGGTGGGCTCCATTGTGCAATACACTATGTGTCATGTTCTAGACCTTGATCTTCCATATAAAATCCTCCTTGGCTGCCCATGGATTCACTCTATGAAAGTCATTCCATCCACTTATCACCAATGTCTGAAATTCTCATTTCAAGGAATGGAAGTAACTATACAAACTGATCCTCATCAATTTAAATATTTCCATGCATTAGAGGCTTCCTTTCCTCATTCTCACTACTTCCCTGGGGTAGAAATGGGGGCATCTCAGACATCAACATCCCATTCATCCACCAACACACTAACCACCACTCCATCATCCACATTTGATTCCACCATTACCAAGGTCCAAATCATTGACAAGGGGTGTGGTAAGTACGAAATGCATACAACATTGAACATGGAAACCATGCCATCCTGACCACATACATATGGCGAATCTTCTCATTCTATCCCCAAAGAAGAAGAAAAAACACTCTCACTCACTTCCAAGAACATGGGCTCGACAACATTCAAAGATCTGGGTTCCCTTCAAGATCAAATGGAAGATGATATCAGTTAGTGGGTTTACAGAGAAGAACCTAAGCCATCATGTCCCCTCATAGAATACTTCTAGGAGGTCTATCCACGTGCGTCCAAGTTCATTGAAAAGTGAAATTACCAAGGCAGAGGTCTTGGTATAGAAGAGCAAGGAAAACGACAACCCATCAAAGTATCTATGCGTCCAAGAAATTTGGGCTTGGGCTATGATCGAAAAAAAAAGGGTCTTGTAGCGTCAACTAGTGCTTCTAAAAATTTTAGTGTGGACAACAGTCTCCTTGAAGACATACTAGAGGAAGAATCCATCATACACATGTACGATGATTTAGATCACATTGACCTCCCTTCCATGTTCGACTACCTATACATCTGCACTATTGACCTATCCCTTAAACATCCCGAGCTTATTTACTATGACCTACAAGGTAGCACACCTCTCAGTACCTTTCCCTCAGTGGATTAGTATGTGCATCTCATGGGATTGGGGAAAGATGAATGCCCCAGTCATAAAAATAAAAAGAAACAAAATAAAAAAGGGTCACCTAGTGAAAACCTCTCCGAGGCACTTTGTGACTTTGAAAAAGAAAAAAACATAGGGCATATCTGATAGTGAAAACCTCAATGAGGTGCTAGAAGATGGGGACGTTCATATTCCCCTTGTAGGACCTCAACTATTCGGATGATCATCCATATTGATCAAAGAAACACATGAAGTAAATTTGGGAACAAAAGAGAATCCAAAAATAACTTATGTAGCCAAATCCTTATCAACAAAAGAGCACTCTACTATCGTCCATCTCCTCAAAGATGGAATTGTTAATTTTGCATGGGCCTATTCAAACATGCCTAAACTTGATCCTCCTTTGGTGGTACATCACCTAGACGTCCATCCTGATGCAAGACCTGTTAAACAAAATTTACAAAAAATGCATCCTCAAGTTGCCTTGCTAGTCAAGAAAGAGTTGGAGAAGCTACTGGAATCTGAGTTCATTAGACCTATTGTCTATTCTAATTGGATCTCCAACATAGTACCTGTCGCCAAACCAAATGGAAGCATCAGAATCTACACTGACTTGCGTGATCTCAACAAAGCCTGCCCCAAAGATGACTTCCCTTTGCCAAACATTGATATGTTCATTGACCTAACTGCTGGACATGAAATGCTATCCCTCATGGATGACTTTCATGGTTATAATCAGATTAAGATTTCCCTTGAAGATCAACACAAGACTACCTTCACTACACCTTGGGGTACATTCTGCTACAATGTCATGCCCTTTGGCCTAAAGAATGCGGGGGAAACATATCAATGTGCTATGATAGTCATCTTACATGACCTCATCCACATCATAATAGAAGACTATGCTAATGAAATTTTAGGAAAATCAAGAAAAAGGGAAGAACACCCAACAATTTTCAAAAATATCTTTGAACATCTGGAACAGTATAAGCTACGCCTAAATCCAAATAAATGTGTCTTTGGTGTCACAACTGGAAAATTTTTGGGTTTCATTGTCTCTTGTAGAGGTATAGAGGTTGATCCTACAAAGGTCAAAGAAATCATGGAAATGCCTCCACCTCGGAATCTGAAATAGTTAAGAAGCCTACAAGGCAAACTCCAATCCTTCCGAAGGTTCATTGCTCAACTAGTCGACAAGTGTCAGTCATTCACACATCTCCTGAAGAAAGATTCTGCCTTTAAGTGGAATCCACAATATCAACTCAGCTTCAATCAGATCAAAGAATATTTGGCTCACCTACATTCTTATGCCAACAATACCTAGTAAACCACTCCTGCTTTATATTTCTGCTACTTTTGTGGCATTGGGGGGCATTGTTGGCACATCACGATGAGTCATCCAAAGAAAGAGAAATTTACTACATCAAATGAACCTTAATAGGTTATCAATTAAAATATTCCCAAATGGAGAAGTCTTGCCTCGTTGTGGTCTTCATCTTGCAGAAACTTTGGCACTACATGCTTAGCCATCTGATCAAGCTAATCTATAAGGTTGATCCGCTTAACTATCTACTATCTAGAAAAACACTGACTGGTCACATGGATAAGTGGGTCATGTTGTTAAGTGAGTTCAACATAGAGTATGTGGATTGTAAAGCAATAAAAGGACAAGTAATAGCAGACCAGTTGGAAGATGCTCCATTAGTCAATGCTTATCCTTTAAAAACACAATTTCTTGATGAAGGAGTCTTTGCAGTTGCAAAAGCTACCACATGGACACTATAGTTTGATGGATCACACACAAACAATGGATCGGGGGCAGGAGTCTTGCTCGTCACCCCCCAGGGTGATTACATACCGAAGTCATTCATGTTGTGTAGTTTTTGAACACATGCTCTACTAAAAGTAGGGACCCTCTTTTGCTTGGTCTTTTGGCTCTTTTCTATGGCCTTGCCTTTTGGACTTGTCTTTGAAAATCTTGGGATTTTTGTTTTTGGTGCATCGGTCCTTTGGTCCTGGGTTATGGTTACCTTGGAATGTTCTTTATTGCTTATCTTGCTTGTAAAGTGACCCTATTGAGCTAACACTTTGAAAATTTTGGGTCTTTGGGTCAATCTCGGGTCTTTCCTTGGCTTTGGGATTTTCCTCCCTTGGTGGATTTCCCCGCTGCCTGGGAAACCCAATGAGGGCTGGTTTTGTGCTGTCTTCAAAGATTTTAATGCTTCATGGAATTTCATTTTCCCTAGAATTTTCTGAATTTCCTTCGCCTCATCGAATTCCTGAGCTATGTCTTTGGCTGTCTTGTTGCGGTGGTGCGGTTTACTGCCATACCGCAAGGGTCTGCATTTTGAGGTGCAGTAGCATGGAGGTAGTTTATCTGGCATTGTAGAAAAATGGTACCATGATGCCATAGATGTCTCCAAGCTGGGTTGCAGTTGTGCGGTTTACCACCATACCGTGAGGTTTGGATTGATGGCTAGTAGTAGTGTGGTTTTGATCACCTTGGAGGAGTTAGAAGGTCAGATTTGTCAATGAACAATGTGGGAATTATGTTGACTTCATGAGAATCTATTGCCTTAGGAAAATCCTAAAATCTGTTCCTCCTTCATTTTCCTGGGATGTGTTAAGTCTTGCCAGTTTCAGAGATTTCCATCCCCGACGAAATTTTTTGAAGATTTGTTATTTATCAAGAACTGAAAGGATTCATGGGTTAATTGTTAATGATTGTGCATTTCATGGTTGATTTGGATCATTTGAAGGTAGTGGCAAGTGGTTCTTGAGTATTGGATGCTAGTTGAGTAACTTTGCATGCTGGCTATGCTTTCATCGCAAAAATCTGCTTGGCCCATAATTCCCCAAAATCCCTTCTTGACCTGAATTCCGTGAAGGGGTGAAAATATTGAACTTTGAGAAAGGATGATTTAATGATATTTTAAGGGATTCTGATGGCTGTTTTGATCTCTTTGATGATTGAATATGTTTTTTGTGATTGACTAACTTGGATTCTCATACTATATTGGATAATTATTGTGGCCTTTTGGGTGCAGGTTGAATCGAGCAGGTAGTTGCTAGCAGGGCCGGGAGGGGGAAGAGCATACTTTGAAGATATTGCGGGATCCACGGGATACAACTGAGTACACTTTGCGGCCACAGGTAGGTAGAACCGGTTCGTACATGGAAGCTTTTCTCATTGGTTGTTCATCCGAGTTGGACATGACATGGAAATTTCAAACTGGTTCGACTCGATCAGAGTCATTCGTGATGCCCAACTTGGTTGTTGATCGATGGCTTATATTCAAACTCACATTATGTGCATGTTACCGTTCTGCTGCTTCGTATTAGTGAGACATTAATGGTGGAAGGGACCTGTGGGGTTTGTTCAATCTAAATAAGGATTTGTAGAGATCCTAGGTTGATTTGAGGAGGATGCCTGATGCATTCAGTGCGGGGCAAAAATTTATTGTTAGTTGTCTAGGCCGATATGGTTTGTGGTCGACCTTCTTTGTAACCCTAGCTCGGGCTGGCACATGAAAAAATATCTATAAGTATGGCATTTCACCTCATTTGTAGAGGGTTAGATAGTTGGTTAGTTTGTTAGAATTAGATAGAAGACAAACTAGAAGATTAGAGCAGAAGGTTAGAGTTAGGAGTTAGTCATATTTCAAGCAAGTGTTGTAACACAAAATATCATAATTGTTGCTATTACTGGGTATTCAATGCAATTGAAGACATTGTGTTATTATTGGTGCCTTGTTTTGATTGATTAATCTCACATGGTTCTTGTTCTATCTTTAAAATTGCTTGGAAATGTTTGAATGCATTTTAGACTTAGAGTTAAATGATTCGATAGTGATTGTGATTTAATGCTTGGAGTGTTGTAGCAATCTCTAGTTCATACTTTGGGCAACTTCTTGATTGTGGGTTTTCTTTGCAAAGTCAACCTATACCTGATATTTGTGTGCTTAGTTCAATTATTGGCATTTATCTAGTTCAATTGAATGAATGTCCATGATTTGAAAATCTTTAATTCCTTAGAAGATTGCACTGTTCCTGTGAGATTGCAGGTATAGCCTGGGTTGATCAGAAATTAGTTTTTGAGGGATTGGTCCATTCCAAGTATTTCATCATTAGTATTGTTGATTTTAGGAGTAATATTAATCTTAGGATTTCTGAAACCCTTTATCTTTTGTTATTTCTTTAACTTTGGTTAAACAAGGAATTCGAGTATCATTATATTACAAAAAATATGATAAGTTTAGAGTCTCCAACATTTTTTTTGTAAGGTCCCTTTGTGATTACCAACATTTTCACATTTATCACCGAGTTCTTTTGTTGCAAGTCATGACCAGACACTTGAGAGACCTTGGGGTTATCTCTTTGTTCATAGAGATCAACCTTTCAAGAGAGATAGGATACTAAATTATGTCTGAGTTGTTGGTGTGCAAAAAACACCATCATCAAGATTGGCACTAGAAGGAGGGCCAAATAAGCAAGTTGGAGCACTTTCTAAACACCCTTTCTCTTGAGAGACTTAGAAGGAGAACCAGATCTACACCAGGAAAAGAAGAGTTTCAAAAACTGCCACCTCCAACTAGGCCAAGAAGGACCAAAAGAAGGGAGGAGTTATCATCCAATCCATAATTTTCACCATCCTCACCCTCATCCACCTCATCCTCATTCGATTATGAGGCTAGTTTCATTCAACAACCCCAAACAGTCATCAATCAACCTTTACCACCTCCACCTCCACCAATGGCTTTCTTGGAAAATAAACCATCACCTCTATCCTTCAAGAACTACAATGTTATGCCCAAGAACCTTGAGCATTTCTTCTCTAAGTTCCACCCAAATTACCCTAATAGAACAACAGAGGAGCATATTAGAATTTTTCAGACTTGTCTAAGAGATAGAGGGATTAATCATGAGGATGTTGCATGCATACTTTTCCCTTATTCTCTGGGAGAGGATGCCTTTTATTGGTACAATCATTTACCTGCTGCATCCATTCATAATTGGAATGAACTTGAGGCTACATTTTTGTAGAAGTTTAAAATCCCCATCAATTCCAATGAGCTCTACCTATAGTTTATCAGGGTTAAGAGAGAAGTTAATGAGCCTATAGGGTCATTCAACAATAGGTTCCACCATGCATACACTAGATTGTAAGAACCTTATGTTGTAGATGATGCCACTACCTTAGAGGTCTATTTTGAAGCCCTTGATGGTCTTATATCCACCTTCCCTAAGTGGAGAACTAATCCCCCGACTATCTTGCTCACTACATATACAGAGGTTGTTAAGGTCAATACAAATCTGAGAGAACACTTGTCAGGACCCTTGCCATCTTTGGGACCAACTGCTCACCTTGGGCAAGTCCAAGCTCTTAACCAGGCACTGACTAATTACCCTCCCATCATGAATCCTATTCCACAATTTCCTTTGGTTCCTCACCCGGGTCATCCAATAAGTTAGGCTCACCCAATGCCCAGTTATCCACAACAGGGTGCCAATCAACCCCTTCATCCATAGCCACAAGATGGTTTCCCTACATATTTATAGAACTCATAAGTTTTGAATCAGTCTATGGTTCTTAGAGGAGTGTCAAGATACCCCCCAAACAATGTGAATTCAGTGCCTTATAGTTGTCCCGATAAGGAGAGGTTACATGAGCTAACTAAGCAAGTGAAGAAACTAAATATGGAGGTAACCTACTTGAGGAACTAGAACAACCAACTCTAAGCTGCTCAGAGGAGAATGCAATCAAATTACAATAGGGAGAACTGAGATGTTGCATGAGGGCAAAAATTTGACAAAGGGAAACACTCTGACAGAAATCATAATTTTGAAAGAGGACAAGGTTCTGGTCAAAACATTGATAGAGGGCAACAAGGTGGATAAGGGTTTGAAAGGAGATAGATACCTTAGTAGAATAGGCCATGGAACAACGAACCTAATAATGGAGGAGTCCCCACTCCACTTGATCAACCTTCCAATCAAGAAAAACCTCTAAGTGGAGTATATCTATCCAAAGCAGCTTTGTGAGGGTGGTGTAGGCTTCACAAGACAAGTCAACACTCTGAGCTTGATTGTATTGAATTCCAAACTACTGTTTCCATCTTTCAGTATGAAGTTGAAAAAAAATCCACTAGTCGGGAGTTGGTACCCTCAAATCCTTATGATTCCCCAGTTTTAGTGTTGAATCATGCTCCTTTCTGGAGGGATGAAGAGAATGAACCTTAAGAGAATTCAAGTGGCCAGAATGAGGAGGCTGAACAAGTGTTGAATGAAGATGAAATTTATTAGTTATTTAATGAAGGAACTGAGAATGATAATGGTCCCTTGGATGAGGAGGAAGCTGGTGTTGAAGAGGTACAAATGTTTCAACAACCTACAAGAAAGTATGATTTAAGGAACAAGCCTAATAGGAATCCACCAGTTGGTGGCCTATTTAATACATCTATTCCTCCAAACAATTTTACCACTCCACCGGACCCACATGCCAGTAATAATCCATCTCACCCTCATGTGCCAACATAATACTTTGCAAAATGAAGCAATGTTGATACAACAAAAGATAATCAGTCTGGTCATACTAAGGAGACCCACGCTGACATGAATGTGGGGCAATTAGGCGAATATGTAACTGAAGAACTCAGGAAAGTAAAGACGAGTCTTTCTACTTTTGAGTTGTTAAGGGTTCCTACAATCAGAATATAGTCCTAGGGTCTTTTAATTCAAGTCAAGCACCACAAGGAGTAGTAGTCAACAAGGTAGTTGGTAGGCCTCCTAGTTCACAGGCACCCAAAGGAAAAATTCAAGCACCACTTGGGGATAAAGAGAAATAAAAAGATAAGAATCAAGTTGCACGAGTTGAAACTTAGTTGAGCTTGTTCCAGGGAAAGATGGAAACCCCTCCCTTCCTAATTTCTATTCGTATGTTTGGGAAGAATCTGCATAATTGTCTTCTAGATTCAGAAGAATCTACAAATGTTAAGCCTTTTGTTATCTGTAGGGCTCTAGGTATTACCCCTGCAACCTCTCAGAAGAAGGTCACCTAATTGGACAAGACAAAGGTAAATATAGTGGGATAATTGAACATGATTCTCATGCAAGTTACTTCAGATCCTAGAGTGCAACAAGTAATTAATATTCAGGTGGCAGATATTCCTGACACTTATGGTTTGATTTTGGGTCGAGATTTCACCAAGGAACTAAATGGATACACATCCACAAATCATTCTCACATGTGGCTCCCCTGGAAAAGAGCCAAATCAAATCAGAATTGAAAGAGAACCCATAATGAAGTATGTGATCATTGAATATTAGAATACTTCAAATAAGATATTGGTGTCAGAAGTCAGCATGGGGAGCTATGTCCTGGCTACCCCTATTTCAGATACAGAAGAAGTCTTTATGTTGCAAAGATTCTCTGATGAATCCACATTAGAAGCCAACAGTCCTAAAGCACTACTTGAACAAATAGAGGAACTTGATGACCAGGAAGATAGACAACTCAGCTCGTTGGATAATTTCCAAGAGTTTATCCAGAAGTGCATGGAGGATCAGATCCAGCTGGGCAAAAATATGGATTTTAAGGAATTTTTTCTCCCTAATAGGTGCAGAGTTCACAATGCCCCTCACTCTAAGCTGGAATGTTTCCTGTGCCAAACTGTAGTGGAGTAGATACAAAGATCCATTAATCCAACCCCAGCTGTCAGGTTGGATATACAAAGCATTCAAAATGATCAAAGAGGAAAGAACCCAAGGCCTCCTGAAGAGCCTTCGAGCAGTAAAAAGGACAAGGTTAGTTCGAAGAAATCAGGAGCTGATGGTTGCTAGACATTGAGATTTGCTGGATCCAAATCAAAGCAGGGTGCTGGAGCAAGATTTGAACTGATCAGCCCTAAAGGTAAAACCTATTTTACTACTCATAGACTCTAGTTCTAGTGCACTAATAATGTAGCTGAGTATGAAGCTTTGGTTCATGGGTTATTAATGGCATTGAGAAAGAAAGTCAAGATCTTGCAAGTGTTTGGAGATTTTGAGCTGGTAGGTAAACAAGTAAGGAAACAATACTCATGCCATGATAGAAGGATGACCAACTATAGGCACAAAGTATGGGATCTCGTTGAAGGATTTGATACCTTCGACATCCGTTTGATCCCTCGAAGTAAAAATCAAACCCCAGATTCTCTAGCCCAAGCAACTAGTACATTGTAGCCCTTATCATTCTCAGGTTTGAAGAAGTTAACTGTGGAGCTCATTCTAGTACCTTTAGTGCCTAGAATTATAACCAATTTCTAGGTGTTTGAGGATGATGAGCACATCCTTGATTTTATTACTAGTTGTGATGTGTTTGCTTCTCAAGTGATTGATGAGGTAGAGCCTTAAGAGGCTGAAATGGACCTAGAAGGGGTCATTAACTTGAAAAATAATACCATCCCAAGAGGTATGGTGCAATTGGAGAGAATATTTGATTTGGATAAGATAAAATATCAAGAACAACAAGTGAAAGGGAGTCCCTTAGTAGTCAATGTGAAACATACAATATGGGGACCCAAGATGGTGTGAAAAATGTCTTTATTAGTAAAGTGTGAACTCCAGAAAAAAGGAGAGGAATTATTGATGCTCTACATACATATCAAGATGTGATAGCCTAGAGTTATGAGGACTTAAAGACATATGATACTTAGATCATTACACACACTATTCCCTTGAAGCCAAATGTCAGACCATTCAGGCAAAGATAGAGGCTAATTAATGCCTCGTTAGAACCCATCATTCAGAGGGAGGTACATAAGTTAATTTCAACATGAATAATATTTCCAATAAGACACTCAACATGGGTTGCAAACTTGGTTCTAGTAAGGAAGAAAAATGGAGAAATTAGATTGTGTGTTGATTTCAGGAACCTCAATAGGGCATCAGAAAAGGGCAATTATCTAGTCCCTTCACTGGATGAGGTTTTTCAAATTATCAATGGATATCAGATGATGTATTTTCTAGATGGGTACTCTTGATACAACCAGGTTATGGTACAATAAGAGGATAGGAAAAAAATTGCCTTTACTACAAAATGGGGGACTTTTTCCTATAGAAGAATTCCCTTTGGGTTAATCAAGGCTGAAGCTACATTCTAGAGAGCAATGGATATTGCTTTCAAGGACATTATTGGTAAGTGAATAATTATCTATATGGATGATTTGGAAATTTTTGCTAAGAGGAGAGATGATCATGTAGTAGATTTATGCAAAGTATTCCAAAGGTGCAGAGAGTTTGGCATCTCATTTAATTCGAAGAAATGCATCTTTGGAGTCACTGAGGGAAAAATGTTAGGATATGTCATTTTAGAACAGGGTATTGCCATTGATCTAGAACGAGTGGAGGATATATTGAAGATTCAGCCTCCTACAAGCAAAAAGGAAATGGAATCCTTCTTTGGGAAAATTAACTTTGTCAGAAAGTTCATCACTCGATTTGCAGAAATAGTGAAGCCCTTGAATGCTATGTTGAAACAAGAAGCAAAAGTTGAATGGAGTGTAGAAGCTAAGGAGGCATTTATAGAAATCAAGAGAGCCATTGCTAAGGCTCCAGTGTTGGTAAGTCCAAATTATGCCAAGGCTTTTTACATGTACTCATTTGCTTATGATCACTCTTGTACTGGAATGTTAACTCAGAAGTCTGATCAAGGCGATGAACATCCCATAGATTTTATGAGTGCTCCTTTAAAGGATGCATAACTGAGATACCCTAATATGGAAAAGAAAGCCTATGCCCTGGTCCGAACTATGAAGAAGTTCAAACACTATATACTAAGAAATAAGGTCTTTTCCATAGTCCCTAATCCTGCAGTTAAGTTGTTGATGCAGAATGAATTGTGAGAACGTAGAGCTAAGTGGGTAACCATGTTACAAGAATATGATATTGAGATCCAACCCATGAAATTGGTAAGGGGACTAGTATGATGAAATTATCTACTATCTATTAAACCAACAATGTCCTAAACACCTTAATGCAGTCCAAAGGAGAGATTTACGTATGAAGAGTGATAGTTTCATGATGAAGGGAGTTGTCTTGTATAAGAGAAATCATGAATTTTTTTACTTGAGATGTCTAGGGAAAGAAGAAGCTGGGAGAGCGATGTCTAAATTTCATGGCAAATATGGCACATACCATGGATCAACACCTTCCACTGCAAACCAGATCCTGAGAGCAGGCTATTAGCGGCCTACCTCATTCAAGGACACACATAACCATGTGAGGACATGCCATGTATGTTAGACTTTAGCAAGTAAGGAGAAACATGCAACCCTTCCACTTCAACTAGTCATAGAGGTAAAACCATTTACATAGTGGGGAATGGACTTTATAGGTCCAATCAATCCACCTTCCTCTGCAGGCCATAGGTATATTCTCACCATAACTGATTACTTTACCAGATGGACTGAGGCTCTTACATGCAAACAATGCACTTTTGAAGTGGTAATTAATTTCATTGAGTCAAGAATCATTAATTGCTTCGGATTTCCATTGGCTTTGGTTTGTGATAATGGTCCTACTTTTGCATCATTGAAGTTTTCTAACTGGGCTTATGATCATGGAATTGCCATAAAATTTGCATCTAATTACTATCCACAGGGTAATGGCTTGGCTGAGTCTTCCAATAAGAATCTTTTAACAGTCATCCATAAGCTACTAGAGAAGAATCCCAAGGACTAGCACACCCAGCTTAGATTTTCTCTTTGGGCAGACTGCACTAGACAAAAAACATCCCTAGGAACCTCTCCTTATCACTTAGTGTATGGTTTGCAACCTATATTTCCCATCTAGCTAAATATTCCTACCTTGCAATTTATTAATGAATATTATGATGGAGAGGATAAACGTAAAGCCCACTTGGCTGAACTATTGCACCTTGAAGAGAGAAGAGATGAGGCCCTAGAATTTTTTTCCAAACATCAGAGTGTAGTGAAAAGATGGTTTGATAGGAGAGCCAAGGTGAAAGCCTTTAGAATCTCTGACTTGGTTCTCTACTAGGATACAACCCATGATCGAAAAGGGGAGCATAGAAAATTTGACAGACTTTGGCTCGACCCTTATCGGATTGCAGAGATGTTGGGAGAATGATTTTCATTTGAAAAATCTCACTGGAGAAAATATCCCACTGTCTATCAATGGGCAGTATTTGAAGCATTATTTCCTATCTTGAGTTGTTTACAACTCTTCCCTTGTACATAGGTAGATTAGGTTTCCTTTCCATTTTTCTATTTTTCTTTTGTTAGGTTAGGGCTTCTTTTGTTTCTTTTGCTAGTTTTTTGTTGTTGGTTAGAGTACGTCCACTTTGGTTGGTTTTTCTTTCTGTTATGCTCTTGCTTTGGGTTTTCTTGCTTTCTTTTGGGCTTGTTGCATCTGTATAACTGGTTGCTTACTTGGGGCTATTTTGAGGATTTCTTTTACAAACTTTAATCATATTTTTGGAGTCAGTTGGTGGAATTCCTTCATCCGATGTTGCATATACTTGGAATTCGAGTCACTTGATTAAGTCAAATTCTGGAATGTATTTGGGTCTCATACTTTCACACAAATCTTAAAGTTTCTGAGGTTGCATATGGTCCTTATGAAGTTTTATTGGGTGAAAAATCTTGTATTCTACTCCAGCACTGTTGTGGTTCTCATCCCCCGAGTGTGGGATTCATTGCTTGCAAGGTGAAAGGGAAAGTTTAAAGATCTCAAAGAGAACATCAAAAAAAGAAAAAGGGAAAGAAAATGTTGAAAATCGAAGAAAATTTTCACCTTATCAGGGGTATCCTAGTATCTCTACCGGGGCTATGGATGTCTGGTTGATAGTAGAGCTATGCTAGGGAGGATCACAATGATAACCCCATCGAGGCTATGGACGCCTGACTGGCAGTGAAAGCTCTATCCAGGTTGCTTTTGGATTTGGAATCCTTATGTAGCCCTATCAAACTAAGTTTGGTCCCTATTGCAACTAAGGAAAGGGAAATGAATGCATAGACACACACTTCGACCTTGGTGCAGGAAAGGTCTACTTGTTTATGATTTCTGAAACCTTGTCCATAGGTAACCTGATGCATCAACTGAAACCAAAGATTCTGGGTTGATTCCAATTTGTCATTGAAATGCTCTAGAGAATTTCCCTAATGGAGTCACCATTTGTTGTGTAGTTTTTGCACACATGCTCTACTAAAAGTAGGGACCCTCTTTTTCTTGGTCTTTTGGCTGTTTTCTATGGCCTTGCCTTTTGGACTTGTCTTTGAAAATCTTGGGATTTTGGTTTTTGGTGTGTTAGTCCTTTGGTCCTGGGTTATGGTTACCTTGGAATGTTCCTTACTGCTTATCTTGCTTGTAAAGTGCCCCTATTGAGCTAACACTTTGAAAATTTTGGGTCTTTGGGTCAATCTCAGGTTTTTTCCTGGCTTCGGGATATTCCTCCCTTGGTGGATTTCTCCTGCTTCCTAGGAAACCCGACAGGTGTTGGTTCTGTGTTGTCTTCAGAGATTTTAATGCTTCACAAAATTCTATCTTCCCTGAAATTTTCTAAATTTCCTTCGCCTCATCGAATTCCTAGGCTGTGTCTTTGGTTGTCTTGTTGCGGTGGTGTGGTTTACCACCATACCGTAGGGGTCTGCATTTCGACCTACGGTAGCGCGGGGGTAGTTCATCTGGCGTAGTAGCGTGGTGGTACCATGATTTCGCAGATGTCTCCAAGTTGGGTCATGATTGTGTGGTTTATTGCCATACCTTGAGGGCTTCACACTTGGGTCACGGTTGTGCGGTTTACTGCCATACCACGAGGGTTGGATTGGTGGCTAGCGGTAGTGCGGTTTTGATCACCTTGGAGGAGTTAGAAGGTCATATTTGTCAATGAACAAAGTGGGAATTATGTTGTCTTCGTGAGAATCCATTGCCTTAGGAAAATCCCAAAATCCATTCCTTCTTCGTTTTTTCGGGATGTGTTAAGTCTTGCTGGTTTCGAAGATTTCCGTCCCTAATGAAATTTTTCGAAGATATGTTATTTATCAAGAACTGAAAGGATTCATGGGTTAATTTTTAATGATTGTGCATTGCATGGTTGATTTGGATCATTTGAAGGTAGTTTCAAGTGTTTCTTGAGTATTGGATGCCAGTTGAGTAACTTTGCATGCTAGCTATGCTTTCATCTCTAAAATCCGCCTGGCCCGGAATTCCCCGAAATCCCTTCCTGACCTGCATTCTGTGAAAGGGTGAAAATATTGAACTTTGAGAAAGGATTATTTAATGATATTTTAAGGGATTCTGATGGCTATTTTGATTTCTTTGATGATTGAATATGTTGTTTGTGATTGACTAAGGATTCTCACACTATATTGGATACTTATTGTGGCCTTTTGGGCATAGGTTGGATCAAGCAGGTTGTTGCTAGCAGGGTCGGGAGGGGGAAGAGCATACTTTGAAGATATTATGGGATCCATGAGATACAGATGGGTACACTTTGCGGTCGCAGGTAGGTAGAACCCATTTGTACACGGAAGGTTTTCTCATTGGTCGTTCATTCGAGTTGGACTTGACATGGAAATTTCAAACTAGTTTGACTTGATCAAATTCATTCGTGATTCGCAGCTCGACTGTTCATCGATGGCTTATATTAAAACTCACATTACACGCACATTACCATTCTGTTGCTTCATGCTGGTGAGACATTAATGGCGGAAGGGACTTGCAGGGTTTGTCCAATCTAAATCTTGATTTGTAGAGATCCCAGGTCAATCTGAGGAGGACACCTCATGCATTCAGTGCACGGCGGCGATTTATTGTGAGCTGTCTGGGCCGATATGGTTGGTGGCCATCCTTCTTTGTAACCCTAGCTCGGGCTGGCACATGATGAAATCTCTATAAGTATGGAATTTCGCCTAATTTATAGAGGGCTAGATAGTTGGTTAGTTTGTTAGAATTAGATAGAAGACAAACTAGAAGATTAGAGCAGAAGGTTAGAGTTAGGAGTTAGTCATATTTCAAGCAAGTGCTGTAATACATAATATCAGAATTGATGCTATTACTGGTGATTCCACGCAAGTGAAGACATTATGTTATTATTGGTGCCTTCTTTTGATTGATTAATCTCGCATGGTTCTTGTTCTATCTTTAAAATTGCTTCGAAATGTTTGAATGCATTTTAGACTTAGAGTTAAATAATTTGATAGTGATTGTGATTTAATGCTTGGAGTGTTGTAGCAATCTCTAGTTCATACTTTGGGAAACTTCTTGATTGTGGTTTTTCTTTGCAAAGTCAACCTATACCCGATATTTGTGTGCTTAGTTCAATTATGGGCATTTATCTAGTTCGATTGAATGAATGTCCATGATCTGAAAATATTTAATTCCTTAGAAGATTACACTGTTCCGGTGCGATTGTAGGTATAGCCTGGGTTGATCAGAAATTAGTTTTTGAGGGATTGGTCCATTCCAAGTATTTCATCATTAGTATTTTTGATATTAGGAGTAATATTAATCTTAGGATTTCTAAAACCCTTTATCTTTTGTTATTTATTTGAACTTTGGTTAATCCAGGAATTTGAGTATCATTATATTATTAAAAATATGATAAGTTTAGAGTCTCCAACATTTGTTTTGTAAGGTCCCTTTGTGATTACCGACATTTTCACATTTATCACTGAGTTGTTTTGTTGCAAGTCATGACTTGACACCTGAGAGACCTTGGGGTTATCTCTTTGTTCATAGAGATCAACCTTTCAAGAGAGATAGGATACTAAATTTTGTCTGAGTTGTTGTGCAGAAAATGCCATCAACAATTCAGATTAGCCTTTCCTTGTACCAACAACATTGTTGAATATGAAGCTCTTCTCACCGGCCTTAGAATTGTAGTCCAATGGCGTATCACTCACTTGCAAGTCTTTGGTGACTCCCAACTTGTTATCAAATAGGTCAATGATGTGTTTCTAACAAAGGATCATAAACTATTACCATATAAACATATGGTAGATGACTTCAAAAATTACTTCACCTCCATCCAATTTGATCAGATACATAGAGTACAGAACAAAGCAGTTGATGCAATGGCTACCATTGGTTCTCTCCTTGACATGCCCAAAGATTGTACTGAATGTGAGTTTCTCGTGGAGAAAATTTTAATCCTTGCATATGATATCCCTGAAGGTGAGATGGTGTGTGATATTGTAGGTCCTACATCACCCTGGAATCATAACATATACACCTACTTGTGTGATAACACCCTCTTTTCCCCATGTCTTTAATTGACGTTTCCATCTACCCAATGGGTGAAACTGATTTTCACCCTCTACCCATTTTTCTAATCTACTCCTATCCCAAAACCCATGTTTTAAAATGACACTAAAATTCACAAATAAGTCAATAAATGCTAAAAATCACAAAGGGGGTTTTGGGCCTAACATGGTGTGGGACTGCTCGCTCAACGTAGAATCTCTGCACCTCGTCTCTTTGGTGAATGATTTCATCATAATAGTCCTTTGAAATCTTCTCTCCTCATCTCTTTCCTCTTCTTTTCTCTCACTCTCACTCAACTATCAGCTGTGCAAATGAGGAATAGTAATTCTAAAATTACTACTTATAACGTTCCCCCCCTTTTTCAAATAAAGGGTATTTTTTGCCTTTGTTTAACCCTCTTTTAATTCAACTAATTTTCTAACTTCTTGGGGCCGCCATTTGCACCCCAGGTGTCCATTTGACTCAGTTCAAAAGCCAATATTCATGGTTTTTCGAGCTCTTTTCAATGGTACCTTCCATTTCTTCATATAGAGAAGTCTCCTAGGGCCCCTTTTTCTTCTCCAACCACCCTCTCAAGGGGGCATACCCTACCATTTTCATCCATTCCTTCGTCTTGGTCATTTTCCCACAAGATTGGGGCATCTCCTTTCACTTCCCTCCATTTGGGAAGCTCATGCAACCCCTCCCATGTTGGGGCATATTTTTCTAGTCGCTTCCTCTATAGAGTCATCTACATTTTATTTTTCTTCGAAACACTGTTATTTTAACAATATTTTGAAGAGGGGCAAAATGTAGACATCCAAATTTGACCACTCCCATGTGGTCAAAATCCTATCATTTATTCGTCTAATTCGTCTATATTAATTAAATGACATATTTAATTAATATTATCCTATTCTCTAAAGGTGTCTAAAAGCATTTAATTGAATACTTTATCCTTTACCATTTCCTCTCTAAATTAAATAAATGCATCAATTTATTCAATTATCCTCTTCAATTTTAAATTAATTCTTTCTCTCTCCTTGTCCCATCCTCCATAACCTTTTCACTAACCTGGATCAATCTAATTAATCCTTGACTAAGATGTGCACATCCTTAATGAGGATTAATGTCACATCCTCCATATTTGGCCACTTGCCTCTAATATTCATTAATTTTCCTAATCACCTATTTTCACAACCTTAATATAATCACTTACCTTTTCTGGCATGTCCTTAAGTCAACCTTTCATGGTATTTACCTTATCAGGTTTGACCTCTTCCTCATGTGAATTATAAATTCACATTTATTCCCCCCATGTATTTCTCTTCCCCATGACCTCTCATAGGTCACATCAGGTACATGGGACAAGGACCTCCTTTAGGAGGACGTTGTCTTATCCATTGGGTTCTTCCAAGCATGTGAATTAAAAATTCACTTTTATTTCTCCAACACCCTCTCCAATCCCCATGGTGACAATAGTGGACTTTCTAAAAGTCCTCACTTGTCACTTTCAGCCCCACTTGGGGACAAGGAATTCCTTTTTGAGGAAATCCTGTCCAACCCCAAAGTACTTGCAAGTACCTTGGGATCACATGGCCTTTTCCATGTCACTTGTCCTTTTTCCATCTCACCCTCCACATGGCTAGATGTGAGGGTTTGTGAGTCCTAAACTCAACACATCCCTCCATCTTGTCCATGATGGATTAATCTCAACTCTCCATTCTTCTTTAAATGGAGAGCCTTGGCCTCAAGTTAGGGAGGTTAGAGGTTGGAGATTAGAAATAATTCAAGCTATATTGCATTCAAAGCCATTCTTGCCTTATTGCATTCAAAACCATTCTTGAATTCTTGCATTCAAGCCATTTTGAAGCCATTAGTATCTCCCCTACCATATTCCATCACTCCACCCACCTCCATTATTGCAAGCATTTTGTCATCAAGGATCATACATCCAAGCATCTTCAAGGGCCAACCAACTCAACAATCTAAGTAGGAAAAAGGTATAACATTTCCATTTTTTGTTGTTGTTGTTTGTTTAGATTCAACTAGGCCTAATACAAAGTTTTGTTTGTGTTTTATTTGTTGCATTTCCATTTGTTTTGAATTTTAGACTTAGTTAAAACACCTGCACACAATGCCAATCATGTCTAGACTCATTAACAATTTTCTTGAGGATCTTTAAAATAGTTTTGTTTGAGGCCTCTACTTGGCCATTTTCTTGAGGGTAATATGGCGTAGAAAACTTATGTTGGATATGAAACCTTTCACAAAGTTCTTGAAGCTCCTGATTTTTGAAAGTTCTACCATTATCAATGACAATGGACTAAGGAATACCATACCTACAGATGATTTATTTCAGGATGAACGATGCAATTTGTTTTCCTGTGATGGTAGTTAAAGGCACAATTTCAACCCACTTTGTAAAGTACTTTGTGGTTGTAATGATGAACTTGTGTCCATTGGGTGTCGATGGGTGAATTTTACCTACAATATCTAATCCCCACTGACAAAACGACCATGTTGATGTGAAGGGCTGAAATTCTTGTGCTAGTGCATGGATAAGATTACCGTGGATTTGACATTTTTGACATTTCTTAACAAACTAGAAAGACTCCTTCTCCATTGTCGACTAGTAATACCCAAAACAAAGAAGTTTCTTTGCTAGGGTAAGTCCATTTGAATGTGCTCCCAATCCATGTTGAGTATATGACCTATCAAAATATAATACTCATTGTGTTGTTATAGTAAAGACATCAATATCTGGAAATTCAATGTGTAGGGGATGATCATCATGCATCGGTACTTCAACTAGCTGGTCAGTGATGGCTTGGAATTTGATTGCTTCTATGTCGACATATTGGATGTCAAACTCACTGAGTATCATTACCCACTTGGATAATCTTCCTGTCTTATTTTCTTTGCTAAGGAGATATTTCAGCAGATCTATCTTAGCTATGAGTTTGATTGTATGAGTCAGCATATAATGTCACAATTTTTGTGTGATGAACACTACTGCTAGACAAGATTTCTCAATAGATGTGTAGTTGATTTCATAGCCATTTAAAGTTCTACTAATATAATAGATTGCTCTCTCCTTTCCTATTGAATCTTCTTGTGCTAACAAAGCCCTAATGATCGTTCAGTTGTGGCTATGTACAAAAAGAGTGGTTTTCCTTCTGCTGGTGGTGCTAGGACAGGTGGAATCATTAGATATTTCATCAGTTGATTGAAAGTTGCTTCAAATTTCTCGTCCCATCTAAAGGAAACATTTTTGTGCAGCAAGTGGGTAAAAGGATGGGTCTTATCAGCTAGTTTTGATATGAATCTTTTGATTGACTGAAATCTACCTTGAAGGGATCTTAACTAACTAATATTCTTTGGAGGTGACATTTCCATGATAGCTTTCACTTTTGTAGGGTCCACTTCAATGCATTTCTCTGAAACTATGTATCCTAATAGCTTTGCCGATGTCACCCCAAACACACATTTCTTTGGATTCAAACATACGTTGAACTTCTCTAGTTAGGTGAATATTTTGTCTAGTATCTCCAAGTTTCCTTCTCTAGTGAAATATTTGGCCAGAAAGTCATCCACGTAATCTTCCATAAAGGTATGCATCATGTCATGAAAGATGGTTGTCATGGCTCATTGATAGGTGGCTCCCATGTTCTTCAATCCGAAGGGCATGATGTTCCAACAAAAGGTGCCCCACAAGAATGTACAAGCTATTTTATCTTGGTCTTTGGGTGCTATCTTGATTTGATTATAACCGGAAAAGCCATCCATCAATGATAACATGCCATGACCTATTGTTAAGTGTACAATGATATCAATGTTTGGCAAGGGAAAATCATCCTTTGAAACAAGCTTTATTAAGGTCTCTCAAGTCTGTAAAAATCCGCATGTTGTTATCAGGCTTTGAAATAGGTACAAAGTTGGATATCCATTCAGAATAATCAATGGGTCTAATGAATCCTACATCCAATAATTTATTTAGTTCTGCCTTCACCAATAAGGCAATATGGGGATGCATTTTTCTCAACTTTTTCTTGACTGGTTTGACTCTTGGAGGAGGGATAAGTGATGCATGATGAGATCCGGGTCTATCCCTGGAATGTCTACATATTACCAAGAAAAGTTGATTTTCCACTCCTCAAAGAACTTGATAAAGTTAGGCCTCTCTTCTTCTGTCAAGGATTCTGCTAGATGGAGAGTTTTCAGTTTTTTTGCATTGCCGATATTGATGGACTGCACTGGCTCTATCAAAACTTTGGATCTCTCTTGGAAGTGCTCTAGGAGAGTTTCAAATTTCCCATCCTTTGGCACCTCAGAGAGGTTTTTTTTGTTGGATGCACTCTTTATTTTTATTCTTTCTTGATCTAATACTGCCATAGAATGGTTTTCACCATCATATCTTTCTTTTGTTTTACTCATTTTATAGCTGGGAAATTTGGAACTCTCTTGTTTGGAATCTTCATTATGACGCTTAATGGTGGAGTCTATTTCAAGATAGTCAACATAAAGGAAGTTCATGATAGCATCATCATTTGAAAAGGTGGGGATATCAATAGGCTCAGTTTGGTCCCAATCTATGAGTTCAGGATGTATCAATGGTAGGGAATCATTAGATTAGTCTAGGTCAGAGGCCATAAGGGTCCTGATGTTGACATAATTATCGAACAATAATATGGAAAGGTCAAGGTCTATGATGTCAATCTCCTCTGAATGATCTATCTCGCTAGAAGTCTGATCATCTTCACTCGAGCCATCGATAGGTTGTGATCCAAATTCAAATGGTCTTAACCTGGAGCTTTGTCCCTCCTCGAGTGTGGGTGTATACTTGTGTACTACATCAATTTACTTATCATGATAAGAATCTTCTGATAGCAAATCCCACTCATATTCATTGGAATCAGTTTCATAGTCGTCGCTTGCTTGCAGTTGCAAGATCCGTTCAACAAACTTCTATTTTAGTTCCTCCCTTGCTTCTTCATCCCTTTGATGCTCTTTATATCCCAACCTTGTCTTATCTTTTAGATTGGTTATGATGGGTTGGATGGGTTCCATGATGCCTTCTTTCCTTTTTCCAATAGGTCCTTGTCCTTCGTACCCCATCTTTTCCAAGATTGAAAATCCTTTGCCATATTGTGTAGTCTGTACATTAGCCATTTCTGCTTGAGATTCAGTTTCATCCTTGTAGATCTAGTTTAGAATATATTTGTCATCATATTCTTCTTCTTGAGTGCTTTCTTTTATGAATCGACCATCAAAAAGTGTGATAGGATGTGACGATTGTTGTGATGAGGTTGATGGTTGACCATAGGACTTTGGTGAAGATAATTTTGAGAGATAGAGGGATTGATCAATGGAGTACTCAGCTGCACCTTTATCTTTGATTTGGGCCTTTTTCTCAAGTTTTCTGGACAAAGCATTTAGTTGGGCTTACTGATTGGTGGATGTAGAAGGGGAAGCCTCTTCCTTTTTCTCAAGTTGTTTAGATGACGAACTTGTTCAACTTTATTCATTTGAGGATTTGGAAATTAGTTTCGACAAGGAATTTGAATGGCTTGCATTATTTTGGGTGGTAGATGGGGAAGAAAAGGCTTGTCGGTTATGAGGCACAAAGATATCCTGGACTGACTTTAGGGTATTGCAATATTGAGATCTATTGGAATTAGCGATAATAGTGATCTCTTGCCCATTGCAAGGGAACTTTAGACATTGATGGTAGGTTGAGGGGACTGCTTGCATCTCATGGATCCAAGGATGACCCAAGAGTATCTTGTATGTCAAATCTTTGTCTAGAACTTAACAAATTACATCTTTTTGGATTGGCCCCACCTAAATTGGCAACACAATTAGTCCCTTTGAGGCTATTTCTTCGTCATCATATGCTTTGATGGTGATCTTTTTCCTCGGATCTATTGCATGTTCAGAGAATCCTAGTGCATGAACAAGCTTTAGAGTACATATATTGAGACCGAATCCTTCATCTATTAAGTTGAGCTTGACTCTATTTTTATGTATTAAAACTTCAATGTGAAGCACTATGTTATGGGGATGAGTGATGGATACGTCGTCATTTTCTAAAAAGGATAGGCAATGAGGTTCAACCAAGTGTCCCACCATGGCTTGGAATGTGCAAACTTCCAAATTATTTGGTACTGTTGTATCCACTAGGGCCTTTTCCAAGATTTGTTTGTGGGTGGGTGAAATATTGAGGAATTTCAAATTATTTGGTTATCCATTGTAGCCATGTCTTTTCAAATGTTATGGAATTGATTAGATATGATATTAGTGCCATTGATGGTGTCGTGTCCATGTTGAATTAGAGTGTCATTGCTTTGATTGTTGGCTACAACAATGTTTTGAGTGTTATTGATCTCAATGTCATTTTTTTGATCTTCAACGATTGAGATATGATAGATGGTAGTATCATGAACATAACTTAAATTTTTCCCTTTGTTGTTTGTCGTTGCGGATTCCCCTTTGTCATAATTCGGTAGGGGATTATTGAATAACCTGTGATCAGTGTTTGCTTGGGGTCCTTCTATTTGTATGATATTTTGATCAATCAGGTCTTGCACCTTGTGCTTTAATTGCATACACTTGTTTGTTAGATGGTCTTTGTATAGATGAAATTCACAATAATGGGCATCATTCCACCATGATGATTTCACTTTTGGCTCAAAACCTCTGGTGTCAGGTAAAGTGATAAGTTTTTCTACAAGAAGTTCTTTCAATGCAGATTCTAGTGATTGACCCAAAGGTGTGAATTTCCTACGATTTGATTGCATTTGATACGGTGGTGGATGACATGGAGCATTGTTTTGGTTATTATTTATATTGTTGTTCTAATTTGTGTTTTGGTTGGTGTTGTTTTGATTGGGGGTTTGGTTGGTCTTAGGTGTGATTCTCGATAGATTAAAGACCGGTTTGGCATTATGTGTTTTAGCTGAAGTATAATTGCCAGAATTCTTCTATTTTTGCCAAAAAAAAATGGTTTATCATTGTTTTCATTGTAAATTTTCAAGATTCCTCTCTTGACCAAAGCTTCTCTGATTTTAATCCCATTTTCTATCAATTTCTGAAAAAGTTGGTGGACATTGCAATTCAAGCCTATAACTCATACCATCATTTAAATTGTTAATGACCACTTCCATCTTTTCCTTTTCTGGTATAGCACGAGGATATCTTGCAAATAATTTCCTCCACCTTTATAAAAATACAAGGATTCGCCCTTTTTTTTGTTTAACATTGCAAAGGTCCTTCATTGTGATCTAATATTGAATGTTATAAGAGTATTGGGTGATAAATTTGTTGACTAATTCCTCAAAGGATTTGATCCCTAGGGGTAATTGCGAGAACCATTACATACATTTCCCTCCCAAGCTTCATGGGAAAAATCTCATTAAGTATGTTTCCTCATGGGAAAATTCAAGGCTCATGGTTCTAAATTCCCTTACATGATCTATGGGATCTGTTTTACCATTGTATTTATCATATTTAGGGAATTCACAATGCTTGGGGAATGGTATCATGTTGATAGTTGGATCAAAAAGTTATGGGCATATGTATTGTATCGTGTATCTTTTTGTAGTTCCCTTTTGCATGTCAAGAAGTTTTTGTTGAAGGTTTTGCATTTGATTGGTTAAGGCAGTCACTTGATCCATATTTGAGGGGATAGTTTCAGTCTTCTTGGGTTCTCTTTTTAGTTGATTAATGTCAAAGTCATCAGGTAATTTAACACCTTGTTTAGCCAACATCAAAAGGTATTTTTCTCCATCCTTTTAAAAAACCTTTTTTAGGAATTTGTGGAAATTTGGGTCTTGTTGAGCTTGTTGGATGTCTTCCTCATTTATCTCTTCAGTTTTAGGTGTGTGAAATTTATGGAAGGGGTTTTCCCCAGCTTCATCCATTGTATCTTGAGTTTCTAGTTCTTTTTATTGGAGTTTCTACTTTTGGGATCTTGTTTGAATGGACATAAAAGTGATGGAAGTTTGACTAAACTTAGATCTTTGTTTGAGAGTGCCAAAAGGACTAAGTTAAATCTGATTAGACAACGTTTGTTTCACTATGAAGGATAATAAATCTTGATAAAGGATGATGAATCTTGATGGTAAAGATTAGTTGCTAATAAGAGATAGGTGTGATGATGAGGCACTTTTAGATGTTTGATCAAATTTTAGGTAAAGTATTTTCACTTGAAAATTCTAGTTTCAACAATTTTAAGGCTCTGGTATGATTGAGGAAAGGTTCTAAGCTAAAAAATATCCTAAATTGTGAGGTTAAAATTTGGACAGACAAGGAATTTAGCTCTTTGGTTTAAATTTTTATGGATGTGCTAGAATAGTGAACCAATGTGCTAAAAGATAGATGCTCTAAGGTATGGCCTGGATGTGCTAAAATATTGGAGGTATGCACTAGAACATGCTATGGATGCTCTAAAACAATAAATGGATTTGCTGCAGGATGACATAGATGTGCCAAAATAGGGGATGCATGCACTGGAGGAGTAAATGGATGCACTAAAGTATGAAAGGGATGTACCAGAATAGTAAATGAATGTGCCAAAAGATGAAAGGCATGTGCTAGGGTAGTCAATGGATGCACTGATTTAGAAAATGTTCTCTGGTTTTTGATAGTTTGATGGATTTTTCTAGTTTTCTGGAAGAGAATTTGATTGTTTGATTGGGATGTTCTTCTAAATCAGTGGTTGAAGATTTCTTTGTGTGATATTTGTTTAAAATGTCGTTTTAAAACAAAAAATGTAAGACACATCAAGCAAGTACAATCCTAGGTTGTGTAAGACAATATTTACCGGATTCCCATTTGGATTACTCTAGTTGTGCTTACTTTTAGCGGATGATTAGAGGCTTGACCACATTGGCTCCCCTCCATGGCACTCACTTCTCGGTTCAGCCAAGCCTCAGTTCTCATGAATCTCCCATGAAAAAATTTTCATCTCTACTAAAAGCCACAAGAATATGGGACTGCTTCGGAGGTTAGACCTCTTGCACCAACAAATAGAAATTGAATTTTTGGCTTACTACAACAAAAGGTTTTAGTATAGGAATTTCGTTCCTAGGGGATCATCCATATAGAAAGAGACCATTGCTGCCCTTCTTTTCAGAACAATCCTCATGATACTTGAACTTTCCTTAAGTACCCACACTTATATACCGACTGGAAGTCGCTCTGCTTTAGCGTGTTACCGGTTGGGTCATTCCCTAGGGTGATTACTTTTTTCCACCAGGCAGGCCCTCTAAGGATAAAATGCAATAAAAAGAATGGGTCTAGCTTTTTGGTCACCCAGTTAAGGGGAGAGCATATGCCTACCACTCCACAAACACAAAAGACATGGTCTTCAATTATCCTTCTAATTAAGCTATGTTCCTAACTTAATCAAAAGAAAATAACAATAAATGCTAGCTCCTACAAATAATCTTTAGTAGTTTCAATTCATTGGTATTTGACAACGTTCTTATGATTTTAGTAGAGTCTCTGACAACGTTTAAAACACCTACAAAATAGAGAAAAAAATTAGTTCTCAAAATTTATAAAATCTACAAAATAAAACAAATGCACCATAACGGCAAACAGATGTGCTAACAAATCACACAAATGCACTAAAATACACTATGAATGCACTAGAATAGTGAATGTATGCGCTAAAAGAAACTATGAATGTACCATAAAACTCCCTGTATGTGCCAACATATGGTACGTATGTATTGCACAATTCCACAGATGCACCGGAATAGGGCCTAGATGCGTCGAAGAATGCTTCGTGTGCATCGACATAATTCATGATCGTGCTAAAACTTTTCACATTTGAACCTATAAAACACACTTTCCAAAAAATATTAAAAGTAGGGGCTAGGGCCCCATAGTGGGCACCAATTTATGTGTGCTATAAAATGGGGAATTAGTAATTGTTAAATCCAATGCACATCAATGAAACATCTTACATAAAAGGAATTGAAATAAAAAACTAAACTGCTATGGCTATCCTTTCAAATCATCTCATTGCTCTCTAATCTTAAGGATCCTCAAATTCATGCTCTCAAATTTGTATGTTGCACTTGAATTCACAAGATGGCAACCTAAGAAATGAGAAGATTTATGAAATGCAAAGCTACATGCCTACATTAACATATTTTTGTATTTTTGATATGAAGGTTGAATGAGATATGAGATTGTTGCTATGTAAATGAAGCTAAGATTATTGTTGTTGATGTAATGCAAATCTAAATGCAATCCTATGATAAACACAATAAAAACTAATGCTATACTAAAATGTTGCAAAGTAAAATTTCCATGATAACAATGCTAAATTCTATGCAACTCTAAAATGCTCTCAATTGCTCTCAATTGCTAAGATACTTCCTGCAGCATAAGTTTATGATGAATTCTCTATATGAAAGTTGTAGATTGGTCTCCTATTTATAGATTTTTCCAAGCCTTGGATGAGGTGGAAAAGATGAACGGTTGAGATCATGATCTTGGGACATCAACGGTGGAGCACAAAGAGGTTGGAGGAATTCATGGAGGCTGCTCCATTTGGAAGGGCAAATCTTCCAAGTGTCAAAGAGAATCAATTGGAAGAAGGAGCCATGTGTCTCCAAGGAGGTGAGGAGGTTAGATGAATATTCCTAATTTAAAAATTAGAAATAAAATAAATCATGTGACATGTGATGATATGGAGGGTGATTTGGAGGAGGTTAGAGAATTATGGAGAAATGTGACAAATTTGACTTAAAAATTCAAATTTAATTAAGAGAGGGAAATAATCAAATAACAAATTATTTAAATTTGTGTATTTGATTAATTCAAGAGGGAAAATTATTTTTGAATAGAATAATTAAAGAGGTGAACTATATGAATAAATTTATTAATTTATTTATATAAGTAGAGGAATTAAGATTAATTAATTAAATAACTAGTATTTAATTAATTGTGCTCCAAACCATTTTTATGTGTACACAATTGTTGTTAGTAAAACCCCTTAATAATTGTTGTGATATGGGTTATATGGCATTCAATGCCTTGATTTGAATTTTGAGATGCCTTGACATTATGGTGGGTGCGTTCCTCCTACCTCTTGAATGTCGCTAGCCCCAACTCATGTATGTTCGACTTTCTTTTTTTGAATATATATATATATATATATATATATATGTGGAGATATTTATGTGGCTATTTCTCAGTGTGTAATATGATTTGTTGGCTATAAACAACAACCTGTTATTATGAAAACACAAAAATTACATATATATATACATATATACAGATACATACGTAAATACATATATGCATATATAAATATATATATTATATATATAGTGTTTATAAATGTGTATGTTTGTTTATTAAATTAAAATTAGAAGCTGCTTTTTATTTGTATTTATTCATTTACATATGTTTATATAAGTATACATATAAATATATATCTCACGACTATGTGAATATATTTATATATATATGTATATAATCATATATGTATATGTATAATTAAGAATGTTAATTGAAATGGAGATTAAATTGAAGGGAGGAAAATATATTGAATTAATTTTATGTAGAAATTATTAGAATAGATAAATGTGATTCTCTTTTAAAATGATGTCTACCTTACATTTACATAATCAACGATTTGCTAATGTATTTTGATATTGTGGTTATTGTTTTATTTCAAAATTGATTTTTATTATGTAAGTAAAAGTTATGCAAGTTAGATTATTGTTTTAATTGGAAAATTTTGGGTAAGGTTGTCAAGGTTTCTTCTAGAGGCTAGGGGAGTTTTTCTGCATGTTGAGTTTCATGATTGTTACCTTGTGAAATAGTTGATTATGTATTTGAATTTTGTTCATGAGAGTTTCTAGCCATGCACTACTTATTCTTTATATAGTTGGTTTTTGTGTGCGAGAGGGTTCATGCCTTGCTTTATGGGTGCATGCATGTGGGTTGTAATTTTGTGCAAGATGGCTTTACCCAGTTTGATTTGAGGGGTCTTCTAGTTGCTTGTAGGGGGGAGTGGCTCTCAATGGGGGTCGGTGCACAAAGAGGAATCCAAGATAACCCATGTGGGAGTTTCTTAACTTAGTGATAACCTAATTAATAAACTAGGGGGTTGGGTAGAGTATCACCATAATTAAGATAATTGGATGCCTCACCCATGCCTATAATGCTCGTTTAGACTAAGGATGGGTTGAGAAGGCTTGGT
Source organism: Sequoiadendron giganteum (assembly GCA_007115665.2). Classification (NCBI taxonomy): domain Eukaryota; kingdom Viridiplantae; phylum Streptophyta; class Pinopsida; order Cupressales; family Cupressaceae; genus Sequoiadendron; species Sequoiadendron giganteum. Next base: position 372,295,396 of record CM021101.1, on the reverse strand, counting down.
TGGAAATATCAACCTCCTTTTCCTCATGAAAGGAAAGTTGGTTCCGCATGTGTCACCCTATGGGGCCAACGTCTAGTGAGATAATATCAAGATAACCATAGATGGGGGTTGGCATCTAGTGAGAGGCTATCAAAATAACTCATGCCAGGACCATGTGATGACACTCTTCCCTACTGCAGTCTAGCATTCCCTAGTCTTGTGTTTCCCTTTTGTTGTTTATGTTACTCTGGAAGCGATCACTTTTTTATGTGAAGTCATGTTGTACCCTGTTATGTTGAAGCCTTGTTCAGTGCTTTGTGTTAGCCTTCTGTCTTCTTGATTGTATGGTGTGGTGGGACTTTATTTTTATCTCCTAGCATGAGGGGTGGACCTTAGGGTTCCACATGGTTGGGTGGATTGTGCTCTTTCCTCCATTGGGTTCCCAACTGTTGTTAATATGTGTGGAGGGTGTACCTTAGGTAGCGAATTCTAAACCTTGCACCAGTTCGGGAGACAGTTGCTTATGTTATGTGTTTTCTTGTATCTCTTTTGTATCATGTAATGTAACATAGATGTATTCTTCCCATTGTTATAAGGGAAGCTTTGATGTAATCTTGTAACAATGTAATGATGTACCCTTATGTAAGAGAAATTGTATATGTACTCATTGATTCTTATTATATGATCATTGATGGATATTTGTCCGACGTTATGTATGGAATGTATGTTGTTATTCATTCAATGCTTTGAATCTAAATTAACTCTTATTGTTAGTTAATCCGTGATGGATGTTTAGTTCTTGTTTAATAGATATGTTCATAATGCAGTCATAGAACCTTGGAGGACATAGTTTATCTTAGATGTTATATTTAGATAGGTTTGGCAATTCATGTTATTTCACTTTAAAAAAAAAATTGTGCCATAACTTGTAGTTAGATGTGTTGTCCTTTGGGGTTCTTTGGCAGGGCGTTACACTTGGAATTCAATTGTGGAATAGGATAAGGAAATTCTCTTAGAAATAAAAAGATTTGGAGAAAGAAAAATCTGAATTGTTAACAACACATGTTAGGGAAAAAGACAAGAAAGATGCAGATATTAAGAAACTAAGGCTCAAAAGAGAAGAATTAGTTGACAAGACAATAGAAATTTTAATGTGTAGAACTCCTGCTAGGGTTTATACCCTATACTTGCAAGAAAAGTTCTTAAGTTTTCAATTCAGTCAAATACATAGTGATCTTTTGGTCTCTTTATTCTTACCTACTATGTTCTTGGAAACATATAAGCAATCAACCTCATATATGTAGGATCAATTATATGAATTTTATTTGCATAACCTAGCCATTCCTCATGACTCTGGATGGAATCCACTCATGTTTTTTGAGGATGTTTAGATTAAATAATTGGCTTAATTTATGAGTAATAAGCCTTCAAAGAGGATAAATATAGAGGGATTATCAGGAAAGGGAAAATTCATTTCCCCTCCTAATTAGAGAAAAATAAAAAAATCCTCATGAGGTGGTTGATGAATGGATTAGATTGATAGAATGAATAAGGGAAAGAGAGAAGATTTTGGAATGTAGAGAACAAGATAACAATTTTTTTCAAGAGATTAAAGAAAGAATTGGAAAAGAGGCACTTGAATTCTCTCAAGAAAAATGGAGAGAATTGACACTAGATCTGTGAAGAAAAGAACCCTTAGTTTTTAACTATCTTGCAACAGTAAAATGAGAACATAAGTATATATCAACCTCCCTTGAAAATAATATCACCTAGTTCCCCTTGAATTTCCATCCCCCTCTTCTACTATTCCCATTTCAACATTGGACTAGATGAAGATAAGAAATTAATGTAGTAGAAGACACCAGATGGGAGAAGATATCAAAGTAGAGAGGATTCTTCCTAAAGTAGGACGTGGGGGTTACTAGTACAACAAAATATAGAGAAGTTGCACTTCAATATAACCTGAGGCCCTAAGTTTCTTGAGGACAAGCAAGAAGCTAAGTTGGGGGGATGATGATCCATAATAATTTCTTATTTCCTTGCTAAATTTACATACTTTTATTGTATTTTCTACTAAACTTTGAAATACATTACTAGACCTTTTATATACTTTAAGAATTTTAAAGTATTTGAAGTTGATATATGTTATATTAATAAGTGTGGTATGAGATATGAATTTTTGAGTTTAGTAGTATTTCATGTTTAATTATAGTTGATAGCAATGAAAATGCCTTGAATAATAAGGACTAACCCTTGCAACAAGGAACTTGTCAATATGCAAAAAAAGGCTTCTCAACCCATAGTAGAAGGATGCCAATTCAGTGCAAAGGAGTTAATATGCTACAACATGATCACTTTCAGAAGAATATCGAGGTGGCAATTTAAGGACAAGATCATGGATGACCAAGTGTCACTCTTATCTTTTAATAAGTTATTAAGGAGAAGAAGCTTGTTCTAAATAGGAATTAGTTATAACAGAAATTTCTCTATTTGGGCACATTTTTTTGTTATAATGGTTAATATCGATTAAGTAAAGAGTTCTTATTTGACTTATATACTTATGTTTTGATAATTTTTATTTTTTGTTTTAGAAACTTAGTTCTCTTCCTATTCCTATGGAAGAGTTGAAATATACTTTTAAGTTTTTTTATAGTTCACAAATAAATGGACACTCACAGACCCTATATAGTGGGATAACCTACCAAGAAGGACATATAGATCTTGCATTTATTAGATTGAATAAGATTTCCTATTAGATTCTATTCAACAAGTTTTTGTGTATGATTGAAATGTAATAAAGAGAAGACATTCTAGTAGCATGTTTTCCTAAGTGAGTAATTAAAGAAGATTTTATGGATGCAACAACTCAAGAAAGGGCCACTTGAGGTCATATAAAACCAAATTAGCTTAGTTGATAAATTAGATTATGTATTACAAGCTTAATTAGTAGTTTTCAGTTTATGCAATTATGAATGATGTATTACAAATTCTGAATTGGAAATATTTAGTTGATACTTTGTTCAATACTCTAGAGGTTAGTTGGATTAGGAAATACTATAGTGTAACAATTATTTAGTTATAGTCATAAGAATTAAGTCCCTATAGAAATTAGGTAGTTATTTGTATCTGTTTACTCTATTTTGGGAAATAGAAGTTAATTTCGGTTAAAATATTTTAGCATTTATCTATGTTCAATTTAACTATACTAGCGGATGTAGGACATTTAGAATTCATGAATGCATATATGTTTCCAAAATCATCTAGAGTCTATGACTCCTTGTTGATAATTCAATGAAGCCCTCTCTTGAATGATGAACTGCTTAGTTTAGGGATCTTTAGGTCTATTAAGCCGTGTGCATGATCATCGACACTAGTTAATTAGGAATTATGGGAAGCTCTACACCTCCTAAATGGAATTCACTAGTAAGAGGACCAAGGTAACCCTTTCATTAGATGTATCACTATCACTTATAAATATTATATGCCCTTACCTCTGTAATAATATTTCATAACTGCAACTTATAATCCACAAAGATTAATTTCATTTGAAAATACTATGATGGCCTCTAAACCATAATGAACTGGTGGGTTGTTTAAAGCAACAAGGATCATATGTACATTTTATTCTTTCTCTTTGACAAAAAAGGTTACTATATATGGAATCTAATCAATGTCTCAAGTTTAAGAACATCAGGCACCTTCAGATAAGGATAAACAAATTTAACAAGACTTCACATGGTTAAAAAGATTGCAAGAGACATAAAGTGAAAACTATATCATACACTCTAAAATGAAGGATTAAATGATGATCTTCTATACCCTTGATATCTATCTTACTTTTATGATAGTATTCATTGATCATTTTGATAGCTTCAAAATCCTTCTAAATAGTAGTACAACCCATGTAGGGTATATACCATGTAACAATAAATATTTTAGGTGACTGAACATGTGGGTAAGGTGTGGATGAACTTCATGAGTTTTTCTTATATTTTCTTGTAACGTGCCTTTATCTCAAGAGCTATGTGTCTTCCACTTGCTTATCTAAAGAACACTCTTTGAATATTATTGAAACTTTCCCTAGATTTCTCCAATCGTGGATGCAATGTGCTTTCCAAACCAATAGAATCCTTTAGCACAAGTCATCAGGTGTTGGTCTCACACCATTTCATGGAGGAATCCTTCAAATAAAAAACATTGAAAACCCTAAATTTCTTCTTGCAACGTGGTTGAGGATTTCAAAGGCATAAATTTTTTATTCTTTTCCCTCCTCTTCATTTTTTGGCATTGAGGAATGACACAAATAACTTTTAATTTTTCCTTTTGACTTATGGTGCTTAAGTCTCTTAAAAGAAAGTATTTTGTGGAAAATGAATTATAACCCTTTTATTTTTTAAAAACCTTTTAAAAACTTTCAAAATGTCATATTTTGGCTAGATGGTAAAATATACTAACACTAATATATATTTGTTGCAGTTCACATGGTAATGAATTGTTGCACATGCAACACATCAAAGAGAACACAACATTATGTGAGGGGAGATAATTTAAATTGAGCAAGTGATGTGGAACCCATTTTAGTTCACCCTACAAATATGATCACAACCTAATTAAGGTATAGTATCACTTCTTATATTTCTTAAGGGAGATTACTCAATAAGGTACATCCTCTTTGTTAGGGTTTCTCTATATGAGATAGGAAAATCTCACCTCCCAAATATGAATTAGATAATTATAATTGATTTAGTTTTTATATATAAAATTGATATTGATAACCAAAATTTATATAAATTAATCAATTTTAACATCTAAATTAAATAAATTATGCTAAAAATCATAATTTAATTTTTATTAAAATTACAATTATAATATATGTAATTACAATCATTTAAATTAATCAAATATAAACATAAACTACAATTAATAATTAATGACCAATTACTTGACAATTTTTAAACTAATAATTTTTTTAAAAAAATGTTAAATTTGATTCTTTATAATTTTTTTTACCAAATATTAAATCCTTAATTATATTTCTATTTAAAATATATACTAATTTAAAAATTATAATTAATTAATTATTTAGCTAATAAATAAATAAAATAATTTAAAATTTCATTATAATTAAATGCAATACTCTACAAATTTTCCTTGACTACTTTTATTTAATTTATTAAAATATTTTTACCTTACAATTCATACACAAAAACATAAAAGAGAAGTGAAAAAAGACAAGCAAATTTAAATTATCAAGTAATTAAATTTTTAAATTTTAAATTTAAAAGTTAATAATCCTAAACTTCCTATTCTTATAAAGTGTATAGTAAAAATTCTATTCTCATCTCTTATTTTATTTTACATTTTGAACACTTTCTAGGTTGTGAAGGAGAAAAAGAAAAATGGAAGCAAGCTCAAGCTCTTCCCTTCATTTATTTTTTATTTGTAGGTTTTTGAAATCTTTCTTTATAGTTTTAGGTGGAGAGAGAGAGTTCCAAATGTCAATAGAAAACTCGCTTCTCTCTTTTTGTATATACACCTTTCTTCCCTTATATTAAATTATATATTCTTTATTTCATTTTTGTCATTTTATGATTGCAGGTTGAAAGAGGGAAAAAGTTTGCATATCTCAATCATAACGTCTTTTTTTTTTCTTTATAGAAAATATATTAAAAAATTAATGTTTAAATTCCATTTGCTTACTTTTTATTAAAAAAATTATTTAAAATTATTCAGTAGGGAAATAGTGGCTCCACTCATGGTACGTCATGCCCCTATTGGAGGTTGTAGATCCCATAAGGGAGATTGTCCCCCACCTTCTCAAGTGCAACAACACTTGGGTAAGGTTGTGCGAGGGGTTTTCCTCTCCACCACTTCCATCTCATGGAAGAAAGAGGTGGGGGGAGGGAGGATGAGGTAAGAAACCTCCATTAAAGGAAATTATTTAATTTAAATGTACTTAATGAAAAATATATAATAAATTAGAATATATTAGATATATTATAAGAAATATATATTTATATATAAATATAATTGTAGACACCTAAAATAATTCCTAAGTTTATTCATCATCACTAAGCCTTCATCTAATCCCTAATCGATCAATTTCATCACCTAGGCCTACTTCCCATCACCTAGTCCTAATTAACCTAGGACATATCCATTTCACCTAAAGTCCATATCTTAAATTAAATAATCCTATTATTTAATTTATCACCTTTTCCATCTCCTCACAAATAGATAAATAAATAATTACATATTCCACCTATTATCCATCTCACCCATGTGACTAAAATAATTAAATAATATTATTATTTAATAAAGCCTAGATTTTTTCACCACTTTCCAAGAATAATTGTAACCTAAGAAAACTTGTCCTTGTGCTCCCATTATTCTCTCAACACATTCTAAGAATATTGAGTACCTAAGAATTTTTTTTCTTATGGTCCTCTTATTCTCTCAACACATCCCAAAGTTATAGCTTTCTTAGATGCACATGTCCCTAATTTCCCTCATCCTCGCTACTACTTACTAAATTTGGTAAGTTAATCCTATCCATTCACATTATAACTACCTTAATCTCCACCCTTCATCCTATCCTATATCCTAGGGAATTCCTCTCAACCATTCTCCACACTTGATCTCACAATCAAATCTTATCCATCCATTCCTCATCTCCAATATCTATAAATTCAAGCATCCTCTCATCCAAAGAGATAATCAATAACCATTCAAGATAAGTAGATGTCAATTTGGTGATAATCAAGCAAAGAGAGCATCCACATTCTAATACATCAACGAGAAAATCAAACCACAATGAAAAATATGATAATATCTTATGTTGATTTTGATGTTGCATTATGTTGAATTTATCTTTTGTGTACTCTATCCCAAGGTTTTACATGTTTTGAAATAGGAGCTTGCATTGTTTGTTTGTTTCTATTTATGTTTCAAAAGCTAGGCATGACAATAATAATTAAATAATCTATATATATATTCATATTATGTATTTTTTTCTGTTTTTTAATCTATTTAAAAAATGAAATAATCTATTTGCTAATCTATTTTCTTTTTCATGTAAAATTAACAATTGTAGAGGAAGGGGACCAACCACTCAGCGGCTCCAAGTCACAGAGAGCCTAGTTGAAGGCTTCCCTAATCTACCTCAAGTTGGAAAAGTGTTTTGATGCTAAGGGTAGAAAATCAAGAGCACTCTCAGTGCTTCTATCAATCTGCTAACTCGAAAGTTGTGTTTTGACTAAGCGAGTAGGTTTCTAGAACCCAGACCATGACTCTGTCAACTCTTTCTCAAAAGAAAGCATCACACAATAGGGATGACATCGTGATGTGTTGGTGTCTCACAAGTGCGTTGGTGTATGTATGGGAATGCAATGAAAAGACACAGATATAATAATAGAAAATCTACTAAACAACTTAGCTAAAATTTTAATATGATGACAAAAGTAGGAAATAACAAAGAGACAAAGATAATGTAAGGAATGTTACAAAAGACAGGAGAACAAAGATGGTGAGAAATAAACTTACGAAGGGTCGAGTTTGCTAAAAAGCTTCACACAAACAAGTACCTACACATAGAAGAGAAAGGAAAAATGTTGGGGATGTTTTGGGGCTTGTCGTAGTCAAACCCCCATTTTGGTGTTTCCACCTCCATGGACAACCAAATATATAGAGAAATAGAAATGCGATAAATAAATTATGATAAAAGGAAATATTGAACACTACCAAGAGACACTACGCTACTCAAATCCAAAAAAAATGTAATAGTAAGTGAAGAATACCACACTCAACCAGAGACGCTCAAGGCCAATGAGAGAGGAATGCAAACTTACAACTGTGGCAAAGTCGACGTGGTCGCAACGATGCTGAAGGAAGTCTTGCAAGACACCAAGTTGCAACTTATATGGTAGACATGAAGAATGTTGTGATGTTGGAATTGTAAAGTTGATAGTGCAATAAGTATCCAAGAAGTATGAGAGAATGTGAAGATTGTGTCAAGAATGTCAAGAAATGTGTTAAGAGTTTGAAGAAGATGAGATGAATGTGAAAGATAGGCATTTAAAGATTATTTGGGAGGGAAAGAGCCATTCAAAGGTCGGTTAGGAGGCACAAATACATTACACTTCGACCCCAATGGCGAATATAATGCCTCTACAAATTCCATAGGTAAGAGTCCTATCAGGATGGTAGCACACTGCACATACGTTTGCGTGCCGCATGTGCGTCCCCAACATAAATTTCCCCATCGACACTATAAACAGGCACCAAGTGGATGGGGTATGGACGGAGGATGTGAAATTACATTTCCGGGTTTGATTTTTCTAAGGTGAAGGATGTAAAAGGGGAACTTGCAAGAGGGGTGCAAATTCATACCTATACATTTTCCCCCCACTTTAGCGCACATGAGTGCCAATGAGTATTCAATGAAGTAGGTCGGAAGCTTTCCAAGAAAATATACCTGAACCATCGAGGAAGCAGATTGCAATTTGGCATGCTTGAAAGCATAAGGTAGGAAAATGGCTCCACAGGTACTTCTCCTGAGGAGGATTGAACAAAGTGCACTGGAGGCCCACAAACCAATGGTGAATAGATCCCATAGGATGAAAGTGCTTGAGATGTCCTCAAAATTGAAAACAAGACACCCCCCAGGTGCTTGGTCCTGAAGGACGCCCGATGTGAGGGACTCCATAGAGTCAGATTGGAAAGAATCTTCATAGGAGCACTTGGAAATAAACATGTTAATCTACATACAAAACATGTTAGATATAAAAAAGAAGCCACACAGGCAGACAAGCAGACAACAATTAAAGGAAGAGATTTCAAAGGGGTCCCTTGGGAACCCTTTAAAAGAAAAGGGGTCCACTCAAGGGATACCCTGTTTGAAAGTGAAACAATATTTTTTGCAAATCAATTCAATATCATGTAGTGCCCCTCCATTCTCACCATGGATGTGCAGGTAGTCGGGTTTGGAATTCGGAGATGAAGGTAAAATAATGGGGATATTTAAAGGTATGTGCTAATGATGTATGTAGTTGATTTGTTTTATCATACTTTTTTTGATGTTGGATTTACTTTTGTGATGATATTTTGATGATACTTTGGTGATACTTCTATTACTTGAGTTTATGCACATGTTATGATTGATATGTGGTTTATTTGATTATGTGGATTAATCTTGTTATGAGCACTATGCGGCTATCTGAACATGATTATTATGCATTTATCTGGTGATTGTTCTTATCTTGTTTGTTATGCAATTGATTGTTATGAGTGTATTTGGTTACTTGTTTGATGTGTTTTGGTGAAAGGGACTATGTCACATTACTCACTTGTGATTACCCTGCTACGTTGTGATTTCCTTTCACGGTGTGCTTGATTGTATGATTATGTATATGCTCGACTGTTTTGTGTACTACACGTTGCAAGTACTAGGCACCGACTCCACCTGAATTAGCAGATCTGAGCGTGCCTTAAACCCAATGAAACAGTTGTTCAGAGATAATATTTGGTCCCCTAACCTAGCCATCATCCTTGAAGAGGATGAGTATCTTGTCTGTCACCTCGTCAATGTTGTCTGATGACTGTGGTCAATTGGTCTTGTTTTTCAACCCTCATTATGGTTTAGGTAATTATTGTTAACGTTTGGTTTGTTTAATTTAAATTTGTTTAATAAATGTTGTTCTTGGTTAATTGATTTATTAAATTAAATTATTAAGTAGAAGTATTGTGATAAATAGATATAAATATATTTATTAATGATTATGGTTTATAATAAATTTAAAAGTGTAATATAATATAAAATAAAATTGAATTATAATGAAATGTGATAATGGATAAATAGTAAAAATAATGTGAAAATATAGAAAGGTTTTCATGCAAGTTCATGCACAACTTCAAACTGATTGTCGAAATGAAACTTGATGTTTTATTGGTGATTTTAAAGAGTTTATTAGATTTTTGTTTTCGAAAAATCTAAGAGCCTTCCTTCTGTAAATACTTATTTTTCCAAGAGATTTTCAAGAGGAGGATTGATTTTTGTTTTGGGGGGAGAGAAGAAAATTTTGTCTGCAAGATAATTTCTGAGGCTGGAGATTTTGTGGGGAATTGGGAATTATTGGAAATATTTGATTGGGGATTTCAAAGAAATTGTTGTTGCTGTAGAAGATTGATCTCGCCATCGGATTCTCGTCTTAGCTAGCATTGGACCTAGGTTGGCTTTGTTCTTGTTCTTTATTTTGTTTCTCCGATTAATGCAATCGAATTATCTCTCTTTTATTTGTGGAAAATGAATGTTCGATTGAGTGATGTTGCTTGGAAACATGTTATTATCTATTTTATTTCCATAGAGAAACAAATAAAATATGCATATGTATATATATCCTGCATTCTTGAAATATTTAAATCTATTTTGTGCATATCTTGCAACCTTTGCATTCCATGGCATGACGACTTGAATCACTCGCCGATTATATTTTCTTTGGAAGTTTTATTTTCTAAGCTTTTCAATAAACCAAGTTTGTGCTTATTCTGCAAGTATTACGTTCCTTGAATTTACTACAAATTATATCTACCATTTACATTTGTTTGAAAGTTCTTAAGCCGTTCCTACAAGTCCATTTGCGCCAGTTGGTTGTCTTTCATCTCTTGCATTGTGTTCTCTTGGAGGCCCCTATCAATGGATGCATATCATTTCCTTACAACGCCATGGCCATCTTTGTTTTGTGCGCATCTGGGTTTTTAGTTTGCTTGTTTATTAAAAAAGAAGACATGTGGCGATTTAGTCTCAATGATTTATGTTAAGATATCATGTTTGGCATTCAATTTTACCTTCTTCCTTCTACAAATTTTTCGTCGCAGCAGCACGCTAGGGTATGGTCTATGCCTTCATTGCTTAATGTTTCTATTTCTGTGTTTTTGTTGTTCGATGCCTTATTTTCCAATCCATTTCCTACGATTGAGGATTCGATTCTGGATATGGCATCTGTGTTTGCTCCATTTTTGTTTTTATGGCATGAAGTATATGGTGAAATTCATACTTCAAACTATAATTTTACATGCATGTTGTCCGATACTTCTTAGTGCGTATCATTTTGATGTATATGGTATGTGGAAATTTTTAATACCCGCAACTTATGTTTGTTATATTGGTGCTTGGTCTGCTATTTCTTGAATTCGGTATATGGTGTTTTAAAAATTCTAAACCATGAATTCATTTCTACACCTTATTCTTGATACATTAACTTTAGTATTCAGTGGACATACCTTATGCTGGGAGATTTGATGGACGTGCATTTTATTTGGCAATCGATGAAAATACTTGTTGATTGGTAATCGTATGTTTGGAATTCAAATTAATATGCATCATACTTGAAATTCAATGAATATATATATATAGTGTTTTGGTAATTGATGTATATGTAGATTGTTTGAAAAATTCGATGAGTATAATTTAATTTTGGCATTCTTCTTATTGGGTATTGTGTTTTCATTTTGATGAGTACAAAATACGTTTGACATTCGATACTTTAAGAGTGGCATTCGATTTTATATAGGTATGTATATATAATTGTATATAAATAAATGTATATCACATTATAAGTTGAAGTATAATATTCAAACAACATTCTATTGATAATATATATACATATACATATATATGTATATGTAGATTGTTTGAAAAATTCGATGAGTATAACTTAATTTTGGCATTCTTCTTATTGGGTATTGTGTTTTCATTTTGATGAGTACAAAATACGTTTGACATTCGATACTTTAAGAGTGGCATTCGATTTTATATAGGTATGTATATATAATTGTATATAAATAAATGCATATCACATTATAAGTTGAAGTATAATATTCAAACAACATTCTATTGATATTATATATATATATACATATATGTATATATATATATACCGATATATGTGTATATTTATATATATATATTTATACATGTATATGTATACTTGAGTATATATGGTGTTAGAAAAAGGATATTTCTACCTTGTGATTAACTGGTTTTTGTAGATAAGTGTTTTGGAAAATTAAATAAGGGAGTTGAGTTACTCATGTAATTGAAGGATGTGTTAAACCAATGACTTGTATTATCTTTTATTTGTTGATTATTTTCTTAATTATTTAATAGTGGATTGTAAAATCACTAAGTAACTTAGTTCTTGAGAATAATTGTTATTATAGTTAATTATGAATCGTTGTGATAGATGGTCCTGTAGTGCTTGTTTAGGCTAAGGATGGGTTGAGAAGGCTTGGTTGGCAAGATCAACTTCCTTGTCCTCATGAAAGGAATGTTGGTTCTGTATGTGTCACCCTATGGGGTCGGGACCTATTTGTTGGAGTGAAAATACACTGAGAGGGGGGTGGGGAGGAGGAGGTGAATCAGTGTTTATACCTTCTTAAACAATTTAAACTGAAGCTGAAAAGAGCCATACATATGTTCTCATTTTTTTAATGATAGTGTCATTCATGTAATCGAATGCAATCATATAAACTGAAAATGAGTAATGTAACATTGCATTTTAAAGCAGTAAAGTACTGAAGCAAAAGAGACACAGACACACAAGATATGCCAAGTGGAAAACCCTCCTAGGGTAGAAAAACCACTCCTGAACCTGCTGCCTTTTTCAGGCTTTCATTTCTATAATATTTTGACAAAGTCTCAAAGGCTGATTTCTAAGCACCAACTCAAGAAGCACCAACCCTTCTGTTTAGAGACAACAATCTCAAGGAGCACCAACCCCTTTTCTGTTTAGAGACACCTATCTCAAGGAGCACCAACCCCTTTCCTGATTTTAATAGAACATACAATAGTACAGAGGATCTCTTTGTTTCACTTGATTTCTGTCAAGTGCCTCTTGACAGACAAAACATAGAATTTTCAAAAGTCAGAATTGACTCTTCAGAATTCCATGCATTATCTAATCTCGATGCATCTTGAAGAAAATCCTATCTCTGTTACAACACAGTCTCATCAAACCATTTTTCAATCATACATACTTTCTTTCTTTTTCACGTTTTTGATTTTCAATGTTTTCCCATATAGAAAACTACAAATCTGAATACACACTGTGTTTTCCAAATTTTTAGCATCAAAAGAAAGAATAGACTTCCAGAACTCTTTCTAGTAATGCCCCTATTTTTTCGTTTATTATATTCTGTCATGATTGAACCCTAAACCACTGGTTTTTCCTTTTTCAAAGAAAATCATTACACTTCGGAAGTATTACAACTGTTACTTGAAAATTTACATACCAGAAGGTTATTGCAAGGTTGTATTTGAGGTTACATAATAACTGTCGGGAAAGATCTGATGTAACAGTGTTCACAAGGGAGAGATTCTTTCTTTCTGTTGAAGATAGGACAAAAATGATCAAGAATAGAAGAGTGACCGAGCATGTCTTCACCAGAAGCCTGTACATGTAGAGCTTACACAAAATAGTAAGAATACATCCTTTAAAAAACTAGAATAATAACCATTTTACCCTGGCTGTAACATCAATGTAACTGAAAGAAAGTAATGATGCATATGTTAGCAGTTACCAACGAAACCAGGTAGAAAACTAAAGAGTTTTGAAGCATTTGAGCTGACTTGACAATAGTAATGAAGATGCTGTCAAGAAATAGATTACCAGATTTGCATGCAAGTGAAATGGCCAAGACATCTTCCAGAAAATGTGCCTTCAACTAGTTGTACGAGACAGCCACACAGAACGACCATTGTGATGGTCTTCTTACAAATTCCATTCGCTGTCCAAGAATAATCAACCAACAACATGCACTGTGAAATGGTCGAGAGAGAGATTCCATGGAGGTGACAAGATTAGGGTTTCAAACCCTTGAACAATGAAGCATAATGATTTGCCCTAATTTCCAAAACAAACGAGGCGAATTCCTTTGCAAAATATGATAGCTTTTGGAGTCTAAGAGGACTAACATTAAACATTCAAAATCACATAAACACTTTGAAAATGTGAGAGATCTGACATTGTTTACCTTACTGCACAACCGCGGCTTCCTTTTGAACACCCTGCGGTACAACGGTAACAATCTTTCAAACCGCTAACATTTTCCACCATGTTACCGCGGTTAGCTATTTGATGACTCACGGTACAACGGTAACAAGCTTTCCTGTCGCTCACGGTTACCACTGCGTTACCGCGGTTATCTTTCTGGCTACCTACGGTATAGCGGTAGTAGTTTACTAACCGCTAACTCTTCCACCGCATTACCGCGGTTAACTTTCTGACAGCCTGCGGTATAGCGGTAACTGTCTGGCTTGTCACTGGTGGTTACCACTGCGGTTATCTGTTTGTTAGTGCGTGGTATGGCGGTAACAGTCTTACATGCCGCCAATGGTTTCCACTGCTCTACCGCGCTTACTGGCATACCTGCCAATAGTAGCGCGGTAAACATTATACCGATTTTCAACCATTTAAGCCAAGATAAATAACCATGATGAGACCCGATATAAGTATAAGGTGCACTTCAAAGTAAAGTGCCGAATAATATTCAAGAATAAATATCAAGGTCAATTTTTTTTTTTTAACCTTAGAATGTCATGAAATCTTAAGGACTTGATATAAAATAGAGTTTTGTAAATGTCAAGAGAATGTAACTAGACTTGTAACCAGAATTGTATCACCTGAGAAAATGACCAATAAACAGAATACCTCAACAACCAATTGTAATCTGCACATAAGGTTAAACGATCAGTGCTACCAAGATAATAAATAATAAAACCAATGATGTGAATGTGCCAACCAAAAATATGAATCAACTGAGAGGATAACCATCAAACCATCAAGATGCTAGATAACCATAGGATGACATCAAGGAAAAAACAACATAAGAGGGATTCAACAAACTCCCCCTTTGTCCTTGATGGCAAAACTGAGCCACCAAACCAAATATTAAGAACTGTAACCAGATGCTCAAAATTCTCCCCCTTTTTGACACAGGGATAAAGGGAGACCAAACATAGATAATCCAGAACCAACTGTGACATGCCATCAAACTGCATAAAGAACCTTTGAGCAGAAAAGTATAAGCTACAGGAAGAGCTAACCAACTCCCCCTATCACCAACATAGACTAATTAAGATAACACAAATTGAGAGACCATTCCCAATCGAGACCAAAGTCTCTCAAATACATCTTTGGCCAATGGTTTTGTAAAAATGTCAGCAACCTGAGCTTGTGTAGGAACATATTGCACAGATACCTCATTAGCCAACACCTTTTCATGAAGAAAATAAAATTTTATGGCTATATGTTTAGTTCGAGAGTGCATAACTGGATTTTTTGAGATATTTATTGCACTAGTATTGTCACACAGAATAGTAATTGGTTTTGGAATTTCAATACCCATATCTGATAATGTCTGTGACATCCAAATTACCTGAGTGCAACAATAAGTGGTAGTTGTATATTTTGCTTCAGTAGTAGAGAGCGACACAGATTCTTGCTTTTTGGTGTGCCAAGCCACTAAACGATCACCAAGAAAGAAAGCAACACCACTGGTGCTTTTCCTGTCATCTAGACATCCTGCCCAGTCAGAATCAGTATAAGCTATTAAAGAGAAGTCATTGCTTCTGGGATACCAGAGTCCATAATCTATTGTTCCTTGAACATATTTAAGAATTCTTCTCACAACATTGATGTGAGATTCTTTAGGAGCAGATTGAAAATGAGCAACCATGCAAACAACTTGCATTATGTCAGGTCTTGAGGTTGTTAAATACAGTAGGCTGCCTATCATTGACCTATAATTAGTTGAGTTTACAGTAGGGGAGTCATCAAATTTGCTAAGTTTACAGCTAGTAGCCATTGGGGTGCTTACAGGATGACTTTCATCCATTTTAAACCTTTTTAACATTTCTTTTGCATACCCTGTTTGAGATAGAAAGATGCCAAAGTCAAGTTGTGAAATCTGGAGACCTAAGAAAAATGACAGTTCTCCTAACATTGACATTTTGAATTCAAATTCCATGATTTGTGAGAATTTTTTGCTCAAGGCAACATTGTTGCAACCAAAAATGGTGTCATCAACCTAAATTTCAACAATAAGAATATCAGATCCTTCATTTTTAGCATACAGATTACTGTCAACTCCTCCTCTAGTGAACCCTTTTGACAGTAAATGATTGTCCAATCTAGAGTACCAAGCTCTAGGAGCTTGTTTTAGGCCATATAGAGCCTTTTTCAACCTGTAGACATGATTTGGTTTGTTTTTACATATAAACCCTTCAGGCTGCTCTATGTAAACTTCTTCTAAGTATCCATTTAAAAAGGCAGTCTTTACATCCATCTGATATATAGTGAAATTTTTGAAAATAGAATATGCCAAGAAAATTCTAATGGATTCAAGCCTAGCAACAGGAGCAAAAGTTTCATCGAAATCAATACCTTCTTGCTGAGCATATCCTTTGTAGACATATCTAGCCTTGTTGCGAACAACCTGACCATTTTCATCATGTTTGTTTCTAAAGATCCACTTGCCACCTATGACATTTTTGTCATCTGGTCTTGGGACTAGATCCCAAGTCTAATTTTTCTCAATTTGGTCAATTTCTTCCTGCATTGCATTAAGTCAGCATTCATCTGTTAGAGCATCACCAAAATTGTTGGGCTCAAACTGGGTGATTAAACAAAAAGCTGTAAGCTCAGCTATGTGAGCTTTTTCATCATAGTTAATATATCTTTTCCTTGTTTGAACTCATGCAGATCTATCTCCTATAATCAGATCCTTTGGATGATTTCTAGCAAGAGATTTTGAAGTAACTTTGGGTTCACATTTTTCTATGCTGATTTCAACATCTTCAAATTGTTCTTCAGCAAGTTTAGGGCTTGCTGGTTTTGGTTTAGGCTTTGCATTTTCAAAGCTCTCAGTGATTATATCAAGCTCAAATTCATCCTCTTCATCATCCTGTAAAGGTTCACCATCTAACAGAAGATTTTCATCAAATTTAACATTGACAGATTCAACAATTTTGTTCAGCCTATTATTAAAGCATTTATAGGCTATGCTGTGTGTAGAGTATCCTAAAAAGATACCTTCATCTGTTTTAGATTGGAAACTTCCTAAGTTTTCATCATCTCTTTTGATAAAGCACTTGCAGCCAAATATTCTAAAATACTTAATTTGGGCAGATTTTCCATACCACAATTCATATGGAGTGAAATTTGATTTCACTCTGATCTGTACTCTATTCAAAATGTAGATAGTTGTATGAACAACTTCTTTCCAGTACATATTGGCCAGATTTGCTTGATTCAACATGGTTCTGGCCATTTCTTTGACAGTCCTATTCTTTCGCTCATTTACCCCGTTTTGCTGGGGTGTTCTAACAGCAACATACTGTCGTTTTATGCCATGTTTTTCACAGTAGTCTATGAATTCTTGTGAGGTGAATTCACCACCTTTGTCAGATCTTAAACACTTCAGTTTTAAGTTTGTTTCTCTTTCTACTAATTTTCTAAAAACTTTAAAGCGTTCAAAAGCTTATAATTTATTCTTGAGAAAAGTAACCCATACCATGCGAGAGTAGTCATCAACAAACAACATGAAGTATTTCTCACCATTTATGGATCTAGTCCTTGTAGGCCCACATAAGTTAGTATGAACAATTTGTAGAGGCTTTGTAGAAAAGTGTTCCTTGGACTTAAAGCTTACCTTGGTTTGCTTTCCTTTTAGACACTCTTTACAAATAGCTTTGTCAGGTTTTCTAAGAGGGGGCAGACCTCTTACATTTTGATTTTTGCCAATTCTGACCATATTGTCAAAATTAATGTGGCCTAGTCTCTTGTGCCACAACCAACTTTCTTCAACCTGACTCATTAAGCATATACCATGGTTGTTCTCATGTCCAGAGGTTTCTAGTAAGTTGTAGACATTTCCTTTAGTTCTCCTTCCAGCTGCAATAGCTTTACCTGACTGGTTTTTGATTTCACATCCTTGTGAAGTGAATAGGACTTGATAGCCATTGTCACAAATTTGGCTAACACTCAGAAGGTTATGTTTTAATCCTTCTACATAATAAACATTTGAGATTGGAGTGTCTTCATTCAGTAACAAAGAACCTCTTCCTCTGATTTCAATTCCAGAGTTGTCTCTGAATTTTACATATCCGCCAACATAGTCTTCTAGATTTGTAAATTTTTCTTTGTCACCGGTCATGTGGTTTGAACAACCACTGTCCAGGACCCATAGGTCCTTCTTCTTAGAGTGAAAAGCGGTTTGAACAAGCATAGTCTGTTCAATGTTGTTGACTACTTTGGGTTTCCAAACTTTTATGGTTTTTAGCCTTTTAATTTGCTGATCAACATTGCATTGCTTTGTTGAATGACCCAAATATTTGCAAGTAAAGCATCTAATCTGTCTTGTAAAACCATGATTCTGCCTAAAGCCAAATCTAGGAGTTTTAGCATTTACAAATCTGCAAGAATTTACTTTGTGACCAAATTTATTGCAGAAGTAACAGTACCCATAAAAGAGAGGGTAGGAGTTGTAAACCTTTTTGTTGCTCCTAAAAGGATGAATGTGATCCTTGAAAAACTCAAAATGTTTGTGTTCAGGTTTTTTGTTTTCTGCAACAGGATTGTTCTTCTCACTATCATTTGAACATTCATCTTTAACAAAGCCAATACCAGTTTTGTCTTTGTTTAATTTTTGTTTACTAAGCATGTCATTCAATTTAAGAGTGCTTTCATACTTTTTGATATTATTCCTGAGATCTACAATCTCATGTTCAAGTTTCTGAATTTCTTGATCTTTGGAACTTATGTCAATGCGAAGACAATCTTCAACTCTTTTGGATTCTTCAAGTTGAGTTTTTAGAGAAATTATCTGAAGATTAATGAGCTGCTCTTGTGAGTTGTCTTGAACAACATTCTGTTCTTGAGCATGCAATTGTTTCTTAAGTTTTCTCAGCTCTTTTAGAGCACATTTCAATTCTCCTTCATAGTCCACTTCATCTTCTTCAGCATCATTGTTGTTTGTTTCATCTTGCTGAATGATTTTAGCCATGAAGAGATTTTCATCTTCTTCATCTAGAGAGTCATTAGATTCAGAGCCTGTTTCATTTTTGCTGAACAGACTTTTCTTCTTTTTGAAGTTGAATTTTTGTTTGGGTCTATAGGCCTTTTTCTTGGCAAACTTCTCATATTTCTCGTTATCACTGTTTGTGTCACCATAGGGACACTTTGTAGCAAAGTGACCTATCTTGCCACAGTTAAAACATTTGAAGGGAAGTTTTCCCTTATACTTTCCAAAACCCTTTTTGAGATTCCTTACAAAATGGGATTCTTTAGAATCAGAAAATTCTGATTCAGAGAGCTCATCTCTTTCTTTCCTTTCAACATTAAATGTTGCTTCTTTTGTAGAGGTGTTGTTTTTACTAATCCTCATTTCATAGGCAGTCAAAGTGCCTTGTAAACTATCAAGGGTAAGCTGAGTAAAATGTTTCTTCTCTTCTAGAGTAACTATCTTAGCTTCAAATTTTGTTGGTAAGGTTCTAATGACCTTGGTTACAACGTCAAACTCTTTGACTTCTTCTCCCAGACCCTTCATAGCATTTACTATTTCATCAACCCTTAGAAAATAGTCAGCAACTGTTTCATCATCCCTCATTTTTAATTCTTCAAATTGATGTTTTAAAGTGAGGACTTTGGATTGTTTTACCTTTTCATTTCCTTGATAGATAGTTTCAAGTTTAGTCCAGATTTCACTAGCAGAACTGTAGTGCATGACTTTGATGAAGACATCTTTAGTCAAAGCACATAGAAGAGCATGCTTTGCTCTTGCATTAGTTTCGTATCTCTTCTTTTCATCATAAGTAGTTGGCAAAGTAGCTGGTACAGTGTACCCAGTCAAGACTATGCTCCAAACATCTAGGTCTATAGAAGTTAAATAAGTCTCCATTCTGATTTTCCAGAATACATAATCAATTCTATCAAATAATGGAGCTCTGGTCATGGAAGTACCTTCATGAGCTTGAGACATTTTGAATAGACTTCAAGTCCAGAATCAATCCTAGGTTGGAAAGACCTATCAGAGGACCCTAGGCTCTGATACCAATTGTTGGAGTGAAAATACACTGAGAGGGGGTGGTGAATCAGTGTTTATACCTTCTTAAACAATTTAAACTGAAGCTAAAAAGAGCCATACATATGTTCTTCATTTTTTAATGATAGTGTCATTCATGTAATCAAATGCAACAATATAAATTGAAAATGAGTAATGTAACGTTGCATTTTAAAGTAGTAAAGTACCGAAGCAAAAGAGACACACACACACACAAGATATGCCAAGTGGAAAACCCTCCTGGGGTAGAAAACCACTCCTGAACCTGCTGCCTTTTTCAGGCTTTCATTTCTATAATATTTTGGCAAAGCCTCAAAGGCTGATTTCTGAGCACCAACTCAAGGAGCACCAACCCCTCTGTTTAGAGACACCAATCTCAAGGAGCACCAACCCCTTTTCTGTTTAGAGACACCTATCTCAAGGAGCACCAACCCCTTTCTTGATTTTAATAGAACATACAATAGTATAGAGGATCTCTCTGTTTCACTTGATTTCTGTCAAGTGCCTCTTGACAGACAAAACATAGAATTTTTAAAAGTCAGAATTGACTCTTCAAAATTCCATGCATTATCTAATCTCGATGCATCTTGAGGAAAATCCTATCTCTGTTACAACACAGTCTCATCAAACTATTTTTCAATCATACATACTTTCTTTCTTTTTCACCTTTTTGATTTTCAATTTTTTCCCATACAAAAAACTACAAATCTGAATACACACTGTGTTTTCCAAATTTTTAGCATCAAAAGTAAGAATAGACTTCCAAAACTCTTTATAGTAATGCCCCTATTTTTCATTTATTATATTCTGTCATGATTGAACCCTAAACCACTGGTTTTTCCTTTTTCAAAGAAAATCATTACACTTCGGAAATATTACAACTATTACTTGAAAATTTACATACCAAAAGGTTATTGCAAGGTTGTATTTGAGGTTACATAATAACTATCAGGATAGATCTGATGTAACAGTGTTCACAAGGGAGAGATTCTTTCTTTCTGTTGAAGATAGGTCATAAATGATCAAGAATAGAAGAGTGACTGAGCATGTCTTCACTAGAAGCCTGTACATGTAGAGCTTACACAAAACGGTGAGAATACATCCTTTAAAAAACTAGAATAATAACCATTTTACCCTGGCTGTAACAATAATGTAATTGAAAGCAAGTAATGATGCATATTTTAGCAATTACCAATGAAACCAGGTAGAAAACTGAAGAGTTTTGAAGCATTTGAGCTGACCTGACAATAGTAATGAAGATGCTGTAATGAAATAGATTACCATATCTGCATGTAAGTGAAACGACCAAGACATCTTCTAGAAAACGTGCCTTCAACCAGTTGTACGAGACATCCACACAGAAAGACCATTGTGATGGTCTTCTTACAAATTCCATTACCTGTCCAAGAATAATCAACTAGCAACATGCACTATGAAACGGTCGAGAGAGAGATTTCATGGAGGCGACAAGTTTAGGGTTTTAAACCCTCGAACAATGAAGCATAATGATTTGCCCTAATTTCCAAAACAAACGAGGCAAATTCCTTTGCAAAATATGATAGCTTTCGGAGTCTGAGAGGACTAACATTAAACATTCGAAATCACATAAACACTTTGAAAACGTGAGAGATCTAACATTTTTTACCTTACCGCACAACCGCGGCTTCCTTTTGAACACCCTGTGGTACAGCGGTAACAATCTTTCAAACCACTACCAGTTTCCACCGCGTTACCGCGGTTACCTATTTGATGGCTCGCGGTACAGTGGGTAACAAGCTTTCCTGTCACTGGTGGTTACCATTGTGTTACCGCGGTTATCTTTCTGGCTACCTACGATATAGCAGTAGCAGTTTACTAACCGCTAACATCTTCCACTGCATTACCATGGTTAACTTTCTGACAGCTCGCGGTAAAGCGGTAACTATCTGGCTTGTCGCTGGCGGTTACCACCACGTTACCACAGTTATCTATTTGTTAGTGTGCGGTATGGCGGTAACAGTCTTACATGCCGCCAACGGTTTCCACTGCTCTACTGCGGTTACTAGCATACCTGCTAGCGGTAGTGTGGTAAAAATTATACCGATTGTCAACTATTTAAGCCAAGATAAATAACCATGATAAGAGCCGATATGATTATAAGGTGCACTTCAAAGTAAAGTGCCGAATAATATTCAAGAATAAATATCAAGGTCAATTTTTATTTTTTTTACCTTAGAATGTCATGAAAGCTTAAGAACTTGATATAAAATAGACTTTTGTAAATGTCAAGAGCATGTAACTAGACTTGTAACCAGAATTGTATCACCTAAGAAAATGACCAATAAACATAATACCTCAACAACCAATTATAATCTACACATAAGGTTAAACGATCAGTGCCACCAAGATAATAAATAATAAAACCAATGATGTGAATGTGCCAACCAAAAATATGAATCAACTAAGAGGATAACCATCAAACCATCAAGATGCCAGATAACCATAGGATGACATCAAGGACAAAACAACATAAGAGGGATTCAACACTAGTAAGAGGTTTACTAGGATAACCATAGATGGGGGCCGGGTCTAGTGAGAGACCGCCTAGACAACCCATGCTAGGACCATGCAATGACAATATTCCCTATTGCAGGCTAGCACTCCCTAGTTGTGTTTCTCCTTCTGCTATGTGACTACCTCTGGAAGCGATGTATGTGTTGTACGTGATGTTAATGTTGTTAGCAGTATTGTGTTGGAGCCATGTATAGTCCTTGTTTATGTTAGCATTTTAATACCCCTCCGTTTTGCCTTATGATTGGATAGTGTGTCTTTGTGTGGGTTTGTTGCTGTGATGTGTTTCTGGTTATTCAAATGTTATCTTTATTCCATGCTTTGGATTAGCATAGTGGGTATTTGAATTAAAGATGTTTATGCTTTGGATTATAATAGTATGTTAGATTTGTCAGTTATTTGCAGTGTATTGGTGAAGGGGACGATATCGCATCACCCGCTTGCGAGTGCCCTACGATCCTGTGATTTCCTCTTCACGGTGTGTATTTTATGTTGTTCAGATTATATGTTGTTGTTTACTTGATTTGCAGGTTGATAGGTATAGGACATCGACTCCACCTGATTTTACAGGTGAGAGCGTGTTCAATACCCAACGGTATTTGATTGAGAGATAGTAGCTAGGTTTCTGTGTCAGGTCGTCACCCTAGTCCTTGTATGTCGTTAGTTGTTTGTTGGGTGTGTTGTTTTGTTTATCGTTCCCTCTCTTCGTTATTTAATTGCAAGTTAGAAAAGGGGTAATTAAATGGCTTAAGGTACTTAAGTTGTTGAATATGGTAATCCAGAATTATGTTGAAACTGAATTTATTTATTATTAATTTAATTTAATTAATAAATAATTTAATCGTTGATTAAATCTATTTATTAATTAATTAAATTTTGATGTTGAAAGAGGTGAATTTATTTATGTTGAATTTGAAAATAAAGAAAATGCATGAAAGTCAAATTGAGAAATTTGAAATTGAAAAATTGAAAATTGAATTAAAAGTCAAATTAGAAGTTTGAATTCAAAAATTAAAGAAATTAGATATTTTTGCATTTTTTGTTTTGAAGAATTTATTAGGGTGGTTGTTAAAATTTTAGGGTTGGATCCTTATGTTTGGAATTTGGATCTCAATTTTGGGGATCTTGGAGTTTGGAGAAAAGTTTGAATTTGAGAGAGGAAGCATGTTTCAATTTTGTGGGTTTTTGGATTTGGAAGCAAGGTTGGGAGCTGAGCACCGTTTTGGATCCTCTCACCTCAAAAATAAAACCAGGTTCATTCTTATAATTTGTTTGTTTTGAAGAAAAAAGTGTATTCATTTATATTTTGATGATGAAAATCATGTTTAGAAATAGAAATAAAAATAGTGTTCTTGGTTTATAAATGATCATTGTTGTATGGTGTTCTTGACTAATTTTGGAAATCCCCTCTTGAAAATATTATATATATATATATATATATATATATATATTCATTATAGATATATATATATATATTCATTATATATATATATATATGAAATTATTGGCTTTATGGTGGATTAAAATTATATCCTTTTCTTTTTTTTAAAACCCTGGTTTTAATTTTTTTTATAACTCGGATTTATGAAAATCCGGTATATTTTTTAAATAAAATTTTATTTTTGGTGGTGGGGGCTCAACCCCCAGCACCTCCATGGAGGTGGAGGGCCGCACCCGCACACCCCACCCTCCCCACGATGCCACCGCTTCCCCTCCCCTCGTCATGGCCCACGTGGGTTGTGCAGGCCGCGCCACCACGGTGGTTGGCTGGCGTTGCTAGCGCCGTCCGTGTTGTGCCTCCCCCTCCATCTTTGCCTGCAACTGGTGACGCCACCTCTGCTCGCTTATTTATCACGCCACCACCGCCGCTTGGTTCGACCGCCGCTCGACCAAAAGGAAACGCGCTGCCCCACCTTGTAAACGCCGCCACTGTCATTAGCTCCGCCACCAGCCAAGGGTAAACCACAGCGGTAAAAAGAAAACCGCGGCTGGTATAAACTATGGCCGGAGGAAACTCCCACCCAACTAACCCTAATCCGCATGCACAGCCCAAGGGAAAGTTATTAAATAATAGAAATTATTAAAAATAAATTAGTATATATAAATACTAATATTTTATATATTATTATTATATTATAATTATATATATTATTTGTTTAATATTTGTTTTTGTATATTAGAATGGTTGATTTAAAAATATGTTTAGTAGAGAATATGATTTTAATATATGTTTATATATTAAAATGGATGAGAAAATAATTAGCATATTTTAATGGAAAGATTTCAAAGTAATATGTTATAGTGGAGATTATAAATGTTAAAATGATTGAGTTGATTAATGTCATGTTTTAAATGAAATTGAGAAAATTGTAGATCAATATGTTATAGCCAAAAATAAGGGATTTATTTTATGATGTCATATTTTGTTTGAACAAATATTGGAATTATAAGTAAGGTATTTAATGGCGAAATTAATTGATCCTTTTAAAATGATATGTGTTGTATTATAGAAGTAGACATTCATTTAACATTATTTTAAACGCAATTAGAGAAGAAAATGTTGGTTTAAATTTTATACCTTGTCTGGAAGAGACGTTGAATCAGTTTGTTGTGCAATAAATTATTGAATGGAATGGATCTAAAATGTCCAAAATTAGTTTATTTCCATGCACAATTGCTTTATGTGTTTATTCCTCAGTGTGCATGTTTGGGGAAGTGGGTTAAGTGGCTTAATTATGTAAGTCTTTCAGATGTCATTTTTTGATATGTGGATTGTCATGTCATGTTTGTCAACCTTTTGAGAGCTCCTTGAGTAGTGCTTGGGCAGATCAGTGTGTAACCCAATTTTCACGAACAGGAATGGTTGTACTTCCTTGGTTTAGGAGCAAATTATGGGATTCGTGTCTCCTTGTTTGGAGTGACCTTGTTATGTGTTTTGTTGCCTCCAGTGTTGGAGTGTGTTTCAGTTTGTGTTGCCTCCTGAGAAAGGAGTGGATTTTGTAATGTGTGCCTCCTTGTCAGGAGCGGTCAGGAGCGTTTTGTTATTGTCGTTACCTCTAGTGTTTGGAGTGGTTTTCTCCAGTGTTTAGAGTGGTTTTATCTTTGTCACCTCCTGAGAAAGGAGTGGACTTGTTATCCTATTTGTTTCACCTTGGTAGCATAGTTATTTGGTTGGTGTGTGTGTGTGTTGTCCAGTAGAAGAGTGGCTTATAACGGGGGCCGACACCTGAAGTGGTGTCAAGGATAACTCGTTGTAAGTTATTCAATCAAGTGATAACTAAAACAATACTTAGAAGCTTAGGACTAACTTCTCACTAATCAAGACTTCAATGCCTCACTCATGGACCTAAGTGCTCGGTTACGCTTGGGATGAAATGGGAAGGCTTGGAATGGCAAGGTCATCTATCTTGTCTGTACGAAAGGTATTTGGCTCCACATGAGTGAGTATGAAGGTCAGGATTCGATAAAGGTCACCAGGATAACCTTTTCTTGTGGGGGCCAGAGCCTAGGAAGATTCCCAAGGATAACCTATGACGAGCTGTGTGATGATACTTTGTCTAGGACAATAATCGGTTTTGTTTTGAGGGTATGGTTTCCGTAACGTACCTGATGTGACCATAGTTGGTATTTGATTATTATGTGTATGGTTCTTTTGACATACGTGTTTTGCTTTATTTATGGAAGCAATGTAACCTTGTAGAGTTTTACTTGTGATGTACTTTCATGGTATCAGTGTTGTACTTGAGTTGTTCATGTGTTGAGCTTATGATGTACTTGTGAGGCTCATGTGATTGGTTGTTACCATTTTGGTTCAGTTTATGTTAGCCTGTGTCTAGAGGTAGATGGTCTTGACTAGGATTCTTGGTTACTATCTCCTAGCACGGGGGGTGGGCCTTTGGGTTCCACTTGGTTGGGTGGCGTGCACCTAAATCCATTGGGCTATCTTCATGTTCGTGTGGATGAGATTTCCAGTTGGAGAGTTCGTTGGTTTCAGTATCAGTTCTTGCCTTATTTTGTTTCAGTTGATCTTGTATTATTTTACCCCTCAGTTGTTATTGAGGTGGAAGTTGTAATTGTAATCCTATTGATTGATCTTACCTCATTCAGGGAATGAGTGTTGTAACCTTTTGTAATGAATGGATTAATGCAATGGAAAGTTATCTTTATGCTTGATGTAATTATCTTATTGGAATGTACGTGTTTAAATTATTAAGTAAATGAATGACATGGTTTAATTCATGTTTTTTGTTTAGGTTCTTTATAACCTCTGTCTCGTAACCTTAGAGATTGATGGCATTAGTTAGCGAACTTTCTTATTAATTATACTTTAAAAAAAAAATTATTCTGTTTAAGTTGTTAAATGCAACTTCCTCTAGGGTTGTGTGGCAGGGCATTACAAGCATGTTGTCTTCTTGACTATTTTTTGTAGTGGGACCTTGTGTTATCTCCTAGCATGAGGGGTGGACCTTAGGGTTCCACATGGTTGGGAGGTTGGTGCTTTTTCCTCCATTGGGTTTCCTTGTTGCATGTTCGTGTGCATGGAGGTTGTACCTTGTGTAGTAGATTCCAATTCACGATCCAATTCGAGAAGACAATATTCTATGTATATGTTTTGGACCTGTATATTAGTTGTACCATTCATTGTAATTTGATGTATTCTTCCCAGTTGTGTTTAGGGAAGCATTATTGTAAATAATTTAATGATGTAATAGATCATGATATATTCTCATATAATGGAATTTGTATATATTTTCTAGTTGTTTGTAAATTATATTTCATGCTATTTACAGATGACATGTTATGGAGATGTATATTGTAGAATCATTTAATGTGATTGATTAAAATGAATTCGATTATTAGATAAATCATGTTTATTTGTTATTGAAATAATTCTAGTTCTTGTTTATAGTTTTTTTAGTAGCGTATTCATGGAACCTTAGAGGACTTAGGTTAGATTATATGTTTAGATATGATATGCAGTTCACTGTTATTTCTTATAAAAAAATTATTTTGTTATTTAGTTATGTTTGGTGTTGTTCTTTGGGGTTCCTTGGTGGGTCATTACACATTAAGGAATCCTTTTGAAAGACTTCACTTCATCAAGGAATTTGAAACAAAGAATGCCCCCTTGTAGGGGGAAGGTCAAAAAATTTCCCACAGAAAAAGTTTCTCAAATTATTTCTTTACAAACCCATGATGAAGGAAAAGTATTCCACTAGGGGTCCTTGATGAGGAATACGATTTTTGAAAAATATTTTGAAAAAGGTTTAAGATAAATATTTTCAAGAAAAGATTTGTTGGCCACCAAATGCATTTTTTGAAAATCAAGGCAGTGTGAGAGCCCCCCTTTAGGATGGTGTGTGCCAAACACAAAGGCATGTGACATCCTAAGGAGAGAAAATCAAGAATAAAAATTGATCTTGTGGCCCATGGAACATAAAGAGATGTAACCATGGTAATGTTATCAGTATCGTGCATGCGAGGGAGACCACATGAGCACCACAACATCATGAAACAAGAAAAGAAGAGAGAAAGATGCAGAGAAAAGAAAGACAATCACATAACGAACAAGAGACAAGGGGATTTGATATTTCCGGGTCAGAGCTACTCATAAATATAGATAGATAAGTATAATAATATATAAATGAACTATCATAAACCCCCTACTATATCAGACCATGTGAAGAAGGCACATGAAGATAAAATGAAAACAAAAAATTAGGTCAACATGGAAGGGAGGCCTAAATTCCCCCAACACTTTGCATCGTCCCCAATTGTCAAAAATCAATACACAAAAATAAAAGAATGATGTGACAAATAGAGGAATTTTTATAACATAAAAATACTCCTATATCCAAGCACCTACAAGGGTGAAAAGGGTCATCCAGGAACATATAAAACAAACACCGGGGAACACAATACATACACACACAATCTAATCTGTAGATAAAGAAGAGGCACCCCCTAGTCCTCATCAACCAAGAGGTTGCCGTTCTCCTAGTCTAGATCATCATAAGGGGAGGGCGGATGATCCTGCAAGGGTGAAATATCAAGGGGGGTACCCTTTGACCCTCTTGCAATAAGAGCCAAGGAGGAAGGATCCTCAAGTTCTTCTCCACTTAGTTCCTATGAGGTGAACGTTAGTGATCTCACAAAAAAAACTGATAGGGTCAAGATATCATCTACAGAGTTGAACATGCACTTTACATGAGTGCCATGCATCAAATCAATAGGTGATGGAGGCAACACCTAACATCCACTACTAGGCCCACCAAAAGATTCAGGAGCAGTGACAAACTCCAGGGATGTTGGGGCTTCTTCCATGATTAGGACGGCACAAGCCAATGCAGAACCACTCTCCAAAGAAGGTGAACACTTATTCTGACCCCCATTGCTAGCAAGGTCATCCTCCATATTTCACTTCATTGATGTATGTGAAATCCCCATAGATGAGGTCGAGGGAATGGAGGAAGAGGAGAAAACCATGACATACACCATCAATGTATTTGACATGTCCATGGGTTTCAAAAATGGTGGTATATACGAAAAGGACATTAGAACGAGAGGCTCAACCAAAGGAGCGATGAATACCTAAACCCTCTTTGAGTGAGGATCATTCACGCTCTTAGGGGGATCTGGGAGCAAGACTGAGGTAGAAGCAAGACTAAGGCTAAGAAAACTGAAGCAAGAAGAGCGAAAGAGGACACAATGGAAGATTTTGAAGTAGGAGCTACTGGTTCCCGTTCCTTCTTCTACAAGGTGGAATACTCAATGGCTAAAGCCTTACTTTGATGCTTGCGCTTGTGTGCAAGGCAATTTCTATGACTTTGGGAGCTAGAGGCTAAAACCTAAGAAGGGATGGAAGACTCCTATTCAACCATCAGAGTATCCATCATAGACGTTTCTGACAGAGGGAGGGACTCCTGGATAGGAACATGAGGAAGAGACAAAGAGGATGATGGAAAAACAATGTGGGGAGTAGACTCGAGTGCCTCAGTGGTGGGGCTCTTCCCATTCACTACCTTAGAGGTAAGAGTAGTAGGAGGTTGTGGAGGCTTTGACATAGAGGACACTCCATAGGGACCCTTCCTCTTACCATAAAAAATGGGTCGAGGCACCATGGGTAAGATAGGAAGTTCAAATGTTTGATGCTTGAGCTTTTTCCAAGTGGGCACCATCAGACTCCCCAACAAGCACATAGGAGTGAAAGTCGATGGTGCTATGATAGGGAGAGAGGAAGCGTAGGTGGAACGGTGGAAGAGGAAGAAGAAGAGCACTGGGTGTGGGTAGGATTTCCATTACCCTTTCAAGAGGAAGAGGCAGCTTGCTTATTTTCTATAGGGTGGGTCATTTTCGACTGTCCCTTGCCCCCGGTCTTATACTTAATGTAATTTCAATAAATTAGGTCCGTTTTGGGAGGAAGTAGACCAACTGGGTTAGGCCAAAAATGATCCAAGGTATAACCCCCAGGGGATACCAATGGCTGATACCTAGTGTCGTGCACAACATGCATGAAACCTTCATAAGAGAACTTCAGACATTTATGAATAACGTAAGCGATTCCATTCATGGAAGCTAGCCAAGGGATGCCCAAATTCACTCTAAATAAATTAGATTCTAGGATAGCATCAAAATTAGTATCTACAACCCTAGGTCCCACTAGTATGGAAAGAGTTAT
The DNA here is from genome assembly GCA_007115665.2 of Sequoiadendron giganteum. NCBI lineage: Eukaryota > Viridiplantae > Streptophyta > Pinopsida > Cupressales > Cupressaceae > Sequoiadendron > Sequoiadendron giganteum. The sequence goes on along the minus strand of CM021101.1, from coordinate 372,265,074 downwards.
CGAGCCATACAGAGTAAGAGAGATTCCATCATGCCTATGTATAGTAGTTTTTGTCTTCTCGTATTCCTCCCTTTGTAAAAAATTTAACCACAAATTCTCCTCTGTAATAACATGTACTTGACTCATAGGTTTGACTAGGACCCCTATCACATTATTTCCATTGAGGCAAGCGAGAATGTATAGGGGAGCAGCTTTGCTATTCATGGGTAAGTCTTGCGAGTTGAAAGTCACATTTGGAAAACTAGTCGCAGATTGAGGGGAAGGACTAGGAGTGAATGAGACCACATTTACATATGTCGAGGCCTTAGGAGAAGCATCAAAGGGATCAATAATTAAGTTCGTAGAGTGAGATAGAAATAGGTATGTATAAATCTACAACTCACTATTTTCCTTTGCCACTGACTTATTCATGTTTTGTTTCTTACCATCGAGACGGATGATATCATCATCAATGTGGTCTTGTATCTCATGATGCAGGCACATGAAACATTTGGTATCATGCCCATGGACATGATGGTACTGGTAGAATGTGTTTCCATCATATTAGTCAGGATAAGGTTCCCTCAAAGGTTGAGGATCTTCTAATGTTATAATCTTACCCTTCAATAACTTTTGTAGAATAGAAGAATAAGATTCAGATAGTTTAGTAAAATGTCTCACAACAACACAACAAGCAATTAGCACTAAATTTTGTGTCATATTTCAATGTATTTTGAGTGCATGACTTGAACAATTTGGTTGGCGCTCAACCCAGTGCAAACAAGCATGGTCAGTTTGGTATCAAATTTTGTGCCAAATTTTGCACCGGATTGAGCACCGAATTGAATGTCGTCTTTAGTGCTAGTAAATCGCAACACCTCTATTAGCGCCTAATATAGCACTAAGAAGTAACATTGGAAATTGCATTGAAATGGGCACCAAATTTGGCTTCCAGTTTGGCTTCCATGGCTACTCCCATTTTTTCTTCTAGTTTTACTTCCAATTTGATGTCCAGTTTTGCTTCCAGGTTTGCTTCCAGTTTTTCTTCCAAGTTTGCTTCCAATTTTGCTTCCAGTTTTGCTTCTGGTTTTGCTTCCAATTTTGCTTCCAGTTTTTCTTCCGATTTCGCTTCCATTTTTTCTTCCAGTTTTACTTCTAGTTTTGCTTCTAGTTTCGCTTCTAAATTTTCTTCCGGTTTTGCTTCTAGTTTTGCTTCTAGGTTTGCTTTTGGTTTTGCTTCGAAGTTTGCTTTTGGTTTTTCTTCCTGTTTTTCTTCTTATTTTTCTTTCAAATTTTCTTTCAATTGTGCTTCTAGTTTTGCTTCTGATTTTGCTTCCAGTTTTGCTTTCGATTTTGCTTCCAATTTTGCTTCCAGTTTTGCTTTCGATTTTGCTTCCAGTTTTGCTTCTGGTTTTGCTTCCAGTTTTTCTTCCAAGTTTGCTTCTAGTTTTTCTTTTAGTTTTTCTTCCAAGTTTTCTTCCAAGTTTTCTTACAAGTTTGCTTCCAATGTTTCTTCCAAGATTTCTTTTGGTTTTCTTCTAGTTTGGCTTCCATTGTTGCTTCCTTTTTTGCTTCTTGTTTTTCTTCCATTTATTAATTTAATATGTTTTATTTCAAGTTAATTAGTTAAATATATCATGCCTCTTAAATAAATCATATGATTATAGAGTAAGTAATTTAATTATTTAACTCATATTATTAAATAAAAATATAATTATTGTAACATGATCATCATCTATAATTAAAACAAGTGAGTCAAATATCTATAATTTAATTGAATTTGACAACATCCATCCTAAGCAGTAAATTTAAAATCATCATACTTAATAAATATCCATCCAAAAATCATTAACAACTTTTAATATATATAGATTGACAAGTCAATACTAATAAGATCATCATCATATTTAACTAAAACAAGTGAAAGTAAAATATGCCAGTACATCAAAAACATGTCAAAATGATACATGTACAACAGTCGACATAAGTGAAAATGATACATGTACAAATGATATAAATAAAATTGATAAATTATGGAACTCAAATTGATACAAGTCAAGATGATACATGTCCTAATGATACCATGAAAATAATACATGTCAATATGATACAACTCAACAATATAGTACTGAAGGCCGTGAAAATGATACATATGATAGTGTATGAACGTGAATTTTCACCCCTAGTGAAAGTCCCCTTTTTACCCCTCAAAACCTTAGAAAATCAAAAGCAGAGGTTTAATTCCACCTAAGCCCGTTGCTTGCATTCCACTTGGCACCTGGTTTGTGTGTTGGTGGGGGGGTTTCTGTCGGGGATGCCCGTGCAGTGCACAGACATCCACGCGATGCACTTACATCCCTAGCAGATTCCTATGACTGAGACTGCATAGGTGTTACATTTTCAATTGGAAGTCAAAAACTAACGTCCCTCTTCGGCTGGCCAACCCACATATGGTCATTTTTCATCCATCTCTTCATAATCTTCACTCTCTCATCCATTGTGCTCTTCAATAGAAGTTTGGATAAAGTTTGGAAAGATATTGAATCATCTTCTCCACCATTTTCAAGCATTGACAAGCTCTGCAACAACATTATTCACTCCATTGTAGCAATCTATCACTCCATCACTCTAACAGGGTGAGCACAGGACAAACACCATGGCAATAGAGGCTTGAGTCCCTCTTTTTCACTCCTCCACAAGCCTTGAGCGCTTTGGATAGAGGTGGTAACCTCCTCTAATCTCTCCTATTTCTTTTGATTGAGTAAGCATGTACTACTTGTAGTGTTTTGTGTCTTCGTAGCTTGTAGTTCTTTTTCATTTATCATTATCTCTACTATTCCAAACTTTGTTGTTCATGGAGGTGGAAACACCAAGATGGGGTCCTGACTAAGGCAGGCCCCTATACAGCCCCAACAATTTCTCCCTTCATGTGAGTAGGTGGAGAGAGCTTGGAGCAAGCTGGCGAGGAGAGCATTGTACAAGATCATCTTCATCACCTTGGTGGTAATACATTTCTTTTATCATATTCATATTTGCATTTCAATCTTCTTAATCTCATTCTATCACTTTAAACACCTCTAAACAAGGTTGATAGTCTCCCTTCTTGAGTTAGAATCCTATCTTTTTGGTTCTCTAGTCGTACGGACGCTAGCACACCTATGAGATGCCAGCACGCTAAGTTGTCATCCTAGAACTATGCTTCCATCCTCAGACAGAGAGATGTCTAAGACACGAACCCGATTCTAAAGGATGACTCATTTAGTCTCCTACCGACTTTCGGGATTGTAGGGTGATTGAAGGACATATAGTCCTCATCATTCTCATCCTCTTCATCCTAACCTTCCTTTGAACTAAAGTGAGTTAGGGAAGCCTTTCTGCTCTTGGCCTTTTGTGACCTGGAGCCTTGCAGTGGGTGGTCCCCCTCTCTCATAGATAGTAACCATGAAAAGAGTCATCATAATGATATATCAACAATGATCCATGATGTAGTCTATATGATCATGAGTGTCACTGGTTACTATTACCAACTGTCTCATCATCGTCACCATTGTGATCATCATCATCATCATCATCATCATCATCATCATCATTGTCGTCGTCGTCATCATCATCATCGTCGTCATCGTCATCATTGTCATCGGCCTCGGTGTCTTCCATATCTAGGTCATCATCATCCTTTTCCATGTGATCTATACCGTCATAACCAATATTTTGTGGATTTATATTATGTTGAGGATCATCTTGATCTTCTGGAAGACTCGTGTTCTACAAAAAAAAACCATTTAAAATAAAAATTTATTATTTATTTCATGCAATAATTTATTTTTCTGTTATATATCTAATATTACAACATATGAGATGAAACCATAATCATATTACATCATATCAAATTTCACATACCATAATAAAATTTCAAAAAAGTTACAAGTAGTACTGGTGAGTCAGGAAAAACTTCAGCTTTAAAAAAAAAGCCAATTAGGCTGGCAGACTTGTGGATCAGGTAAGCATTTGGTGGAAGAGGAAGAAAGATGACTGGAACTCTGGAGGCCCACCATAATGGATTTTAGTACTCAACCATGAGAGCAGAAGAGAGAGCTGATATCATGTATCAAAATATTAAGCATGCATTCTTCCAGCCAACGGAGAAGGAGATGATTACTTTGCTTCATTTTCATTTGCATAACCATATCACGGTGTGGGAACCAAGAAGACCAAGGATGTCCAATTTTATGTGGAGGTAATGGATGTGGTCCAAAATTTAGGAGGGGAAAGAAGGTCAGAGTATGATCTTGATGAAATTGAGGAAGAACAACAAGAGAGGGACAGGAAAAATAAAATCAATACAGTACGGTTTCAAGGATTTGTTAAGTGAGTAAGAGAGCTATGAGAGCAACCTCATCTAAAATATTTTGAACTAGAGTTTGATATACCATTTAGAGAACTTGGTTTTCATGGATTTCCTTTCAAAGGCTCTGCTTTTATTGTTCCTATGGTAAATTGTTTGGTAGAGTTGGTGGAATTACCTTTCTTAGTAATCACTATTAGTGAGATTGAAATTGTTAACCTTGAGAGAGTAGGACTTGGGAAAAAGGCATTTGATATAAAGGCTATTGTTTTCAAAGACTTCAAGTGGGATGTACTCCGCATTGACACCATTCCTCAATCTTCACTTGATGGCATCAAGGAATGGTTGAACTCCATGGATATAAAGTATTATGAAAGTAGAATGAACTTGAAGCAGCGGCCAATTTTGAGGAGTATTACTGATGATCCAGATAAATTTATTGAAGATGGTGGTTGGGAATTTTTGAATATGGAAGCTAGTGATTCTGATTTTGATAATTCAGAAGAGTTAGATCAAGGATATGAACCCTCTAATGTAGAAGAGGAATCAAAATCATATTTCATGTAGCCACCATCAAGAGTGTTACAAGCCAACAAGATGGAGAGAATTCTTATATAAGGATAATTTTAAATGTTGCAGGTATCGGCTTTAATGCCAACTATAATGGCAACATTGAAATTCCCTAGTAGTATTTATGTTAAGGAAATTTCATTTAGATGCAAGGATTCAAAGCACATCAACCATGTGGTACAAATGAATAAATCCCAGAGATGATCTGTAGCAATGAAAGAGTCTGAAAAGGCAGAGAGAGCTACACTGGTGACTCAGGAGAAACTTCAACTTTAAAAAACAAAGCCAATTAGGCTGGAAGACATGTGGATCAGGCCAACATTTGTTGGAATAGGATGAAAGATGACTGGAATTTTTTAGGCCCATCATAATGGATTTCGGTATTCAACCATGAGAGTAGAAGAGAGAGATGATATCATGTATCAAAACATTAAGCATGCATTCTTCTAGCCAATAGAGAAGCAGATGATTACTTTGCTTCATTTTCATTTGCATAACCATATCATGGCATGGGAACCAAGAAGACCAAGTATGTCTAGTTTTATTTGCAGGTAATGGATGTGGTCCAAAATTTAGGAGGGGAGATTTTGATGTCCGCTAAGAGGCATACAATTAGATGAATTAATTTCACCTACATGTCTGCCAAAGTTTACTTCCAATTTTTATGACTATTATTCTTGACTGTAAGAGTTTACTTACAAATTTGAAATTTCTTTCTGGTCATTTTGATGAGGATATATTCAACCAATGTGTAAGCACCTTTTGTTTGTATCAAAATCATATGTGCATTGCAATAATTTTGATTATCTATGGTCTACATCTATGCCATCTCACTTATTGGATCTTCTATTTCAATGTTTTCTATGGCCTTCTCTATTTGAGGTAGCACTTGACAATCCTACCTCCTTTCCTTAGCTGAGAAGTGGATTTGAATTTGGAAATACTTCACTTTAAAACTAGCTATGGTTTAAGGAGAGCTATTCTAGGTTTTTTGTTGACACCCTCAATCTTCAACAAGGACTTAGATGCATGGAGTGAAATGAAAGCTTTCAAACTTAGATTTGAATGTGCATAATTTGATTGATTATGGTTTTCACAGGCAATTGTCTTTACATGACTATTCTAGATTGTGAATATGTGTAATAGTAACTGCATCCTTATCAAGTTTGGCTACCCTTATTCAAAATGCCTTGGTATTTGGACTCAATACAAATTTGTGCGTTGTCATTCCATATTTGTAACATGTAAGATATTTAATGGGTACAACATATAGAAATTCAATACTATCATCCAAAGAAAACTTACAGATGTTGTATCAAGAACAATAAAAAATGCTTTTATTAGGGTTAATGCTTTCTTCCCCCACGTTGCTGATATTTTCCCCAAAACATGTTTTTTTAAAATTATTTCAATGCATCTCAAAATTCAATGTATTGATTAACATTTGTTATGCATTTCATTTGTTTATGCAACTGATGCATATATGTTAACTCAATCAGTGTTGTTACTTCAGTAGTTTGACTTCTATGACAACCAACCATTAGGCCATTGTGTGCAGGAGCACATTTGTGTTTTTAGTTAGCTTTTTTGGATAGCTCTACTGGGTGTTGAGGACATTCAATTTATCTTTTGAATGTAAAAATTCAAAGTTTCAAGGATTTTTCAAGTGAGTAAGAGAGCTATGGGAGCAACCTCATCTAAAATATTTTGAACGAGTTTGATATACCATTTAGAGAGCTTGGTTTTCATGGATTTCCTTTCAAAGCCTCTTCTTTTATTGTTCCTACGGTAAACTATTTGGTGGAGTTGATGGAGTTACCTTTCTTAGTAATCGCTATTAGTGAGATTGAGAATTGTTAACCTTGAGAGAGTAGGACTTGGGAAAAAGGCATTTGATATGGCTATTTTTTTCAAAGACTTGAAGCGAGATGTACTTCATATGTATGCCATTCCTCAATCTTCACTTGATGGCATCAAGGAATGGATGAACTCCATGGATATAAAGTATTATGAAAGAAGAATGAACTTGAACTAATGGCCAATTTTGAAGACTATTACTGATGATCCAAATAAATTTATTGAAGATGGTGGTTGGGAATTTTTAAATATGGAAGCTAGTGATTCTGATTCTGATAATTTAGAAGAGTCAGATCAAGGATACAAACCCTCTAATGTAGAAGAGGAATCAAAATCAGATGAGGAAGGCTCAAAAGATGAATCTCTTGTGGAGTCAGAGGAGGACAAAGAAGAAGAAGAATATTCTAAAGAGGAGGAAGGTAAAACATGGGATGAATTAGAATCCCAAGCCAGAAATACAGCTAAGGAAAAAGGAGATGAGTCTAATAGTGAAGATCATGAAAGGCGACAACAAAAGGTAAAAGCTATAGGGAAGTCTCAGGCACCTGATATTAGAGATTCAAGAGGAATTCCTGCCAAGAGGCATAAAGTTAGATGAATTGAGTTCATCTACATCCTTCTACTATTTATTCATGCACATAAACAGTCATCTTGTAATCATAAGATTTGAGCTCTATTTACTCATCCTATGCATCAATAAACAACTCAACACAAGAGATGCAAATTGACATATTAACACAACAATATCCAACTAAGTTATTGAAACTCAACTATTGATACCTCGTTCTCCATCTAGATTACAAAATCATTCCACTTTTTTTTGTAACATATTCTTTTCAAATTGTTTTGGATGGCGGCCATATTTCTCCTCCTATCAAAACATGGCACATGGACTAGTTAAACTAATTAATATGCAATCATTTAGTTTTTCCAAGGAAATAAAAAAATATATATCATTTAACATATTAAATATACTTACAAATGTACAAATCAAGACCTGTAAACCTTTCTGGCCAGTGTGATGCGTGGCACAAAGTTTCTCAAGCCTAGCCTTGGAGGCCTTGTCCTGAAACATATACTAATTCAATTTAACTATGCACAAATAAAATTTAAATATCATTTAATAAATTTGATATAATCTTATGAGAAAATTCAAATACCTACGTACTGTCCTCACCAGAATTCCTTTGTGCATCAGACTTCTCATATTATTTTACAAGCTCTTTCCATACTTTCACACTTACATCAATTGGCCTTCTTTTCTGCCTTAGCTTAGGAGGTATATTTTTTATATTCTTTGTTTGGTTGCACTAAAATATCTTGTAGTTTTGAGACATTTGTAGCTTTATATTCTTTACAGACCAACCTGTGCCAAATTCAGTCTCCATGTCATGGATAACTTCTTTTTTTAGTTGCATGGGTATCTATGAGAATGTAAAATGTAGATGGTCTTTGAACCATTGAAGGCATGATTCCTTCAACCTATTCACAAACATTTTCCTAGCATCCATCATTCGGACTTCCCTTGAAACCACCTCGTATTCTATCTTTGTATTGTAGCTACCAATGCAAGATTGATAACATGGCGTGGTGGAAGAATTATGTGTCCCAGGAGTGGTTGGGACATTGGAAGTATCTCTTCCCTATTCCACATTCTTAGAGTTTACTGTCACTGATTTTGTCTTGGATATTTTGCTCGATCCAGGACTGGTTGGGTAATCAATTGATTTGTTTCCAATATTTGAGGAGCATTACCAAATTGTTTTTCTATGTATCTGGAAAGCTTTGCCCAGTCCACATTAACCAATTTGTTTGCTGCCTCTACCCCCAATATGGAAGCCAATTCCTCTTTATCTTTTTCAGTCTCATGTCCCTATATATATTTATATATATATATTTTTAAATTATATTTCTTCTTTTAAATTTAGAAATAAAAAACTAAAAAACTACAATTCCTCTTTATCTCTATCAGTCTCATGTCCCTATATATATATATTTAAATTATATTTCTTCTTTTAAATTTAGAAATAAAAAAACTAAAATGTAAAATTCAAAGAAACAAATGGAAACATTTACAAATCTATAAAGGGACAATAAATTACCTCATTGTGGCTAGAGTCTGCTGAAAATGCTCGCTTCCTTATATTTCTTGACATTTTGAGGTGACCTAGGGAAAATTATTTTCGGCTAGTCTGTGGAGGAAAACGAAGTACACACTGTCAGGTATGAAATTTTTGTTCTGTGGGAAAATATGTTTGTTGGGTTTGTTTAGTGTTGATACCCTAGGGAAAATATGTTCACTGGGTTTGCTTAGTGTTGATAACCTTATCATGAAAACTCTTTCATAATGAAATCTTGCATGAATTTGTCATGGCATCGGTGACTATGGTGTGATTGGGAAAAACCAAGCGGTTTATGTATTTATTTTCAGCAGTTGCTCAGCAGTGATCAACCCAATTCCCAGATTTGCCAAATAGTTCACTATTTCCTTGATATCCAAGTTAGGGAAAGAATATAGAGGCATCATGGCTTCATGCTATAATATTTTGAGCCAAAGCTCAAATGAGTAGGGTAAAATTTTTTGCTGGTTTCTCAAAGGTTTTACAATTTATAATGATGGGATAATTTAGAGGTTGCCTGGACAGGTTAGGCCATGAACCAGTAAACAATCATGAATTCAACCAAGAAAAAAAATTTGCAACCTTACCTATGGTGTCACAAACTAAATTGAATTTCTCATCAGTTGCTGGTAGCGCCCTACTCTCTTCCTTTGTGTGACATTTTCCCCTTTTTTGTCATTTGATTTCTTCCTTCTAGCAACCGATGAAGAGAGTAGGGTGCGACGTTTTTCCCTTTTTTGTCATTTGATTTCTTCCTTCAAATTTATAGGTTTCCTGGATAGGTTAGGCCACAAACCAATAAACAATCAGGAATTCAAATGCAATACAAAGAGCAGTAAACAATCATGAATTCAACCAAGAAAAAAAAATTGTAACCTTACCTATGGTGTCGCAAACTAAATCAAATTTCTCATCAGTTGTTGGTAGCGCCCTGCTCTCTTCCTTCACATGGCATTTTTCCCTTTTTTGTCGTCTGATTTCTTCCTTCATGTGGGAAATTTTTTTATTTTCGATTTTGATTCAGTAGTCGACACTTTAGTCGGCATTAGTTAATGCCAACTTTAGCGTTGAATTTTGGCCATTAATGTAATCTATTTGGGGCTTCTAAGGTGGTGCCAAGTGCACCTAATTGAGTGCATATCATTGTTGTATAGTGACTATTTTCATTGTTGTGTATCACAGGATCTAGAGTGTTAGAAATAATTCCAACTCCTACCTTGTTTTTGTGACCACCATTGTCTCATGGCTCCTTCATTAGCTTAGTGCAGTAGAGTGGTTTTTACCGCGGTCCCGCAAGGTGCTTCATCCTTCTCGGTGGTAGTATGGTGAAAGATTTTGTGGTGACACGTGATTCTTCATTCTATTCCTGACGGTGTTTTGGTGACTCTCGTAAGTCTTCTACCATTGGCGTGCGGTGACCACCACTGTCCCACGAATCCTTCATCATCTTGGTATGGTAGAGCGATTTTTACAGTGGTCCTGCAAGTTGCTTCTTCCTTCTCGGTGGTAGTGCGGTGAAAGCTTATGTGGCAGCATTTTTATTCACAGAGGAGGCCACAGAGAGAGGACATGGACAATGTAGAAATACTAAATTGCTAAGAGGAAAGTGGGAAATAGGTGAGACAACGAAATCTGCAGATACAATAGAGGTAAGAAGAGAAAGCAACCTCAACCAAAGGAGGAAGGTGTTTATGAATTCACAAATTCTACAACATAGAGGAGATATCAATATGTCAAATATATGACTAAAGTGAGGTTTTGTGTTGGATAGCATACTTTTTTAAATGATATAATTGGTGTACTAAACATTATTTACTATGTTGTGTATTATAGAGGTGAGACGAGGCCATGGAAACAAATCGTATTATATCAAATGAGGACACAACAGATGAAGCAGGACATCAGGTACTCAAATTTTGACTTAACTTAGGAAAAAATGATCTTATGGCATTTTGTGATACGTCCATCTTTTTTCACAATATTATTGAAATTTATAATATATTATCCAATCTTGACATAAATTAATGCATGTTGTTGATTATTTTAGATGGAGATTAGAGCAAATGCAGAGCCTGAGCATTCAACTAGCAAAAGAAGAAGATATGTACGTGGACATGGACCTAAAATTGTTGGATCACATAGATGACAGTGGGTGGAAAAGGATATGACAATGAATACTGCAGACACAACAAATGATTGCACTGAAGAAGAGGTAGGTCAGGACTATAGTACATGGGATGAATACTTTGAGAAAATTATTGTTTGTGGATGTTTTGTATGTCGTGGAAAGAAACAATTCAAACGAACGATTGTACAACGAAATTACATATATGATGAGCTTCCAATCGGTATTATACCTCATACAATCGATTAAAACCAAAGAATAATAAATGAGTGTGGACTGATGTCTTATAAACTATGTTGTAAAAATTGTGTTTTATTTAAATTATTGTATAAAAAAGGTAGTCTATAAAATAATTTTCCATTATTCAATTGATGTATATATGTTCATACAATTTTTTATTTTATTTTAAAGCCATATTCGATTATATTTCTTTGAAATTGATACATTTATGATTTATCCAATTGTTGCCAAACATTAAATAATGCTTGCATTTTTTGATAGGTAGAAGATTTTGATGAAACACATAATAATACCCAAGATCCAACTGGGTTATTAATATTTGGACGAGATGATCCAAACCATCCCTTAAACCATACTAGGGCGAGAAGAGAAAGATTGAAGAGAACACTACCACTTGAGAAATTTGAAGAGATTATGAGAGTTGCATACACTGATGACATGCCACCTAGCCTTAATGATGATGATCATGATAGTGAAAATGTAGTGCATGAAGAAGGATTGAATGAAATACTTACAGATTTCTTTGGGGATGGAAACAATGATGACAATAATGATGATATGGTTGACAGTAACGATGATAGCAGGGGTAATTACCAGCAACGTAATGTTGATGATGACAACATGAAAAACTCTATCAAGCAAGCAGCGAAGACACTCGTGTTCAAATCGGGTGCAAGTAGAACCTCAAAACTGGCATGCACATTAATATTATTAGAAATCAAGTCACTATTTGGTTGGTTAGACAAAGGATTCACTACCCTATTGAAGTGAGTTGAAATCTATTTCTTACTTTGCATTGTCAATAGGTGTACATAATTTGTAAACATTCATCAACTTAATTTATATTTCTTTAAGGGGATTTTAAAACCATATATTGTATATAAATAGTCCTAGTATAGATTGACATATCAAACATGTTCATCATAAGTCAAACATCCAATTGATTTAATCTCTGGAAATCTTATAGGGCACTATAAACTAAAATATTCCCTGAAGAGAATGTGTTGCCATCAACTTGCAGAGAGGCGTGTTTTTTGTTGGTTGAGTTGGGGATTGAATATAAGAAAATTCATTCATGTAAAAATGATTGCATTTTATATAGAGATGAATATCAAAACAAGGTAGAATGCCTTGTATGCAAAGAGAAGAGATATCGTATAGATGTACAAGGTCCTACAGTTCCAAAGAAGGTTTTATGTCACATGCCAATTATACCTAGACTTCAATGAATGTTTTGTTCCAATTCACTAACACAATTGATGGATTGGCATGCAAAGAACAAGAGTAAAGATAGATTCATGTGAATTCCAGATGAATCCAAAGAAATGAAACACATAGAGGAAAAATGGCCAAGAAAATTAAATATGAACCCCGTAGTATCAGGTTTGGTCTTGCAATTGATGGAGTGTGCCCATTCTCTTTCCTGAGCTCAAATTATAGTGTTTGGCCAATCGGATTGATAGTATACAATATTCCCCCATGGATGAGTGTTAGAAAGGAGCACCTTATGATGACTCTCATTGTTCTAGGAAAACATCAAGTTAAAAACATGGATGTTTATCTTGCACCTTTTATTGATGATATGCAACTGCTATGGAAAGGCATAAGAATGTATGACATATCACATCCTCCATCAAATAGGTCCTTCATGTTGTATGGTGTGCTATTTTGGACTATTCATGATTTCCTAGGACTTGGTGTTTGTTATGGTAAGATAAAATATTTACGTATTTACACTCATAATTTATTTTCATCCCAACTTTCATACTTAGTTTTATACTATTTTTTTTTATATTATTAAAATTACTTGTTGAATTACAGGGCTTCAAACAAAGGGGATATTTGCATGTCCAAAATGTGCAGAACAATTTCAAGGGCGGTATTCTAAATATATACATAAATTTATTTACGCAAACAATAGGGTTTTTCTACTAGTAGATCATAGGTTTAGAAATCGTCTAAAGAATCAATTTGATGGAAAATTTGAAAATAGAGGCCCTCCCATGATTATGGGTCCAGGTGATTGGCTTAATAAGTATGAAGATGTTGAATTGAAAGCTTGGGAGGATTTTTTTTATCAGGGTGATTCAATTCAAGAACTAGAATAAATTCTAGTCAATATGCCAGAAGGAATGAAAAGGAAATCCATATTTTATGAGCTCCCTTATTGGAAGGATCTATTAATATCTCACCTATTAGATTATATGCATATCTTACAAAATTTCCCAGATTATATATTTCAACATATATCAGGCAAAGAGAAGGACACCTTGTCTTCGAGGAGAGATATTGCTCTTTCATGTACCAAATTTGATAGAAAACATTTTTGGTCAAACAGGGAAAATGAAACATATGCAGAAGCTCCATGGATTTTGAAAAAATAAGAGGTAGACCAACTAAAAAATGTCATCCATTCAATAAGGTCACCTACTGGTTATGGGTCATCATTGGCTAAAGCTTTTACAATTGATGGACATATCACAGGATTTAAAACACATGATTTTCATAATTTAATGAAGGTATTATATATCAACATTTAACATTTATTGGTAACATTGATTAAGCAATAAATTTATTTTGATATTTTTTTGTGTGATAAAAAATTACTAATGACTTTTTCATAAATGTGATTGATAGCATATCATGCCATTAGAAATTTGGAGGGATTCATGTCTTACAGTTGACTTAAGGAATGCCATAAGTCGATTGTCAGCACTTACAAGGTATGTGGTTATATGAAATGTTCATGTGTGAGAGACATAGAGATATTATATTGCATTTTAATTTATGACTAAAGGTTCATACTAATTTACTATTCTTATATTAGGTGGGTAACCTCCAAGGAGATCCATGAATCTGAAGTGCCAAAGTGGAAGAAGGAAATTGCATAAATTCTATGTGTATTTGAGAAGGATCTCCCTACAAGTTTCATGGACCTACAAGTCCATTTACTTATACACCTGGTCGATGACATTGAATTGGCAGGTATCGTACCAACGAGGTGGATGTTTTTCTTTGAGAGGTATATGAAAACTCTTAAAAGATGTCTGACAAAAGGCACATCCAGAGGATTGCATGGCTGAAGGGTATGTATTGAATGAAGCATTTTCTTCCTGTGTGAATTCCTTGGTAAGGATTTTGAAGATGGCCCACGCGTCTGGGATGAAGAACGAGCATCAGATATTATTGATGGAGAAAAACCACAATCTAATGGTGTTGAAGTAGAAATTAGTACGTAAATTCACGATCAGTGTGGTTATTTTTCTTGCAATCATTAATTTACTCTGTAATTTATTTGTCAAATTAACAACATGACATTTGGAGTTTGAAATAATCATGTTGACATGTAATAGGTGTAGACGAAAGTTCTATACTCGACAAGTTCATTATGTACCACATGGAATTTATGAACAAATGGATTGATCTGTATGATAAAACAAGAGAAGAAGTGTTAGAAGCAAGGAGGCAGTTTAAGAGATCGAACCCAAAGAATACTCCACTTCCCACTCATCTGCTTGGGGAATGGGTCAAATATTGCACACTAGAATGGGTTACTAAACAAATTCAAAATCAAATAGAAGATGCGGGTACAAATTCAAACATAACAAAAGATGAAATCAACATGTCTAGAGGATGTGAAACAAAGGTACAGTTGGAATTTTACAAAATGTTGTTTCCTTACAGTTTTGATAGTATTAACTATTTTAATATTCGTCATTATATTTGTTTTCACTAAAATAAATGATCTTTCACAGGCGAGGAAATATCCAGCAATGTGGGCATATGGTTGACATTATCATGTAGAAAGTGTAGACGTAAAGAGACGATCCTTCGATTGTGGCATCATGGTTGACTTCAAGCAATCCAGTTGATCAAGCTCAAAATATAAGAATATAATTGAAGGGAATCTATTAAATGTTGGGAAAATACAAGAAATTATTGAGTTGGATTATCGCTCTTTTAAGTTTTGTATTTTTAAGTGTAGATGGTATGAAGCATTTGAGAGGACATGAAGACATGATACCCATAGTGGATTTTTTTCTATAGATTCCTCATTGTTCCTACCAGAGGATAAGGAGCCTTATGTTCTACCAATTCATTGTGAGCAGGTATTTCTTTAACTCAAAAAATAAGTGGTAGTGATCATTAATCTATTAATTCATAGCTTATTGCCAATATATACATGTGTTTATTAATCAATTTTGTTTTTATAACATACGTCTAATATATGTATTTCATTCATGTGCAGGTATTTTTCTATGAAGATATTTTGGACCCGAAATGGATATTTGTCATACATTATGATCCAAGATTAAGTTGTATTTGACAATGTATTAGTGGATACTAAGAAAAACAATGATGGCCAAAAAAATGAGAGAGAGGGATTAGAGAACATCGAAGAAATTGACATCCATGATGATGTTGAAGATGGTTATGTTTAGGCACAAGAAGACAACAATCCAGAGTTAGATGATGTTATGGAAGACAACAATATGGATGGTATAGAAAATGATGATCCAAATACATTTGGTAACACTATAGTGTTGACTTCTACTGTGGCATTTGTCCTTGATTTCAAAACTACCCTAGGTTGGTGCCTTGGAAGCATTTCACGATCTGGTCTTATTATGGCATTTGATATGCACATTTTTTATTTGGTTTCATGTACAACAAACTTGGTTACAAGTTAATTCTCTCTGGTTCTTGGTGGTTGAGTTACAAGATGCAGGTTGCTTTTCAGTTTTAAGAAAACCCTATCGGGTTTCCTTAACCAACTGATAATAGTTTGGGGCATATAGATTATGGTTTTTGGCATGGGAGTATGGCTTTGAGAACTTAACATGTTTTTAGTGCTTATCACTTCTCAAGGCATTGGATTTTAATATGATGGCAAATCGAATTTGATTAAAGGTATAAAGTTTGACCTCTCACTAGCATTTGAATCAAGTCTATTGTTTGATATTTATTTGGGCCTAAAGGACAACAATAGGTAAAGGAATTGGTTAATATTTTAATTTCACACTGGATGTGGCCTAGCCTTGATCATTTGGAAATTGGCATGTGATGAGTAATGTGGTCATAGCAATACTCTTCAAAGGTTTTCTTGGTCGATATTTTCACACTGTCTAAATCAGTCATATGTTATAATGCATGTTGGCATGCAAGTCATTGATTTTCCCTGGATTTGAAAAGGTGTTATGAGATTGATTTTTGTCAGCATGATTGACTTTGGTAAGACCGCAAACTTCAAAGGTCTTACCGCGCTACCACTGGTAGTTAAGCCAGTGACCGTGGTAGTGCGGTTGAAACCGTTAGCAGCAAGCAGGATAGCTACCGCTATACCGCGAGCTGTCAGAAGTGTAACCACAGTAGCATGGTGGAAAGAGTTAGCGGTAAGCAAGGAGTTACCACTATACCACGGGTATTCTAAAGGGAGACCACAGTTGAGTATTAAGGAAGTAGTAAAGGAAGTGGAAAAAGTCAGTGCTAGTCACTGCTATACTACAGTAGTCCGAAGGGAGACCGCGGTTGTGCGGTAAGGAAGTGGATTTCAAAGACTATTATGAGTTTTTTGATTAATTAATGGTTGTCCTCTCAGACTCCAAATGACTATCATTCTTTGCAAAGGATTGCGATGTGTTTGTTTTGGAAGTTTAGGTCAAAACATTATTTCTATTGCTCGAAGGGTTTGGACCTTACTCTGGCCGCCATCATGATAGTTTTCTTTTAGCCATTTCATTGAGAAATCTATAGGGTTACTAAAATTTGATAGTGTATAAGGAAGATAGGAAGACCATGACAATGGTCGTTTCACTTGTCAATCTTCTGCCATCAGGTGGAAGCTCGAATGGGGAAAGAGCTCAGACTGCTCAATCACTTCGCAGATCTGGTAATTTGATCATGGCAAATTCATCTCTGGTCTTCACAGATATTTATCTTTTAGTCTGCTTTGCAGAATTGTTACTTCTCATGAAAGGATAATTTGAGAGAAGTTTTCTATGCTACAGAAAAAGGTGAAAAATTATTATATTCATTTTATGGCTAAATCTGAAATGTTTGCTCCAAATCTTGATTGCATTTTCTGAAGGTTATCATACAGTTTCATGAGACATGTTTTTGATTTTGTGGGTCATCTTGAAAGCTTCAAAATTCTTCAGTACCTTTCCTGGATTCCTTGGTAACTACTATTAAATGCATAATTATTTGTTTTCAGTTACATTGTTGTTATAGCCAGGGTAAAATGGATATTATTCATGAATTTAATAAATGTGTTTTACTGTTTTGGATAAGAATTGAATGTGCAGGTCGTTTGTGGAGAAAAGAAGTTCAGTAACACCTCTATTTTTGAATACTTCTGTTCTATTCTTGTAAGAAATAAAAATTCTATCTCTCAGGGACACTGTAACATCTGGCATTGTTGCTCGATAGAAGTTTGGCAACAAAAAGTTCACCTCTACTTTTTGTTTTATCAGCTGTAACAAAAAGTTGTAATTTTCTTTGAATGTAATGATGTAATCTGTAAAAAGATAAAAACAGAAAAATTAGGGCTTTATCATTACTGAAAAACCTAAAAAGAAAAAGACACAAGTGTGCAGAGAACATTTGAGTATGAGACATAGCGTATTATCCTTTATGCTGAAAAAATTGAAAAAACATAGTGTGTTAATTGTTTTGTACAATATCATGAGAAATAGTATAAAAACAGAAAGTGAGAGTTAATTGTGCTGGATGAAGAACAATGAGAAAAGTATGAAACAAAAAGGGAAACAAAGAGATCCTCTATATCATTGTATGATTTACTAAAATAGTAAAGGGGTTGGTTCTCCTTGAGATTGGTGTCTCTAAATGAGGGGTTGGTGCTCCTTGAGATTAGTGTCTCTAAATGAGGGGATGGTTCTCCTTGATTTGGTGCTTAGAAATTAGCCTATAAGGCATTGTAAGCAGTGGTTTTGGAATTAAGCTAGTAAGGCAGTTTAGGAGTGGTTTTTCTACCCAGGAGGGTTTTCCACTCGACAATTTATGTGTCTCTCATTTGTGTGATTTATGTTTATCTTGCATAATCTTTCATTCAATCATTTATGTTATTGTGCTCATTCAGTTGGTCAATGCTCTGATACTTTAAGGCTGTTTAAAAGTTTAAAATCAATTTGTTAGAGTCTGTCATGCAAATTTAGATTGTGCAAATCTGATGCAAATTTTTTTTCATAAGGTGAATTAACTTCTACATTATGTGTTGATTATATGAATGCTCAAAAGTCTATCATAAGCAATTCAAATTTGCATATTATGAAATTTTATAGTATTATTGATAAAGCATAGCAAGATTGTTCAGAAAGCTTTATTTGAACAATATCATATGATGCTTTTAATATGGGTTGCAAATGTTAGTCAAGTCTCATGTCAATCTGATCTAAAGTGTTAATATTCCCTTGCTTAATAAAATCTATCTCTTTTAGTTAAATGAGTAAAAAAATTCATTATTCTTTCAAAGTTAAAAGTTAAAATTACTCCACTATGATTCACCCCCCCCCTCCCCCGCCTCTTAGAGTGAATCCACTTACAACATATAGATGGTCTAAAGTCAAATTTAAAAGATGATGAAGATGATGTAGGTCAAGATGAGGATGATGATAATATTAAATACTTGAAAGAACATATTAACATTGACAATGATACATTGGATGACATTGTAGTAGACAATAATGTTAATGACTAAGAATTCTAAATTTTCAGAATTATTTGCAATCCATGTTTAAAAAAGGATGATTCTTATGGCCTAAACTTTGAAATGCTTCAGTAATATTATTATGTTGTATTCACCATACATTTCCCTTGAAAAATCAAACATTTTCTTTCATTTATTTTTATTGTATATCTCAGAAGTGAAATTGTTGTTACATAATGATGCACTAAGAAAATAATATATACAAAAAAATGCAAATAAAATGTTTGAAATATAACATGCAACCTACTGTGTTGTGTTGAAAGAAATCAATATTAATTGGGACAAGAAATAAAAATAAAATTTTGATGATTGTACTTAAAAGTGAACAAGATATGAAAAGTGTGGACAATGATGGTGCTGAAATTGAAAACCCTGATTCTGATGACATTACTGTTTTATGTCATTAGAGATAAAGAGCACTTACAATTTTATATACATAACAAATGAAGATTTGAAACTAGTAAACTGAAAATGTAAACACTGTAAGATTTTTCCTTAAACAATAATTCACATACTCACTTACAAAAAAGGGTGAAGCATTTTTTTATTTAAACTTTGTTTTCTTTAATAGACATAATAGTAAAAAAATATTTACAAGTACAAGAATATATACACTGTTTCATAGAAAATAAGGAATATTTCATAGAATATACAAGTACAAGAATATTTACAAGTACAAGAATATATACATTGTTTCATAGAATATATACACTATTTTATAGACTTCTAAATTTTTAGAGTTATTTGCAATTTGTTGGGTCTCAAAAACGTAGGTTTTTAGACCATAAAAGGGTGCCAATCTCTAAGAGGACTTTAATCCTTAATCCAAACCAATTAAAGTAAATTATTTGAAAGGAATTTAATTCACACCTAACCAGAAACCAATCAAAGCTTCCACACAGTAACAAAAAATGTTCCCTGATAAATCTTGCAAATTTAAACAACTTGAAAAGACCACTTTGGAGACAACAAAGCAATAAATAAGCATGAAAATCAACACAACAATTGAATAGTGAAAATGGATTACGAGTTATAATGTATCTACTCCATTATATTGCTCAAAATATAAACATACATAACATGAGTTATTTTGATATGAATAAGTGGATGAGATGGTCTAGTATCTATTCTAATGGATTGAAATGATGATGATATGATGATCAAAATCGGACCTTGGTTTCCCTATTTGTACAAGAAGCAACAAGCTTTAGGTCCGTTCACAAAAGTTACATCGTTTCTTAACTAAAACATAATTAACATAACATAGAAACTTAAAAAGAGTTTGTTGTTGGATGCACCACAGTCTATTAATCATCAACAAGCACCTGTGACCACCCAAGATCTATTCAAGGCTCAAGCACCATGTTAATGCATCCACAACAACCAGACTCTGACTACCTCCTCATACAGCTCGTGTAAGGAACAATTTAACCTTTGACATGTGATCAATGTATTTCTCCTGGGCATAAGTGTTTTCATTTTTTAGTGTCTGTCATTACATTCTCCAATCCAACAATCCTCCTGAGCTTCTTATGCATTTTCCTGAGTACCTCATCCTCATCATTGATGTCATCAAGGATGCCTGGAAAATATTCTGATATCTTATTTTTCCAGGTTTCTTGATCCTTCAAATATGTTTCTTTAAAGAAATCTGGCATGGCCATACATAGTGGCTAGTTGAAGTCAGTCAATTCCTGTGTCAAGATATTTTGGAAGTTTTCATGTGTATTCATGAGGCTTTGAAATTCTTGGAGCAAAGCATTATTATCTCCATCTTTTGCTTTGATATGGGATTATATTTCCTTCATCCTATCAAGCAGTCTTCCATGCTCCACGAGGGCCTTGTATGTTCCACTGAGAGCATGCCAGACACCATTTTCATGTTGGCACATATATTTAAATTTTATTCAGATTATCCCCAATGCTACTTCAAAAGTAGTAGCCTTCAATTTTCTTTTTAGTTCTCCATGTTCCTTTTGATCCTTTTCAAATTTATGCTTCCATTGAGCAGTTTCAGACATGGCCTCTAACACTTTTCTTTCATGTTCAATTAAAGGAGAGTAAAGCCTTGGAGAAGCATGCAACCTATCTTTGTAGTTCGTTAATTCTCATTTCAGCCTGTCATTTTCCTCTATCAGCCACTAGTTATCTCTTACTAGCTTTTGGATCCGGGCTTTGGTGAATTTGGCTACATTCACATTCAAGTCAACAGTCTCCAAGGGATTTCTCTCCCCTACTCTTTGCACCAGGAGATGTCCAAAAATCTGATCATGGTCAACAAGATAAGGCTTCTTGCCTAGGGGCTAAAGAGCTCGAATTTGCAAAGTGGCATTATCAGGATTGTACCCTGACCCTGTATAGACCCTGCCACCTGCTTCATCCGTTACTTGGAAAGTTTTATTCTTTCTCTTCAAAAATATGTCAAACACAATGGCTGAACTAATATCCCACCTAGGAAGGAGCATAACTCCAGCTTCTTGCAATGATGCTCTTCCTCTCTTAGCAGTAATGTTTCTAATTTCCCTATCAACTTCATCTTGCAACTCTTTCAAGGAATAAGCCTCTTTCTTAGGGTTAATGTCCTTTAAACTTTCTTGTATTAGTCTTCCTTTGTACTCATATATAAAGGACTTAAATTCAGGGGTCTGCACAAAAGTATCATCTGCAACAAATTCTTGACTTCCACGATGCCTCACATCATCTAATAGCTCATCAGAGGCTTCAAAGGTGATCACACTTATTTCCAATGGCATCTCATATTGGGGTATAACAGGAGCATTAAACTGTGAGACTTCTTCTTCCTCCTTAGTGTTATCTTCTTCCATGGATGGGGAACCAACTGAAAAGCTCACTTCAAGGGTAGGCTAAGGTGATAAGTGATCTAGTGGTGTGATATTTTCAACTTTCCTGCTACAATTGATGCCCCTTCCTCTTTCAAATGCCACAAGTGGCACATCTCTTATCAGTTATTCTTCATGGAGGACTAACTATTGAATTCTTTTTGTGGGATCCTGTACCTCAAGGAAAGCCCCTACATAGCCTGGGTTATTATTCACCTTCTAAGCCTCAATCATCATAACCCTACTATAGGCATTCATTCTCATCATGTTTTTATTTTCTTCACAATTTCTGATGACATCTTCTAAAAGGAAACTATGCTCATACCCTTTCAATTTTTGAAAAAAATTGGCATCACAATTGAAGTGTTCAGGATCAAACTTTTCCCTTTTGTTTCCAATCGGCAAGCCATAATAATCCAGTTTACCACTAACCAATTCATAGCCTAAATCATAGATAATAGTGAAATCACCAAAGCATAAAGTGGAAGGCATGAAATTCTGCCTCCCATAGCTCTTTAAATGAATGAAAGATGAAAATGGCAATTGCCTTATGATCTCTAAAATAATCAACTTTGTCTGGCACAGTCTTAAGGCATCAAATAAGGTGAAACTTCAAATCCATAAACCTTGATAATAGTACAATCCCCAAACATGTATCAGTCCCCCCAATTGTGATTTATCCTTGCTTCATGACCCATATATTTTGGTTGGAGAAATCTTAAGATCTCTGGGGAGAGGTTTTAGTCTCATTTGTGGCCTAGCAACTTGTATAGTGTTTTGAAAACATATTCCTCAAAATATGGTAGTGGGACCTCCCACACCTGTTGTCCCACACAGATGTCCACATTTGTATAGGCCTTGAATTTCCATCATTATCTAAGTATTTTATTCTTAATTCCTCACCCCATATCCCCATCACTAGCCCTTTGTATAATATCATGTGCATGAAAAGAGAATAGTGCTTGAAATGAATGGCTTCACTATCATTCTGATGATATTTAGGGCATTATTGATGGCCTCTGATAAATAATCTGCATAATAATAGGTTTGGGAATTATGGCTCTAGATGTCTGTGGCTAAAACAATGGGAGCAATTGTCATGTTCTCAGGAACATCAATTTTCAGTACTTCACCAGCTGAGTAATAAGTGTATTGAAAGTATTCTTCGAACAAAGCCACAAAGAATGGGGGCTTATCTTCACTAGAGAACCTCATAGTTTGGTTACCTGCACCTTTAACCCTATGTAGAGGCAATTTCAACCTCTTGTAACTTGTGTCCATGGTGCGGTATTCCTCTAACAAGTCTCTGATTCATAATTTTGTTTTCAAGCAAGTGTCTAGCTGAAAAATCATGGAAATATAATCTGGCTTTATGACCATGAACTGTGACCCATCAGACAAATGAATTGCTATCATCTTCAAATTTTAGTTCTTTGCCAACACCTTGATTAACTCTATGTTCACAAAGATGTTGGGTACTACAAGTTTACCCAAATTCAAATTCCATGGGTTTGACACTAGCCTATGCCAGAATTTCTTCCTATAATGATAAATAAAAAGGTAACCCCTACACGGAGTCCATACATCTCCCATATTTTTCTGTTTATTTTGTAATGTCACACATGATGGGTTAAGATGTGCTATTCTTCTAGATTTTGGCCCAGACCCAAGACATTGATCGATTAATTCTTGATTCAATTTCCTAGCTTTAGTTTTCTGTCTTTTTGCTTTTTGTTTTCTTGGGGTTTTTTCCATGTCAACCCTACTCATGTAATTCTTTCATCTACTTACTAAGAAAACACTTTCAGCTGAATCTAGACCACTTACTTGGATAAATGCTGCAAATTTCTAGCTGCCTACCACCATCCACTTTGGTTCTCCAAATCCTTCAATTAAAATTCATAGTGATTTCAACTTCTTTGAGGCTGTATTTATCAAATTTTAAGACACTTCATCTAGCCCTGGTTCATAAATGGCGCTCACGCCACCTTTATGATCAAGTTCTTCATTAATAGCAGTAGTCTCATCGATATTTTTGTTAGTCACATCAATCAGACTAATCATCATTTCATAACTGTCAAAAAGACTTTTAATTAAAATGCTCGTTATTTCTTCGATATGTCGGTATGGTGGTGTTTTTCCCTTCCCTTCTATTGTTTACTACACTACCACCTTGCTCAAGGCTTCTTGTTGCGGGGTTGTGGTGTATACCGCACTACCGCATATGTTGCTAACCTTCCCGACTATATAGCGGTGTATGCTTTTGATCATTACTTGAAGAGTGTCAATGAGATAATCTTATTTGTCTTACCAATATCTCAATGTCTCTTCAACATTAGATCTTATGTTCCTCTAATGTTGGTTGCCGGTGTTGATGAGGCAAGTTAATGTCTCTTGCCGATATGCCACTATCTCATCAATAATTACTTCATTGTATCCAAGAGTTGTGTTTCACCGAGCACTTGTAGATATACCTTCTCGATGTGACATAAGTGATTCTCTCCTTGATATCTCTGTATCTTGTTGACATTTCACCATTTTACATCGTCGATGAGACATATAAATAATTCTCTTCAACATAGGGGTGTCTCATCTACATTTCTAATCTATGCTTTGTGCTAATGTTTGGGAGACTTTGGAGGGACTCTCATCGACATGGTGTTGTCTTGGCGATATGCTATGATAAATCATAGGAGTATTTCAAAGGAGGAATATGATGCAGAGGCTAGGTGGAGATCACTCACAAAATAGAGACTTCAACTCTCAACCAAGGACTCAACTCCAATTTCATGGACATCAACTCACCCTCAAGGATCTTAACCCTCCAAGTTTACAAAACAATCAAGACCCCCACCCAGACCCTACAAGGTCTCTCAACATGTATATAATGGAAATTTGACCATTCAAACTCAATCTCAAAAGTTGATCACTCCAAAATCACCATTCAGCAACCATCATACCAATTTACCCCTTGTAACACTCAAAAACCAGTCTAGGCCAATTTCCACACAACCTTTCTAAAACACTTAACAACTAAATGGTGAATTAAGATACACTTTTCAGGGTTACACAACATACCAAATAATCAGGGGTTAATTTCTTGGACCAACATGGACTTTTAATACACCTACTCGGTTCTAGGCTTCACAATTTGGCCTGATTTACAAAGGAACCCCCACTCAATCTTATCCCCAAATCAAAATAACCTGAATAAGTCTTAGGAATGTTTCTCAAACTCAGGATTTCTCAATTGTTAGAGCACAAAAGGTTTGTCTTACCCCTCTGCTCACAAACCCTCCTAAGCCTTCACCAAAATGAGGGTTTAAGGAAACTCACAACTCCTGACTCTCCCAAATCCTCCCAAGGGTCTAGACACCATGTATTACCTCTACGCTAACTCTAGAAACTCTCACAATCCCATTCCCCTCAACAATTCTCCAATTCACTACTTGGGTTCCCTCTTTTCATGACCACACTACCCCTGATCAACACTAGAACATCACACCATGACCATACTCCTCATTCTGTCTTTCCCCAAGGTATCCCTACACCTAACTAAGCATGTTACAAACTAATCCACTAAGCCACAATTCTAGAATAGTAGGTGGATTGGTTAAAATCTCATATTGGTGCTCTCAACACCCCAACACAAAAAATAGGGTGCTCCCGAATTTGTTGATCCCTCTCACACAAATGAGGATTCTAAGCCTCCAACACAGATATAAGAGAAATTAAACACATATACATATAGGTAAGTAATGTCTCAATGCATCTTTAGTCTGTACGGCCTGTGCCAAGAAGAAAAGTTCAGGAAAACAATGGAAAACAGTGATCACCCTTCTCCAAAATGCAATTATCTTTATTAGAACTCAAAAACCAACCTTTTCTCGAGGATTACATGGATGCATATATTGAATCCAACTTCCAACTGTCTCCCAAAACCGACCAACTGCTCTCTAACAAAATTTTTGAACTACTAATGACCGTTGGAGGTCAAGATTACACCTTTTACATAATTTGATCTTATAAATCCCTAAATCCCTCTTGACTGATCCACTAATCTCTTAAAAGACATACTATGATTTTTAAATACAATAGAGAATGGTCATTGAGACCTTATTTGAAATGGAATAAGACCCTACTTCCAAACCCCTTAAGACTCATGACTTCATATGGCCTATGCACCAAACAAATGTCAAATTCAACTAAATGACTCAAACCCTTCCAACTTACATTATGACTGGTCTTGTAGACCTTATTAAGCATAAATGAACTCAAGAGACACTTATACCAACTTAGAATCCACAAGGTGTAGGTGCCCTTGCACCAGAATACACTTTGATGTTGTGATCAAGGGTTTTATTTGGAATCTCACGTGAGGGATTTTATTAAATTTAAGTTATTATAACAAGAATTTTATGCATATGGTGGATGTAAGAGATGAGTGAAAATGGAAGTATGCAAAAATAATTAGGATGGAATTTTGGGTACAACACAATCCATGTTTAAAAAAGGATGATTCTTATGGCCTAAACTTTGAAATTCTTTAGTAATATTATTTGTGTCGATACAAATTACCTATTGCAATATCCTTAATTTGTTCAATCTTTGGTATGAATTGTTGGAAAAAAAAATTAGGATTACTTGGATGCTTCTTCCATTCATTTTGTATCAACATATGTTCATGAAGACACAAAATTTAATAGCTCAATTAGGTAGAGCCTTTGTGATTTTCAAATGAAGATTAAGGTACATTTTTAATTCTGCTACATTACATTCGTGTGCATAAAAAAAATCAGAAGATTACATTACTAGATTGCACTTATGCAAATGCATATAATATAGGAAAGATTGCACAATCCTTTCAAAAATGTAGTCTTTATTGATAATGTAAATATATGTTGTTCCACACAAGCTGTGGAACTGACTATTTGAATGCATATAATTGAAAAACTATACATTTATAGAAACAAAAGAGAAAAATGCACATAAAGAGAAAGGGGACCCGTCATTGCCTCAATGACGAATCCTGGTTGCTTTGTTCTGCATCATATTCAGTCTTCCTTCTTGTCTAAGCCTCCAAGGTGATGTATTCCTTGCTGCTCTTAGGTTCCCTGCATTTGAGTGAGAAGAGTGTTGTTAGAGCAATGAAGGATCACCAATCAAAATATGTGCACACATCTATAAACATATAATTTGATCATCATGTGCATTCAAATAAATTGCATACCATAGATGTCCAGGAAAACAAGAAAGTTATCAAACATATCTATCATATGCTCGGTTTTATCTAACATGTTTTCTCATTATGCAGGTATAGACAAAATTAGGTTGTTGTTTTGTTTATCTAGTTACAACATGTGGGGTGAAATGTGGCTCCCACAAGGGCTGAGCCCAGCCTGTTGCCATATTATTTCATTTGAGAAGGATAATCACAAGTAAACCATCCATGAAGCATTAAAGGTCAATCTTTGCAAGGATAGTGGAGTATGTTGGTAAGGGGTAATCTCCTTATTGATATAGATTTATCATTATTAATTAGAACATTCCACTATCAATATAGCCATGATTCTGAAAAAATTATCATCAAGGATTCCAAGATAGTTTTCATTAACAGTCTAGTTGAAAGTAAGTAGTCCCAAACATCATAACAGTCACAAGAATTGAACATGAGGGGCATTCATGTATATTAAAAGCTTACACAATAGTCATCACTTGCAAAGACAAAGACAACATGTTTCCACATAAGAAATTAAATCGAATGCATGAGAGGTACAATGATGAAGTCCATAATAGTGAATGTTGCTTAAGAGGGATTGATGGACAACATTTTGTATCAAGGAGAACAAGGTAACCTAAAACTTTGTTGTACTTGAGTATGATAGTACCTGAGCTTCTAGTGTTTCTAGATGGAACCTATAGTGGAAAAGTGTAGTCTCCATCTGAAGGAACCATCTTCAGAGCTCTTCCTTGAAATGAGGGTTGAAAACATTAGAAGAAAATAAATACCATAATTCTAAAGTAACAATTTGTATCAAGAAAAATGTCAGAAAGTATAATTGAAAAGACAAATCCTTACAATTGGACCAAATAGATTTATGATTTATCTTTAGAATGTAGGAACTTTCTTTGTTGGAGCTTCATGACCTGAAAATGGATCTCAAATTGGACCAATAAAATTTATGATTTTATCTTTAGAATATAGTAACTTTCTTTGTTTGATATTCACGACCTCAAATTAGATCAGAAGCTGGATAAGCAGATTTATGATTTTATCTTTAGAATATACAAACTTTCTCTATCAGATATTAAAGATGTAAGGTTGGACCAGGAACTAGATAATTTTTTTTATGATTTTATCTTTAGAATGTAGGATCTTCCTCTGTTGGATATTTGGAAATTCCTACACACAAGTTCTACTTTAGAGCGAAACACTCAAAAGTGTTTCACACCGGCTCAAGGTAAAATCCAACTTGGTTATGACACTGATAGTAGTCCAATTTTTCCTGAACCGTCCATACCTGAACGTTGCATCACAATCTATTTTTCATGTACATTAAAATGCCACAAATTAACCCCTTCTAAATAAAACTCAAAATACCATGAAACAATGAGTCCCCTATATTCATAAGTAAGTAGGTAGTCTATAGGGAATAGTTTGATTTTATACAAGGATGCTCATGAAAGGAATATTCAAGTGACAGTGAGTGAGTTGTTTGAGATTGCAGTTGATGGTGCAATATCCTGTCTTAAAGGCAATTAACAAAGCAGTAAATGTGCAAGAAAATCAAATTGTACACAAAAAAACAATTCACAATGTTATCCTGCATAATGCCTTAAGTTTGAAGACAAAAATCTCATTGTATCTTGATGAAATTAGTGACCTTAATGGTTAATCATTGGCAACCATGATTTTAAAACATGCTCTTTTGCTTATGGAGATAACATTTTAAGCAAGGCGGTGAGTGGTGGTTTGGAACAATGGCAGGTATGAAGGACTTGATTTATATGCATACTATGTAGTCTAGCTAAAGACAACGTTCTTAGAAGAGATTGAGGGTGGATTATGGAAATCAAGGGTTACCATGATAAAGATTAAAACAAATATTGAGATCTATTTAAAAGCCACTATCATGAAGATATTAAAGATGTCAAATGAAAAACCCTAGCAGCCGGAGTAATGAACATAGTGCGAAAGAGGACAGTGTGCTAGGGAAGATTTAGGAGATCTCCATGTTATCTAATCACAGGAAAATGCATCATTTATTTATTTTTTAAAAATTAAAAGAAATTATTCTAAACCCTATATAGGAAACATTGATACTTCAAAAGCATTTGATTTAATTTTTTAAATTAAAAGAAGTCATTCTAAACCCTATATAAGATACATTGATACTTCAAAAGCATCTGAAGGAATTTGAGATTATACAAACATATGTCAATTAAATACCTAGATTACAAACAATAGCGTGAACATTGTAACCCTTGTTGATCAAAGAAAGAATGAGATAAACAACAATGAATCCTATGCCTCCTATCGCACACATCTCCTTACCATTCTCTATCATTCTTTACTGAAACACTTCTCCATTTTGGTGGGCTATGCCTAAAAATAAGGTTTCAACAAAGGTTTTATTGTATGTTTATTAAAATGAAAACTCTATTTTGGCAAGCTATGCCTGAAAATAAGATTTCAACAAAAAATTTAGAGTATGTTTATTAGAGTTTTAGAGTATTTTGGCAGGCTATATTCTTGATTCCTTAAATGTTTAATTCAAATGGATTGTGACTGACGTGATTTGCTGCATTCAGTGTTGTAAATTGTAATGATGCCAAGATTACTGTACTATCGTCATCTCTTATTATACCCACTACGGTATGGTGGTTTTTTTCCCTTACCTTTTGTTGTTTACTGCACTACCACCTTTCTCAAGGCTTCTTACTGCAAGGTTGTGGTGTATACCACTTTACCGCATATGTTGCTCACCTTCCTGGTGGTATAGCGGTGTATGGTTTTTATCATTACTTGAAGAGTGTCGATGAGATGATCTTATTTATCTTACAGATATCTCAATGTCTCATTGATATTACTTTGTTATATCCAAGAGTTGTGTTTCACCGAGTACTTGTAGATATACCTTGTCGATGTGACGTAAGTGATTCTAACCTCTATATGCTTGTATCTTGTTGAAATTTCACTATTTTACATCATTGATGAGACATACAAATAAGTCTCTTCGACATAGGGGTGTCTAAACCAACGCTAAACCTGAAGCTAAAGTCAAAGCTAAAGTCAAGAGCTAAAAGTGGCGCTGAACTCAAAGCTAAACTTGGAGCCAAAGGTGGTGCTAATGACAATGCCACACTCGAAGACAATATTGGTGCTAAAGGCGGATCTAATTTTTACACAAATTAGCATTGACTTGTCGTGATCAACATAAATAAACACCAAAAATAGTGCCATCCCGATAAATAGTGCCGACGTTTTCAAAAAATTGGTAAAAAGTACATTAAAACTATGGGTGGAAGCAAAAAATGGAGCAAATCATAGGTATTTGTTGTAGTGTCTATTGTGTTTGAGGGCCCGATCGTTAGTCGCAGTGACTACATTTGCAACTGATTTACCTTTTTTTGGAAATTAACACTATAGATCTTCCTTTAGAACAAGAGCGTAAGGAGGATCCCTCAAATTGAACAATCATCTGATGATACTCTCACAACACAAAACATAGATGTGCAAAAGAATGATATTTCATCAAGGAAAATTTCTCCTACTAGGCTCGCTGTAGGTTGCCTATGAATACCTTTTGTACATCTGAGTTGGGCAGCAGATAAGATATTTTTGAAAAGAGCACTTGGTATTGTGCAATGAAATAAGTGATCTTCTTGTGCTCTCCCTGCTTACATTGAACGAGATCTAAGAAGGTCATCTTTGGACTGATGTTAGCTTGGAATTGCGAGAGAAATTGATTAACCAGTTGATCAAATAAGAATATAGAATTGTTAGGCAAGGAACAATACCATTCAAGTCTTGTATCCTTGAGAGGAGGGAAAAGTTTGGCCATCAGAGCATCATGATGAAATAAATTCATACCCATCATGTTAAAGGCATATATGTGTGTTTTAGGATCCCTTTTACCACCATAACTTTTAAACTTAGGAATCTCCATTCCCTGAGGGAAAGGAGTGTTTAAGATTGCTACGGGTAGGGGGTTATATCGTAAGAAAGGCTAAAAGATGGGTTCAGTAGAAGCTTGGGAAAGGCTTGCTGACTGGTTTTGCATCTGACAAATGTTTTGAAGAGAAGCATTCAAAATAGGGTCATTAGATGATGTAGGACTAGTAGAGCCACCGCTAGGGCCGCCACTGAACCCACCTTCGGAATCGCCTCCCAAGCCCCCATCGGAGCCTCCACCGTGACCACCGTCGTGGCCCCCACCGGAGCCACCAATGGTGCCACCATCGTGACCACTGCCAAAGCTACCATTATGACCGCCATCGACACCACTTCCAAAGCCACCACCACTGCTCATTTCACCAGAGCCCCCACCACCACGGGCACCAAGAGGAGTGAAGCTAAAACCAAGGGGTATTCTAGTCACCTTGATTGTATGGGATGTTTGAGGAGCATAGGAAACATTGACTGAAGGGCCTATTTTGGCCATGCATATAGACATCGTAGGCATTGAGACACCTATTTTTCTCTCATAGGTATTAAGTACCATCCCTTGGGTAGTACCTAATCTAGTGTTATACAAAGCGATGTAAGCTTCAGTTAGATTGGTGAGGCTACATAAGAATTCTATGCCTGTCCAATCTTTTCCTAGCATGTATCTCACCTCATTAACAAGCCTAGCAGCTCTTGTCATATTTGGTACTTTCTCCAAGTGATTTATGAGATCTAAAAATCTCCTGTTTAATGCTAGAAGGTGTTCCACGGGAATATGTACAACATCATCCTCATCCATAGATGAGGCTATAGGGGATGTTGGAGGATTGGGTACATGAGTGGTCTCATCAACAAAACCCATCTTGGTTGCTAAAGCCTCTTCTTGAGAAAAACAACTGGTAGTAAATTCGGAAGTGACCTTTGTCATATCCATTTGTAAGTGTCACACACTTATTTTGAAAATGTACCCAAATTTCGTAGACTAGGTTGTGATGCTCATACAACTCCACAACACCCAATTCTATAATGGTTGTCAAGTGTGAGAGAAAGAATCTCAACACAAAGAAACAGATAGATGTTGTTCACGTTAGGTTACCAAAATGTAGAGGGGGACCGACCACTCAATGACTCTAGGTCATGGAGAGCCAAGAGTTGAAGGTTTCCCTAATATACCTCAAGTTGGACAAGTGTTTTGATGCTAAGGGTAGAGAATGAAGAGCACTCTCAATGCTTCTATCAATTTTTTGACTCAAAAATTATGTTTGGACTAAGTGAGTAGATTTCTGGAACCCAGACCGTGACTCTGTCAACTCTTTGCTAGAGGACAATAGTGCACACTAGGGATGATAGTGTGATGTGCTAGCATCCATATAGGTAGATAGTAAAAAGACATAGACATAATAACCAAAAACCTACTAAACATCTTAGTTAAAGGTTTACTATGATGGCAAAAGTAGGAAATAACAAAGAGGCTAAGATAACATAAGGAATGTTATGAAAGAGAGGATAACAAAGGTGGTGATAAATAAACTTACGAAGGGTTTAGTTTTCCAACAAGCTCCACATGAACAAGTAACTACACATAGAAGAGCAGGGAAAAATATTGGAGCTATTTTGGGGCTTGTTGTAGTCAAACCTCTGTTTTGGTGTTTCCACCTCCACTGAAAACCAGATAGATAGAGAAATAGAAATTTGCGATAAAGAAAGTACGATAAAAGTAAATATTGAACACTACCAAGAGACACTATGCTACTCAAATCCAAAAATAATGCAATAGTAAGTGAACAATACCACCCTCAACCAGAGGTGCTCAAGGTCAATGAGAGAGAAATGCAAGCTTACAACAGTGGCAAAGCTAACATGGCCACAATGTCACCAAAGGAAGTTTTACAAGACACCAAGTTGTAACTTCTATGGTAGACATGAAGAATGTTATGATGTTTGAATTGTAAAATTGATAGTGCAGCAAGTAGCCAAGAAGTATGAGAGAATGTGAAGATTGTGTCAAGAATGTTAAGAAATGTGTTAAGAATGTGAAGAAGATGAGATGAATGTGAAAGATAGGCATTTGAAGATGATTTCGGAGGGAAAGATCCATTCAAAGTTCAGTTAGAAGGCACAAAATATGTTACACTTCAAACCTAATGGTGAATGTAACACCTCTACAAAGTCTAGAGGTAGGAATCTTGTTAGGACAACAACAAATCATGCAGATGTCTGCATGCCGCATACGCATCCCTGACAAAAATTTCCCCACCGAAACTATAAACAGGTGCCAAGTGGATGGGGTACAGATGAAGGATGTGGAATTACATTGTCGAGTTTGATTTTTCTAAGGTGAAGGATGAAAAAGGGGAACTTGCAAGAGGGGTACAAATTCACACCTATAAATTTTTTTATTTACAACACAAGTTAAATATAAAGTCTTCATTTAATGCCAACAATATAATGTAAAAAAAATGATAAAATATTGAATGGAAACACCTATATATTCTTCTCTTTCTTTCCCTATAAATCAACAACATAAGACAATATATATTTTTTAAAACTATTATAGTAATGTGAAACAACAATATAAGAATATCTTCCCTTTTCCTTGACTCTAAAATTGAGCTTCTTTGGATGAAAGGTCTATAATGTAAGAACATATACTAATGTCGGATAAATTGAATTTGGATCATTTTTCCCCTAAATTCAAATTCTAGACTCATCAATGCATACCTAATACATTTTAGCCATCTACCTCCTAAAAATCTAACTAGATAGATTCTCTCCCTCATTATTACACTTCAACATATCATTTTTGTTCTTTGTGTAAGTTATATCCTTGCACTAAATTATTTAGAGAACAACATATTTGGAGAAACATTGGACTATATATGTTGATATTTGAAGAATATTTTAGAAGCCCATGGATATTAGTGCAAGCATTTTTGTGCCTCTAGCTCTTATTCTTGCCTCTTTCCACCATGATGCCAAAATTTCCCTTCCATAGCCATATATTTCCCTTAATTTCTACCCAATTCTTATCATTATTGTTATTCTTTCATGCCTCTCCATGTAAAAACTATTTTCCATCCATTTTATCCACATTTAATCTCATTTTCCATCTCCCAATGTCACCCTCTATCTCCTAGTTTCCTTTTTTCCACTTTCATCCACCTATGATTTTAATTTTTATGATTTTATTCTCATTATTATATCTTAGATCAAATTTACATATTTTACATTGTTATATTTATGTATATCTTGTTTAAATACCCACAAGGGAATTTTTTAAGGTAGAATCCCCTTTAACCTTTCCATTTTCTAGGATTACCATTATCAAAGTGAGCTTGTAGGTTATTTACTAGGTTATTTTGGATGGGTTTAACTAAATATGCAAAAGGAAAAGGTGATTAGTAACTTATTATAATCAGCTCAAAATATTTCATGCAATTTTGAGTTGAAATCATTAGCACCCCCAATATTGTTCTACATTTTTTGGGCCTGCTTGAGTTTGTATCAAATAGCCTCCAAACTTCTCTAGTAGCCTCTACTAGCCATTTTTAGGTCATTTCAATTATTATAGTCTATCTTTATTAGGTGAAATAAATACATTTATCAAATTCCCTTCTCTTATAGTACATTTTATATGGCGATAATTCCTACTTATTCTAATTATTTATAGGTGACAAAAGTGAAAATTGCTTAGAATCTTAGTCCCAAGCTATCCAAAACATTTTAGGTCATTTGAATTAGATGTAAATCTTATGAAAACATGTTTGACCTTAGATATATCTTATAAATAATTAAAATATTAACCAGCTAAGGTAGAATTCAATAAAATTTGGTTTGCAACACCCTAGAGTCATCAACAATCCATTTTTAGCATCCATTCTAACATATCATATGTGCATAGTTTTTACTTTTTATTCCCATTTTCTTTTTCCATGGCTTGTTTCTATTTCTTCTTTCATATTTTTGTGTGTTATCTCTTGTATTTAGTATTCCCCATCTCTCACGTGAGTAAATTAGATATAAATTAGAATTAGAATTTAATTTAAATTCTTAATTCGTATAATTTTACTTATACATTTAGAAATAACATAACATTCATCACCTTATGTTTGATTTATGTTATTTCATTTCCTTTCTTGATAGATTAGTTCTTGAGGATCCTCGTAATATGAAATTTATATATACACATATTTCACCTTCACCTATGAATGATGATGATGTACCTTTTACCATGTCTAGTGATACAGTTGGTGATTTGATATTTATCAAGAATGATGGTTATCATAGTGGTGATCTTTTAAATGATTGTATTTCTTCTATCACTAGTGATATTTCAATACATGACACATTGTTTTTATCTTCGCATGAGGTTGCTAGTCTTTCCTATGTTCTAGCTCATAGTCTATTTATAATATTTGTAGTGATGAGAATGATGACATTTCTTTATATTCTCATGATTAAGATGATGGATCATTATCACATGACAATTTATTACTTCACATGTTCTAGTGGTCTCTCCTTAGTGGATCCCATGGATTTCTCCATGTACCATATTTATTTACAATTTTTTGATAAAGGCATATATGTGCACCCGCTCATGTTGTCATTGGATATATATTTAAGTGGTTGTGGAGTACATTATTTTATATTCTTTAACTTAAAAAATATACATGATTTTGATATAATAGGTGAAAAGAACTGTAGCATAAGGATAACATTCCACTAGTTGATAATAATAACCCACTATTACACATGATATGCATACACGTGGATATTGGACATGTTGAGAGTGTCATTACCCCTTAAACTATCTAATTTGTGAGATTTTCTACCTAAGAAAGTGCTTCAATAATCAAGAGAAGACATTGAATTATAAGGATAATATTAAATTGATATTAAATATTCCCTTGGTACATGGAATTTTGACTTATCCTACACCAAATAGATCTATAGCACCTTTTGTTATAAATTATTGTAGTAAAGGTGATCTGTTATAAAATTTATAATACTTTTAAGGTATGTACCTCTCCAAATTTTTATGAGAATCAATTACTTGATAAAGTATTCCAATAAAGTTTGAATGGTCATGAATTTACATGGTTTTATTCATTACAAAATAACTCTATCACTTAATTTAAGGATTCAAAGATATTTATTTCATGAAACATTTTTATTGCAATATTGAGTATAAGATATTTATCTCTCAGCTAATATAGTACAAAAAAAGTAAAAAGTTCTAATTGTGGATTACATTTATATAAATTTAAAGAATTATCTAGTATTGTGTTATTTTTATTATGTTATAATGATATTTAACATATATTTATGGATGTTTTACCTCTAATATTTGAGATCCAAGTATTTTCTACACCTTATCATTCATTTTAAGATTTATGTGATACTATATGTATATGTGAGTGTACCTTATCAAAGGGTCCTCTTTGATATCAATATATTTATCACCTCCCCCTTTTTCTATGGGTCAACATAATTATCACATTTAATAAATTGGAGATTGATAATGTACCTAATGATATTAATTATGATGTAATTTTAAAACTAAAACACTTAAGATAATTTACTATATTGAAAGAGTCTCCACACACAACACTATAACAACTCTTGAAACATAATATTATTACTTTAAATTTAATTAGACCAATGGATATGTCTACTATTACCCCAAATAGAGCTTAAAGTTTGTATTCTTATCATCATGTAAATGGAAATTTAATAAATATATTTATTGTATTCAAGTCCATTAATTTTAACATCTCATAGATAAAGGCCTAAGATAAATACAAAGAATACTCATGAAATAATAACTACCTCACTTGATGAGGTTAATAGTATGAACATCAATGAGGTATATCGAGAAATATATCATAATTGATGGAGTAATATATAAAATAAGATATAAACTACCTAATGTGCAATAAGAGACAAATGACATAAAAAATGAAAGAAAGGAGAAAGAAACACATAACCATTAGAATAACTATGATTTATTTTTGGATGATGAAGATGAAGACAATAATTATTATTTAAAGAAAAAGTATAAAATATTTATCATATGGTGAGTTATCATCCCTATAGAATATATCCATACATATTGATAGTTTGGATGCCTCCTTTATCTTTATTGTTTTTCCTATTTCCTTTCTTATTTGATCTTTTTTATTACAACTTATTTTTTTATTTTTTTCACACATATTTTACATTTAGATATTTTATTTCATATCACATTTCCCTCATTCAGGGGTAATTTTATTTTTCTATTGCATCCCCTTTATGCCTATGCTTTATTTCTATTTTCCTTGGCCTTTTATTTCCCGCTTGGATTCTACACTTATCCTTATTTTCTCTATTTTACCATTTGACTGTTATTCTTTTATGCTTTCCCATGTAAATTTATTTATTTTCATTTCATGCTTATGCATATACGTATTCTTTAGAATTTCTTATTTCCTATTGATCGCATATTGGCATAACTTGCTTGGTATAGCTTATACATTGAGCCAAAATTGATACATTACACTTTTTAGAGTCTTTGCTCTATAATAATTTTAGAGCTTATATTTTTATCCTACATTACAATATCAATCTTTGATTTTATTATTGAGATTACATTGTTATATCAATCTTCTAGAGAATATCTTTCACATCTTGTGCATTCCTATTATAATATTCTTAGTATTTATTCTTACATGATTTCCCCATCAATTTTGAGCTTATCATACTATACCAGTATATTAAGAGACAACATATATTTTATCTATATTATTTTCACATTCATGGTTACATTCATACATTGGGGAATCATGGCTTCCTCCACACATTTCTCTTTTCCTAGATCATCCTATCTAGACCACTGTGTGCTTGTGATCTTCAATGTAAAATTTGGGGTGTATGCATATCCTAGTCCCCTATATAACTATACATGTGTTTTTGGCCATTTAGTGCCACATCACCATTTTTCTATTTTTACCATGTTAGGGGCAACCTTATCTTCTTTGATGCTATCTTTAACTCATATGTGGTTACCATGCTTTATCATTCTAGATGCTACAAATTTGTATTATATGATATATTTATAATCGATATTTGTTTATAGGATTCCATGCCTATCTCTAGAATATATTTACTTTCATGTATGGTTTTCCTTCTCCTTAAATTCCTTTCATCATATGGATACTTCCAATTGAAGGGGTCATATATTATCACTAGGTTCCTATGTTGAGTTTTCAAGTAGTTACACATGCTACAAAAATTCATTATTGTGACTAGATAGAGCATTATCATATGACATACTGTGTGCTCCACAAACCTTTTCACAATATGACCACCAAATCAAACATACCATTTTCATTTTTCAATTAGTCAAAAATTCCTAATTTTACTAATTTCCTATTTTCATAAATTCTAAATAGTTAGCAATAACCTATTTCGTACCTAATTTCAACTTATAAGATAAAAATTATTTAATGTAATTTATTTCGTTTTATTTTACAAGTTCCATGGAGAGCACATACCAACTCACGCACCTACACGATAACATATTGTAAGGTCCATTACTTTATATGAAATCATCTTAATATCTATTGAAGTTTGAATATTTATTTTATCTATATTTTTGTGAATTACCCACTTTAAGATTCATAAACATTCTAAGATTCACATACACCTCAAAGTTGATGAGAAATTTAATGGTGTAATTTTCCTACCAGTACAATAATATTTGACCTATTTTGAGGACAATACATTCATATATAGACATATTGAAAAGTAGTACATAAATTTTTATAAATTCAAGCCCCTTTTTCTATTCTATCTACTAATTCATTATACACATTCTTATACACTTACCTCTTACCCCATCAATTTATTTACACATTACTATACATTAACTTCATTTGCTCGTTTTCTAGACCTATGTACATACATATTTCAATCTAGTCATCACCCACTTTAATTTTATGTTCCAAGATAAGCTTGTAGTCATGGGACATCCACATAGTCACAAACTTGTCCTCTCTAAATTCAATTTTTTAATTCAAATTTAGCTAACTCTTATCTTTACCCTTCCTATATAGGGTTGACTAAGTACAACAAAATTCAATGGGTCTCTATGTCCTTGTATTTAAGGGTATTCAATTCATTCATTTTAATAGTATAAATAATTAAAAGAGAAATCAATTGTGACACACTTGAATTTATTTATCTAAATGAGTAAGGACTCTTTGTACTTTATTCTAGGGCCCTTCTCTATTATTATTGAATTGTTGCACACATTTTTGAGGATTGAACTAAGAGAACCTATCTCCTTACAATGAAACTACAACCCCTCCAAGTTATTTTAAAATATTAATAGCCTTGTATATATAAAAAATATAGAAAAGTGGTACATGAGTAGAAGATCACAGCTATAAAGTGCACAACAATAGATGTAGACTTAAATGACTATTTTGTGACCTTGAATTTATCTTAGCCTCATGAACTCGTCTTTTAATAAAACATATATACAATATAGATTAAAAAAAAAAAAAAACATTTGACAAAAATTTTAATCTTAAATAAAATCACAGTATTCCCAATCAACAAACTAAATATATTTATCCCCACTTTATTTCTCTATATTAATTATTGCAAATTATTAAATTATGAGATACTAAATAATACCATTGATTTGTCTAAACTAATAATATTTATATACTTTTATTCTAATAGATACAAAAACTACTTTAACAAGTATGACTTTTATATAATTAATTAACAAACTAAATAAACTAACCTAAACTACACTTTATAAAATGAATTTTCTTTGCAATTATATACATTAAAATAACCCATAACAAAAATACTTTTATTGATTTATTTTAAATATTAAAAGTGTTTAGTTTTATGATATAATCTCTTACATAAGCTTATGTGTATTTGTCAGGCACTACATAAGCATTAGATTTTAGAGGATTGTCATGTCTTTAATTGTGAAGAGGAAAAAAGCAATAGAAGAAATCAAACTCCATAATAATAGTGTGAATGCAAGAAGAATATATGCTTTAATAAATATAAAAGGAGAAAGGTTTCACACCAATATAGTTAATTAAATATTAAAGTTGTAGTGGTTACATATGACAAAGTAATTTTGTCTCGTTTGAAAATATGATTCTTTCCTTGCAACATTGAATTATATTGTCCCTTAAAAGCATTATGATATTGTCATTACCTACTCCTACAACACCACCAAATAGTTTTTAGGGGGAATAAGAATGTTGGAGTCAACTAAATGCCTTTAAAAAAAGATAATAGGAAAAGAGGAGACAAGAGGAAAAGTGGGTCTACAAATAAACATGTATATTGTAGTGGGAGTTGAGACAAAAGCATTTTTTTATGTGCACCTTATAAATATCAAAAATCTTTTTGCGTCAATATCAAGTGGAATAAGTGTTCTTGTCGATCAATAAATAAATATCACTAACAAGTAAATAAAAATCTATAATTAAAAAGAAGCTCTTCCATCATCACATTGCTTTTTAAATAAAATTTGTTGGGGGATTTTGGTGTTTGTAATCATGACATTAGTGCACAAATTATTGCTCCTTTTTTTTTTGGCTTAGAGTTAAAGTTTGTGTGGGTATCTACTTTGTCGCATTTATTTAGGACATCTTTTAGTCTAATCTTGTAAGAGTGTTGGGTCTTTGCACTTAACAAGATCTGAACTTTATTCTATATGATTTTTGTGGATCATTTAACTTCACTATCACAAAAAATCGAAGAAAGGAGGGTGGTGTTAATAGTTTTACTCGAATTTTTTTTTGCTTTTCAATTAACTATAAATTATAAATAGTGTTCCTTAATTGTCATCTAAGCATATTTTTCATGAATGTGATGATATCATAGTGTGTCTTTTGATGCTCTTGTGGTGCTCCAAGC
This sequence comes from Sequoiadendron giganteum, assembly GCA_007115665.2. Taxonomy (NCBI): domain Eukaryota; kingdom Viridiplantae; phylum Streptophyta; class Pinopsida; order Cupressales; family Cupressaceae; genus Sequoiadendron; species Sequoiadendron giganteum. Next base: position 372,224,170 of record CM021101.1, on the reverse strand, counting down.
CCTTCACAAGACATTTTTCATATATTTCATTTAAATTTCTCTTATTAGAAATTTATGATCTTGATTAACCTAATGATGCTTGTTGGGGACATTATTACATTATGTGTTGACATCACTAAAAGGACACATAGGAGAATGAATACTTTGCAACACCAAATAACCTTCCACATAAGAGAAACAATAAAAATGTTATATGTCAATAATGATACAATGCATATAGAGGAATAATATATAATAAAAACCTTGCATATATAGACAAGGATGGGACATTGGACAATATAAGATTATGACAAGTGTCATAATCACATGAGTTTAAACATAACAAATAAATTCCTTTAGTAAATTTATCTAACTAGGTGTCAAAAGGACCTAGAAAGGAATTTGGTTAGGTAATATATCTTATTCACAACGACATCCCCCTTTAAATGTAACTTAGGGAGGAAAAATAAAGAGATAAAGACTTAAAGATGGGTTTTAGAGGCTCAAAGGTACCCATTTTTAGGTCCCAAAACCACTGCTCCACTTTCTAGAATTGAATCTCACTCAAAATGCCAAGGTTGTCATCATTTGAGTGAAATTAGTTCATCCATAGAACTATGGAGGACTTAAGGCCAACTCAATGAGAGTGGGTTATCTCTCCTACACTTTGAGCTCGACTTAAATTTGAGAGGGTGTTCCTAGACGTTTGAATAAATAAAAGATAATCAAGGATGGTGGTAACTAAAACCAGATTGTTGATACAACTCCAAATATTTGTCACTAAGCATGAGAGAAACTAGTTACCCTAATACCTCTATTAGTCAATTGATGCCTTCACGTAAGTGTGAGGCATAGAAAAGATACATGATTCACAAATATTTGTAAATTATATTCCTTGTAAAAGATAATTTCATGGATTTTCACATAACCATCTCATTTTTCGTAGTCCCTGTAGTCTAGTAGATGACCCTTTAACTCTTATGGGTATGTTTGTTTGTTTTTTAATCCATCATTTTTAGTAAAAAAATAATTGGTGTTCCCTATTTTAGGTGGTTTTCCACTAATCCAACCATCTATGATTCTAGATCCTTATTATGTGAAATCCATAAATTACATTCTTCCTTGTGAGTTATTTTATTTTTAAATACACTTTAATTTCCTAGAGTGTTTGGAATAATTTAATTGTTTAGTAGCAATGTTTTTATGTAATTTGGTTTAGTAGAGGAGTATTTGATTCTTCTTAAGTGATTTTCTTATGTTAAAAATAAATTATTTGTGTGAATATACCATCTATGCCTTTGCACCTATGTGAATTTCAAGAATGTTAGGTGATTCACTCAAAATTTCTAAATTGCACCGTAGGCTAAAAGATGGTTTAGTAATCATATGAGCTTTATAAATATATTTATTTCATTTAACTTATTGGTATATTGAAAGTAAATTAAAAGGGTCATATAGTTTTACTTGAAAATAAAATATATAAGCCTTTTTTAGATGATTGCATTCAATCTTGTTTTATATAAGAAATAAAAACATCTCTTAGTGGATTGAAATATATTTATTCTTGAAATTATCTAGTTCAAATGAGAAATGAGAAGAAATATATTTTTATGATTTAAGGATTTTTATCAAAAGAGAAAGAAAAGGTATTTGGGGACACTTCTTCATTTTTTCCTTTCTACTATGTGTGAGTTCTTACTTTTAAAAGAACAAATCTTGTTTTTTAAAACCATTTAATTGAGAAATAGAAGATTGGAAGGGATTAATTGTTTATTGAGATCTTTCTTGGATTGGATTGCTTGGGTGAAGTATTGCTATGCTTTCTTTCTTATAATTGAATTCCACGTCAAGAATCTTCATTTTAAAGTTCGTAATATATAGTGGTATTTTTCTTTTATTAAGGAATACAATTTATTCATGTGATTTTTTGTTTATCCATGTTCCAACTTATGTGGATTGGAATATGACCTTGTTGGTTATGTTTTTTTAGATTTAAGATTGAAAAAATAGTATAATTGTGCAAATTTAGTTGTAGGATTTCATAGTTTTTAAATATGCAATTTTCCCTAAAACTATGGTAAAACTTCCCAAAATTTTATGTAATGTTTTTTTACGACATTTTATAGTATGAAAATAAAAGATACTATCAAAAATTTAATTGGATATTTTTCTAATTTTATTAAAAAAATTAAAATGGCATAAAACACTAAAAAATCCTTGTAAAATTCATGTGAATAAAAAATTATGACCCCTAACCTATTTAGAGCAAGCGGGTATAATTAGATTTTTTAATTATGAGATGTTGAGTTTAGTGAGAATTTAGTAAAAATATTATGACCCTTAATGATATAAACTAACATTTTTAGTTCTGGGTAAATTCTTGAAAAAGACAAAATGTGTAATTTAAAGTTGTTGGTATGATATTATTTTATGGACATATCCTTTTTTACTGAAAAATATAATTGTGTAGTGTTTAGATATTAGTATGTGTAAGGAAACTTGCAGCCATCTAATGACAATTTCCACATAACCCAAAAGAGATAACAATGCAAATAAGTGCTTAGAATCCACATGCAAGAGAATAGACAGCATACCCATCAAAGATGACATAAGATATACCCTGGGAAAAACCTCAAGAGGTAAAAACCCAGCCTCCAAAAGCATCCATACTCCATCATATTAATCATAAATAAGAAAATACAGGAGTTACAATGAACACCTCTGAAGCATCAAGCCCTCCAATACATTCTCATGTGTCCAAGAATGAATCCACACATCCCATGCCACCCTTCACAAATGTACTCCCCAGAAAGACTCAATAATGACAGCCAAACCACTCAGCCCCCAACATAGACCACTACACATGTGTTTGCTTTTATAGACACAAGCTCACACAAAATGCAACTAGTGGTAAGGTTAAACCACACACCACAAAACCATGTGAATACAAAACCACTAACCCCTTATTTAATATTGGGTACTAATACATCACTTTATTTAATATTTCCCCAATATTAAATTATTATCACATGTCTCCCACACACTAAATAATAATACAATGTTAAAATACAACATCAAGTGGTCCCCAAATAATTACCTAGTATGATTAACCACACCACCAAGGTGCATCACAACTAAATAATTATTTAATTATAACATTATACAAAGTAATTTTATGCAATGGTATACAACACCATATCCCAACATTCTCCCACTTGTTGTATACATTGCATAAGGGACCAATACATGAAATACACCATCATAGCCATACATGAAATCACATGAATCTCCAACATTCTCTTGTGCTCCATCAAGATACCTACAATAAGAACAAAGTGGCCACCATCTCAAGCAAGAACTCCTCTCATCCTCCAATGTGCCACCTATGGAAGAAAAGGAATATGCCAAGGTGAAGATGCACCAATCCACAAGAACAAGAATCAAATCCAAGTGATAATAAAGGCTCTAACCAAGCTGTTGTCAACTAAAAAACCTACACGATCAAAAATAACATCCACAACACATGCTAATACATCCAACCATCCATACCTCCAAGGTATCAATACATCAGTAAACTCATGCCAAGAACATATGCAACCTATAAACTACAACCACAAGCTCCCTGTATAAAACTCGTCAATGAAGAACATACATATCCAGGAACTCCCACTGCATAGGTAATGTCTAAGCATATCAAGTATACCAATCAACACTATATCAAGGTTTGATAAGTAAATCAAAGTATGAAGTACCAAGAACAATAACAATGATCCACACATGTAACCCAAAGAGTTGTATAATCTCTCACAACATGTTGTCACCATCCTCCCCAAATCATATGAACATGAACATCCATGGAATGAACCATGAAGAGAGAAACCTATAAACCATAATGTCCTTCTACCAACACCTCAAAAGTGTACTGTTGTTCCAAGTATGATCTCCTAACAACCCCAAATGAAAAGCCTCAACAACATTCATAAAACTCAATCTCATAAACCAAGTACAACATATGAACCAATGTAACAATACCAACATGGATATAAGCATCTCTAATCAAGAAGATCAAACTCAAAGTAACCATCCCCAATAATGGAAATCAACCCATAAACCATCTCCTAACAATCCTCATCAAAGAATGATATCATAAACTCAAATGCACAAGGAGATAACCATGCCATAACATCCCTCAAAATGAATCCCCTAGAACTAACTATCAATAGCTCAAGATCCATATATATGAAAGATAAAGCATATAAACTCATGCTAAACCATCCTCAAATGAGTATCCAAAACACCATGAATCAACTCAATCCCATGATAAATCAAAGAAAAAAACATAACACATCTGAAAGATATAATGGGAAAATACCTCTAGGTGATCCCACAATACTGGTTTACAATTTTTGGGAGATCCTGATTTTTGTTTTTGATTGGGAAAAACAGGTTTTGAAGGGACCCTGAAACCCTTTACAAGGAAAAACGTTGCAAAAAGGATAGAACTATAAGAACCCACAACACAAGGAAACCCAAAATCTAACTACAGAAAGAAAGCACGAAACCCTTTAACAACCCCAAAGCAAAACATGAGCAAAAATGTGGCCCAATCAAACAACACAACAAAGCTACACCATTTTATCCAGTTCATTAGTTGAGGCCAAATTCTTCCCAATGACCCCCTCATGCATATCCATAACTTCCTTTAGCTCCTCAAAAGAGATGACAACCTGTTTCTTAGTTTTACTCCTTTTCCTCAAGCACGGACCTGCATCAGCAACCTTTTGCGCAGCAGGAGAAAACCCAACATTCTTATCTAGCAGATTCTTAGGACAAACCTCTTCCAAATCCATCGCAATATCACCCAATTGAAATCACCCAAGATCCTGATTTTTGTTGAAATCACATATTTTTAGAAAATATAATGATTTGAGCCTTGAAAAGTTCCATTTAAGGGATTCCAATTGAAGAGGGTTTGATTGAACGACCTTAGATCAAACCCCCTTGGATAAAACCCCACTAGTTTTAAACCATACCTATAATGGAGTCTCCTTTACACCTATCAAAATGCTGATAAAAAACCACTTTTGATTTACCTTTTGGGGGATCAAATGAATTCATTTAAAATTTATTTTTGTAAGTATGTAGTCCTTATTATAAGCTTCCCAAAAAGTATAATTTTAAATAAATTTAATTTAAATATTATATTTATTTTTTATTTCTTGTGAATGTAGGTTTTTCATCGAAAATCAAGCTCTTTCTTCTGCACATGTGGAAAAATAGCAGATTATCAAAAAAAAAAAAAAAAATATCAGTGCACTAGATATTGAATTCCTTGATCCAACAAAAAAAAATTGAATTTCGATACATACAAAAAAAGTTATGTTGTATATAGTCCGCCTATTTTTGAATTGTAATTGGTTTGACTTCGAAACTTGATTAAGGAAAAAATATTTAGTAAAACACTATGAAACCTGTGAGAGAAGGGGGATTCCCTACTCACAAGTTCTCTTCAATGAGAGACCCTCACGGGGTGAACTTCCCTAAACCACCTCAAAGGACAATGGTGAAGGTTCTAGAACCAGAAAGAGTAGGTCATAGAGATCCTCTGGACAAACTATCAACCTCTCGGCCAAAGAATGACAGTGAGGCGCGTTGGCATCTCCAAGGCGCGCTAGCATCTCGTACGGACCAGAGAGTGAGTTTATCACAAAGAACAACAAAGTGACTACCAACAATTTGATTACTGAGAACTTCTAGAAAGTGATAGAATGTGATAAAGCGGAAATAGACTGAAATAGAAGTGATAAGGATAAGGAGAAGAAGGGAAAGGAAATGCTTACGACCATGTGAATGATGAAGCCTCCAAATCATGAATTCCTTCACTACCTGCACACAGAGAGAGAGAGAGAGAGAGAGAGAGAGAGAGAGAGAGAGAGAGATGTTGGGGTTGTATAGGGGTTTGCCTCAGTCAAACCCCAATTTTGGTGTTCCCACCTCCATGGACAACTAAATAGATAGAAAAGTAGTAAATGAAGTAAAGTACACAAAAGCACTACAAAACAATGTTATGCTACTCAACCAAGTAATAGAGAGGAGTGAAATCTTACCACCTCCGCCCAAAGCGCTCAAGGCTAGTGGGGGAGAAAATGAGAGGAACTCAAGCCTCTGCTGTCATGGTGTCTTGTTCCACACTTGCTCTACTAAAGTGATGGAGTGTTGATATTGTTGCTATGGAGTGTAAAGTGTTGCTTGATGAAGCTTCTTGGAGCTTGTGAAGAGATTGAAGAGATTGTGGAGAGAATTTAGAGTGGATATGAAGGGATCAACCAGCCATGAAATGAATGAAAGTGAGTGAATATGAAGGAAGGGGTGAAAGAAACGGCCATCTTTGGGTCAGTTTGTCGAAGGGGGTCTTACAAATCAACTCCCAATGGGAATGGTAACACCTCTGTAGGCTCTGGAAGTGAGAATCTGTCAGGGACATTAGCGCGCCGCACAAACATCTACGCATCATGCGGGCATCCTAGACAGAAACGCCTCCACCGACACTCAAAATGGGCACCAAGTGGGATGAAGACAACAGGCTTATGTGGAATTAAGCCTTCGAATTTGGTTTTCTAAAGTGTTAAGGGACAAAATGGGATTTGCGTTAGGGGTGCAAATCCATGTTGATACATTTTTCCCCCACTTTAGCGAGCACGAGTACTGATGAGTGCTTCGGTAAAGTAGAGTAGTAAAGGAGTAATAGAGTAAGAAAGACCTGCACAAGATGACAATGTTAGAATATTAAAGGATTTGAATTAGCAAAGTAAAAGAGACCTCGATGTAAAAGGTTGTCTCAGTGCTATGCGTCGTCCCCAAATTAAAGATACTAACACATAGAAGACTTCTGAGATGAAGGAAGAAAGGGCATATACTTAGAATGAAGAAGATGCAGATCTTTGATCAGGTATATACAAGAGTTTAAGAATGAAAGAGTGATAAAATAAATCCCTGCTCAAGGAGGAAAACCCGTACCACTGAGTAAGGGTGATAAAAGTAATCCTCTCTCAAGGAGGAAAACCCATACCATCGAGTAAGAGTGATAAAAACAATCCCCGCTCAAGGAGGAAAACCCGTACCATCGAGTGATAAAAGAAAAACCCGCTTCGGAGTAGAACCCGTATCACAAAGTAAAAGTGATAAAAGAAAAACCCGCTTCAGAGTAGAGCCCGTATCATAGAGTAAAAGTGATAAAATCAAAACCCGCTTTGAAGTAGAGCCCGTATCATAGGATAAAAGTGATAAAAAAAAAACACGCTTCGGATTAGAACCCGTATCACAGAGTAAAAGTGATAAAAGAAAAAACTGCTTCAGAGTAGAGCCTGTATCATCGATATAGGAGTGATAAAAACAAAACCCACTTCAAAGTAGATCCTGTATCATAGAGCAGACAATCACACAGACCATCATTAAGCTGGAAGAATTTCAAAGGGGTCGATCAGGAACCCTTCAAAAGGAAGAGGGGTCCACTCAAGGGACATGCTACTTGAAAAGTGAAGTCTAGTCGGGCTGCCCCCAAGCTAGATGCAAAGGTAGGTCTAGTCAGGCTGCCCCCAAGCTAGACATGAAGATAGGAAACCAGTCTAGTCGGTCTGCCCCCAAGCTAGACACCGTAGAGTTTGTTTTGAGAGAAAATCTTTCAAAGGGGTCCCTTGGGAACCCTTCAAGAGGAAGAAGGTCCACTCAAGGGACAATATATTCAAAAGACATAGAGAGAGACACACACATCTCGATAACAAGTTATCACTGCCCCCAATATACAAGGGAGGAGAACCACGCCAGATACTTAGAACAGGATAGAGGTAAACCTCAATATCACTTGTCATTTGAAAAAGAGGCAAGTGCATCAGCAAGCACCTGAATCATGATTTTTTTGTATTTTATCCTTCAAGGCCTTACATTCACTAGTGGAATGGCCAAGCACTCGATGGTATGCACAAAAATAATGTTTTTCTTTATCATGTTTATGAAATCTCTTACGTGTAGGAGGAGGAAGAGTAATTAAGCGGGCTTTAAGAAGTTGCAACAAAATACGCTCTTACTCAGACAAAGGATGAGGAGAAAGAAGCAACCCTTTCTCTTGTAGATAAAAGTTAGACTACTTAGAAGAAGAAGACATGAAGGTCAAAGACAAGGGAGGATAGGTCAATCAGCGAGAACGAGGTTGAGTGGACATCATGTCAACATTCAACCATGGTTTCTACTCAGACTGTTTATTCGAACATCCAAGCCCCAAGTTATGCTTAGGAGGTGCAAATTCTATAGGGACCTAAATGCCTTGTTCATTACACCCACAACCTTTACGCTCATATCCATACTTACAAATGAGCCTAAAGTCAAGGCCATAACGTGTTTGTAAATCGTGAGAAGAAGGAGGATCCTCATAAATAGAATTATTCCAACAAGGAGGAACATACTCTTCTATGAGATCATCATCCTTCTTGATTGGATTGGAAACATTATCCTCTTTAGCAGAGGTGTAATCCTCTTCCTCAAAGGAGGATCAACACTAAGAACATTACAGTTCGCATTCACATTATCTCATGATGCAGAAGGATGACCATCCTCGATAGCGGGTGTGAATGATGTTATCGAAGGGTCTAAGTGGATCGAGTTGACTTTATATTCTTGAATGAATGAATCTACAAAGTCTAAAGGACCCTAATCATCACCAAGACATGCATTCCTTCGAGAAGAGGTAGAAGGAATAGGCTTAGTATTTCTCACTTTAGAAGGATATTCTTCAAGGACATCTATCTCAAGATTATCCTTTGTAGTAGATACTGCTGGAGTAAACATCGACACATTGGAAGATATTGAAGGGATAAGAGTAGGCACAACTGAAGCTTGACCAGTAGCTGCCATCTCACATAAGTGCATAGCATTAGGGTCAGCCTTGACTGTGACTACTCGATTATTGCAAATGAGATTAATTGATTTGTGTAACGTAGACGAGACTGCACCCAAAGCATGAATCCACGGTCTATCAAGGAGAAGGTTATAAGGTAACTTCTCTGACATAACATATACGAGGATAGGTACGATAACAGGTCCAAGCTGCAAAGGTAATACTATCGTACCTAGAGCTTGTCGCACAACATTATTGAGCCCATGAATGTCAATAGAAGAAGTATTAATACAAGATGGATCAATATTAATCTTAGGCAAGAGATCAATACTACATATGTTAAGCGTCAAACCAGTGTCAATGAGAGTACATATAATGCCAATCTTATTAACGTTAACTATAATCATTAGAGGATCTTCTTTCTGCTATACTTCCGGAGGCGGGAGCTTCTATGAATAGAACGTAATATTTGACGAATCCACATGAATATACGCCATCAATGCATCAACATCTTCCGGCCTAGCAGAAGAAGGCAAGAGGATCTTTTGCAAGGCTTCCTAAAGTATACCTTTGTAAACCAAAGCAAAATAAAGCAAGTCGCATAGTGATATCTTAGCTGGAGAAACTTGAGGTTGTTCAACAAGATCATAATCACTAGGTGCTTCAGTCGTAGGTTCAAGTGCTTGAGGAAGGTTTAGTTGTTTATCCATTCTGGTATCATAAGTACGGGCTACCACTCTATAAGAGGGAGCCTTGGAAAGATCAAGGGAATCACTATCAAATTGAACACCATCAATAGAACAAACCCTTTCAGGAGAAGGAATAGCTGGAGTCACGTTAATGATCGGTCTCTTAGGCCTTTGAGGGGAAATAGAGACATAGATTACATTTACAAAATCGTCACAACTAGTAGAACAATTATTCAAACACATAATCTCAACATCTATCCAAATAGGATCAAACGTGGAACGAGATTTGTCATGCGCTAATGCATCATCTCCAGGGGAGAGTGCATTAGGATAGATAATAAATTCATCCTTCACGAACACATCGTCTCTAGAAGAGAGTGTATCAGAAGGAGTAGAAGATTCGTCATTCACAAATGCATCATATCTAGAAGAGAGTATATTGGAAGGAATAGAAGTTTCATCATTCAAAAATGCATCATCTCTAGAAGAGAGTGCATTGGAATGAATAGAAGGTAGAATAACATTTAGAAAGGTATCAATGATTTCATCTTCTTGCAGCAAGATATCCTCCGAAGCAAGAGGACTCTCATGAGAAGGATCAAATATATCAAGTGACATGGGCAAAGCCAACTCACCATCGCATGCATGAAATGGAACATCATTAATATTTTGAACGAGATTAGATATAGAACTAATAAAATAAGATATTAAAGTCATTATAATTTTTTTGGTATTTTCTATGTTCTAGTAATTTGCATTTTCGGAGGTCTTCAAAGGGGAATTAGGGTTCAGAACTTGCGTCAGTCCCTAAAATTTGACTATTGAAGGCATTGGTATTTTAGGGACTAAAATAGTTCTCCATGGGACCTTTCCAATGGTGCAAACAGTTCTGAAATCCGAGCACCAAGTCAAAATTTATGACCCCGCCAAGTAGGGGTAGATAAATTCCTAGTTTTCAAAGAACACTGTTCTTCACATCGGGTTCACCAAAATGTGAGAGAAGGGGGATTCACTACTCATGAGTTCTCTTCAATGAGAGACCCTCATAGGGTGAACTACCCTAAACCACCTCAAAGGATAGTGGCGAAGGTTCTAGAACCAGAAAGAGCAGGTCACAGAGATCCTTTGGACAAACTATCAAGCTCTCAGCCAAAAGATGGCAGTGCAGGATTCAGACAACAGTATGGTGCCCTGGCATCTCGTATAGACTAGAGAGCGATTTTATCACAAAGAACAAAAAAGTGACTACCAACAATCTAATTACTGAGAACTTTTGGAAAGTGATAGAATGTGATAAAGTCGAAATAGACTGAAATAGAAGTGATAAGGATAAGGAGAAGAAGGGAAAGGAAATTCTTATGACCGTACGAATGATGAAGCCTCCATCTCGTGAATGTCTTCACTACCTGCACACAAGAGAGAGAGAATTTTGGGGTTGTATAGGGGTTTTCCTCATTCAAACCCCCTATTTTGGTGTCCCCACCTCCATGGACAACCAGATAGATAGAAAAGTAGGAAATGAAGTAAAGTACACAATAGCACTATAAAATAGTGTTATGCTACTCAACCAAGTAATAGAGGAGAGGAGTGAAAGCTTACCACCTCCGCCCAAAATGCTCAAGGCTAGTGGGGGAGAAAATGAGAGGAACTCAAGCCTCTGCTGTCATGGTGTCTCGTTCCACATTTGCTCTATTGAAGTGATGGAGTGTTGATATTGCTGCTATGGAGTGTAAAGTGTTGCTTGATGAAGCTGCTTGGAGCTTGTGAAGAGATTGAAGAGATTGTGGAGAGAATTGAGAGTGGATGTGAAGGGATCAACCAGCCATGAAATGAATGAAGGTGATTGAATATGAAGGAAGGGGTAAAATAAATGACCATCTTCAGGTCGGTTCGTCGAATGGGGCGTTACAAATCAACTCCCAATGGGAATGGTAACACCTCTGTAGGCTCTGGACGTAGGAATCTATTAGGGACATTAGTGTGCCACGCAAACATCTACATGTGTGGGAATTCTAGACAAAAATTCCTCCACCGACACTCAAAATGGGTGCCAACTGGGACGAAGACAACGGGCTTATGTGGAATTAAGCCTCCGAATTTGGTTTTCTAAAGTGTTAAGGGACAAAATGGTATTTTTGTTAGGGGTGCAAATCCATGTTGATACAAAACCAAATGAAAGTGCTAGATATCATAGTTACAAATCTAAATTCAAAAAAAAAATTATTTTATCCTTCATGGAAAAAAAGTTATGTTGTATACGGTGAGCATCACTCCTTAAAAATGGTGTATACTGAAAAAAAACTAGTTTTGGAAGGAGATGGAAAAAGAAGTACAATCTGATTCCAATTTTTTTGAGAAAAATATATTTAGAATCTATAAACAAAATTTCACAAATCACTAGTTTGCATCATCTTCAAATTCCTCACGGTTTAGCCGCTATAGGTTTCCAAAAGTGAAGATTTAGTTAGAAAAATTAGTTCAATGTCCAGTTTGGCCAAAACTTGTAAACCAGTATTGTGGGATCACCCCTCTCAAATAATAAACTTCCAAGTAGACCAAGAGTGGGGAATGAGAATGCTCCTCCAAGATAACCAAGCCATCATGACTCACTCCAAGAACAATCTCCTCTATTGGTCCATAATGAACTCACGTCCATACTCAGGTGAAAGCTCCTCGGTCTTCCCATTGAAACCTCCAAAGAGTAACCACCTCAAGAAAATGTCTCTAATCACAAGATAAATACAACCATCACCTACATCTCCAAGCATCCATGAGTACTTGTAACCAATCAATCCATTCCAAAATGCAAATGCAATATAGCACCATCATGAATTAATCAAGCAAATGATCAATGTACCCAATACAAAGAGAACCACACACGATCAATATTAAAGCTCCAATCATGAATCAAGAACATAAACATGACAACATGATCTACCATCTCCTCCTAGGAGATCACATGCATCAAAACATATATACATCCTAGTCTCAAGAGAATAAGAACCATGCCGAAGTTTAAACATGTATCAAGAGTAAACCATGACATAATAGAAAACACTCTAAACCAAGAAAACATATCTCCAATCACATGAAGATAACCATACCCAATGATGCATCTACGTCACTACCAACAACTCCCATTGAATCATGATACGAGCTATACATGGCATCATGGAAACCATCATCTCCATGAAGATCATCCAGGTCCGCACACACTCAACTACAATATCAATAACATACAAGTGAAACCAAGATCTCCAAGCCAAGAAGATACCTACAACTACCAAACCATCACTATTAAAATCTCCCACTGAAAGTGTATAACCAATAAATGTAACAAGCTATCATGACATTGTGATATCAATCTCCTAATGAAGATCAACCAAAAGGCCCTCACATAATCAAATAACTCAAATGCAACATGATCTCCTCAATAAGAAAGCAAAGTAAAATATGATCCTCATACCAAGAAGATACACTGCCACAACTTGAATCAAGAACCAATCCAACACCACCAATAATGCACTTGCATAAACCATCATGACATGCCAAAGTCTTTAAAGAACATGAAACATCCATGACACCGTGATCACCACCAAATATACCAACAAATCAACCCAATCATGTCCCACATATCTACATAACATAGCCAACTACATAGGTCTCACATCATGATAGTACCTAGTAATACCATCTCACCTCCTCAACATGACATCAAAACCAACAATCCAAGTGACTAAACCAAGCCACCAAAACTAAAAATGTATCAACACTAAAATATCTATGGGCATAGACAACCCATATCCAAGTCATAGGTGCAACAAATATAGATTCCTACAATGTTACACAACTTGTAGATACAACAATGAAGCATACAAATGCAATAGAATACTTATAACCATGTCAAATGAGAATAATCTGAGATACACAACTGAGCATACCATGAATCCAACATCAAATCTCCTAGATCTGACAATCTGTAAGCTCATAGTATCACCATAGTCAAAATAACCCATAAAACATCTCAGGATATAATATCAACAAATAAATCATGTCTAAACAACTCCAAAATTGATCCACTGTGTATTTCTCTAAACAAGCTTTATGTTGACTATTTGAAGTCCAAAATTCGACTTCGTATACACCCGATATGACCTCTTGAAGCTCAAAACAAACACCTAACTTTCAGCTAGAAAAAACACTATCAAAACTACAAACTCTAGAAAAATATCTGGCACCACAACATATAGCACTGAGTCAACTTTCTAATGAGTCCAAGAAGAGAAAAAATGGACAATTTGGGTGAAAGTTATGCCCCTCGGAAGAAAAAGTATAGTTCACACCTGAGGCAAAACAAAATTAGCAACCCTTGGTGGCTGAGTGGCGGCCCCACCCGGGCGGCACCACTCCCCTGCTGGCAAACCTAAAGCACTTATGAAATTTAATTTAATTTTCAAATATTTCAAATTTCATCGGGTCGCATTTAATAAATTCAAGGCGGAATTAATTAAATCATAGGCGATATAAAAAAATTAATTTTAAATGTTTTATTTTAATGGTTTTAAAACCCCTATAAAGGGGGACAATGGTGGGTTTCGCCTATAGCCTACCGGCGGTACTTGTCGGTCGGTAGGATAGTAGAGTTGTACCTATCATCGACAGTTCTACCGCCTATAGACTCTAGGTATGACGGCAAGGTGGGCGGGGGTGGGGGGGGTGGAGGGGAGCGACCCTTCCCCAAAGCCTATACATTTAAAAAAAATCAATTTCAAATTTCATTTCAGCTTTTCAAAATATGATTTTAATTTTTTAATTTTTGATTTTGCAGGGACAAATTTTTAAAGTGACGAGACATTTTATTTTTTGATTTTTAATTTTTTGAATAAAATAATCTCGACTATACAATCCAGCAAAGGGGTTTTGGCTAAAAAGTTTTGCATTTTTTTCAACTTCACCAAAATATATCAAATTTTATATCAATCTTCATCTCTCGACCAACCTGAATCCAACCATGAGGTCCATTTTGTCCTAGGAGGTCATTTGTAAAATTTCCCCCACAAAACCCTCGTTTGAATGCACAACCAAGAAACCCTTTTTAGCCAGAATTTTCACACCCCAAATCTGTAAACAACCCAGCATAATGACAAACCCAAAACCCTTAGATCTGCAATAAACAACCCACAAATCTCTCATATCTTTCTATGTCTTTCATTCTCTCTTGCATTTCATAGATTCAAACTTCAAGCAATATTTTCTCAACCTAGGGTCATAACAAAAAATATTCAACCATGAAAGCCCTGATACCACTTGTAAGGAAACTTGCAACCATCTAATGACAATTTCCACATAACCCAAAAGAGATAGCAATGCAAATAATTTCTTAGAATCCACATGCAAGAGAATAAACATCATACCTATCAAAGATGACACAATATATACCTTGGAAAAACCCTCAAGAGGGAAAAATATAGCCTCCAAAAGCATCCATAATCCATCATATTAATCAACAATAAGCAAATACAAGAGTTACAATGAACACCTCTAAAACATCAAGTTGTCTAATGCATTATCATGTGTCCAAGCATGAATCCACACATCCCATGCCATGCTTCACAAATGCACTCCTCAAAAAGACTTAATATTGATAGCCAAACCACTACACATGTGTTTTCTTTTATAGACATAAGCTCACATAAAATGCAACTAGTGGTAAGGTAAAACCACATACCACAAAACCATGTGAATACAAAACCACTAAGCCCTTATTTAATATTGGGTATTAAGACATCACTTTATTTAATATTTCCCCAATATTAAATTATTATCACATGTCTCCCACACATTAAATAATAATACAATGTTACAATACAACATCAAGTGGTCCCCAAATAATTACCTAGTGCGATTAACCACACCACCAAGGTGCATCACAACTAAATATTTATTTAATTACAACATTATAATAAATAATTTTATGCAATGGTGTACAACACCATATCCCAACAATATTATGATATTGTGTTGTCTTTTCTATCATATTAATATTTTTATTAAATATATAATTAGCATGTGATTAAGGGTTGTTTATTGAAGTGTGATTGTGCATTGAATTCAAATTGAATTGTATATCCATAGTGTGTTTCTTGAATTGATGGTGTTTTTAAAATCATGTGCAACTCTTGTGTGAACTTTGGATGTCTTTTGTGGAACCCTTGTGTCTATGCAAAAATTGTCTTGTTAGTGAAGGGAATAAAAGTACATGGAAACACTTCATTTACTAATATTGAAGGAGATGTATGTGCACAAATAAAAAACCTTTATAGCTATAAAAAATACCATAGCATATGTTTACATGGGGAAAACCCTTTCATGAGATGAAACTACAACCCAAAATAGGATCCAGTTATATTGTTAGAAACAAAGGTTACAATATAAAATCAAGTACATTCCTTTGCAGTATTAACACCAACATACTTGACTCTAGAGTAATTATGGAAACATAATAGTACTTTCAAATCGACTATCCATACTCCATCCCAAGAACCCAATTATAGGAAAATATCCAATCACAAGCCAAGATTGGTTTATAAAACTATACACAAAATTCATGGGCCCAAAAGTGGTACCCAAAATGGCACAAATTTTAATGTTTAAGTTCATCATACTCTTCTAGGCTATTTGTAGAATATGATCTTATAATTTTTGTAACCTATCAAATAATCTATCATATGTATCTCCTCAATTTGGACACCCACTATGGTATATTAAAATGCATTCAAAGGTGCATTATGATATTTACAAGTTCAAGAGTTTTTTATGCCTTTACATGGTTAAATCTAGGGAATATATATATTTTAAATATTTTTTACATTTTAATAATCTACATTTTTTGGGGTGTTTAGAGCATTTTTGGCCCTTAGATGGTCTAGGTGGTTATTCCATCTTTCAATAATACCTCATTTCATATATACTTAAGAATTTTGGAGTTCTTTCTAATGCATCCATTTGCTTTTAGATATGTAGGCTATTTGGAATTATGACCCTGCCAAGTTGGGGTACTATTTTTTTCCCCTAGTTTTCAATTAATCAATAAATAAAAACATTAGGATGTAAGATTGATAAAAATTTCTAGACATTCTCCCACTTTTAAAATAAAAGAAAATCTAACATTGAAATCTAACTATGAGGCCCATAGACTCATTGCACCATCTAAACTACTTGGGCTCATTGGCTTCATCAATACATTTGTAACATTCACCAAAGTATCAACCTTATCTAGCATCACCTTCCCATCCTCTATCATTTCATGAAAAAAATGGTATTGGACATTTATTTTCTCCATCCTCATATAAAAGGTTGGGTTCTTTTCCAAATAAATGACACCTTGAATATCACATAGAACTTTGATATCTCCTTGATTCAATCCCACATCTAAACATAGTCTCTTAACCTATATGGCTTCCTTACAAGCATGGTAGTTTCCATGTACAAGTATTTTTTTAGTTGAAAAATAAGCCACAACATACTCCTTACTCATCCAGTTGAGAGAACCACTAAATAAAGTGAAAATGTACCCACTAGTGAATATCCTAGCGTTGATATCACCTAATTAATCTAAATATACAAATCCTTGACTATCCATTGAGTTTCAATCCCTTGTATAATCACTATGATAATAAATATAATACTCTACCCCACAAATATATGAGGATCCTCTTCATTGCATCCCAATGGACTCATCTAGTATTATGCATGAAATGGCAAAGGAATCCCACTATGAATACATTAAAATCTCTTAAGCACTAGAGTAAGATATATTAGGTTTTTTCCAATTTAGTATTTTATTCTATTATAAGAGTCTCCCTAAAAACAAGCTCCACAAATGCTAGGTCTTAGAGTATCAAACATAAGCTCTTATGATAAAATATAATAAAAATAGGGCCAACTTATGAGAAAGGGATAATCTCTCCTTCAATGTCTATTAATTTCAAGGGGTACTCCTTTTTATATCCCATAAATAGTAATAAATTCTAAAATTATTCAAAAGTATGAAAACACCAAATATCATTCAATTCGTTATCAATTCTTCTAAGACTATTTATCAATTTAACTAAGCCTTTCAAACATAATTATAAACCTAATTTAGATATCACTAGTCTCTATTGTGTTAGGTATCAACAAGATAATGAAGGTATTCTCAAATGTATAATTATAGATCTATAGGTTCATAAGCATAAGATAAAAATACAAGAAATAATACAATAACCTTATGTACCATTTTATGCAATGATGATTAATAATTTAAATAAATTACTCTCATCATGATTTTCATTTGTAAAATAGATTAGGTGGTTAGAAAAATATTAGATCAGTGCTTATTCACATGCATAGAGTCAAATATCAAATAGAATAATATCAAAAAATATTCATACATCTAACATATTTTGAGTAGCCTAATTTACTTATTCTTGTCTTACAATACCTAGGCCATTAGATGTCATTTAACCCAAAATATTTAGATTGTACTTAGTAGTCATTTTCTTACAATAATTACTCCATTTTTTAAGTTGGAGAGGTTTTCTACTAAGATAAATCCTTAATAGAATTTTTTATGAAATTTCTTAAACACCAACTAACACAACATTAACATGGATATAAAATATATATTAAAAAAACACATTTCCTAAATAAATTAATAAATCGATGAAGATAATTTGAATCATTCAAATAAATTATATCTTACACCAAATTCCCAAAAAAGGAAAATGTGAATAGGTATAAGAAATATATTTAACACAAACTTAAAATTATTTTTATTTCAAAAAATGGATTCTCTTACACTTCTTACAAATATTTTAACCAAAAAATTGTACAAGATATGCACATTAAAATTATAGAAGAGTGATAAGATTCATCTCACTCAAATCATTGGTAGTTGTTAAGTTTTGTTACAATCTAAAATTTGTTAAGAATTTAACACTTTTAAAAATGTAATGTTTCTTAGGTCTATAATATCTAATGACTAGGGACTAATTACTAAAAGAGAATAATTTTAAGGACATGTAGAATATATTTAAACAATATACTCATCTTTATTCTTATCAACCCCTTAACTCATTTTGATCTTATAGATGAAAGAGTGTAACTACCACAAAAGCACAACTCTTTCACTTTCCCAAAATAATTGATAAAAATTTCTTAAAAGAAAACCAAGAGAACCTATAAACATGAGGTAGGAATTTTTATTAGGTCTACCCTTATTTTTATTTTCAAATAAGAAACTTTTAAATATAGCTAAAAATCATAGATCTACCTTTCATAAGATATGACATAATTTTGTTTGATGCCATGAGGTAGTATTTAAAGGATTCACAAGTTTGGACCATAATTATGACCATTTAGCTCCAAATACATGTGGCTATATAGAGGGATAAGGGTTTTACCATTCATACCACCATAAAAAATATTATAGACCTTCATTGGAAACATAAAGATTCCTAGACATAAATCACTATAATTCCAAAACCCTTCCATTTTATGTCACTAGAAACTACACATGAGATACTCATAAAATAAATGCTTCATGCTGAATGAGAATGTCTCTACTCATTATATAGTTAAATTTATGCTTCTTAATATTATCCTAAAAAGTTTATACCTTAGGATGGCTCTAGGAAAATTCATCGCTAACAATTCACCGATGGAAAATTCACCGCCAACAATTCACCATGGGAAAATTCACTGCCATGAAAAATTCATCGTGGGAAAATTCACCGCCATGACAAATTCAGCGCCAAGTAAAATTCACCAGCAATTCACCGAGGCAGAAAATTAATCGCATTAATTTTTTTTAATATATATTTCCAAAACTTTGACTTTTTTTTTGGAAGAGAATAATTTGATTTATGATAGTAAAAAAATTAATCGCATTAACTTTAGAGAATTTGATTTATGATAATAAAAATAAAAATATTTTTCAATATATTTCATGATAATAATAAAAAAATATCATATTAAATATATGATAATAATAAAAAAATATTTTATCATGTTAAAAACATTCATATCAAAATAAAAATAAAATTGTCAATAAATTGTAAGGCAAGTGAAAATTATTATTTTTTAAAACATTTTCAAAGTTTCAAACATTCATATCAAAATAAACATAATAAATATTTAAAAAATAAAATTGTCAATAAATTGTAACGTAGGTGAAAAAAAAAATTAATTTTTTTTTTTTTCAAATTTTTCAAAATATATATTTAAAATCATTAATACGGTTAATTTTCCACCTCAGTGAATTGTTGGCGGTGAGTTTTACTTGGCAGTGAATTTGTCATGGCGGTGAATTTTCCCATGATGAATTTTTCATGACAGTGAATTTTCCCACGGTGAATTTTCCATCGGTGAATTCTTGACGATGATTTTGTCGTATGCCCCCTAGGATATTACTCTAAAATTAATCATGTGTCATCTCATCAACAATCTATAAAATTCCCACTAAACCAAAAAAGTAAGGATCAATACTAAAGAGCATATCCTCTAACAAATTTAATATATATATTTGGTTTTCTCCTTATGAATACATGGTGATATCTCACATATAATCTCATAGACAAGATATTGGGACATGGAAATATAAAAGTGTAAAAATCAATACTCTTTGGTAAAAAAAATTCCATTCATCAAAATCTTTAGGCTAGTTTTCCTCTAGAATAATCTTTATCTCATTCATTATAGTAGTATATTTAGCATCTAAGGTTGTTTCAAATTCATTAATAAAGTAATCCACTTTTATTTCTAATATTAATAATTTATCTATTTGGAAATTGATAAAAATGGGATTAGCTTAATCTTCCTATAAAATTTGGTTAACTAGAATAGGCATCAAACCTTCAAAATCATTCTTTTGAATCCATAGACCATTACTTTTTCCATTTATATCTATAGTTTTAGGGATACCAAAATCTACTAGTACTTGAAACTCACTCACTTTGTTCTTTAGGAGCAACGATATTTTATTTATAAAAGCATATACATCATATAATAACTCTATTACTTAATAAATATTAATAATTTTATTTACACTCCTAGAAGAATACTTAGCATCTAGTGAATAGTTATCATTATCATCATCCATCAGATCCATTTCAAATTAATGTATGTCATTCTTTGACTTACATTTGTAAATTATTTATAACCTTTTCTATATTATCATGGCATCCCCAAATATCTTATGTCATCCTTACAAGACTAGATAGCTTAGTTCTAAGAATTCCTCTAAAAATTTATTTATATTATTTCTTCTCTTGGGTGCTCCATTTTCTTTTCTCCTCTTGTAAGGATTTGATTTATTCTAATAAGTTACTCACATCCTCCTATGGTATTAATACTCCTTGAGAAGTAATTGGAAGAGGCATCAGCGGTCTTTAAATTAATAGTATAATTTGAGCCAAATGGTTTTCAAATTTGGTTCTCTCCTATCCAAGTTATTATTTATATTAGTGACATATTACAATAGTACATCATAATCTCTTTGTATATTTTTATTCACTACTTCACAAAATTGAACATTATGTACAACTAGTGAATCAATTTCTAATGCATGTGAATCCACCACTCTTTTTATAATTAATTATTTGATTAATTCTTGGGGATTGTCAAAAACCAAAGAATATTATCATGTTCAAGTGCTATTGAACATAATTATAGTCTATTGAGTTGGAAAGTAATTACATTTTAAGTAGAAATTCTTTGCTTGCTTTATATCCTAAAATACATCTATGCCTTCATTATTCCTCAATGTATCGAATGTTATGAATTAAGATAAATCTTACTTAATAGAAACAAACATTGAATTAATCTAACTAATCTTTTTTCTTTCTTTGGTGATGTGTTTTGTATATCTAATACACAAGTAAAGGCACTTTCCAAAAAATCAAGGTAATGACCCAAATCCCTAGAAAATTCTTGGCTAACTTCTAAATCCCTCATAACATGTGTTCTTAAATTTTCTTGAAATAGTGAGTCCTAATGAAGTGATCATAAAATATGAACCTCTCAAAATCTTTTTTCCTCACATCATTAATTATTTCATCACCCTCAAAATCCATTAGAGTAATGTAATAGTAGAGGGGTATTATCCTCAATTCTTCAAGAATATTTTTGGTATCTAATATCACTTACGATCTCATCATTAAAAGGAAAAAAAATTCAAATCCTTTAGTTTCATCATAAGACACTAATGGTTGTGAGGGAATTTATAATTGTTGAGGATTTGTAGCATGTCTGAATCTTGGTTGTTATTCAGAAGACTCACCAACCATTAGCTCTTTATCTGATTATCTTAGTTTTGGGATATCACCTTACTATATGTATTAGAGATGTCACGTGTAGTGCCTCTCATGTTCTGATACTCTGATACTGCTTTGGTGTGTGTGTGTTTGCTTCAGTGTGATTTATGGTTATGTTTTGATGCATATTTGATACTCTGTTTGACATCTTTTCCGCCATGTGTTGGACGTGGCAGACACTTATGCTTATTTTCTTATGATAGTTGGACTTATGTGTTGGACTTATATTGATGATGTGATACTTAAATTATGTTTACTGTATTTGATTCGGGTGAAGGAGACGGGGTGGCATCGCTCATTCGTGAGTGCCTTGCCTCACCGTAACTTTCTTTCACAATGTGTTTGACTATGAGATATATGCATATATACATGTTGTTCGACATTTTGTGTTATGCAGGAATGCAGGTATCAGGTGCCGACTCCACCGACATTGTCGGGTCTGAGCGCAACCTACATACCCAATGGTTTGACGTGGTTAGGGAATCGGTAAGAAAGCACCCTAGTTTATGTCAATGGCTGGTCCAGTGGTGGTTCATGTCATATCAGTACTTGTTTGTGTGAGTATGGTTGTAAATTAAGTCATTTTATTTCATGAGTTCTATATGTTACGTTTATGGCTTGGTCTAGTGCTCTATAATTTTAAATTAAATGTTATTCTATGGTGCAAAATATTAAATTAATTAAATGTTCAATGTTTCTTATGATATTAATACTTTCAAAAATTATGGTTTACATTAGCACCATATTGTTATTTTAAAATGTGAAGCTATTATTTAAATTAAATCATTAAATAAATAGATTATTTGCTATGGATTAATTTTAAAGAAAAAAAATAAAGATAGGGAAAGTATTATCATATTTGATTTTATTGAAAAAAAAGGTAATTAATAATATATATATATATATATATATATATATATATATATATATATTAAACTTAAATTATAATTAAGTGAAATGTTATTTAAAATTATTATTAATTAATTGTTTATTTTTCAAAATTTAATTTTATTAAAATGAAATTAAAATATTTAAAAGGCATATTTTGGTGTAAATTATTTTTGGAATATGCTTCTTCCAAAATTGGAAAATGGAAGAAACGTTGTGTTAAGCGGCAATTTTCATGGGAAATTGTCGAAAAATTTATGACAACTTCTAATTTGGCTTTTTTTGAAAAAGTATATTTCCAAATATTGCTTTTTCGAAAAAGCAAGAGAGAAGAAATGAAAAATGAAAAAATGTCTGCAACTCAAAAAAATTGTTGAAATTTTTTCTGAACATTAGATAATTTGTGGTTATTCGTCGATTTGATTTGAGAATATTTGATTTTGGATTGTACTAGATTTTGTTGTCGAATCTATTGTTGTTGGGGTTCGAATCTCTGGTTTTCGAAAATCACAGTTGGCTGGAATCGTGCAATTCGTCCTCGAATCGAGCTTTGCGTAGGACTCCAGATAATTCGAATTTCACATTCTGATCTCTATAAATTTAGTTTTAAAAAGGAGAAAAGAAATTATGTTTGAAAAAGAAAATGTGTTTTCTGTGTGTGTTTGGGAAAATCCTCTTTCTCTATAATTTTAATTACCTTCATGTAGATTTCCCCTTCCTCTCTATATTTTATTTTGGAATTTTTGTTGAAATCTCAATTCGCTCTACCTTTGGAATTGTCTCATCTTCAGACCTCTATAATTATTTCCGTCTGAGAATCCTCCTCTCTTTCCCTGTATTTTGTTTCCCCAATTTATTTATTTTGGAAATTTTTTGCATCTTCTCATTTTTTACTGTAATTACTTTCATGGAAAATAATTGAGGGATAATATATATATATATATATGTATTGTTGATATTATGTTAAATACCTGTTATTTTATTTGAACGTCTATGGCATAATGGGGGAATGTTAAATCTTGTTAGGCAGGTTCATATTTCCTTTTGTTTGGGGGGGGGTGGCTTTGTCTTTTGTTTATATATGGGGATGGTTGGGGGGCGGCGGTGGGATATGGGGACGACGATGTGGAGACAAAGCCTCCACCGCCCTCCCCACTCCCTCCTTTGTGTAGCCATTGGGGAATGAGGAGGGTACGACTATGTATAGTTTCCCCTCCCCCAATTCATACATGCCTCTGTGTATTACTTGAGGCCTGAACTCTTTGTTGGTCTTCAATATCTGTTAATATCGATGGCCTTTGACTCTAATGCGATTTTATTATGACATAAAATATATATATATATGATATTTTATTATGCTATGTAGTTTTTAAATATTAATGTGGAGGTTTTAATATATATATGTATATATGTATGTGTATATATTTTGTGCTTATATTCAGTTTATTTTGTGTTTCAATTGTAGTAGCATTAGATGAATTGAATATATATTTATTCCAGTATATATATATATATATGCATATAGTGTTTAGTATATATAGTGTATAGTCAGGAAATGTGAGCAAATAATGAAAAATAAAAATAAGTTATTCTCTGGAAAAAAATTATATATAATGGGGAAAAATGTTATTTGTGAATTCTTTTTGAAAATGTCTTTTAATTTAATCTATATTTAGAATTAGAGGAAAATAAAAATTGTATTTTAAAAGATATTGTAGATTCTGATTTCAGTCAAACTGTACTTTGAATTATCGGAATAGTTGTTGTCAAATTAAGTATTCTAAACTTAGTTAATTAATGAAGTAAATCTGCTTTTTACTTTAAACTGGATTTTAAAAGATTAGTTTTTCATTGTCCTAGAGAAAATTAGAATGTAAATCTGATTTTTAGAATAATCTGTGTGGAAAAGATTTTTAAATCAGAAAATTAAATTATAGTTAAGAATTGAAATTAGTGAATGATTTATAATTGGTTTTTAATAAATTCAGTAAATATCTTTAATTTTTAAAAAGTTTATTTTATTATGTTTAAATAAATCATGGAATTGCCACTGTTGTTCTTAAATCAGCTTTTTAGCAAGTTTGTTAACTTAGATAATTAATTAATAAATTATTGAAAAGTAGGAAGATATTTATTAAATTGATTATTGTTTTTTTGGGTTAAATAGAGATATTAGTGAATCTCCTTATTTTGTTTTTAATAGATGAAAATGGTTATTTGAATAAGATTTGGATGATTTATAATTTAAATTCCTTCTAGTTAATGATATGGTGTTATTTAATTGGATGTGATATTTAATTTTTTTCTTGTATGGATTAGCGTTATCTCCACAGGTTAGGGAAAGTGTGAATGCTTTTCTATGGTTGCATCTTTTTGGTTTATGTTGAGACCATGTGGGTAATTGTGGGTGGTACCTTGTTGTGAGTTAAGATCCTTTTGGTTATACATTATGGTACCCATTTCTTGGTTTTGGTTTTAGGGCAACCACAGGGGAGAGTGGCTCTTCTTGAGGCCAGTTACAAGTGGTCACCCTTGAAAGAGTTTCCCTAATTAAGTGAAAACCTAATTATTTTACCTAGTGGGTTGGGTTAGTTATCACATAACAAGATAAAAATACACACCTCACCCCTATCGTTAGTGCTCACAAAGGCTAAGGACGGGTGGGAAGACCTGGTCGGTAAGGTCACTACCTTGTCTTCACGAAAGGTAGATGGCTCTGCATGAGTCACCCTATGGGGCAACACCTTGAAATAGGATGTTTGGTTAACCATAGATGGAGGTGGCTTCTAGATTATAGGTATTTTGGTGAATCCATGAAGGCCATGTGATGACACTCTCCCATTGTGCCCCTTTGTTTCCCTTGTTCTTTTGCCTCTGGAGTTGCTTTAGTTGCTTTAGTTGTTTTAGTTGTTTATTTACTGTTGATGTTTACATTGTTTCGTGGGTTTGAGTCTTGTGATGTGATTCCTTTATGTTTGATTTTGTGGCCAAGGGTTCTTTCTTATCAACTCCTTGCATGGGGGGTGTTCCTTCGGGATCACGTGGTTGGGTGGAAATGTGCAATGCGCCCATTAGATCCCCAGTTGTGATCGTGGTGTGGATGCAGTTGCAGTGGTGTCAAAGCTCGCACAGAGAAGATTATTCCTTTGAAGAATTATCTTTTATTATTGTACTATTGTATTATTGATTGTACCCTTCCCAATGTTATAAGGGAAGTGGCCTTGTAATGTAACTTTGATTTTATATTGTGTTGTATTTATAGAAATATATTCCACATTTGTAATTTTGAACTCTGAAGATGAATATAATATGATGTGTTTTATGTTTATGAGTTATATATTATATTTATGGAGTGAATTTCATTCTTATATCATGTTTCATGCTCGTTTCTTTCTTCTACTTTAGTTAGTATCGCATATCATTTATTTGTTGGGTTCGTTTAAAGTAATGCACCATGTACCCCATAGGATTAGGTTAATGTTTTGCGTTATATATATATGTTATATAAATGTTTAATGTTGTAATGTGTAATTGTTGTTTTCAAAAAAAAAAAATTGTATTTGTTGTAGTTGTCCTATGGGGTTCGCATGGCGGGGCGTTACATCATGAGTATCCAAATTCTAAGTTATAATTTGAGGCTACCTCACTTTTCAAGGAATTATGCTTAAAATATCAATATCATCCAACATAAACCTCATTCTTTCTATGGGATTCTAAATTTTAGCATATGATCCTTGGAATTCAGGGTTATTCCCTATTTTTCTAGCATCAACAACCTTTATTCAATACCACTTCTTCCCTTTCATGTCTTTTTCTACCTTGTTTTTTGAGCTCTTGATAATTTCCTCACCCTTATTGATTTTGTAGGGTCTATGCAAGGTCATGGGGTTCAAAAAGTGGTGATGTGAAAAAAGGCATTTTTAACTTACTCAAAAATGTGAAAATCCGCTTTGAATCTTTTTAGGCTCGAGTAGAGAGTACATGGTGCCTTAGCAAACACCAAACCTAAACGGATATCCGTTCTAAAATAGAAATCCATTTCGTTTAGGTTGGTTTTTTTAATTTGGTTGAATCTGGTATTATATTAAGTTCTTTTTTTATATACTTATATAATATTAAATTTTATATAACATTATATTATAATATATTAAATATATTATAATATAATATTAAATATATTACAATATAATATTAAATATATTACAATATAATATTCAATATATTACAATATTATATTAAATATATTACAATATTATATTATATATTATAATATTATATTATATATATTATAATATAATATTATATATATTATAATATTATATTATATATATTATAATATAATATTAGATATATTATAATATTAAATATATTATATTATTTTATACTATTATATTATATTGCAATATATATAATATTATAATATATTATATATTAGATAATATCATATTATATTAAATAATATAATTTAATATATTATATTGTAATATAATATAATATATGATAATAATAATAAATATGTTAAATTATATTATATTATAAACAACGTTCGCTTATAAAAAACAACGCTCGTGCATAATATATGGGGGTCGGGTCCCAGACCTGACCAATTATTAAAAAAAATAACATAAACAAAATAGATATTTGTTTCCTGTTGTATAAAATAAAAAAATAGAAACCCGAGAGTTTATTTCCACATACTACATTTCATTTCTACATGCGGGTTTTCTATTAGGGGAATCATATATTCATTTGGGAGTCAAATTTTAGAGGTATTTATAAATTTTAATGTTTTTCTTCAATTTTATATTAGTTTTGCATTTTTTTTTATGAATTTTAGTCAAAAATAGGTTTTTTTTTGCATTAAAATGATTGTTAATTTTTAAAATTTTCATCAATAAACAGGCTTAAGAATGGTTGATCCCAACCCCGCTCAAGATGAAAACCCTACAAATCCTCCTTTTTCGCCACCAATGTTTCCAAACCAAAACATTCCCACAATACATGAATCTATTCATAGAAATTTAAATCAATTGAGAAACATATGTCAAATTTATGAGACACTCCTTGAGCTATCAGATATGAAAAACACTTTAGAAACAATCATTTCAAATGTTGAAACTCTGGAAAATGAGCACAATAGGTTTGCACAGTGACGAGAGTCCCAAAGGCAACATTATTCCAATGGGTTATCATATGATGAAATGAGGGCACTTGATATTGACAAAGTCCAATTAGCCCAGTTATTCATCAATCCCAAAATAGGACAACCCGTAGATGTACAGAAGCCAATTTTTTTAATTAAATGGTGCACACATAGAGGTATATTGGATAATTTTTGGAGACGTTGGTGGATGGTTTTTGATAAACCACCCAACAACAATCTTGATGTCCCTCATTATTTTCTACGAAAAATTATATGTCAAGTTTTTCCTAGGGAGGCATGTCAATTACTTTGACACACGAGATTTCTAGGGTGTGGGTAAAGGCATGCCACAAGATATACCTAGAGCACACCGAGTCACCCCATTTCTTCCTACTCCATTTATTTCTGCCCCTGCTCTAGTACCTTACCCTGAGATTGTTTTAGATGTAGGGAGTTAGAGCATTTTTTCCATACATGCATTGAGTGATCATTTGATCATGCAGATCCATCATGTTGCATAGTCATATGACGATGCATCCCATCATGATAGTGATGCATCTAATACATTTTGGCATGATGGTGATGCACCTACTGCATCAATTCTGACTGGTACACCCTCCTCTTTGGAACATATTTGTGTACCCCATTATTGCATCACATGCCACAATATATGTTTGGGTCCTCTTTGACAGTCCAATGAGGCTCCCATAGACACATTCGACTATGAGGTCTATGATATGTCAGATGTAGTTGATGGAGCATGGAGTGTAATGCCCCGCCATGTAACCCTAGAGGACGACGCAAACACAACAGAAGCGTAACAATTTTTTTTTAAAAGTGCAATAGACAATAAGTAAAGTGAACTACACTTAACACATACATCCTCTAAGGTACGTGGCAATGCTTACATTTGAATCCCATAACATACAAAAGTAACCAATCCATTGCATATAACATAATACTCATGAAATAAATAACATACATCTAATAACATTAAACTCATCCATAAGATAAAAAGTACATTTTAAACCATTCAAAGATCACATTCATTCAATATAGTAGTTACAAGGCTCATTTCCAAAATGAGGTAGATCATACAAACAATATTACATTTACAATGATACAAGGATCCACCTCAAATACAAATGAGGTGTAGTACATATACAATAACATCCAATGGATCCAATAGAACATAAGTGAAGGTACAAAGTAACAAGAACA
Organism: Sequoiadendron giganteum; assembly: GCA_007115665.2. Lineage (NCBI taxonomy): Eukaryota > Viridiplantae > Streptophyta > Pinopsida > Cupressales > Cupressaceae > Sequoiadendron > Sequoiadendron giganteum. Next base: position 372,195,007 of record CM021101.1, on the reverse strand, counting down.
TGCGAGCTCTCCAATCTGCAAGATCCTACCATCATGAAGAAGAAGTGGAAACCCAACGGTGTAAGGTGCACGTTCCACCCAACCAAGTGGTACCCAAAGGCCCACCCCCCGTGCTAGGAGATAGTAAAAGGGATTCCTAGGCAAAACCAACAACCTCTAGACACACACAACTCACAATACTAAACCATACAAGTACAATACTTAACATAAAGGTTGCATTACTTCCAGAGTAAAAGAATCAAGTATATCAATTGCACAATACATACTTGTTGATGGTGTTTTCTGCACAACAACAACTCAAACAGAATATGATATCCTATCTCTCTTGAAAGATAAATCTCTATGGGAAAAGAGATAACCCCAAGGTCTCTAATGTCAGGTCTTGACAATACAAACAAAACAACTCAGAGATAATGTGAAAATGTTGGTAATCCCAAAGGGGCCTTACTACAAGCAAATACTGAACTCGAATTTATCAGATCTAGCAATATGTTGATACTTCAAATCCTAAATTTAACCTAGATAATGAAAGAAATAACAAAAGATAAAGGTTTCAGAGATAATTCTAAGACTAATTCTAATCCTAAGATTGATAATGCAAAATATAAGATGCTCAAAATGGACCGATCCCTCATAAACTACTTTATGTTCAACCTAGATGAATCTGCAATCTTACAGGAAAAGTTCAATCTTCTAAGGTGTTAAAGATTTTCAAATCATCCATATTCATTCAAGACAACCCTATTGAAATTGAAATGAACAAACATTCATAATTGAACTAAGCACAATTTTAAGTCTAGGCTAACTTTTCAAATCAGCTAACAATCAGCTAACTGCAAAAAGTATGGACTAGAGATCACTGCAAACATTTTAAACATAAAACCCTAAGCATCACCAAACCATCTAACAATAAACTTAAGCAATTTTAAAGATAGAATATCAAGAACCATGCCAGATAAAACTCAACACCAGAAAGATACCAAATCACAATAACCTTTCTTATATTAAATTATCCAAAGTGGCAACAATTCCAGTCTTCTGTTACAACACTTGCTTGAAAATAAAATCTAACCCTAATTCCTGCTCTTACAATTCGCTCCAAATGTGAAATTCTTCTAACTTTTCTACTACTACCTTACAAATGAGGCATCATGCCAAATTTATAGAGAACCCCCCAAGATAGGTCGACCCAAATAGGGTTTACAATAATAAATGCCACACAATAGGTCGGCCAAAAGATATTCGAAAATAATGTGAAATGTGCAATTTGAACCAATTTCATCCAAGTCGGCATGGGGTCTCAAAGAACTCGATCCAATGCATGTGAAGGAGGAGGAGAAATAATGGGAAGCACAAAATCCGATGTAGCCCTATATTAACTACTTCCCTTTTTTTCTTTAGCACGCTCCACTTCACCATGCACTACTAGTAATGCTTTGTCTAATTCGGAAATAGGTGGCACAGGCAAAACCCTAATATTCCTCTCAAGAGACTTGATGTACTCTCTTGACTATTTCACTGTATTATCCCAATCAGCCCTATTTGTTTGATACCTATCAATGACTATAATGTAAGTTGCAGCATCATCTAGCTGATGTTCAGTAACAGGACCCTCATTGATTGGAGTGTAGACATCTCGCCACCACCTCCTCAACTGCTCCAAACTGAGATGCTTTGAAGCAAACTTCTTTCTCCCTATCATGATTTCAAAGAAGGAGATACACTTATCATAAATACCAGTCAAAGTGTCCTCAATTTGCTTCACCTATTTGTATATCTTCTTCAAGGCCCTCTGCCTCATCTACAAAATCTCAAACCATTCCCAAGGCTCTGCAACCCTTAAGAAAGGAAGAATTACATCCTTCACCAGTTGATCCTCAGTATGCTCCATGATCGTCTTTGTTTTCTATAGCAGGAGATCCACATCCTCCTTATCCTGGGCCAACACAATTTTTAGCCAATCAATTGATCTCATTGCATCCCCTGTAGTTGAAAAGATGTCCTTGATGGCACCATCTCCCTTAGTCTAAACTCCCTGCAACCAACTGACTGTAGCATGTGTGGTGCCCTTCATCTTTTCAAGCTCTGATGTTGTTTCCTGAGGTAAGAAACCTGCAGCAGAGGAGGAAGAACTGATGGACTGCAAGGGTTTCATCAAATCCTGCAAGTACCTCTTTAGTCTCTCATTTTCCTTCTCTAACTCATGCTTAGTCTGTAACTCCTTCCTCAATCTACCAATGATCACAACACTGGAGCCTTCATACTCCTCAATGTCTTGTTCCATGGAGGCATGCCCTAGATTGATGGTTTGCATATGATAATATTTTGTAGTCACCCCATCTCTATCTTTATTAGGAGCAGGAGTAGCAATATGGACTACCCTGTTATTCGCTCCATCTCTTTCAATTATGGAAATGACTCTGGCTTTCTTCTTTGTCTTTCCTTTCCCAATGTTAGCCAGTAGGTTGTCCCAATTGGGAGGAGTGTCTTCCACTATAATCAATTTTCTCTTGAACTCTTTATCCAGCCAACCTAGAGCAATGGATTCTGACTGCACCCTATCTTGCCTATCCTATTCCTGTTGGACACTGGGTGCATCCTTCTCAATGCTTGGCTCTTCAGGGATCTCCCTAGTTGAATCCTCCTTTTCTTTACATTGCTCCTCCCCTTTGTCCTGTACTGGTGAGGGAATCTTGGTCGGTATCTCCTCCTTTTGAGGGGATTTATCCTCATGTACCTCTGTAGGTGAATTGGCACAAGCCACCAAAGGAGACTGTATTAGTTTATCTATTTATGCCACTGTATTGTAGAGATCTCCCTCCTGGAATTCTTCCTCTCCCAGGTCCTTAGAATCTTCAACATTCTTTGGCTCATCTAGCACACTACCAGTCTCTTGAGAAGGGGGAATGTCCTCATGTTCAGTGACATGAGCAATCACAGGAACACTTCCTTTTAGTGCAACATCCTTTGGGGAAGGATTCATTGACCTCCTCATATACACTTGTGTCTTCTCCCCTAATCTCTCTACCTCCACCATAGGTGGCTCAACCTCCTTATCTGTCTTGGAAGTTTCCTTTTCCTTTTGTGACAATTTCACAAGTCTCCTTTTCTTAGGTAAAGGAGTAGTGGCATCCACCTCTTCCTTTTCTTCTTCATCTTTCTCAGCCCCTTTCCTCCTTGAGACATGCCTTCTCTTCTTCGCAATGGGCTTTCTTTGTTTCCTTGCTTCTACTACCTCTTTTGTATGAACATCTTTAATATTGATTTTGAAAGGAGAGCCCACCTTGGCTTTTCCTTTGGTATCCTGTTCACGTGACTCCTTAGAAGCGGAATGGGACTCCAAGTCTCCCATTAAGTCATAGGTACACTGTATACATTCACCCTCCAATTCCAACATCTTGTGCTTAAGCCACAACTTGGTGTACTTAATCATCAGAGTCATGATTTTCTCTAATTTTGTCTTTCCCTCCTCCAGCCAGTCAACCTCTCCAATTGGATTATCCTTCAGAGCCTCAAAGATATGGCCTTGAATCAGATTCCCATCCTCCTCAACTTGATCAGGAATTTCCTTTATGTTATACAACCACACTAATTTCATTGGCAGCCTAGAGAACTTCTTCTTTCTAACTTCAAACTCATCACCAAGGTTAGCCCAATAGTCCTCTATGTTATCCTCGTGACTATACTCTTTGCTAGCCTTCTTCTATGCCTCACTAGTGATATCAAACCTGGCCCTTTTGGAATGGAAGGAGAGACCAAGAGTGCTCATCTCTTCTTCAGAAGCATGAGATGACTGGATAGAAGGGCATACCTCATTAGTGCCTATCTTTAGTGGGAAGTCATTACCAAATCTTATCTTATGTTTCCCCCCCTTCACAATCACATCAAAGTCACATATTTTCCTTGTGACCTCCAGCAATATAACATGGTCTATTGGGTATCTTGGAAGTCTATAGGGAGCCCTCTGACAACCATCAATTCTTATGTAGGAAAAGGTAGGGAACTGAATGAACCAAGCTCCAAACCTTTTGATCAATTCCTTAGCCTTGTCTGAAATTCGAATATGCTCAGCACCCTGCAGTAACCTAGTGATGTACATGGTGAATGCATCATTCACCCTCCTATAGCTTCCTCCACCCAAGTGTAGTTGTGGATACACTTCATAGATTACATCCTGCTCAAACACACCTTTGGTGCGCAGTTCCTTGTATGGGTGAAACCTTGCAAGTGCATACACCAAATAGGAAGTCATGGTGAAGGTCTTTGTCTATAGGGAATTGCACATTTTCTCATGGATTATTGCACTTATAACGCCTACCCAATGGTAATCTATACCTTGCTCCATCTGAGCAATGACATTAAACATCCAATTCTCAAATATTCCTGCACTTTTCAATCCTACCACTCTGCTGAGGAGTGTGATAGCATCATAATACTCTCTCCTGAATTTGAGTTTGACCAGCTGCTTGGGCAGCTTGGAGAAGTGAGACTTGGGTTTCTCCAACCAAGAGTTAATAACCTGTTGGGACTTGACAACATTCTCCTCATAATACTTCTTGGCCGAATCCATATCAAAAGCCACAACATGGGACCGATCAGGCATGTCAAAGGTCTAAGCTATGGATACAGGGTCAAATTTCGCTACAACATGGGACCAATTATCCTTTGTGTACCCCTGTCATAATGCCTAGCACACTCAAGCACCAACTCATAACATTGAACCGTAGAAGGAAATCCAACCACATGTGCCTGTAGACACCCAAAATTGTCCATGTCATAATATTACATAGTCGATACATGACCTTGTAAGACATTTTATAATATTTTATCCTAGGTCATTACACTATCCCACTTATCTCATTTATTCCACTTAATCACCTTCCCAATTAATTAAATAAATCTCATTTATTTAATTAATTCCCCTTCTCATGTCTCAAAATAATTCAAATTAAATATTTGAATTAATCTCACTTTTACCACATTGCAACATGTGTCACATGACTACAACTCTTCACATGCACACATAATTCAAATAATTTTATTATTTAAATTATGAGATTCCCACTCACATCCTATTTTTACCCCCATTCATTGTGCGTCATAAGCATCTTTTCTTCCAAAATAAAGAATAGAATCCCACTTATTTCCTCACATCTTAATTTTAGCCTCATGTCATAATCCACTTAATGTGCGTCATAGGCACTAAAATAAACTTTTAATCCTAGCCACACATATCACAAATTTGACTTTTAATCTTGGCCATCGAATCAAATCAGCCTTCTCCTATAAATCAAGCCTTTCACAAGTCATTTGGAGAATCTTCTTCTAGCATCCTCACTCTGCCAAAATTTCTCTCAATCTTCTTATCTATCTATCTATTTTTCTTCTATTATCTTCATCTTATCGTTATGTTGTGAAAATGAGCAATCAACATATCAACATTCAAACCTTCAAAACCATTCATTTTCATGCAGGTGGAGAAGAGCAATGGAGATAAATCAATTCAAGCTTGGAGATTGGTTTGCATTTGCTTGTTATTTTGATTTTCATGCTTGTTTGTACTCTATTGTGCTAGTCAGGGTTTTCATATCTTGTTGTTTTAGTTTTATATCTGATTTTCCCTAACTTACAGTGCCAACCCAGACTCCAATGTCCTTCTGGCCAACAAAGGAAGATTTTGTGTTGCCATCCTGTTGTGACCTTTTCACACATCGCCCCATTGCAAATGGGGACCCTAGTGGTTTTTCCTCTTGTAGTTTTGCTTCTGAGTTTTGGTCTTTCTGGTGGGGTACTTAGAATTTGAAATTTTGAAGGTCATCTGAGTCAAGAAATGATTGTGAACCGAAATCAATGAAAGAACGTTGCCAAAGGGCTTAGAGGTCCTTGTGGATGAAGATTGACTGTCTGTTTAGTCAATTCTGACACTTCCTAAATTTTAGGGTTTCCATCCCGAGCCCCTATTTTTTAGGGACTTTTTTTTGGCATTTTTAGCACATTCTGGGATCCCTATTTTTTAGGGATTTTTTTAGAAAGTTTCTATTTTTGGAAAAATTTCTATTTTTAGAAAGTTTCTATTTCGGGAAAGTGTGCAGGTCATGGCTTCGTAAAAGTCAACTTCAGAAGGTTGCAAGAGAAAAATGGGTGAAAATTTTGAAAATCTGAAAAATTCGCCTAAGGCATGGACATGCATGAAGAAAAGAAAATGGCGAAGTGCAAATGAAGTGTGCCCAACACTTGCAAGGAAATGAGGAAGTCCGCCAAGCATTTGCAAAAGGAAGTCAAAGTCCGCCCAACTCTTGCAAGAAAAAAATTGCAAAAGGAAGTCAAAGTCCGCCCAACACTTGCAAAAAAATGGTGAAGTCCGCCCAACACTTGCAAGGAAAAATTGCAAAAGGAAGTTGAAGTCTGCCCCAAGGCAAACATGCAGGAGAGTTGGCAGGTCCGCTCCAGGAAGTTGGGAGATGCAAATTCAAGGAAAAGTCCACCCCAAGGTAGATGGTAAGAAAGTTGGGAAGGTCGCCCAGCAATGCAAAGTGCAAAAGGCAAGCAAAGTCCGCCCATGCCATGTGTAAAGTGCAAAGAACACTCAAAGTCCGCCCAACACATAGAAGATTGCAAATGCAAGTCAAAGTCCGCCGAAGGTGAACATTGCAAAAGACACATGAAGTTCGCTCCAAGAAGGTTGGAAAGGGGTGAAATGCAAAGAGGTTCGCTCCAGGATGTTTGGAGGTGGTGAAATTACAAAGGAAAATTCACCAATTGCTAAAATTTAATGGCAATTGCTAGTGCAAGTCCACCCAAGCATGGAAAAATGAAAAAATTGCACAACACAAATATGCCTAGGCCATGTATGTCATGAAAAATACTTGGAAGAGCAAGGATTTAATTGTTTGCCTAGAAAAAAATCAAAGATTTAGAAATTTGCCTAAGTCCAAACAATTGGAAATTTAATTGCAAAATCAAATTATATGTCTGGCAAAGGTGAAATTTGCCTAAGTGAAAATCTTGGCAAGATTAAAATTCGCAAAGACACAGAGAAATTTTAAAAGATAAATTTTCCTTTGGATTAAAAAATAATTAAATATTATTATTTAATTATTTAACGAACGGGTTGGAAACAACACATAAAATATTATTTTAATATTTTATTTTCCAAAACCCATTTAATGAGAAAATTTGAATTTCTCTAGGCAAATTGCTGAGAAAAGAAAGAAGAAAAATAAACTTCACTCAACTGGCGATGAAATTAGAAACTTTCTTTAATGACTTATGCTGAAGATAGAAATTGCCGTTCAAAAGACAAGTGCCAGCCGAGTTCAAACTGAATTAATTGGAAACAATTAATTTTTGCTAATTGGGTCAATTTTCTCAACCTTAAATTGGCTTTGCATTTCATTTTTCATTCATTCTTTCAAAAGCGAAGTTGAGAAAATTTGTTAAGGCAAAGAAGTTTGTGAAGTTTTATATTTTTCCTGCGAAGTAAAAGGCTGAAAGTGCGAATTTACTTCAGCAGCAACACAACTTTCATTGACAAGCAGACTTTACTTCCTCTATTTTGATAGAATTTTCTCTTTGTGAGCAATTTAATTCTTTCATTTCCAGCAACGGTTGTTTTCACTAATTAACTTATCGAGTTTGCTGGAATTTATTTATGCGTAAATAATTTCTGATTATTAAATTTTTCTTTTGCAAATTTATGTTGAACGGCAGAAAATCATCAAAGAAGAAAATGAAGTTTGCAAGCAAAGGTGCACAGCCAGAGTCTAAAATAATCTCCAAATGGAAGAATATTGCTGACACCGATCTTGTCCATGTGGACTTAGAGGAATTTCGGAAAAGAATGTACGAAAGTGACACACGCATGCCAACTCCAATTGCACGAAAGATGATGCAAAATGGTATAGTTCAAGCTGTAGGATTTTCACTAGCAGTCGAGTGTCCGGAGTTGATGGTAGAATGCACCTTGCACTATAATGCTGAAGAAAGACAAATTGAGATGCCTGATGGAAGAGTATTGGCATACTTAGGCAAGCTGGCTATACAAGAAAATTTTTGCATTCTGGCTTACCATCGAACGTACTACCGGTCGAAGGAGGATGCGCAAAAATTGTACGAAGATAAACAAACTCTTTGCATGGCCAACATGAACAAGAACTGGCTCGAAAAACCTAGATGCTCATCCAAGAGATTGCCCAAGAAATTACTCAGGCCATTTTTTAAGAAAGAATACGGAGACATAGTCTTGTTGCTGAACATACTGGTAGGCAGTCCTCAAGGAGCGCCTTTTGAAAGCTGGATGTATTACTTCATTGATGAAGTATTTGCTGGGACAAAAATGTTCAACTGGTCAAGGATGATCAATGATAGTATTCATGAACAATTGGTCAACCTGGAGAAAACTGAATCCTTTCATATGGGTTCTTACATTGTGTATTCACTCACTCGTACGTACCAATATATCGGTCTAATTTGGAAAGTTGTAGTCGGCAATAACGAAGGGGAGCTCAAAGTTTATAACTGCTATCCTCAATTGTAGTTGAGCGAGAGGTCACATTGGCGCAGGGTACATAATGCTTTTCTCATGTACATCACTCGGGTGTTGCAGGGAGGAACGCATCAAAGAATTACACCTGAAACAAAAAGTTTAATCAGTAAATATGGATCCTAGTTCATCCAGTTTCCAAGATTTACGTATATCCGAATACAGGGATTCGTGAAATCTCCTTATAGGTTGCCAATCTATCCTACTAACAAGATGATTCTACTAGAAGTAATCAGGCAGCTGGAAACATTCCAGAGTATCCAGAGACCAAAGCAAAAAGCAGCTGTCACGTTTCCCTTGTTCATCGGAGACATGGTAGAATCTTGTCCGTCATCGCAGGCAGCAAACAATGCTAGGATAGAAATACAGTTATATCCGTTCACCTCGTACAAGTCCAGAGGGGATTTTGATCCACTCAATCATATGGGAATGGTAAACGAAAGGAAATACAGGCACAAAGTTGACCTTGAAGAATTTTTTGCAAATGCTACTGACGAGTATGAAGTAAGGAGAAGACTTTGGAAAAGAGTTATCCTTGAGCATGATCAGGAGAACAGAACTTTTCTGTGTGCCTGACCAACTGGATGATGATGGAATGTACATACAGCCAGGATATGATGAAGGATTGCCGCTTCCTCCTGTCAAATGGTCAGAGCCTGAGTTAAGTGATTTGACAAATCTTATGAGACCAGTGGTCAAGTACTCACAGTGGTGGGTAGATCAGCGGGTACAGACGTTGAAGCAACAAGGTGTGTCATTTACCTACAATTTAATGGGCGAAGATGAATCTTGTTCTTCAAATGTGGGCGCTTCTCAGGGAGATGAACTGATTGAGCCTATCAACCTGAAGAAAAGAAAGGGTAAAGAAGTGGCAACAAATGAGAAGCCAATCCTAAAGAATCCTAAGCCCCTTCACTCAGCTACATCTTAGAATATCAAGCAATTATTGCTCATGGAGGAGGAATCATGGGGACATATCAGAATTCCTTCGTTGGAACTTGAAAGAGACATGGAGCCTATGCAGCTTGAGGATGATTTTCATCATTCTCCAATTGGCACAGAGATTTGTGAGTCAGATGAGGACTTGAATATCAGGGAAGGCGACTTCCAAGAAGGGATGATTTCAGCCCTAAGGGGGATTCATGAGGACCCACCGGCACAAGAAATCCAAGAGATTCAGGATATTCCGGTCTGCGAAGATGATGGAGTCGAGCAGCCTACAATACCAAACTGGCTTAAGGTAAGAATTAAGGTTAAGGAACCAGTTGTAGCACCAGAAGCAGATGATATTGATGATTTCTTGGCAAGGTTGGAGCAAGTAAATACGAAAAAACCTACCAAGAAATTCTCTACTATTCAAAGAGATGAGACTGGCAACCGCACAGTGCAAATTGTAGTCCCGACAGTTGAGAAACCGTAGGATGAAATTACTCCTGCCTATTATGCCATTACTGTAATTGATATTGGTCCATCTACCAAAGGGCAAGAAGTAGAAGATCTGGACAATTCTGTTTCCACCATTAAGTCCAGATTAGAAAAGGAGACTCAGAAGAAAAGGGAATATAAGATGGAGGTTGAGCGCCTGAAGGAGTATATCCAGCATTTCACAAGGCCACTCAACCAAGGCAACCAATCAAACCCTCTGCTCCCAAACGCATCACAAGAACCAGTAGAAAGTCTTGAGAAAGAACCAACTACTGCCAGGGAAACACAAGAATGGATGGCAAGAAAAGAGGGAGAAGTAATGGCATTTGTGGAGAAGTTAGTGCATGCTCATGGGAAAATTTCTTCCCTGCTCACAAGGATTGCAAATTTGATTGAGGCATGGGACGAATTGCAGGACTTGCAAGACAGAATCATTCCTTGCCTCCATGATATAAGGAAAATTCCTAAGCAAAGGCTGGTTGATGAGAGGATTATTGCAGCTAGGGCGGCTTACAACTTTAGTAACTGGTATTGCGCATTGGTCTCCCGTAGGGAAGTGCTTGAAAAGGTTAAGGCAGAAAGTATCAAGGTCAATGAGCAAGTAAAGAGCATTCAAAATGGCATCTTTCATATGGCTGCAGATATATTGAACAAAGATATTGTTCGAGAAAATGACTTGTGGCTGGATAATATGCAAAGGGAAGTGCAAAATATTTTCTCCATCATGCCAATCTTGGGCGAGAATCTGACTAAGGCATTTGACCTATTGACTGTCCGTAGTACTTTCTTGCAGCACGAATCAGAATGGGCAGTTGTCTTTGCTGATTGTGTGGACAGTTTGGACCTGCTGGAATACAATGTCAGCACCTTGCTAGACATTACCATTGAGGAGATTGGTGACATTGTGTCCAGGTTCGTCGAACGAAGCATTGCATGAGTGGATAGGGATACAACTGCCAGTGGGTGACTCATCTGTTAGTTAACTGGTCGATGTTTTGGCAACCCTAATTAGGGTTTTCTTGTTCAAATTTGGGCCCTTGATCTTGTTTTAATCTCAGCCGTTCATTTTTTTTGGGGAATTCTATAAGTACCCTTTCTTTTTCATTTGAAACGATCGGAAGAAATCAGAAAAATTGTTATCAGAGGATTAGAGATTAGATTTTTTTGAGTTAGAATTAGTTTCTTTTAGAAGTAAGAGAAGAGTTGTATGAAATTGTTGTGAAAACCATTGTGATAATAAAATTCATAATTGCATGAGTTGCTTTGAAACCTTTATTGTCAAATGGGTGCATGGTTGCATATTTGCTCTTTCTCGTAGAATTGTTATAGATTAAAATTTATTTGTTAGTGGAGCGAAAGATTGATGGTGAGGATTGAAAGTAACTTAGCTCATACTTTTTTCAAATGGATGCTTTTCATTTGATGTGCAAAGTTAGACTGAGCTCTTGATATAAATTCTTTTAAAACATTTACTTTAAGTAATATTGTTCGAATTGATGGTGTTATTTATAGTGAAAAATCTCAAGCATAAATCCCGGGAAGATTGCACCTGCTTTCATGTAGTTGTCGTTTTTCGAGACGAAGCAAAGCATGGTTTCCTTTAAGTTACATTTGATCTTTACCATCTCCTAGTTCCTTAGGATTAGCATAAGATTTCTCACCCCTTTCCTTTTTTCATTTTTTTAATCCAAAATCAAAATATCCAAAAAAAAAGATACAACACTGCATTCAAACCCTTGCTTTCAAAATGACTTACTGAAGTACTATGCCCCCTTGGGTTACCAACAAACCTCATACTACCACAAACCCTATCCGCACCCCAACTTTGGAACATTGGAATTACCTTGTGACCTATCTCGCAATCTTAGCAGGAAAGGTGATTTTTATCAAGAGAGGATAGAGCATCTCCGGACACTTTATTCTAGTATGTTCGTGTGTGTCACAAAACACGCATCAACATAGAATTGGCGCTAGAAGGAGGGCAGAATGAAGGAAATATTTTTTCAAGGAGAGTTTGAACTAAGTGTTGTTGTAGGCTCGCCTCCTCCCACGCATCAACATAGAATTGGTGCTAGAAGGAGGGCCACCGCCAATGACAGTGGTTTTACTTTCTAAGTAAGCATGATGCAGTATGGTGTTGCCACATGAATTTCCTTTTCATGTACCTGTTGAACAACCCGACCCAACAAATATTGATATTCTTGATCAGTTGCATTCACTAGCCTGGCAAACACAGACGAATAATGCTCAGTTCAGACAAACAAGCCATGTCCTTGCTCGAGAAGAAGAAAAGGGAAAATTCATTGAGGGAGCTATTCAAAGGCATCTGATAAGACAGAAGATCAATCGCTTGAAATGAGTTTTTGACTATATAGAATGAGCAATCGCCACCAACAGATTGAAAAGATCAGGCTTTGTTCGTAAGATGAAGAATGGTACTCCCGATCAACCTTCCTCTTCCCGGACAGGAACCTAATCTAGTTTTGCAACCTAACTTAGACTTTCATGCTGAACAAGAAGACGTTATCACTGAATTGTACAGCTTAGCGTGGAAATTGAAACAGAACGCTCCTGACTAGATGCGCATGCGTTTCATACTTGAAGAAGAAGAAGAAACAACCCAACGCATTGACCTTGCTATTCAAAGAGATCGACTTGTTGAAAGATTTGAAGCCCAACAGCGGGAACAAAATCATCTAGCTAACCGACAAGCTCCTCCGCAAGTGAATCAGCCAACTCCTGCACAAAATTGAAGACACGCTGGATCAAATTGGTTCGTTCTCGCCAGATAGATTTCAGCGAATCACCAGGTCAACTCCAAGTTCTTCAAAAAGTTTTGTGGAGTTATCTCCTCGTAGGAATAGGCCAAAGAAGCATAAAGAAGTGTTACGAGAAGAATCAGTAAGTGAGCAATCATATCCATCCAGTGCCGAAGTACAAAGTGTGGAGGATCTTGTCAGGATATTCCAGACACCACCACCACACATTCCAGTCCCGCGCACTGTTCACCAACCAGTTCCACCAATTCAAGTTATTCCAATGGCTCATCCAAATGCTTGGCGTCCACAAAATGCATCACCTCTTACCACATTTTCCAATTATCATGATATGCCCAAAAATTCAGAGCATTTTTACTCCAAGTTCCATGTTGGTGATATGAACAGGACGGTAGATGAACATATGAAAATCTTTGAAGATACTCTCCAAAATCGAGACATTCAGCATGAAGATGTGGCTTTCTGACTATTCCCATGTTCTTTGGGAGATGACGCATATTACTGGTACGACAACTTGCCAGTAAATTCCATCCAAACTTGGTTGGGGTTGAAAGAAGCATTTTTGGCAAAATTCAGATTGCCAACCACACCAGCTGAATTGTACAGACAATTTGTTGAAGTGAAAAGACAAGAACATGAACCGATCAGTACCTTCAACAACAGGTTTCACAAGGCATATACAAGGCTACATGACCCATATGAATTAGATAATGTTGTAGCATTACCAATCTACTATGCCGCCCTCGACAGTCTTACTTCGATGTTCGTAAGAAGATCCAATCTTGTTTTGGCTGATCTTAAGGTAGCATATACAGAATCAATTAAAGTCAATTCTGATTTAGGCATGAATGCGGTAGGACCACTCAACCATTTGGGATACACCGTTATGCCAAATCAAATTACGGGAATCAATCAAGCACTGGCCCATCATACGTCAGTAATGAATCATGTTCCACCTCCCAACAATCAATAGGTAGTCCATCCCGGAGGTCCTATTTCCCAAGATCAACCTCCGCAACCTATATATTTGCAAGGTACAACCACATCCACCAGGACACGAGAGGAAAAGGAGGAAATGAAAGACTTGATTGAACAAGTGAAGAAATTGTCTGCTGACATGACTCATATAAGAAATCAAAGCAATCAACTGCATAGTATGCAGAGAAATTCTCAAGGATACCAAGGTAATCACCAAAATTACCAAGGTTAATCGAGCAATAATCAAGGTTACCGTAATAACAACCAAGGATATCAAAAAAGAACGTGGAATACGGGACCAAACAATGGAAATGTTCAATCACCACTTGACAATCTGACAAATCGGGAAAATCGACCAACGAAAAGCATACTCCTCACAGAATCTTCCTTGTCCGGATGGTGTCGATTGCACAATACTAATCAGCATTCTAAGACACAGTGTAGAGAATTTCAGCTAGCAGCTGATATTTTCCAAAGAGAGATACAAAGGGAGACTCCTGAAGATCCATCTACTACCATAGTTCCAGTTTTAAAGTATGATCAAGCTTTAGTCTTGGAAGACTCCACACTTCCACCATAGTTTAGATAGTATCAAGAACCTGATCAGTTTGGAAGATTTCCACCAGCAACAACTAATGGGCCAATGGAGGTGCCACCTTCTGTATATTCATATACAGTTGCTGATGAACCTATTGAAGAAGAGGACAATTATTATTTCCCGCCATTGAATAACAGTGTATTGGTCGAGGGTATAAAGGAGGTCCAGGCATTCCAACAAATAGGAAACAGCCAGCCAAAGGTTTATTATAGAAAAAATCAAGAACCTTTGACTTCTTTCGTTCCTCCACACAACTTCTAGACACCACCACATCCAAACGCCAGCAATAATCCATCTCTTCCAAAAGATGCGCCTTGGTATAGGCAAAGCTATAACAATGCGCCTCAATATAGGCAAAGCAATAATGTTAATAGTTCAACCAATGTTCCACCTCCTAAGGATGAGCTGAAAAGATTAAGTCAGTATGTGACTGACGAGGTTAAGAAAATCAAAGTAAGTGTCTCATTGTTTGAACTGATGAAAGTGTTAGAGATAAGGGATACATTCCTTAACAGCTTGAAAGACATGACACAAGATTCGACGAACACAATTCAGAAGGCTACAAGTTCTACCAGTAATGTAAATTGTGTTCAGGACGAACAGTTCCAAGAATCACCTCAGAACGTAAATGTTGTTCAAGAATCTCGGGATTCCAAACCAATTTGAGGCATGTACAAAGTAAGAAAAGGCATAGAGATGCCAGGACAAAGAACAAATAGAAATGAACAATCAACCAAAGATGCAGAAGCTCTGCCTATGGAAAAGAATAACAAGGAAATGATAGCAAGAGGAGTAGAAGCTAGCGCACAGTAAAGAAGCCCAGTGGTATTCTATCAAGGCAAAGATGAACCTGCTCTTTTCCTTGTTTCACTCTAAATGTTCAATAAACTCCTACATAATTGTCTGATCGACTCAGGAGCCTCCAACAATGTGATGCCTCTAGCTGTGTGTAATAGATTGGGTTTAACACCTACAAGGACAAACAAGAAAGTAACACAGTTAGACAAAACGGAAGTTCCAGTTGTAGGAGAGCTGAACAACATTCATATGTTGTTGTCATCCGACCCTACAATCCAACATTTCATTGACATATCTGTAGTTGATATCCCAGATGGGTATAGGATGGTTTTAGGATGAGATTGGACTCGTAGGTTAAATGGTTACTTCGCCATTGATTTTTCACACCTATGGTTACCATGGAAGGGTATTCCCAATCAAATTAGGATCGAGAGTACACCAAGGCTCAAAATGATGATCACTAAGAACAGGGAAAATAATGAAATCTTGTTTTGTGAGACTGGCTTGGGTCAATACAGACCAAAGACACAAGAAATCCTGATGTTGCAATGCTCAAATAGTCAAGAAAATTCACTACAAGTTTCATAATCAATAGAAGTTCCTATTGAAGCAGATGATGAGCTACCACCAGATGAAGGTGAAAGCATGTTCGAAAATTTTAGAAGATTTGTGCTCAAGAGTGCCAAACAAGAGAAGGAATTGGGAAGTCATGCTTTTGTGCAAGACTTACTATTGCCCAATTGGTGCCGGATTCACAATGCTTTTCATTCTGAGTTCTCTTGCGCGATGTGCAAAATGGCTTTGGACCAAGTGCACGCAAGGATTTCCCAATTTTCGGAAAATGAATGTTTCAATTTGACAATACAAAATGAGAGTAGTGACTCCGACAGAGAGTTTTCACAAGATGAAGAAATTATTCATAAAGAATACAATTACAAAAATTCAGAGAAAAGAAATACCTAGTCCCAAGCAGTTGCCAAATCAAGAACAAGTTTGGACTTTGAGGTTTGACGGTTCAAAATCCAAGAAGGGCAATGGAGCTGGTTACGAGTTGATCAGTCCGTCAGGCGAAACTTACCTGGTTTCTTTGAGGTTACAATTCCCATGCACCAATAATGTAACAGAATATGAGTCCTTAATCCATGGATTGCTACATGCAATTCGGAAAAAGGTCAAGACCTTACATGTGTATGGCAATTCAGAAATTGTGGTAAGGCAAGTGACAAAGAGATATGCTTGCCATGACAAGAGACTGAGAGGTTACAAAAACAGAGTCTGGGACCTCATTGAAAGTTTTGATGCCTTCAATATTAAATATGTATACCGCTCTCAGAACAAAGTTGCTAATTCATTAGCACAATCAGCAAGTTCAGTAGAACCACTTGAAATGGACATGGTGAAGAAATTCACAGTTGAAATCACTTCGACACCAGCAATCCCCGATAATATTACAAATTTCCAAGTATTTGATGATGACAAACACATTTTGGATTTCCTAACAAATTCAAATGTTTTCCTCACCCAGATCATTGATGAGGAAGAAGACCGAGGGGAAGCTGAATTTGATACCAAAGGTATAATGAATTTAAAGACTAACAACATTCCCAAAGGTATGATACAACTTGAAAGGATCTTTGATCAAGATCAGATCAATGCAATCAAGTATCAAAGGGGTGATGGAGGCCAACATGAGGCAGTGAACTTGGGCACAAAGGATGAAGTCAAAAATGTCCTCATTGGGAAAGTATGCATGTTCGAAGAGAAGGATAAAATAACTAGAAGCTTGAGAGAGTTCAGAGACATTATCGCTTGGAGTTATGAGGATTTAAAGACATATGATACCTCAATTATTACACATATAATCCCTCTCACTCCAGGCAATAAACCTTTCAAACAACGACAAAGGCTAGTGAATCCACTATTGGAGCCCCTGATTTTCAAAGAAATGAAGAAGTTATTTGTCAGCAGGCATTATTTTTCCAGTGCGCCACTCAACGTGGGTCGCCAATTTGGTGCCCATCCATAAAAAGAATGGAGAAATACGACTATGCGTAGATTTCCGAAATCTCAACAAGGCTTCAGAGAAAGATAACTATCCATTGCCATCATTAGATGAAGTGATTCAAATTGTAAATGGATCCCAAATGATGTCTTTCCTTGATGGATACTCCAGATATAATCAAGTGTTAGTGGAACCTGAGGATAGACTTAAGACAGCATTCACGACAAAATGGGGTACATTCGTGTACCAGAGAATGTCGTTTGGGTTAATAAACTATGTCGTTTGGGTTAATAAACACTGGAGCCACCTTCCAAAGGGCTATGGACATTGCATTCAAGAGTCTTATAGGAAAGTGCATCATTGTCTACATGGACGACCTCACTGTATTTTCCAAGAGAAGGGAGAGCCATGTTGAAGATCTGAGAAAGGTATTCCAGATGTGTAGAAGGTATGGAATTTCATTAAACCCGAAGAAGTGTATATTTGGGGTGACCGAAGGAAAACTACTTGGCCACATAATAATAGAGAAAGGGATTCTTATTGATCCCGATCGAATAGAAGCCATATCAAGAGTCGGCTTGCCATCAAGCCAGAAAAAATTGAAGTCTTTCTTCAGAAAGATAAATTTTGTGAGAAAGTTCATAACAGGATTTGCTGAGATAGTCAGACCTTTGAACAACATGTTAAAGAAGGATGCAAAGATAGAGTGGACAGAGCCAGTGAAGAAAGCATTCGAAGAAATCAAACAGGCCATCGTTGATGCTCCTATCTTAATTAGTCTTGGCTACACAAAGCCCTTCTATCTATATTCTTTTGCGTCAGAACATACATGTGTTGCGATGCTTACCCAAAAGACAGAAGAAAAAGATGAGCATCCTATAGCCTTCATGAGTGCACCTTTCAAAGATGCAGAATTGAGATACCTAAATGTAGAAAAACAAGCATATGCTTTGGTCAAAGCAATCAAGAAATTCCAACATTATATTCTGAGAAGCAAAGTGTTTGCCATAGTCCCAGATGTAGCTGTGAAGACCCTTCTAATGCAAAATTAATTGGGAGAGAAAAGGGGCAAATGGGTTACTATAATTCAAGAATATGATATAGAGATCCAACCAATGAGAATTGTCCATGGCCAAGCTTTAACACAGACCATCACCATAGGACCAGGATTAGTGCAACAAGTGTATGAGCTACATGAAGTATCTCCTGATGAATGGTATGATGATATCACTTTCTTCCTGCTCAACCACAAGTGTCCTAATCATCTGAATCTAGTACAAAAGAGGGCCTTGAGAATGAAAAGCCAGAGGTATATTTTGCAAGGAACAGTGTTATACAGAAGAAACCACGAAGGTGTTTTCCTAAGATGCCTTGGTAGAGAAGAAGCAAAGCAGGTGATGGAACATTACCATTCAAGGTTTGGAACCGGCCATGGAGGAGCATTAGCAACTGTGCATCAAGTTTTAATGGCGGGCTATTATTGGCCAATGGTGTTCAAAGATGTATACGATCATGTAAAAACTTGTCATACATGTTAGGTAACTGCTGCACGAGAAAAGAACCCAGCTATGCCACTACAACCTGTGATTGAGGTACGACCTTTTGCGAAATTGGGAATTGACTTTATTGGTATGATCAATCCACCTTCCTCTACGCAACACAGGTATATCCTAACCGCAACTGACTATTGCACTAGATGGTCAGAAGCTCAAGCTTTAAAGTTGTGCACTACTGACATTGTTATTAAGTTTCTAGAAGAGAACATTATCACTAGATTTGGTTGTCCTTATGCTTTAGTTTGTGATAATGGTTCTGCATTTTCTTCTTTGAAATTTTCTAACTAGGCATTTAAATATGGGATTACTTTAAAATTTTCATCAAACTACTATCCACAAGGAAATGGATTGGCAGAATCCACGAACAAAAATCTGTTGAATGTTATCAAGAAGGTGTTAGACAAGAACCCACAAGATTGGCATACACAGTTGAGATTCGCTCTCTGGGCGGATAGAGTAAGGATAAAGAGTTCCTTGGGAACATCACCTTATCATTTGGTATACAGACAAGATCCTGTGTTTCCCATACAACTGATAATCCCCACCTTGCAATTCATGCAAGAATGTCTAGATGAATAGGACAGAGTTAAAACCAGGTTATCACAATTGCTGCTTTTGGAAGAAAAGAGAGATCAAGCATTGGATAATTTTGCAAAAAACCAAGGTGTCGTAAAAAGATGGTTCGATCGGAGAGCAAGAATAAAAGCATTTAGAATTTTGGATTTAGTCCTATGTTGGGACAAGGCTCATGAACGAAAGGGAGATCACGACAAATTTGACAATTTATGGAAAGGTCCCTATCAGATTGCAAAGATTCTTGGAGAAAATGCATTCAGACTGAAAGCATTAACTGGAGAGGATCTCCCATTGCCAGTCAATGGGAAATTCCTCAAACATTATTTCCAGTCTTAGGCTCATGGGGAGTCTAGCCTTTGTATATAGTTAGTTTAGTTTCCTTTCTAGTGTGGTTTTCTTTTGCTTTTGGGTTTTTTCCTATTTTCTTAGATTAGTTTCCCGCTTTGCTTTCGTTTGCTTTCCTTAGTGTAGGTGTTGAATAAAAAGGATCCCTCTTTTGTGAGAAGGGTGATGTTGCTTACACACACACTCTGGATCAACTTCGCCAAGGTATGTTAGAACTTTTCTTTGGATGAATACTTGTGGATAATCTTAGAATCTTTGATTAATTGTTTCTAAAGTACTTTAAAAGTTAAGATTAGTGCTTGACTAGAAAGGGAATCATCTATTGTATCCTGAATTTGAGTTTTGCAATTATTATATCTTTCACACTTAAAGAATTCTTTGAGTCTTTCTGGTCTCCTAGGTGAAGTCATGGTCAAACAAAATAATAAAAAAATCTTGCTTCAGCGCCACTATAATGCTCAAACCCATGTGAGCTTCATTGCTTACAAGCCAAAGTGCGGAAACAAGAGTGAAGAGAATATCAAAGTAAAAAATAAAATAAAAATGAATATCAAAGCATTTGGCTTTTGGGTGTACGGACATCTCTACAGGTGTGTAATTCAAAATGAAAAATGTAAATCACTGGAAGTAGAGCAATCTCCGTAAGATTATAGCGATAACCTTGTCGGGGCTATAGACGCTCGCTGGCAGCAAGGCTCTATCCAGGGTGCTTTTGAAGTTAAGATAATTTTTACGTAGAAAGCCATGATGGAACCAAAGAGTCATATTTTCCTCACGAGATAGAAATGAACGCATATTGCACACACTCGTAACAGAAGGATGAAAGATCTTGATACAATTTAGGATTCCTCTTTCTTTTTTAGTATTTGTCTTAGCTAAAGGAGTAAGTTATTTAGAATTAATTTCGGATTCCAAGTTTTGAAGTAGGTCTTATCTTTAGAAATGTTCAGGAACATTCCTCACATGGAGTCGCCAGATGTTGTGACCTTTTCACACATCACCCCATTGCAGATGGGGACCCTAGTGGTTTTTCCTCTTGTAGTTTTGCTTCTGAGTTTTGGTCTTTCTGGTGGGGTACTTAGAATTTGAAATTTTGAAGGTCATCCGAGTCAAGAAATGATTGTGAACCGGAATCAATGAAAGAACGTTGCCAAAGGGCTTAGAGGGCCTTCTGGACAAAGATTGACTGTCTGTTCAATCAATTCTGACACTTCCTGAATTTTAGGGTTTCCATCCCGGGCCCCTATTTTTTAGGTACTTTTTTTTGGCATTTTTAGCACATTTTGGGATCCCTATTTTTTAGGGATTTTTTTTAGAAAGTTTCTATTTTTGGAAAATTTTCTATTTCGGGAAAGTGTGTAGGTCATGGCTTCGTAAAAGTCAACTTCAGAAGGTTGCAAGAGAAAAATGGGTGAAAATTTTGAAAATCTGAAAAATTCGCCTCAGGCATGGACATGCATGAACAAGAGAAAATGGCGAAGAGCAAATGAAGTCTGCCCAACACTTGCAAGGAAATGAGGAAGTCCGCCAAGCATTTGCAAAAGGAAGTCAAAGTCCGCCCAACTCTTGCAAGAAAAAAATTGCAAAAGGAAGTCAAAGTCCGCCCAACACTTGCAAAAAAATGGTGAAGTCCGCCCAGCACTTGCAAGGAAAAATTGCAAAAGGAAGTTGAAGTCCGCCCCAAGGCAAACATGCAGGAGAGTTGGCAGGTCTGCTCCAGGAAGTTGGGAGATGCAAATTCAAGGCAAAGTCCACCCCAAGGTAGATGGTAAGAAAGTTGGGAAGGTCGCCCAGCAATGCAAAGTGCAAAAGGCAAGCAAAGTCCGCCCATGCCATGTGTAAAGTGCAAAGAACACTCAAAGTCCGCCCAGCACATAGAAGATTGCAAATGCAAGTCAAAGTCCGCCGAAGGTGAAAATTGCAAAAGACACATGAAGTCCACTCCAAGAAGGTTGGTAAGGGGTGAAATGCAAAGAGGTTCGCTCTAGGATGTTTGCAGGTGGTGAAATTACAAAGGAAAATTCACCATTTGCTAAAATTTAATGGCAATTGCTAGTGCAAGTCCACCCAAGCATGGTAAAATGAAAAAATTGCACAAGGAAAATACGCCTAGGCCATGTATGTCATGAAAAATACTTGGAAGAGCAAGGATTTAATTGTTTGCCTAGAAAAAAATCAAAGATTTAGAAATTTGCCTAAGTCCAGACAATTGGAAATTTAATTGAAAAATCAAATTATATGTCTGGCAAAGGTGAAATTCGCCTAAGTGAAAATCTTGGCAAGATTAAAATTCGCAAAGACACAGAGAAATTTTAAAACACAAATTTTCCTTTGGATTAAAAAATAATTAAATATTATTATTTAATTATTTAACGAACGGGTTGGAAACAACACATAAAATATTATTTTAATATTTTATTTTCCAAAACCCATTTAATGAGAAAATTTGAATTTCTCTAGGAAAATTGCTGAGAAAAGAAAGAAGAAAAATAAACTTCACTTGATTGGCGACAAAATTAGAAACTTTCTTTAATGACTTATGTGAAGATGGAAATTGCCATTCAAAAGACAAGTGCCAGCCGAGTTCAAACCGAATTAATTGGAAACAATTAATTTTTGCTAATTGGGTCAATTTTCTCAGCCTTAAATTGGCTTTGCATTTCATTTTTCATTCATTCTTTCGAAAGCGAAATTGAGAAAATTTGTTAAGGCAGAGAATTTTGTGAAGTTTTATATTTTTCTTGCGAAGTAAAAGGCTGAAAGTGCGAATTTACTTCAGCAGCAACACAACTTTCATTAACAGGCAGACTTTACTTCCTCTATTTTGACAGAATTTTCTCTTTGCGAGCAATTTAATTCTTTCATTTCCAGCAATGGTTGTTTTCACGAATTAACTTATCGAGTTTGCTAGAATTTATTTATGCGTAAATAATTTCTGATTATTAAATTTTTCTTTTGTAGATTTATGCTGAACAACGGAGAATCATCAAAGAAGAAAATGAAGTTTGCAAGCAAAGGTGCACAACCAGAGTCTAAAATAATCTTTAAATGGAAGAATATTGCTGACACGGATCTTGGACATGTGGACTTAGAGGAATTTTGGAAAAGAATGTATGAAAGTGACACACGCATGCCAACTCCAATTGCGCGAAAGATGATGCGAAAATGGTATAGTTCAAGCTATAGGATTTCAGCCAGCAGTCGAGTGTCCGGAGTTGATGGTAGAATGCGCCTTGCACTATAATGCTGAAGAAAGACAAATTGAGGCGCATGATCACAGAGTATTGGCATACTTAGGCGAGTTGGCTATACAGGAAACATTTGGCATTTCGACTTACCACCGAACGTACTACCGGTTGAAGGAGGATGCGCAGAAATTGTACGAAGATAAACAGACTATTTGCATGGCCAACATGAACAAGAACTGGCTCGAAAAACCTAGATGCTCATCCAAGAGATTTCCCAAGAAATCACTCAGGTCATTTTTTAAGGAAGAATACGGAGACATAGTCTTGTTGCTGAACAGACTAGTAGGCAGTCCTCAAGGAGCGCCTTTTGAAAGTTGGATGTATTACTTCATTGATGAAGTATCTGCTGGGACAAAAATGTTCAACTGGTCAAGGATGATCAGTGATAGTATTCATGAACAATTGGTCAACCTAGAGAAAATTGAATCCTTTCATATGGGTTCTTACATTGTGTATTCACTCGCTCGTACGTACCGATATACCGGTCTAATTTGAAAAGGTGTAGTCGGCAATAATGAAGGGGAGCTCAAAGTTTATAACTGCTATCCTCAATTGCAGTTGAGCGAGAGGTCACATTGGCGTAGGGTACATAATGCTTTTCTCATGTACATCACTCGGGTGTTGCAGGGAGGAACGTATCAAAGACTTACACCTGAAACAAAAAGTTTAATCAGTAAATATGGATCCTGGTTCATCCAGTTTCCAAGATTTATGTATATCCGAATACAAGGATTCACGGAATCTCCTTACAGGTTGCCAATCTATCCTACTGACAAGATGATTTTACTAGAAGTAATCAGGCAGCTGGAAACATTCCGGAGTATCCAGAGACCGAAGCAGAAAGCAGCTGTCACGTTTCCCTTGTTCATTGGAGACATGGTAGAATCTTGTCCGTCATCGCAAGCAACAGACAGTGCTAGGATAGAAACACAGTTAGATCCGTTCACCTCGTACAAGTCCAGAGGGGATTTTGATCCACTCAATCATATGGGAACGGTAAATGGAAGGAAATACAGGCACAGAGTTGACCTTGAAGACTTTTGGGAAAATGCTGCTGACAAGTATGAAGTAAGGAGAAGACTTTGGTCAAGGTTATCCTTGAGCATGATCAGGACAACAGAACTTTTCTGTGTGCCTGACCAACTGGATGATGATGGAATGTACATACAGCCAGGATATGATGAAGGATTGCCACTTCCTCCTGTCAAATGGTCAGAGCCTGAGTTAAGTCATTTGACAACTCTTATGAGACCAGTGGTCAAGTACTCACAGTGGTGGGTAGATCAACAGGTACAAACATTGAAGCAACAAGGTGTGCCATTTACCTACAATTTAATGGGCGATGCTGAATCTTGTTCTTCAAATGTTGGCGCTTCTCAGGGAGATGAACTGATTGAGCCTATCAACCCAAAGAAAAGAAAGGGTAAAGAAGTGGCAACAAATGAGAAGCCAATCCTAAAGAAGCCTAAGCCCCTTCACTCAGCTGCATCTCATAATAGCAAGCAATTATTGCTCATGGAGGAGGAATCATGGGGACATATCAGAATTCCTTCACTGAAACTTGAAAGAGACATGGAGCCTATGCAGCTTGAGGATGATTTTCATCATTCTCCAACTGGCACAGAGATTTGTGAGTCAGATGAGGACTTGAATATCAGGGAAGGCGACTTCCAAGAAGGGATGATTTCAGCCCTAAGGGGGATTCATGAGGACCCGCCGGCACAAGAAATCCAAGAGATTCAAGATATTTCAGACTGTGAAGACAATGGAGTCAAGCAGCCTACAATACCGGACTGGCATAAGGAAAGAATTAAGGTTAAGGTACCAGTTGCAGCACCAGAAGCAGATGATATTGATGATTTCTTGGCAAGGCTGGAGCAAGTAAATATGAAAAAACCTACCAAGAAATTCTCTACTATTTAAAGAGATGAGACTGGCAACCGCACAGTGCAAATTGTAGTCCCGACAGTTGAGAAACCGCAAGATGAAATTACTCCTACCAATTATGCCATTACTGTAATTGATATTGGTCCATCTACCAAAGGGCAAGAAGTAGAAGATCTGGACAATTCCGTTTCCACCATTAAGTCCAGATTAGAAAAGGAGACTCAAAAGAAAAGGGAATATAAGATGGAGGTTGAGTGCCTGAAGGAGTATATCCAGCATTTGACAAGGCCACTCAACCAAGGAAACCAATCAAACCCTCTGCTCCCAAACGCATCACAAGAACCGACAGAAAGTCTTGAGAAAGAACTAACTACTGCCAGGGAAACACAAGAATGGATGGCAAGAATAGAGGGAGAAGTAATGGCATTTGTGGAGAAGTTAGTGCATGCTCATGGGCAAACTTCTTCCCTGCTCACAAGGATTGCAAATTTTACTGAGGCATGGGATGGATTGCAGGACTTGCAAGATAGAATCATTGCTTGCCTTCATTATATAAGGAAAATTCCTAAGCAAAGGCTGGTTGGTGAGAGGATTATTGGAGCTGGGGCGGCTTACGACTTCAGCAACTAGTATTGCGCATTGGTCTCCCGTAGGGAAGTTCTTGAAAAGGTTAAGGTAGAAAGTATCAAGGTCGATGAGCAAGTAAAGAGCATTCAAAATGGCATCTTTCATACGGCTACAGATATTTTGAACAAAGATATTGTTCGAGAAAATGACTTGTGGCTGGATAATATGAAAAGGGAAGTGCAAAAGATTTTCTCCATCACGCCAATCTTGGGCGAGAATCTGACTAAGGCATTTGACCTATTGACTGTCCGTAGTACTTTCTTGCAGCACGAATCAGAATGGGCAGTTGTCTTTGTTGATTGTGCAGACAGTTTGGACCTGCTGGAATACAATGTCAGCACCTTGCCAGACATTACCATTGAGGAGATTGGCACCATTGTGTCCAAGTTCGTCGAACGAAGCATTGCATGAGTGGATAGGGATACAACTGCCAGTGGGTGACTCATCTGTTAGTTAACTGGTCGATGTTTTGGCAACCCTAATTAGGGTTTTCTTGTTCAAATTTGGGCCCTTGATCTTGTTTTAATCTCATCCATTCATTGTTTTTGGGGAATTCTATAAGTACCCTTTCTTTTTCATTTGAAACGATCGGAAGAAATCAGAAAAATTGTTATCAGAGGATTAGAGATTAGATTTTTTTGAGTTAGAATTAGTTTCTTTTAGAAGTAAGAGAAGAGTTGTATGAAATTGTTGTGAAAACCATTGTGATAATAAAATTCATAATTGCATGAGTTGCTTTGAAACTTTTATTGTCAAATGAGTGCATGGTTGCATATTTGCTCTTTCTCGTAGGATTGTTATAGATTAAAATTTATTTGTTAGTGGAGCGAAAGATTGATGGTGAGGATTGAAAGTAACTTAGCTCATACTTTTTTCAAATGGATGCTTTTCATTTGATGTGCAAAGTTAGACTGAGCTCTTGATATAAATGCTTTTAAAAATTTTACTTTAAGTAATATTGTTCGAATTGATGGTGTTATTTATAGTGAAAAATCTCAAGCATAAATCCCAGAAGATTGCACCTGCTTTCGTGTAGTTGTCATTTTTCGAGACGAAGCAAAGCATGGTTTCCTTTAAGTTGCATTTGATCTTTACCGTCTCCTAGTTCCTTAGGATTAGCATAAGATTTCTCACCCCTTTCCTTTTGTCATTTTTTTTATCCAAAATCAGAAAATCCAAGAAAAAAGATACAACACTGCATTCAAACCCTTGCTTTCAAAATGACTTACTGAAGTATTATTCCCCCTTGGGTTACCAGCAAACCTCATACTACCACAGAGCCTATCCGCACCCCAACTTTGGATCATTGGAATTACCTTGTGACCTATCTCACAATCTTAGCACGAAAGGTGATTTTTATCAAGAAAGGATAGAGCATCTCTGGACACTTTATTCTAGTATGTTCGTGTGTGTCACAAAACACGCATCAACACATCCCTGCCTTAAATTCTTTGTAGTCCCACATTCCAACATTTGTATTAGTGATCCCTGACTAGACGGAAGTCAGCTTGCTTTCTAGGATCCTACTCTTTATATCCATCTTAACACTCTCTGCCTTGGAGATAGCGTAACCCTCAGTTTTTGGATCCATCACCTTTCCCTTGCCTTGCCCAGCAATAGCTTGACCTGATCCTGCCTGCAAACAATAAAGACACAAAAATAAGATCCATGATAAGAAAAGTGCCTAAAATCCATATCAAATCAACCATCTCAAAGTTTGAGCTTTAGCCCCCCTCGCGGAATCCAAGCTGGAGAGGAATTCCAGGGAAATTCGGACCAGGTAGAATCCAACGAAACAAGCATACAAGTATTCCACATAATCATTTAATCAATCAATTTAACCAAGGAATCATTTGATACACCCTATCATAAGTTCATTTAATCATCAAATGCATAATCACAAAAAAAATCCTCATGCAACCACCAAATTCTTCATTCTCAACAAAACCTCAAAAAATTTTGCCTTAGACGGAAATCCCCGAGAATAGCAACAGTTTCAATATTTCGAGAAAATGAAGGAGTCAAGAACATTCGGGAAAATACTGAGGGTGCGGATTTCAGCGAAGTCAATGCAACTTTACCACTTAAGCCCAACTTCGGGAAAACGACCAAGCAATGGACAAACCAGGGAAATTAAGAAGCAACAGAAATCTATGAAATAGGTAAAAATCCGAATTAAAGCACATTGTGAAGAACAAAGAGGAAATAGGAAATCGGGGAATTCCGACAGATGGGGAATTCTGTGAAGACACTGAAAACCCGAATACCCATGTTTCTCTCGATGTCACCCAAATTGATCGAATGATCACAAATTTGAGGACCTGGAGCTTGACATCAGCTTGACCTAGACTTCCCATGGATCATCTTTGAACTTAAAACCCACCTTACAGTAAAACGAGAGGGATTAGCCATGCCCTAGGTTGAAACCCCCAAACTCCCACCATGAATGCACAGAATAGACTCAGGCACAACTTGCTTGCCTACAAGGGTTAACAAAAAGTTCATGGAAAATACAAGCAAGCTACTCGAAATAAAACTGAAAGATAAGCTCATAACACCTACCCAGGAATGGCACCCAA
The DNA here is from genome assembly GCA_007115665.2 of Sequoiadendron giganteum. Taxonomy (NCBI): domain Eukaryota; kingdom Viridiplantae; phylum Streptophyta; class Pinopsida; order Cupressales; family Cupressaceae; genus Sequoiadendron; species Sequoiadendron giganteum. Next base: position 372,167,069 of record CM021101.1, on the reverse strand, counting down.
ACAGAATGGGAAATCCCTCAAGCTTCGAAATACAAAACATGAGAACTGGCAGGACATAAACCTCCAAACAAACCCAAAATGCCCAGGAATCACACGCATTCAATAGGCAAAGGTGAAGGCAACATGAATATCATGAAAGCGCAAAAAGTAAAGCAATCCATCAAAAGAGAGAGACAACATTCGTGTACATACCATGGGGATAAAGAAATTGAAACAAAGGAAGCTGGTAAGAAACCCCAAAGCACAAGCAGAATTGAAATGATGCTCAGGAAATCCAATTGCAACAGCTGAATCTGCTCCCTAACGCACAATCTAGGAACAACACCTCAAGCTCAAGCACTCCAAACTCAAATGGCACAAAGCTTCCCATAAATCAAAAAAATACCCTAAGAAGTCATACAACCGAGCATTAATGCAATCGACAAGATAGATTAAACCAAACCCAGGAGTCTGACAAAGCAACAGACTCTGGAAAAATCCAGCCATAATGGATTTCCATGGATGACCAAAATCCCCGGACCTCAATGAAAAGCAACTATCACCGGGCTCCGAAAGGAAACCAGGAAATTTTGCTAGGAGTGGATTTTCCCGAAAATAGTGAAAAACCCAGAATGAACCCAGAACTTAAGGTTTTCAATGTAAATCATAAATGGACTATCCCAACAGGAAAGATGAACATCAAAGCACATGCCCAAACAAGCAAAACCCCAAAATAGAAAGGCCAAGACACCAAAAGTGAAAAACCAAAAAAACAAGAAAGAGGGTCCCTACTTTCAGTGGGGCGTGTGTGCAAAAACTGCACAACAATACTATTATCATAGGAGTTTTTTCATCATAAAGTAGCATGGGTTACCCTGGCAGATCTTCCTAGGCCATCCCCCATCTTGGGTTACCCTGGTAGCCTCTCACGATCCCCGACCCCACATGCAAACCGATGTAGAATCAAATATCTTTCAAAGGGACAAGATAATGATCTTTCCATTACAAGCCTTCTCATCCCATCCCAAGTCTAAACAAGCCCTTGAACCCATGAGCGAGGCACAATTAACAAGTTATATGATTTAAAGCTACCCTTTCCCCTAATACTTTTATTTAATTTCCACTGAATTAACTAACTCTCACATGAGTTATCCTAGCACCACTTTGTGCACCGACTCCCATTGAGAGCCACTCCCCTACTGACAACACAAGGATCTAATCCTTAACCAAGGGTAAACAAGGTGCACAAAATGGATATTAAATCCAATCCATAATACAAGAGGCAACACATCATGTTCGTAGTAACCAGGTGTCTAAACTAAATTAAAACCAAGTGCACTACCTAAGGAAAACATAGGGTTGAACAATAAATCACAACAACCCCCTCATAAAATTAGAGCTTCTCGAAGGCTTATACATTCACATCTAACATATTTCCCCAATCCAAATGAACAAAAGAAATCATAATTAAATAAGAAATTTAGGCAAGTAATATGAACTATCATTAGGATTTCCTAAATCCAATTTCCATTTCAAGAAAAACAATAATATACTACTTGAAATAATCTAACTTAATGCAATTTCATTTAGAGGCAATAAAGAAATCAAATCTATTTATTTAATTAAATCTCCCAATTACCACTATATAAAAATCAATTTCCTCTTTTAAAACATTTTATTTTGAAAACATCTAGTTGTGCATTTGCATGCATGTATAATAAAAGATTCATATATATATATATTTGAATATATACATAATTATATATGTAATTATATATAATTATATATATACAAATATTTATGTATGTAACTCCCCGCCACGTAACCCTAGAGGAACTTGCAATTAAACACTCAACGCATAATTTTTTTTTTTAATTAAAATATATTTAACATGTAATATCACTTCTTAATGCCAACAACCTCTAAGGTTACGAGATTGAGATTACTTTTAAACCCATACATACATCATAATTCATCCATAACATTAATCTACTTAAGAAATTAAGTACACATACATTCCATACATGATAAATTACATGTTAACAATAAGAGATACAATAAGATTTCATATAACAATAATTTAACAAATGAGATTACATCTCTCATTCCCCGAATGAGGTAGAACCAATGAGTATGATTACAAAATAAAATCTTCCACCTTGATTACAAATGAGGGGTAATAATTACAAGAACCAACTGATATGAATATAAAGCATGAAATATAACCGGAAACCACGAGCTCTCCAACTAGAAATATCGCCATCATGAACAATGAAGGGAACCCAATGGAGTAAGGTGCACGTTTCACCCAACCAAGTGGTACCCAAAGGCCCACTCCCCGTGCTAGGAGATAGTAACAAGGATTCCTAGACAAGACCATCAACCCCTAGACATAGGCTAAAACAAAACCGCACTTAATCAAATACAAATACAACACTATCACCATGGTTACATTGCTTCCAGAGTTAACTAATCAATTGCATCACTAAAATAAACACACTGCTAACTTAGGAGAAGTTTCATCACAATGCTACATGGGATATCCTGGTAAGTCTTCCTAGGCCCCGACCCCCATCTTGGGATCTCTTGGAAGCCTCTAACAACTCCCGGCCCCTCATGCAAACCAATGCAAAATCAGTTATCTCTCGTAGAGACAAGATAATGGTCTTTCCATTCCAGGCCTTCTTGTATCATCCCAAGTCTGTACAAGCCCTTGAGTCCATGAGCGAGGCACAATTACTCTTATTAAGTGTTAAATACTACCTATTCTTCTAATAAGTTTATTTACATTATCACTGAATTAACTAACTCGCAATGAGTTACCCTAGCACCACTTTGTGTGTCGGCCCTCATTGAAAGCCACTCCTCTAAGACAACACGTGGAACAACTCCACAACCCAAGGGTAAACTAATGCACACTTAAGTATATTAAATCCCTATCCAAAACATAAAGGCAACACATCATCGTTCGTGGTAACCGGGTGATTAACTGAATGCAACTATATGTACTACCCAAGGATATTCAAAGCGCTGACAATAAAAATATGACAACCCCAAATTAAAGTACCACATCTAGAAGTCTTACTAACGCTTCTAAACAGTTTCCCCCAAAACGAAAAACATAATAAATTACATTTAAAAAAGAAATTTAAACAAGAATTAAATCTATTTTTTCGGATTTCCTAAATCCACTTCCCTCAATAAGATACAGTAAATTATTGCCCCAATAAACTAATTTAATAAAATCTCTTTCAGACAAGGAAGGAAATTTAAACTATACATTTCAATTCTTTAATTACTTTTAAATAAAAACATTTATTTCTTCTAATCAAAACATATTGCTTTTAAATCATCTATTTTTCTTTTCAAAATATGTCATTTTAAAATCAAATATTTCATCTATTAAAACATATTATTTTAAAATCCTCTAATTGTGCATTTAATGTATGCATCTATTTAAAATATCAACTAAATATATATACATATTGAATATATACATAATCGTATAATTATATATATATATACACTATTATATATATATATATATATTTAAAATTATATATTAAAATTTCTAAAACAATAATATATAATCAAATATATAAATATATATATACACAAATATACATATATATACATATAAATATATGATTATATACTTATATATATATATATATATACATATATATATTATATATTTTTAATAATATAAAATATTATAAAAAAAAATAATAATAAAAAAATGAATTTAAAACAAGCTGAAGTGAAGTCAAAGGCATGCATAAGAGTCTTGGGGGGCGTGCCAAAAGTTTGGCAGGGGCGACTATGTTTACACATAGCCGAACCCCCATTCTCATGGGCACGACTCTGTGTAAACACAGCCAAATCCCCAAATGGGTGGGGCGCGGTTGTGTTGAGGGGGGGCGCTGGGCACGACATCCTCCACAACACCTCCTAGGGGGCAGTTGTGGGAAGAGCCCCAGCCTCCCCTAAAAATCTCATTTCATTTTTCATTTTTTTCATTTTTTTTTAATCTTTTAAAAACCCTACCAAATTTCGATTCGCCATCTGCGTAAACACAAAACCTTTATTTTATTTTATTTTTTATACCGTCATTTCCATGATGATAAATATATAAAAGTATGTATATGTGTATATATATATCTTTCAAAATATATACACATATATATACATATACAAATTTATTAAAACTAAAGATACAATAGAGCAAATAACTTCCAAAAATGGCCATCTACAGCATAATACTCAATTTTATTGAGAAAACCATTTGAACACAGAGGTTTCCATATTTCTTTTCCAAGTAACAAATCAGAACAAGAAAGAGAACAATGAATTTACAGAGGGTTTAATTTCTCCCCAACAGAGATTTTTTTTAGAATTTACTACAAAGATTTCACATGGGAGTTTTTTCATCTTAATCAAATTCTGAGTTTGCATAGTCAATCATTTTGCAAACGGCAATTTAAATCTATGAATCCTTCCAAAATAAAATTAATTTAAATAACAAAAACCTGGTTTCTAAATGCTTGAGAGGATGTGAAAAGGCGTAAAGACTCATCCATAGATTCAAGCTCCTTCCAAGCAACAAACAGAGCTTCTCCACAATCAAATTCCAAAGCAAAAAAAAAAAACCAGAATTTCTTCTTCCTTCCTTTTCTTTCTCTCTTTTTTTTTCTTCCTTAGACTTTCATGGTTATAGCCATTAAACTCCATGAAAATATCTTTTTCAACCATCATCATTAATATTTTGAAACAAAAATAGAAATATCTTTCAAAATCCTTTTGCATCAAATCCTCCAAATAAATTCAAAATAAAACATTTTACTAATTTCAAATAAAATACCTAGCATTTCTAAAATAACTTAATTCAATTAATTTAATTAATTTAATAAAATAAATATAAGCCAAAGATTAAATTGTTTTACTAATTAAATTAAATTAATTAATTAATTAATTAACATCTTCCAACTTAATAAACCGGATTAATTTAATAATCAACTTAAATATTTAATTCCATTAATTTACCTTTTTCAACTTGCAATTTAAATAATATCAAGGTAAAATTGAACAACATTAAAACAAACAAACCCAACTTAAAACCAACAACACACTATGACCAGGGTGATGACTTGACACGAAAAACCTAGCTACTATTTCCCAATCAAAAATACCATTGGGCAATGGACACACTCAAACCTATGAAACCAGGTGGAGTCGATGTCTTATACCTATAAACCTGTAAACAAAGCATATATCGAACATGCATGCATATATCATAATAAAACACACCATGAAGAGGGAATCATGGAATCACAAGGCGCTCACAAGTGAGTGGTGTAATTTTGTCCCCTTCACCAATACAATATTATAAAACTGATGAATCTAACATCAATAATCTAATCAAAAGCATAAAACAACATTAATTCAAATATCCTCTATGTTAATCTAAAGCATGACATAATGATAACATCAGAATAAAATACCATCACATCAAAATGTAACATCACATCACTTTACAGTTAGCGATCAAATAGTAACTGAGTATCAATGTCAAAGTACCAACAGAAAACAAAGCATAATGAAGTAGAACACTGTCTGATCAAAAGAGCAAAATGGAGGGGTGCTACAATATATATTATTTAAATATCATAAAAAAATTAACTACAATTTTCAAAGTATATATTAAATATATTTATAATATATATATATATACCTATGCATATACACATATAAAATATATTATATAAATCAAAATTTCTAAAAAATAAAATAATTGCATGATAAAGGAAGCGGAATAATTTATGTTTGGCGGCCATTGATATGGTCGGTTGTACGCACAGCCAACCCCCTGTGTGGGGGACATGGCTTGTGAAGGCAGCGTAGGCGTTGCCTTCACAGCATTGGCTCCCCATATGGGAGCGGGGGTTTTGGGGTAGCCCCATGCTTCGCCCGAAATCTTAGAACTATAAAAAATTTAGAAATAAAACCCCGCGATTTATTAAATCATCGTATGAATTTTTTGTACAGATTTTTCAATATAATTTTATTTCAATCTAGTTTTTTTTAAAGAAATTTCTACAAGAAAAATTCATCAATATAAATATATATATTTATATATGTATAAATATATATATATATATATATATATGTATAAATATATATATATATATATATATATATATATATATATATATATATATATATATATATATATATATATATATATATATATATATGTATATGTATATGTATATATATGTATACATATATAAATATATATATTTATATATGTATACATACATACATATATATATATATATATATATGTGTGTGTGTGTGTGTGTGTGTGTGTGTGTGTGTGTATGTAAATATATCCAATGATTGCTCAGAAGAGCAATTTTTTCACAAAAGTTTTCTACAGGAGGAAATTCACAATTTTACCAGAGGTTTTCAATTTCCTAGCCAAATGAATCTAATTGGGAAAACAAAATAAAACAATAATATTCTACAGGAAGATCTTTTCCAATACAAACAAGTTTTTTTCCACAATTTTTGATAAGAAGATTTAAATCCATTCCTACAGAGGTTTTCCAAATCTTCTATTGTTTACCTTCTAGGATTTCTTTTGTTTAAAAAATAATAATTCCTATAGAAGTTTTAAAGCTTTCACGATAATTTTCCAATTTCCAAAACAAACCAAAGCTTTAAACAATATTCTTCATTGTATAGGCAATATTTTCCAAAACAATAACTAATTCTAATAGTCTTTTCCAATTTGTAAATGAATAAAATCAATTAAAGAACCTGTTTCCAGATGTTTGAAGAAAAGAAGATTGAAGTAGAGCCTCACCTTCAGATTCCAAAATAATCAAAGCTTCTTCCAAATTTATTTTCTTTCCAGAAAGTGAACAACAAAACCAAAGCCAAAAATTTCCCGAGGGCTTCTTCCCCAATTTTCAACAACAATTTTCAACAACCTCCTCCAATTTTCCACCACTTTCCAAAATATATTTTCTCATTGCTGTGAAATAGTCTCTTTCCTCTTTCAATCAATGCAATTATTCTCTCCAAGAATTAATTCCCAACAACAGTGTTTAATTTTTCTAACACATGTCACAAATAAAATATCTTTCCAACCAAATCACATATATTTCCTCTAAGATATTTACAAGATATTTGTGCATTTTATAATTCAAAATCACATATTAATTTATTTAACCACTCATTTAATATTCACAACCTTATTTAAATAATTAGTTAAATAAAGTTTTTATAATTTAACAACTTAATATCAAATTTAATCTAATTAATTTAATCACTTTATAAAATAAATTTAATCTCAAAGATTAAATTACTTTACAAAATAAATTAAATCAATTAACTAAATCAAATTAAAAGCTTCTAACAATATTAATCATGATTAATTAAATAATCACTTTAAAACATTATAAACAATAATTTCCCACAGAACATACCTTGCAAAATAATTAAACAACGAGGCAAACTGGGACAACATGACAACACAACATGACCAAAACAAAGACTGATGACTCACTGTGACTAGGGTTGTGGTTTAACAAGGAAATCTCGTTACTATCTCCCAATCAACTATTTCATTGGGCAATGGACACACTCAAACTTGTGAATCTAGGTAGAGTCGATGTCCTATACCTGCAATCAAAACATATGTCGTACATGTATATAGATCAAGAACAATCACACCGTGAAGAGAAAATTGTGGAATCACAGGGCGCTCGCAAGTGAGTGATGCAATCTTGTTCCCTTCACCAATACAATGTCACATCAAAGCTGATGAAACTAAAACATCAAATAACTATAGATGAGCATATATCAATATCAACTCACATAATCAATTATGTTAACTAGAAATCATGTCATAAACAATAATCACCAGTATAGTGTACCATCACATCTCAATATAAAAACCATCATTGCTCCAATGTCAGTGATCAAATAACAACATAGTATCATAGTCTATCAAAATAAAAGCACTGTCTGAAAACATAAGCAAATCGGAGGGGTGCTACATGGAGTGGACCATTTCCAGGAGAGACATTGAGTGCTAGAGATGATGTGGGAGCACCGGTAAGACTTAAATTAATTTCATAGTGTGCTTTATCTAAATTCTTTCATATTTTATAAGAGATATTTGTACTAATATATTTTTATGTGCCAAAATCTTTAACAGTTGCTAACAAAGGACCAGATTTCCCAAGTGCAGGAGGCTACATAATCGACCATTTAATTTGGCCTAGGGACTCAATATACGGTATCATTTAAATTTTTATTTAGATGTTAATTTTTGAAATCTAATATGTTTAAATACATGTACGTAGATTGATAGTCTAATGTAATCTTGTCTTTTTATGTAGCAACTTGGTACTTTTACAACCATGTTGACTAAGCCTGACAGATTTTAAGAAGTTGCACAAAAATTATATGCTTTTTTTATATTCTCGACATTATGATTATATGTGCATGTGCAATTAAATTGTGTTACATTCTTGTCATTTTTATATAGGAAACCATCTTAGCTGCTTCATCCATCATGAGCCCATCTAGTGTAGAAGCATCACAACAGGTATGCGCTTATTTTATATTACAGATATTTATGTTTAGATAGGATTAGATATATGTTTAGTAAATATGATTATTTTTCAACAATTATATGTTAATTCGTATCATTTTTATTTTACCTGATATAGTCCTCTGCTGGATTCAACAATGTGATGAGTTTGGGACCATTTCTTTATATGAGGGATCTTGATCATCCTAAGGGACAATCATATGCAGAACATCTTACAGAAAAGAGAGCAAGACTTGAGGTAAACAAGAATTTCATTTTTGATATAATATAGTTCAATATAGTGATTTTGATGTTAAATTGATAATTTATAAATTATAGTATATAAGTTTATATTTACTAGTCTATCTTTTCAACCATTCACATAATTAATCTAACTTGTGGTTTGAATTGTTATTGCGCGGGAAACTTTAGAGCAGCTAAGTTCTTTGAGGAGGCTCGATTTTGATGGTCCAAAGTAGATTAAGATTTGATATAGATTGGTATTTATTTAGGGTTTGATAGATCTTGAGATGGAATATATGCCAAAATTTGTAAAATTTGTTCTGAGTAGGCATATATGCCAAATTTGTATATGCACAAACATAATTATTCTACATTTTGATATATAAGAATTGATATTCAATCTAGTTTTTTCCTTGTGTGCATGTCTTTCTACTTTGAATCTTCAAAATAGAATGTATAATTATTTTAGAATGGTTTAAAGTTATGATCAATAACATGTTATAGATTAATGAAATTGCATTGTAATAGAACTTATGAATTACAATTGGCAATCCATATATCTTAGAGTTCATTCATATTAAGGTTCACATACATTACATTCCATGATACCACATTTCTTTGAGGAGTTTTTTCAAACAATTCACTACCTTTTCTATTGTACCACATTTTTCATACATGTTTGCCAAAGAATTTTTATCAAACACTCAATTTGAGAATACACATGATTTTAATCTCTCTTGAATTAATTTACATTTGACATTATTTTGTTTTTTGAACTCTTGCAATGAAGTGGGCAGCTGATTTTTTCAAAAGAAGTTAAAATTAATGAAAAATGGTATGAGAAGCATTGTATAATATTTTTTGAGAATTGGCTGAAAATATGCCTCAAAGAATTGTGGTCTCATAGACAAGCCAAAAAAGATGAAAAGAGCAGCTTATGTCAATCTTATGGCATTGATTCTTTTGATTAATTAAAAACTTCAAATAAATCCCATACAACTTAATGAAATATATGTCATTATAGTGTTCATTCAAAAGTAATATAATCATCTTGATAAAAATCAATGTCACTCAGTGGTGTTAAACACTCTATACAAACCATATGATTGATGCAATCATCAAATAAAATTACTACAACTCAATTCAACATTCATTCCATTAAAACCTTCAAGCTTAATAACATGTAAAAGGCATAAAATCATCGTGAATAAGAATCACTATCTTTCAACCATGATACATAAACAAGAACATTGTGTACACCATAGGGGTTTGATGCAACCTTCAAATAAAGTCCTTACAACTGAACAAGATACATGTTCATTAGATTGTTCATGTGAAATCTATACAATAATCATGATCAACAATTAAGACATCACTCAACCATGATGCATGAAAAAACACTATACATGCACACCGTATGAGTGTGATACAACCATTAAACAAACAAAATGCAACTCCATGACATGCATGTTATTTTACCTTCCACATGCAATTTGTATTATCGTAATGCACAACAATGAATGTTGCTAACCATAACGCATGAATAAGCAAACTAGGCATACCATATGGGCTTGATGCAAACTAGTCATAATGCACACTTCACACAAAATAAATAACACTCATATGATATTTCCATATATGTCAATCAACCTTGACCCACACCAAACTTGCTATATCACAATTGTTGTCATATATGCCATTCAACCTAACACAATTGAGGTTTTGTATTTGGTAAGAATTTGTGCAAGAAAAGAAAGTGAGAGATGATGCTATAGGTGGATTTGAACAAATGAAGTTGTTGTCCTAAGTGTTGAAAACTCAATCAAACAAAGGGATGTTGTTGTCTTAAGCATTGAAATTGAAGCAAAACAACTGAAGACTAAAATTAACCATTTAGAAAAGGAATGAAAAGATAAGAAGATTTTATCATCAATGAAAAGGAGGCTAGTCTACTCTAAAAATAGTTCCAACACATCTGGATGGGTATTTTTAGGCTAGGCATGGTCTTATTTCAAACCCAAACATGTTGAAACAGTTCGAACTACATTGGACTAGCGATGTCCCTTAAGAGTCCAAAGTGCTAAAAGGCAGCAATCTTTGATGATTTGTTACTCAGAAACCATGTCACCTAGAAACAATACATTTGAGGCTATAAGATCATGTAGGGCCCCTCTACAATAACCTCTCTTATTTTTTGATATCTCTAAGGAATTTTCTCGTGGTGTCGAGCTTTCAGTTGATGGAAAAAGGGTCGCATGCATGCAGTGTAAAGTTGCAAAGGGATGTAACTTTCATTTTTCTCCTCATGAAACCAAACCGATAGTTCTGAATTGTTTGTATTGGTGGGTTTGTGCTAGGCATGGTCCTGTTTCACACCCAAACACACCGAAACAGTCTGAGCTACATGGGACCGACAATATCCCATAAGAGTCTAAAGTGCAAAAAGGTAGCAATCTTTGATGACTTTTTATTCGTAAACCATGTCACTTAGAAATAATTTGTTTGAGGATATGGGATCACATAGGGCCCTCTACAATAACCTCTCTCAATTTTTGATATCTCTAAGGCATTTTCCCATGGTGTTGAGTTTTTAGTTGATGGAAAAATGGTCAGATGGATGTAGTGTAAAGTTGCAAAGGGTTGTAACTTTCGTTCTGCTCCTCATGCGACCAAACCGACAGTTCCAACACATCCATATTGGTGGTTTTATACTAGGAATGGTCTTGTTTTGAACCCAAACATGCTGAAACAGTCCAAGCTACATTGGACCAGTGATATCCCTTCAGAGTTTAAAGTGCAAAAAGACAACAATCTTTGATGAGATATTACTCAGAAACCGTGTCACTTAGAAACAATTCGTCAGAGGCTATGGGATCATGTAGGGCCCCTCTACAACAACCTCTCTTAATTTTTGATATCTCTAAGGAATTTTCCATGGTGTCATGTTTTTAGTTGATGGAAAAAGGGTCAAATACATGCAATGTAAAGCTGCAAAGGGGTGTAACTTTCATTTTTCTCCTCATGCGACCAAACCGATAGTTCCAACACATCTGGATTGGTATATTTACGCTAGAAATGGTTCTATTTCACACCCAAACACACAGAAACCATCCAAGGTACATTGGACCGACGATATCCCTCAAGAGTCCAAAGTTCTAAAAGGAAACATTCTTTGAAGAGCTATTACTCAGAAACCGTGTCACCTAGAAACAATTTTTCTAAGGCTATGAGATCATGTAGGGACCCTCTACAATAACCTCTCTCAATTTTTGATATCTCTAAGGTGTTTTCCTATGGTGTCATGGTTTTAGTTGATGGAAAAAGGGTCAGATGCATGGAGTGTAAAGTTGCAAAGGGGTGTAACTTTCATTCTAATCCTCATGCAAAAAAATTGCTAGTTCCAACATGTCTGAATTGGTGGGTTTATGCTAGGAATGGTCTTGTTTCACACCCAAACAGACTGAAACAGTCTAAGCTACATTGGACTAGCGATATCCCTTAATAGTCCAAAGTGCAAAAAGGAAACAATCTTTGATGAGATGTTACTCGAAAATCATGTCACTTAGAAATAATCCATCTGAGTCTATGCGATCATGTAGGGCCCCTCTACAATAACCTCTCTCAATTTTTGATATCTCAAATGTGTTTTCTCATGATTTCAAGTTTTCAGTTGGTGGAAAAAGAGTCAGATGGATGCAATGTAAAGGTGCAAAGGGCTGTAACTTCCCTTCTGCTCTTCATGCAACCAAACTGACAGTTCGAACACATTCAGATTGGTGGGTTAACGCTAGGAATCAGTGAATAAGTGAAGCATTCACTCAAATACATGAAAGTGAAGTACACACATGAATACAAAGTATACGCATGAAAACACATAAGTCACAAAGTATACATTGGAATAATCATAAGTCAAAAATTATACACATAAGTTGTAAAGTATACACTTGAATACACATAAGTCATAAGTCGCAAGTCATGATAAACACCCATGCCTACAACGTTCAAGATACAATTTACACAATACACATGATATCATCATTCAAGAATTGCTATCAAATATAGGATTTATAAAATTCCACGTAGGCATACAACAAATGGCCCTAATACATAGTCATTTCCCACTAAGGGAAGGAAATAGATCACATGTTTCCTTCACGTCCGGCTAGATGGAGTTTTTATTGATTCTTTTATCTTTTGAATGTGCCCACTAGTCCTCCTCTCTTCACTCATCTAGAGATGCAACTGATAGAATAAGAAGTATATACGTTAATATATAGAAATTGAAAATTATGGAATGGCATATAAAAAAATAATCACAAACAAATAATCATTACACTCTTCCAAAACAATAGCACATTGACGTTCTAGAGTGACAAGCACTTGTAGCAACCATCAAGATAGAAATTAAACTACATACAAGTATCATGAAAATTTTCAATAATAAACCATAGAAGAGAAAATATAATGTCAAATTTACTAATCTGTCGCACACCTCTACTAAAGGATCAGAGTTGGCTATTGTTGTAGAAACTCCATGGTCCATCATTCCACGAACATTGCAATATACTTAGAATGATAAATCTATATGATCGCGATAGAAAATATGCTTAGACTAAAAAATCTATATTATTATAAACAATGTAAATGATAATGAAATAGTACTGCAAACTAGAAAAGATACTTAGAATAACAAGTCTATATTATTCTAAACAATATAAATGATGATGAAATGGTAATACAAACTAGAATAAAAAATCTATATTATTTTAAACAACCTAAATAATGAACCTTAGCAGATCAAGTAATTGAACTATTATGAACATTAATCAAAATACGATGAACAATATCATACATGTCTCATACAACAAATGATTCACTACTCAAGTGTGCCTGAAGGGTCATCTCTTACCTTTAGAGTATCGAGTAATGCTTCATGATCAACACTACTAATTTTCCATAGTTCCTTTGTTTTTGGTCTAGCATGATGTCTCAATAACTTAACATTTTTTTCTATAACAAGGTATAAATACAATGTTTTTTTGTTTCTCATAGTCTTCAAATGTAGGTATGTCACTCTTTCCAATCATATATGTTCGCAACCAAGTTTCAGAAACACAAACTGAACCTATATGATCATTATTTTTTTATCAACAACTAAATATAATTAGAATAACAAATCTATAGTATTCTAAACAACCTAAATGATGATCAAATGGTAATGTAAACTAGAAAAGATGCTTAGAATAATAAATCTATATTATTTTAAACAACCTAAATGATGATAAAATGGTAATGCAATCAAGTTCCAGAAACAACTGAACCTGTAGAATACATTAACACATCATCATCTATCATCGGTTGTGTTAGCTTCTTCTTTCCCTATACACATCATTTCAACCAATAGTTTGATCCCTCTTCATTCCCTTGTAGTGTTACGACTGCATAGACATGTCATGGTTGTACAAGATCTAAAATATCGCCGTACTTAAGTGAACTTTCTATTTCATCTTCTAAAGAGGATTGTGCTATAGATAAAGGGGTTAGGTACTATGGAATCCATGTATCTACCCACTCACTTGACTCACATTGATCCCAATCATTGAATAAAATTTTGACAAAAAAATCCAACTCTTGTGTCCATATGGTCCATGCACCCACATTTGAGCTTCAAAATGAATGCATCTTTGAAGATTATCTAATTGTTTAAAATTCTAATTTGTCTCCCATTGTTCCCTCCTTAACTAGCCAAAAGAACTTGCACACTTGTGAATAAAGTGTCTCTCATGATAATTCATAAGTACACCAATGAAAAATAGAATGTGAATCACTGAATGTTGCACCACCTCTAATCTTTATTTGTTCCTTAACCATAGATATCTTCACACATGCACCTGTGCCATCATGCCCACTTTTTCCATGCCTAGCTTCAAAAAACTCTAACTATGTGGTACACCTCTCTCTATATGCATCCTGCTCAACCAATAAAACACGAAAGCATTCTTGAATTTCCCTATGTGGTTATCTAACCAAATGAGATTTTGACCCATTGCAATACCTTTTTCCTACAAGAACTCAAAAAAAATTTCAAACCAATGTTACACAAACTCAGATGAATGAAATCTATCACTCATATAAAAATGGCACTCCCTAATTATGTTCATGTCCTCTTCTGTACTATCAGGGGCATGTCTATATGTTATGTGGAAAAAAGTAGCAATTTGAATAGAATTATAATATTGTGATTGTACTTCATTTTGTGGTTGCAATGTGTAATTTTTAGCAAAATCAACTACGGATACAATAATTCCAATTGGGAAAGAGTCCTTACACATCCTGAATTGTCAATCCGACCACTACGACCTATGGCTATGCCTTGCATACTTATAGAAAATATTTTTATTAAAATCAAAAATAAAATAAACAATACTTACCTCTCTTGTAACCAAATCGCATCTAGAACCTTCACCTCCACTCTTCAATGTGTATTTGACTGTCTCAAACCTTTTTTTTTCAACAATATCTTTAGCAAAATCATGTTTGCCTCCCTCATGAAAACATGTTAGAAACTTTGATAAACCACCACATTTCAAACATGTTTCATTTAAACAATCATTTCTATTAAATAAGCAACCATCACCTCTAACGCATAAAAATGAATCTAACAAGTCCCTGGATGACTTGGGAAATTACATTGCATGACACTCCTGCAAAATTTCATTAGTATGCATAGTAGAATGAATATGGAATAATAAATACATTGAAAACTCAACATGGTATTTACAACATGTATTACAAATATTAATAGGTACACAATAAAATGGTTTGCAAGACTCAAAATCCCTTTGCGAGATTTGAAAATTTGGATGTTCTCCACAAAAGTGTTTATACAATTTTTTTTGGCTACATTCCAAGAAATGTTTAGGATGAGGTATGTGATCTCGATTGCCAATACTTAACTTTAAAAAATCCATTAGATTTGTTGATACTCTAGAGTGAGAGTTCCAAAATTGTTCAATTTTCATCTTTACATTATCAATTAGCTTCTTATCAACATGTGGAAGCCTCTCACTAAAAGCCCGCGGATCATTTTGAAGAGGACTATCAAGTGTTCCTCTTCTTGAGAGTGTTCTATTCAATGTTTTATGATTTAGATTTAAATCAATAGAATTTTGTCTCATTAAATGAGTCTTTCTCAAATGATGGCTTACTAGTGAGGTTGTGATCACTCTACGAGTATCTCTTTTATCTTGTTCCTTACTAATATTTCCAATAGAAGTTAGAGCATTAAAATGATTTTTTACAATATTACTATTTTTTTCTGACTTTTTGGTTACACGAATCTTTAATTTTCTTAATAATTGTCTCATTTTGTAAGACTTTAGCAATTGCACAAAAATTTGACATTGTTCGGTTAAAGTCTTATTGAAAAAGTATTGATTGAACATATTGGTAGCCCACAACAAGACCATTTGTGATGACCTTTTTCCATCAAGATTATCTATTATTTTCTCATCTATTTCAAGTAACCATTTAGGGGTTCTCATGTAATTAGATGATACATAAGGTTCATTTTCAATGTTATTAACATTTTCATTTTTAATATTTTCAATGCCATCAACATTTCAATAACAATTCCAACATTTTCATTTTCAATTTCAACATTTTCAATATTATGAACATTTTCATTTTCAATGTTATTGGCATTTTCATTTTCAATACCAATTTCAACATTTTTTATATCAATTCCAACTTTTTCATTTTCAATGTTGTTAACATTTTCATTTTCAATTTCAATATGATGTTCAATATTTTCAAATTCTATTTCATCTTCACTTGAGTTAACATTTAACCGTGGAGAAGAAGCCTCAACTTGAGTATTTTTCATACCTTGTCTTCTTTTCCTATGACTTTATCCATCTCTTGCTCTATATGCTTCAATTTGATTTGTTGTTAGTTTTCTCTTTCCTTTTCTCTTACAACGATTACTTCTCCCCATTGCACAAACAAAAAGGAGCACACAAATGATTGTAAAGGTTGAAAATTCTTAAAAGAATCTCCCAAAAGATTAGATTCATCTGATATAGATAGAAAACATGATATTTCAATGACAAAGAGAATGTGGGACCATTGGAATGCTCAAAATGGTCCCATTTTTGTTTTTTTATATAATTCACTAAATAAATATTTGTTTCAAATGGATGTCCGTTTGAAACGGATATCCATTATGTTTTGCACAATACTAAACCCTACACCTTTAAAAAACAAAACAGATATCCATTTTGTTTAGTTCTAAAAAACTAAACTTCATAATGCATAATATTATTAATATATTATGTTATGATGTATTTTTTATTATATATTATGATATATATTTATTATATATTGATATATATACATATGTATATAATATATACTATAAATATTAATATTAATATTAAATTAAGGTATAATTATATAGTATATAAATTATATTATATATTAATATGTCTCTCTCTCTCACACAGGTCCATCCCACTCCCTCTCTCCCTCCCTCTCTCTCAGGCCTCTCCCACTCCCTCTCTCTCTCTCTCAATTCCCTCCCACTCCCTCTCTCCATCTCTCTCTCTCGAGTCTCTCCCACTCCCTCTCTCCCTCTCTCTATCTCTCGGGGTCTCTCTCTCTCTCTCTCTCTCTCTCTCTCTCTCTCTCCATATCTCTCTCTCAAGTCCATCCCACTCCCTCTCTCCCTCTCCCTCTATCTCTCAGGTCTCTCTCTCTCTTTGGTCTCTTTCACTCTCTCTCACTCTCTCTCTCATCTCTGCCTCCCTCTATCCCTCCCAAACCCTTCTATAATATATTTATTATATATTAAATTAATATAATATATAATATACATTAATATTAATATTATTAAGGTATATATTATTGTAAGTGTGAATAAGTAGACAAGGTTAAAACACTTCTTAATAAGACATTATATCAATGATCAAACAAATTGAACTAATTCAAAATAGTAATCAATTGAAAGCGTCATATTGTTCTCTATCCTCAAAGATTTATTAAATCACTATTGCTCTCAGATTGTTAAGCACTATGATTGTTAAAATGACTATCTAAAGAATGAGAAGATACTAATGCAATGATATGGAGTTAAAAGACAATACTAGATGATAAATCAATTAAACTAGCATGATATAGACATGAAACAGATAATTGCAGCTAGAGGAGGCAGCCATGATTGTGAAAGCTTGATTGCTTGAATGCTGAATGCTTGATGCTGCAGAGTAAGAGTACATAAGTTAGATTATCTGGATCCTTTTTTTGGTTCAATGAAGTTGTATTTATAGATTTCCTGGCTGTAGAAATGTACAGGGAAATCTTTGAGAGGCTTTGATTCAATCTGGAGAATTGAATGGTGAAAGATGGAGGAGATTGAGAGAAAAATGGTGATTGTCCCTACCCATGAAAACACCAGGCAAGAGAAGAGGAAAGATTGATGGAGGAGGATTGAGAGAAGATTTTGGAATTTGTCTCCAATTTGTCTCCAAAACTTCCTTTGAAGTTTCAAAGCATTAATTGTGACATATTTTAAACATAGATTAGACATAGGAAATCTAATTCATTTTTGAGGAAATGTAGATTGGAATATTCCTTATGCTTTAATTCAAACATTTTTGATTTATTTAAATTAGGAAAAGGGAGATAAATAATTTAATAAAACGAACTATAGGATAGTTGTTTATTAAATTAAACAAAAAAATATGGCAATTAATAAATAAAGTGTTTTGATATTTATTTAATTAATTTAGAATTGATGTGATAGAATAAAATAGGGATTTGATAATTAAATCAAACAAAGTATTTAATTTTGTTTATTTAATTAAGATAAGACTTAGAAGAATTTAAATGTGAACTATATAAATATACATTTCTATTTATTCGATACTAGAGGAAATTGGGATAATTAATCAAATAATTTGTATTTAATTAATAGGATGTTCCAGACCAATTTTAGGTGTATACATTTTGCCCCTCTTCGAAGTGATGCGTTTACGCGTTGCTTTGAAGAAATATATTTTGCTGCTACTACCAAGATCGATGATATATATATAAAAAAAAAATTATGTTTGCCCCAGACATGCCCCAGACATTGATTTTCAGATGATTGATGATAATATGCCCCCCTCGGGAGATAAATTAATAATTTGATGATTTTTAGAATTTTTTCAAAAATTTATGATTTTCTAATGATTTGATGAAGAAATAATTTATCTCGCAACAAATGATGAAGAAATCTAGCCCGCAGATGAGTTTTAATTAATTTCCTAGATTAAATTAATCAAAAGATAATAAAAATCCACCAAAATTTTGTTTCCAAAAATTATATATAGTCCAAAAACTTCATTTTCCAATTCATTTGCACTATTTGAGTTAGAAAATCCTTTGTGATAGAGACATTTTTGCCAGCTGGAGCAAGATGCCTATCCCCTACCACACTCACCGATTCGAGCGTGTTCGACATCACCAATGGTCGGCCGCGTATGGACCTCCGGTATGTACCCCTTGACCTCCTCGTAATTTGTGCAATTTTGTTTTTTATGCATTTAATAGTTTAGCCATGTTTTAGCTTATTTTAGCATTTTCAAGCCGCGTTGTAGTGCTTACACTTTGGTGTAGCACTTCCAGTAGGTAGTTTAGTGCTTTGAGTTTTAGCGCTTGTGTTAAAAACTCTAGCACTTCCATAGGTTACCTTAGCGCTTTCAGTGATTTAGCGCTTAGGAGTTAAGAATTAACGCTTTGATGCCAGATTTTAGCGCTATGATTCGATGGATTAGTGCTTTCATGGTCTGTTCTAGCGCCTCTGGTAAAGCAGCGCTTTGATGGACTGTTGTAGCGCTTCGATGCGAAAAAGTAGCGCTTTAGGTCTTTTAGCGCTTCGGAAGCCTGTTTTAGCGCTTCGGAGTGTTGAAATAGCGCTTTCAAGATTTAGCACTTTGGGTACTTGATTTAGTGCTTTTAACTGATAAAGTAGCGCTTTGGAAGCTTGTTTTAGCGCTTCTATGTCAGAATTGAAGATTTTGACTTAGTAAACCTTGATTTCTTCAATTTTGATCATGTCCATTCTTCTTATTGGTATGATTGATAATCCAAATTCCTGATGTGTTTGATTTGATGATTTAAATAAGACTAACTTCTCATGATAGGCAAAAATAAATCTTATTTGTGATAATCCTCATGATAGGCAAGGAAATGATTCAATATCTGATAAATCTCATGATAGGCGAGATCTAGATAATGTTTTGATGAACCTCATGATAGGTGAGGTTTGTTGATGTTTGAGAACCTCATGATAGGTGAGGTTTGATGTTTGCCTATGAATTTTGATCAAAAATTCATACCAATTTTGGATTAGACGTGATAGTAGAATGACTTTTGATTTCCAGACATAGTTCACTGATTGTGGATTTCTTTCATTATGATTATAGGAGGATTTGGGTACTCTCCAGATGCGAGAGAGGTTTCCACAGACGACAGATTTGATTCCTCACCTGACTCCAAATGAGATTCAGGTTATAGGTCATTGTGGCCTTATGAGCTTGCTTGATATGCCCCAGATTAGGATTAATCGGGGTCTATTGACTGCATTGTTTGAGAGGTGGCATAGTGACCACAACACCTTTCACCTACCTACTGGCGAGATGACGGTCACACCTGAGGATGTGTGGCATATTTTGCATATTTCGTTTATGGGTGAGATCGTCGTATATGATTCCCATGGGATCGGCGGTAGAGATGCTCTTCGTAGAGTGTTTCAGGATCAGGACATTGCGGGTCTGAGCCTTCGGTGGAGGAGGATCGCCGACTCTTACGCGACACTATTAGTAGTGCTAGCTGGATTCATTGGAGGTTTTCTTTGCCCTGATCACAAGTCAAAGGGATTTCTCATTGGCTGGGGCAGGACTCTAGAGAGCATGATGGTACATGGTACCAGATATGCATGGGGGATATGCATGCTGGCACATCTTTATCACAATCTACACTCGGCTGTGTACCTTGGAGCTAGGAGCTTATCAGCAGGGATGACTGATGAGCCAATACTTTGGCGCATTTTGATCATATTTTTATAAATACTTTTCTGTTTTTATTATGCTAAATCAAACATTCAGTCTGATTATGGGATAGAACATAGACCTTTTTATAACTCAAATATGATGACTATATTATGATAAAAATTCCCATGATTATTATCTTTAATGTTTTATTAGTCTAATAAATACTTTATGACTTTTTGTGATCATAAAACCTTCCTGCAGCCTCCACTACCAAACTTCCTGCAGCCATGTCCGAAACGATGTTTGCCTTAGTTAATACTTAATGAATGAATGAATGAAATAATGAATTGTCTTAAAGATGAACGTGTTGAGCTAACCTTCTTCTCCATGGAAAGATGGCGAGTTATTTTGCAGGTACCACGATTGGAGGAAGGAATTCGAATTCCACTTGAAAAGTAGAAGGCCAAATCTATAAAAACTGGTTCAAACAGCGAAAGATGGGGAGTTGGTTTTCACTCATCCGCCAAGCAGGGAGAATGTTCCAGAAATCTAGGCCAGGCGTTCTACTATTGCACAAATCCAGGGTGATGGCGCTTTAAGACTGCCAAACCGATTTGACTTACTCCTTGCATTGTTATTCGCCTCTTTACTTAAGTTAGTTGGATGTAATAAATACCTCCTGATTTATAGGGGAAGGTTGGTTAGTAGTTAGGATTAGCTTTCAATAAATAGCCCATTCTCCTTCAGAGAATGGATTGGAAGAACTTGCTATTGTAATACGTTTTTCAGATCAAAAATACAGTAAAGAAAGATTGCGCTATGTACTTGTTCACTTTAGATCAATAAAGTTTATGAATCTTTTCACCTAATCTGTTGTTTATTTTGGCATGACCTGAGGGGGCCCACTTAGGAAATTGTTTGTACTTTCATTTTGTAGGATTAGGATAACCGTACTTGCTTTTATAAAAGTTAAATGTGTATGTTCCTGCAGCAATAGAAATACAATGTTGTTGACTGTTCCTGCAGCCACTAGAAACAGAGTAGTTTTACCTTTCAGTTTTGTTTCCAAGCAAGTTATTCAGTAAAGTAATTCCAGAATTTAGAGTTCTAGCATTTTAGAAGATCATGCATGTCTGGAAGGGTGGTTAGTGCATATATTTTTCTGTCCCATTTCAATTCTACGTCCTCGGGTTGATAAGTAAATGAGGTTTTTTAAATGGATTATAGCTCCTCGTTGTGATGTCCAATCCCTAAGTTGAGGAATTCATATTCCTAGTTATCTAGTTGATTAAAGAACACTACATTTTTGGCACCGTTGTCGGGGATGGTGTCAAACTAAGGACCTATTACAGGCATGCTAGTAAAGATTTAAGATGTCATTCTTCATATTTTTAGTTTAGAATTTTGCATTCCAACATCCCCATAGTTAGTTTACTTTTGTTGTATGCATAGAAGAAGAGACCAATTTGGAAGATTTCTTCTTAGGAGCATAGATATTGAAGAGATTGAACTGAACCTATTCCAAGATGACCCATATCTGGATGTTGGCCAAGACTTAGTTACCTCATCTTCTTCCTCTGAACAAAGCTTTAACCTATCCAAAGAAACAGAATCAATTAATCCACTTGCTCTTGTAGTTCATCAACCAGGAGCTAATCCAAGGATACAACCAAGAATGGAAAATCCTATTTTTCCATTCCCAATCCTTGACCTACATGAAAATAATAACCTCAAGAACACCCCTGCCTCATTACTACCCAAGTTCTATGGACTTATTACTAAGGACCCTCATACCTTCTTGTTTGAATTTGACATCCTTTGCAGAAGCTATGATTATACAACCTCAGCACACAAGCTGAAATTGTTTCTCTCTACTTTAAAAGAGGCAGCCTTGAGATGGTTCATGGGATTGGGAGGCAATGTAGCTAACACTTGGGATGAAATGAAGACTCTATTCTTGAGTAAATATAAAGAGTATTGTAGAGGAAATGATATGAGAGGAGATGACATCTTCAAAATGTCACAAAAGGAGGATGAAATCTTGGATGATTATGTGTCAATATTTTTGTTTAGTGTGCAGAAGAATACTCATCATGAGCTGAATGAGGAATCTCAAAAACTTCTCTTCTTAAGAGGAGTTAATGATACCTACATGGAGGCCCTTGACCTCATGGCAGGAGGTGATGTCACCCAAAGCGATTGGAATGACATCAAAAAAATATGTCTCAATTATTCCAGAACAGCTGTGAAGAAGGGAAGGGGGTTTAGACCCTCTTCTATAAAAGGGAGTGGCTTTGGAGTATCTAAAGGGGAGATTACCAATCTCTTGTCTGACTTTAAGCAGGACATCATCAATGATGTAGCTACTCAACTGGATACTATGCAAGCTAGGAGAAAGAAGGAGGAAGCTGAGGCAATGTTAGTTAAATAGTGCCCCCACTATCAACAAAAAAAGAAAGACTACAGATGCAAAGCAGTGGCCAATTTGGAGGTGCAGCATCTCCCTACCGAGTTCAAAACCATTGAAGGAAAGGAGGAAGTGTTCTTTGTTGCTCAGCGCAGGCCATGGGCCCCAAGACAAGGTATGCCTCAGGACCCCTTGCAAAATCTTGGTTCATATAATAATCAATTGCAGAACCAATACCCTCCAAGTTATAGCCCATATTCTCAACCTCAATGGAATAATCTTTGGCCAAATGCCCAGCAAAACCATTGGCAATCCCCACAAGGGAATTGGCAACCACCACAGCAAAATCAATGGTAGCCTTCGCAAGGAAATTGGCAGCAGTCTAACCAATGGAGAGGAGGCCAGCAATGGTCAAATCCACCCACTGGTTTCCTGCAGCAACCCCAGCAGGAGTCCATTATGCCACCTCCTTCAGCTAATCAAGGTCTGAATCCAAAGCCAACCCAATTACCTGCTCAAGTAGCACCTAATCCAAATAACTAGCAGTCGCAGCAACCGCAGTAGCAAGTCTATTTTGCTGATCCTAATCATCAGCCTTCCTATGCTCTTAACCTGAATAATATCAATTTGCGTTCAGGAACTGTGTTGCCCACACCATCTCCTCCCATAATCTCAGAATTGCCATCTGAGGGAGCTGACCAAGATGAGGATACAAATGACCTTGCCCAACCAAATGAGCTAGTTCAGATTCCATCATTACCTAAGGCATCTAATAAAGTGTCCCCTCTTTTTCCACAAAGGTTAGAAGGTGAAAATGTGAAAAAATAAGAAGAACCTATTTTTGACATCCTTGACCAACTAAAGCATATATGTGTGAAAATTCCCTTGTTCCAAGCAATCAAAGAGGTACCTATCTATAGCAAAGCCATTAAGGAGGCATGTTTGAAGAAACTGGGTAGGAAAAAGAAAGACCCTCAAACTATCCATGTCATAGGCCAACTCTCTGACTTAATGCTAGGGAAGCTTACCATCCCAAAATATTCAGATCCAAGAAGTCTTGTTGTGGAGATCAATATTAATGGGTTGCAAATTAAGAATGCTTTAATAGATCTTGGTGCAACTATCAATGTCATGACAAAGGACCTGATTGTAAAACTTAGTATTTCAGACCTAAGGGCTACACCTACAATATTGCAGCTTGCTGATAGCTCAACTGTCAAACCTAATGGGGTAGTTGAAGACCTTGTAGTCACCTTGGATTCCTGGGAGTACTCTGCTGACTTTATGGTCTTATCTCCAAAGGCATCATTGGGGGGATATCTTATCATATTAGGAAGGCCTTGGTTGGCTACTACTGATGCTTACATTAGTTGTAGATCAGGTAACATGACAATATCTGATGGGTATAACATAAAGAAGCTTACCCTCTATTTTCCAGCCCAGCCCCAGCCTAAGTCTAGAGAAGCTATTTGGCCAGATTTAGGAGAAGAAGAGGAAGTGAACTTCGTGACCAAATTAATGATGATTAATAGAGAGCCTGTCATTGCACAAGAAGAAGAAGAAGGTATACTGTCCAATATCCTACTGAATAACTATGGTACTGAATAATTTGATTGTGAAAAAAATCCATGTTCCTTGCAGACCATTCTTCCTTCGCCTACATCAGCCCATTATCTTGCAGCAACTGACTGCTTACACACCTTGCTAACCCATGAGGTAGAAATGTCATTTCTGCCTGAAGTATCTATGGTTGATTTAACCTCTCAAATTGAGGTAGCAGCAGGAAAAACTTTGAGCATCAATAAAAACCTCACCAGTGAGCAACAAGAATCTATGGTTAAAATGTTTACCAGTCATAAGTCAGCTTTTGCTTGGGAATATGGTGACATGAAGGGTTTAGACCCCAAACTCTGTACACATCACATATACATTAACAGTGAGTTCAGACCTATCAGGCAACCTCAAAGAAGAATAAATACAGCTTTGAGAGAAATTGTTAAAGAGGAGTTACAGAAAATGTTGAATGCTAGTTTTATCTACCCAATCTCAGATAGTCAGTGGGTTTCCTCATTGGTTATTGTTTCTAAGAAAGGAGGAAAATGGAGGGTATGTGTAGAATACAGAGAATTCAACTTGGCAACAAAGAAATATTACTTTCCTTTTCCATTCATTGATCAAGTTCTAGATAATTTAGCTGGGAAAAAGTACTTCTCATTCTTAGATGGCTTCAGTGGGTACAATCAAATCAAGATTGCTCCTGAGGATCAAGAAAATACTACTTTTACATGCCCTTGGGGAACTTTTTCCTACTCAGTCTTGCCTTTTGGTCTCTGTAATGCACCTGCAACTTTCCAGAGGGCAGTCATAAGCATCTTCTCAGACATCTCATATGATTGCATGGAAATATATATGGATGACTTTACTGCTTATGGTGCAATGTTTGAGGAAGCTCAAGCAAACTTGAAGAAAGTACTACAGAGATGTGAAGATCACAACCTATCACTAAATAGTCAAAAGTGTTTCATGATGATGCAGGAGGGAATAGTGCTTGGTCACTATATTTCTGTTGTAGGAATATAGGTTGATCCTACTAAGATTGAGTTCATCTCTAATCTACCATTTCCTACCAAGCAAAAAGAAGTAAGGAGCTTTCTAGGCCATGCTGGATACTACAGAAGATTCATCAAGGACTTCAGCCAAACAACAGGCCCCTTATACAATCTGTTAAAGAAAGATGCAGATTTTTCTTGGACAAAGGAGTGTGAAAAAGCATTCCTTGATTTAAAAGTTGCCCTTACACAGGCACCTATTTTGAAAGGACCTGATTGGTCACTTCCATTTCATATTCATACTGATGCATTGGATTATTCTATTGGAGTTGTGTTAGGACAGAAAGGTGGTTCAACAGAACATGCACTCTACTACATAAGCAAAAATCTGCAAGGGGTTGAATTAAACTACACTGTTACAGAAAAAAAAAATGTTGGCAATCATCTATGCCCTCAATAAATTCAGGCATTACATAATAGGTTATCATATATTTTTCCACACTAATCATGCAGCAATCAGATATCTTATGAACAAAAGCTTAATAGCTGGAAGACTGGCAAAGTGGTTGTTGCTGATGCAAGAATTTGACATTACAATTGTGGACAAGCCAGGTAAGGCGAATGTGGTTGCTAATTTCCTTTCTATAATTCAAAGGCAAGATGACTCTACACTCATTGAAGACTCATTTCCTGATGAGCACCTATTCACAATCAAAGTTATTCACCCATGGTATGCCGATATAGCAAATTATTTGGCTGCAGGAAGAACTCCTCCTCAATTCTCCCCTAAGGAAAAGAGATTATTGGTAGAGAAAAGTTTTAACCTTTCTTGGATTACAGATTACATGTTTTATACAAGGCCAGATCAAGTTATGAGGAGATGTGTACAAGAGGAGGACACTTATGATATATTGCATGCAAGCCATGATGAGTCGTGTGGTGGACATTTTGCTGCCAAAAGAACAACAATAAAAATTTTAAATACTGGCTATTATTGGTCAACTCTGCATAGAGATGCAGCCAAATATACCAAGAGATGTGACAGATGCCAAAGGATGGGAAGACCAACTATATCTGATGAGATGCCTATGTTTCCACAAGTTGTTGTTACACCCTTCGACAAATGGGGATTGGATTTTGTAGGACCAATTGATCCACCTTCAAATGGTAAGTCTTATATCCTTGTATGTACAGATTATGTGACCAAATGGGTAGAAGCTAAACCTATGAAACATGCTAGGGATAATAAAGTAGCAGAATTTTTCTATGAGGAAATTTTTACTAGATTTGGTGTCCCTAGGGAAATAGTAACAGATCAGGGGACACAGTTTACCTCTACTTTGATTACAGCCTTAGTCAATGAATATAACATCAGGCATAGGAAATCAACCCCTTATCATCCCCAAGCCAATGGCCAGGTTGAGGTCACCAATAGGGACATCGAGGCCATTTTGACTAAAATTGTAGATTTGCATAGGAAGGATTGGGCTGCATGGTTACCAGAAGCTATATGGGCCTACTGTACTACCTGGAAGACTGCTGCAGGATATACACCTTTTGAAATGATGTATAGTAAAATAGTTGTGATGCCAATAGAATTTGAACATAAGACTCTAAGAACAGCATTAGAGATGGACATGGATTTAACAACTGCACAAAGGGATAGAGTCATGCAGCTCAATGCATTGGATGAGCTCCGAAAGAATGCCCTACAACACACAGAGATGATACAAAATCAGCAAATAAGGTGGCATGATAAATACATCAAAGAAAAGAAGTTCACAATAGGAGATTAGGCTCTGCTTTATGACTCACGATATAAAAACAGTCCAGGAAAATTACAAACCAGATGGTTGGATCCATATGAGATATAGAAGGTATTCACCAACGGTGTTGTTCAATTAAGAACCATTGATGAGGTCCGGTTCAAACTATTAGTCAACGGGCATCGCCTCAAGCTCTATTCTAAGCCCATTGATAAGGAAACATTTATGAGACAATTCAAACTTGAGCAAGAAAAGAGTGATCCTGTAGCCAAAAAAATTGAGCCTAGGCTCAAATTCTCAGGCCATGCATAACAGTGCATAACAAATCATAATAAAGGGGTTATCTTTTAATATCCCCATTCCATCCCATTCCATTCCATTTCATCACATCATCCACAATCCGTACTCACCCTCTCTCTTCCACATCATCCACTTGTCATTTTCCATATCATCCACGTTCTTCGTGTCACTTATTGCAATGAAGAAGGAGGTCACATCAGATAATTACGGCAATTCTCTCTAGGTACGCTCCACTTCACTTTAAGATTAATTAAGTTGCTTTATTTATTGCATTTAATTTCGTATTAATTAGCACAAATGGGTTTCCTATATGGTCGCAATTCCTTCGGCTAATCCGCACGCATGAGCTCATTTTTCCATAACTCAATTTTCTATCACGTCCTTATTACTACCGTCATAAGCCTCATTTTGTTAGTTGTCAAGAACCCCAAATATTTGAACCTATAATTAATAATCATACAGCCTTTCCTTCCTGTAATAATGACCTAAATATATTCTACTCAATTCATGATTGCTCTCGCCTTCAACAACATTGCATAAACACATTGTTTTCCCTATTTTTTTTTTCTGTAACTTTTGAAGAGTAGTTCAAAATTCTTGGTTGAGGGGAGGGGCAAAGTGCTGAAGAATTGTAGAAGGATTCATTAGTTGGATTGTAGGAAGTTTATTGTAAAATCCAGGAGAGCAATCCTTCAACGCATTTAAATTACAGTGAATCAAAGAAATGGAAGGTCAGTCGATTCGACACGAGCCGACAGACCATAGCACCCTGCTACAGGATGTGTTGCATGAACCATTATTCAAACAATATGGGTGGCTCAATTACTTCTTGAAGCTCAAGACTTTCAATGCAGACATTGCAAAGGAATTTATAAGAACATTTCAGAATGGGGAAGCAAAAGTTAAGGGCATAACAGTCAATGCGTCAATTGACAGACTTGCTAAGGTTATGGGGTTACCGTAGGTCGGAGAACCATATCCCAGATGAAGAGATACAAGAAGCACTAGGGTTGAGTTCACTCAACCTAATGATCCTCCTCTACGAGTGGACAAGCAAGGTACACAAAGAATGAGTCTGCCTCAGGACTGGGTGCCACGAGCAGGGTACATAATGAAATACATAACCTGTGAAGGTAGATTCTCAGTCCTATATTCTCATCACTTTAAGCTTTTGTCTCATTTATGTCATGGCTTATTGATGAATGTTCTCGACTTCCTTTATAACTTGTTATCCAATAGTGCCGCTGAATATAGAAAATGTAGGGTTAATTTCGTATCCCACCATTGCCTCATAAAATTACTTGCTGAGAAATCTATCCAAGACGCAGCAAGTATGACCTGGGAGGAATTCGTTGTCTAGTTCAACCCTAAAATTCAAAATGTAGGACCTAGGGGTGAGCCCCTTACCTTTAAACAACGAACCTCCCAATCAAAAAGCTAGGCCTCTGTTGCTATGTCCTCTCCTGAGGAATCATCTGATTCACAAGATGATGTTCCTATTTTTGAAAGAACTCCCAAGCAGCTGGCCCAAGGCTCTATCAACACTCCTGAGCCTTCATCCCAAAATAGGAAAAGAAAGTCACCTATTGTTGCAACCCCTGAACCTGTGAAAAGGAAGCGGAAGGAGAAATTCTTTGTTCCTGCAGCAAAATCTTCCAAAAAGCATAAGACAGTTCCTACTTTCATCAGAAGGAGCTCTAGGCTTCAAAACCAGGTTGCTCGCCAATCATTTAATACTGCTCTTACCACACCACTTTCAAATCCTTCCAGTCCTGAACTAGGAAAAGAAGAACCTGTTATCAAGGAAATTATGAGCACACCTGAAGGGGCTGGTTTGGATGAGTTGGCTGCTATTGCCGAATAGCTATAAGAAGGTATCGAATGTGATAAGAAGGAAGAACCAGTTGTGTTTCCGGCCAAAGAAGAGCAGCTACAGGAAGGTTAGCAACAGGATGGTGATTTGGGACAGGATGACCCTAAAGAATCACATAATGCAGAAGTAATTGAAGAAGAACAAGAACAAGAAGAGAAGGATTTACTTGAAGAAGTGCACGAAACACCTACAATGTGCTATAATCATAGACCACCATTCCATATCACAAACTTTACCGTAGGAATGGCATGTTTTCAGGAACTTCAACAATAGTGGACTTCTTCTGCACTGAAAATTGAGAGACTACAAAGAGTAATCCAGAACAAGAATCTGGAAATCGCCAATCTAACTGACACTCTCAACCAGGTAGTAGAGCTTGTTCCACAACTAATGCAATGTCGAGCACCCTCACCCGTCTACGCAATGTATCTCCAAGAGCTGTATTTGAACTTTCGGCTAATTAGAGTCTGGAAATGAAAGAATCCTTCTTTGAATATTGCTGAGGAGTTTTATGAAGCATACAAGGACTCACCTTTGCATATCAGGAACCTCCTGTGTGAGTTTTATCTACACAATTTGGTTGTCTTCCAGGACAAGGAATGGAATCCTTTATGTTATGTCAGTGATATTCATATCAGTGCCTTGATTTCTTGGATCACCAATGAAATCAGCAGAGGGGAACAATTTGACAATGATATGCATGATGAAAAGAATATGCCACTGTATGTGAGAAATGAATCTCGAAATGGCATGGGTATTTATTTTGACTAGAAAAAATTGTGGCGAGATAAGAGAGTCAAACCATTGATTGAGCCTCTAAGGCAAGAGGTATTTTCTCAATATTCTCAGATCATAAATAGTGATTTTAATGTTGCAACTCTGCATATTCAGAACAGATGGGAGCACCTTTCATTTCAGTTAAAGAAAGCAGAGCCACATACCCCCAATATTTTGTACGCAGCAACCCAAAGGGCGGAGAGGTATATGAGAAATGCCAGAACAGGGAAGGAGAATTGGTTGCCCTTGGTTATGCAACCGCCTATTCTCCTATAGCCATTATTGGCTATACAGGGCGACAACAACACTTACAACAGGATTTCAAAGGATAACAGATGGAAAAGACTGGAGGCAATGAGGGCTCACTTCTGGAGTTTCCAGAATGGTGAATGTGGATAGCAGCTGAGTGCAAATCTGAGAGAGTTTGCCAAAAGAAGGAATGTTAGACTTGCTGAAGGGTCCAACAAGTAGTTGGTTGAGGGGAGTGACGAGCCAATACTTTGGCACATTTTGATCATATTTTTATAAATACTTTTTTGTTTTTATTATGCTAAATCAAACATTCAGTCTGATTATGGGATAAAACATAGACCTTTTTATAACTCAAATATGATGACTATATTATGATAAAAAGTCATATAATTATTATCTTCAATGTTTTATTAGTCTGATAAATACTTTATGACTTTTTGTGATCATAAAACCTTCCTGCAGCCTCCACTACCAAACTTCCTGCAGCCATGTCCGAAACGATGTTTGTCTTAGTTAATACGTAATGAATGAATGAATGAAGTACTGAATTGTCTTAAAGATGAACGTGTTGAGCTAACCTTCTTCTCCATGGAAAGATGGTCAGTTATTTTGTAGGTACCACGATTGGAGGAAGGAATTTGAATTCCACTTGAAAAGTAGAAGGCCAAATCTATAAAGATTGGTTCAAACATGGAAAGATGGGGAGTCGGTTTTCACTCATCCGCCAAGCAGGGAGAATGTTCCAGAAATCCAGGCCAGGCGTTCTGCTATTGCACAAATCTAGGGTGATGGCGCTTTAAGACTTCCAAATCGATTTGACTTAGTCCTTGCATTGTCATTCGCCTCTTTACTTAAGTTAGTTGGATGTAATAAATACCTCCCGATTTATAAGGGAAGGTTGGTTAGTAGTTAGGATTAGCTTTCAATAAATAGCCCATTCTCCTTCAGAGAATGGGCTGAAAGAACTTGCTATTGTAATACATTTTTCAAATTAGAAATACAATAAAGAAAGATTGCACTATGTACTTGTTCACTTTAGATCAATAAAGTTTATGAATCTTTTCACCTAATCTGTTGTTTATTTTGGCATGACCTAAGGGGGCCCACTTAGGAAATTGCCTGTACTTTCATTTTGTAGGATTAGGATAACCATACTTGCTTTTATAGAAGTTAAATGTGTCTGTTCCTGCAGCAACAGAAATACAGTGTTGTTGATTGTTCCTATACCCACTAGAAATAGAGTAGTTTTACCTTTCAGTTCTGTTTCCAAGCAAGTTATTCAGTAAAGTAATTCCAGAATTTAGAGTTCTAGCATTTTAGAAGATCATGCATGTCCAGAAGGGTGGTTAGTGCATATACTTTGTTGTCCCATTTCAAGTCTACGTCCTTGGGTTGATAAGTAAATGAGGTTCTTTAAACTGATTATAGCTGCTCGTTGTGATGTCCAATCCCTAAGTTGAGGAATTCATATTCCTAGTTATCTAGCTGATTAAAGAACACTACAATGACCCTGTTACAGATGTGGGCATGGGAGCACTTTGCTATTGCTCGGCCATTTCCAGTTGCAGACAGACCAGCCGGCAGACCCTACATTTTTTGATACAGCGGTCGGTTCACACAGGCCCGTATGGGAAAGTTAGAGCACTGGAGGCGGGTTTTTGACGATACAAAGACAATTACCTAGCGCCCATACCTCGACTGTGAGCAGTGGGAGGAGGATGATGCAGTGTTGGGGTTCCTTTGTGATTTCATGTATCTCATCGGCCGTACACCATTTTTTCTAGAGAGATTTTTGCTGCGTCGAGTGTACAGGAAGTACGAAATTATGCAGTGTATGCCACATGGGGTAGCTCATTATGCTAGACGACGGATGGATATTCCTCATTGGGGGCCCCATTTATCATACGATGCTGGTGTAGAGGGATACAAGGCACTGCAGCCATCATCCTGGGATATGCAAAGGGATATTGTAGAGGCACCCGTTACTGAGGAGTATGCTACTTTTTTGGCGTCGGTGCCACATCCTCGTATTACGATCCCCGATGAGCCAGCACCGCTACTAGCAAAGGAGGATGTGGCAGAGGGTTCCACTGAGAGCGAGGGTGATACTTCGGCAGATAGTAGCATGGAGAGTAGCAGTGGTGATAGCAGCAGTGATGATATCGATGGTGGCAGTGGAGGTGACAGAGGGGCAGGGCCAGCCATTAGTAGTGCTCCATCATCCAGCAGGCCTCGCAAGAGGTGAGCAGTGACAGTGCCAGTAGTAGATTAACAGAGACAGATAGCAAGTCTCAAGGCATATGTTCAGATGTTGCACGGGTAGTTGGTTCAGGCTCAGGGTTTGCTTGTTCAGACCTAGACTCAGATGCAGGCCCAGGCACAGGCTCACGCTCAGGCTCTATCGTAGGTGCAAGGACAATTGACCACCGTACAGATGCAAGTGGCCACTTTGACAGTTGAGAGAGACAGTGCTCAGCAGATTTTTGAGAGGGCATAGGAGATAGCGAAGACTCTCCAAAGAGTGGTTGATGGCACCTCCATAGGAGATTATATGAGAGAGGTTCTGCGGGTTGGCTGAGAGGTAGATTTCGACAAAGGCAGATACCATGATGCAATGCCTCCTGAGCATAGGGTCAGTTATGCTCCGTCGAGATCTGGGCGGACACACACATAGACAACAATCGAGGGGGTGACATAGCCTCCACGTAGAGATCCCAGAGATCATGTTTCCTCTGGGGGTGGTGGTGGTACTGGTCCTTTTGGTGGTGGTACAGGTCTTGTTGGGCCCGCACACTCTGGCAGTAGCAGATCGTAGATGCTATTGTGATCCTTTATGATATATATTATGATATAGCTCATTGTTGATGATGTATTTTTAGACCAGACTTCATTGTATACTTGACACTTAATATATATGTATATGAGATGTAGTTGATGTGATATGATTATGGTTTATGATTTCTATGTGATGGATGCATTTATTATGTGATGTTTATATGAATAATTTTATTTTAAATGTGATGATGTAATGATTCTATGATAAATGTAAGTGTAGAATAGATGATATATGGATGTATGATGTGATGTGATTATGGTAACAAAAAAATGATGTTTCTATAATGATAATGTGATCAAAATGCGATAATATGTATGGATGGATGGATAAATGCATTTTATATTATGTAATGATCTTATGATGAATGATCTTTGATGGGTGTAACGATAATAATGACGTGATTTTATTTATTAAATGTATGGATGGTAAATGATAAATGCATATGATGTTGGATAGATGATAATGTAATGAATGTTTTTATGGTAAAATGAACATAATGTACCCATGGTACCATTTAATTT
Source organism: Sequoiadendron giganteum (assembly GCA_007115665.2). Lineage (NCBI taxonomy): Eukaryota > Viridiplantae > Streptophyta > Pinopsida > Cupressales > Cupressaceae > Sequoiadendron > Sequoiadendron giganteum. The sequence continues at coordinate 372,132,929 of CM021101.1, read as the reverse complement.
ATAGTTTATTTGATGTATGAATGATGAAACAATGATACTAAATGATGCGATGATAGACTCCTACATGTTTTTGATGATTTTTGGATTTTATGTCAAGTATACTTAGTCTTATTTGTAGATTAGATAATCATTGATTGGAATCCTTTATGCAACAAATACTCTGCAGATAATGAATATGATGAATACAATCTAATTTTAACATGCAACTATATGCAAAACGATTGTTATTTTAATAGTACCTTTATGCCTTTTTGTCATCATAGAGCTTTATTGGATGTTGAAAGTGAATACAAGCGTTAATGGTATGTGTTAGACCAATGACAACCTGAGTACCTCTTTCATGATTTTTGATATTGCAATTGAACACAAGCATCTAGGTATGATTTAACCGAGATGACCTGAGCATTCATTGCATAAACAAGCAATGATTAATCATTTCAATGTGTGAATTCTGAATGTCATCGGTGATACATTTGTATAGCACATCCGCCGACAATTCATACATTTATATGATTAACTTACAAACAACAGATAATAAAAACATAATTCTTCTTCCTTGTTCCTCTAGTTCAATACATCATTGAATTACTCCAAAGAAATGATAATCAAAAGTACAATTTATCTATTATTTACTTAGAGTGTTGCATTCATTATCCAAATTTTAGATCATCCATCCTGATTTTGTGATGTTTTTGAATTTTTGAGATTTCGACCAAAGACCTAACCTACTAACTTATCTTAGGGGTCTCGGGGGCTGATCAAAGATAAGCCTTGCCTACGTTACACATGCAGAGGCCATGTAGTTCGACTAACATAGACCTATGTTTTTCTTGGATTTTGCAATTTCAGACTTACTTGTTTGACTTGTTTTTGGATTTTCGATAAGATTTTTGACATGTTTTTGGATTTTTTGAAAATGATACGAATGGTTGACACCTTTCTGACAATGACAGATATTGTGCTTTGATCTTGCTTTCGGTTTTCTGCTATACTGTTGTGTTCCCTTGGTGAAATCAATATGTTTGGATTGCCCCTAGTGATATCCAGATGTTGCCCCCAAGCTTTGGAGTGATACCTGACTATGTGAAATGATATGATAATGGATGCAAAGATGGCAAGACGACTGACATGATATGAAATGATACTAACTGCCAGACTAATGATCCTGATATATACCCAAATAGATGGGAAAGTTGATCTTAGAATCACATATGACACCTATTTCCAGGTTTTCACCATATGCTTTGATTACACCCTTTGTGTTTTTTTTATTTTTCTCATTTTTCTCTTTTTCTTTCTTTTTTGTATTTTCTATTTTTTTTTATTTTTGCGTTTGCCAAGATGCCTGTTTGCCAGGTTTTCACCAAGGAAACAATTTTCAGAAGTTTGACCCGTGCACTAGGAGATTTAAGCATAGAATTTTCTGAGATGAATACTGTTGATAGGTTCATCAAACAGATCCCCTTCTGACGTTGATAGCTGATATGCTCGTGATCCATACACTGATATGATGAAAAAGGGACCAAGCTAGTTAGGCTCAAATTTTCCTTTCTTCTCCCCGTCTTGCTGATTCCTAGGGTTTTCCTTTAGTACCAAGTCACCAACCTGAAAGACCCTCGATTTTACCCTGTGGTTGTAACTTCTTGACATCCTTTGTTAATAAGTTTTTAGATGATTAACAGCTTGTTGATGATGCTCATCTAGCAATTCCAGTTCCTGTAGCCTTGATACCCTATAGTCTTCATCTAAAATAATTCCTCTAAGTGATACACGAAGGGATGGAATTTCAACTTCAATGGCCAATATGGCTTCGGATCCATATACCAAAGCAAATGGTGTAGCTCCTGTTGGTGTTCTAATACTTGTTATGTAAGCCCATAGTGTGGGATTGAGTTGAACATGCCAATCACATCCAACATCGTTAACCGTCTTTTTGAGAATTTTGAGTATGGTTTTATTCGAGGCCTCAGCTTGGCCATTCCCTTGAGCATAGTACGGTGTTGAAAACCGCTACTGGATATGAAATTTATCACATAGCTCCTGGACATCTTGATTCTTGAAAGGTCATCCATTATCTGTGATACTGGATTGAGGGATTCCATATCAACATATTATGTAGTTCAAAATGAAAGAGGAAATCTACTTCCCAGTGATGGTAGTAAGTGGTACTGCATCTATTCATTTTGTGAAATATTTTGTAGCTGTTATAATGAACTTGTGTCCATTAGATGAAGATGGATTTATTTTTCCTACTAGATCTAGGCCCCATTGACAAAAAGGCCATGTCAATGTGAAGGGATGCAGTTCTTGTGTTGGTGCATGAACTAGATTGCTGTGAACCTGACATTTTTGACATTTCTTGACAAACTGATATGATTCTTTCTCCATGCATGGCCAATAATATCCCAAACGGAGGAGTTTCTTAGCTAGAGTTATTCCACTTGAGTGAGTACCATAAATACCCTCGTGAACTTCTCATAGGGCCGTTTCAAATTTGTTGCGTTCTAGACATCGGAGTAGGGTACCATCAAGACCTCGACAATAAAGGACATCTGTGATTAGAATATGTCAGGCGAATTGGCGGATAAAGTTTCGTTTTTGGTTCCTGGAAAGATCAGGAGGAAGAATATCATCTTTCAGGTAAGCATAGGTTTTTTCGTATATGGAGGTTTTAGTGGTTTCTAGATGGCATATGGTAGTGGATTCTGATTTATAATGTGAAGGACATGATACTTGTTCTACCATAAACTCATAACAAACACGCTTCTCAGGAAATTGTAGTAATGAAGCAATTGTAGCCATAGCGTCTGCAGCTTTGTTCTCTGCTCTTAGAATTTGATCAAACTTGATACTGACAAAGGACTGTTTCAAATTATCTATTTGCTGCTTGTAGGGCATCAATTTTTCATATTTTGTTTGGTATTCATCATTTACTTGATAAATAACCAGTTGAGAGTCCCCATATACCTGTAAATCCATGATTTTCCATTGAATTGCTATCTTGACACCAATAATCGATGCTTCATATTCTGCCACATTATTTGTACACTGAAACATGAGTCTATATGATTTCAGAATTGTGTGTCCTTAGGGAGAGATGAACAAGATCCCTGCTCCTGATCCTCATTGTGTATATGATCCATCAAAATATAGTATCCATTGTTGGGGCATTGCTGTCATAATGTCTACATCTGGAAATTCCATTGTCATTGGGCGATCATCTAGTAGAGGAGCTTTAGCTAGCTGTTCAGTGATTGTTTGTCCCTTGATTTCCTTTCTCTTGACATATTGATTGTCGAATTCACTTAGGAGCATAACCTTTTTCACCAGTCTACCTGTTAAGGCAGCTTTACTTAGTAGATACTTCAAAGGGTCGATCTTTGCAATTAATCTGATTGTATGGGTCAGCATGTAGTGTCTTAGCTATTGAGTAGCAAATACCACTACTAAGCAAGACTTTTCTATGAATGTATAGTTTATTTCATATCCATTTAAAGTTCTACTGATGTAGTAGATGGTGTTCTCTTTCCCTTCATAGTCCTCTTGTGCTAATAGTGCCCCCAAAGAGATATATGTCGTGGCAATGTACAAAATGAGAGGCCTTCCTTCTATTGGTGGCATGAGAATGGGTGGTGACATTAGATATTGCTTGATTTGATTGAATGTTGTTTCACGCCCCTCATCCCACTTGAAAAATATATTCTTATGCAATAGATGATTAAAAGGATGACTTTTGTCTACCAGTTGGGAGATGAATCTTCTGATTGATTGAAGTCATCCCTGTAGTGATCTGAGTTGACTTATATTCCTAGGAGGTGGCATCTCCATTATTGCCTTGACTTTTGCTGGATCCACCTCAATGCCTTTTTCTGAGACAATGTACCCTAATAGTTTTGCTGATGTGACCCTGAAGACACACTTCTTGGAGTTTAACCTAACATTGAATTTCTCCATCCATGTGAAGATTTTGTCTAGGATATGCACATGTCCTTCCCTTGTAGTAGATTTTTCCAAGATGTCATCCACATAATCCTCCATGAAAGTGTGCATCATATCATGGAAAATTGTCGTCATTGCTCTTTGATAAGTGGCTCCTGCATTCTTTAGACCAAATGGCATGACGTTCCAGCAGAAGGTTCCCCATGGACATGTAAAAGCTGTCTTTTCCTGATCTTCTGGAGCTATTTTTATTTGATTGTACCCAGAGAAGCCATCCATGATTGATAACATGGCATGCCCTGCCATCAAGTCCATGATGATGTCTATATTTGGTAGTGGAAAATCATCCTTCGGGCATGCTTAATTGAGGTCCCTGAAATCCATGCAGATTCTAATGTTGTTGTCTGGCTTTGAAACAGGTACTATGTTTGATATCCACTTGGCATAGTCTATAGACCTTATGAATTTAGCATCCAAAAATTTCTTTAACTCTGTCTTTACCATCAATGCGATGTGAGGATGCATTTTTTGTAATTTTTGCTTAACAGGCTTGATTCCTATTGGCAAAGACAAATGATGCATAAGCAGATTTGGATCTAAGCTTGGAATATCGGAATATGACCAAGCGAAGTTGATGCTTCTTTCTTTAAAGAAATTGATAAATTCTGGTCTCTCTTGATCAGTCATTGATTCTGCTAGATGTAGAACTTTTGCCTTCTCTTTTGTTCCAATGTCCACCGATTGTGTAGGTTCGACCAGTTTTAATGATCACTCATGATAATGTTCTGGGAGAGTGTCAAATCTTCCATCCTTTAGTGCCTCGGAAAGGTTTTCACTGTTGGATGCGTTCTTTATTTTTACTTTTTCCGGATCTAATGCTGCCATAGAATGGTTTTCACCATTAGATCTATTTTCGCCATTTTCAATTTTGCAACTTGAAGATTTGACACCCTCCTGCCAAGTCGTATTGTTATGAGTATTATAGATATAATTTTTATCAGGTTCGGTATGACATAGGAAATGCATGATGGCATCATCATTTGCAAATTTTGGTACAGTCAAAGGTTCGATAGGTTCCCAATCAATAAGTTCTAGATGGATTAATGGAATGATATCATCGGATTGATTTAGGTCAATGGAAGTAAGGATGAGGACAGCAATATCGTCATAATTGTCATTTAGGATATCGGGATCCATGATGGTACCCTCTTCGAAATCATCTAGTTCACTCAAATTATGTTCGTCTGCACTAGAGTCATCGATATTTAGTGATCCTGTGATGAATGGTCTACACCCAAAGCCTTGGCCCTCCTCACGTGTAGGTTTATATCATTGGATGACATCAACTTGAATATCAGTAAAAGATACTTTGGAACCCACATCCCACTCATATTCGTTTGAATCTGTCTCAAAGCTATCTCTAAGTTGAAGGATCCTTTCTACCACTATCTTTTCCAGTTCTTTTTTTTCCTCAATAGAGTATCCTAGTCTCGACTTCTCTTTTGAATGTAGAGTGAGGGGTTGAATAGGTTCTATGATCCCCTCCTTTCTCAATCCAATGGGTCCTTGTCCTTCATACCCCATCTTCTCTAAAATAGTTTTTCCCTTTCCATATTTGTCAGTGTTGATATTGACATTTTTGACACTGATAAATGGTGTTGAAGGTTCTTCATCTTTGTATAGCCAATCCAGGATCACTTTGCTGTCTGATTCATCCTCTATTGTGCCTTTTTTGACAAACCTCTCGTCAAGAGCTGTGATTGGCAATGATGTTTGGGATTTGATCATAGATGGTTGACCATATGTTCTAGGAGGTGGCATTAACTGTGATAGGTTAAGCGATTGCTCCATAGAATATGTTCCCATTCCCTTCTCTGTCAGTTGAACTTGCTCTTGGAATTTTTGTGATATAGAAGTTTGTTGATCAGGTTTATCTGTTGATTGAGTTTCAATAGGACTTGTCTCTTTTTCTTTTCCCTTCTTCTCTACCCACTTGGTAGTGATACTTGGACGTTGTTCTTCTTTGGATGATTTTGAACTTGAAGCTTCCCTGTTGTGAGGGACAAAGGTGTCTTGAGATATTCTCAATGTGTCACAATGTTGTGGATGATTATAATCAGCAGCTATAGTCACCTCTTGTCCATTTACTGGAAACTTTAGGCATTGATGGTATGTAGAAGGTACAGCCTGCATTTCATGAATCCAGGGTCGTCCTAAGAGTATGTTGTAGGTCAACTCTCATTCCAATACTTGACATGCTATATGATTCATCATGGATCCCACTTGAATGGGTAATACAATTAAACCTTTAGACGATCTTTCTTCCTCATCATATGCTTTGATGGTCATTTTCCTTCGAGCATCAATAGCATCGTCGAAATATCCTAGTGCATGGAGTAACTTGAGGGTGTAAATGTTCAAACCAACTACCCCATCTATTAGAACTCTCTTAACGTGATGATTATGGATACATACTTTGATATGCAATGCAGTATTATGCGGATGGGTTAATGAGACATCATCCTATTCAGAGAATGACAGACAATGTGGGGTAGTCAGATGTCCCACCATAGCTTGGAATTGATAAACATCCAGATTCTTTGGTATGGTTGTGGCAACTAATGCTTGTTTGAGAACTTCCTTATGTGATGGTGACAATTTAAGGAGCTCCAGTATTAATATTTGTGCGGGGATGTTTTGCAATTGATCGACAATATTATAATGAGATTGAGGCAGAACTGCATGTTGAGATCCAACTCCTTTTAACACTACCTTGGCTTGCCCCCTGGTCATGACATTTGCTGGTTGATGTTCTTGATTCTCTTGGGGGATTTTTTACAATTGATCGATAACATTATAATGCGACGGAGGTGGAACTGCATGTGTGGAGCCAATTCCCTTTAACATTACCTTGGATTTTCCCCTAGTTATCACATTGGCTGGTTGATGTTCTTGATTTTCTCTGATTTTTAAGACATTGATTTGATTATCAGAGTTTTGCACGATTGGGAGTAAATCCAAAGAGGTAATGTTGTTGGTTTCATTTTCATCAATGTTATCACTAACTGTATGATCATTTTTGACTTCAGATAGACAAAGGATTGTTTTGTCATAGACATGATTGGTGTTCTTTCCTTTGTTGTTTGAAGAGGATGATGCTCCTTTGTCATAATTTGGCAAAGGATCCTTGAATGCGGAATGATCGTTATTATTTTGAGGTTCCTCCACATACACTTTGTTGCTGTCAACCAAATCTTTTACTACGTGTTTCAACTCCATACAGTCATTGGTTTTGTGACCCTTGTTATTATGAAAGTTGCAGTAATCAGCGTCATTCCACCATGATGGTTTGACTTTTAGATCCCAGAACCTAGCTTCCCATGCAATGAGAAGGCCTATGGTAACTAATTCTTTCATTGTCGATTCCATTGTTTGACCCAAAGGTGTGAACCTTCGTCGATTTGACAGTTTTTGATATGACTGTGGTTTTATGATTTCATTGCTTTGTATGGTATTCGACTTGAAATTTTGCTCATTGTTTTGATTCTTTGATGTGGATGCGATCAAGTTGAAAACCGGTTTGACATTTTGGGGATCATTCGTTGTCTCATTTGTGTTTCGATTCTTTTGCCAAAATTTTGGCTTCTCACCACTTGAATATTGATTGGAGGAGTTACTTTTGTTGTTTGTTTTATTGTTGAAATGCTTGATAACTCCTCTCTTGACTAATGCCTCTTCGATTTTAAGACCATTTTCGATCACTTTCTCGAATGTTGGAGGACATTTTAGTTCCAATCTATAACTCAATCTATAGCTCATTTCTTCTGTCAAGTTTTCAATGAACAAATCTATCTTTTCTTCTTCAGGAATGGATCTAGGATATCTAGCGAACAAGCATTGCCATCTTTGGAGAAAAGACAAGAACGTTTCTCCTTTGTTTTGTTTTATATTGTAAAGATATTTGATTGTAACATCGTGTTGGATGTTGAAGGAGTACTGAGAGATAAATCTATTGACGATTTCCTCAAAATTTCTGATACCTGGTTTTAATTTTGAAAACCACTCCATGCATGATCCTCCCAAACTCCTTGGGAATAATCTCATTAAATAAGTTTCCTCTTGGGAAAACTCAAGACTCATTGTTTTAAATTCTCTGATATGATCTATTGGATCCGTTCTTCCATTATACTTATTGTATTTTGGGATCTCACAATGTCTAGGAAAAGGTATCAAGTCGACCATTGTGTCAAAAGGATAAGGACAAATGTCTTGTATCGCATATCTCTTGGTAGTCTCTTTCGTCATATCTTGCATTTGTTGCTGTAACATTTGCATCTATGATGTTAAAGTAGCAACCGGATCTATTGTTTGTGTAGGTTGTGGTATCTCAGTCTCATTCATTCCAGGTGTTTCTTTCAAATGGCTTACATCAAAATCTTTTGGAATATTAGCCCCTGATTCAGCTAACATTCAAAGATATTTTTCCATGTCTTGTTCCAAAATCTTTTCCATAAACTTATGGAATTTGGGATCTTGTTGAGGCATTTGGATATCTTCGGGAGTTATTTCATTTTTATCGTTTTGATTCAGATTGTTCCAAGGATTTTCTTCTACAATTTCTTGTGATTTTAAAATTTCTTGCTCTAAGAGTCTCTGTTTTTGGTACCTAGTGAAGATTGGCATACAAATTTTTGCCCTTTCTTTTGAAATGTTGATCTTATGTGCTGGATAGTGTCAATTTAAATTTTTAAACAAAATCGAATAAGATGATTGATCTTATTGATGAGACAATGCTAAAAATTTGATTACTATACTTGATTTCGTGATGAAGGATGATAGTATCCTGATAATGAAACTTCAGTGTAGTAATTGATTGTGTATTTGATTTTGACACTTGTAATTTGCAAGATATTGTTTCAGTTGATATTTTTGGAAATTTGTATAAACCTTTCTGACTTTGGTTCCTAGACGGTGATTCTGATGAAAAGAAAATTTTGCATTCTGGTGAAACAATAGATAGAAGACAGACTGACTAACTGGTATGATTTTTGAACTCTCTGTTTTAAAAGCGCTAAAATAGAGTATAGAAGTGCTATTTCATAGAAGCACTGGAACAGAGTCTCGAAGTGTTGAAACAAGTGACAGAAGCGCTACTTTGACAGAAGCGTCGAAACAGTGCATGAAAGCGCTGCGGAAATTAATGGAAGTGCTACTTTGACAGAAGCACTGAAATAGTGCTCGTAAGCACTGGAAAATATGATGAAAGCATTGTTTGACAAAAGCGCTAAAATACCGATTGTAAGCGCTGAAACAGTGCCCGAAAGCGCTACTTCACTGAAGCGCTGAAACAGGTTTTCCAGAATGCTGAAAATAGGACTTTTATGACTCGCTATTATAAAATTTGATCTGGCCTTATGGCATACTGTATCATGGATTGAGGAAGATAAGAACGATGTATGCGCTGACTACGATTGTGAAATTGAGTGAGAGCTCTTCTTTGAAAGAAGGCTCATGAATAGAGCGGTTCTACTGCGTAATCTAATGTGTGACCCCTAGCAAAATTGTGATATCTGTGGATGAATGTTCTGTGTTGTAAAAAGAGTTTTCGATTTTGATATAGAAAATGTTGTTTTCTCAATTTATTTCTATAACCGAGAGGTTTCTTGGGTTTTGAGACTTTGATTTTTCTTTTGAGAAACATGGTGGACTTCCACTTTTGCAGCATGGATTTTCTAATTATTTTTGACTTGACATTTTCAGGATGATCTTTAATCTGATTTAAATTAATTTGTGAAAACGCGGCAAGCAATTTTGAATAAGTGTTTTAAAACTGAAAAGATCGTGTATGTTCAAAAAATCACGAATGATCTTTATTGATTTTGACGGGTTGTTTTGATAATTGTACACAAATCAAACAGACTCACACTTAAGGACAAGTAGGTCATCATTATACTCATAGCCCACATCTTGAATTACGTTGACTCACACAGCAGTGTCACCCCCTAGAGGGTGCCCGTGTTTTTGTCGTTGCCAGGTGCGTACTCAAAGTGATGGAAGTGGATACCGAATCCCTTGAGCAAGTGGTCCTTGGTAATTATATGGTGAGTGTCTTGGGGGCAGATTCTTCCCTCCCCTTACACCGTGAGTATGGCAATGTATGGATACTGACTCGGCGAGATACTAATCTATGGTTTTTAGAAAGGGTTTCTGTGCGGTGCGAAAAATAGATAAACTCCCTCAAGAGACCTCCCAATCTTTAGAACAAAGATTTTGGGGATGGTTATCTTGCTCACTACCGTCAAGTTGGACTTTCATCAACAACTTGCATTTTTATTATAGTGGGTTGGAAAACCTGGCTTTGGTTGTTCCCACTTAGGTCGTTCCTGTAGGGTGAGTACTTTTTCCCACTACGACAGGCCTGCTAAAGTATTTAATAAAGCGTAAATGACATGAAATAAAAGTGAATCTGGCACTTTGGTCACCCAATTAAGGGGAGAGCATAAGCCTAATCACCACAAACACAGCATATAAGTTTGTTATGTTTTAAAAGCCCAAAAAGAAATTTTCTAATCCATGTGAAGGTGTTGCTCCACAAGAATCATGTTGTTCTTTTTAACTTGTACTGTAAAAATGCGGTGACTATCCTAGGATTGATAGATTTGCTTTAAAAAAAACAAGAAAGTGACTATCCTGGGATTGATATATTTTAGAAACTTTGAAGTGACTATCCTAGATTGATCAATTTTAGAAAACTTTGAAATGGCTATCCTAGATTGATCAATTTTAGAAAACTTTGAAGTGACTATCCTAGATTGATGAGTTTTAGTCCAACTGTGAATAAAAAATAGAATCTGGTCGCGGATGCATCGGATCCAGACTGATTTTTACAAAAGCGCTAGAATATTGCACCGAAGCGCTAAGACAGTTACCTGATGCACTAAAACTCGAAAGCGCCAAAACAGGACATCGAAGCGCCAAAGTTTTCCATGGAAGCGCTAAATTACCTAATGCGCTAAAACAATGACCAGAAGCACCAAAGTTGAAAGCGCTGAAACAGTGACTAGAAGCGCTAAAACTTTTAACGAAAGCGCTACAAGAAAAACACGTCAAGAACCTACGTGATACTTTCCAGAAAATTTGCAAAATTGGGAAAAATTGGGGTTAATGCCCCATGGTGGGCGCCAAATTGTAAGTGTGAATAAGTAGACAAGGTTAAAACACTTCCTAATAAGACATTATATCAATGATCAAACAAATTTAACTAATTCAAAACAATAATCAATTGAAAGCGTCATATTGTTCTCTATCCTCAAAGATTTATTAAATCACTATTGCTCTCAGATTGTTAAGCACTATGATTGTTAAAATGACTATCTGAAGAACGAGATGATACTAATGCAATGATATGAAGCTAAAAGACAATACTAGATGATAAATCAATTAAACTAGCATGATATAGACATGCAACAAATAATTGCAGCTATAGGAGGCGGCCATGATTGTGAAAGCTTGATTTCTTGAATCTTGAATACTTGATGCTGCAGAGTAAGAGTGCATAAGTTAGATTATCTGGATCATTTTCTTAGTTCAATGAAGTTGTATTTATAGATTTCCTAGCTGTAGAAATGCACAGGGAAAGCTTTGAGAGGCTTGGATCCAATCTGGAGAATTGAATGGTGAAAGATGGAGGAGATTGAGAGAAAAATGGTGATTGTCCCTACCCATGAAAACACCAAGCAAGAGAAGAGGAAAGATTGATGGAGGAGGATTGAGAGAATATTTTGGAATTTGTCTCCAATTTGTCTCCAAAACTTCCCGTGAAGTTTCAAAGCATTAATTGTGACATATTTTAGACATAGGAAATCTAATTCATTTTTGAGGAAATGTAGATTGGAATATTCCTTATGCTTTATTTCAAATATTTTTGATTTATTTAAATTAGGAAAAGGGAGATAAATAATTTAATAAAATGAACTATAGGATAGTTGTTTATTAAATTAAACAGAAGAATATGGCAATTAATAAATAAAGTGTTTTGATCTTTATTTAATTAATTTAGAATTGATGTGATAGAATAAAATAGGGATTTGATAATTAAATCAAACAAAGTATTTAATTTTGTTTATTTAATTAAGATAAGACTTAGAAGAATTTAAATGTGAACTATATAAATAAATATTTCTATTTATTCGATAGTAGAGGAAATTAGGATAATTAATCAAATAATTTGTATTCAATTAATAGGATGCTCCAGACCAATTTTAGGTGTATACAATTATATATTATATAGTATATATAAATTATATTATATATTAATATGTATGCATAAGGGAAGCTTCAAATCTTATAAAATAAATTATGGATATCCGTTATGAACGGATATCCATTTATGTTTGACTTTTATAAACCAAATAATACATAAAACCAATATTATGTATTATTAATATATAATAAATGTATTATATTAATATATATATAATAAATATATTATATATTAATATATCAGAATATAATATATATTATACTCCCTCCCTCCCTCCCTCTCTCTCCCTCTCTCTCTCTCTCTCCATCTCCCTATCAGGCCTTTCTCTCTTTCTCCCTCCCTCTCTCGCTCTACCTCTCTCTCCCACCCTACCTAGACAACTCTCTCTCAGTACCTCTCTCTCACACTCTCCATCTCCCTCTTTGGTCTCTCTCACTCCCTCTCTCACTGTCTCTCTCTTAAGTCTCTCTCTCTCCCTCCCTCTCCATCCCTCTTTCTCTCACTCTCCATCTCCCTCTCAGGCCTCTCTCTCTCTATCTCACCCTACCTAGACAACTCTCTCTTAGTCCCTCTCTCTCCCTCCCAAACCCCTCTCTTCTCAGGTATCTCTATCTCTCTCTCCCTCCCTCCCTCTCTCCTTCTCTCCCTCCCACCCTCTCTCTCTCTTGGGTCTCTCACACCCTCTATACCTCCCACCCTAAACCCTAAACTCTCTCTTAGTCCCTCTCGAGTCTCTCCCTCCCTCTATCCCTCACACCCCCTCTCTCTCTTAGGTCTCTCCCTTAGGCACCCTACCTAGATAACTCTCTCTCTCTCTCTCAGGTCTCTCTCTCTCTCAAGTCTCTTTCACTCTCCATATCCCTCTCAGGTCTCCCTCTCTCTCTTTATCTCTCAAGTCTCTCTCAGGTCTCTCTCACTCTCCATCTACCTCTTAGGTCTTTCTCATTCTCTCCATCTCCCTCTCAAGTCTCTCTCTCTCTCTCACTCTCCATCTACCACTCAGGTCTTTCTCTCTCTATCTCTCCGGTTTATCCCACTCCTCTCTCTCTCTCTCTCAAGTCTCTTCCTTCGTCTATCTCTCACACCCCCTCTCTCTATCTCACTATATATATAGATTATAATGTAGTATATAATATATACTATGTATTAAATATATTAGATAATATATATTAATATATATTACATAACATTGATATAATATTTAATATTTAATATATACTATATAATATAATAATCTATAATACATAAAATAATAATATAATATATAAAATAATATAATAATATATAATATAATATAATAATATATAATATATAATACATAATATATAATATATTAGTATATTAGTATATATATGTATATTAAATATTATGTATTATAAATAATACAAATAACAGATATCTATTTGAAATAGATATCAATTTAAAATAGATATCCATTTTTTTGACAAAATCAATAGGCTCAGGATTTGGCTTGGGATTTGGTTCGGGATAGCCAAACCTGGAAAGTCAACTCAAAAAACGAGTTTACAAAATTTCCTTAGTTTTCTGAAGTTCACCCTTGTGGCTGATGACTTTTTTTTATCCGAATTTGAAGAAACAAAAAGGGTTTATAGAAAAATTTGTCATCTTTCCACCAATATAAGATACGCCTTATTTTGAATTCAATAAATAATCATTATTGATTTTCTACATACATTATGACTAAAGTCCCGATTGATAGGATGATTGAAAAACTTCTATAACTTTCAAACTATTTCACATTTTTTGAATCTAAAAGATGTGTTGCATTCTATGATTCGCATACTATAGGATAAAAAAAATGGATTTCATAAATTTTTGACCAAGTTATGGTGGTCAGACAAACACGTTTTAATAATTTTGAAATGTTCTAATAAAAAAAATCATAACTAATTATTTACATGCCAAAAAATTATTAAAAAAAACTCGGCACATCCGAGCATGTGTCCTCTACATATATTGAAATTTTCAGAATTTTTTTTAATTCTTTTCTTGTACTTAGGGTAGTCAAACATACACCTACTTTTTATCTTTTTCCTGAAAATTTAGTACCACTGCATTAAAGTTTCATTTTTTTGCAAAATAGATTTACTTTTTTTTTAAAAAGGACTAGTAGCCTAAAAACTACATTCAATTTGCTACAATTTTTGTTCTTACATATTTTTCAAATTATGTTAATAACCTATTCAATTTTTTATGTCAAGTTTCCTAACTTTGTTTTTCTAAAATTTCATTGCAACTTAGGGGCCTAGTTTGGACCCCCATGATCTTGCACTGACCCTGTATTCAAAACTAGCTCTACCCACTTGTTTCCTCATTATATAAATGAAACCCTCATGATTTTTGGATCTATCTTTAGAAAATTCCATATTGTATTTGCATATAATATGAATAATTATATCATAGTGCTCTTTCCCTAATATAGCAAAGTCTAAAAAATAGCTTGAGGAGAAAGAATAATTTTCTCTTTTGACTCTTGAAATGATCATAATTATAAATTTCCATTTTCCGCATAGATTCTAAGAATGGAATTCTTGTTGAGACCCAAATTGAAAACTTATGAGGCATAAAATTTGAAGTAAAAACCCTAATAAAAATGTGTACCTCAAAGAGGTTTTAACAAGTTACTAAAAGAGCTCTCTGTGATTAACTGAGGTCTATGTGCCCGCTCCTTTTTTCAAATTTTTGAGCTTCTACGTATCCTGATGAATTGGCTTGGTGGGGGCCCCATCAGGTCTCCCCCACCCATGCACTCTGCTCATTCCCAAAATTTTGCTTCCTTGCCTTTTCCTTATGGGGGGACTCAAAGTGTGCTTGGTGCTTCACATGTTCCTTTTCATGGGGGTTTGAATGGGTATGCCTGTTCTTCTAGCGGTAAGGGCACTTTGTTAATTGGTGAGAACACTATATCCTATGTGGAAAAGCTTGTTGGTGGAAAGGTTTCGACAAAGGAACCCCAAGTTTCTTTGTCTACTTTTTGCACTGTAGAGGGGGATGAAGAGGATGTCCCAGATGCAATCTTGAATGATGCAATGGAAGGTTTGAAGTTTTCCTTGGTTGGAAAGTTCTTTGTTGGCCATCCTAATATTGACCAAGTACATAAGTGGGCCACTGGCACTTGGAATCTCAAGGGCAGTGTCTCCATAAGTCCTATGCCTAAAGGTCTATTTTAATTTACCTTTATTATCCCTAAGGATATGATTAGGGTTCTCACGGGAGGCCCTTGGGCTTTTGATTGAAGCTTTAAGAATATTTTGTCCCTATGTAAGTGGAAACTAGGTTTTGATGCCTCTGCTAACCTGGGTAAAGTTGCCCCTACTTGGGTTAGGCTACCTGGTTTGCCTTTGGAATTTTGGCACCAAAATGTCTTTAAAGGTATTGTTGATTCATTTGGCACCCTAGTTACGGTGGATAAAGTAACCCTTCTCAATTCTCGACGATTGGTTTATGCTAGAATGTGTGTGAATGTTGTTGTCAACATAGTTCTCCCCACCTATGTGACCTTAAAATCAAAATTTGGAAGATGGGGTCAATCGTTGGAATATAAAAAAGTTGTGGTCTTTTGCCAAGGGTGTAATAAGTTATGTCATTTATAGGATGTTTGTAAAAAATTCCCTCTTGAACCTAAAAATCTTCAACTTGGAGTCCTAGAGAGCTCTCCCTTGAAAAATGTGGCTCCAACAAACCTAATAAAGGAGCCTATTACACCAATTCCTAACTCGGCATTTCTTCTTTATGATAAGGTGATGGCACCTTCTCAAATTTTGAAAGAGGCAGTGGGTCAGACCTTGAATGAGTGTGTTCCCATGGAAAATTCTGAAATTACTCTCTCTAGGGGGGTTGTTGTTGGGTTTAACTCCCCTCCTTCCTTAGAGAAATATCTTGAACCACAAAATAGTAATGAAAAGGTGGATAACCTAAAAAAATTATCACATGGAATGGAAGGAGGTGTTTCTAAAATTTGGGAACAACAAAGTGAACTCCTTGAGGATGTGAGATTGAAAGTTAGATGGAAAATTTGTTGACTCCCTCTCTTGAGCTCCCTATGAAAAACTTGGATTTGGTGGATGTTCATACACCAGAAGATAAGCATGAGATGGAGGGTAAAGACAGAATCAAGAAAATCTTGATGAATTCTTGTTTCCCCTATAAAGAGGGTGGTGTATATGATGAATGGATAAATAAAAAATCAAGGAAAAAGAAGAAACCAGATGTAGGAGGAAATAAAAAAGTGGGAAAACCATAATTAAAAGAGTCAAGGATCAAAGAAACAATATGAGATGTGGCTTCTTGTAAGAAGAGAACTCTTGACTCCTTGGTTGGGAGTAAATCTACAAATAAATAAGGGGAGATTTGCTCCCACTCTTTGTAGTATCAAGGTGATACTTCTTTTCCTTTTTTCTCTTTGATGCGTCAGTTGTCTTGGAATGTGAGGGGACTTAATGGCCCCTATAAACAACATCTGTTAAAAGCGTGTTTGGCTGATGTGAAACCAAATGTCCTCTTAATTCAAGAAACTAAAATGAAAAGAGAAAACTTTGAGAAGGTGATAAAGTGGCTTTGGCCTTGTGCTAGTTTTGAAGTTAGTGATTTTGAGGGTGCCTCGGGGGGATTGCGACTTGTTGGAACCCTTCTAGGCTTGTGGAAGGTTAAATTTCTGCAATAAGAACTGTCTCATAGTTTCTATGAAAGATAATATAACCTCAGTCAAGTGGAATATGGTCAATATTTATGGTCCTAAATCAAGACTAGATAGGCTAGATCTATGGAACCTATTGGAGGGTATCATTATTAATAGAAAGGAAGATTTTTGGATGCTTGGTGGGGATTTTAATTCCCTTTCGTATCCCTCAGAAAAGAGTGGAGGTCTTTCTGATTTCTCAAATAACATGATGGACTTATTAGGTTTTATTAACTCGGTGGGGTTAATGGAAATTCCTCTGAATGGATCTCTTTTTACTTAGACCAATAGGAGATAGGATAGTCATTTAGTCCAGGTTAATTTGGACAAGTTTCTTGTTTCCTCCAATTGGAACATTTTGCATAATCTCATTCTTACTGCTTTCCCTAGAACTGGTTTTGATCATAGTGCTCTCCTTCTGGAGTGGGATGATAAAATGGTTAAAGGAACCTTTCCTTTCAGATATGAAATAATGTGGTCTCTTTATCTAGACTTCAAATCCTTGGTTGAAGAGTGGTGGAAATCTCCTTTTGATGGTACTCCCATGTATAGATTTCTCTCAGAAGCTGAAAATGGTCAAAGAGAAGGTTAAGGGGTGGAATAAGTATTCATTTGGGAACATTTTTACCACAAAAGAAGACTTAAGCTTAAAACTAAAGGAGATTAAAGATCTGATGGAGCTAGGAATGATGGATGAAGAGACCTATAACCAAGAAAAGGGTTCTTAGATCTCAATGGTATAAAATAAATAAAAAGGAAGAAATACTCTAGAAACAAAAATCAAGAATCCAATGGTTGAGGGAAGGGGACATAAATACAAATTTTTTCCACCAATCTACCCTAAAACATAGAGGAAGAAACATGATTATATTTTTAGTTACTTCTAATGGGACAAGACTTGATAGGGAGGACATTGCTAAGGAGGTTGTTTCCTTTTTTTCAATTTTTTTTGAATTGCCAATGGTTGGTAATTCTGAGTTGGATGACTTCCTGCAGGTGATTCCTAATGTTATCATATATTAGGATTTAAAGAAATTTCTAAATCTATTTCTATGAGTG
Source organism: Sequoiadendron giganteum (assembly GCA_007115665.2). Classification (NCBI taxonomy): domain Eukaryota; kingdom Viridiplantae; phylum Streptophyta; class Pinopsida; order Cupressales; family Cupressaceae; genus Sequoiadendron; species Sequoiadendron giganteum. The sequence continues at coordinate 372,114,969 of CM021101.1, read as the reverse complement.
AAGTTAACGAGGTTGTTTTCTCATTTGGTGCTTTTAAAGCGCTAGGGTCGGATGGCTTCCCTCCAAGTTTTTCCCAGGTCTATTGGGATACTGTCTCTTTTGACTTGTTCAATGTGGTTAGGGATTTCTTTAGATCGAGAAGTATTTTAAATCATATGAACACCACTTTTATTGTGCTTATCCCTAAGACTAATGAAGCTTCTTCTATGAATGACTATAGGACTATCAGTTTGTGTAACACCACCTATAAGATCTGCTCTAAGATTATGGTTAATAGACTAAAATTAGTCTTGAATAAAATGATTGTTGTTAATTAGAAAGGGTTTATCCAAGGAAGACAAATATTGGATGCAGCTATTTACACTCATGAGGTTTTACATTATATGGAGCATAGCAAAAAATAGGGTATGGCTTTGAAAATGGATATTTCTAAAGCTTATGATTGAGTCTCTTGGAATTTTCTATTTGATGTTATTGAAAAAAATTGTTTTAAAGGTAAAATTTTCAACTTAATAAAAAACATGTGTCACTACTCCTAAATATTTTATTTTGATTAATGGGGTTCCTCAAGGCTTCTTCTCTTTTGGTTGTAACCTAAGACAAGGAGACCCACTGTTACCTTATTTTTGTCATTGTTGTTGAAGCTTTGGGCTACAATATCTAGAAACAACTTGCAAATAAAGCTTTGAAAGGTTTTTGTGTTGCTTCATCCCTTCCCCCTGCTTCACATCAACAGTTTTTTGATGACACTATCCTCTTGGGGAGGCCTCTATTTTGGAAGCGAAATAATGGAAAGAGATCCTTGATAAATATGCTAAGGTTTTTTTCCAATTTATCATTTACCATAAGAGTAAAATCTATTTTTTCAATACCAGCCAGATTGTTAAGGATAAAGTGATAAATATTTTAGGTTGCCAGGAGGATGATTTGTCTACTACCTATCTGGGATTACCGTTAATCTCAAGAAAACCCAATAGTAAATTATATTGTCGAAAATATTCATAAGAAGCTGGCTGGGTGGAAAGACAAATTGAAAAGTTTGTTTGGGAACGTTCAGCTCTTAAAAGCTTCTTTACAAAACATACCTGTCTATTATCTTTCTCTTTTCAACATTCTTGCCTATATTGCTGAGAAAATTGAAATGATTCAAAGGAGGTTCTTATGGTCAGATGTGGAAGAAAGGAAAATAATGGTGCTTGTTAGATGGGAAATTGTTTGCACTCTGAAGAGGGAAGGAGGTTTGGGTATAAGAAGAATAAAAAGGTTCAATAAAGCTCTTGTGGCTAAAATGGGTTGGTTTCTTCTAGAAGGAGAAAAAGATTGGGTACAGATTCTACAAGCTAAATACTTGGGTAACAAGGATCTTTGTTATTTCCTCAAGAAAAAGGAACTTCCCTATGGTTCTATCTTCTAGAATAACCTGCTAAAGGTGAGAGGCACTCTAACAAAAGGAGAAAATTCAAGAATTGGAAATGGGCTTAGAACTTACTTTTGGGAGGATGCTCGGTCTACCTGTGCTCCTTTGTCAACTAGTGACAACCTCCAGCAAATTAGAATCAGATTGAAGAGAAGCATTATAAAGAAGGTCTCTAATTATTTAAATTGGGAGGGTTTGAGACTAAAATGGATTGACTTCATATGTTTTATTGTTGCCTCCTCAAGAATTCTCTGATCAGATTTACTAAAAGATTCATACCATTTGCAAAGTGGTTTGAGATTCCCATCCTCAACCAAATATTTTTCAACTACTTCCACTAACATACTTGGTTTGTCAGTCTTTTCCTTCTACTTTGCTTGGTCATCTCCACCAGAGGGCTTGCCTTTTTTAACTATTGTTTCCTTGGAGCCTTGATGCCTGATTTCTTTGACTCCTTCATCAGACTCTGTCTCTTCATCCTCAAAGACTGCCACATTGACTCTTTTTATTTTATCTTTCTTCCTCTTTCCATCCTTTTGGGATGTCATCACAGGAGTTGGCTTTGCTACAAGAGCAGATGGGGGTGCAGAACTCCTTGTAGACCTAGTTTTGGCAAAGGGTGCTTCCAAACTAGTTGATTGCATTTTAGCTACTTCAGCTTCTTCCCTTTTCTTTCTGGCTTCTCTTAATTTCTCTGTAGATATTCCCAAGCTTTTTGCAAGTACTTCTACCTCTTTTGGTTACCACAGGTTTCCTGGTCTCATTGTGCACCTGTATGTCCTTTGCATAGGTACCAAACCTCTCTTTTATCAGATCCAAAGGTTTACTTAGTAAGTGTTGTGCATACATATCTAGAATGTTCTCTTCAAATTCATACCCCATAGGCATGATCCAGATTGTTCTAGGATCATCGGCTTCCATCATGCACTGATCAATGTCTACCATGAAATAGATTGTATCCCTATACTTCTCCACAATGGAAGTAGGAATCCTCTCTCTTTCATGCATCATATTTTGAAAAATCTTGAAATATCCCCAGATAGCTACATTCTTTGTTTTGGTGTCTGCAAATTGGTGAAATAGATCTCTGATCTGAGCAGCTACCAGCTTGTCATTTTGTCGATGAACCTTTTTGAATCTCGAAACCTCACCCATAAAATAAAATAATAAGCATAAAAGAAAGTTACCATACTTGAAATATTTTTTCTTATCTTTCTTAATCTTCGCATGATTTTTAATTAGCTGATTCCTCAGCAGTTCATAGAGATCACAGTTTGCATTTTCCTTAACCATCTAGTAGGCGACATAAATGGTTGTACCGGACAAAAATTTGTCTCAACTGGAATGGTAAATCTTGTACCCAATAACCATAGATACAAATTTGACCTCTACATCAACAATGTCATCAATTGTCATTGCCCTTCCATCATATTTAGAACCAGTTGTATCAATGACCGTTTGATTCTTCACTAATTTCATAACAGGTAATCTACTAGAGGAACACAAACCTATAGCAGCACTTATAGCTTCTCTTGTTATCTTGAAAGGTATGTTCAACCACATGAATTCTTTATGAACTCTACTCAAGATATATCAGACCCATTCATTTTCTATGAAGATGGGAAATTTCACAATATGAGTGAATGTCTTCTCTTCTAGGGTTTTGTATTCCAGTTTGACACAGAAATCTTCACCAATTATGTGATTATTATACAAATTCAGCAGTTTTGAGCTTCCTAGTTCTTCAATATTTACGTGAATATAAGCCCTAATAGCTTCTGTGTGTAACACTTCGTGCAACATAGACGAAAATGCTCCTAACGGATTGGTCTCAATAGACTTGTAAGGATGCCATTTGAATTTGGGATGAGGTATGTCCTTGACTTCAACTACCAAAGGAGTGTTCATTTTGACCAAATCACAAATTCACAGAGTTTTCTGATAAATACCTTTTTCGTCATATCAGAATTTTGATTGCCGAATCACTTTTACACTTGATCTTCACCTCAATTTACCAAATTTCTCCTTAGAGCTCTCCAAACTTCTTTTCTTTCAAATGCAATGTGAAAAATGAAGAATAAAAATGTTTTTTTATCACTTGCATACCTAACCCTTTTTTTGCAATAAATGCCTTAACCCTAATTCATCTAGTTACCCTGTTTATGTGGACTGTGATGGACAAATCTTCTTTGGACCTCCAATATGGCATACCATTTCCTCCAATGAGTTCAATAGCATCTGTAGAGAATATATGCACCTCCTATACATATCCATGTCTGGTGTCAATTTTTGGTTAAGGGGTTAAAGGATTTACTTGACAGCTCCCCCTAGGCCAAAGGCCTGAAACTAGTTCCTGGAGGAATTACCAGAAGCAAGTTCTGGTGTTGGCACATTTTCTTCAATAGAGGGAATTTTCTTCACCCATTTATTTTGCATTTGTTGCCTTATCAAATCTGTAGTGACTTTTCCTTTTCCCTTGATATCCTTCTGCATATTTTTCTTTTGATTTACTAGACCTCTTTTGTTCCAACAAAATGTAGCAATGTGACCAAATTTATTGCAGTTATAACACACAACATTTCTCTGTCCAAACCAATTGCTCCACTAACTTCCTTTTGATCTGCACCAGTTAGCAGTATGGCCAAATCTATTGCATGTGTAGCATCTGATATTTCTATGAAATTGATTCATCACATTTTTGCATTCATTTAACTTATGACCAACCTTATGAAAATTAAAGCACTGACCTGAGAAAGATGGACCACTTGATTTCATTCTACTTCTACATTGAGTAGCCATGTGTCTAAATTTATTGCAACTGAAAAAATATCCATTAAATCTCTGAGCATTAGGTTGCCTTACCAGATACCTTCCAACATTGTTCATTTGATTTCCTTGTTTGAATCTCCCTTGTCCATAATTTCTTTGTCCAGATTTTGAACTTTCTCCTTCCTCATATCCAAGACCTCTCTTGTCACCATGAGTCCTCCAACTATTAATCAATTCATCAAGCATGGTTGAGATAGATTTTAATTTCTCCTTGTACTCATTTGCAGCAGCAATTTCATTCATGAGATCATCCATATGTTTTTCAAGTGCCTCTTCATTGTTTTTAGATTATTCCAGTTCATCATCCAATCGATTGCATACTTCATATTTTTCTTTCAGGGACTATGCTAGGTTCTCTTCATTCTTCTTTTTTTCTTCAAGTTCCTTGGTCATTCTCATCACGATTGACTCCATCTCATGATTTAGGGCAGTATTATCTCTGGTAAGCTTTTCACATTCTTCTATCTTTTCCTTCAGGGCCTGACTGATTTGTTCATCTTCAATGCTCTTATTGTAATTCTTCTTAATCTGATCATAGAGTTCCTTTATCTTTTCTCTAGACTTATTGATAGTTTCTTTCAAAGACTCAATGAATTTCTCAGCATCCATGAGATTTTCTTGCAATTTCTAAACTTCAGCCTTTGACTGATCAAGATCATCTAGGGCCACCAAAAGCTATTGTTGAAGACTGCTTGAATCCATTGAAACACTTTCCAAGATCTCCTCAAGTTTTCAGACTTCTTCTGAGGAACTAGCTTTGATAACAATTGTTGGAAACAAGCTACACTAAGAGGGGGGGTGAACCAATGTTGTGCAAAAATTGATTTCATTAACCTTTATCTTCAAAGCATTAGCAGCATTCAACCATAATGCACAAACATGAAGCAAATAAACACAACACCATAACACAAGGATTTTTATATGGAAACCCTATTAGGGTAAAAACCACGGTGGATGGCCAATCCACAATTATGATCTGAGTATACTCAAATGAAGTTTACAATAAGGGGAATGCACTTGCATTCAGGTGCACTGCCTAGAGCTCACTACTCAAAGGGAAGGCTCACTGCCTTACAAAAAGAATCAGATTAAAACCATCTGAGAGTTTGAACAGAGAACAATAGCATCTACATATGCTAGATTACAGTTCCAATTAAGTACAATATTCAATCTTCTATCCTATAGACAAACTCTGCACTTCTGCTATGTTCTGCTCACACTCACAACACATATCCTTTATGCACAAGTGAAACTACATATTATAGCTCTTCTTCTCTGCTCTAATTCATAATTCACATCCACACACACTTCATAGATTATACAAAATGATACGAACGATCTTATATATATATATATATCTGCAACTTAGAATTTAATTACACTATGTCAGCTTGAATAGAACAAAAGAATATTTACATCTGTCAGCTCAATTCATGAATAATATGCAAGGTGTATCCACAACGGTTGGCCACAACTTGGCTATGACCCAAAAAAATATGTACGAACACAAAAATACTTAACTAATTACTTCTCATACATCTGTGACATGATACATTCATGAAGTCAGCTCCAGTATTGATAAAATAGAGAATTAGCCAACCAAATCTACTAACTCGCACAAGAATCGATACCAGCCACTGCGCTTCAATATTAACATAGATAATATACCAAAAATCATTTCCTGATATGCACAACACAAAACAATAACATAAAATCTTCATACGAATCGATGAACACTAAACTACCGGATGCCCTGTTCTTCCTTGTCAATCTTCAATCTATCTGTCTGTATGATCGAATGATGATGTGTGTATCTGATCATCGATTAGGGTTTCCATCAATGACAACATTAAATGATACTAGCAGTGTCTCTTTCCAACAAGAACAATAATAAATAATTCAGTGGAGGCTTACGCTGTTTGGATAGGAATATGTTATCTCAAAGATAATGGCTACACGAAGGTATTTTTGGAGGGTGACTCCAAGTTAATAATTGATTATTTAAACAATAAAGTAGAGGCCCCTTGGGAGATAAAAGATCTTTTGGATGACTACAAAAATATGTTACAATCTTTCCAATGTTGCAAGATATGTCATACCTTTAGGGAAGGCAACAGTGTTGGCAATGCCTTGGGGAATTTTGGCTTTAGGCAGGAAGTGTTAAAATATTGGGATTTTTCCAATTTAGCAAACCAAATTAAGGAATAATTGCTAAGGATATATTGGGGGATTTGATTTATCATGGACATAATGCTAATAATTAAAAATAGTGGCTCACAGTGTCGTCCAGTTGTCAAGTTGGTTGTCATCTTTCTTTGGTGACAATTGGGCAAGATGATAAGATGGATTGGGAGTTATGATATTAAAGGTAATGGTACACCAGATTTGAAAGATTTAAAAAGAAAGGGGTGGAAAGGATAGATTGTTTTGGAAACCTCGTGTGTTAAAACGAAAGATCTTAATGTGGGTATAGGGATCATTATTCACACCTCTAAAAATATTATGTTTGATTTTGGAAAAGACATTTTGACATGTGTTATCGCCGATGTGAAGGAGGGTAATTAAAAAAGAGTAATCATAGCTCATAAAGGTGGCAGAGTTGTCAGTTATCATAATGACAAGATTCAAAAATATTAAATTTGGCTTTGCATTTAGATTGATTATTTTAAACAAATTGCCAGAAGGTTCAAGCCGTTATTCTTGCAAATGAAAAGCCACCAAGCCTCTATCAAAATTGAATTTTTTGAATTACTTTTTGCTACTATCATGAACGAGGAAGGTCGAAGAGATGAGTTTTTACTCCTTCCTAAGAATTATTCTACCAAGGAAAAAACCATGGGAGTCCCTAGAAAGAGAACGAAGTCAAGGAAATATGACTCCCTAAGAAAGAATGCAGAGCTTTGGGGTTTGTTTGAGCGGGTTGGGTTTAACCCTTACTTTGTAGCCATGGAGGGTTACAACGAGAAGCTGAGGTACAAATTTGTGAATGTCTAGAAAGATGGGGAAGTTGAGCTAGGTGGCCTTCATTTTATTGTTGATGCTAAGCTCATAGCCAAAGTGATGAGGCTTGTGTATGAAGGGAAGAAGGTTGCTAAGGTAAGAACTGGCATATATCAAACTTATATTGATAAGTTTTTTGAGGCTAAAGAAAAAGCTCGGAGATTTCAAAATGGTTACTCTAGGATTTTTTTTCCTCCACCGTACCATAATGTTTGCTTCTTTTGTTATGAAATAATTTACGTTGGAAGTTCATTTTCAGTCTATCCATGGTTATCAATTCCCAATTCTAAACCACATCCGACATCTTGAGAAAATTAATTTACCGTTTTTCCTCTTTTCTTCCCTAAGCCAAAGCCTTACCAATGGCGCTAACCCTCCTTTACACCAAGGCTTCATTTGTGTGATATGTAAATATGTCCTTTCTACTTCCTCGCAAAGAAATATTTTCCTAAATTTACTTGAAAACCCTACTCCCAAGAGTTCTATTAAAATCGATCTTATTGAAAGCCGACCCCACTCCCCGACCAAAGACTTTTGCTAAGGCCTCCCCCAATTTTATGGTCCCCTCTTGGTCAGACCTACTTAAAATTACTCCAAAAAAATGTAGTGTTGCTCCCATCGCTCCCGTTGTGAACAAGAAGAGAAAAATGTTGATTTGTGAGTTGGGGGTTGACCCCAACACTATAACGATACCTGATGACAATGATAACAACCTTGAATGTTCCACTATGGTGGGTCGAAGATTGACTCGTCTTACTTTGGCTACGTCGAAGGGGTCTGATAATTGTAAAAAATCAAAAAGTTCAAAAGAAAATAATGTTGAAGGATCTTTGGATAGTAAGGGGAAGAAGGTGGTAAGGGAGGAAAAGGATTCATCATCTAAAGAAGTGTCAGAAAGCCTTGGCGATGGTGGGTCTCCTGAGGAGGAGGAGTTGGGGTTAGAGGAAGTGGAAGACTCTAGCCATGAGGAGGAGGAAGGGGATTCACAACAAGAAGATGGGAAAGATGTTGAAGATGACACTGATATGGCCATTGAAAAAGGAGATGCTACTAATGACCCAGAGGATATGGATATTACTAACCCTAGTAACAATGATTTAAAAGATAACATGTTGGGTTTAGATACTGGTAGAATTCAAAGAGTAGAGGAAAGGATGGAGTTGTTGGGAAAAATGATGGAAAAGGATGATAATGCCAACAGGTTCTAGGCACTTGAAAGTGTGGTGAAGAGTATGTGCAAGGTCATGGATGCGGTCATGAAAAAATTTGTCATGGCCACTATCTCCGGACAAGGAAAAATAAAGAAATAGCAGAGGAAAAAGGTGAATGAAGAGGAGGCCGATTTGTCTGGAAAGATGGAGCTCAAAGATGATTTTGAAGATTCTGTTGAAGACCTGGAGAAGGCATGGAGCCTTATTAAGGATGCTTAATCCTCAGCTCCTATTCCTCTTGCTTTTTGTTACTTGCTTCCAAGAAGTTTTTTTTTCTATTCTATAAGGTGTTTAGTTGGTATAGGCTATAGGTGCATGGACTGTCATATTTCTAGTTTTATTTTTGTTAAGAACTCTGGTTATCGGTTGGATACTCTTTTAAGGTTATGCTTTTATAACCTATTTTTGTGGATGGATATTAAGATGAACTAGTTATATCTCTTAGGGATTATTGATAGGTTTATAATGTTTGATGTGGTGGGTATAGGCTAATGTTTTTTGGTTGATTGGGGTGAGGGGAAGTGGTTCCCTTTCTATTTTTCTTCCTATATTTTGTTGTTTTGTCTAGTTGCTGGTCTCTAGACTGTTGTTCTTCTATAAGGGTCAAGGCCCTTTCCTTGCTTAATCAATAAAAAATAATGTGTACCTCATGTAAAGACTAATGTCCCAATTTAGTTGGATCTTGCTTGAAATCCAAAGAGTTGAGGAACTCAAAAAAATCATGGGACAATCTTAGTCTATCAAATTCTAACCTCTTCAAAATTGAAGTAATAAAATAGTCTTAAATAATTTAATAATAATATCTAGAATTGTGCCTATCCAAATGGGGAGTCCACCATTATACATGTATTTTTCATTCATCTTAGAAACTCAAAATAAGTTAATTGTACATCCAATTTACAATCCCAATTCTCAACCAATACATGCAAATACATGTGGCACAATAGGGAGTACCACCAAAAATATTTATTTTGTGCTTCTTTAGATTCTCTAGGATTTCATGCATATGTAACTTAGCTAGAAAGGTAGAATAGTCAGAAAGAGTGTTCATATGCATGTTCCAAATAAAAAAACTAATAGACTCTTATAAATAAAGTTTGATATATTAATCCCCATGACCTAACACATGCACTAATATGTGTTCTAGAAATAATGATAAGTTGACAACATATCAAGGGGCTCAATTTCCACATCTAGGATTGGCTCTAATTTTTCCTTCTCCTTTATATCTATATTTTGGGAGTCATTTCACCCTATAAATAATATTTTGTATATTCTATTCTATTCACATTACCATTGTGTCTAAGGGAGCTTTGGCATTACGGTCTAAATGAAAGACATTCTATAATAATTCCCTATTTGTAGTGAATATTTTCTACCGTAGGCATCATTAACAATATGAGTTTTAGGGTTATACATTTTGGTTATCCACTTGACCAATTCTAGGCTAATATTTTTTGAACAAATACTTTTTTGAGGTCAAACCTCCAAGTATTACAAAGAAGAATTCAACAACCCAATTTCCAAAAAAATCTACTAAATAATTCACCTCATTCTTCAAATTAATGGAATCACATACCTCCACCATGAAATCCTCAAGTTTATCAATTAGAACCCCTTTTTATATATTTTTTTTAAATATATTCATGGCCCTAAAAGTATTTATATCATCTTGGGTAGACTTTCATTCAAACATCTTCAATTTGTAGGATAGGTTTGATCAACTAGGGCTTTTTATTCAATTAATCAACCACAAATTTAAAACCTATTCATAGTCATTTGATATGATAGAGGGAAAAAATAATGCAACAAGGATAATTGATATTTAATTAAAATAAAATGAATAAAGTACAAAAACTAATGACTCGCCTATTTTTTTAGAGTAAAAGGTATTTCCTAATTATTTATTTATTTAATTATTAGGTTCCTTTTCCTCTAATTACTTAAGCCTACTTAGGTCATGTCCTTTTTATGTCTGATGTCATAGGATGAGGACACATTTCATGACCTTTTTTATCCTCACCTAGGGTTTCTAGGTTAATTATCCTTTTATAAGGATTCTTTATTTTATAATCATTAAGATCCACATTCATAACGATTCATGCTTTTTTGGATCAATAGCTCTTGGTCTACATAGCTTTTATATTCTCTCTTTTTGTGACACGTGTTTGATTGCAGGTGATCCTTGGGAGATGTGGAGTTAATTTTTCACAACTTCATCATATCTATTATTTACACATGTAAAAATTAAACAATCCATTTCTACAAATTATTTGGCTAATTGAGGCAATTGATTTCTATGTGACACTATATTTTCTTTGAGCATGCCACTTTCTTGTTTGCAAGAAAATTACATAATCTTAGGGCATAACAATCAATCTATTGAAATAAATTCCTTTTGACTTGGCATATATAGGAAACATAAATCATGTAGGTAACTCATCAATAGAGTCACTTGTGTGTGTTTGTTTCCTTGGATATGTTCATTTAGGTTAAATAATTTAAATATTTTTTAACAATGATCATTTATCACTTTTCACTTCCATGATTAATGACAATATGCCACCATATTGAGTCAATATTTAATTGAAATAGTAACACATTGTAGTAGAAGGATTATGACTTAGTTCTCTAATTGGTTTTGTGTAGATCCCAAAATTTAATAAAAAAAATTATGCACTTAAGAATAAATTAAAAAATTGTAAGGCCTATTTAATAAATATTTTGAGAGGATTGGGCCATGAGAGTGGAAAATTCTAAAATATAAATTCCATATGGAGATAAAATATTAGTTTCACTCTATTGATTGTACAAGATTGGTGAGCTTAGTGTAAAGAGAATATTCTTAGCACAAGTAATGATATGTTGCCAAATGGATCTAAAGGACTAGTGTTTTGTATCGAGGCTTACAAGGTACTGACACAACATTCAAAGTTGAGATGCACCAACCAATAAAAATTTTGGACATGACTTAAGAACAACAATAGACATGTTTCACTATGTCATTTGGCATTCACCTACTTGATTAATGCATGGGTCCCACCATAACAAGGTGCTTGAGATAATCTAAAACTAATTTGCACCAACATGCTCAGATAGGCTATTATAGGTAAAAAAATACTTGGCACAAAGAGAAACATGAGCGTAATCTATTTTCATGCACTTGATTGATTGGTTAGTAGGATTCATTAACTACAAATAGCTAATTTTGATAAATACTACAATAAGTAGTAGGGGTTAAATAACGAGGGGGGAGGCTTATATGACTAGAGTCAAAGGGGAAGCACTTGGGTTATAATGTGTTGAGTTGCAATAACTAGGAATTAAAAGGCCTGGCTCAAGCCTATAGTTGGATAAACGATAAGAATTTAAGATTTTTGACACAACCGTGTGCAAAAAGGAAGAATAAAATTATCCTTTGCACTAATTTTAACCATTTTAGACTAAGGTAAATTAACCACTAGGTTTGAAATAGAAATCAATAGGTATTGATCAAGTTGGGATGGTAATATTAGATGAAAGGTAACATAATTTTTGAAAATTTGCATAATTCCAATATGGTACTTGAGCCATGTCCTCTATCTCACTAGGTGAAGTTAGAAACTATTCTACTAATAACTTAGTTCTCAAACATGCAATGGTCTACAAGCTATCATTTTAAATATTTCCAACACAAATTTTATATACTTACTCTAGCCCAACCAAAGAATTATACTTTCTCTATATTTTTTTTATCTCTAGACCTAAGATATATCTAGCAACCCCTAACTCCTTCAACTCAAACTATGTCAAAATTTGAGAATTAAAATAATTAATCACAACCTTACTATTACCAAAAATGAAATATCATCATAAAACAATACCATAACAAGGAATTGATCACCATCCATCTTATAATAAATAAAATAATCATATTCAGATTTTAGAAATCCAAACTCAAAACAAAGGTATCAAAATTTTGGTACCACATCCTATGAGACTATTTGAGACCATTCAAATATTCCTTCAACTTATAAACCAAATGTTATTTACCTTTTTCCAGGTAGTGCTCTAATTGTCTCATGTAGATATCTTCCTCTCAATAACCATTAAGAAATTTTTTCTTTGCATCCATCTTCTCAATCTCAAGATCAAAGGTTGTTATGATAGATAATAAGAATTGAATGGATGTAAACTTAGCAACTAGATAAAAAATATCACCATAATCAATTCCCTCATCTTAGGAATATCCTTTTTTAACTATTCTTTCCTTTTACATCTCAACAATACCAACTAAATGGATATTTCTTTTTAACACCCATTTGAAACCAATGAGTTTTTTATTTTAGGAAAAGGTACTAGGTCTCATGTATTATTTTCTTCAATGTAACCACCTCATCATCCATATTCACTCTCCAAGACTCAAATTCATCCATACCAATGACCTCATTCAAATTTATAGGACCATCTATTCTATTAATCAAAGAAAAAATGCATCTCTAATTAGCAAGAGTATATATTTGGTTGGTGTCTCTGTCGAGTGGACCTCCTCAGGACTTGAGCTGTAGATTATAGCTCCTCTTTAGAACTATCTAAACTATGTAATCTCTCCTCCTTCATGTCCTACATGAGCTTATAGTTCAGCCTTCTCAGTATTTGGGGTTAGTGGAAATGCATCTTTCTTTTCATCTTATTTTAGCTATAATACTATGGAAAAAGGTTTAGTTTCTTTAAAAATAAAACTTTTTCTATACAAAAATATCTCAACCAAAAGACCCTAAATTTGTACCATTTCACACTAACACCATAGTTTATGAAGATGAATTTTACCACCTTGTTATCTAATTTGGACCCTTCTCTTGAGGCACATGTGTATGTGTCTCACAACTAAAAACTTGAATATGCTATAATGAAGGGGGTTTTCTAATCTGCACCTGAAGGGGACCTATTAATGAGGTAATAAGTTGCAGCTTCATATTATTTTTAGAATTTATATTCCAAGATACCTCCACTAAGCATAATCCTATTCATCTCTATTTGTGTCCTATTTCATTCTTTCTTTGAATCTATTCTATATAGGGTTATATGAAATTGTCTTATATCTCTATAATATAATCCTTATACAATCTATCAAAGTTTTTGAACAAAAATCACTACCATTAAATCAGTCCTCAAAATATTAATTTCCCCTTCAATTTTATTTTCTACAGGAGCTTAAAACTATTTAAAATGACTTAATACTTTAGATTTACTTTTAAGGAAATATACATGTGTCCTTTTAGAATAGTCATGTATGAAAGATACATAATAAAAAGACTTTTAATATAAAGGAACATTATTAGGACTAAAAACATCATAATGTATCAATTCCAACACCCCAAAATATTTATGAGAACTAGAGTAAAAATAAACACAATTATATTTCCCATACACATAATGCTCATGGAAATTAAATTGAAGAGCAAAATAATTTGACCACTCAAAAAAAAATTATTTTAGAGGTCTGTAGACCCTTCTCACCTTTAAGACTTGTTATTGGGTGTCGTAAAATTATCTTATCTATAGGTAGTTTGGTCTATAAAATAAGAGTATCCTTAGGTACCCAAAAATAAAAACCGTTAAAAGTAGATGCAATACTCCTCTTTGCTACTAGTTCTAGTGGTGAAGGTTTAGATTCCAAATTTCTTCACTAAAAGAAATTTATTGAAATAAATTGTGCATACATCTAGCTAAAATATAGTTCCCACATGAACACCCTTAGGGATCACCATAGCTCCTCACACCATATTACACCCTACATTAGAAAAAATAACTTATACACCCCATAATTAATCTCACTTACAAAAAGTAGGCTTTATTTTAAACTAGGTATATGTATTACACCATGTATCCTCTATCAAGGAATAAAAACAAGACTCTTTCGTGGACAACAATATTTAAGTGGGATTCATCTTCAAGTTACACCTTCCTACCATCATATTCTTGATATTTTAAAAACTACCCTAATGTGAAGTCATGTGGAAGGAAGCATTGAAGTCTACTAGCCATGTACCCTTTGATAAATGAATGTTTTTAAGTCCATAGTAAAGGAATCACTATCATTTTGGAAATAATTTTTAGACCTGACATCATTTGAATCATTCTTCTTTTTCTTTTTCTCCTTCTTATAGTCTCTTATGAAATGTGTAATCTTTTTGTAGTTCCAACATTGTGCCTTATTCTTGTTAGTATATTTGGACCTCCCATAATATTTAGATCTAAACTTATCTTTTCTTGTACATATTTTTTCCTTTATCTTTAATTGTTCCATGAATAGATAGGGCCTTCTTGGCTGATTCAATTTTGTTTGAATCTCCTCTAAAATTAATGATGCAAATACCTCATACATTTTGAATTTAGAGGATAATCCTAACTACAATTACCAAGTATTCCCACAAGTCAAGGAAGGAGCATAAAAAACTCATGAAATGATCCTCCTCCTCCATCTTCACTCCAACATAGTGAAAATAGGTCACAACCATAATGAAATCATTTAGGTGCTCAACCACAAAAAACTCTTTTGTATTGATTGTTTACAAATTATTCCTCAAGAAAAAAAATTTAACCAAGGATTTAGCTTGGTAAAAATATCCCTAATTTCACAGGGTTATTTTGATGGATTATTCACTTAAATTCAACAACACTAAATTAGCTAAATAGAGTCTAATAAATCCATTTTCTTTCTATACAATATGTACCAATATTCTTGATTCAACTCAAATAGTTTAGATCTAGAAACTATAGCCTATATAACTCTATCCACATGTATATCTTCTATATTGACATTCCAAATCTCAAATTTTGTACCCCAAAAATTATCCATCTCTATTCTTGATGTGCTTTCCATTTCTTGTAATAATATCTCCTTCTATGCAAGATCTCACTCAATTTAAGATTAGTAAAAAAATCATTATCCTTAACACGTTTAATCTAAGGTGATTAGGCTCTAATACCAAAAAAAAAAAAGTACATGAAAATGCTTCCTAAGCTAATATTTAAGCAAAGACTTATATGTAAAAAATAAATGATCTTTTTAAGTATAGAAGATAATGCACAACAAACATATACCATAATACATGCTTATGTGGTGAAAATCCCACTCCAAACACAAATCAATTGAATTATTAGCATCATATGTTACAATACAATCTCATGGACATACCCTTATAGGAGAATCACCAACATACAACTCTAGAGTAATTTTGGTAGCATAACAGTACCTACAAATCAACTATGGATACTCTACAATCCATCCCAATCACCCAATTTATAGGAAAATATCAAAACACAAATAAAGAATTATTTTCAAAACATGTACTAGATACATGGGCCCAAAAGTGGCACCTAAAATGGTATAAATTCCAAAGCCCAAGTTGATCATAGTCTTCTATGCCATTTTTAGAAGATGCTCTTACACTTATCATAACTTGCCATAGAATATGTAAAATGTAACTCTTCAATTTGAACAACCATTTTGGAATCTTCAAACTTATTCAAAGATTCCTTATGATCCAATAGAGGTCCAAAAGCACCGAGATGGAATTTCATGGCCAAATCTAGGAAATATTGAAAAAGAATTATTTTATGCATTTTAGTAATCTACATTTTTGGAATCCTTTGGAGCATTTCCAGCCTTTAGATCATCTAGGAGATTATGATATATTCTAATAATACCTCCTTACATATATATATTTATGAATTTTTGAGTTCTTTCCAATGCATCCAAGAACTTCAATCTATAATAAGTGGGCTAGGGGTTATGAACCACCCAGTTGGGGTACAAAAAACACATAGTTTTTAATAATAAATAAATCAAAATACTAGTAGCTTTTAATAATAAATAAATCAAAACATTAGTATTGAAGGTTGAGACACCTTTCCCAATAGTTAATAATGTATCCACCATCTTATTTCTCTGTAGCTTAGGGTATTCTTGGATTTGCATAGGTATCTGTTACAACTGATGATATCAATATGGTGGGGTGGTGGGTATCCTCCTCTAGTTCCCTTTTTGAAGATCTCTTAGGAGCTTGAAGGGTTCCTAGTTTAGTACTTGATTAGTTTATGTTTATTCCTTGTACTTAATTAAATTTTGTAATCATGTAATAAATGTAATTGAACTTGTGTTTGATATACAAATATGTCCATCCTTTTGTTCGTTAGATGTAGGCTTGAATTTGTACCAGTTATTATATAATGGAAAATGAAAAAAAGTTATGTAAGTGGGAAATTTCATTTGATCAAAGTAAAATTCATGTTATCCCATTTGTGAAATATGTGCAATCGAGAATTTTTAAATGATACACAAGATTCTTAGAATGTATAAAACTTAATGGTGTTTTTGATTTAAACTTAGACTTAATTGGTTAAAGTTACACATGGAAACATGATTTAGGTCTTTGTCTTTTTTAGCTTTATCATGTCTTAGTACATGGTATTTTTAATCTTTGTGATTGTTTCCTATTTTAAATAAATTTTGGGGGATGGTTAAGTTATCTTTCCATTATGGTAACCTTTGAACATGTTCAAGTTGAACTTGCAGCTAATTGAGACCTTGTTATTCATTTTGGGAATATTCATTGCTTCAAATAGTTCTATTAATAGGGTTAATTAAAAAAATACAAGGGTGAATTAAAAATAACTTGGTCAATATGGAATAGTAATAGGGATGATTTTCAAAAGACAAAGGTGATTTAAAAATAAAATAATCAATTTAGAATAGTAATACGGTGATTTTGTCCCTTAGAGGTGATTTAGACTAGTAGTGGGGGAAATTTTGTCCTTTATGGGTGATTTGTACTAGTAATGGGGGTCATTTGGAAATATTGAGCTGTTGCCAAAGGTTTTTAGAAAATATTCCTAAAAGATAATTAACCCTTAGGATCTACCTTCCATTCTCATCAACTTAATTTCATGTTTTTCCATCTCCTCTTGTACCTTTTGTTGATTATGTAGTGCATATATTGCTTTGTGTGTGTTTATTTGGTCTCTTATATGAGATCTAGTTGAGCAATCATTTCTCCCTTGCAACCAATCACTCATGAATTGTTGAGAGAATTCTTTAATGATGTGAATTCATTCTTTTGGGTCATGTGTGTGTTTTCTTTTCTTCTTGTATTTGAGAAGGGTGAAGTTTATTATGGGCTTTATTTATTTCCATTTTGTTGGATAAATCAAATAACTCACATGAGATTGAATCTAAATAGCAAGAAAAAATACCTTCTAGGTGAGAGATGTAATATAAATGACCACTATATTGTGAAAAATAATAAATACAAAATGATAGAGTATAATGAGATGACCTAAAATTATATAGGAAAGCATAAAAACCTAGATGAAACCTTAGGAAAAACTAAAGATCATGTAAAGTTTCTTAATCCTATGATATAATACATAAAAAATAAATGACCTAAGTAATCTTAGCTAACAAGGTTTGAATAGTTTCTAAAGTGAAACTAGCTAGGTAATATAACCTATCCATACCAACACTCGCCTTAAGTGAAACTTAGGGAGAATGATAAAACATACATAGGTACAAGGATGGATCCTAGCTACAAGGCCATATTAGGTACCAATGTATACATAATTTTTCACAAGTAGAGTAAAGGAGAAAAAACCCTCCAAAAGAGAGAAACATGAAAAAGTGAAGGAGGACTCAATATGATCCCCCAAGGATTAATTCTATCACAAGATATAAAAGATGTCCCCCATAGGAGAGAAAACATGTGAAGGAATAAGAAGCCTCCAAAATTTATTCCAAAAAGAGTAGGAACATGAAGAACACCACTGAAGCATGAATAAGATGCAAGCAACTACCAAAAAAAGACTACTATAGTGTTAAAATTAGAGAAGCTCCTCTAAACTAGGATGAAGATAATGATCAAAGAGACAAATTTGCATGAGTGACCCAAATGACACTACTCAAATAATGATTAAATGGTTGAACAAGAAAACAATATGATAGTTGAAGATATAGGTGGCACATTAATCTACATGAGTAACTCTAATGACGATACTCAACCAATGAACATATAATCTAAAATATATATATAGGTGCTAGTATCCTCAAGAATATTGATCAATTGAGGATGTAAGGTCACCTCCATAACTAGGAATACACGAGTGTCTATATGGTATGTTTTCCATCTCATCAAAATGCACAAGTAACTAGAATTTACATATGCATAGTATATAGGGACACAAACAAGATACATATCTCATTCCAAAGAAAAACCAAGGAAACATCAACACCAATAGCATTATACCCTATAATAATAAAAAGAGAGAGGTATGAATTGTCCAACAAAGGTGTGTATCATAATTTAGTGCAAGAAAGAGAAGAAACAACATTAAAAGATGCATAAGATAGTACTTGCAACTAAAAATGGCATGCAAATATAAGGCACAATTTCATGAAGCTAGATAAAGTTATGATTGAAAATAATAAGGTACACACAATAAACCTCCCATGACACTTTATAGATTAGTGTGATTAAAATAATGACACATGTTCCTTACTTCAAATAGTATGTTCTAGCAACAAGGGCTATTTGCAAATAACCTAGGTGATTTGATCCCTTAAGGGTGATTTGTACTATAATAGGGTGATTTGGAAATAGTGAGTTGCTACTAAGGTTTTTTTTTTTAAATCATAAAATGGAATTGACCCTTGTGGTTTACCTTCCATTCTCTTCCATTTATTTTTATTTTTTTCCATTTTCTCTTATATCTTTTGTTGCTTCTATAATGTATTTTTTCTCTTGTGTGTGTTTGGTCTATCTCTCATGAGATGTAGGTAAGTAGCCATACCTCCCTTGTTATGTGCCACTCATGGTTTGTTGAGAAAATTTTTTGGTGATATAAATTCATTATTTTAGGTTATGTGCATATTTTATTGTAGGATTGTACGTGAGAAGGGTGAAATTTAGTATGATATTTAGTTCTTTTCATTATTTTTGACCTTTGTGATGTTAGTGGTGCACTCTATCCTCAATTATGAGGAAACTCTATCTCCTTTGTATTTTATCATTTTCATGTCAAACATGGTGATGTTTTGAAGTCTTGTGCTATCATTATTCTATATTTGTGGTGGTTAACCTTGTTTTTGGATTGTGATGTTCTATGTTGGCAACATCATTGTGCAAGTGTGAGTTTTACATGTGTATGTGATAATTGTAATACAAAACAATTGTCGGTTCATCTATTTATTTGTTAATTTCCTAATGCAAATTTTGGGGAATTACATAACAAGACTTGTTTGTAAGACTTATTTCACAATTTCTCTTTGTTAAGTTTGGAATATAAACCTTATTTCACATGTGTATATCTTTAAGCCTTTTTTTATATATAGATGTGTAGTTTTTAGTAGTAACATAAGAAATTATAGCTACCTCATTTATATTGTACTTTTGTGTTATGTTTGAATGAATATTTACCTTCTACATTAATATTAATGTGTTTATTTTGATATCTATAGATTATTCATTCATCTCTCTCATTTCATTCTAGTGATAGCTAGAGAATAACTTAATATTGACACATCAAAATTTGATAGATTAGGATTTATTTTCATGTACTTCTCCCTTTTCCCCTTTCTTTAGCAAGTGATCAATGAGATCCAATTAAAAATATTACAAGGAGTTAGCCTTTAAAATTTTGGAGCTCATCTTGTAAGTCAAGTACCATATTCACAAAACTTCCCATTATTGCACTCTACTCATGGCATTAGTATACAATACATCTAAAATAAGCATCAAATGACTATAACATTTAGGTGACAATAGTAGTTAAATATTAATATTTCAAATGTAAATAAAAAAATTACATCACACACACACACACACACAAAGATGCAACAAATCTACATTGTGGAGAAACCCTCAAGTAGGTAGAAAAATCAAGGAACAATGAACTATCTCCTCATGACACTAATTCATAGTCATACATTTTTACAGGAACTCAATCGGACTTATGTTCATTTGTAGACTATCCTTAAATGGTTCATGACCTACAACCCTACTTGAGATAATATAAAATTAAGGATAATACCTCTAACTTAATATTTTTTATCCACTTATAGTAGTCCATAATTTGTTGCATCAATCCCAAAAATAGTATGTAACCTATGATAAAATGGGAGACTCAAAGGAACGTTCATCCACACTTGCAACAACATGTTCTAGCTTCCATCAACACCCTCTCTACCAACTATTCTCAAGTAATCACTCAACTTTATTGCTTCAACTCTTTGTCAACCAACCAACTCCATATAGTCCTAGCAATCTCTGTCACTTGTAACATAGCTTGAATAGTCATAATTTTCCTCTACCTGCTCCCTATAATAAAGATTTATTTTTTTCTTATGCTTCCCCTAGTTCTAATAATCTATTAGTATAGTCCAACAAAAAATCCATGTATGGCTCTTACTATTAGCCAACCTCTCAACTCTAGCTAACACTCATGTGCATCTTTCACATGGCTCCAACAATCTACCAACCAACAATATGGGTCTATTAATTTTCCACTCTTGTCTCCTTCAATATCTCTCTAAATAGTGTGTAACTTTGAGAAATAATAATATTTCTTAGCCAAGAGGAATCAACTCCATTCAGCTATTATTCAAAAAATACTCACTTTGTTGTCTCTTTACCTTTCAAGAACCAACTGTGACATAGGGCATGTGAAATTCCATGATTAAAATAACTATTTCCACCACATCATATGTAAATTATCACCTACAATGGGATCATCGATATCATGTAGGTCCACAAACATACTTATTTCGAAAAGGGAATAATTTTTTATCACCAATAATCATAATTGGAATACCCAAGGAAATGAAAAATAGTTGTCTATGTTTCTAAAACACTAAAAAATTGTCCCTTATGATGAACAACCACCAAGAATTATTTTTATTTCCCTAAAATTTCCCAACATATGATAAAAATAAATATGATCCCTTTACAAAGTCAAATGACCACCACAAAGAAATAAAAGTGCCTTCTCAAATTCATGTTATTGTGTAACAACTAATAATAGTTACACAACAACTACAAACTCTTGTACAACTACTTATTGTTGTACAACAACTAACATAAGTTGTGTATTAACTATAATTATGTTACACAACTAAAATATTGTGTAATAACTAATTTATGTTACACAACAACTATTGAAAGTGATTTAAAGGGGAACCTTCTAGATCCAAACTTTTTTTTTTATTAAGAGCACATGGGTTGGAATGGAAAAATGGAAGAATGGATTATGAGAGTTGGTTGAGAAATATTTTATGAAGGAATAATGAGTTATTTTGGATATGTGAATTAGGGGTGAGAAAAGGGTGATAATAAGAGGAATGTGAGATGAATGTGGTTGATGGAGGGTTAGGAATGCCATGGGAGTAGAAGTGGAGGAAGTAGTATTTGGATGAAAAAATGTGTGATGAAGGAGCATCCTTGACCTTTGTGGAAATCATTTGTCAATCATGTTAACATTTGACGAGATTTGGCTGAATAAAATATTGTAAATTGGTTTTTTTGACGCCTAAAATTGCTACGTGAACAACCTTATGGGAAACTCGGTAAATGGGGGACCAATTGCACTAAATTGAGTAACCTCCGGGGTTTTTAAAGAAAGTTGGCTCTTCTGTAATTGGGGGGTTTGGAAAGGGAAAAGGAAGCAGGATATAAAAATAAAAACTAGTCTAAGGCGATGCACCAAGATGTAATTGTTTAGGCACGGGAAACCTTCCTTTCAGATATGGTTTGAGGGCATGTTCAGCAATCTTCCATGTTTGAGAATAATAAAAAACAACGAGATAATAATCTTAAGAAATTAATCAAATGATAGTGTAACTTCCGCATACATTTACTGGACAAGAAGAGTCTGAGACATGATCCAAATAGTAAATTTCTATTGAATTCATAAAAGTTGTAGATAAACTACTTAGTACAACAAAATAGCATAGTATAATGTCCTATTTTATCTAAGAAACAGAGAGGCTGAACAATTGGCACAGTCTATTAGTCTTAATATAATAAATAGAAACAATACAGAGGCCTGGAGCTTTTCAATCTTTTTCTATAATTTTTGAGCCATTTCATAGAGCATTGCAGCAGTATATATAGACTTTTCCCATCGCCTCAAATCCATCACCTGAATAGACCCCTCAGGCACACGTCGTCCTCCCATTGGATGAATCAAATACAAATCACAATAGAAAGATATTCAGTTTCCTCGAACTGAGTGCGCTTGCAACAATGATGAATGTGGTCCCGAAGGTGAAGCAACAACAATCTCAGAAGGACACGTGTCTAACCACTTAAAGAGTTGGTTAGAACATGTGTCGAAGCGACAGAGCCTCCTCTTGAACTTTCGCTCTCCTACCATCAAAACTTCCATGGAGGTGACACATGGAGAAGCGGTGGGGGTTTATATCCATCCTTCATTTCCTTGGGATGCAATCCCTATGAGGATGACATGTGGAACGGTGTCGGCCGGAGCTTCCATCAGTGGGGCTCGCCAAAAGGCGTTTGAGAGTTTATGCAATGTGGCACACGGACGAGGCTCAGAGAGGAAACAATGGGTAGAAACATTTCAAAAGATCATGCTGCCAACATGTGGTGAGGGGATGAAAGTGTCACCAAAAGGAGCTTGGGGAATTAAGAAATGCAATGCACGTGGCCAAGGATTTTGCAAATCCGAATACAAATTAACCCGAAGGGAGCTTCGTGAATTATTTAATCCACAACTTTTGGCGACTATCAAGGGCATTTCATCTGCAGAATGAGGACCCAAAATCCTGGTTCACAGACCAAAGCCTTCTCCATCGAGAAAACATTAGAGCTTTTAAATGGTGGTCTGTAGAGGCAACCATTCAGCCTCGGATGGTGTCAATAACGCACGCAGATTCTCTTTCACCTCATGTAGATCGATGATCTCTTTGAAAGGTAGCTCCATGGAAGTCCCAGATCCGGACTCAAACTAGAAAAGAAGTTGCACAACTAGATGAATAACGCCTTTAATGTTTGTTGTCGTGGGAGGATGGTTGAATGATTGGAAAGAAGGTAGATCCTATTGTCTCTCCTTGATTCTTGATGTGATATGCTCCGTTGTGCCCACTGAATTATCTGAGAGGAATGGAGAAGGCAAACCCAACTGAGTCAAGTGTGAAAATTGCACCTGCAGATTATTCATTGTGATACTCAGGGATGCCAAAAAAATCTTGGCCTGGAGGATCATTGCATAGTAATAGATGAATTATTTTTCCTTCTTGGCAGCTAACCTTCAATCCACAATCCCCGCTCTTGTTAATTCTGCATCAGTTACCTTGTACAATTTTCCCAGCAATTGCTCGGCCTCGGGAACCCTCTCAACAATGGACTGTAAAATGTGCTTAATTGTCCTGCACACTTCCTTGCTTAAACTTGTTGCATCCACCATGAATTAGAGCACTGGCTATAGGGACAAACAAGGGGACTTGACCTTCTCCCAATAGGATACATATAGCTGCTAAGCCACCAAATGGGAATCTGATTGAGGAATAGGGGGCTGCGAGGGAATTTTTGAAAGGCTCATCTCAACTTCTTTTGACCTGATCTCCTCCATCAGTTCATTAATAGTTTTGTTTGATGCACTGAGTCATTCTTGTAGAGTTGTTAGTTTTGTGCCTTTGCTCCTCAGCAGCTCCTCTGTTTGACCTTGGGAACCTGATTCCATCGCCAATGACACCTTCAACCCTTCAATCTCTTTTTCTAATTGACCCCATTGGCTTTGAAATTCCTGATTCTTTTCCTATGCTTCCCTTTCCATCTAAGATATTCGGGCTTGAAGCTCATGGTTCTTCTACTATAAATTGGAAACCAAGTTGGGATATTGGGATTGGAGCCTCGCAAGCTCCTCTTTGATTTTATGCACTTGTTGAGACAAGTGTGAAAACTCATCTTCTTTTCTCTTCTCCTTCTTCTGAAGGATATCCACCTGTTCCTTGACATTCTGGAGCCCCTCCTCTCTTTTCTTCAGCTGCTAAATATTTTTCAAAAAGTTGGTTGTCACAACTCTTTGGGTCTCCTCCATCAGCTCAACCTTGTCTTATGGTCGGGTTGCGTTCAGATCAAGCCCTATAGCATGGATCCTATAGTCTTCAGGTTGCATCCCCCCCTAAGCTTTGATGACATTGGGTGTCATAGTTGTGAATGTTATTGACCCCTGGTGCTCATTGTAAAGGGTCTGCACACATGGCTTGGCAGGTTTTGCAACATCCTTTTCTTTCCTTTATTGAATTCTTAGGGCCTATGATGTCTTAGTCATAGTATTTTGTGCAAAAAAAATTATTGGTGATCTAATCTGTCCATCGGAAAAGGGTGCACTAAGAGGGAGAGAAAAACGGAATGAGACCATGGAAGACTCGGATGA
Source organism: Sequoiadendron giganteum (assembly GCA_007115665.2). Lineage (NCBI taxonomy): Eukaryota > Viridiplantae > Streptophyta > Pinopsida > Cupressales > Cupressaceae > Sequoiadendron > Sequoiadendron giganteum. The sequence continues at coordinate 372,090,081 of CM021101.1, read as the reverse complement.
TTTTTTCTTTGGTAGATTCACTGTTAATGGGGAGAAAAGGGGAACATTATACCAGGTTTCGGTCCCAGAAGTGGTGAAGGGGCTCATAGGAGATAATGACAATATTGGGGACTCAAAAGTTACCATTTGTTGAGAATTTTGAGAAGGGGTCGACGTGACAAAAGTAAAAGAATTTGCAGTAGAGGGTGCATAATGGGCCCGGACAAAAGATGGCAAGGGTTGTGGTGGAGTAAAATCCACCCGTTCCCCTGCAAAGAAGGGAGCTTGGCAGGAACTTCCTACGGACGTGGAAGCAGAAAATTGAAGGCCAACACGCGAGGTGATCAAGGGGGTGGATGCAGTGGGAAGGACTAAAGACTGAGATGAGAGAGAGGAAGGAGGGAATTGTACCTGAGCTACCGAAGACTCTGACCTGTGACCCATTGTAACAGTCACTCGTGAGCTCTCTCCTTGAGTGACATCGATATGTTTCCTCTTCTGAGGTGGAGAATGTTCTAAGTCTATGACCTCTTCAGACTGTTGAGGCATTCTGGATCACTTAACAGCCCATGATTGTGGCAATTTGACCTTCACACGGGATGTAGTTTCTTATACATTTAGGGAACCTCTGATGTGTTGTTCCTCAACTTCATCATCCTTAATTTCTTCTTCCTCACTTGCTTCCTCTACACTATCATCACTATCATCATGCCCCTTGTTCCAAAGATCATCGATTTTTTCATCCATGTTGGAACCCTAGAATGGGGCATCAAGACATCCAATCTCCTAATGATAGATCTAGAAGGCGACAACCTTCTCTTGACTCCACTCGTACCTTTTGGCTAGTTCATTAAAAAGGGTGGCCGATATTTTGCACTTGTTATCAATCTTGGCTAAAAGGAAATAAAAGGAATGCCATGGTGGACTTTGATCTTCAGTGGGGATATAGGCCAAGTCTACAAGGACCTTCAAGTTTTCTAACTGCGGATTCCATCATTCCTCCTTGTAGGGTTAGGGGTTGTGTTTCACGTTAACCTTTATGTCTGCTAAATCATTGTCAGGATTGTAATCCCATTTATCCTCAATTAATACTAGCAGACCATCTTTCTACTTCCTTTGCATTATAACCCTACCAAAGCTTAAAGGGCATTTGAAGAAGCCATTTTTATTCTTTCCTCCATAGAACATTTTATCAATAAGCGACAACTGCCTAAACACCTCAATGGCCAACACCCTGTCTATGACTTAGAACGGTAGCCAGCAGGGCTCCTCAGTGAAACCATGCAACCTGAAAAATGAAAAATCTTCACTGAGGAACCAATCACAGGGATGAAAAAAACTTTGCATCCATCCCACCTGCTCAACAGAAAAATGATAGCACCCGACCTCTCCATCCACATAAAAATCTTGCAACATTGGAAATAGGAAAAACCCAAAAAATGCATAGTAATCATAGGTTGCGGAAAGGAGAGGGGTGCACATAGAAATTGGCCTACAGGCCCCACTTTCATTGAAGACAAATAAATTCATATGTCTTTGAAAGAAATCAGGGTTTTTTTGTAAGAACATGTGAGCAAGAAAAGATGAGAATCTGAACTCACCCTATGTTTGATATTCCCTGAATTGATCCAGCATCTCTAGACAAATGATCTCCCTGAAGTCATACCAGAATAGGGAATGTTGTATCCTTAACTGAAAACCCAAACCCATTTGAAATTTGTATACCTTATGGGCACTATTCATGTCACAAATGAAAGCCACCATAGAAAAGACATCCTGCAAGTCTTGGTTTAAGGCATTGAGTGCGACCGAAAATTGTAGAGGGCACTTATCATCTTTGTGCCTTTTGTTTCTATGTTTAAAAACTGCAGTGCCTAGTTTCTGGTTCTCCAGAATTTCTCCATGGGATCCACAATGAACTTCTTGTATGCTTTTGCTCCTTGCACTATAGGGATACACAACATATCCCGAACGACATTAGCGCTAATTACTACCCTTAGGTTCTGACCAACTATGATGCCCGTATCTGGGTCAAAATTTTGTGTGCATTAATGAATCAACTCTATGAAATGGTACACCAAGGAAACCATATGTTGTGGGATACCACAGAACCATAGCCTGTATGTTAGAGAGTCCCTGTTTTCTTCCTCTTTAGCCCTTTTCATTCCTTCACAAGTTGCTTCCCTAAGATTCTTAGGGTTTATTTTGAGGTTAGGTTCGTAAATATTATCCCACTCCTCTGCTATCTGGATTTTGTTTCTATGGTTTGTCTTCTCCACGGTCCGTGTATGGGGCCATCTTAGCTTTGCCGAAATCCCTAGTGTGGCATAAGAGACGTCACTAAAAACATTTACCCATGTCGTCGTCTTCATGACGTCAGACAAGCTTACAACTCGACCTTCCTGAGTTGCTGCTCCAAGATTTTGTGCCATTCTTTTTTATGCTTTATCTCTCTCGACCCAACAGCATTCTTCTTTCCTTACAAAAAATACCCTTCTTCAAAACACACCAGTATTGGATGAATGGGACCCAAACTAAAAACACCAATACCAAGGCTTTGCATTGAACACAAATTCAAATGGATTCTTTCTCTTTGTTTGGGTTTGACTCATTCAAGTGCAGTGCATCTTTATCAATTATTTTCATCAACCTAGCTGCTTTGATTCTTCTCGCATCACACTTGGGTTTTTCTTAGCAAACTGTATATTTATTTTAACTCTCAGTGCTTTTCCTTCGCATGCATGTTTCTTTTTCTAAAACTGAAGTTAGAAACCACGATTTCCTTTAGCAATAAATTCGGCATGCAATCGCCAACTCATCTGTTCATATGAAATGAACTCCTATCTCTTGAAAAGATGAATTCATAATGACAATATAGCCACTATGTCCTATAGCGCCATCTCCTAGGAAATTGAGTCGGGAATAAAAAGAGACATGAAATTTTTTGCATGCTTTTTCACTTAATAACCTTTGCCAAATGATTCGGCTAAAAGGTGTAATAATTACACAAAGATATTTGAAGTGATCCTTGGAGGCTGGGAAACATTTATAGTTGGACACCTGGTTCTTGACCATGCAAATTACCACTTGCACCTACAACAAATTTGAGTTGATTAATTATCTCACTGTAATTCGCATGCGGCAATCCTTTGGGTGGGAATTTTGAGTATTCTCAATTAGCTTCATGATTATCGTACGCAACAAATATAACTTGGCAAGAACTCTGAGCTTGAAACTCTGGTGGGTTTCTCGAGTTTACAACTCGATCAATCATTATGCTTATCACACACATTCTACCCCAACTACCTCTATAAATAGACCTAGGGACAACCGCAAAATCCATATTTGGTAATTGGTTTTTTGATAATAGCAATGGATAATCCCATTAGGCTCACTAGCAATATGTCTCAGGTAGCTTTTCTAGGCAATATTTCTAGTCATCGTTTAAAGCGGATGACAAATAATAAACATTCTCTAGCCATTATTGCAATAAAGTGGGTGTTGGGTAGGGATTTCCTAGAATATAGAGATAAGTACAGAGTTAACACTGATGTATGCTCTCACTTCATTTCCTCCTTGCTCAATATTCAGGTGCCAAAGTCGCTTCATTTCCTCCTTGCTCAATATTAAGGTGCCAAAGGAGATGATACTGCAGCTTACCAAAGCGGTTTTTCCCAAGCATTATCTCGGTGAGCTTGGGGAAGTTGTGACAAACGTTGTATATGACCTTGGGCTTCCAACGGCTAGTGACCTTTGATGACATGTTGAGGAGGATGCAGTGGTGCCATGGGTACCATTTCTAAGTGGATTCTGCAAGATGAGTATTGATGAACACTGTCAGAGGGTGTCTCGTGCAAGCCACTTCCCGATGATGTGCTACAATGTAGAGCTCTTCTACAACATGGGGTGGTATACGGACTTCAGGAACCTGGTGTACCCACCACCTCTTACTTTTGTTGTTGATGCTCCTATTGATGTTGATTCAGTTGAAGAATAAATTCCCTTCTCTTCTTTTTTGTATATATATCATAAGCTTATAATATAACTCTTGGCTCAAAAGCCATTTTGGATTGTAAATTTTGGAGTATATAATATCATAAATAATGAAAATATAACTTTTGTTAATATTTTGTCTCCATTTCTTTCTCTTTGACTTTCTGTTGTTCATGGGTTTCACTTAAAATCTCTGCCAAACAAGACACAAAAAGGGAAAATATACATATTCACATATTTACACATGTCAAAGGGTTAATAAAGCTAATTGAATAGTTTTAAGTGAGTTCCATTGATAGGAATTCCTAATGCTTCTTTTTCCATATTTTCTAGTTTGAATGCATTGTATTACTTACATTCGATGATGTGGAAGGGTCCTTCCCACAGACTATCAAACTTACCATGTTGGCCAAGTTTTGTGGCTCTCTCATTGAATTTGAGTACCAAATCTCCACACTTAAGACCCTAGTCAGAGGCCTTTTTGTCGAACCATTTCTTAACCACATGTTGACAGTTGTTCATGGTCGTCAAAGCTTTTCCTCTTTTTTCTTGGACTTCTAATAGCTCAGCTAACTGAACCTCCATGGCTCCATTTTTTTCTACCTCTAAAGACTTTAGCAACTGTAGCACGAGAATCTCCATAGAGATAGGCAATAGTGCCTCCTTCCCATATACTAGTTCGTACAGCGAAATCTTTATGACCTACTTGGGGGTTATGTGGTCTGCCCATAGCGTTGCTTTGAGATTCGAATGACATTCTCTTTGATGCTATGACCTACTCCTTTTGAAGAGTCAAATTGAATTTTTATTAGTCGACTCGGCTAGGAAATTACCTTGTGGGTAATAATTTGAAGAGGTTTTTAAGAATATTCCATGATTGAGTGCGAATTGGCATACCTTCATACCTAGGAAGTCTTTTGCATTGTTAGAGATGATGGTCTTGGGCAGGTCGAACCTTGTTACTAGCTCTTCTAGGAAATTTACAATCTCCACTTCAGTTGAATTCTTCAAAGGCATGGCCTCAATCCACCTAGTTAAATAATCTGTGGTCGTGAGAATCTATCTATGTCCGATGCTAGAAGTGGGATTAATCATTACGATAAAATGCAGGCCCCATTATGCAAAGGGCTCATCAACAACTATTGGGTTTAACGACATGGCCGAATTTTTCCTTCCTACGAAGAATTGGCATTCTTTGCAGGATTTGACTAAGGTGTATGAGTCATTGAACAATGTGGGCCAAAAATATCTCGCACACATGATTTTAATGGTGGTGGTTTTTGCAGAGAAATGTCCGCCTACTGGACTACTATGGAATTGACCTAGATTTTTTTGCGAATGTTCTCAGTTCACACACTGCAGAAGAATACCATTGAAGTTCCTTTTCAAGAGAACTCCTTCAATAAGCACATAACCGCTATTCTGTAATCTATAAAATCTCCTCTTTTGAGAAGGGAGGTTCACCAAATATTTCCCAGTCTGCATGAATCTTATTTTGTCTGTTACCCAGCAGCCTTCGAACTCAGGTTCATTTAACAAAATTAGTTCAGGTTCTTCCTCTTCCATTAGTACTTTGTTGTCTTGCACCATATATTCGCATAACCCTCTTCCTTGCAAAACTTTTGTGGGCCTTACATTGATGTTATATTCCAATATCTTTATTATCTAGTTGGCCCTTTTTTTGTGATTTCTCCTTCCATTATGTACTCATGCACACTGGAATGCACTACAAATATGACCACCTTGCTGCAAGATATAAGGTGCCAAAACTTTTTAAGGCCTTTGACGATGGAAAATGCCTGTCTCTCAACGAAATTGTATTTCTTCTCATAATCCTTTAAGGTCTGGGAGTGGAAAGCTATCGGATTTTCTCCTTTTCCTTCATCATCCTTTTGAGTTAAAACAGTAGCAATGCTAGATCAACTACTGAACACAAACATTATGAAATTCTTTGAGGAGTCTAGGTTTACTAGCACAAGAGATGAAAAAATAGCCTCTTTGACTTTCTCGAAGGCTTCTCTAGATTCTTTTGTCCATCTGAATAATAGATCCTTCTTGAGCATCAGGGTGATTGGCTTAATTAATCTTGCAAAATCCAAAATGAATTCGCTTATAAAATTTACCTTTCCTAGGAAGGATTGAACTCCCTTTTTATTCATTGGAAGGGGAAGTTCCTTGATCGCCTTCACCCGATCTGGATCGATAGCAACACCATCTTTGGACACTACATGTCCCAACAATTTTCCTTGAGGCACTCTGAAGAAGCATTTTTTTAGGTTTAGGGATACCCTGAACTACTGGTATTTCTAAAAAACCATTTCAAGATGATCAAAATGGTCATCTTTTGATTTAGAGAATATTGTAAGATCACCAAATTAGATCAATATGATTTTATTGATCAGTTCTCTAAAGGCAATGTCCATTGTTCACTGGAAGGTAGCTGTCATTTGTCATTTTGTGTTCATTTTGTGTTTTTCTTCTTTGACTCGGATTTGATTGTAACCGGAAAAACCATCTAGTAGAGAAAACATCTCTGAGCCAGCCACCATCTACAAGATAGACTCCATGGAAGGCAAGGGGTAGTGGTCCTTCAAGGATGCTTTTTTTAGGTCCCAAAATTCAAGATAGAGGCGGATATCTCTATTCTTCTTTCAGACTAGAACTAGGTTAGACACCCATGTGTTGTGCTTGATCGGAAAAATAATTCAAGATTGGATCAATTTTCTCAGTTCTTGCACCATAAGCGATTCAATCTTTGGGTTCACCGACCTTTGCTTCTAGCGGATAGCCTTTGCACCTTCTGTCAGCTCTATAGTGTGCAAAATTATTTCAGGATTATATCCCTTGAGGTCATCGTATGACCAAGCCACTACTCCTTTATACTTTTCATAGAAAAGTATGATTCGGTCTTTATCATGCTATGGGACATCTTTCCCGACCTTAAGCTTCCTTCCCTCTTTGATCTAGAGGTTAGGATAATTGCTTTTGTCTGCTACAAACTTCCTCTTTTCATTTCTTGCATCATCACAATTGAATAGGTTTTCGAGAGTGACTAGGCCTTTCAGAATCTTGTTGGACCTCAGTTGAATCATTTGTCCTTCATACACTTCTTCAATTTTTGGTTGGAGTTGATCAGCAAACTCTCTCAAATGTTGGATGAATGAGGTGATGTGTTCATCACTTTCAAACACTTGCCAACTTTGATCATTATCGGGGATTGAGGGTCGGACAATCACTCGCACATAGTGCATGTTCCCAATCAAATCGGAAGCAAGGTCAAATTGGGATCCTATTGTTGCCATGTGATCTATAGCTACATTTTTCTCTCTAGGCACCGCCTGAATATTGAAAGCTTCAAATTCTTCAATGAGGTCCCAAACCCTATGTCTATAAGACCACATGCAAAAATTCTTTGCTGCGGAGATACCTTAGACTTGATTAACTATCAGCTCATAATCTTTGAACACCATTATCTGTTTTACGCCCATTCGCTCTGCAAGGCTTAAACCTTGCATAAGACCTTCATATTCATCTTCATTGTTTGAATAGGTGAATTAAAATTGAAAAGACCTGAGAGTCTCTTCATTGGATGGAGGAATTAAACATATCTCAGCACTTGCACCAACTTTGCACCTTGCTCCATTAAAGTGCAACGTCCACAACTCTGAGGTGTGATTACATTGGGGATCCTTCACAACCTTCAAAATCACTTGATCCTCATCGTAGATCACATAAGTCCCCAATACAGTTGCATGATAATTCCCGAAAGGATCAATGTCAATAAATTCACTCAAGAGGAATTCCTCCTAATCAATTCAATCTCCAATTACTTTCTCATCTTCTAGTAACTCGGTGCAATACATTTCCTCTTTGGTGATAGAGGTATGGGTAGCCTCAAAATTTATCATTGCTCCATCTGCTACATGTTCTGAATGCAATGGTTCAGAAAATAGATTCATCTTGGCCCCATACTTAGTTCTAATAATTAGGTGTGACCAATCTAAGGAAAGGTACCCACCTAGCTTTGTAGTAAATTCCTGGGATAAGCAAAGATCGAACATGGGAGGGACATCAATGATCATAGTATCCTGATTAACCGTGATGCTAGGGCAGGAAAACAAAGTTAGTGGAAGGTTCTTAATGACACTTACAATATCAACCTTATTTCCATCCTATTGCATAACCCCCTTATTTAAAGGTTCATAGCTAAGTCCTAAGGCTTCAGCTAGTTTCTTGGGCATGACCGTAGTGCTAGCACCAGAGTTAATCATAGAATTATACAGCAATTTTTTACCCACAATAAGGGTTAAGAAAAAGGGCTTTGGCTTCGGCTTATCCTTACCTTTTACTGAGGAATCCTCTATGTTATTTGTAAGGACTTTGGCCTGAGGTGATGGATCAACAATCTTTTCCCTGGCTGGTTGCTCTATTGGTTTTGTACTTGTACCCTCTCGTAGAGCTTTCTATAAGATTGACTTCTGCTCTGGAATAGCTAAGATATCCCAAAGGGATACATTAGTAGAGGATTTCTTCAAATTTTCCACCACATTGAATGGTGGCGGAGTTAGAGACTTTTGCACTTTAGGCCTTGTTATAACAATTTCCTTGTGCGGCTGCAGTTGTAGAACAACTATAGAAGAGTTGGGAGTTTGGTCGGGGATGCTTTCGGGCTACGAAGTGATCGATTTTCCCATGAATCTCCTATTTGAGCAATTATTATAATCTAATTACACTTGTGGGGCCTCCGATGTGGATTCCTTGTTTGCAAATACTGCCTTTTCTCCTTCCATCCATGAGAAGAGCGTGTGGTCGGGAGTTATGTCAGTTTCTTGCTCCAAGGACATCCCTTGCATTTGAGCGGTAAGCACCACATTTTCCATTTGTAGAGAGATATTCATAACCTCCTGAACTCGATGCAACGCCTTGGCTTCTTTGTTCTGCCACCTTCTATTGTAAATTTCCACGTGGATAATTTTAGGGCATATGTGCTTCATTGCAAGGGAAGCAGCAGGGGTTGATATCATCAACGAGATTATTTTGCCCTACTACCAACTCTCTATTTGAACTTTGTGGGACATTTGGTAGTGGATTAGGTACCACAACCATCTGATTACTCATTTGAGCCTGTGGACTCATGCGTGAGCCTCCTTGGAACTAGTTCTGCTGGTAGGAAGGTCTTCCGCCTTGATAATTTTAGTAAGCAGGCTTCTGGGGCATGGACTGATTCTTCTTGATGGTAGTTACTTCATTTGAGATACTCCATAGCAATTCCTTGGCATTTCTCATCTCATCCCTTGAAGAATTAGATGTAGAAGCACTATTTTGCGGCATGCTCGGATATACATACATAGATTGAGGAGGAGAAAGCGCACTGACAGAAGCTATCTCTAGGGTGGGAGCTAATAATTCCACAAATATAAGCATTGTGGGCCAAGGCGGTAGCTTTCTGGAATCAATCAAGTTGTTCTTTGTTGTAACGGAAATGTTATACGTGTCTGGCAAGGTGTTCCCACCAAGAGACTAAATCATCATTGAGATGTCGACGTTGATAGATTTCAGGTAAAACATTAATGCCAAATCAGGAGGCAAGCAGATCATGGTTTGGATCCTTTGCCAAGTCGTATGGAGCCTAGCATTGAATTCAATCATGGCCTCTTGAGGGGCCCGCTTGATAGTCACCAGTTGTTGGAATAGCAAGGAACGATCTTCGTTGTTTGAAAACCATTCATAGAAAAGATCTCTGAGTTGGTCTCAGGTACCGATGGTATTGGCTCCCAAAGTGTGGTACCAATCAAGGGCCTTGCCTTTGAAAGAGGCTGCAAGTAGCCTCGGTGCTATATTTGGTCAGTTACACCATGCACTAGACATACGTCTGCCACATCTTGTAGATGTTTGAATGGTGTCTTCAAGCCATCCCCAATGAATTTTAGTACAGCTTTCAAAGTAGAGGCTGGAATAGGGGCCCAAATGGTTGGTGCTACTGGTGCAATGAGAGGACTTCCGGCATCCCATGCCACATAATTTTTGCTAGCTATCGACAACATGGCTGGTGGAGGGGTCAGGACGTTTACCAAATGGTTTCTTGTTCTTATTGTTACTAGCGGTGACACTAGCAGGCCAGGGTTATTTGTAGTTTGGGATCTAGTAACAGGTCTGTGGCTCATACACCCACTTAAGATTTAGACACATTCAATATTGTCCCACCGGGCATTCCAAAAAAATAAATTGTTGACACCTAGAATTGCTAGGCGAACAACCTTATGGGAAACTCGGTAAATGGGGGACCAATTACGCTAAATTGATTAACCTCTGGGGTTTTTTAAGAAAGACGGATCTTCTATAATTGAGGGGTTTGGAAAGGGAAAAGGAAGCAGATATAAAAATAAAAACTAATCTAAAACGATGTGCCAAGATGTAAGTGTTTAGGCACAGGAAACCTTCCATTTGGATACGGTTTGAGGGTATGTTCAACAATCTTCCATGTCTGAGAATAACATAAAACACAAAGATAAAAATCTTAAGCAGTTAATCAAATGGCATAGTATAACTTCTACATATGTATTTACTGAACAAGAAGAGTCTGAGACATGATCTGAATAGTAAATTTCTATTGAAGTCATAAAATTTGTAGATAAACTACTTAATACAACAAAATAGCGCAGTATAATGTCTTGTTTTATCTAAGAAACAGAGAGGTCAAACAATTGGCATAGTTTGTTAGTCTTAATATAATAAACAAAAATAATACAGATTCCTAGAGATTTTTAGTCTTTTTCTGTAATTTTTGAACCATTTCATAGAGCATTGCAGTAGTATATATATACTTTTCCCACCGCCTCGAAGCCACCGCCTGAATAGACCCCTCAAGAATGCATCGTCCTCCCATTGGATGAATATAAGACAAATCGCAACAGAAAGATATTCAGTTTCCTCGAACTGAGCGTGCTTGTAGCAATGATGAATGTGGTCCCGAAGGTGAAGCAGCAGTAATCTCAGAAGGACACGTGTGTCTAACCACTTGAGGAGTTGGTTAGAACATGTTTCGAAGCGACGAAGCCTCCTCTTGAACTTTCACTCTCCTACCATCAAAACTTCCATAGAGGTAACACGTGGAGAAGCGACGGGGGTTTATATCCATCCTTCGTTTCCTTGGGATGCAATCCCCATGAGGATGGCATGTGGCACAGTGTCGATCTGAGCTTCCATCAATTGGGCCCGTAAAGATGTGTTCGAGAGTTTATGCAATGTGGCACAAGGATGGGGCTCAGAGAGGAAACAATGGGGAGAAACATTTCAAAAGCCCATGCTACCAACACATGGCAAGGGGATGAAAGTGCAACCAAAAGGATCTCGTGGCGTTAAGAAATACAGTGCACGCTGCCAAGGCTTTTGCAAAGCCGAATACAAATTAACTCGAAGCGAGCTTCATGAATTATTTAATCCACAGCTTTGAAAGCATCTATAGGTTGACAATTTTGTACAATTATGATTGTTTCCATTTGTGGCATGTTATTTGGGGTTCATGCCAATAAAGGAATATTTGTAAGGATGTATATTGTGTACCATGTGGAGGTTCTCCACCATTTTACCATTTATATTTGGAAATTTTTTGTATTCGGACAAGATGACACATTTCATGTGGTATTGGGATTGTACCACCTTGGAGCCAATGCAAGTCATAAAGGAGGCTTGAAAATATTATTTATACAAGATTGATGATCCTTTAAACATAAGCGAACAGGTAAGGAGGAACTAGAGTGAGACTGAGATTTATGATGGAGGTTATTAGCAAAGAGTGAAGATTATGATGTGGAGTACAATCTTGAGGGAGACAATAATGCGACATAGTGGATGTCATTGTAGCAAAGTAGTGTGTAATTCTAAAGTTAAACTATAGTGTAATTTCATAGTTTTGTTATTATGTAGATGAAAAGTAAAATGACTACGATCAGGTATGTAATAGGGCCCATTGTGGTAAATTGATAATTTGTATTCATGATGGTAGCCATACAAGATTAAATCAATGAGAACATTATCGTTGTTTTTATGAGATCTCTATACTATATGTCTATTTTAATGTTTGGTTACATGACTAGATCATACTTCATTAAACCCTTCAACTATGACTATATAAGATAGTTGAGTTTGGGAAGAGAAAATAGAAGAAGAGATCTGAGATTGAGAAGAGAAGGAATCATCATTAATAGTACATTTACTTACAACTTCCCTTATACTTTTAAGCACATGCCTAGCATAAATTTGTCACTATGATGTACATCTACTAAAGCCAAAATATTATGATCATTATCAAATTTGCTAATACCCTCTTTAATAAATCATAACTTATTGACCATGTTCATTTTCTTTTGATTTTCAGTTTCTTACAACTTTATTTCAACTATCATTGTTCTTTATTTTGATAGAAGATTATAATATCTAGTTGCCTTAAATTTATCCTATATAAAAATCATATGCAGAAAGCATTATGAATATATCTCCCAATCTAAATGCTTAGGGGCAAAGATGGCCTCCCACACACAGCCAAAATTTCAATGGAAACAAGAAGGTTCCAAAGAAGGTCCAATATCACCACAGGCTTTGAATGGGCCTAATCAATATGTTGTTCCTCTAATTTTTGCAGTCACCTCACAAGATAATTGATGACTATGAACTACGCCACTCCCTGTAAAGCTATCATGCTCCTTATTATCACTATCACTACACTTCTTCTATCCATTTCCTCACTTCAAAATCACTCCAATCTTCTTCTTTTTTAGTGAAACGCTTGCTTAAAGCTTCCTAATAGCTTCAATTTCATTGTAATCTACAATGGGTGAGGATCTTATACTTACCCTGTAAAGCCCAATTCTCTACAATGTTGGTTGATTGTCTTTTGGTTGTGGATCAAATCTTTTGGTTTCTAGATTTTTATCTCTATTAAATGTATCTATTTAAAAAATGACATTATTTTATTTTAGAATAAATTTTAAACTTGATGTTTTTATATTTAATATATTTTATTTGAATAGTTATTTTTATTTTATGAGAGTTATTATTTATTTATTTACTTAATAATTATTTGATCTTGTTATTTTAGAATGTAACTATCCATTTCAATAATTATTTATTTACAAGAAATCTAATAAAAATGAATGAAATAAAATTGGTGAATGAAATAATCAATCTTATATGCACATTCTTTCATTTGAACTATCTAACATATTATTTAATATATAATTTTCTATTAGTAATAACCATTGCACATCTTCAAGTTGTAAGTATAAATTATTCAATCATCAAAATTGTTTCTTTTTACAAGATAAATCAGTATTCTCAATACGATATTTAAGCACTTCAATTAATATGTGTTCATTTTTTAGATATGTAGTTTTTGCGAGCACTAATTTGAATGCCTTGACCTTGGACTAAAAAATCCAAGGTAGAAGACACATGCTACTATAAAAAACCTTTCTACATTGATCATAAGCACTCTGAGATTGTTTTTCTTTATCTATATAGAGCATGCTAAGCTTGAGTCCCCATCCCCATCTTCTATTAGCACTACAGTACACTACTCTATTCATTTTCAATCTTATGTTAACTATTAACTATTAAAACTTACCAATCTAAAAAGAGATTTAAAGAGGTTTTAAAATTTGCAATTGCAATTTATTTGTCCAGTAGTAATTAATAATTATTTTAAGTTCTAGAAAGTTAGAGGCACTTCTCGAGACACTTCCAATCCTCTAATAGATAACTTCCTATAGACTTAATTAGCCTAGAGACTTAATCACGATAATAATATTTTATAAATCATTAATGATTCTACTGTCAAATGATACCCTTACAATATAAGGTTTTTGTTCCTATAACAATGGTATAGACATAGTTATAATGTTAGATCACAACCAAATAATTGTATACAACTACAAACAAATCTCATTTTATATTTTTAATTAGATTGCTAAAATATGATTTTAAGGGGCCTCAAAACCCTTTACATATAGCTAATGATCATTGAAATGCAACAAACCCACAAAAAAATGTTCATAGATAGCGAACCCCAACACCAACAACAAAAGAAAACATAAAACATGATAAAACAACAATCAACACAAAACAACCCAAATTACATTTGTTTAAGGAGTCAAGCCACCTCCATTTTATGCTGGTAGAAACTCTCATAGAGTTTAACAAAGTCTTGCAACTCCTTTTTTTTCTCAATTGTTTTATTTTTGTTGCCCCAAGTCCTCACACTAGGCCCAACCTTAACATTCTTGTTAGCACAAATAGTCTTGTTTTTTCATACATTGTATCTTGGGGCTTTTAATTAACTCCTTAAGTTTCTAGTTTATGATCTTAATATTTGTAAATCTCATTGAATGTTAATTATGCAAACATTCATCAAATAGATATTAGGTATTAGTTTTTTGAAAACTATTGTGTATATTTTTAAAAATACATATTTATTTTTATATGTATGCATATCTTTAGCATATGCTTTCACATACAAATCAAATAATTTTGAAATTATCTTCTATTGAGATTCATACATCAAAATGCAACGTACTTAAAATTCAGACACAATGTTTGCTATTCTCTACACTATGTACTTTAGGTTTATGTTACTCATTCTTTTATCCATTACCATCTGAGATCCCCACTTAGCACAATAGAACATGCTCCCCTCCTTAATTGAAGGTCCCCACTTAGTACAATAGAACATGCTCCCCTCCTCAATCGAAAAAAAAAACCAATCAAATCCATATTTTCACTAAGCAATTCAAAAAGTACCACTCTAAAATTATACTCACCCACTTGATCTTTAACATGTTCAAATTGTACTATTTAACTATAATAAATAGCTATTAGTATGTAAATAAATGGTAAAAAAATAAAAACAATAGTATTTGCACATTGAGAGATATATAGAGAGAGAATGAAGGTACCAACTCTCTTTCCAGTAATTTCCAATTAAATATCACCAAGGAGTGTTTAAGTGCGTAAAAAATAATGATATAGGCACTATTTAAGTAGAGCAAACTACATTTTAAACAATATTTATTTAATTTTATTAAAGTCTATAAAACAAAATAGTTGTTACGTGACGAAACGATTGTGGCGTCCTTTCCTTTTAATAACGTGCAATCAATATTTTACTGGTCGCGAGATCTTCACAAAATCTTTTGCTGGCCATGAGATCTTTTCGAAAATATCTTATTAGGCATAATATTTTTATTTATTTTTAAATGGATAAGATTGTCAAATTTATACAGCTTTATTAATATAAAAAAATATATCAAACACATTGTAATATGGAAGTATTATTTAAATGAGTATAGATTATAAAACTCTAAGGTGTATAGTTTATACAATTCTATTAATAGATGTAGACGATCTAGTACTAGGCAATTGAAGTCTATTATGATATATTATTTAATTATAGCATAGTTGTAATGGTCAAAATTATATATTTTGTATTTTTGTTTTGTTTTGTTTTGGATTTATATTGATTGGATTGTTTTTAATGTATCGACAAGTGTATAAGTGATGTCTTTTAGTGTAAAAGTTGGTAAATAGGTTCAAATTTATTTTATTTTTTTTCACATATTTAAAGAATCAATTTTGTTTCTCATCATATCCATCTATTATCGTAGGTCAAATAGAGAAACATGGAGCTAAATTTAATTGGCTCTAGGAAAATTCACCACCAACAATTCACCGCAGAAAAATTCACTGTCATGACAAATTCACCTCAAGGAAAATTCACCACCAGCAATTCACCACTGCTCAAAATTCATCGCATTAAAAGTTTGCAATTAAAATTTGTCATGGCGGTGAATTTTCCCATAGTGAATAGTAATGCCAGTTTAATTAAATGAGTACACAAATGACCCTAGAACTTGTAAATTCAAATTTAATATTTTATTAGAATTATCACTCATGTTTATTTATCCTATATTAACTTGTTTATTCATTATTAATATAATTAATATATGTAGGATACCTATGTAAGTGTGTTTTAGGTTCTTAAGAAAATGATGAATCCAACATGCAAACCTCTCTAAGGTCTTACCCTTGACTATTGACTTTCATTGTATCTTTAAATTTAAGATCTAATATCTTTGATTTTTGTAACTTTCATTTTGAATTTGATTAGGGTGTGGATCCACCTTTATTTGTGTTTTATTTGTTTCGCTTAATTAGGGTTAGGGCTATTATTGTTTGTATATCTCTTTGATCCTTACCACCATCAACTCTCACTTCCACATTTTTATCACTAGATCTTTTTCATGGATGTGTTTTTCCCCTTCTTATTAACCAAGCTCACTTCCTATGTCACTATGCTTAATGATGATACCTCTTTTGTGATACATGATAATGATTTAGCTAAGTTAATTCCATCCAATATTCATTTGATACATCTAGGGGTCTTGACTTATGTGATGTTGCCCTTTCTGAGCATATTCTTTCATATCACGTCTTTTCTTTTTTGACATTTAAATATCTTACTACATATTATTCTCTTGCTTTGAATATTTCTTTGAAGAGTCTAGTGATGCAGATACATATGGTTTGCCTTCACACATGAGATTGCTAGTCCTTCTATAAAGTTTTTATTATGGTCTATTAATGATTTATTTAGCTACAATTATAGTGTTACTTCTTTCTCTTTCAATGATGAAGTTGTTGAATTTTTTTATTCATATTGATTCAGTTTTATGATGCACATTCTTCTATATGGAATCACTTAGTAGTAATGAAGATGCAATATTATATGTTAGATCAATTTTATGTTTATGTTATGCTTATATACATGATGATGCTACTTTGATGTATGTATTTGGTGATATAATTATTAATAGAGATGGACATTCATTTGAGTTATATCATGCTTATTATATCATTACATGCTCCATCATGTGCTTTTATAGATCTTTTCTCTTTTGTTTATTGCATGGCTCTCTTTTTTCACATTCTAGTGGCCTCTATTTAATGGATCACATGGATGTTCCTATTCATCATGATGATAAACCATATTTTGATGTCCACGAGGATTATTCTTTGGATACTTTATACTTTCCCATGACATATTTTTGAGTAATTGTAAAATAGATTCTTCTACACCTTATCTAGCAAATGACTTAAAAATACATATAGAACATGAGTATCTCTTAAAGTTTTAACTTGGCTTATATTGAAATAGTGGGCCATTAGTTAACAATATATTTTCCTCCACCATTATACATGATATGCACACACATATGGATATGGAGCATGTAGATTATGATCTTTTGCATTATTTAAACTTCATCATGTGTAGATTGGACTACCTAGATAGTCATATTGATTATTATGAGAAAAGATTTGGAAAGAAAGATTATACTAATGAGATATTACATTATACTTTAGCATGTGACATATTAGCTTATCATCCACCAAGTTAATTTATTGCACCTTATTTTATAAAACACGGTGATAAATGTGAACCATTACATTATTTATGGATAATCCAAACTACATTTCTTCACTTATATTCATGAAAACAAGTTACTTGATAATTTTTTCCTAATGAAATTGAGTGGTCATGCATTTAAATAGTTTTATCCATTGTCACATTATTGTATCACTTCTTTTGTGGATTTGGCTAATGCTTTTGTGCAAAATCTTTACTATAATATTGATCCTAAGACATATATTGATCAAATCATACAACATTTGCAAACAAGAGGAGTGTGAGAAAATTAAAGATTACACATTAATATTTCAAGCTTGATTACTAATTATTTTCATAGTACTAGATGATGAGCTTTAAAGCTTATTTATTTATGGTTTACTTCCTCCCATCAAAGGATATATTTTTGTTGTATTATCCTTCACTTTCATATCTATGTGTTATTGCATATAAAGTGAGTGATTTATTACAAAATCATCATTTATCTCATTATGTTTCTATCACTTCTCTTTATTACCATGAGGTAACACCAATATAAAAATTTAAAATGGGGAACATGACAATACATCTATTGTTGCACATGGTGAGGATCATCATGAGCTCATCATACAAAAAATATTTCAAGAACTCACCAAATTAGAGGAGCCTCCATATGTCATATTGGAAAAAAATTGGCACACAAACTTAGTGTAAACATGTCTTTTACCAGAATAATTTCCTTCTATCCTATTCACACCTATCTTGTTAAGTTTACTTACGATATTTGTACTTTTATAGTTTGGAAAAGATGCATTTCGCATGTGACTACAACTATTTTTATTCCATATTGATTGTACATTTGTATCTCTTAGCAATGTATCTTATGTATGTCCACCTCTAGCTTTCATTTGATAAATCTCTTGTAATCTCTATTATATTGTGTGATGCCCACCCCTATGCTACATCTAGCACTTGGATTATTTTGAGATTGGTTATTGTCCATGCCTATTGATACCATTGAATGACATGATATTTAAATGTTTAAGTTCATATGATGATTTGATTTTGATTATGCTACATGCTTAGTAATCTGATTATGATGATTGATCTAAATTATGTTGGTTATTGAGTTTGTTTAATTTGAATCTGAAAACTTAATGATGAATGAATGAAACAAGTGATGTGAACCAATCATGTTGCAATCAAGTGAGTATGAAAATTATGGCTAATGAAAATGGGATAAGATAGGTGGCTAATGATTTTTCAATTATGTTATTTGATCTTTGTGATATGTAAATTATGAAACTTGTTTGAATGCAATGGTTTGATTTTTATATGAATATGATTTACTTGGATGGATTAACGTTTGCATCAAGTGTGTAGGTACACTTTCCATGGCCAATGTAAGTTGGAGGTGACCCTTGGGAACCCTAAGTAATTTAACCAGTGAAACCAAACTGTAGTCCATTTTGAAGGACTGTAGTTTCATTTCGTGATGTATTTTATTTGTGATGTAAAGTTTGAGTGTTATTAAACTGATTTTTATTGTCATGTCATTCCATCTAGGAGGTGAGTTGTCCATCCAAGTGGAAAAAATCGGATTTGAACTTTTAGACACTTTTTGGGGATTGAAAAGTGATTTTTTTATGTGTTTTTATGGGTTTAAGGTCCCTAGGGAAGGTACCTATGGGTTACGTACCTTTTTAGCTCAAAATCTTGGATCAATCTCAAGATTGGGAACTCTTTTTGAAGCTTTTAAGAGCTTTGACAAAGATAAGGTTTTGGGAAGTGGGATGGGACTAGTCTCTTTCCATTCCCACTTCTCCAAATTGCCTTGGAAGGATCCCAAGATCTCACACATGTGTGAGCACACATGGGTGAGTGTGCTTGGGAGAGTGAATGGGAGATTGACAAATGTCAACTCCCTATTCAAAGCTATTCAAAAGAATTCAAACTTGAGTTTCTATAAAACAAACTCAAAAACAAGGGTTAGGGGATTCTTTTTGCATTTTGGATTTTGGTTGAATTTTGGGGGTTGAGGAGATTGAAGCAAAAGCTTGGAAGAAGTGGAGTTGTGTAGATCTTCAACTCATCTTTCCCTAAGCTTGGTTTTGAGGTAGATTCATCACTCTTTCTTTTTCTTTATGTTTTATTCAAAAGATTATATGTATATGTAAAAATGTGCTTGGTATTTTATCTCTTGTGTTTTTCTTGTATGTTTATTTCAAAATGCTTTTGGTGCTTGTTTTCTTGTGTTGTTGAAAGTGGTTAATGTTATGGGAAAAAGGGTTGTATAGGGATAGGCTCACCCAAAATTTGGGTAGAGCATCCCTCGTTGGGGATGGTATCGAGTAGGAACCTCTATGGGGAAGTATAATCCCTCCTTGAGAGGAGAGGTTCAAAAAGGGTATGAGTACCCATATGTAATTGTAAAATGGTAGAAATGGTTTTGGTGGTATGGGTTTTAGAGAAAGAGGAGATATTAAAAGAAGGGTTGCATGTGAAATCATGGGAGTGTGATATTGGCTTGTTCTTGTTGATATTATTATGAGTCTCCATATGGAGTGCATAGTCCACCCTCCATTCCCCACTTTGGATTCTTGATGGAATCCTAAAGTTATGTAAAAATCCCTTGCGTGGGTGTGAAAATAATCTTGTGTGTATCATGTGAGTGTAAATATTGTTTTGCTTGGTTTTGTTTGTACCCGGTTCCCATAGTTGCCTCCTAGCTCGGGGGTGGTTGGTTTTCCAACAAAAGGTTGGGAGGTGAGCACTACCTTGGCTCTGGAAAATATGTTTGTGCTTTGTGTAGGTTGGTGACAATATGATGGCTTACAAGATTTGGAAAGGTTACCATGCTATTATGTCATTATGTCTATGAGGTGAAGATAACCCCACAAAAATATGACTACCTATATTGGTAGAGATGGGATAAAAGTGTATACATATGAAAGTGGTGTATGCATAGCATGACCTTGTAATTCTATATGTAGGAGTAAAAAGAATACTTGTTAAATGCAAGCTTCATTGTTCCTTTATTTAAGTGATTAGGCATTTCAGTTTTGAGAAGATAAATGTTAGTTTTAAAATAAAGTTCCTACATTTCATTCACTTTCTATAAGAAGGATGTTGTATTCTATTGAGAAACATAAAGTGTGTATTTTTGGGAGAGGGATGTGATGTTTGGATGCAGAGGTTTATAAATATGTCTTTTGTCAATGGAAATAAAGTGAGCTAAATATAGTTTTGAACATTGTTTTCTTTTAAATAAATATATATAGTTTTTATTTACTCTGTATTGTCATATCTGATTAAAGTGTGTAAGAAGGAGGAGATAAAATCACTTTGTATTGCACGAGAAAGGAAAAAAGAAAGAAAAGAACAGATAGTTTAAGAAAAGAAAAAAGTTATCTTATTACTGTAAAAACAGAAAAGAAAAGAAAAGCAAAGAACACATAGTTTAGAAAAATGTTATTTTATTATTGTAAAAAGAAAAGCAAAGCAAAGAACGAATAGTTTAGAAGGAAGTAGTCTATCTTTGTTTATATGTAATACAAAGAGGCACAATATTATGCGTCTTCCCTCTGATTTTCTAAAGTGTAAGATAAGTAAAATATGCTTGAAATGTTTTGAGCTATTTAATAAGCATTCAATTAGTAGCGGTTGTTTATTTGTTACTCTGATTTTTAAGGTTATCTTTGTTATACAAACCATAAAGAAACTATGAAGGTTCTATCTTGTGAGTATACATGTGTAGTCACTCATATCCAAGTAGAGGATGCATAAAAGACTATAAAATCGAAAGGTTGAAGACATTATTCCACATACATTAAATACATAGGATCGAAGGGCATTCAGCCTATACAGATAGTTTGAAAAGAAAAGAGAAAAAAGTATTTAATCATTTCTAACCCATTTTGTCTTAAATGTACAATAAATTTATAAACATGTAATAAAATGTCTACAATATTATAGGAACTAAAACTTGTTGGCCAGAAGAGGTGAATCTTATACCCAGAGTAAAATCACCGAACACTATTTGAGCAAGTGCATTATCCAACACTGGGGCAGCCGACTGTGAGGACATCAACTTGGACAAATAACCAAAATTTGGGAATTTCCCAAGTTGCATAGGAAGGAGTGCATCACTTAATCTGTATCATAGGGGCATTGTTTTGTGTAACCTGCAGCATCTTGTAATTCCCCTTAACCCTTCCTTACACCCCACTCTCAGCCAAATAAGCAATAGCAGCGTTGAGTAGTGAAGACACCAACATGGTTGAGGACTTCAGTCCAGGCACTTTCAGACATGGGACCCATTCGCATGGAAATAACTCTCACCAGTCGTACCTTGTTGTTTCCTTGCTATTGCCACGCCTGCAAACTCCTCTCTTGTCAATTCTATACTCACAAACTTATGCCAGATTACTGAAGGTTGTAAGTAATGAAATACTAATTGGCGGACTTGGGAGAAATACTATCAAAATTGGAATGTGTAATAGACGAATGGTTGGGCGGGTAATTGAGTCCAAGACCTCTTGTGCATCTTGTTATGACTTGGCAATAAACGAAGGTTTTGAACGTTCGCGTGCAGTGTGGTTAGGTCTGCTGATAAATAGTGGTGAAGCATGGATACTGCATAAATAACATAAATCAGCAACGTTATTCCTTTTTACCATTGGATTTTTCAATCAGATGAGTAGAGATATTTGGCATGAGTATACACACCTACTAATCTATGAACTTGTGTTGTCAACCATAATTAAATGCTTGCCAATATCTGACGACAAATCTTTGCATGGCTTATGTAGTGCAGGGAGCCACATCTGCTTCCAAGTTGGTTCGCATTTAATCACCTATGAAGAGCCTTACGGTGACTTGGTAGAGATAGCAACATTCATGATAGCAATGGGTAAAGTAAAAGGGGCACAAATTTTGGTCTATCATGTTATTAATAGGAATATCTGACATATATTAAATGGGAAGAGTATTATTAGTATCATGTTTTAGCCACTCAGATTCTTATTCATCACCTTGAGCAGTGTGTCCAATGTGTTGCAAGGATCCTTCACCGATGCAAATGAGTTTGATGTCCTCCTTCACCATCTTGGCTTCACACAACTTAAAAATATGAGTATTTGTCCATCTGTATTGTAAATCCGCTAACATCAAGATCATGTAATGTTTGCGCTCAATTTCTTTTTACTTATTACCTCATCATACTAGGACAAGATTCAAATAAAAATATTCTTATAGGAAAGGTCTTTTTATAGTCCACAATATCAGGCGATCTGTTTTTGCGTCTACATATGGCTTACAATAAATGGGACTCCTCGTACTCCCAATATGAGGGAGGCAACTAACTCATGCTCCACAATACGAGATGTACATACCTTACCCCCTACATGATTTGAACTTGTGACCTCTCTTTCAAGAGTAGAAGTTCTCCACCATTAGGCCAACTCAGGTATCCAATATAAGTAGGACATACGAAACATTCAAGTCTAATCTTAAAAAGAAAGATAATAAAAGTTAAAAAAATAAAAGAATAAAAATTTAAGGGCTATGTGGCTTGTAAGTCTTTGTTTTTTAAAAGAAGAAAGAAGATCATATTAATATAAAAGGATGTATAAAGATAAAGGTTAGTTCTTACTACAATATCCTTAGAAAGAAGTAATTTCCTTTAATTTAATGTAAGTTTTTTTTTAAGTAAAAAAAATATATAATATATATATATATGAGATTATTATTATTATTTTAAAATGCTCTTAAAAGTAAATAGGATATATTTTTGTATATATAGATATAGATATATCAAAGAGTAATAGACAAATAAATAAAACAACAATAATTTTATCATATTTCTAAAAGAAAAAGGGGAAACATTAGTACTTATAATCATCTTATTTATAAAATTAAGGATATCGGTAATAAACTTAACAATGATGATAGTAATAATATAAAGGAGTAGTACTAATACAATGTTGAGCGGTGATAAAGTAAATGAGCAATTCAATATGAAGTTGGAATTAGCAAATAGAATTATAAATTATAATTCAGACCATGATTATGTATATTTTACAATATTAACATTGGGGAAGATACTAGTAGTAACGTTACCTTAAACTAAAATGTTGATATTGATAATTGGATCATCAGTAACATTGATAACAACGACCATCCTCAAAATTTACATGGAGGAAAAATAAGAACATTTGTAATATGTGGTATTATTACTCTAATCATGGGGTGGAGCTAGAAAATGATAGGGTGGGGTAACCGAATGACATTAGTGATTGTATTGTTATCAATAACCCCAAGTAAGATAATGTCACGCTTTTGAATGGTAATATTAAGAACTAGGCCCCTTTCTCATCTTTGCTTGAGGATGCGCGCAATGGACTCCACATGCCTATTTGTTGATTAATCTTGTTCCCCTCTCTTGAGTGGTGTTTCACTATTAATGTTGCACTAGAAAAGTTGTTAGACATGTGTAATGCACTTATTTTTGAGCTTCGAAAGTAGTATGATGTTCGTCAGCACACATGTTATAAAAAAAAAAGTTAGTTGTGTTTTTTTTTCCTTTGGTCAAATTATGGGCATTACATAAATTGCTTGTATTGCACATTGTGTTCTTCATATATAATATTGTTATTATATCATTTTAGTCTTCTATATTTTTTTGTGATTATCCCTTCTAGGCACTATAGATCTTTGGTAGCTAGTTATTATATGGTATTAAAAAATGATTGTTTAGATTTATTTTATTTTAAAAACCTAATATAGAAATTTCATGTTTAGTTTTTGATAAATTAAATAAGGAAAAAAAGGCCCCAAACCTTTTTAGAAAAATAAAGTTCCTAATGCTCTCCTAAAAGCCACAAAAACCAACATACAAAAAAAAGATATAAAAGGCTGCCAAAAAGAAACACATAACACAGACAACACAAAAATAATACATGTTCACACAAAAGATAAAACAAGCTAAATATGACCATGAAGGATGGTCAAATACCCCCAATCGTTAATAAGACTATGTAACTTCAACTCCCAAGTGGGAGTGTCATCAATGTCCACCTACATTCCTTTTAAATTCTTATTGGCCTTCTCAGATTAGTAGCATAGACCTACTTATTTTCTCTTAGATAAATCATAACATAATCCTTATAAGTATCTAAATATTAAATCATCCATCTTTGCATACTAATGATGTTCTTTAAAAATATAGCCCAAAAATGAAAGGTTACATCCTTCATGGAATTATAACTCATTTCTAATCAAGGGGGTAATAGAGTCTAGCAAATCAATGAAACAATCCAACAATTCTAATTGGTAGAATTCATAGTAGCATTGACTAAGCCATCTACAACTCTAATTCCCTCCCTATACACATGGCTAATAGTATAATTCATTAAAAAAATTAGAAGGGCTTGAATCTTCAATATTTAATCACCTAGTTCCCAATTAGGAGTCCCCTTTCCCTTAGTTATATCAATATTAATTATAGAGACCCTCTAAATATATAAATTAGGGATACCTATAGATATGGATCTTTTCATCCCTATTGCACGACAATAGCCTTAGCCTCATTATTAGTTTTCCTTTCAATCAATACAACATAGCTTTTAGTCATCTCTCCTTTATCATTTATAACAATAACCCTTGCTCCTATCAATCATAGATTTTCCTTTGAAGAACAATCAAAATTTAATTTGACACATTTACTAGGAGGAACTTTCACCTAGTGTGTTTCCTAATCATAGATTTTTTGAATTTAACATTAGATAAATATTTGGTAATACCCAAGATTGTGAATATTTCTAAATCATTGAATTTAAGGTGTCAGTTTTGGATTTTTAATTCTAGCAATAATAATATTTTCATGAATAGCACAACAAATTGATTGAAGCACTTCCCAAGAATTTTTTTTAACCTCCCAAAATATTCTATTATTCATTTTTTTAGATGTCCCCAGCCAAAAAGGGGAAGGTTTGATGCCATGATTCTCTCAAGATAAGATGCTTGAAGGGGGAAATAGAATTCTAAAAAAATAAGAGATTGTTAACCTCTTATGGCATAACATAGCTAACCTCAAGTTTAGTAAAGATGACTTCCCAAATTTAGGGAAATTTATTAAAATGAGGATAGTAATATAAAAGACAGAAAATAACCAAATATTTTACCTCAAATGAAGCTTTCTCCTCATATATATATTTTAAAGGAGTGTACCCTTGCTCCACTTGATATGCTCTATAAAATTCTTGCTTGACTATTGTAGAATATAATGTGGATTGCTCTTCAAACTAGCATAATCTTGGTATAGTTGGAGGATTTTGATAGCAAAATGACAACATAAACTTACTAGCAAATATGTGATGAAAATTGAGGGTGAAGGATTCAATTTA
Source organism: Sequoiadendron giganteum (assembly GCA_007115665.2). Classification (NCBI taxonomy): domain Eukaryota; kingdom Viridiplantae; phylum Streptophyta; class Pinopsida; order Cupressales; family Cupressaceae; genus Sequoiadendron; species Sequoiadendron giganteum. Next base: position 372,064,269 of record CM021101.1, on the reverse strand, counting down.
GAGACTCGTGGTGTGAGGAATGAAGGGATAATATGCAAATCAAGGATCAAGAGCTCACAATTTATCAAAGCTCTCAAGCAAGAGGGATTGGAAAAATGTCAAGAGAGGGTTAATTGGAAAGGGAGGCTAATGATAGAGATTGGAAAAATAAAAGGATATCTTGGGAGGATTCCAAAGAAAGGAAATATTTGTCTTTTTTCACATTCCAAGGGATGCGGGAGTTTAAAATTAGGGTTTCTTAGTGAACCACAAATTTTAGGGGAAAGACATGCTCTCTAGCACTTCTAGGGTTTTGCACCTAAAAGGAGAGAGATATTTCTTTCACACCCAAAACTTGGAGGGTGTTGGATGTTTTGGTTGTGTTGCTGATATGCGGTTTTCATTGATGTCAACACTATTAGCATTGGTGATTCTAAAGGCTGTATATTGTTGATGGTGTTTTCTGCACAGCAACAACTCAAACAGAATATGATATCCTATCTCTCTTGAAAGGTAAATCTCTATGGGAAAATACATAACCCCAAGGTCTCTAATGTCAAGTCTTGACAATGCAACAAAACAACTCAGTGATGAATGTGAAAATGTTGGTAATCACAATGGGACCTTACTACGAGCAACATTGGATTTTGAATCTATCAGATATAAACAATAAATTGATACTTTGAAACTTGATTGGAACCCTGATAATAAAGAAACAGAAAAAGATAAAGGTTTCAGAGATAATCTTAAAACTACTTCTAACCCTAAGATTGAAAATGCCAAAGGATGAAATGCTCAAAATGGACCGATCTCTCATAAACTACTTTTTGTTTAACCCAGATGAATCTACAATTTCATAGAAATAGTGCAATCTTCTAAGGTATTTAAAGATTTTCAAATCACAAACATTCATTCAATCAATCCTATTGCAATTGAGATGAATAAACCCTCATAATTGAACTAAGCACAATTATAAGTCCAGGCTAACTTTGCAAAGCAACTAACAATCAGCTAACTGCAAAAAGTATGGACTAGAGATTGCAGCAAACATTACAAACATAAAACCCTAAGCATTACCAAATAATTTAATCATAAACTATTAAGAAATTTGAAAGATAGAATAACAAGAACCATGCTAGATGAAATTCCAGAAGATAGATACCAAACACAATATCTCTCTTATATTAAATCATCCAAAATAGCAACAACTTCAATTTTCTGTTACAACACTTGCTTGAGAATAAACCCTAATTCGCTCTAATATCACTTAACTATTTCTCTCCTGATCTACCTATCCTTCTATATCTATTTTCTAATCTCTATGTCCCTTCAAATGAGGCAACATGCTAGTTTTATAGAGAATCCTTAAGATAGGTCGGCCCAAATTAAGAATTTACAATAAAAACATGACCTACAAGAGGTTGGCTCTAAAGATATTTTGAGATAAAACATGAAATGTGCCATTGGCTCATCCAAAACCACCAAGATACCAAAAGGTCAGCCCAATACATGTGAATAATGGGAAGCACAAATCTCGATGTAACTCCATATAGCTACTCCCCATCCTTGTCCTTAGCTTTATCTTCTTCACCATGTACGGCCAACAGAACTCTATCCAGCTCAGAAACAGGTGGCATAGGAAAAACCCTAATCCTTTTTTCAAGGGATTTGATATCATCCCTCGCTTGCCTAAATGCACCATCCCAATCAGTCTTACTAGCCAAATACCTGTCAATAACTGCAATATAGGTTGCAGCATCATCCAACTAATGCCCAGTAACTGGCCCTTCACTGACTGGAGAATACACATCTCTCCACCATTTCCTAAGTTGCTCCAGGTTAAGATGTTTCGGAGCAAACTTCTTCCTTCCAGTCATGACCTCAAAGAATGAGACACACTTATCATAGATACTGGTCAAAGTGTCCTCAATTTGCCTCACCTGTTTGTGGATCTTCTTCAAGGCCTTCTGCCTCATTTGCAGGATCTCAAACCATTCCCAAGGTTCAGAAACCCTCATAAAAGGAAGAATCCCATACCTTACCAACTTATCCTTAGTGAATCCCATAATTGTGGTGGTTTTCTACAATAGGAGAGACCAGTATCCTCCTTGCCTTGTGCCAATGCAGCCTTCAGCCAATCCACTGATCTCATTGCATCACCTCCAGTTGACAAAATGCCCTTAATAGCCTCATCTCCTTTGGTCTGGACACCCTGCAACAAGGTAATTGTAGCATGTGTAGTGCCTTTCATCTTTTCTAGCTTAGAGATCATTTCCTAGGGTAGGAATCTTGCAGCAGAAGAGGAGCCAATAGCTTGCAAAGGTTTCATCAATTCTTGCAAGTATTTCTTTAGTTTTTCATTCTCCTTCTCCAGCTCATGCCTAGTTTGCACTGCCTTCTTCAATCTCCTCACAATTACTGCACTGGAACCTTCATATTCTTAAATGTCCTTCTCCATGGTAGCATGCCCCAAGTCAATAGTCTGCACATGATAATCTTGGGTAGTCACATTGTCATTATCTTTATTCGAAGCAGGGGTAGCAATGTGAGCCACTCTGTTACCTAACCCATCTCTCTCAATCCTAGACACCACACTGGCTTTCTTCTTAGTTTCCTCTCTTTCCACATTATCCATAAGGGCTTCCCAATCAAGAGGAGAATCCTCCACTATTACCATTTTTCTCTTCAAACCTCTCTCAAGCCAATCTGGAATAGTGAACCTAGTAGGCACTATATTTTTCCCATATTGTTCCTTCTCTTGCTGATCACTAGTTGCCTCCTTCTCAACATTTGGCACCTTGGAAATGTCCATAACTGGGTTCCCTTTCTCTTTTACCTCTTCCTCCACAACAACCTGCACTAGTGAAGGGGCCTTAGTTGGTATTTCTTCCTCCTTTTGAGGAGATTTATTCATTTTCTCCTTCATACATGAATCTGCATGTGATACCAAGGGAGACTGTATTACCCTATCAATTTCTTCCTCTGCATTGAAAAGGTCTCCCTCCTGAAACTCTTCCTCACCCAAATCCTTAGGACTTTCATCCTTCTTTGGCTCCTCCTGTGTGTTACCGATATCCTGAGGAATAGAGGGATTTACTTGCTCAACCATAGGAATACTCACCAAAACATTCTCCTTTACTATTGTATCCCTTGGGGAAGGAGTCCATGACCTCCTCATGTAAACTTGTGTCTTTTCCCCTGAACTTTCCACCTCTACTACTGGTGGCTCAATTTCTTTGTCAACCTTAGGAGCTTCTTCCACTCTTTGTGACAGTTTTGTGCTCCTTCTTCTCTTGATCAATGGTGGAACACTCTCAACCTCCTCCTCTTCTTCCTGATTCTTCTCAGCTTCTTTCTTTGAGGCATGCTTCCTTTTCTTAGCAACAGGCTTCCTCTATTTACTAACCTCTGCAGCCTTCTCAGCTTGAACCTCCCTTACCTGGATTCTAAAAGGAGAATCCACCTTTTCTTTACCCTTCAGATCTAGTTCAAGTGACCCCTCAGAAGCAGAATGAGACTCTAAGTCTTCCATTAGATCATAGGTGCATGGGACACCTTCACCCTCCAGCTCTAGCATTTTGTGTTTCAACCACATCTTGGTATACTTGATTACTGGGGCCATGACCTGATCTAAATCAATATTTTCTTCCTCTAACCAGTCAGCTTCTCCCACTGGTTTATCCTTTACTGCCTCATAAACATGACCCTAGATTTCATTTCAATCTTCTTCCACCTGGTCAGGGATGGCCTTCACATTGTATAGGCTTACCAAATCAACTGGCAACCTGGAGAACTTCTTCTTCCTTACCTCAAACTCATCGACAAGGTTGACCTAGTAATCTTCAATGTGAGCCTTATGGCTATACTCCCTACTGGCCTTCTTTTGAGCCTCGCCAGTGATGTCAAACCTTGCTCTCTTGGAATGGAAAGAAAGCCCAAAAGTACTCATCTCCTCCTTGACAACATGAGTAGACTGAATAGAAGGACATACCTCACCCATTCCAATCTTTAGGGGGAAATCATTCCCAAAACCAGTCTTGTGCATTTCTCCCTTTACCACATTGTCGAAGTCATAGATCTTCCTAGTGACTTCCAACAATACAATATGATCAGTGGGATATCTAGGGAGTCTATAGGGAGCCCTCTGAAAACCATAAATTCTAATATATGAGAAGGTTGGGAACTAGATAAACCATGCTTTATATCTCCTTATTAATTATTTTTCCTTATCTGAAATCCTCATGTGCTCTGCACCTTGGAGCAACCTGGTGATGTACATTGTGAATGCATCATTAGACCTCCAGTAGCTTCCACTAGTCAGGTGCAACTATGGATACACTTCATAAATAACATCCTGCCCAAAGGTACCCCTAGTGCTCAACCCCTTGTATGGGTGAAGTCTGGCCAATGAATACACTAGGTAAGAGGTCATAGTGAAACTCTTGGTCTGCAAAACATTGCACAACTATTCATGAATCACAACACTGATAACACCTGCCCAATGATAGTCAATTCCTTGCTCCATCCTAGCAATCACATTGAACATCCAGGTCTCAAACACCCCTGCACTCTTCAGCCCCACCAACCTGCTGAGAAGAGTGATGACATTGTAGTACTCTCTCTTGAATTTGAGCCTGAATAGTTGCTTAGACAACTTGGAGAAATGGGACTTAGGCTTCTCTAGCCAAGAGTTGATCACCCATTGAGACTTAACAATGTTCTCCTCATAATATTTCATGTCACCATCCATGTCAAAAACTACTACATGAAACCTGTGAGGCATGTCAAAATTTGAGGCAATGGCCACGAGACAAAAACCAACTAGAATCCTTCCCTGCGGACTGATTATTCTTTGTGTCCCTCTATCATAGTTTCTAGCATACTCAAGCACTAGTTCATAGCATTGTACTGAGGAAGGGAAACCTGCTACATGAGCCAAACCTGAATCCACAATTCTCTTAGCCAACAGCGGAGGGCTCAGTGCTGACATCTCAGCCTTGAATTCCTCATAGTCCCACATGCCTACATTTGTATCTGTGATCCCTGAACAAATTGAGGTCAACTTACTCTCAAGAATTCTGCTCTTTATGTCCAACTTTACCTCTTCTGTATCTGTTATAACAGAACTCTCTGCACCTGGATCTGATGCCTTCCCCTTGCCTCGACCAGCAACATCCTATCCTGATCCTGCCTGCAAACGAACAAAAACAACCACAATCAGATCCACAAGAAACAAGAAGTGCAGGAAATCAACATCTTAAAATTCGGGAACTAGCCCCCCTCGCGGATTCTACACTAGAGAGGATTTTCGGGAAAATCCAGATCAAGCGGATTCCAGCGAACCAAGCATGCAAAATCCCATAATATCATTCAAATCCAACAATTAACAAAGGAAAACCATTAGAAACACTTAGCATAAGCTCATTTAGTCAATCAAATACATCATCCATAAACAAGTCATTCATAACCATCAATCTCAACATTTTCCTGGAAAAAACTTGGAGGAATCCGCCAGAGACGGATTTTGGTGAAAACAACAACAGTTATAACTAACCCGAGGAAAATGAAGAGACACGAACAATTCGGGAAAATTCAGATGGAACGGATTTTGGTGAAATCCAGATATAACATTATTAAAGCATGAAATCAGTAAAACGACCCGACTACGGACATCGGCGAAATCCGGGTGGAGCGAATTTTGGTGAGATAATGAAATCCGGGAAAAAGGTGGTAAAAGAGGATAAAGTAGAAAAGCCAAGGAAATTCGAGGGGAGCAGAATTCCGCAAAGACCTCAAAAACTCGAACCCGTCCACATTCTCACTACTTTCACCAAAATGATTCAAATCACTCCGGATCTAAGCCAGAACTCCGAAATCAACTTAACCTAGACCCCCAACGGATCAAATACAAATCTAGAACACTCCTCACAACAATTCGAGGAGGAATGGGCATGCCCTAGGTTGACAATCTGCCATGAAAACACAGGAAACTAGGTGCGACTTGTTTACACCCTAAAATGGAGAGTTTAAGACTAATGCAAACAAATGCCCAAGTAAGAAGCAATACCAGACCAAGCATAAATGTTCAACCAACCAACCGGACTGGTACACTAATGGAAAACCCCAAAATGCTCAATGATGACGGGCACCCAAAAAAAACCAGGAAACCACGAAGGACTCCCAAGCAAACAAAGAAAAGCAATTGAAATCAACAGAGAAAAGGGCACATCTACATACCATGGAAGCGCAAGGGTCGAAACTGGTGAAGCCAACAAATAATTGTCTAATGTGAGCAGGATACAATCCACGCACAGGAAACGCAAACGCATAGTCAAAATGGCTTTGAAAATCCAAAATCCAGCAAAACACCAAGAGCTCCAAGACACAAGCTCAAATGATAGAAAATGCACAAACTCAAATGATCAATTACTTTCCAAAGAATCAATATATCAAAGTCCCAAAACCTCCACATAAACGCCATTAATGTGTTTGACAAGACAGTCGTGACCGCGAAAAAAACTCAAGGATTCGACATGGCGACGAACTTCGGGGAAATCTGGACCATACGGATTTTCCCGAAAATAGGGCAAAAGGTAGCAACCTCAGGCGTTGAGAGGAAACCGGGAGAATCCAGCCCAGGCGGATTTTCTCGAAAATAGTGAAAACTTTGAGATCAAGTCAAAACTTAAGATTTTCAATGAAACTCAAAAGTGTGCCACTTCAATTGGCAAGATGGATATTAAAGCACAAACCCAAGCAAGCGAAAACCCCCATAAAAGAAGGGCCAAAACACCAAAAAGCGAAAAAAGAGGGTCCCCACTTTCAGTGGGGCGTGTGTGCAAAAACTACACAACAAATGGCGACTCCACTGGGGAAATGCTCCAGAGCATTTCAAGGATAAACTAGAATCAAGAACCCAGAATCTTCGGTTTCAATCCTCTCATCAAGACTCCTATGAACAAAGTTTCGGAAACCACAAGCAAGAAGACCTTTTCCTATACCGGGGTCCAAGTGTGTGTATCATGCATTGATTCCTATCCTACAAGTGCAATGGGAACAAGAGTAAATCTGACCAAGGCTACACAAAAGTTCAAACTTCAAAAGCAACCTGGATAGAGCCTCGCTGCCAGTCAAGCGTTCATAGCCCCGGCGAGGTTATCGTTGTGACCCTCCCAAGCATAGCTCTACTTCCAGCCATGCGTCTATAGCATCGGTAGAGATACTAGGATACTCCTGATAAGGTGAAGCCCATTCACATTTTCAAAATTTCCTCATTCTTTTTTCTATTTTATAGGACTTTTTGCTTCACCTTTGTAAGTAATGAAACTCACACTCAGGGATGAGGAACACAGTGGCACTAAAGCAGAATATAAGATTTTTCACCAGATCAAATCACTCAAAGACCCAATGCAACTCCAGAATCTTTAATTTAGTGTGAAAATATGGGACCCAAATATATTCCAAAGTGCATCTAAAACAATTGATTCTAATTCCAAGTACAAAGAACATCAGATAAAAGAAATCCACCACCTGATTCTGAAAAACTGATTAGAGTTTATAAAAGAAATTTCCAGAACAATCCTAAACAAAAATAGCCCCGTTGCACAGGGGCAACAGCCCCAAGGAAACCAGGAAACCCAAAGCAAAAAGAAAAACGAAAAGTAGGACAAACCAAAGCAAACCTAAACTACCAAAGAAAAACTAGAAACAAAGCAAAACAAAAAGCAAACCTACTCTAGCTATGTACAGGATGAACTGCAAGCAGTTCAAGGTTGAAAATAATGCTTCAGATACTGCCCATTAACAGGTAGTGGGATATCCTCACCAGTGAGGGTTTTCAAACGAAAAGCATTATCTCCCAAAATTTTTGAAATCTGGTAAGGGCCAAGCCAAAGTTTATCAAATTTACCATGCTCTCCCTTACGATCATGGGTTTTATCCCAGTAGAGAACTAAGTCAGAAATTCTAAAGGCCTTCACCTTAGCTCTTTTTTCAAACCATCTTTTTACTACACCCTAATGTTTAGCAAAGTTCTCTAGGGCTTCATCTCTTTTCTCTTCCAAATGCAATAATTCAACCAAACGAGCTTCACGTTTATCTTCTTCATTATAATATTCATTAATAAACTGCAGGGTAGGGATTTTCAACTGGATAGGAAACACGGGTTCTAAACCATACACCAGGTGATAAGGAGAGGTTCCTATGGATGCCTTCTACCTAGTACGGTCAGCCCAGAGAGCAAATCGGAGCTGGGTATGCCAATCCTTAGGATTTTGTTCTAATAACTTACGGATAACTGTCAATAGGTTCTTGTTAGAAGACTCAGCTAGACCATTACCCTGAGGGTAATAATTGGATGAAAACTTAATAACAATTCCATGATCAAACACCCAATTAGAAAACTTCAGTGATGCAAATGCAGGACCATTATCAGAAACCAAAGACAGTGGACAACCAAAACGATTAATAATTCCTGATTCAAGAAAAGTGATTACCACATCCGAAGTACACTGTTTGCAAGCAAGATCCTCTGTCCATCTAGTAAAATAATCAGTTATGGTAAGAATATACCTATGGCCCGCAGAAGATGAAGGATTAATTGGACCTATGAAGTCCATACCCCACTAAGCAAATGGTTTTACCTCTATGACAAGCTGAAGTGGACGAGTTGCATGTTTTTCCTTACTTGTTGTAGTCTGACATATGTGACAAGTTCTCATGTGTTGGTGTACGTTTTTGAACAAAGTAGGCCAATAATATCCTGCTCTTAAGATCTGGTGTGTAGTGGACAATGCAGAACCATGGCCTGTGCCATATTTCTCATGAAATTCAGTCATCACTCTGGCAGTTTCTTCTTTTCCCAAACATCTTAAGTATACACCCTGATGATTTCTTTTATATAGTATAGCCCCTTTCATCATAAAACTTCCACTTCTCAATCGCAAGGCTCGCCTTTAAACCGTGTTAAGGTGATCAGGACACTGCTAATTCAGCAAATAGAAAGTAATCTCATCATACCAATCTCTCAGAGATATCTCTTGAAGGTAATAGTGTTGAGCTATGAGATTAGGACCAGTCTCAGCCATTGTCTTTGTAATTCCTTGTCCTCTCACTAATTTTATGGGCTGGATTTCCATATCATATTCCTGCAACATAGTCACCCACTTGGCCCTTCGTTCACCTAGCTCATTCTGCATTAATAATAACTTTACTGCAGGATCAGGCACTATGGAAAAAACTTTATTCCTCAAGATATAATGCCCAAACTTCTTCACTACTCGGACCAAAGCATAGGCTTGCTTTTCTACATTATGATATTTTAATTCTGCATCTTTTAAGGGAGTACTCATGAAGGCTATAGGGTGTTCATCCCCTTGATCAGACTTTTGAGTTAACATTGCAGCACAAGAGTGATCAAAAGCGAATGAATATATATAAAAAGGCTTAGTGTAATCTGGACTCACCAAAACAAGGGCTTCAGCAATAGCTTTCTTGATTTCAACAAATTCCTCCTTGGCTTCTGCATTCCATTCTATCTTTGCTTCTTGTTTCAACATAGCATTCAATGGCTTGACTATCTCTGCAAATCCAGTGATGAATTTCCTAACAAAGTTAATCTTACCAAAGAATGACTTCATCTATTTCTTACTTGCAGGAGGCTAAATCTTCAAGATAGCCTAAATTCTTTCAGGATCAATAGCAATACCCTATTCTGAGATAATGTGTCCTAATAACTTTCCTTCTGTGACTCCAAAAATGCATTTCCTTGGATTAAGTGAAATACCGAACTCTCTGCATCTTTGGAATAACTTGCATAAACTTGTTATATGATCACCTCGTTTCTTGGAAAAGACAATCAAATCATCCATATAAGTGATGATGCACTTACCAATCATATCCTTAAAAGCAATGTCCATAGCTCTTTGGAATGTAGCTCTGGCATTGATCAACCCGAATGGCATCCTTCTATAAGCAAAGGTTCCCCATTTAGTAGTAAAGGTAGCCTTGTGTCTATCCTCATATTGCACCATAACTTGGTTGTATCCAGAATACCTATCCAAAAAGGACATCATTTGAGACCCATTAACAATCTGAAGCACCTCATCCAGTGAAGGAACTGGATAATTATCCTTTTCTGATGCTCTATTCAGATTCCTAAAGTCTACACATAATCTAATTTCTCCATTCTTTTTCCTCACTGGAACCAAATTCGCCACCCAAGTAGAGTGTCTTACTAGAAATATGATGCGTGTTGAGAGCAATTTCTGCACCTCCTTCTAAATAATGGGCTCTAACAAAGCATTAATTGGCCTCTGTCTCTATCTGAAGGGTTTAACATCTGATCTCAGAGGGATGGTGTGTGTGATGATTGAAGTATCATATGTTTTCAAATCTTCATAACTCCAAGCTATTACATCATGATATGTATGTAAGGTATAAATAATCCCCTTTCTTTCTTCTGGAGTACATACCTTTCCAATAAGAACATTTTTCAAGTCATCCGGTGTCCCCATATTATACGTTTCACGCTGGCTACTAATAGACTCTCTTTTAGTTTGTTGTTCTTGATCTCTTATCTTATCTAAGTCAAAAATTCATTCAAGTTGCACCATACCCCTTGGAATGGTATTGGTCTTCAGATTAATGATTCCTCCTAAGTTAATTTCTGCTTCTTGAGGCTCTATCTCATCAATAACTTGGGAAGCAAACACATCACAGCCTGTAATAAAGTCTAGAATATGCTTATCATCTTCAAATACCTGAAAATTAGTAATGTTGTCAGGCACTGAAGGTATTGGAGTGAGCTCAACTATAAATTTCTTCAATCCTGAAAGTGACAGAGGTTGTAAGGTGCTAGCAGCTTGAGCTAGAGAATCAGCAACCTGATTTTTATTTCAAGGGATCAATTGGATATTAAAGGCATCAAACCCCTCAATGAGATCGCACACTCTATACCTGTAATTGGTCATTCTTCTATCACAACATGAGTATTATTTTCTTACTTGTTTGATCACTAATTCTGAATCTCCGAATACTTGTAATATCTTAACTTTCTTCCTTGATTCCATTAACAACCCATGGATCAAAGCTTCATATTTAGCAACATTATTAGTGCACTGGAACTGGAGTCTATGAGCAGCAAAATAGTTTTTACCTTTAGGACTGATTAATTCAAATCCTGCTCCAGCACCCTGTTTGGATTTAGATCCATCAAATCTTAATGTCCAACAACCATCAGGTTCCTTTAGCTTTAACTTTCCTTGTTCTTTGCTGAGAATGGTGGGCTTTTCAGGAAGCACTGGGTTTTTACCTTTATCACTATTTAATTCTTCCTGCACATTCAGTCCAATAGGTGGAACTGGATTAATGTATTTCTATATTTGTCAGACCGCATTCTGACACAAGTCACACTTCAGCTCAGAATGAGGGGCATGATGGACTCTGCACCAATTTGGAAGCAATAATTCTTCAAATTTCATGCTTCCTTTTAGTTGTATCTGATCCTTCATACACTTCTAGATGAACTCCTTAAAGTCATCCAGCAAACCAAGCTGCTTGTCTTCTTGGTCACTCAATTCATCCTCTTGTTCAATCGATGTTCCAAGACTACTACTCTCTGGAATGTGCTTATTTGAAGAATCTTGTAGCATAAAAACCTCTTCATCTTCTGTAACTGATGCAGCCAACACATAATTCCCCATGCTGACCTCAGACACCAACACCTTATTTCAAATATTCTGATATTCAGTGATTACATATTTCATTCTGGGTTCTCTTTCAATTCTGATCTGATTTGGGACTCCTTTCCATGGTAACCACATATGAGAATGGTTTGTAGATGTATATCCATTCAAAGATTTAGTGAAATCCCTACCTAAAATCAAACCATAAGTATCAGGGATATCAGCAACTTGGATATTGATCACTTGCTGCACCTTGGGGTCTGATGCAAGCTGCATAGGGATCATGTTCAATTCTCCCACTACACTTACCTTTGTTTTGTCCAATTGAGTAACCTTCTTTTGAGAAGCTATAGGGTTAATACCTAAGGCCTTGCAAACAGCAAAAGGCATAACATTTGTAGAGGCTCCTGAATCCAAAAGACAATTATGCAAATTCTTTCCAAAAATACGAACTAAGATTAGGAAAGGAGGAATTTCCATCTTTCCTTGAAACAATTCAGATGGGTGTCAGCTTGTGCAACTTGACCCTTATCCTTATCTCCCCTCTTTTCTATAGGTGGGACCTGACTTCTAGGTGTTTGAGAATTAGAAGACCTAGTAGCAGCCTCATTGGTAGTTATCCCTTGTGATGTTATATTTGAACTAAATGATCAAAAAACTACATTCCTAATAGCAGGGACTCTTAACAACTCAAAAGCAGAAAGGCTTACCTTTACTTTCTTGAATTCCTCAGTCACATATTCACCCAATTGCTCCACATTCAAATCATCCTAGGCTTCCTTGTTGCCACTGACTTGCCTATCTTTGGATATTTCAACATTGTTCCCCTTTGACGAGTACTATGTTGGCACATGAGGATAAGATGGATTATTACTAGCTTGTGGATCTAGTGGAGTATTGAAATTGTTAGGAGGGATGGAAGTAGTAAAATGACCTCTAGCTTGTGGACCCCTATTAGGCCTATTTCTTAAATCATATTTTTTTGTTGGTTGTTGAAACTTCTGGACTTCTTCAACACTTACTTCATCCTCATCTAAAGGGCCATTATCATTCTCATTTTCTTCATTAAACAACTGGGAAATCTCATCTTCATTCAACACCTGTTCGTCCTCTGTAATAGATACTTCTTCTGGTTCATTTTCCTCACCCTTTGGAAATGGGGCATGATTAAGTACCAGTACTGGAGAATCATAAGGGTTTGAAGGTACAATTTCTTGTCCAGTAGAATTATTTTCAAACTCATACTAAAAGATAGAAGCTGCAATCTAAAATTTAGCATAGTCTAACTCAGAGTGTTGACTTGTTTTATGGAGCCTGCACCATCCAAACAGAGTTGCTTCTGCTAGGTATACAGCATTTGGAGGTTTCTCTTGAGTAGCAGGTTGATCCAAGGGAGTAGGAATCCCTCCATTATTAGGCCCAGTATTCCAAGACCTATTCTTCCTAGGCTATTGCCCTCTGTCAAATCATTGTCCCCCTTGCTGATTTCTATCATAATTCTGACCAGAGCCTTTTTAGGAAGCATTGGGTTTTTACCTTTATCACTGTTTAATTCTTCCTGCACATTCAATCCAATAGGTGGAATTGGATTAATGTATTTCTATATCTGTCGGACCGCATTCTAACACAAGTCGTACTCCAACTCAGAATGAGGGGCATCATGGACTCTGCACCAATTTGGAAGCAATAATTCTTCAAATGTTATGCTTCCTTTCAGTTGTATCTAATCCTCCATACACTTCTAGATGAACTCCTGAAAGTTATCCAGCAAACCAAGTTGCTTGTCTTCTTGGTCACTTAATTCATCCTCGTGTTCAATCGATGTTCCAGGACTACTACTCTCTGGAATGTTCTTATTTGAAGAATCCTGTAGCATAAAAACCTTTTCATCTTCTGTAACTGATGTAGCCAACACATAATTTCCCATGCTGACCTCAGACACCAACACCTCATTTGAGATATTATGATATTCAGTGATTACATATTTCATTTTGGGTTCTCTTTCAATTTTGATATGATTTGGGCCTCTTTTCTATGGTAACCACATATGAGAATGGTTTGTAGATGTATATCCATTCAAAGCTTTAGTGAAATCCCTGCCTAAAATCAAACCATAAGTATCAGGGATGTCAGCAATTTGGATATTGATCACTTGCTGCACCCTGGGGTCTGATGCAAGCTACGTAGGGATCATGTTCAATTCTCCTACTACACTTACCTTTGTTTTGTCCAATTGAGTACCCTTCTTTTGATAAGCTATAGGGGTAATACCTAAGGCCTTGCAAACAAAAAAAGGCATAACATTTGTAGAGGCTCCTAAATCCAGAAGACAATTATGCAAATTATTTCCAAAAATACGAATTGAGATTAGGAAAGGAGGAGTTTTCATCTTGCCTTGAAACAAATTCAGATGGGTGTCAGCTTGTGCAACTTGACCCTTATCCTTATCTCCCCTCTTGTCTATAGGTGGGACCTAACTTCTAGGTGTTTGAGAACTAGAAGACCTAGTAGTAGCCTCATTGGTAGCTATCCCTTGTGATGTTATATTTGAACTAAATGATCCAAAAACTGCATTCCTAATAGTTGGGACTCTTAACAACTCAAAAGCAAAAAGACTTACCTTTACTTTCTTGAATTCCTCAGTCACATATTCACCCAGTTGCTCCACATTCAAATCAGCCTGGGCTTCTTTGTTGCCACTGACTTGCCTATCTTTGGATATTTCAACATTGTTCCCCTTTGACAAGTACTGTGTTGTCACATGAGGATAAGATGGATTATTACTAGCTTGTGGATCTGGTGGAGTATTGAGATTGTTAGGAGGGATGGAAGTAATAAAAGGACCTCTAGCTTATGGACCCCTGTTAGGCCTATTTTTTAAATCATATTTTTTTGTTGTTTGTTGAAACATCTAGACTTCTTCAGCACTTACTTCATCCTCATCTAAAGGGCCATCATCATTCTCATTTTCTTCATTAAACAACTGGGAAATCTCATCTTCATTCAACACCTGTTCTGCCTCATCCTCTGCAATAGATACTTCTTCTGGTTCATTTTCCTCACCTTTTGGAAATGGGGCATGATTAAGTACCAGTATTGGAGAATCATAAGGGTTTGAAGGTACAATTTCCTATCCAGTAGAATTATTTTCAACCTCATACTGAAAGATAGAAGCTGTAATTTGAAATTCAGCATAGTCTAATTCAGAGTGTTGACTTGTTTTATGGAGTCTGCACCATCCAGACAAAGTTGCTTCTACTAGGTATACACCATTTGGAGGTTTCTCTTGAGTAGTAGGTTGATCCAAGGGAGTAGGAATCCCTCCATTATTAGGCCTAGTATTCCAAGACCTATTATGCCTAGGCTGTTGCCCTTTGTCAAATCCTTGTCCCCTTTGCTGATTTCTATCATAATTCTAACCAGAGCCTTGTATTCTATCAAAATTCTGACCAGAACCCTGTCCTCTATCAAAATTTTGATTCCTATCAAAGTATTGACCTCTTTCGAAATTCATGTTTTCCCTACCATAGCTAGATTGTATATTCTTCTGAGTAGCCTGAAGCTGACTATTCTAATTTCTTAAATAAGTTACCTTTGTATTCATCCTCTTCACTTGTTCAGATAACTCATCCAACCTTTCCTTATCCAGATTGTTAGGTGGTGTTGGATTACCTCCAGAAGGATATCCGGGTATGTTCCCAGAACCAATAGCCTGATTCAAGACTTCTGAATTCTCCAAATATGTAGAGAAACCAACTTGTTGCTACTATAAGGGTTGATTAGCTCTCTGTTGAGGATAAGAAGTCATAGGTTGAGCTTGATTTATAGGTGGACCTAGATGAGAAACCAAAAGAAATGACAGTACAGGATTCATTATTGGAGCATGACTGGTCAAAGACTGACTAAGGGCTTGAATTTTTCTAGGGTGAGCAACAGGTCCCAAGGATGGTAAAGGTCCTGATAAATGTTTCCTTAAGTCCGTGCTGACCTTTACTATTTTTGCATATGTAGTGAGCAAGTATTCAGAGGATTGGTCCTTTGTTTTAGGAAGGTGGCTATAAGGCTATCCAAGGCTTCAAGGTATATCTCCAAAGCAATATTTTCATTTCCAGTGTAAGGTGCCTGGAGTCTGGTATATGCTCGATGGAACCTATCATTGAATGATCCTATGGGCTCATTAATCTCTTTTTTTACTCCAGTAAAATGCAAGTACAACTCATTTGCATTGATAGGAATCTTGAACTTTTGCAGGAATGTAGCTTCCAACTCAGTCCAATTATGGATGCAAGCGGTGGGTAAGTGATTGTACCAATAGAAGGCTTCTTCTCCTAGAGAATAGGGAAACATCCTACATGCAACATCTTCATGATTAATCCCTTTGTCTCTCAGACAAGTCTGGAAGATCCTAATATGCTCTTCTATCGTTCTGTTGGGGTCATGAGTATGAAACTTAGAGCAGAAGTGCTTAGGGTTCTTGGGCATAACATTGTAATTATTGAAGATCAATGGGGATGGATTATTAGCAAGAAAATCCATTGGTGGAGGCGGGGGTGGTAATGGCTGATTTATGATTGGTTGTGGTTGTGGAATGGGAATCCCTTCAGAGTCAGATGAAGATGAGAATGATGGAGATAATGGAAGTGGGTGAGCTGATGATGATTCTTTCCCTCCTCTGGTCCTTCTTGACCTAGTAGGGGCTTGTAACTCTTGAAATTCTTCTCCTTCTAGAGTAGATCTAGTTCTTCTTCTAAGTCTCTTAGGAGAGATGGTGTTTAAGAAATGCTCCAGTTTGCTTGTTCAAAGGCCCTCCTTCTAGCGCCAATCTGTTGATGGTGTTTTCTGCACAGCAACAACTCAGATAAAATATGATATCCTATCTCTCTTGAAAGGTAAATCTCTATGGGAAAAGACATAACCCCAAGGTCTCTAATGTCAGGTCTTGACAATGCAACAAAAAAACTCAGTGATGAATGTGAAAATGTTGGTAATCACAATGGGACGTTACTACGAGCAACACTGGATTTCGAATCTATCAGATATAAACAATAAATTGATACTTTGAAACTTGATTGGAACCCTGATAATAAAGAAACAACAAAAGATAAAGGTTTCAAAGATAATCTTAAAACTACTTCTAACCCTAAGATTGAAAATGCCAAAGGATGAAATGCTCAAAATGGACTGATCTCTCATAAACTACTTTCTGTTTAAACCAGATGAATCTGCAATTTCACAGAAATAGTGCAATCTTCTAAGGTATTTAAAGATTTTCAAATCACAAACATTCATTTAATCAATCCTATTGCAATTGAGATGAATAAACCCTCATAATTGAACTAAGCACAATTATAAGTCCATACTTTTTGCAGTTAGTTGATTGTTAGTTGCTTTGCAAAGTTAGCCTGGACTTATAATTGTGCTTAGTTCAATTATGAGGGTTTATTCATCTCAATTGCAATAGGATTGATTGAATTAATGTTTGTGATTTGAAAATATTTAAATACCTTAGAAGATTGCACTAATTCTGTGAAATTGTAGATTCATCTGGGTTAAATAGAAAGTAGTTTATGAGAGATCGATCCATTTTGAGCATTTCATCCTTTGGCATTTTCAATCTTAGGGTTAGAAGTAGTTTTAAGATTATCTCTGAAACCTTTATCTTTTGCTATTTCTTTATTATCAGGGTTCCAATCAAGTTTCAAAGTATCAATTTATTGTTTATATCTGATAGATTCGAAATCCAGTGTTGCTCGTAGTAAGGTCCCATTGTGATTACCAGCATTTTCACATTCATCACTGAGTTGTTTTGTTGCATTGTCAAGACCTGACATTAGAGACCTTGGGGTTATCTCTTTTCCCATAGAGATTTACCTTTCAAGAGAGATAGGATATCATATTCTATCTGAGTTGTTGCTGTGCAGAAAACACCATCAACATATATGTCGAGGATATTGAGAAAATTGTAATAAATATATAGCAGGCAGTCTATGAAGCTGAGAAGTTCTCTATGGTGTAAAACCCTATACGTTGATTTTTAGGTGTTGTGCTCTAATGGGTTTGTTGCTAAACCTATCTAGTATGTTTTCTAAAATTTTCAGTGCTACACATTAAGATTTGTGTAGGTCTTTACATCAGTCTATGAATTCATAGCCATATTCTATTTCGGATTGATGTTGTGGTGGTTGCTACTCAGGGGGGGTAGTCAGATGTTTTAGATATGTGGTTCAGAGCTTGTGTACCTTTGCCATTTATGTCAAAGGGGGAGAAGTGTAATGTGAAAAACCTTTGTAGAACAAAGGAGGAGAAGTGCAATCAAAACTAAGGGAGAAGATGGAAGGGCTAGTTGGGTTGATGGTATTTTTTTTCACATCATGTGTTGCCATCAATGCCAAAGGGGGAGATTGTTGGATTTTGTGGTTGTGTTGCTGATATGTGGTTGTCATTGATGTCAAAAATAATAACATTGGTGATTCTAAAGGTTGTATATGTCGAGGATATTAAGAAAATTGTAATAAATATATAGCAGGCAGTCTGTGAAGCTGAGAAGTTTTATATGCTGTAAAACCTTGTACGTTGATTTTTAGGTGTTGCGCTCTAATGGGTTTGTTTCTAAACCTATCTAGTATGTTGTTTGAAAGTTTCAGTGGTACGCATCAAGATTTGTGTAGGTTGTACATTTCGGTTTTCCTACAATCATTTTTCTATTGTAGTAGTTGTTCTTGGAAGAAGATGATAGAATTCTGGAAATTCCAGTTGTTGTGTATGTTCATGTGACATTCGTGGATGATTCTATATCATGTTCTATCTTTTTTGCATGTTCGCATTATTTGGTGTGATTGTGATCAAAGATTTTTTCGATGTGTGTTCGGGTTCTCATGTTCTTAGCTAACATGATGGTGGTAGTGTGTTACAGATCCCTATGGATTAATTTCTTGTTGCTTGGCATGTTTGAAGGTGTTGATTTAGGTCCTCTCTATGTTGTGACCAACTTAGGTTGGTGCACATTGAAATTTGTTCATGTATTGGGCAGACAGTTTGTAATTCATTTATTATTTGTGGCCAATAGAGTTGTTGATGTAAATCCATGTAGCGAATACATAAGAGTGATTGTTTCCTCATTTTGATGTATGCTTAGTGTATTTATTCTTGGTGTATGTGTGAATAAAGATCATATCATTCAAGTGTAGAGCAGAGTGTGAAGAAGTATTTTTGTGCCTAACTGGAACTATCATCAGGATTTTGTAGAAGCTAAATTCTCAGCTCAACCTCATCAGATGGATTTAATTTGATTGTTTAATGTAAGGAAGTGAGCCTTCCCTTCTGAGCTATGAGCTCTAGGTAGTGTGCCTGAATGCAAGTGCATTCCCTATTTATTTTTCATTTACTTTTAGCAAGGTATAATTGTGGATTAACCTCCACCGTGGTTTTTTCCCTTAATAGGGTTTCCACACAAAAATCTTGGTGTTGTTTTTTTTCTGATGTGTTGCTTAATTCATGCTTGCACTGTTAATTATCAGATCTAAGATTACAGGTTTAAAAGGTTGAATAAGCTTTAATTATGTGACAACTGATTCACCCCCCCTCTTAGTTGTCTCTTCTTGTTTTTCCAACAGAGGGTTCATTCAAAGATTAATGTGCTAATGTGATGTGGGGATGTGAATTTATGTGTGGAATGTGTCTAAATGCTGGAAATGGAAAATAGAAACTAACTATTGAATGCAAAATATTGAAATGTAAAAGATGTTTGAAAACACATAATGATATGAAAACATTAAACTAAATGACCTATGAATGAGCATAAAATAAAAGAGAAGGTTAGGAAAGTGGAAGTGTGCACCTGGAAAATAGTAGAGGCTGGAGTGAAGACTACAAATGTCCCTAGAATTCTGTAAAATCTGATTTTTTTAGCCTGGCGGGACACTTGTGCCAATCTGGGTGACTTAGTCCAGTTTAGGGAAAATTCTGGAAAATTGCATCGTGGCCTGCTTCAACCAAAAGGGTGTCTGAATCTATAGAAATCTTTGAAAAACTTGCACAGTGGGACTAAGTCACCACAACTGGGGGAAGTGTCCTTTTTCACTTTTTGAAAGATTCGAAGGGGGAATCTGTAGACCTCAACCTGCACCTCTGCTCCTCCAAGTATTCGGACCAAAAAGCTTGATTCTCGGCCTGTAGGTGTTCTCCAAGCTCCAATTAGGGTTTTGATCACTTTGAAGGGGTTTGAAAAATTGTTGAAGACTTCTCCACCTTTGTTCTTTGCCAAATCTACATACAAGACCTACAAATCACATAAAGAGGGAAAACTTGTTGATTTTTAGGGCATGGGGGTTTGCCTTGGTCAAACCCCTTTTAGATAATTAAACCAAATGAAGATAGAAATGTAATGAAGCATGAAATATGAGACAATGGAACTAATACTTTGTCATGGAGATAGATATTGAGTTTTTGCAATAATGAGTGGTTTATGTGTTGTATGAGGTAGACCTAAAATGAAAATACAAAATTTCAGAAATGTTTAATGTTTTAAGATGCAAAAATGCAACATATATGCACTTTCACTAATGCAAAATTTGAAACCCTAGAATGCAACCTATCTAATGCAATCATGCAATGCAAACTAATTCTAGGACAATAATGGACTCCAAATCAAACAAGAGGGTGTAGGAAAGTCGAGTTCACCAAAATTAACCACAAATTTTAGGGGAAAGAGATGCTCTCTAGCACTTCTAGGGTTTTCCACCTAAAAGGAGAGAGATCTTTCTTTCACACCCAAAACTTGAAGGGTTCATTCAAAGATTAATGTGCCAATGTGATGTGGGGATGTGAATGTGTGTGTGGAATGTGTCTAAATGTTGGAAATGGAAAATACAAACTAACTATTCAATGCAAACTATTGAAATGTAAAAGATGTTTGAAAACACATAATGATATGCAAACATTAAACTAAATGACCTATGAATGAGCATAAAACAAAAGATAAGGTTGGGAAAGTGGAAGTGTGCACCTAGAAAATAGCAGAGGCTGGAGCGAAGACTACAAATGTCCCTAGAATTCTGCAAAATCTGATTTTTGAGCCTAGCGAGACACTTGTGCCAATCTGGGCGACTTAATCCAGTTTAGGGCAAATTCTGGAAAACTGCATCAGGGCCTATTTCAGCCAAAAGGGTGTCTGAATCTACATAAATCTCTGAAAAACTTGCAAAGTGGGACTAAGTCACCACAACTGGGGGAAGTGTCCCTTTTCACTTTTTAGAAGATTCGAAGGGGGAATCTGTAGACCTCGACCTGCACCTTTGCTCCTCCAAGTATTCAGACCAGAAACCTTGATTTTTGACTTGTAGGTGTTCTCCAAGCTCCAATTAGGGTTTTGATCACTTTGAAGGGGTTTGACAAATTGTTGAAGACTTCTTCACCTTTGTTCTTTTCCAAATTTTCATACAAGACCTACAAATCACATAAAGAGGGAAAACTTGTTGATTGTTAGGGCATGGGGGTTTTCCTTGGTCAAACCCCTGTTAGATAATTAAGCCAAATGAAGATAGAAATTTAATGAAGCATGAAATATGAGACAATGGAACTAAAACCTTGCCATGCAGATAGATATTGAGTTGTTGCAACAATGGTTGAAGGTTCAACCCTTGAATACTTCAGAAGGATGCCTTGATGACTTAGAATACTCAAAGCCTAGCTTGCTTGAGAAGATGAGAGATGAGGGAATAATCGATGAGAGAATTGGATTGAATATTTAGGGTGAAAATGAGGAGAAAAACCCTTATTTATACATGTTATGCCCTAATTCCCCAAAAATAGCACATCACAGGCCGACCTTAGGGTTTTGGAGACAAAATCCCACAAGAATTTTGAGTTAATTTTGATTTTTATGCCACATGGGACTAAGTTTCCCAAGGTGGCGACTTAGTCCACTTGAACAAATTCAAGTAGCTGTCAAGAATTAAAAGGTGATTAATGATGATTAAGGGGATTGTCCTCTAAAACACACCTAAGTTGGAACTATAAGTACATTAAGGGGCCATTTTAATATAAGAAAGGATCAATTTATGATGATGAAAAGAGTAATTAAGGGCCAAAATAGCACAAGATTGTCCTTTTATTCAAAGGTATACATTTTTTGGTGACACAATTAGAAAGAGGAAGATTACACCATGTTTAGCCACATCTTAAATTACCACTTATCTTAAGTAAATTTATAAGGGATGAGTTAGAGGATAATAGGAGGAGTATGCATGTATGCACATATGAGGGTAGAGGACACCTGTCACATGATGGCAAGTTTGAGGATTGGAGGAATATTAATTAGAAAAAATATTATTAAAATTATTGAGTGGGGGTTATGGTTGAGTTAATATTTAATTAATCATCCTTAGAAGAAAAAGAAGAAATGTAATTAATTAAATATAATTTAATCAATTATAGGGATAAAGACTAATTATTTAAATACTAAATTAATTAATTAATTATGGAAATATGAAAATGAGGTGAATTATGGAAATAATTAATTAAATATTTATTTAATTAATTATATATAATGAGTGATTAATTTTGAGGTGCATCTACAAATACAATGAAGAATCATATGGTTGACATTCTCCACATGCGTGGAGCATAAATAACACATGTTAGGGAAATAGAAACCTTTTTTAATAGGTTTTCTAGCGTAAGGATACTATTATGGGCTACAATCCACATGACATTTTTTTTGGTATTAAATTATTGTTTCAAATAATCCTCTAAATAGAATTAGTTCTTGGTGGATCAAGGAGGAAGGAATGCCTAGAAGCAATAGTGTAGTTCCTTTTAGGGTGAAGGGCCAAATAACCTAAGCATTAAGTCTTGTACTTTGTTAAAAGTAAGTATGCTCTTATATAGCAACTTTGGATGATCTAGGGAATTATATAGCTGAGAGAGATTAGACTCTAGGGGGTTTATCATTTTATCTTATCGGTGTATATTCATTTATAGGCTTGTCTAATTTTTTCAAAGGTTCTTATTTTCTATGATTTTCAAATTATTTTGTCTAGATTGTGCATTAGAGGAAAGATTTACAAGGGTTTTTATTTGGGAGTTATCAATAATTTTTTTGTGGGTAACTATTTTTGTAGAATAATTTGGGTCAAATCTACCCCTACCAATATCTAAAAGGCTCAAAAACTATACAAATGCTCATTCAAATTTTCAAAATTGGAGTACTTGGCTTTAAGCCCTTAAAAAAATAACTTGCAAAAGTTCCTATACCTAACATATATGTCTTTAAAAGGGTAATTTTAAATTCATTTTAAAGGGGATTTCAAGAGCTTTCCAACAAGAGGTTATAATAAATATTTGGAATAGTAAATTGATAAATATGTGATGCTCTAAAGTTCACCTCTAATTTTGAATTTTGATGAATTTTTCTATTGCAAATTTTAAGAAATTTGTTAAATTTGCTATATGTTGTAGGTCAAAGTAGACATTTTTAAGAATTGTGTTGGATCCTTTAAGTAGTTATTTTAATCATTTTATGACTTTTCAAATCTCAAATTTTCTTCTCTTATATTGTACTTGCTAAGTTATTTTATTCCCATTTTGAGCATTTATAAAAATAGTACAAAAGTACAACTTTGTGGGGAGGGTCTTTTTTGTGTCATTTTGAAATATAATTCTAGGGAGATATGTATTGAGTACATTTATAACAAATCAATATCTAGATCACTTTGCACATTTTTTTGGCAAGTGGAAATTGTACATGCACTAAATATAAAGTGTCAAAATTATTTTGTGTTAAGGGTATTTAATTCTATAGTAATATAGTTTTTTGAGGGGTTGTAAATAATAATTTAAGTGTATTTTTTTTCTCTCTTAATCTTTGTCATCCTAATAGTTGAATCTATGAAATTTGAGCTCCTAACTCTATATAATTGTGACCGATGGATTAGTATGGGCTGATTATGCTTGATCCATGAAGAATCGAAGCATAACGAAGCCACTAATGTCAAATCTCAACAAGATCATTCAAATGAGGATTAAACTAAACATTCATCAAATTAAGCCTTCTAAACTACAAAAAAGTTTAAATGTCTACTCTAACCCATCTGAAACTTATCTCATTGTGAGATTGGTGTCATGTTGATGTGAAACAACGACCCTTTCCCAATCTCGTGGATAAATGAGCTTGCCCCAATCAGTTTTATTGAAGAAAACTGATGGAACGATTGTGAGATGTGTATGAAAACATGATTTTAATCTAAATGAGCATGATGCAAACTAATTTAATATTATTTTATTCTAAATGATGAATATATGCTAATAATAAGCTAATATGAGTGGATTCTAAGCTAAAATATTGAAACCCTAGTTATCTAATTAGCTAAATGGATGCATTATGGAAGCCATTAATAGAAGCTAAGCTATTATGCAACTAATTTAAACTAAAATATGATAGATGTGTGCAAATTATGAGTGTGAGTGTGAGTGATTTCAACAGCATAAGTTTTCTTTGAAAGATGGATCTATTTGTCTCCAAATAGTGACCTATTTATAGGAAAGCAAATGAGAAATGGAGGGTTGAGATCAAAAAGGCTAATAAATGGTCAAGGATGAAGGAAGTTGGAGGCATGGATCATGGATTCTCATCAACAGGTGAGAATGAAAGATGAGATTTAATCAAGGGTTCTCATTCCTTCAAACAAGCACACTTTTGACCTGTACAAGAGGTCAAAAGTTAACTTGCACAAGAATTTTTGAGTTAACTTGCATATGAAGCTAAGTGAGAATATTAAATTTTTTAAATGATTGGAGGAGAGAGAATATTCTTTGGAATGTTCTCGTGGGTGAGGAAAAGGGATATTTTGCAAATTAAAACAAAGTTTATTTTTGCAAAAGGGGAAGGAATATTCCATGGGAATATTCCCCTTTTGGAGGAATGTGCAAAGGAGGAATATTCCCTTGCAAGAAGGGGGAATTAGATTTAATTGATAATTAAACAATATTAATTATTCAATTAGGGGATTAGAAGAATTAAGATGAAATTCATTAAATAAAATTATTTAAGGAAAGGGGGAAAGGTGAAATGACATTTAATTAAATACCTTAGGGTTATTTAATTAAATAAGAAGATTTAGGGATTTAAATTAAATAGTTTGACTTATTTAATTTAAAAGGACAAAGTGTTAGCATGAAAGGGGAGGGAATCAACCTGATTAAATTAATGAGGTTAATAGATGCAAATGATGCAATAAATTAAATAGCTAGGCAAATTTAATTAATTTAGCGAAAAGAGGATGGGTTTCAAGAGGAAATGATGTTAGTATACCTGATTTGAGTGTATGATATCATTCAGGACATTTTTCAGTGTCTACATTTTGCCCCTCTTTGAAGTGAGGTACTTGTTGCTTCAGTTCAAAGATTGATGCCCTTTAGATTAAACTGCTGCTTAGATCAAAAAATATATTTTATTTTATTTTTTAGATGCCTCAGTGGAAGGATTAAGCTGGTTCCCTACCCCCTCAAGAAATTGAGCAGAAATTTTGAATTTTGGGTTGATTTCTCGACAAAGATGAAAGGCTTCCCCAGGGGTTCAAAAAAGCTTTGCGATGCAAAAAAATGCCAAAAATGCAAAAAAATGATGCAAAATAAGGTTCAGATTGACAAGATTGGTGAAAATGATGAAAAACCCTAGCTTGATGGTTAAATTAGGAAAAAAACCCCTAATTTGCTAGCATAAATAGGTGAGGAAGGGCCACTTTCAATTCATTTATGCATTCACACCTTGAGGATTTCTTGCATTTTGAGCTTTGACCCTTAGATGAAATGGCGCAACAAGTGCTTCCATGACACATTTTTGACCTAGTTCAAGAGTACCAAAGGCTTCCAGGCATAGGACCACCAGTATGTGATCTGAAACCTGATCTAAAATTTGACTTTTTGGCACATTTTAATGCATTATGAAATTTAGACTTTGGTGGCGTCGCTCTAGAGTGATGCTATTTTGAGAATCAACGATGCTAATTTGAATTTTAGCGACCCATATATGAATTGCGACGTATTTCACAATTTAGAATTAGGGTTTTAGATTCTAAATTGTAACACTTTTGTAAATAGCGATGCACCTTTTGATTTAAAAATTAGGGTTAGGGTTTGATAAAGCTAAATTTTGATGCATGTGCTTATAGCGATGCAAATTTCATTTTGCAATTTAAATGCCTCAGGCGTCACAATTTGGAATTTGAATTATAGCAATGCTATCATAAATAGCAACACTATCACCATTTTGGGGATGAAAACTCCAAAATTAGTCATTTTTTTGTGAATTTTTTATGTCGTGTGCTTCGTGGGTGCAGGAGGTGATCCTGCCTTTGATGTCCCATGAGGACCGACCCATATTTTTGTCCAGACTTGGTGATTTGTCTAAGTTGTGATAGGAGCACTTGGGGGAGATCGCCTTGTGGTACATTTCTTACATGCCCATCATCCGGACACATTTGGCCATGATGATAGTGTTGTGTGAGCGATGGCACAGTGAGACCTCATCATTCCACCTTCCTACGGGTGACGTGACAGTGACATTGAAGGATGTATGGAAAATATTGTGTTTGCTGATATATGGTGAACGTGTGATATACGATGTCGAAGTCGGCTACGATGTGTGTCATGAGGTGATGGAGCTAGAGGACATTGTTCTAGTCACTTCACAAATTGACTTCGAGATGTACAGAGGTCGAGTGCCCACTTTTAGATTGATTGTTGTAGCTATCATCTCAGGTTTGGTTGCTCCAGATCGATGGAGCAGAGGGTTTAGTCTGGGATGAGGCCTGGCTTGGCAGAGGATGTTGTTCATGCGGACTCAGTATGCATGGGGGTCAGTGATGTTGGCCTCTCTTTATCATGATATGCACAATTTTGTATATTATGATGGTAGGGAAATCGGCATAGGGGTCACCTTACTGCACATTTGGGCCTGGGAGCACATTGTTGTGCTTCGACCAATTGTTCAAATGGCATATGTGGAGCCAAATGATCTTGTGGTCTAGAGGTATAGGGGTGCCATCACACTAAAACATATAAGGCAGCTTGGGATTCCCTACTGGTGCAAGGTCATTGATGATATGACAGTTTTCAAATGGTGACCCTAGCTTCAAATGCCAACATGGTACAATGATGTACAATAAATTTTGTTTTCTCGATAGACCCAATACATGCAGGGTTGAGAGCACACCATCATAGAGAGGTACCTACTAGATAGGGTGGTGAGACAGTTTGGGGATAGGTAGGATAGGATAGATGATGCATATACTACCATCTTCGCCAGGTCAGCATAAGAGACAAGAGCGTCGGGACCCACTATACCAGCCCACGAGGTCATTGAGGGCTTTCGACAGTTGGTGGCTCGACCATGGGCTTATGATCAGGGGCAGGTAGATGCTCAAATGACACTTGCATATGATGCTTGGTTCACACCCCCTCGTCAGTTGACAGATCCAGCAGGTTCACCTCCATGAGGGAGACCAAGAGGGAGGGGTGCAAGCAAAGGCAGAGGTCATGGCAAAGGAAAATATGGCTAGGATGGATAGATCCCAAGAGCACCACCAGTAGATTAGTAGCCTCCTTTTCAGCCACTGATACAGCAACATCCACCACCATCGGGGCCAGATCCCCGTGATATTCAAATTCAGCAGCAGCTACAGGTGGTGACGAGTGAGAAAGATCAGTCTCGCTAGCAGATTTTGGTTATTACTATGAAGAGAGACTAGGCTAGGTAGCAAATAGTGGCCTTGACATCCGAGAGAGACCAAAAGTGGCAGTTTAGACAAACTGTCGAGATGCAGTTGCCTTAGGAGGTCGAATGGTGTCAACAACTTGAGACTATGGCAGCTGCAGGTTAGGGGTGGACAGTGTCTGCAAGATTATACAAATAGGTTGTGAATGAGGCAACCTACTATAGGATGCATTACCTTAGAAATGTCCCACAACCACTCAGACAACTGGATTATTCTCAAAGGAGCAGGGCACACCCTAGAGTCGAGGATCATCCAAATAGACAAGATGGTGAGGGGAGAAGCCATTAGGGCTAGCTCATATGTATAGACACTTTCTTTATTATTGTATGATTCTTTACACAAATATACATTCATGGGCTCCTTTTTGATAGCCTCGTGGATTTTTTTTTTTATAGATATGCATACACTGACCTAGATATTGTACCATGACAATCATTTTTTGATATATATGATATGATATAGATTTGATACGATGTGCTCGCCTTTGTTTCATGATTTATGAATGTATGGATGCACTTGATATGATGTGATGTAATTATTATATATGCTTACACGATATGTGATGATATGTGATGTAATACAATGCAATGGATGGATGCACTTCTTTTTCAGTATCTTTTTATGACATATTATGAGAGGGATGATATGATATGCAGATGTTATGCTTATGCAAATGATATGGATGAATTTCTTTTGTGTATTTTCCTATGCAGTTTTTTATGAGATGATGATGTATGCATATGGATGTATGGATGGATAATGCAAATGTTCATGCTTATGATAATGCAATGTATGTTAATGATATGTGTGCAATGATTTAAGATGCTTAGAATAACAAATCTATATTATTCATCGCAACTTGAATGATGATGCAGGATGTATGTTTTAGGATATGCTATGATATCTTGTGATTTATGCATGATGGTGTTTCTTGGATGCAGGATGGATGCATTGATGATATTTTTGTTGACTGTCATGATACCAGGTTAGCACGGAAAGAAGATAGAAGAAATAAGATGATTGACCATTGATTTTGATGATTGCTTCAAAAGATCTAACAAGTCTATGATCCACTGAGCTTTATTAGAGATGGTGATGAGAAATGCATGATAATGATGAGGATGGGGATGATGATTTTCTCATATATTGGGATTGGGATTTTTCATCATTTCTTATTGTTTGATATAACACATAGACACGATGCACCAAGGTATTGATAACCGGGATGGCGTTGTATCTAATGTAATGGATTTTGACTCTACAAATAGATAGGATAGTTCTTATTCACACCTTGAAATACAGAAACCTCATTGGAATGTAAGTTAGAAGTTTAGAATACATTGGAACAAAGAATACACAATAGTCAACAATATACTCCAAACAAATTCCTTACACATAACTAAGCAAGTATGCGCCAAGATTATTTTAAAAGAATACCCACAAGCACAGCAAACGAAAGACAATTATCGATGCCCCATTCCTTTCTCTCTAAATCATTTTGATAGAAATCATTGAGAGGTCCTTGGAATGGGTCAATAAGATAAATTAGAAGAAAAGATCAAAGACAAACAGTCAATGTTACCTATATCTCTTTCCAGTTTAACTTTAGCTAAGGTGGTTTATGATACTGATGTCCATCTCAGGAAGGATACATCCTAGGACATGTTGATCAAATGTTTTGATGTAGGATGATGATGAGCTTTGTGATAAGCCATTGATACAAACTTCTATGACTCACTTACATATGATCTAGACTTTAGATTTTGACACATAGGTTCTCACTTTACGACTCGCTATACTTACTTTCTATTTATTTTGCTAAAGTTGAAGGGGATGATCGATTTATTATGGGTGAAAGCGAAATGGGATGGGTGGTTTTGGATTTTTTGGAATATTTCAATGTTTTTGGTATTTTGAAAATGTTTTGAGGTTGTTTTTGGTCTTTTTGAAAGTTTATGTGAATGTTTTGATTTTTGATTATTTGAGGCTTTTTATATTTTTCTAAGTTTCCCAGTGTTTTTGGGTTTTTTGAGATTTGAATGTTTTTGGATTTTGTTAGATTTCCAAATGTTTAGGGATTTTTCGAGAGTTCAACCAAGAACCTAACCTAAAAGACCTATCCTAGGGGCCTCAGGGGGCTGATCAAAGATAATCCTTCCCTACGTTATACATGCAGAGACCACATAGTTTGACTGACTCGACTTATTGAAAGATAAAGATATTAATAGTTGATGGAATGTTAGTTTATTATGACAGACTCCTAAAGGACTAACCTAGGGTTTCTTAGGGCACATAAATGATGGCCTTGCCTATGTTCAAGCTCAGAGACCTGTAGTTCGACAAGGGTACCATTTTTGGATTTTTGATGTTTGACCTTTTTAGGGTTTTTGATGTGTTTTGGATGTTTTGGATTTTGACTTTACAACTTTCTGAATGTTTTTGGATTTTAGTTGTATAGGATTTTTCAAATGTTTTTGGATTTTCTGATGATTTTTTTACAAATGTTTTTAGGATTTTGAAGAGATTTCCAATATCCTTAAGATATACAAGAACCTGATCAGATCCATAATAAATTTCTCCCAGTGTGATATGATAAACTACCTCGATATAGGCAAGACAAACTAACCTTTGGAATATGCCAATTAGTACTAAGGGGATTGTGATACTTCACAACATCAAGCTATGATAAGGACACAGATGGGTGATGGAATGAATAGGTTGAATGAGGCAATGGATGAAGGGTGAGAATGATAGGATAAAGAGCCATAGATGGATGGAGGTGCTTTATTTATGCGAGGCACTTGTTTGCCAGGTTTTCACCAAGGTACTTGCCCAAAGTGCCACCGAAGTGGTTTTCACTAGAGGACAATTTTTTTCTTTACTTTTTCAATCCTTTTTCTCATTTTTTTGGATTTTGATCATTTTTTATTTTTTTTGTATTTTCATATTTATACCCTTCAAGACTAGGCATAAAACTTTTTAAGATGCAAGTTTTTAGTTGGTTCCTACAAGGGTTCACCTTCAGGTGTAGATAATTGATATGCTCCTAATCCATAGCTTGTTGTGATAACAAAGGGACCCAACCAGTTAGGCTCAAACTTTCCTTTACTATCATGATCTGGTAGATACTTTTGATTATGTTTTAAGACAAGATCCCCTACTTGGAAAGACTGACATTGATTTTATTTTTATAGCTATGTTTCAATCAGTTTTGATATACTTACAAGTGATTGAGGGCATCAAGAAAAACGCTCGTCCAGGAATTCTAGCTCATTTAGCCGAGATACTGTATATTCTTCATCAGTGATTAGGTTCTGCAGTGACACTTGCAATGATGGGAGCTCAACCTCAATAGGCAGAATGGATTCTGATCTATAGACCAAGGAGAACAAGGTTGCACCTATTGGCATGTTGATACTGGTTGGATAGGCCCAGAGAGTGGGATTTAACTACAGATGCTAGTCATGACAAGCTTCATTGACTATTTTCTTGAGGATCTTCAAAATAGTTTTATTTGTAGCCTCAGCTTGGCCATTGGCCTAGGGATAATATGGGGTAGAGAATTGGTGTTGGATGTTGAATATTTGACATAACTCTTTCACATCCTAATTTTTGAAGGGTGTTCCATTGTCTGAGATAAGGGTTTGTGAAACACCATAACGACAGATTAGGTAATTCAGGATGAACTTAACAATTTGCTTCCCCATTATGTAGGTCATAGGAATGGCTTCAACCCACTTGGTAAAGTACTTAGTGGTTGTTATGATAAACTTGTGGCCATTGGATGAGGTTCGAGTGATCTTTCCTATGAGGTCAAGTCCCCACTACAAGAAAGTCCAAGGTGTTATCATTGGTTGCAATTCTTGAGCTGGAGCATGAATCAAATCTCCATGTTGTTGACACTAGACATATTTCTACACATATTGATAAGCTTCTCTTTCCATGGTTGGCCAGTAGTACCCCATCCTCAACAGTTTCTTAGCTGAAGTCATACCACTAGAATGGGAACCACATATGCCATCATGAAC
Organism: Sequoiadendron giganteum; assembly: GCA_007115665.2. Classification (NCBI taxonomy): domain Eukaryota; kingdom Viridiplantae; phylum Streptophyta; class Pinopsida; order Cupressales; family Cupressaceae; genus Sequoiadendron; species Sequoiadendron giganteum. The sequence continues at coordinate 372,032,805 of CM021101.1, read as the reverse complement.
TTTTATTAAAGAATTTAAGGCTTCCTATTGGTTAAGACATCATAATAATGTCCCTTTGATGCTTCAGCAGTAAAGGGTATCACCTAGGATCACGAATTAGGATACCCTTTTGACAAAGGTCTTTTTAAGGTTGGAGGTGATATCGTATGGGAGGGTTCCTCTGCTTAGGTAGATGAATATGTCATGATACCATGGGGATCCAAGACCAACAATGACACACACAAATTCAGATTCATGGATTTCAAAATTCGGTACAAGAATTTGTTCTACCAAGAATTCGCATTGGAGGATGTTGTTCGACATGTCTAATAGTGATCATATTGTTGCCATAACATTTGTTTCTTGGTTGTTCATGCGAGGAATCTACTCAAAATTTATATCTATGAAAATATATTTGAGACTTTCTACCATCTTCTTGTAAGGAGTAATCTTGTCATCCTTAGTTTGATAGTCGCAATTGACTTGGTTGATAACCAATTGTGAGTCCCCGTAGACTTTCATTTCTTGTATCTACCACTGAATTATTATACTTAGACCTATGATTAGGGCTTTGTACTCATCAATTTTTTTAGTACATGAAAAGGATAGCATGCATGAATTTTGGATGTAATCACCTTAAGGGGTGAAGAAAAGAATGCCCACTCCTAATCCATGTTGGGTGAATGATCCGTCAAAGTATATCTTTTAGTGATTGGTTAGATTGACAAGGAATATTGATTCATCAAGAAATTCAGATATCAAGGGGTTCTTAGTATAGATGGGTGGGTCTGCTAGTTGGTATGTGATCACTTGTCCTTTGATTGCCTTTTGCTCCACATACTCTATGTCAAATTCCATCAAGATCATCACCCATTTAGCCATTCACCCGATGAGCATTGCTTTGAATAACAGGTATTTCAATGGGTCGATCTTTGAAATAAGCTTGGCTTGATGTGACGACATGTAATGTCTAAAATTTTGTGAAGACAAAAACACTACTAAGCATTCTTTCTCAATGGATGAATAGTTCATTTCATAGCCTACCAAGGTCCTGTTGATGTAATAGTTAGCCCTTTCCTTTCCGTCTTCATCATGTTGTGCTAGAAGAGCACCTAATGCTACTAATGTTGTTGAAATATATAGACTCAATGGATTATTTGGTATCGGTGGAATGGGTGTTGGAGGTGTTAATAGGTATTCTTTGATCTACTGGAAAGATTTATCATACTTATCATCCCACTTGTAATTTATTCCTTTATGGAGAAGATGCAAGAAAGGGTGGATTTTGTCTTATAGTTGCGCTAGGAACCTCCTGATGGACTGCAATCTTCCTTGTAATCCTCTCATTTATTTAAGTGTTTACATTGGTTCCATGTATAGGATGGATTTTACCTTTGCTAGATCAATTTCTATCTCTCTTTGTGAAAATATAGCCAAGAAGTTTCCCTAATGTAACCCCAAAGACACTTTTTTGGATTTAGTCTTACTTTGTATTCTTCAAGTCTATCAAAGATGGGTCTTAAGACTTGTATGTCATCATTTATTTTCCTTGATTTTTCCAAAATATCATCCACATAATCTTTGACTATTTTGTGGAACATTTCATGAAAGATGAGGGTCATTGCTCTTTGATAGGTTGCTCCTGCATTCTTCAACCCGAATGGCATCACGTTCTAGCAATAGGTTCCCCATGGACAAGTGAATGCAATTTTGTGTTGATCCTCTTTGGCGATTATGATTTGATTGTAGCCTGAAAAACCATCCATGAGTGAAAGCATTTCATGCCCATCTATTAAGTCCATGATGAGGTCGATGTTAGGAAGAGGGAAATCATCATCTGGGCATGCCTTGTTTAAGTCTCTGAAATATGTTCATATTTTGATGCCCCCAGTGGGTTTTGAGACTGGTACTAGGTTGGAAACCCACTCAAGATAATCTATTGGTCAAATGAATCCAATGTCAAGAATATTTTGTAACTCAAGTTTACCAAGAGTGTTATTTGAGGGTGCATCTTCCTTAATTTTTGCTTTACTGGTGGCTTCAAGATAAACTTCTAAGTGATGCACAACTACTTCTAGATCAAGCCCCGACATATCAATGTATGACCATGCAAAGTTGGATCTTCACTCTTTTATGAATGCTGGTAGGTTTTTATGTTCTTCATCCAATAAGGATTCAACATAGAAAGTGATCCTAGGTGCTTCTTATGTTCCCACATTGACTGGAGTGGCCTTTTCTACTAGCACTATTGACTTCTCTAGATACATTGCACTAAGGGGAAGGTTGAATCCATCATCCTTGGGTGCCTTAGAGAGGTTTCCACCCTCAGATGCGTCATTTCTTTTTACTATTTTAGGATCAGAAAGTGCCACAGTGTGGTTTTCACTCAAAGATCTGAATGTTATTTGCATTTCATCAATTTTTTGATTGAAGGATCGTCTCCTCATAGTACACTCCTGTGTCTAGTTCTATGTCAAAACCTACTTTGTAATATGCCCATGGTAAGATGTCACGGAGTACCATGAATTCTGAGATTGCTTCATCATTTTTGAATAAATCTAGACTCAATGGTCCTTGTTGGTCCATGTCAATGAGTTGTGGGTATACTAGGTGTATTTCAGTTGGTTTATTTCTTGGAGCAAAGGATGTTATAGATATCATGAAGAGGGAGTTATTCTCAAATAGGTTAGAAACATCAAGGGGGAAATCATCTAGGGTCGTATCACGTGATGTAGGTAACCAAGAGAAAGCCTCCGCCCATTTAGCGGAATCACCTTTGCCAATAAGTGTAACCTTGCTACTAGTACAACCTAAGCCAAGATTCTTTAATCATTTCTCAGGAATGATAGGTTCTAGCAAACCATTATCATTTTGTCCCAGTTTCTAATTATTGTTATAGCCCATTCCCTTTATTAGTTGTAAGCCTTTTTTGTCATCTTCCATGGGAAGAACAAGGACACGTCATTCATCCCAATAGAGGGTTTTAGAGACATCTTCCTTATTGATATCTTCTTGGTTCATATCCCCCCACTTGGTGAAGGTAGTAGCTGCCATCTTGATTTTTTTGGGATCTTTGTTGCTAGATGTGGGTTTCCCACGTGGTTGAGGAGAAAGAGGTAGGTCTCCTAAGACAAAGGTATTTTTCATTAGCTTATAGTTTCCACAACCATTATCTCATATCACAACTTTGATGTCAGGAATGTTTTGCACAACAGGTGTTTTTGTTTCTAAGGTAGATGCAAGGGATTATGGTTCAATAAATGAGGTAGATAGTGTAGGCCCTTCATCATTCTTGGGTACTTGGGGGATCTTATAGAACTTGGCTTCAAGATTCTTGCAGTAGTAAAAAGGTTCAGGATCTCCATGGATAGTAATTTTTTTTCCCTCGAAAGGAAACTTTACACATTAATGGTAGGTCAAGGTTACAACTTTTAAGGCATGGATCCATGGTCGGCCAACTAAGATATTGTAGGGAAGATCAAGGTTTAACAGTTTAAATGTAGTTTTTGCAATGATGGGTCCCACTTGGATGGGTAATGCAATGATTCCTTGTAATACTTGCTCTTGGTTGTCATATGCTTTGATGGTGGTACTCTTTTCTTTCTCAATAGTATCCTCTAAATAGCCTAGGTGCTTTATTAACTAAAGGGTACAAATGTTCAGACCAACATCTCTATCTACTAAAAATATTTTGACCTTGTTTTTTATGAATTATGACCTCAAGGTGCAAATCACGGTTATGAGATGGTTGTGATGGTAGGTCTTGTTCTGAGAAGGTGAGAAGATGATTAGTGATATGCCCTACCATAGCTTGAAATTGATCGGTATCAATATCCTCAGGGATGGATGATTCTAACAAAGCTTTCTCTAATATTTCCCTATGTGCGAGGGATAGCCTTAATAGTTCTAAGATGGATATTTGTGCGGGGGTCTTCTTAAGTTGATCTAGGAAATTGTATTTGCTGGGATTTTATGTTGGAAAAGTAGGTTGTGCCCTAGAGTGAGATGAGACTCCTTGGATGGTGACTTTTCCATGTCATTTGATGACTCCACACTCTACACTAAGTCCTTTGATGGTGATGATGGTAATGATGTTATCACAAGAAGTGACCACGTTGGAATAAGTATGTTGCACATTTTTGTAATCCTTAGCTTTCCCATTGTTGTTCCCTTTGTTATAATCTGGCATGGGATTATGGTATATCTTAAGATCTTGGTTACTAGCTGGTAATTCAACAGATATGCTATCATTTTCTATGAGGTCTTGGATAAATTTTTTTAGCCTCATGTAGTTTATTGTTTTGTGTCCTTTGATTTTTTGAAAGTCACAAAGATCATGCTCGTTGTACCAAGATGGTTTCTCTTGGGGTTCTTGGTAGTTTTTAAAGTTGGGAAGTGTTATCAAGTTTGACTACCAATTTCTTCATGATGGTTTCGATGGGTTCTGATAACTATGTGTACTTGCATTTAGGATAGTTGTTTTTCTTAGGGGTTCACCTTTGTTGCATCTTGGTGTTGTTTATTTGATTATTCTAAGGAGGTTTTGTTTGTTGCACAGTTGGTTTAATGTTATCAACTTGATTTTTGTTTGGCCTAGAAGCATTTAGGACAACCTTAGCATCTACCACACAAACATTTGTTACATTCTTGTTCTTAGCCCAGAAATGAGGCTTATCATTTGAACTAGTTGATGGGTGATTGTAAGCTTGAGTATTTGCCTATGAGATTAGAGCTCTCTCGATGTTAAGGGCTCTAGGGACAAGCTTTTCATAAGATGTGATGCACTGTATTTTCAAGTGGAAGGATAAATTTGGATCTAGATTTGCTATGATGATCCCCACTTGGTGTTCATCGGGAAGAGGCCACTTGCTTTTACTAGCTCTTTGTCTCCATCGTTGTAAGAAATTAGTGAAATATTCTCCTTTGTTTTGTCTAAGAGTGTATAGTTCTTCTATACTTTCATTCATGTCAAGGTTGAAGGAGAAGTGATCGATGAATTTATTAGTAATTTCTTGGAAAGTTTTGATACTGAGAGGTAGTTGAGAAAACCAATCCATGGTAGGACCTGTTAAACTTCAAGGGAAGAGGTGCATTAAATAAGAATCATTGTAGGCCACCTCCATACACATGACGTTAAACTCTTTGACATGGTCTGTAGGACTTCCTCTCCCTTTGTATTTATAAAATTTGGGGATTTCAAAACTGGGAGGAAATAGTACCATTGTGATGTTTCGATCGAATGGATATGGACATAAGTTCTATGTATGGGGCTTCTTTTCCTTTCCCATCTGAAGATCCTACATTTCTTGTGACAACGCCTTGAGTTGTGATGTTAGATCCTCTTGTGGGTTTGGTGGAGTAACATATGTTGTGTATTATGAGATGGTGGATGGATTATACGTGAGATTTTGATATGATAAAGTGTGCTATGGTGTATATGGTGGTGTGGGATTATCTAAAGGTGATTGAGGTGTTGATGCATATGTTCCTAATGCATTTTTATTGATAATGTTCTATTGAGGATTATAGTAGTAACTTGGTTATTGTTTTTGGGTATATTGTTGAGCTGCTAAGGCTAGTTGTTGTTGGTGAGCTGCAAGGGTTGCTTGTCCTTGTTGTGCCACTAGGGCTTGTTGTTTTTGTTGTGCTAATTCTTCTTGATGTTGTGCTCGTTGTTGTCGTTGTACTAAGGTTGCTTGATGTTGGACTGCTAAGGTTGCTTTTTGTTGTTGTTGATGGTGTTGTGTTGATAAGCTTGTTGTGCTTGTTACAAAGCTAAGTCATGTACTTGAAATGTAGGATCAATTGGTTGTTGGGATACTTGTGATGGATTGTGGGTGTTGATGTTTTGGATGGGTTGTGAGCTGGTGATGAGAGGTTGGGAGTTCCCTTGGTTTAACATTCCTTGGAAGATGGTGGATTAAGATGGAGGAATGTAAGTTTGAGGTCCCATTTGATTTTGCATAATGAAGGGGACCGTGGGGAAACATGAGGATGGTGTCATTAGATTTTGCAATGGTAATGACATGTTAGGACCTTGATTCCATTGATTGAAAAGGTTCCCTTGTCCAATGCCTTGAGAACTTCCTTGCGTTAGGGATGTGGACAAAGTATTACCTGTGTTGATGGGATTCATGACCAAGGGATTGTTTTGATTCATGTTGATGATGGACGGGATGGAAGTGTTTTGTGAAACCAATGGTGTGGATGAACCAATCAAAAGATTGGATAAATATGTCCATGTTTGTGTTAAGGGTTGATTTTGCATTATGGTGTTGGCATGCCCTTGTAGGTCAATTTGAGACACTTGATCCATACTTCCTAGTGGGATATTGGGTACACTTGTGGTATTTGTGGGGATGGATGAAGATGGGTGTCCTCGATATGTTGAATTTGTTGTGGAATAATGAAGTGTAAGTGGTTTATACAGTTGTTTGGGATCTTCGGGAATGGGAGGAGCACAAAATTTTGGTGTCCAAGTGGTATATTGTGATGGACGATTGGTTTTAAGGGTACCCACAAGTGTGTTGCTTTCAAATGGAAGAGAATGACAAAATTCCTTAGAAAGACTAGCTGCGATACTAGGTGTTGATGTTTGATTCAGCCCTAGGGATGGAATTGTCATAATAGTAGATGAAATCAAGCCTTGTGTTAATGATTGTGCAACAAAAGATGGATAATTAGGAATTATGTTTTTCAAGGCTTGATGTTCCATGATTTCCTCCCTAGTAAGCCCAAATGGATTGGTTGTGATGCCTTCTATCTCATATGGCCCTGATGGTGATGAAGGTTGTTGTGATGGGGTAACCTAACTTCTTGGATCAAATTCTAGAGGATTTCGATCACTTGAGGTAAATTTGACTTTGGTTTTCTCCATGATTATCTTGTGTTGTTATCTTGTCTTTACCATAAATTTTGGGTCACTTCTGGGAGATTTGTGTTGAGATTTATAAATTTTGAACTCTCTAGTTGACTCAAATCTAGGTAAAAGGGACACTCTAAGTCTTTTGGGAGCAATGATGATAGTGGGGGATGAAGAGATGGGTGATGTGGGGAGTGATCTTTGCAAACATTTTGGGAGAACACTTTTGAATTGAGTTTGATGTTTTGATATTGGGATAAAGGATGCTTATGAACTTCGAAATCTTTAGGGTAGACTCATGACCTTCAAGATAAACTAGCTCAAAGATGATAACTAACTTAACTAAGTGCATGGAAAAGGATAAATTTCACATACAAAGTAGCTAAGTTAGGGATTGGTTTGATTGATGTTTAATTCAAGAAGTGTTGGTGTATTCAAAACCTTTACAAAGTTTGATGGAGTGAGAGATGAAATTTTGATGAAGGGGTGGATGAAATGTTTGACCCAATGTTGACTTAGAGTGAACCTTTGTTTGACAAGACCAAGGTAGTGAAAACATTCTAGACCTCTAAAGTTTTCAAATCCTATAGACCCAATATTTTAGAGAAGTTCAAAATTGTGAAAAAGACCAAGGTTTTGACTGTAAAAGAAGGCATACAAGTCTGGATTGTTCTTTGAAGCACATTTGTAGAATTTGTATACCAACCTAGTTCTGGTTTTGTGAAGTGTTGAAAGGTATTCCTTAAGAGCTTTTGGACTAAGATTCCTAAGTTTAAAATGATGACTTGTAGACCTTCTTTTGGGAATTTTGATTTTGATGAGATCATTAAGAGAACTCTAAGCTCATGAAAGTGGAGGAAGATATTTATTTCCATGTGGGTGGTGGTAATACGGGCCTTCCAGCCTCAATATCCATTTTTTCCTCTTCTTCATCTAAGATTGTTGCAGTGTTTCTCCACTGGGTTGGTGTTTCTTTTGTTTCAAAAGTGAAGCTTCCCAAACTACTAATGATATTAGTTTGTTCTTCATTAATGAGTTAAAAGTTTGGTTGAATGATAGCACCTTCAAGATCAAGTTGTTCAATAGGAGCAATCGGTCTCCAAATGGTCATGTGGGGTTCAAATTTTCAATTTGTCTTGCTTAAGTGAATTCATTTTACCACAAACACTTGTCTTGATTTATGTTTTCAAACTAAATGTTTATGTCAAAAACATCATAAATTTCATAATGTCCACTTCATGAAAAGGATGAACTTCAATCCATAGTTGCTTATGTTAAATTTCAAAAATATGGATTGAGATATAAGTCAAGATATTTAGAAATCTCTAAGGATTTCACAAGCATTAATATCAAGGCTATTTTTAAAAGGTATCCATATTTAGACCAAAGGGTTTTGAAATTTTGAGGAAAATTGTGAATGTTTTTTTGTAATGTTTTGGAACCAAGCAAAGTATTAAACTGACTCTCAATCATTTACAATCCTAAGTTGAAATGGACATACTTGTTGAGTCCCCACTCGGATTTCTCCAAACACTAAGATAATGCGAACAATTAGAGATTTGGCGACACTCACTCCCCTCCACGGGACACACTTCTCAGGACCACCAAATCTCAAAATCTTGAAGATCCAAAGATCCTAAGGATTTTTTTGCTTCAACAATGAATAGTAAAATTGTGGGGCGGCTTCAGAATGACCATTCTTGTACCAACAAGCATTAAGAATTTTTGGTAACTAAATAATTTGGCTCTTAGTAACAAACCGAGAACACCCAATCATATACACACTCACTTTACCACCTAAGGCTCTTACTACCATTCCCATTCCACTTAAGGCATCGTACTAGGTGCAGTATGCTATATAGTCCAAGATAGAAGGTACTTTCTAAAGATTTCCCAACCTTTAATATAGCCCATCGGTAAATGTGCTTGCAAGAACTTGCCTATGAGTTTCCTATTGCGGGACATATCTCATAGTAAGTCCTCTCTTAAGGGTTACACAAAGCATAAAGGTGTAATTAAGTATTTCTCTTCACCCAAGATCGCACGAAGCACAAGGGGATTGGATATGCACCACAAGTGTGTCACAGCAAAGCAAGAACTCACTCATTTTACCCTCTAAAACTAAGATAAATTCTTTTTATGCACCAAACGAAATATTAAGTTGCCTTGTTCAATTTTAAAACCCAAAAGACAATGATGAGATGAGGGTTCAATTTTAGTCCCATTTGAACATTCTTTTTAAACCCAAATGAAAATTAGTGAGATCCTAAGATATAAAATGAAAAGCATATGAAATTGGGTTATAATTTCCCCAAAAACGCCAAACGCTTGTTACAATTATAAGATTCAAAGATGAGAATTCTTCTTCACTTTGTCTTGTATCATCCAACCTGCCAAACCCAGTTAGTCTAAAAACCAGAACAATGTTAAAGGCATATTAGTAATCAGATGAAGCAAAAAAATTAAACAACATGTTGAAAACAATCGTTAAATTTCATACCAAATTTAGGCATCGCTATTCACGATAGTGTTGCTTTGGTGAACTTGGGCGTCCCTCTGGTGAACTTGGGTGTCGCTCTGCAGAGAAACTAGTGACGACAATAGCATCGCTTTTTGAGGTGTGTCATCATTTATAAATCTTTGATACCTCTAAAAAGTATTAGTGTCACCATTTGTTTAATCAACGTCATGATATTAAATAGGCATTGATGTTTCAGATGACGATAGCATCGCTATATGGTGACGCTCAGCAAAGGCGTCATTACAATTGTGTTGGGTGTCGTTGCATCATGTAAAAGTTAGAATAAATGGAATTCGAGATAGAAATTGATTAAATTTGATCGGTTTTTCCCTCCTTCTAGCACCAGAATGTGACCAACAGATTAGTATGGTTGATTACTCTTGATCAATGAAGAATCAAAGCATAACAAAGCCACTAACATCAAATCTCAACAAGATCATTCAAATGAAGATTAAACTAAACATTCATCAAATTAAGCATTCTAAACTAAGAAAATGTTTAAATGTCTACTCTAACCCATTTGAAACTTATCTCGTTGTGAGATTGGTGTCATGTTGACGTGAAATGATGATCCTTTCCCAATCTCGTGGATAAATGAGCTTTCCCTAGTCAATTTTATTGAAGAAAACTAATGGAATGATTGTGAGATGTGTATGAAAACATGATTTTAATCTAAATGAGCATGATGCAAGCTAGTTTAATATGATTTTATGCTAAATGATGAATATATGCTAATGCTAAGCTAATATGAGTGGATTCTAAGCTAAAATATTGAAACCCTAGTTATCTAATTAGTTAAATGGATGCATTATGGAAGCCATTAATGGAAGCTAAGCTATTATGTAACTAATTTAAACTAAAATATGCTATATGTGTGCAAAGTATGAGTGTGAGTGTGAGCGATTTCAACAGCATAAGTTTTCTTTGAAAGATGGATCTATTTATCTCCAAATAGTGACCTATTTATAGGAAAGCATGTGAGAAATGGAGGGTTGAGATAAAAAAAGGCTAATCAATGGTCAAGGATGAAGGAAGTTGAAGGCATGGATCATGGATTCTCATCAACGGATGAGAATGCAAGATGATATTTAATCAAGGGTTCTCATTCCTCCAAACAAGCACACTTTTGACCTGTACAAGAGGTCAAAAGTTAACTTGCACAAGAAGTTTTGAGTTAACTTGCATATGAAGCTAAGTGAGAATATTCCTTTTTTGAATGATTGGAGGAGTGAGAATATTCCAAAGAATATTCACATGGGTGAGGAAAAAGGATATTTTGCAAATTAAAGCAAAGTATATTTGTGCAAAAGAGGAAGCCATGGGAATATTCCCCTTTTGGAGGAATGTGCAAAGGAGGAATATTCCCTTGGAATGTCTCTTGCAAGTGGAGGGGAATTAGATTTAATTGATAATTAAACAAAATTAATTATGCAATTATGGGATTAGAAGAATTAAGATGACATTCATTAAATAAAATTATTTAATGAAAGGGGGAAAGGTGAAATGGCATTTAATTAAATACCTTAGGGTTATTTAATTAAATAAGAAGATTTAGGGATTTAAATTAAATAGTTTGATTTATTTTATTTTAAAAGATGAAGTGTTAGCATGAAAGGGGGGGAATCAACTTGATTAAATTAATGAGGTTAATAGATGCAAATGGTGCAATTAATTAAATAGCTAGGAAAATTTAATTAATTAAGCGAAAACAGGATGGGTTTCAAGAGGAAATAATGTTAGTATACCTGATTCAAGTGTATGATATCATTCAAGACATTTTTCAATGTATAGAATAATTATCACACATACAAATTAAATGTGCAACAAATACTACAACCTAAGGGACTAGAAAATGTGGCTAAAAATCCACCAAAAATTATGAAAGGATTTGAAATTTTTGTATAAAAAATAAACTTGATGAAACCATGGTTTCAATTAGATTGAATGTTTTTGATCAAATAAAATAAAGGGTCCCTTCCCTTAAAAAATCTGAAAGGTAGAGTCAAAACATATTCCAAACAAAGAATCAACATAAAAAATAATAAAAAATAGAGTACCAACAACAATAAACAAATATAAAAAATAAATCACTTCGAACCAATGTAATAAAATCAATATTAGAATAAAACATATTGAATAAGATAGTGTGCCAATCCATGAAGACTTAACACACCATCTCACACTTCATATATCAAGTGTAATTTTGCATATAGAGAATCAATATGTCCATTGGAATCTTGAGCAACAAATTTATCTTTTTTGGAGTTGGATCTATTTTTATCTTTTTTTGAGATCTTCAACTTGTAGTAGTGTATTTTACGATTTATTTACTCAAACTAATCATATTACTAACAAATTCATCTAACTCTCTAGATTTTATTTGTTTTATTTAATTACATTGAATGTTTTAGACGGTCTTTTGTTTCATATTGTTGAGTTTGCAATACCAAAGTAGGTATAGGATAAGTTTAATAATCTAATTGGTTGGGTTAATAAATTTGTTTTATTGAAACTAGAGGAAAAAATATCCTCACTTGAACTTGATGAGTATCCATCCATTTATGATTTCTTGCAAAATTCAAGTTATTGTTGTCATAATTCAAGGCTTATGGAAAGAATAAAACTTTATGAAGAGTGTTTTTTAAAAAAAAATTCTAAGTTGAATGGTCATTTTCAAGTATTCACTTCTAAATTTTACTCCACTTTAGATGCCCTAGGATCTAAATTTAAGATGCCCGTCTTTGAGAATTTTTGCGAACATCTTACTAGGGAACAACCAAACATGTTCAATTAGATATTATTTCTAGTTTTAAGAGTCAATCATTTATAGCTCAATATTCCAAAGGAAAGGATAAAAATAGTCAAAACCTTGAGATAAAATTCACTCATAATTTTGATTCTAGCTCTAAAACTAAGTATAATTCTAATTTTGAATCCACAAGCCCTTCTCCTAAGTCTAGTGAGTGTTCTTCTAAGATAAAGAAGTATAGTGACAAGTAGTTTATTTTTAGAAACTTGGACATTATGAATCTATGTGTCGGAAGAGGTTATAGTAATTCGAGGAATCCTTGTAGTGATAAAATATTTCTCTTAAAAAAGTCATCTCCCACTAAATGGAAATCCCTTTCTACTTGGGATTTGCATGCATAATCATCTAGTTAGATACTTTATTTAGGTACTTAAAATTATATGAATAACTCCCATGAGATTCTTTCTTCACTTTATAATAGTAGATATTTAAGATTCTAATTTGTGACTCATTGGTTTTGGAATTAGGTACTATGTGGTTGCAAGATGGTTGTACCAGTGATGATCTCCTTTTTCCTAATATTTCTACCATTCTTCTCTCCATTTATTAGATTTTTCATTTTAGTTATGGGAAGAGAGTATATTTTTTCCACATGGTGTGTTCATTAGAAGACCATAGGATCTAGAGATTATGGTTGATTTAGGGAATTTGGATTAAGGTATTTTCCTACTCAAGTTTGATTGCTTTATGTCTTCATTAGCATAATTATAATTACTAGTGTTAATTTTATGAGAAGAACTTGACATGATCAATTTGGGAATCCAAACTACAAGTACTTGCAACAATCAAGGGTACAATTTTTTGTGGTTGGCTTGAAGTATTACGGTTCCTTTTAGTAAGGAGGTTTGTTGAGGTTTTATTCTTAGTAAACATAATCAAGATCCTTTCCATAAGTTTAAGGCCTCATATAATAAGATACCCCTTGAGTTGGTACATAGTCATCTCATGTCAATTCCAATTCATTTTTTAGGGTCCAAGTATCAGATTATGTTCATTGATAAGTTCTCATGACACACATGATTTTACTTTTCTAAGTACAAGAGTGAGGGATTTTCTACTTTTAGGATCTTTAAATAATTGATTGAGAAGTATTCTAGTCTTTCAAGTAATAAGATATGCATAGATAAAGGGTGGACTATGTGAACCAAAAATTCATGGAATTTTATAGAGATCATGACATTCAACATCAAAACTTGGTTCCCTACACTCTTGAATAAATGAAATTAATAAGAGAAAGAAAAAGCTTTGAGAGAGATGGCCAATTGCATGATTCAATATAATAATATGAGAAATGCTTTCTAGGCCAAGATAGTTAGCTATGCCAACTAAATTTAAATTGTATACCCCACAAGGTAGTGTGGAACTTGAATCCCAAAGTCAAACTTGATATTTCATCTTGAGTCTTAAATAGTGAGTCTTGGGATTCATTCTAGATAGTCAACATAAGACTATGGAGAAGAAGAGCATATTACTATTTTTTGTTTTCTAATTTCAATATGTGAAGGTTTATAAGTTGTTTGATTATGTTTCTAATGATGTATTATTTTAATGAGATGTCCAATTTGATGATAACTTCACTATAATGGATTCTCCATGAATAAAATTTCCCACACTTCCTAATCCTTTTTATTGGTTATGGAGCCCATTTCAGTGTGATGGGATGTAGGGGGGTACACCCCTGTGGGGTCTAGGGGGCCATACCATCAATGGGGGGTCCAAGGGCCACACACCCCCATGGTGGGTCTAAGGGTTGTATGCCTTATTAAGGGTTCGAGGGAAACACCTCTAAAAGCCACATTTTATATATTTATTCATTATAAATCTAGACCATCCATCATTAGGTCACATATCTGATGATAGAGGTTATGTTGGCATTTCTTTCCCTAGAAGGAAACCCCCTCTTTATGTGAGAACATGATAATACTCTTGTAGATTGTATTGTATTGTGAGGATATTGTTATAGAGAGAAGAGGAAGTTATAACATATGTGTTGTAGGTTGTATACCTTCATTTTCCTAGATAAAATAAATGAAGGATTGGTTGTTTCTCTATGGAAATAACCCATATTGGGTGAACCACACATATATATATCTTTGTGTTTTATGTTATTTTTATACTTATCTCTACATTCAATTATTATATATTGATCTACAATCCTATTCCTAACAACTTGTATCAGAGTCATACATTTTATTTGGCTGATAAAATTAAAAGGAGGTTTTTTGGTTCGAGTGGGAGCAATGGTGGAAGAAGGAACGTTTCGGGTTGAGAAGTTCAATGACCAAAACTACCAACTACGGAAGATGAAAATGGAGGAAATTTATATTAGAAGGATATTTTATTACCATTGGGTGGAAAAACAAAGAAGTAGATGAATATGATAAATCGAGAATGGGAGATTCTTGATAAAAAGGCACTAGGAATAATATGGTTAGCCTAACAATGTCAATGGCTTTCAACATATCAAAAAAAATAACAATAGTAGATTTGATGTCAGGATTGGATAAATTGTATAAAAAACCCTTAGCTTCTAATAAGGTATTTATTATGAAATATTTATTTAATGTGAAAATTTCAGGTGGGGTTGCTAATCATCTAAATATATTTAACACAGCCACTAGTCAATTAAGCTATGTAAATGTAACCTTTGATGATGAGGTTAGTTCTATCTTGATTTTAAGCTCATTTCTAGGAAGCTAAAATAGCTTGCTCATGGTTGTGAGTAATTTTGTTTCTATTTCGAGCACTTAAAAGTATGATGATGTTTTTGGTTTCATCCTTAGTGAGGACATGCAATGGAAAATCATAGGTGAGACATCAAGTAATTCTTTGACTATGGAGAATAGGGGAAGACAAAGGGAGAGAGGAAAGAGCCCAAGAAATCATGAAAAGTATAAGAAGGGAAGCTCCAAATCCAAATGAAGGCCAGAGTGCTAGAATTGTGAGAAGAAAGGACACCTAAAGAAAGAATGTTGGTCTTGAAAAGGAAAACAAGGAGATGGACTATAAGAAAATAGTAAGGAAGCATATGCTATAGGTGATGTATTGCAATATTATTTGATTCTTTCATTAAATAATATTACTGATTCTTAGGTGTTAGATTTAGGGGTTTCATTTCATGCCACACCCCATAAGAAATATTTCCTAGATTATGTTTAAGGTGGTTTTTGGTAAGTTTATTTGGGTGAATTTGAACCATGTAAAATTATTGAAAAGGATAAGATACAAATAAAATTACCAACTGAAAACCAATGGTTGCTCAAAGAGGTGAGGCGTGTTCCTAATTTGAGAAGAAATCTAATTTTAGATGGACAACTAGGAAGTGAAGGTTTTACAATTACATTTACATAGAATTCATGGAAGGTCACTAAGAGAATTCATAATAAAAAAGGGAGAAAAGGTAGGTACATTGTATTTATGTATGGGTAATTTTGATATGTCTCTATTTCCTTAGCTTCTACAACAATAAATACAACATTATGGAACCATAGGCTTGGGAACATAAGTGAGAAGGGGATGATGATTCTCCACTCAAAGAATTTTTTGCCAGGTTTGAAGTAAGATGGTTTAGATTTTTGTGAACAATGTGTTTATGGAAGAAAAAAAAAAGAGTCATATTTCTTAGTTGGGAAGGAAAAGAAGAGTTAAATTTTAGATCTTGTGCATTCAAATGTATGGGTAACAACTCATGTATCATCTCTTGGTGGCTCTCATTATTATGTTACTTTTATTGATGATGCAACTAGAAAAATGGGTTTATTTCATTTGAAGAAAATATAGTGTTTGATACTTTTAAGGAATGGAAATATTTGGTTGAGAATGAGACATGAAATAAGTTGAAGTGTCTCAGATTAGATAATGGAGGAAAATATTGCAATATGAAGTTTGATAGTTAGTGTTCATACCATGGGATTCATAGACAAAAGATGATTCTAGTAACACCATAATAAAATGGTGTGTCCGAAAGGATGGATATGAAAATCATGGAACATGCAAGGAATATGAGATTGCATGTAGGATAACCATTACAATTTTGGGTAGATGTTGTAGATATTGTTGTTTACTTAATAAACAAAGGGCCTTCAAGTTCCTTGTATGGTGGTATTCCAAAGTGTTGAAGTAATTAGGATAATCACTTGATAATTAATTAATTATTAGGTACCTTATTATTTCATTCACTTAAGATGAACTTAGGAGTGCTTTTTTATTATTATATTGGGCTATTTATAGGTTAATTTGTCTCATTGCATGAGATAAGGATGCTTTTCACAATCTAATCAAATCCTCGTCTACGGTTTCCTTTTTGATTTGATAAGCATTCATTATTGTAATTTGTAATTAATTCACATGTATTCACATTAATTACTCAATATAGAAAGCATATCAAATGCTTGTCTGGATCAATCTCTTTCTCTCTTGGTTGCATAGCAAACCAGTTGCTTTGATCTCTTGTTTGTGATAGGTGTTTTAGTTGCAAGTGATTTTTGGGAGTTGTGGGGTTCACTATCAACTCCAACATGGTATTAGATCACCATACTTGTGACTTCATGTCCAAATTCCCAGATATCTAGAATTGAGGGAAAAATTGATTCACTCTAGAGTAAAACAAACATCACCATTGAGTCTAAAACAACCAAAAACCCTAAGATTGCAAATCATTTCATCAAATTTGGAGTAGTTGATATTTTTTTAAGCATGATATTTCTATATGGAAATCCATATGGTTGTACAATTTTGTACAGTTCACAGGCTCCAACATCAAAGAAGGTATATGTGTAGGTTTAAATTTTGGTTTTTCAAAAAAAAATCCAAAAAGAATTGACAAAAAGGAGTTAATTTGTTTTTCTTTTGCAAAAGTCAAAAAATCAAAACAAAGGCCACTGTGGGCCATACTCCTACAAATTGGAGGTGTAAATCTTGGTTGGCACCAGGGGTCATTTGCAACCCACACGAGCTCCATAAATCCTACCGACGACTTAATAAGCTATTGAATTTGGTCTTACCAACGGATTAGACTCATTGTCCAATGACAACAAACCTCTTGTTGTCAAAATTCAACTCTCTAGAAACAATCCTACCATTGTCGGTGATCAACAAATTTTCACAACCATGGAATATTCCCTATCCAAAAAAGCATATTTTGACAACATCAAACAAAATATTTTGATGACAATTTTTTCCACACAGACCAATTTTTTCAATGTAGAATAATTTTCTTAGAATCTGCAACCGACATCATCATGATGTTATGTTGGCATCAGTAGTATAGATGACTGTATGACCACTCCAAGCCCCCTTCCAAGCCCTAATTTTCCCTAAAGGAGCAATTTTTTTCTTTTTAGCATAACTTGGGCCTACAATGTCAAAATTGGGTAAATGAGATAGCATCGAAAAGTAGGTTCCAATAACTTTCTAGTAGTGTAGGTCTCATTATTAGATTTTTTTTGGTTAATTTAATTCTATAAAATTAATATCGTCATTTTATGCTTTTGATCTCATAAATTTTCACCTGTATCTTCGATTTTCATGATTCTAGTAACGTTGGAAAGGTATTCTAGAGCTCTTCAGATCAATTCATGCAATTTTTCTAAAATCTACCACAAGTACATTTTTTATGATTTTACATTTTTTTCAATTACATGGATGTTTTAGCACCTAGAAAAAATATATTTGTGTGAGATGACTTCATTTGATCCACTTTATATGTAATGAGGTTGTCAATCTTTGATTTTTTATTGGAGGAAGTCTCATAGGTTTTTGTGTTCATCCTTCGATAGTCATCTTAGAAAAGGATAATTATGAGTATTGGGGAAACGACATCCTGGCACATATCAGGTGGCTTGATGTTTTTCCTTATCTTTATGAACTTCTATCTACACCAAACACACCAAGGAGTTATTCAGCATGGGGTGTTATCAGTGATCATGTTGTAGGAGTGATTTGTTCTAGTGTTGATCTTGACATTATGTGTGTTGTATCAAACACTGATTGTCCCCACACACTTTGGACTCAACTTTGGTATATCCATGAATACCCTTATATCTCTCCATTCCTAAAGGGTCGTGCTACAAATTGTATTATTCCTCTTCTAGATGTAGATTCTATACCCTTTAATGATGATACTTTAGAGGAGCTTGAGTATATTATAGGTCTTGCTTGTTTTGACGGTTCAAATACTTGTCTTATCTCCATCTTTGTTGTTCCTAATCAACTTGGAATTTCCACATCCTTGGCTCCTATTGGTTCAGTGCAATATGAAACCCACCATATTTTAGACATAGCTACTTGGGATTCATTTCTTGTAAACATATCATCCTTGTTTGTATAATTTCATATTGTAGATTTGGACGATTACTTTGAGGACACTTATCTCCTCTTTTTTGAAAACCACATCATCATTGTTGTCTCATCATCTTCATCATCTTTGGAGCTTTCTCTACATCGGTTTTCACAAGTTTCTAGATTGACATCATCTCTCTCTAACATGTGAAAATTTGAGATTTTTTTAGAGGAAAACATAATTTGGATTTGGATTCTTGATTATTCCATATTTTGGTAATGGCTTCTCTAATCACCACTAGATATATTTCTTCATAAGGGGAGAAATGTTGCTTGTATGTAGTGGATCATGTTTTGTCTTTAGGAATTCATCATTGGCACATGAGCTCTTTTTTGTGGGGTGGATTCATATCCTCATTTTCTCTCTCCTTCTAAGGGGACATATATTGTACTTGTGTGACAAAATTAGTCCTTAGGGAGCCATATTGAGTCATCCCTCTATCCTCCTTTCACTAGTGCAATTATTTCATTTTTCTCTTTTGGGGAGGAGTTTTTTCCCATATGGTTTTCTCCTTTACTTTGGTTACGAGAGATCCATTTTGTGTACATGGGTACCTCACCAGGCCTTATAGTTGGGACCAATCCATGCATCTATCATTCCATTCTTCATTAGGATTTTTAGCCTCTCCCTAAGTTGACCTTAAGGGGGAGGTTTTTTGAGTAATTAGGATAATCACTTGATAATTAATTAATTATTAGGTCCCTTATTACTTTATTTAATTAAGCTAAAATTAGGAGTACTTTTTTTTATTTTTAGACTAGGCTATTTATAGGTTAAGTTGTCTCATTGCATGAGAGTAGGACACTTGTCACAATCTAATCAAATCCTCATCTAGGGTTTGATTTTTTATTTTATAAGCATTCATTAATGTACTTAGTAATTAATTCAAATATATTCACATTCATTATTGAATAAAAAAATTAATAGTAGATGCTTGTGTGGATTAATCTATTTCTCTCTTAGTTGCATAGCAAATCAATTGCTTTGATCTCTCATTTGTGATAGACATTTTGGTTGTAGGTGATTTATTGGAGTTGTGGGGTTCACTATCAACTCCAACACAAAGGAGGAATGGATTGGTAAAAAGATAAACTACTCGTTTATGAAGACTTTTGGTTGTAAAGCATTTGTCAATATTGATATAGATAATAGAACAAATCTTGAGGCTAAATCCAAGAAGTGTATTTTTATTGTATATGGAGTTAATGATTTTTGTTATCACTTATGGGATTATAAAAACCATAAAATAAGGATTGGAGATGTGATATTCAATGAGAAGGTCATGTACACAGATCATTTTTAGGGAAAGAAATACGAAAAGGAGAACATAATAAAGTGG
The DNA here is from genome assembly GCA_007115665.2 of Sequoiadendron giganteum. NCBI lineage: Eukaryota > Viridiplantae > Streptophyta > Pinopsida > Cupressales > Cupressaceae > Sequoiadendron > Sequoiadendron giganteum. The sequence goes on along the minus strand of CM021101.1, from coordinate 372,012,955 downwards.
ATTTTAAGGTATTTGAGAGGTACTAATACTCAGGCATTATGTTTTGGAGGTTCCAACTCTAATTTATATGGATATGTTAATTTAGATGTAGCAGGTGATATAGATAGTAGGGGGATCACCATAGGGTGTGTTTCTATTGTAGTTGGAACACCAATATGTTGTATTTCAAGGTTGCAAAATGTTTTCACACTTTAAACAACATAATCATAGTATAATTATGCTACAGAGGCTAATAAAGAGATGATTTGGGTACACATGTTTATAGAAGAAGTGGGAAAGAAGCGGGAGGATAGCAATTTATATAGTGAAATATAAAGTTCCATTCATCTTGCAAAGAACTCAACACTTAATTCTAAGACTAAGAATGTCCAAATTAGGTGTCATTTTATATGATTATTTTGGAAGATGGACAATTGAAGCTAGAAAAGATATACACTAGCCAAAATCATGTAGAAATTTTGACAAATGTAGTAACTAGGGAGAAATTTATTTTCCGCTCAATTTTAGTTGGCCTTCAAGTATGATGGTATAGATGAGAAACTTTCCAAGTCCAAATTTGGAGCCTAGTCCAGTGGGAGTAGTAGTGGTGGAGTTGTTGTAATCAATCTCCAAGTGGGATATTTTCGGTGAATCTTGATTATCTTCTTGGTGTTGGCATGATTAGTCTCCAAGTGGGAGATTGTTGGTTATGGAGCATGATCTTATTGGTTTTGGATTCCTTTTAGCATGAGGGGGTGTAGGGGATACCCCCCTACAATTTTTAGGGGGGCCATCCCCCCAACGGGGGATCTAGGGGTTGTGCACCCCAATGGGGGTTTTAAGGGAAACACCCTCAAAATCCACATTTTATATATACTTATTTATTGTAAATCTGGACCATTCATCATTAGGTCACATATTTGATGGTAGAGATTATGTTGGATTTTCTTTCCCTAGAATCAACCCCTTCTTTATGTGAGGGAATTGTATTACTTCTATAGATTGTATTGTATTGTGAGGAGAGTGTGATAGAGAAAAGATGCAATTACAACAGATTTGATGTAATTTGTATCCATTTATTTTTCTAGACTAAATAAAGGAAGGACTATTTTTCTCCATGAATGGAGCCCATATTGGGTAAACCATGTATATCTATGTCTCTATGTTTTGTGTTATTTTTTATATTTTATCTTTGAATTCATTTTATTATTTATTGCTTTGTGATCCTATTGGACTAACACTTATCTTTTATTTAAATTGAGTATTCTCTTCTCCTCTAGAATAATGAGGATATTTTTCCACCACCTTCTAGTTCATAGTTATTACCCCATTAGGCTCACACAACTCTTGAAGATTATATATAACTTTAGCTGGTGATCTCATATAATATATTTATACTCATTCACAAATAGAAAATTTTTGATTCATGTTATTTTAGATTATATTAAAAAAAACATTTGTAACCAATATACTAGATTGGGAATTTGCTATGTCTAAGGAGTATTATTATTTGATTTAGAATTACACATGGTATTTTGCACCCTTTTCTTAATTTAATTATAATTGGGTCTACTAAACCAAATATGTAACTGATGATTCCACTGACAAGTATAGGGCATGTCTCATGGCAAGTTAATTTTCATAGGTTGAGTGTATTGATTTTTACGAAATTATTTCTCTTGTTGCCAAATGGAATATATTCATCTTGTACATTCAATCCCTACATTATAGGGATGATCAATATACTAGATGGATGTGAAGATTGTCTTTTTCTATCATGATCTTCATGAAGAGATCTATATGAAGCAACCTTTATAATTTTTTCAAGTTTATTCACTTGTTTGTATGCTTTGATGTTCACTTTATGGTATCAAACAATTCCCTTGGGATTAGTATAAGAATATGGATAGTTTCTTTATTTATTGGCATTCTAGTTGTCATGCCCATAATTTCCTCAACCTAGTACTAGACAACCTCCAATTTTTTTTACAAAACATGCTTAAGTAACTCAGACCCAAACCCTCACATGAAACAACTATGTTGATGAAAGAATTTTATATTTGATAAAACCTTTTAATAGGACATGGTTTAAGTCCATATTCTTATTACTATCTTATGAAGAGAAAATGAGAGTGAGAAAAATAAATGTATTATTTCCTCTACTAACGTATTCACACTAATTGAATAATAAATTTTATTACAAGGTGTACAAATTTTGTCTATAAAGTTAAACACTATGACCAATTTCAATACTCCAAGAGATTTTTTTAGACAACAAATGGGATTACATTGTCACATAGTGTACATTGTTGGATTTCAATATTAAATATTAAGATTTAAAATAATGAAACAACAACAAGATCCACAACTTATCCCTAATTAACTTTACTTAATTATTGGACTAAGCCATTATTCTAAATCTTTAGATATAATAAATAAATAAATTTAAGGTTTGTTAATTGAAAGTGTTCATATATAAATCTACTTACATTATTTCTCTAAACATCTTCCAAAAATCTATCCAAACTAAAGATGTGATTCTCCTAGATATGATTTCTAATTATAATGGATCTAATTCTTTATTTCATAATCTAACACAACAACAAATAATTCTATTGACTAATGCTAGCTTATAGCCAACACACAACCAACACAAGCGCACCAAAAATATGAGAGAAGAATACTACTAACAAAGGATGAAACATCTTTCTCTAAGCATCATAATTCATGGATTGTGGAAATGTATTATCACTAATCCAGACACAATCTAATCTAGAAGCACTCAGCAATAATCTTCATGGATTGTGGAAATCTATTATCACTAATCATAATTCATGCTAAATGCTTGCTAGATTCAAGTGCCTTAAAGAAGTCTACTTGAGAGAAGATACTTTCTTTGTTTGAGATTCCTCTATGAGTAAATAACAACACATGAGAAATTTAAGACAATTAAAAACCTTCCAAGATAACAGACACTACCTTATAATATGAACTACAGAAATAAATAATCATTTTTAAAATAAGAGTTGTTCCTATCTGCAAAATAGTAAAATTCTTTCTAATCATTAAAAGTAATGATATATTTCCAGTAATATAAATTTTCAACAATTAATAATGCATTATAAATTTAACTTAATACATGGACCACCTTAATCTATACTTATTAATCCTCACAAGGGATCTTGAACATAGCTAAACATAGTTATTGATGTTTGAATTGAATTATTAAAATTTAATTTATCTCTATAACAATATTAGTGACAAAGTTAAACAATTTTAAACCCTAATATGTTAAGTTGGTATTTGATAATAAGTTCACTTGCTCCTTTCTTCTCTTCCACATTTTATTTAGATATAACTTAAATTTAGTTTTCCCCATTTCCCAATTATAATTGAGTTGAGATTTCATAATAGAAAAATTAGAATTGAATTGTCATTGATTAAGATAATAATTTGATTTCTAAATAATTACCAACTAATATGTAATCGATTGGTTGCCCTTATATTTTCCCTCTCAACTTTCTTGGTTGTCATTCAGAAGGAATTCAGGTTGTTGATCCATTATTTTTACCTTCTTTGATGAATTATAAATATCTCTTTGAAATCTGTTGCAGGTAGCAAATAAATTTAGTTCAGATTACATAAAGTATTCCCCGAATTATTCAATTTTTACATATATATAAAGTTACAGGTATAAGCAGGTAAGAGGTTGTAGGTTGGAGTAGGTATAAATGGAGTACAAATTAGAGCGACTTTTACATCCGATAGAGCATGATTTTAATAGTTGTTTTAACTTTAAATATGTATTTGTATATTTAAGTATATATAAATATATATATGTGAACATACATTTATAATGGATCATTTTATTTAATTATTATTATTATTGCACATGTATATACATATATAAAAATCGTTATTTTAAAAAATCATAGAATATTCATCTATTTTAATAGATTGATTTCACAGCCATGAGGATATAGAAGTCATCGTAAAATTTCTATTTGATTTTAGGAACTAGTCAACCATAGTAAAATTGGAACATTTGAATTTTTCACAAGAATATGTGTATGGTTAACTTGAAATTATTGATTTAAGAAGCAAGTTAAAACATGACTAAACTCAAGATACAAAATATAATACTCACTTTTTTTTGTTTTCCACCTCTACTATCTAGACTATTCAACACAATTCTAAGGAGGGAAAAAGTTTTCTTGACTAATATATTACTCAACCTAATTGGTCTATGTAAATTTCCAACTTTGTTACTAAGATCTCTTCTTCATTTTAACGTAAATATAGAAGGAACCTACCACAATTAAATAAGCAATACATTTCTTTTCCCTTTCCCATGCAAATATGCTATAAAAAGGATTTAAACAACTACCCCATTCTTGATTTATAAGGAACCACATATTCACCAAAATAAAACACATCATGCATGTATTATACAAGAATTGTATCAATTCTTTATATTTAAGGATTGAAACATGCCTAATGTCTTCCTTTAATTTACACATCTAATTGAAAATATAAACCCATTTACAAATTTGAACCACTAACCATATACACAACAATTACATTTCCCCATAACTCTAGCCTTGGAAACTTAAACTTTTCCTAATTCACAAGGCTCATCTCTATTTTTTGAAATCATTGGTTTTCAACTTCAATATATATAACCTAAAAGTAGAAGTCAACCAAAACACAATATGGCCACAAGATCTCCTCCCAACCATAGGATTGAAATTCAATCCACCCCTGAGCTCTAAGGGTCACATAGCTCTTCCCAAGCACACACACATGATCACTATTCACATGGACTACTCAACAACTATAACATAACCATTTGCATATTTACAACCATTTATACTCACAAAACAAGAAAATCCCAACACACAACTCACAACTCACAACCAAAAGTACAAGGAATTCAACATAGATTTTTACAAATGAATTAAAAACACCACAAACATTCATGTACTCATCAAAAAAGATCTACAAAGGAAAGATCTTACCAAAAGGTTACTATCCATCATGTGGAAGCCTCTCCTCCTCAAGCCCTTCCCTCCATTTTTCACCAAGAGTTATCCCAAAATTAGAAAGAATCCCCCAAGAAAAAAAGAGTAAAGCAAAAGCAAAAAAAAAAAAGCCCCTTCTCCACTCAAGGAAAAATAATAAAGAAAAGGGAAGAGGCACCTACCTTCCCATAACTTCCCAACCACCCAACCAACTCCAATTTTCGCCACTTTTCATAAGTGGGTAATTAGAGTGGACTCTAAACTTTATTAAAGGGGTTCTATGAGATCAAAATACCTCTAACCCATAACCTACCACCTAGGGAACTTTTTAGACAATAAAGACCACATAAGGACTTCATAATACATGAAATAAGTATTCATATTAAAAAGGTAACTCCATGGACTAATTAAACAAACTCTTGTGCATACACCCACAAGGTTATATCACGTGTCCTTGACAAGACCCAAAATTCACAAGAATAACATAAAGGAAGTAGCTATGTGACCTCCTAATCTATATTAGCCAATTTTTCACTTGTATACTCAACCAAAAAAAGGTGTCAATATTACTCATGATTAATAATAATTGAAGCAAATGACATATAAAAATTATCATTCCAATAATAGTAATAAACTAGAGAATTAAATCCCTAATCTACACAAGTAATATATATATATATATATATAATTCAACACTCCCTACCTGCATAATACCTATTAAAGTCAAGAATAATTGAGCATACTATTTACTATCAAAATTTCACCACTTATATCAATAATATATTTAACCTATAACAAATACTACTACAAGTAAGCATTGAATATCAATCATCATCTTTATAATCACACCTACTCACACCCATAGTATATGATCACCTAACATAATGTAATCCACTTAATATACATAATAATATTACCAATAATTGAACAGCTCGATCATTGCATACTTATGTAGACAAGAAATGGAACTCATCTAGCTATCACAAGAAATCACAACAATCATTAGTTAGATAGGATTAATCAGTTTACCATATTCGTTAACAATAAAAAATCATCACTTATGTATAATATCAAACATAAAAGATCATAAGATATCAGACATAACCCAACATTGACTCATAGAATCAACAAGACCATAAGATATGGGGTCTTACACTCTCCCCCCAAGGATTGGGCTTCCTTTGGGAAGTCCCCAAAAGTGAGGGTAAACATAAGCAATTGAAAATCATCCTTTATATAAAAAATTTCCAATCATGACAACAACAAATTTTATCTTCCAATGTATTCTAAATTATTGGGGTAAGCTTAACAATTAACTATCAACACAACCCAAAAGATGATTTATTCATATTACACATATCAATTTCACATTACTTCATCTATCACTTCCATATACATATTTAATTCAACCTAGACAAATAGGTTAGTCATTTCAAAACAACATAATAATTTTACATCTTAAGAAATCACTCATTTCCTTTTATTACAGCAATTCCTATCATTAATCCATAAGCATCACAAAAATTGGTTTACAACACACATACTATCAACACAACACTGACATATCACACAGTTCAAGGAATGGGATTTATGAGGAGGAACAATGTCAAATTTCATATCACTGATATGAAGCAACCGCCATAACTGAGAAACCATGATAATATTAGGAAAGATGGTCTTGAGGCCCTCTCTAGGACCCCTCCATACATTTCCTAGTATCTTCCCCTTGTTTGTATAAGGGGGTTAGCCTCCAAGAAGGAAGGTACACAAGAATCACACACAATATCTAGGGGAGAATGGATTATGACTATACCAATACCGATCCTATTTACATCCCCATCCTCACAATATAAATTCCCCAGCGCATCTGCACCTCCATACGACCTGCTAGGGATCCCTCCTAGATATAGCAATTTATAGAGTTCACATCACAATACATATTCTAGTAGTACAAAATATTAAAGAATCCTCAAACTTAAGAAGATAGAAAATATGATTTCAAATTTTACAATAAAAATCTCAAGAACAAAACTTAAAGAGTAAACAAAATGCAAAGAAAACTTCTCAAATCCAATTAAAACTATTTAAATTGAAATAAGTTCTTGAGGCCAAAAGGACCACGGAAATTAAATGTCCCAAAAATACAACACTATTGGATAATACACATTTTACTAAAAATTGCACATTACATGCACTATGTGACTTTTCCAAGCCACTCGAGGGGTGGAGGGAAATGGTGGTTCTCAAACCACATAGCCGACAAAACATAGTTGTCTCAAACCACTTATGAATATAATAATATGGTAGTCTCAAACCACAAAATATCTACATAATAACCAAGCATAGTCCCACACAACCTGAGACATGCCATCCAATTAGCCATAAATCATATATGCTTGAAGGAGCCTATAGTAGAAGTTATCTATATATTGAATCTTACCCAAGAGAACACCATTCACCAACGCATATATTTGTCACAATCCCTATAATTTTGTAGCCCAAGAAATGTTGTAATATTCCACTGTCACAAGCCTTGAATTTTGTACTTAATATTCTTTTAATAAATACTAGATAATATAATTAAACAATTTCAAGGTTCTCCCTTTGTTTTCAACAATGCTCGCAACCCATGTCTGTAGAATCCTTACCTTTATGTGAAATAGATTAATAATGATATCACAAGAACATTGTATCTAATGCCCATGTCTCTAAATATACAATATATGTAGTATCTAAAGCCCGAGTGGAAGCTCATCCCAAGTTTGGCACACAAGATCCATCCTCGACCCATGGGGTACAACTCAAGGAAAAAGGTTTTGCACTATGGACCAACAAATGTGGTCTTCAAAGGGGGAGAAGATCCAACTCAACATTCCAAGGGGGAACATAATATTATGACATCAGTCCATTGGCTAGCACAGGGACAATATCAAGGAAGAATCACAATATTCCAATGAACGGGTGACTCCCTCAACCCCTAATACACTAGCGAAACCTTTCTCTGAATGGAGTGGTCATCACTAGGGGAATTTAAACACACAATCATACATAAATTTACACAAGGGTATACACAAGTAGATCATCCCAGATGTTTACCACACCCTTATCCCAAGTTGGATACCTAGTATCTCAAACTTGAGTTACAAAAATAACATTCATTGGTTTCTCACAACACATACTATAATGCAGTTTCTTAGCCTTTGACAACACTTATCAAAAGGACAATCAACCTTAATTTTATTGGAAAACACTTGGCCAACTTGGAAGACATCAAGACCACTTATCACCAGCAATGCACAAATGATTTACATTTCACACAATTAACAACGCCTAGGAACATCACTATCACATTGGATTTCCAAGAAGTAATTCCACATAGGGGGAGTAGGGGCTCTATCTATTAGAGAAAAATATATGTATCACATTCACCCAAAATCTAATCTCACATCAACACCTCCATATTCCACAATGTACCATCCAAACACCCGTATCCCTCCAAAACAAGGCCAATATGCACATAAATAAGGGATACTCGTATCCCTAAATAAGCATAGGTACTCATACCCTGAAAGTAAGGATGCCCCTATTTGTGGGAGTTGCACCCACTCAAACCCCGTGCACATGGAGTATCCAAAATTTGCATCTTCATAAGAGGGGGGTCAAATCCTTTAGAAAGCACATGGAAATGACACATAACACAAGGAATCACATATTCACAAATCCCAATACGATCCTTAGAACAAGTACATACATATTTTGCAAGGAATTACACCATAATTCAAAACAAAATATACCACTAAGGGTATAATCCTTGTTTACAAGCTAATATTCATAATTCATCTTATAGTTCCATTGCACCAAATTTAAACATCACTATTATTAAAAGGATAATTACTAATAAATGAGTCTAAATTTCTTCACGCATAACTATTGTATTTTAATTTTCTACTTGAATAACTATGATAATATTTTGAATTTTCTTTAGCAATACTATTCTCCTTAAAACATCAAACCTTTTGTACTAGACAACATTTTAAACTTCAAGTTACTATCAACATGAAAAGAAAACAAGAGTTTCATCCCTAGTTGAACTTTTCATTTTCAAACAATCAACATCAATATTTCCAAATTTTCAAGCATGTCATCAAACATGTGAATAGCATTTCATACAATTCATAACAAAAGGTTACACTTGTCTAGAACCAACAACTTAGCTAGATAGAGCTTTCATAATCAATTTGTGACAATAAACAAATACTATCAAATATCTAGAGAACACAATATCCTTAATAATTAGCCCATGTGCTATGGTGGATGACTAGATTGTATTAATTTTGTAATGTACAACCAAGAGAAACATCCAAATAGCATGACAATCATTTAATAATTGCTCAAGGAAATGACTCTACAAGCCTTCATCTATATTTTTAATGAGCATTTATCTCCAAATTATGAAGCAAGGATGCTAAATTTGATGAACATATTAGGTAACTTACTTATTTTAAGTAATTTATGATTTGGTTAATTAATTCAAGAACAAAATTGCTCACGAATAAGACTAACATCCTTAAAACCAAAGATCAAGTTCATATTATTCATTTTCCTCATAATTTTATTAATTTTATGATTAGTATTACACAAATTCAAGAATAACTATATTCAACCAAGAATCAAAATAAAGAGAGACATTGGAAATCAAAATTTAGAGTTAACAACAAGGATTCCTCAAATATCTCCTATAAAATAAACCTTTCATAAACTTAAGTGAATCAAAGAACTTTCCTTCTTAAAGAAAAACAACTTGCTCCTAACATGGACAAGGAGATGATAATCACAACCAACCTTGTTATGAATCCAAGAAGTTTAATATCAAAGGATAAGATAATATAACTCTAGGTTTTTTTTTAATGAGTTACAATTAACATACTAACCTTAACCATTTTATTGCAACACTGATGACAAAATCACTTAATCAATCCTATTTTCAAACTTCACCCCACAATATCAATAAATCAATCTTTACTAAAAAAATAAGACATTGAACACAATGGGACCCTAAGCAAAATAAGTTATCAACACATCCCCAAATTTCCTAGTGTTCGAACTTGGCTTTGATACCAAATGTCATGCCCATAATTTCCTCAACCTAGTACAAGATAACCTCGATATTTTTTGACAAAACATGCTTAACTAACTCAAACCCAAACCCTCACATGAAACAACTATGTTGATGAAAGAATTTTACATTTGATAAAACCTTTTAATAGGACATGGTTTAAGTCCATAGTCTTATTACTATCTTATGAAGAGAAAGAGAAAGGGAGAAAAATAAATGTATTATTTCCTCTACTAAATTATTCACACTAATTGAATAATAAATTTTATTACAAGGAATACAAATTTTAAGTCTATGAAGTTAAACATTATGACCAATTTTAATACTCTAAGAGATTTTTTTAGACAACAAATGGGATTACATTGTCACATAGTGTATTGTTGGGTTTCAATATTAAATATTAAGATTTAAAATAATGAAACAAAAAAATCTCAACTTATCTCTAATTAACTTTACTTATTATTGGACTAAGCCATTATTCTAAATCTTTAGGAATAATAAATAAATAAATTTAAGGTTTGTTAATTAAAATTGTTTGCATATAAATCTACTCACATTATTTTGAGCTAAACATTTTCTTCCAAAAATCTCTCCACACTAAAGATGTGATTCTCCTAGATATAACTTATAAGTATAATGGATCTAATTCTTTATTTCACAATCTAACACAAAAACAACTAATTCTATTGACTAATGCTAACTTATAGCCAATGTGTAACCAACACAAGCACAGCAAAAAGATGAGAGAAGAATACTACTAACAAAGGATGACACATCTTGTTCTAAGCATCATAATTGATGTCAGACACTTGCTAGATTCAAGTTCCTTAAAGAAGTCTACTTGAGAGAAGATACTTTCTTTGTTTAAGATTCCTCTATGAGTATATAATGACACATTAGAAATTTAAGACAATTAAAACCCTTCCAAAATGATAGACACTACCTTGTAATATGAACTATAGAAATAAATAATCATTTTCAAAATAAGAGTTTCCCCTATCTACGAAATAGTAAAATTTACTTTCTAATCATTAAGAGTAATGATATATTTCCAATAATATAAATGTTCAACAATTGGTAATGCCTTATAAGTTTTTAACTTAATACTTGGACCACCTTAATCTATACTTATTAATCCTTACAAGGGATCTCACATATGAAGAATTGAATAAAATCAAATATACTCCAACATAAGCAAATTAACAAAAGAGACATTAGTGCTAAGGTATTAGAGGTACAAAACTATCTTATATAAAATATTAGAATAATTTGAAATTAGAAATATGTACACTTCCAACATATATAGTGCAATGTCCCATTTTGGGAAATTCCTAATTTTAGGCATGCAAAACAAGAATAATCACTAAAAATTATTATTAGTAATAAAAAGTATCAACTTTACGATAATATTTAGATTCATACATAAAACATTATAATATTGAGATCAATACATCATAGCTAAAACATCATAATATTTAGATCCATAGTTAATAGCATCATTAATAATTATTCCAAGGCATATTCCTATAGTCAACCATATTAGAAATTCATTAGAAATTCTTTCAAACTGCAATCTCAAGGGTGGTTTCCCTTGTATTGTAAGAGCATAGAAAGATTTTAGATCCATTCCATCCCTCAGTCTGCCATAAAGCCTGGCTATATTCCTTGATAAATCCCAAGAGAACAGATGTAACAACCCCAGTGTTCTACTTAGTAAAATTTCCAATGTTTTCACCTCAAGTGAATAAACCATGATGTCATAACATAGCAATAAAAAAATTTCTTTCCATAATGTAAATTACATGCACATTTGAAATAACACTATTTCCAAACTTCCATTGCATTCCATTGTAATTTCACAAATCTTTCCAAAACATAGATGTCATATTTGAATGAACTGAAGTTAATCATTCATGATTGCATCCTTCCATATTGTTAGAATTGGCTATGGATCTCAAGATCTTGAGGCCAAATAGAAAGCATGAGAGAGAGAATATGCATATGCAAATATGATGCACTTGATATGAAAATGTAGTAGGAACCCCTTGGTTATATATCCAAGGTGAGGATTATGACAAGTGTCTTAATCATATGACATGGGACAACTTCACACTTACCTAGGTTCACATGTGTTACAAGTCAAAAGATAAGATAACAACTAATGACAACTAACACCTTCTAGAAAGATTCCTTCCTATGACCTAAGTAAACTTAACATGTAAATAAGTCCCCTAGTAATGAATTAACTAGGTACAAGACTTTATTTACACCAACACCCCCCTTAAATGTAACTTAGGGAGTAGGAGATTATTATGCAAATGACACAAATATGGGTCTCGGCTACAAGGCCATGTTAGGTACCCATGTACAAATGCAAATGAAATCTCTCACAAACGGAGAAAATGAGAAAAACCAATGGTATAAAACTCCTCCCCAAAAGAGAGATGAAAGATACAAAAAATTAAATTCTCTCAATGATGCATGAGAAGGCCAAAACCCCAATTGAGTAAAAATACCCCCCATAAGAGAGACGATGTAGCCCCCCCTCAATGTTGATTCTCCTATAATGATGGTAGAAGCTCGATATTGAATGTTGAAGATCATCCAATCTTGTCGAACAACGTTACTCCCCTTAGGAAGAAACAAAACTAAGATAGTATGCAGGATGTGTGATGTCTATTAAGCATGCTCAAGTGTCTCCATGTCAATGTCAAAAGCTGACACACTCCAAACAGGCATTCTAGGCCACGCTGTTGAAGAGGACAATCCAGAATCTAGTAGAGATGAATGTAGAACATGATCCAAAGACAAAGATATACCCTTTGAAGACAAAGAAGCCTCCTCCAAATGTTGTCCAAAAGGATCCATAGTCACGTCAAACTACGAAGAATGATCATGTAGAGATTGAACAAGAGGGTCAAGGTAATCCCTCACAACAACTGAAAAAGGGGCATCTCCGTAAAAGAAGATGAATGCTATCAATGATGTCCCCCAAATCTGCAATATGATACTCCACAAACAAGTCGGAATACTTGTCAAGAAGCCATCACAAATAGCCATCTTTGGAAGACATTGTATGTCCTATTGCACTGAATCGGAAAAATCCATATTTGTAGCAACACAATCATCATCAGGTGCAATAGTAGATGGAGATGTGATCTCAATAGGAGGAGGAGAAGCAAGAAGATAAGTCTCTTTGTCAACTAGACATTCAAGACATTTATTGTACTCAAGTTCCTCTAAAGTATCATCATCATAGGGTATATTATCAACATCATTAAGGGGAATTAAACAATCTACAACAAGATCATCTAGGAATGGAGAGATATGATGGTCTCCAGAAACCTCCCAAATGTTGGTCCAAAGTGTGTGTGGGCACTTGATATCTGATATCTCCACAGGAATATCAACACTAATATATGTACCAATTAATCCTACAATGTGATCATTATTATTACCCCAAACCGATTGCTTCCAAGGTGTGTCTGGTTCAGGTATGGAAAAATCTTAAGCAACTTGAGATGTGTTAGGATACCTTTCTTCCAAGACTCATAATTATCCTTATTCAAAATTACCACAGAAGGATGAATAGAAAAACCCATGATACCTCCTCAAATGATCAACATAAATGAATCAACCATGATATTATCCCCACCCCCCAAGAAAAATTTGATTTGTGGCACTTTATATTTAGTGCGATTAAAGTTTCTATATGCCAAAAAAAAATAAGCTAGACTTGATCTTAGTGCTTACAGATGCCAAAATAGGCCACAGACTCAAGTAAAAAATTTGGTACATAATCAGATAAATCTGATCATACCACTAAGAATTAAATTAAAATTTATGTACTTTCAAAAAAAATTGCACCCAAAAATGTTATTGTAGGAGCAAGATATGAGCTCCAGAAGTTCCCAAAATGAGGACGAAGCAACAACACCTGTGAGAATTTTAAATTTATGGAAAAAAAAGGCACCAAAACCAAAATCCAATTGCACCACTATGAAGATTGTGAAAAATTATCCCAAATCAAAAAAAAAATCTCGAAAAAAGGAGTCAAAATGAGCAAGATATGAGGCTTTGAAGTTGAACTGCCAAAATGAAAATGCAATCTGTGAGGGGGGAAAAATGTGGACTTAAATTTGATGCCCTTCAGCCCGTCAAAAAATAATATGCCCCATGGCTCACCAGAATATTCCCTACTCTACTGCCAACGAGATATACTATTAGATGGGACGAAATATTCTTGAGGGAATCGGAATCTCCGGTTGGAATCTTCTTGATTGACCGGTCGAATCTTTGACAGTGCCAAATTTTAATAAACTGTGGGCTGATTTAAATATTGTGCCAAATTTAGAAAGGGCCGACCAGATTTTTTAAAATTTATGACCGTTGAATTGAATAAACTCCGACAATTTCTATTTGCCTCTGTTGGTTGTAAAAGCAACCGCCATAGCGTATGTGAGGGTGTCATGTGGCACCTGCTGGGGACCACGATACTCCATGGGTACTGATGTACCTACAAATCTATAGGTCCTTTCTGTAGAAATAATTTTTCTTCTTTTTCCTTTTATTTTGATTTTAATACAAATCAATTTTTGAAAAATTATTCAGCCCACAATACAAAAAAAAATTATAAAAAATAAATAAAATATTTTTTATTTTCTAAAATCATACCATGCGTAATTATGATGACCTTGGGGGTCGTACGACTACCTGGGCAAAAAAAAAAATGTCTCATCAGACAACTGCTCCAATTTGGACGAATTGACAACTGATCTTAGGGTTTTTGGCCCTTCTGGACACGATGGTATGGTCGAATTTGACCCAAAATGCTCCAAAAATGCATCTACCTTTTGGATCTAGCAACCACTCTTCAGCTTCAAACCCTCATATATTTGGCCTTGTATGTCTAATTTGGACAAAACAAAAGGTAAAACTGGCTATCTCAAACCTCTTGAACTCAATGTTGAGCTCAGATTTGTATCAACAAGCTCTGATATGAACTTGCAATAAAGAGACAAAAATGGAACCCCCCCAGAATCTAGTATTTCTATCAATTTTTTCTAATTCTCCAGATCATCATATGATGTAAGAGAATAGCATACTCAAATTTTCAAGATTTACCATCTCTCTTCAAAACAAGACTATCCAATGGCACCCAACCCGCTCTAATACCATGTTAGAATTGGCTATGGCTACGAAGATCTTGAGGCCAAATGGAAAGCACAAGAGAGATAATATGCATATGCAAATATCATTCAATTGATATGAAAAATGTAGTAGGAACCCCTTGGTTATATAGCCAAGGTGAGATACAAGATGTCATAGGATTATTACAAGTGTCTTAATCATATGACATGAGACAACTTATCACACTTACCTATCTTCACATGTGTTACAAGTCAAAAGATTAACAACTAATGACAACTAACACCTTCTAGAAATATTCCTTCCTATGACCTAAGTAAACTTAACATTTAAATAAGTCCCCTAGTAATGAATTAACTAGGTACAAGACTTTATTTACACCAACACATATAAATGGGTACATGATACATACATAGCTCTTTTGAGCTTCATCTAGAAATAGATATACAATCGGTCCTGATGTCGTTGCATTAGCACATACATTCTGGAAGTCCTCATTTGCGAGTGCAAACACTCCAACTGTCCCAATACTAGCGCAAACATCCACAAACCTTGGCCGCTAACTGATGAGGAGAAGCATCACTCAAGTGTTTTTCCACCAACCATGGACTCAAATGTAGTCCCCTGCACATCTGTCACATGACAAGATCGCCCTACCCTTCGATGAAGAAATTGGTTGGTAAACCCCATAACAATAGTCTATCGAAGCTTAGTGTTGTTTCCAATAAACCATAACCTAATGATATGGTAGCTACACCTACAAGTATGAAAATCATGAACTAGAATGCATATAAGGAACACAGTGAACTGACAATGTAAACAGTGGCTACTTACACTACTTTGGCCAAAGTATTCTCACACAGTACTTCGAGTGATAGTCATCCTATTCACATACACTACTATAGGTCGGTTTGGATTATGATAGTTCATATACTATGCTTAGGTAATTATCCCCATTTTACCTAAAAGACTATGGTATCTCTACCAATTAATCCTAAGCACAAGTTACCCCTTCAATGGATATTCCTATTCTAGGTATAACATATGAGCTTTTCTAGTTTACACATTAACAATACATGAACAAACTATTTACTTCAAAAGACAATATAGTCCCAAATGTAAATTTATAATCTAGAGTATGGCTACATAAGCCTTGTCATAATCATAGATTAAATATTCATATATAACTTACTCCCTTCAGTAATATATCACATCAATAAGTTATTCTCACCAAGAGTATTATCACATCAATGAATGACCTCAATCTAGGAATAATCATATCAATAGATGAATCCATTTGAGAGTGCAATATCCTTCGAATAAAAAGGATCATTTAAGAGTAGAATCTTGTCAACATTATGACTTCATAACAAGAGTATAAAGCAACTACCCAAGTAGTAACTCTAACTCAATAGGTAAACCCACCTATGTCTCCTTTCATATAGTATCTCATAAGCTCAAGTGATTTACTTAATCACTTAGGTGAGTTTCAACCTCAATATACCCTAATCTTAGGATATAGTCATTAACCACTAGCTAGTCTGATTATATAGGTTATTCTAATGCTATATGTTCCAATCAAGACCAAATGTACAAACCAACCAAGTAATTTATTCCCAACCTATAGGTATCAATGAGTATTCAAGTAAATTTCCCAACCCAGTAGGTAAATCTTAACCTAAGGTTTCACTCTTAATCAAATGAACTTCTCGTCCCAAATAGGTTATCCTAAACTTAGGGTTCCATTCAAGAGTATAGTATGATCAAGTGACCATTCCAGTAAAGATAATTGATGTGGTTGCATAATGTCACATCATATCTTTCATACCATCCCTTTTGTAATGTTAATCCTATCATCCCAAGGTTTTCTAGCATAATTAGATAATAGTGCCAAGTCGCTTCATGACATTGACATATCTCACACTATACACGTAGTCTAAACTATCTATGTATAGATTATCAATAGATTCTTCCCATATAGGTAAAATAGGAGTAATAAGACACTTTCTTTAAGCTAATCATATTTCATCATTCTTGGTATATAATACCAATGATAAACATGCACTCCTATTATGGAGTATATACAATCACTTCCATAGAAAAGCATAAAACAACTTCTAATCCTTTTCATAAGCAAATACTATGATTCACTATTGCAAGCATTCTCAAGCAATTCCAATCAAAGCAATCAAGCTCATTCTTTCATAATAAAAGACAAATAATAGAAGATGAGATCCCCATGCCTATAATATGCTTAACCAGTTGACTGACTTGATGCACAGCCTTCCAACAGTAGCTTCCTAGATATACTTAGACCTCTCAAGTGATACTTCAATAAGACTCCTCTCACAAATTGATAATATACTCTCTAAATATAGCTCCTCACAAATGCTCAAGGCTCTCACAAAATACAATAGAATGCAATTGTATAATAATACAAATTAGAAGTGTGTCCAAATGAGAGTATAAGCCTCTCTATTTATATAGCAAAATGGATACTTTGCAGCCTACAAAAAAGGCATGCAAATTGACAGCATTTTCCATGCAATTCAACTCATTATTCCTAGCTTAAAGGTGGAAAAAAACTAAACACAAATTCAACAAATAATGCTACAGGTCGACCCATCCAAATGACAATAGAAAAAGACATTCAATTGTGCTCATGTTAAAATGATGATAGTCGAATTATTTCCCAAAATGGACTTCTACAGCAAATAGAACTTCCATATAATGGCACCATGTATCAGCAACCTCTCTATTCATTTTGGCATGGGTTTATTCAAGGATTCTATCAACGTTTACCAGGCAACACATAATACAGCTGACTTGGTCTTGGTTGAGTAATTGAAACAAATAAAGTGAATCGACCTCTACCCTTATTAAAGTGTTGTTCTATTCATACACAACACTTTAATGTTTAACACATTTCCTTTATTAAGCTGACCAAGTCTTAATAAATCTATATGTGATGTCTTCTAGACGTTGTTCCATGCACTAACACTGTACTATGTGTTGCATTAATCTCATGCACCCAAGGTAAGGAAGGTGTGGCAGTTCAATTTAGCATGTAAATCTTATCGTAGTGTTGCTTTACCTTGACTCAACACCTTTAGAACACTTACCTTCTCCACATAGTGCGTGGAACTCTTAACTCTACATGCTTTACTCATCAACTAAAAGCTATGTAATTCATACACATAGTATCCAAAGATACTATATATGTGCAACCTAAGTTGGTTTCCATCACTTATATATTGGATAGAAGTGTTCCAAGTCTAAATAATTTGATGCTTATAGAGATAGTGATGGATTCAATAGTATCGACTATGTTTCATTTCCTATATCATCCTAAATGTTTGCACATCACTTGTATATGGTTTGGCCTTTATTCAATGTCTATATATGCTTTATTCGGCCTAAAGTACTTTGCATATCTCATATACAATTCAGCCTATGATTTAATTATCATATATACGCATATATATATATATTCATATATACATGTACGTATATATATGTCATGAATAGCCTAAATGCTATCACATATATATATGTATATATATACTCTAATATATATATATATATATATATATATATATCATGACAATCAAACACATATACATTTGCACTTTTCAAATATATAGTAATCATTATATATACTTATATATATATATATATATATATATCAACTCACATGACAATAAACATACATCATTTGATATCACGAATGTATACATCCCAATTATCATTTACATTGAATAATATGCGTGTGGATATACTTACACATAGACATATATATAATATATATATACACTTCTCTAATAAGCATTAGTTCTTACGTGTGCATATGTGTATATATATACATGACATATATATATTCTATAGTTATTACTAGATAAATAATCCATTTGATATTCAGAATGATTATGACCACATGCACTAGTACAGAAACAGTAATATGTGACTGAAAAAACTACTAAAAATTTATTATAAACAACTGAACATGGTCGTGTGACCATTAGTAGTTTATTGCCAGTCATTTATAATACGGCTGAATTGATGACTAAACCATTTTTAGTAGTTTGATTGATCTATTTGGTCATTAATTTACTAATTGATCAATTTGGTCGTTAATTTAGTTGTTTGATTGATCTATTTGGTTGTTAATTTAGTTGTTTGATTGATCAATTTGGTTGTTCATTTAGTCATTAATTTGATCGATTTGGTAGTGTATGTAGTCATTAATTTAGTCATTGATTGTTTTAAACTGGTCACTTATTTAGTCATTTTTTATACACTGATATATTTAGTCATTAATTTAGTCATTGATTGTTGTTAGCTGGTCACTTATTTAGTCATTTTTATTCACTGATTTTTGTCCATTGGTAGTATATTTAGTCATTAATTTTAATCATCATTTTGATCAATTTGGTAGTTTACTTAATTATTTTTGTTCACTAATTTCTTTCAACTGGTAGTATATTGATACGTTGTCTATTAATTGCATAATCATTATATTTAGTCATATTTATTCACTAATTTATGTCAATTGGTAGTATATTTAGTCAATTCCAATAGTTTGTTTAATTATTTTTGTTCACTGATTTTTGCCTAAAAGTGCTAGAAATGAGACAATGCTTTTGAGGTTTAAACATAAAACACAAAAAATCATAATCAATCATTCATTTAATTTACACATAATGAAACAACTATTAAGAAGGAAAAATATTAAAATTTTATTGAGAAAATGTTTTCTTACAATGGATATAAAACTTAAATATGTGTCTTTGCTTTGAAAAATGTATTACAAAGTGTTTCTTGGTGTTGTGACTAAGAAAACTAAGTTACAATACTCTATTTTTTGCTTATACAGCTCCAAAACATGAAATAACTACTTGAAAAATGAAGCCTAAGGGTCCTATGTAAAACTCCTCTACAAACTTCACACCATGAATACTCGATATGGATTGAGAACTATGTTTTGCTTATACCTTGACTAATAAACTTTATTGAACATGATAGTGGAAAAATCCAAACCGGTCACAAACATTTATCAAAGGACAAGCATCTGGAAGTCTTGCTTCCATAAGAAAGTTTTGTCTTTTCAGGATCATAGAAGTTTGACTCTCTGGTTACACATTCCACCTCCTTGATTTGTCCAGTTTTGGTTGTTGCTTCAATGTATTTGAAGTGAATGTCGGGATCCTCACTGCCAATGACATTGAAAATATAGTTTACCATATAAGTACAAGGTTCCCAAGCTACTACAAAATTACCTCCTCAAATAGATCAATGAATATCAATGACAAAATGATACGAGTGAAAATCCAAAGTCAAATCACCTAGAGCTCAAATATGCACCCAAGAAGAAATATAGCCCTTCATAAGACTTGAACTATTCAAACAAGTTGATGCATGAATCTACACCCAATTGTTCAGAATATTCCTTGGTAGCCTGTGTGACATGAAAGAAGTTAACATCAAAAATAAGAGAGAAATTTTCAATGTCATCTAGAACCAACATTATTAATCTGAAATAAATAAAAGGTGCACAATTTTTACCTGAATAATTATTTGGAGATTTCCCCTCAGGTTGACAAGAAGGAGATCTTTCATGCACTACAACGCCTTGTTCTATTTTTGTCTTTTCAGCATCCTGGAAGTTTGACTCTCTAGTTACATGTTCCACCTCCTTGATTTGTCCAGTTTTGGCTACTGCTTTAATGTATTTGAAGTGAATATCAGGATCCTCACTACCAATGACATTGAAAATAAAATTTACCATATAAGTACAAGGTTCCCAAGCTACTACAAAATTACCTCCTCAAAAAAAATCAATGAATATCAGTGACAAAATGATACAAGTGACAATACAAAGTCAAATCACTTGGAGCTCAAATATGCACCCAAAAATAAATATAGCCCTTCATAAGACTTGAACTATTCAAACTACTTGATGCATGAATCTACACCCAATTGTTCATAAACATCAACTATGTCATTTTTTCAAATATTTTAGTGGCCACTGTGTGAAGTTCCCTTCTTTCTCTTTCAAACGGACAGCTTCGTCTATTTTTTCTGCATAAGCAAGGGGTATGTTACTTGTAACCTTTAAAATACTTACATTTTCATCTCATGTTCCTTTCAATTTGACTCCATGTACAATAGATAGGAGTGAATCCGCCCAATGCCCACAGCAGCACCATCAAACAAATCCAAGACCTCAACTTTATCCCCTTCTTGTAGTTTATCAATAAATGTCTGCAAAAACAAAAAAACACATTATATTGGTTTTGAAAATTATATGTAATGTCTTATATCTTGTAACAAATCAGTTTTTGCATGTGTTTCTTTTATTCTATTGAATATCAAGAAGCAACTTTTTTACTCTAAAAAAAAAACTAACCCATTGCGAGGTACAAATAAGTGGAGGGAAAGACTACAATTATGCTAAAGTGTATGAGTACTCTAGAAAGAGACGTGGATTGACAATGAAGTCCCCCCAACTGAGGACCATGGCATCCCTGAACACAATGCACTAATGCATTGCCAAAATCTATGTATGCACTCTATTACAACTAAGCTTTAAGCTTTCATATGTAAGTTATATGTTCTCCCTTATTTCCGTAATCTATGTGTACTAGCTAATTACACTTCACTACTATTCTAACCAGCTTCTATCAAATAGGTAATGAGTACCCTTATTTACATAATAAAACAACCATTACTTACTTGAATAGTACTTACTTGCATGTGGTTTCATAGCACTCACCTTGAGTTCAGCATGACTACCACTATGAATATCATGTGCATGCCCGTCGAGTTCATCATCATAATCACTATCAACGTCATTGCAGAGTTGTATAGCTTTGCAAAGAGTTCTATTGACAAGACCTTTTTCTTTTAGTTTTGCTTTCATATAATTTTGCTGCATCATGTGGTTTAATCATCATGCAAAAATCAATATGTCAAGTAAAGAATGCAAAAGTTATAAATTTTTGTCCAAAAGAACATTTTAAGCATGAAGAATGAAAAAACATTGGAACAGAGTAACTTACAACTTAAAGAATGCAAAAGCTATAATTTTTTATCCAAAAGAAGAATGACAAAACATTGGGATAGATTAACTTACAACTTCAAGAATGAAAAAGCTATAATTTTTTGTCCAAAAGAAGAATGACAAACATTGGGATAGATTAACTTACAACTTAAAGAATGCAAAAGCTATAATGTTTTGTCCAAAAGAACATTTTAAGCATAAAGAATGACAAAACGTTGGGATAGATAACTGACAACCATTATATTAATTACCTCAACTTCAAGACACCTAAGATGATTGTGTTGTGCATTTTTGTCCACTTCATCATGATCACTGTCAATATTGGTAGCTCTTTGACATCATGAAGGAATTTTTTTTTTCCTATTGCTTTGATAAAATTTCTTTGCATATGGTTTAACCATCACGCTAAAATATATACAAAGCATTCAATAGTCAAGTAAAGAATGCAAGCTATAAATTTGTCCAAAAGAACATTTTCTAGATAACTCCAACAATAAAGAAACTGGGTTGGATTCTCCTACGCCCATATTTCAATAATCTACATATTAAGAGGCATTTGTATATAGAATTTCCAAACAAGAAGAAATGAGATCAATAGAGCATCTTAACTCATCTCAATCCATGGATTTATGCTCATTCCATGCAGAAACTATAGGGTTAACAAAGGTAACTAGCTACGAAACTTGTTGAGCGAGACTGAATATGAAACTCATTACCTTTCGTTACCCTATTTCATTTGAGTTGGCATGATCTACAGAGGCTCCTATTGGGCATTGAATAGATGGTTGTGTTAGTGAACTAGATTTCCACTTCATCCTACTCTTAGACTTACTAAGATCTAGTGCTACCATATAATTGACAATATCTTCTACACCTGCTTCTCTATTACTGTTTTCCACCTAAAATACAATTCCAATTTCAACATATAGTTAGCTCAATAAAAAATTGAAATAAATAACACAATGTAAATTGAACCAAAAATCCATACACTTACTACAAATTTTTCCATTTTGGCATGCAACCCGCCTTGGCCAAATGTATATCTAGCCCTCACATTATCTCTTGCTCTCTTGCCTTTGTTACTCTTTGCCAAATATTCTTTGGAATGCCTACTTTCTCTCAATGCCTCCCCTTGTTTGGGAGATAGAGTGGATTCTAACCTCTCTTTTCCCTCCATGATTATTTTTTTGCAATTGTATCTAAAATTGTTCATCAAAACTCTCATCTTTTGCTTGTAATATTTTCTAGAAATTTGTCCACCAATAGTCTCAAAAGCATTTTTCATTTTTTGTATAACATTTTCCACAATTCGTGGATCTTGCTCTGCAAAACTTGATTTGAAAATATCCAAATGGGCCCTACATCTTACAGCCAACTCGGTGACCCACTTTGCAGCATTTGGCCCAATGGGCTCACCATCTCTTGATACCTCAAGGAAGAATGGCTTCTTGCCTTCTAATTTTCTTTATTTTTCATTCCTCTCTATAAATCTATACAAATCTTGACTCAATCTTTGTTGTTTGACAAAAGAATCCACATCTTCTATTAAATTACCACTACCAATATTTCTGGTTGATCCACTAGTTCCATCAAAAGTTTTAGATGCAACAGGTGTGCTCTGAGCAATAACTAATGCAAGAAATCTGTCTTCATGACTTTCATTAACCAGAACTTCATGTTCCTTAGCCACATAAGGTGTGGCATGAGTAGGTAGCTCAGTACCAATCTTTGCATATTTCACTTCAAACACATCCTTTAATGTTGAAGAAATCATCTGTAGACCTGTTGTTCCTTTGCTCTAATATTTTTCAATAATCACTCTTAGACTTAGTTCTAAGAGATCATCACAACGTTGCACATCACCATGTGCTATATCGGGTTGCATATTGTTATATCAGGTTGCACATCACCATGTGCTATATTAGGTTGCACATCACCATGTGCTATACCAGGTTGCACATCATCACAACTATTGTTTTCACCAACTACATTTGTTGAATCATAAAAGCATCAGCTTCTATGAGATGGCAACACTGTATCTTTTCTTTCCTTTTGTTTTTTCTTCACATTTTCTTTGCACTCTTTTTTTTTCCTATAAAACAAAAAAAAAAATATTATGTCTTATATACATAAAGCTCTTTCCTATAAAATTCCATTAAACACTATTAAACAAATAATATACTACTTATTGTATTTACAACTTGCCCGCTTGTCAAACCAAGACGTAATAAATACTCATTATTCTTGGCCACTTTTTCACTATGTTGGCACTCATAATCTTTCACTGAAGTTTCAGAATTATGATCACTATCATCTAATTTGTGCCTTACAGTCCTTGTCTTCATTTCTTGAAGTCCAAATAAACAATAATGTATAAATCAACAAATTCAATCAGTAAAAATTTATTGAGTTCATAAGTTGATAATTGTTGACTTTCCAATCTGCTGACAACTGTAAATGGAAACTTAAAATAGAATTTAGTTTACATATTAAAAAGAATTTGCATTCAAAAACCAAGAAGATGTTTACAATTACAGGTATCAGACAAATTTTCCTTAGGGATATATTCATAAGAAAAGAACTCATAAAAACATAACACAAACAAGATGAAGGAAAAATATAGTCTAGTTCATCATGAGGTGTGTTAGAACCTTAAGAAAATTCCTAGTTCCATCATCACAATTAACCTTGAGCTCCATAACTAGAGCCTTGACCCTTATATTCCTTTTTTATTTTTGACTGAGCCTCCCCACTGTAAACAAACATATAAATTTTTTAGGTCTGACTAACACTCAAAGACCTTTACAAAGCCAAAAATTCATCATATATACTTAAGCAAAAACATGTCTAGCTAAAAGAATTCTAAATCCCTTAACAGTCCCTTACTGCAATCCCTCAGTAGTAATCTGAACCCTTGGCAGTCCGGCGGTGTGTAACAAACAACATGAAGATATTTTCTACCATACCCCAGAATTATTATGATGAGGATGTGGTTGGGCGGTATGAGAGAAATTAAATACATAATAAACCTCCATATCGTGAGAAGGAAAAATGAAGGGTACGGTATAGCGGGGAATAACCCGCCATCCATGAGGAAGATCATAAAGGCATGCGGTAGGGCAGTTTGAACCACTATTCCACGGAAGGATGTGATGAAGCATGTGGTATGTCGGTAAGCCATATGTGACCTTTAATATAAACCACAGTATCACGAGTTAAACAAGTCAAGGTTGTGGTATAGAGGTAAGGATCCTGCTACCCCGTGGTTAAATGTAAAGAAGCATGCAGTATAGCAGTGTATACCCCTCTATCCCGCGACAATTGTAGAAAGTGGTGGTGATATAATGGTATTAAATGCATGAATCACATCAATCCTCTGATATTTTAAAATTAATGGTGCATATTCAAACTCAAACTACGAGAAAAATATTTGGCGTAAGGTTGATATTAATGTCTACATGACTAAGCTCAGAAGCCATTAAACCAAGAATTCGACATTCTCTTTGCACTCATTTGCAAAAATTATTGTGTGGGGAGATGGGAGTTCAAGGAGGTTAATTTTTTCAAACATCATAACCTGGGTAAGTGCACAGAACTCGTTGTGAAATTAGTTTACGAGTACAAGATTGTTTGGAATTCTGCATTTTAGAAGTATAGGAGAAGTAATATAGTTAAACATCATGTTGCCCAAGAAGAAAGAACCTAAAACTAAAAAGGAAGAATCTAAGGTTAAAAATAGGTCCTTACAACATTCTATCCTGGATATACTCCCTGAATCAACTGAGAGATGATTTAAGAGTTTTTAAATATGTGGCTCACGGTTGTAGAGATTCCCTTATCCCTATCTTCGGGTGGGAACTATTCTGGTACTTTTATGGAAAAAGGGAGGGCAATATTCTGGTATCAAATCCATGGGCTTTAGATTTGGACAATTTAATTGTCCCAAATGTTTTTATAGATATAGAGTTCATCAGAGTATTAGCTCAGAGTTATCATCCTGCTACTAGGTCTATGAGATTGCCAAACGGTTCACCATTAGTTGTGTTGACTAAAGCGACCATCATTGAATGTTTTGACCTAAACAAGCAAGCCCTGACTAAAATTGATTTGTAAAGAAGTGAAGAAGAATATACTAGATTGAGGAGAACCCATAGAAGTGATGAACTCCCAATTTATATGAAAAGGGGTGTGAACAACAGGGTGATTCCTATATCCCCTTCTTCTATTAAACCATTTGTTGTCTCAGATTTCCAATTCTATTTCAAGAAAACCTAATTTTCTCTTTGTCAAGTACTTGGGATAGATGTAGAAGAGCGAATTCCAGTTATTTTAATGATGATGGCTATGAGGAACCAAAACCCTGAGACAAACAATGAATATGATTTTGCCTCATATTTTGAGAAAGCATTGCATGAAGGATTTCTGCAAGTTAGGGAAAATAGAGCCCCCATAACATTAAAGAAATATTCTTTGTTGTGCCACCTGATATTATACCAAAATAAAGATAGATGGACGAAAAGGATGTGTTTGGGTAAGATTGAATAGCAAGGGAATTTGCTTCTAGTGCAACGATGGTGTTATATATGGGACATCAGATGTAAGAATTCAAATTATGTGATATTCCATGATGACTTTGTGTACAGAATTATGAGAGTTCTTGGCCACCCACCACCAACACTACACACACTTGTGCTACAACTATTAAGACCTTTGGCTTTGAAACTTGAGCAAGGCCATACTCATAACTTTGGTGATTGGTTTTTTCTACGAGATATCACAATAATCATGATACATGGATGCCCACATGCCCCACATATATTGCCAAAGTTTTTCCCCCTTCGATTAGCCTTTTTAGAGTTCATGTGGAAAATTCTATGGATGGAAAAGGATGTCATGCATAAACAAAGGAAGGGTACATTTCTACCCAATTTGAGAACATGTGGGGATCTATTAGTGAGATCCGATACACTTGAAGAGTTGAAGAATTATCTAAAAGCAAGGTACTCTTTAGAGTCTGGAAAGGAAAGAGATTTTGACCCTAAGGGTCACATGAATTTTGTAAGACACGCCATCCTTACCAAGGCTATGGTTACTCACCAGATTGATTATGAAGAAGATGTAATCAAAAATTGTTTCACTCCTCAAGAGGTATATGAGAGGAGGAGAAAATGGGAAATTATGAAAAGACTCGAGGAAGAAAGAAAGAAGAAGCACAGTGATTTCTTGGGGTATTTCATAGAGGAATTAGATCCTCTCAAGAGGATTGATATGATGACTGATAAGTTTCATGAATTATATGATAAGTTTGTAGCAAAGATGGGGAGACCTGCCAAATTATCTCCCAAAAGGCCAAGTGGTATTGTAATTACAGAACCAACTCTAGATACTATTTCAGTATGGCATGCTTCTCCAAGATCACCTCCTGAACAACCACCTTCTAAAAAACAAAAGACACAAGAGATAGACCCACTTGTTTTCTATGAAATAAGTGAGGAGGTTCGATATACAGAAGAAGCAAGTAATTCCTTAAGACATTTGAAGGATGATGTTGAAGTGGACCAGTTTCCTATGCTTGAAACTGAAGACCACATGCCTAAAGCTAGAGCCAATATTGAGGTACAAGGAGAAAGAGAAATGCATGAGGATGGGAGGGTAGTTGAACCTCTCAAGTTCTTGGAAGATGATGAATTTATCAAAACCCCTGAATATAAAGGCTTTTGGATTAAGATGAAAATGAGAGATTTTGAAGTGAGGGTTGAAATAAATAAGATGGGAGCTGAGGAATCCTAGCATGACCAGATAGTAGCTCAAAATTTTAATGAATTAAGGATTGATAATATTGATGGCATCCCACAAGAGGCTAAAGAGATAATTTTGAAAAGTAATATACTTATTGTCCCTGGTATGGAATTAAAGAAATTTTTTTTAATTGATCAAGTGAGAACACAGGAAGACCCAATGTTGATTGTTGAGTTTGACTCGGATGAAGGGGTAAGTGGCACATGGTATAACCCTAAGATTGAAACCTTTCCATTCTAGGACAAACAAAAGAGTACATAAAAACCAAGGTTACTAGATGTAGTGTAGGAAATGAAAGGAACAGCTATGGTGAAAACATTAAAGGATACACCTCCTCTAGAAGCTGCAACCATGAAAATGCATTCATCTATGCTCACCTGAGTTGCAGTTAAGGAGATGGAAGCTAGATTGGGAGAGTGCGAAAAGGAACAAAAGTTTTTAAATGATGAAGTCAATAAATTTTTCATGGAAAATATGAAGTTGAAGGAACAATTGAAAGGAGTAGGTCCCTCATAGAACAAGGAAAAAATGTTATACCAGCCTCCTCCTCCACCAATTGATATAAAAAGTGCTTCCACTGAAAAAGTGATTATTCTTAGACATGAGATTGAAGAGTTAAAGAAAGCCAATAATGAGGGTAAGGAAGGAGTGAAAAAGAAAATCTGCAATGTTTTAGAGAAGGTCCTCGAGCATAGGATAAAGCCAATTGTGGATAAGTTGGAAAGTGTGTATGATTGCTACAACTCACTGACACAGGAAATTGATCAGATGAAAACACATGTACCCATACTAGATACCCTTTTTAAGAAATGGCAGCCCATACACCACACATTGTTAACCATGTGTAGAATATTAGAGAGGAGTATTGAGGCTCCTACAACATTAAAACCTACAAAGTAGATGGCCAAAATATTTATAGATGAATTCCAATATATACAAGGAGAGGACCAAAAGATTAGAACAAGAATAGATTAATTTCATACTCTGAAGTAGTGGTTTGTGCCAAAAATATTGAAAGATGATGACCAATTGAAGGAACTCAATGAATGGAAGAGTGAATTTGTCCAGATTGTTCCACATTGCATCACTCATATACAAAAGGATGGTGAGTTGAGTCTTGACAGGTTCAACTTAATCATGGATGGAGTAATAGCCTTGGATGTTGGATATTCTAAGTTTATGATGGATGGAAGAGCGTTACTAGACAACCAATGGAATATTCACCTTGCAAATATATTGAAAATTCAAGAATAAAAATGGCCACATGATTATACAGTGTACGAGTGGGAGTAGAAGTATTTCGGTCCTCCAGAATAGTAGGCCTTGGGGTTGTCAGAGTGGAATAACCTGAAATTCAGATACACTAATATTGACAAAGGACCTTGAATAGATCTTCAGTGATCACGAGTTCCTTACAGAGATTAACGGACTGTGGTGTCACGAATGTTGCAAACTTCATTAGTTGTCTACTTTCTCTATTTTCTCTTAATTGTGTTTTAAGAAAAACTAATGTTTAGTTTATATGAAGAGGCATGAATTTTAAAAAGATGCCATATTTTGTAATAGTCTGAAGCTTGTTGCTTCTCTTATAAAAGAGAAACCAAGACCAAAATTTGATATCATCATCATAGGAATTTATAGAAACATATATGAGGAGAATTTTTTTATATTATAATATCTATTTGAAGCAATCAATGGAGAAGAATATTTAATCTAGTGCTCAAATTTTGGTCTCAATTATTTGTTGATAATACTATGTATGATTGGATTTTTTTTGTATTTTAGGTGGGAATATAGGGGTATATTATGAATTGATATCAATTGTTTGTTCATAATACTATGTATGATATAATAAGTTGTGATCTCAAATTGCGGTATTGGATTTTTTATGTATTTTAGGTGGGAATAGGGGTATATTATGAATGCAGTATTTTAGATATCATTTTATTAAAAATATTTGGTGCAATCACGATAGGAGGGTCCTCAAAGAGAGCAGTACGAACCGTGCAGCAAGAGTTACACAAAAGAAGCCACTCGGAATATGGAGGCAAATGCAGATTCAAACATTCTTATTACCATAATTTTTAGTTACAATCAGTCGGCAACATCCGGGTTCATAGATCGGGCTCACAGGCCTGATACAACATGCTCAAAATTTAGTATTCCTATATGCTCCTTATTGTGAGCTGAAATCTTACATATAAATTTCAGTATTCTATTCTACTTGCCATCCTAATGATCTATTACAATGATTTCTATCACATCCAAGATCTAGAATCATCCGCATTGGCCAAAGATCATTACAATCTTCGATGAAGGAAATGTAAGGTGCATGAAATAGGCCAGCGTTTAATTTGAATTTCTCCTTGACAGGTGCATATGATGAAGTTTGGACCTAAATTAAGGTCGGGGACACTCCACGGAACAATTCAAAATACAATGCGAGGATCCGCAAGTTACGGGAAGGATCCATAAGAGATCAAATTAGTTGTTAGGCTTGAAACTGCTTCGATGCTCTGTTCTAGAAATTATCACTTAATCCAGAAGCGATAACTTCTCAAAAAAAGATCCAATCATGTTGAAATCTTGGAATAAGGAAAAGGAACATGTCCATGATGAAAACATAGATCCACATGGTCTGGTGAGAAAATATGATGAAATACTAAATCTGCCAACTTGAACTGAACAAAAACTGAAATGAAAATATTTTTGGTTGATGCAAGATTGCAAAGAACCAAGGATGCTCCTGCATCAGACATCTAGGGTTATTTGAAAAGTGATTCCCTCACTTTTTTTGGGCTAAAGGAAAACCAATACGGTCTACCTTGGCCTGAGAAATCCAAGAAGAATCCTCCACTGGTCTGCCTTTCCACTTCACAAGATATTCTATGTATTGTCTTCCACGCATTTTCCTCCCATCTCTGATATCCAAAATCAGATCTATCTCATCTAATTGTTGTTTAGGAAACTATTTTTCCAATTTTGATTTATTGTCTTCACTGAATTTTGATTCATGGTACTGATGTAGATCTGCAATGTTGAATATAGGTGATATACCCATGCCATCCGATAACTCTACTTCATAGGCATTTCCTGAATCAAATTTCTTCAAAATATTATAGGGTCCAAAATTCCTCATCTTGATCTTATTGTATGTTCCAAATGGAAATCTTTCCTTCCTTAAATAAACCATCACTTCATCTCCAACTTTGAACTCCTTATGTCTCCTCTTTTCATTTGCTCGCTCCTTATACTTCTGGTTCATATCTTCCAATTGTTGTTTTACTTGAGTATGCACTTTCTTCATATGTTCTGCAAATTCCTCTGCTTTTGCACTCCTTTTATCTTCCTTACTGGCGTCTTGAAACTCTGATATACCTCTAGGATGAACTCTAGTAACAATCTCAAAAGGTGTCTTTTCGGTACTCTTGTTCACTAAATTATTGTAAGCAAACTCTGCTTGTGCAAGGACTAAATCCCAACTTCCCATCTCCTCCCCAATCAAACATCTCAGCAAATTTCCCAAACTCATGTTACTACCTTTTTCTGTCCATCAGTCCATGGGTGAAAAGTAGAACTGAACTTCAAATCTATCTTTAATTTCTTCCAAAGTGTCCTCCAAAAGTAACCAACAAACTTTGTATCTTTGTCTGAAACAATACTCCTAGGTGATCCATGCAATCCGACTACTTCCTTGAAAAAAAATTCTACTACATGTACTACATCTATTATCTTCTTACAAGGTATGAAATGTGCCATTTTAGAAAATCTATCCTCCACCATAAATATAGAATCATTACCTCTCTATTTCTTCAAAAAGCCAAGTATGAAATCCATGCTGATATCCTCCCAAGGTCTCTCTGGAATTGTCAAAGGCTTATACAATCCAACATTCTGACTACTCCCTTTTACAACTTGACAAACTCTGCAACTCTGCACAAATTTCCTAACATCCTTATGAATTTGTGGCCAAAATTAATTCTCACTTACCAATGCTACTATCTTATCAATTCCAAAGTGTCATGTCAATCCTCCACTATGTTTTTATTTCACCAAGCTATCCCTCATTGAACTCCAAGGTATACACAACTGATTCCCTCTGAACAACATATCCTCCTAAATTAAATAATCCAACCACTGAATCATATCCTCCAAGACTATTCCTCATACAAGCTCTCCAAGGTTTTTCAAAATTTGGGTCTTCCAGTGTAGAGTATTCAACAATTGCTCTTACCTTCTAAGGATCCATCTCCAATCCATCATCAAATATCACAAATCCTAGATATACCAATTCTTCCTTCATGAAACTACACTTCTTAATGTTTATCAGTAACTACTCTTCTCTCAACCTCTACAAATCTTGTCTTATATGCACCAAATGTTCTTCTCTAGTCTTACTGAAAATCAAGATGTCATCCAAATAGACAATCACAAACTTCCCAAGAATTTCTTCAATACCTCATTCATCAACCTCATGAAAGTACTCGATGCATTTGTTATTCCAAAAGGAATCACCAACCATTCATACAATCCTTCATTTGTCTTGAATGTTGTCTTCCACTCATCTCCTTCTCTGATTCTGATCTGATGATATCCACTCTTCAAATCTATCTTTGTAAATTACTTAGCTCCACTCAAACAATCCATAATTTTATCCATCTGGGGTAAAGGAAATCTATACTTCACTATGATTTTGTTTATGGCTCTAGATTTTGTACACATCCTCCATTCTCCATCCTTCTTAAGTGCTAGCACAATAGGTATTGCACAAGGACTTAAGCTTTCTCTGATCAAACCCCTCCTCAACAACTCTTGTACTTGTCTATTCAAATCTTCATTATCTTCCAGTGCCATCCAGTGTGTTGCTTTATTAGGAAAACTATCTCCAAGAATCAAATCCATGCAATGAATAATACTCCTCATAGGTGGCAATCCATCAGGTACATTATCCGAAATGATAGCTTCATATTCTGCCAACAATTCATTTATCTCCTTCGGTTGTTCTTCTACATGCTTCAAGTCTTCAGCCTTCTTAGGAACCAAGGCATAGCACATGTTCTCATGTCTCAGTCCATCTAGAAATATCCTTCCATCAACCAGACAAATTCTAGCATTCGTACAAACCTCAACTTTAGGAACATCCTCCAATGGCAACAAAGTCTGTTTCATCCCATTAGCAACAATGGTATAGGTGTTCTTCTTTCTATCATGAATATCATGTCTATCATACTGCCAAGGCCTTCCCAAAAAAACATGGCATACATCCATAGGCATGATATCACACAAAAATTCATCATGATAATTTCCTATCTTCAATTTCACCAAACATTCTTCACTTACCAGTATCTTATGCTCATCTTGAATCCATGCTATCTGATAGGGCTTTGGGTGTTTCAATATTTCCAGCTTCAATTTGGTCACCATTTCTTCATAAACCAAGTTCTTGGAGCTTCCACTATCAAAAATCACTCTGCAACATTTACCAGCTACCTTGCATCTAGTTCGGAACAAATTATTTCTCTGCAATGTTTCCTACTCTATCTCACTTTGACACAATACTCTTTTTTTCACCAACACTTCTCCATCTTTCAGTTTATTAGATGATCCAGCATGATCCTCCTCAACAAAGTTTGTTCTTCTACTATTCTCTATCTTTCTACTTGTCTCTCCCTGATTGCATTCAAATGCTCCATGTCCTTCTCCACCACACTTAGAATAAGTTCCCCTGAATACTCTTTTCTCCTATCCTCTATCACCTTTTCTATAACCCTCATTTCAGTAACCACCATATCCTCCTCTTCGGTAAGAGTTTCCATCATCTCTATGGTATGGATTAGCATTCTTATTGACTCCCCTATCTTTATTTTGATCTGCAAAAGATCCTCTTCCTCCTCCAATGAAAGTTCTTCCTCTCTGGAATCTTCCACCTCTTCCTCTTTGTCTCTGCTTATGCCTTTTATTCATCTTCGCTTCTGCTTTTAGGGAACATTGATATGCCTCCTCCACACTCATCAACTTAATCAAACTGAGCTCATCCTGTATAGACGGCTTCAAGCCATTCAAATATTTGGCTACTTGATCGGTCTCATCCTCTGAATGTCTGGATCTGATATTCAACTTGTAGAACTCCTCAACATACTCTTTCACGCTTGACTCCTTCTGCTTCAAATTCTATAACTTCTGAATCAAAATGATCTGATAGTATGTGGGCATAAACTTCGTCTTTAACTTATTCACCATTTGATCCCATGATTTTATCTTCTCCGTTCCTCTTCTTTGCCTATATGTCTGTAAATGTTCCCACTAAAGGGATGCATGTCCTTTCAACTTTGTACAATAAAATTTCACCTTCTTGTCTTCGGAGGTACCTTCAAAATCAAAATACTTCTCCATCTCCATTATCCAATCAAGCAATTCATCTGAATCCAACTTACTACTATAATCTGGTGGATTGAAATGTGGTTTAGTATTTACTCTGGTTAGGGCTCTTATGAACCTCTCTTCTCCTTGATCAAGGCCAGGTTGATTTTCTCTTTCCCCTTCTTCCTGTTCTTCTATCTCTTCATCACTCACATCATCAACTAGTCGACCTCTCCTCTGGGGCGGTTCGACTGCTTCTAATCTGGCAGCAATTCCTCTCAACATCTCCATTATAATTGGGTTTGCATTTCTACGCACTCCATTTCCTCTACCATTTCTTCTTCCCACCATATTTACACAAGTCCTTTGTAGTTGTAGGTCAGATCCTCAGTCCACCACCCCACAACAAATCTTCAACAGGACTCCACAAACTTTGATGATCTCTCACAGAATGAATCTTGCTCTGATACCAATTTGGTGCAGTCATGGTAGGAGGGTCCTCAAAGAGAACAATGTGGACCATGCAACAAGAGTTACACAAAAAAAGCCACTCAAAATATGGAGGCAAATGTAGATTCAAACATTTTTATTCTCAAAAAATTTAGTTACAATCAGTTGGCAACATCCAGGTTCACAGATCGGTCTCACAGGCCTAATACAACATGCTCGAAATACAGTATTCCTATATGCTCCTTATTCTGAGCTGAAATCTTACATATCAATTTCAATATTATATTCTACTTTCCATCCTAATGATCTATTACAATGATTTATATCACATCTGAGATCTAGAATCATCTGTATCAGCCAAAGATCATTACAATCTCCGATGAAGGAAACATAACGTGCATGAAATAGGTCGGCCTTCAATTTGAATTTCTCCTCAGTAGTTGCATATGATGAAGTGTGAACCTAAATTAAGGTCGGGGACACTCCACGAAACAATTTGAAACACAACATGAGGATCCGCAAGTTATGGGAAGGATCAATAAGAGATCAAATTAGCCATTAGGCTCGAAACTGCTTTGATGCTCTATTCTAGAAACTGTCACTTAATCTGGAAGCGATAACTTGCCGGAAAAAGATCCAATCGTGTTGAAATCTTGGAGTAAGGAAAATGAACATGTCCATGATGAAAACATAGATCCATAGGGTCTGGTGAGAAAATATGATGAAATACTGAATCTTCCAAATTGAACTAAACAAAAAATGAAATGAAAATATTTTTGGTTGATTCAGGATTGCAAAGAACCAAGGATGCTCCTGCATCAAGATTGAACAATTTTCTAATTTTGCAATCTCTTAGTTTTAGTTTTCAGTGTCAGTCAGACCTAAGAGATCATTTCTTTGTTTGTAACGAGGAGGCTTAGTTCACCTAATGTTAAGATATCTATATGTATTATTAAATCACAGATGTTCATTATTGTTTCCTTCACACAAGCATATTCAATGCATGTGGAGGCTAGAAGTTGTATTACAAGCTAAAGCTATCATCTAGGACATACAAGAAAATTCTAGCATCTAGAAAACATATAGAGCATACAAGAAATTATATTCTAACTAAACAAAATTAATTTCAACAAAAGTAAGAAAACTAAGAAGAATGAATTACATTAAATAATAAGTTATACCATACATATAACCAAAGTTTAGGTGACAAGTTAACCTCTTAAGGTGACAGGCTAGTTAAGGGGACAAAACATCATATTTTTTTAATTGAAAGGCATTTCCATAGCAATAGAGTTATAGAGAGAAAATAAAATAGAGAATCTAACTAATGAATTGTAAAAAATAGATTTTTGTACTTTATATTCAAATTGTTGATTACATTGCATTGCACATCTTTCAAACTCAAAGAATTACTTCACATTGCATAACTAATTACTAGATGTCGATAGATGAAAAAATTTCAATTACAATATAGTCTTTACAAAGTCAACCTAAGCAGTTATGCAATTACTTCCTAACTAATAACTAGGAGCAGCTACCAATTGAATTTTCTTGTCATGGCATTCCATGAGACTACATTTCTTTGAGGCATTTTTTCAAATAGTTCACTTCCTTGTCTATGCTACCACATTTTTCATACATATTGTCTAACAAAGAATTTTATCAAACAATTCACTGCCTTGTTGCTATGGCTAAAATCCTAAAACAAGTGCTTTCTAACAAGCTCTGGATGCTTGGAAAAAATCTATCAAAGCATAATAGTAAGCAATAGCATAGACAAGGCAGTGAACTAGTTGAAAAAAAGCCTCAAAGAAATGTGGTCTCATGGTGATAGAATGCCATGAAAATCCATAAGAATTTGCTTTTCATGGCATTCCATCACCATGAGACCACATTTCTTTGAGTATTTTTTTCCAAAGTTCATTGCCTTGTCTATGCTACCACATTTTTCATACATGTATACCAAAGCATTTTATCAAACAGTTCACTGCCTTGTTGCTATGGCTAAAAGCCTAAAATAGGTGATTTCAAACAAGCTATGGATGCTTGGAAAAAATCTATCAAAGCATAATAGTAAGCAACAAGCTATGGTCTCATGGTTTTTTTTTTGCACGAAAATCAACATGATTTTATTTGCATTTTTTTGCAGGTTTTAAACACGTTTTTTTTAGAAATTTTGCTATTTGAAATGGGGAAAAATCTTTATGGTCATTTTTGTGCATTTTTCAATTGTAGGATTCTCACAACTAGTGAAAAAGGTAGTGTTCATGAAGGAATGGAAAATATGTGTAGAGCCTTTGAATTATACCCATACTGTGCAATGGCATTGAATCATTTAGCAAACCATTTTTTCTTCATAGGGCAGCATTTTCTTGTGGAACAGTTGATTGAGACAGCGCTTGTTTCAACTGACCAGCCTCTCATGAAATCTCATTCATATTATAATCTTGCATGATCTTATCATAGTAAAGGTGATTATGACACCACTGGCTACTACTACATGGCATCAGTCAAGGAAAGCCAAAGGCCACAAGATTTTGTGGATAGGTTCAATTGAAGTTGGGAGATCTTAAGAGTTCTCTCCCAAATTTTGAAAAGGTTCTGGAGGTCCACCCTGAGAATTGTGAGAGCTTAAGGGAATATATATGCTCAACAAGGGCAGGCAGAGAAGGCTTTGGAAATTTTAAGAAAGGAAACTCTCATAGATCCACATGATGCCCATGCATTTATCAAGATGGGTGAATTATTAATATCGACAGACCCCAGTGCAGCCTTAGATTCTCTTAAGACAACAAAGTCTCTTCTGAAGAAGAGGAGAGAAGTACCCATTGAATTGTTAAACAACATTGGGGTTCTTCATTTTGAGCGTGATGAACTAGAGTTGGCTCAACAAAATTTTATGGAGGTATTAGGAAATGGAATTTGGGTTGAATTCATAAATAAAAGCCCCAGTGCTAATTATGTAGTTTTTTCTATGCGCTTTAAGGATATGGAGTTCTTCCATTAACTAGAAGAAGGTGGTCTTTCACTTGAGTTACCAATGGATAAAGTCACAACACTATTTAATCTTACTAGGTTGTTTGAGCAGCTACATGAT
Source organism: Sequoiadendron giganteum (assembly GCA_007115665.2). NCBI lineage: Eukaryota > Viridiplantae > Streptophyta > Pinopsida > Cupressales > Cupressaceae > Sequoiadendron > Sequoiadendron giganteum. Next base: position 371,974,925 of record CM021101.1, on the reverse strand, counting down.
ACTGACAATGCAAATCTTTTATACAGGCTAATATTGTTCAAGTTTCCTAATTATGTGGATGCATATCTCCGTCTTACAGCCATGGCTCAGGCTTGGAATGAGATCCAACTAAGCCTAGAATTGATTGGGGATGCACTTAAGGTGGATAAAAAATCATCAAATGCTTTATGTATGCTTGGAAACATGGAACTAAAAACATATGATTGGCTTAAAGAAAAAGAAACAATTAAAGCTGCACAAAGTGAATCAAATGCAAAGAATTCTTATGTTGAAATTTCACTTGGAAATTAGAAATATTTTGCAACTTTTCGCAATGAGAGGATGGATCCAAAGAACGAGGCAACACATCTTGACAAGGATATAGAACTGTCTTGTAAAGTGTTGGCACAAAGACTAGGAAATTTTTATGTTGCAAATGGGGCAGCCATTGTGCTAGCTGAATGGGGTCAATTTGATATTGGAAAGGAAATTTTTACAAAGGTAAAAAAAATTGCTGCAGGAAACATCTTTGTTCAAATTTCCTAATGTGTGGGTAAATCTAGCACATGTTTACTTTGCACAAGGACAGTTTGTGCTTGCAGTGAAAATGTATCAAAAATGTTTGAGGAAATTATATTTTGGCAGTAACACCCAAATTTTATTATATTTAGCTCGAACACATTATGAAGCAGAACAGTGGCAAGATTATAAAAGAACATTATTAAGAGCAGTAGATTGTAACTACTATAAGTTGCCAATCAAAAAGCTATAGATTTTATGTTTAATGTAATGAGGGTTTCGAATTACCTCTGAATTCATTGCAGAGGGCGTCCCCAAATCTAACTTCATTGCAGAGGGCCTCGTTGACTTCAAACTCGTTGCAGCAAATTCTACATTCCTTGCCCTTACCTTCCTTTTCAAAAGTCTCCAATTCCTCTCTAAATCTTTATCGCCCATGCAAGTAGCTGCTATAACTGATCAAAACGCCTCAGTGCTAGGCTAACCTACAACTAACGATTGAAGCAAGGAATATTTATGTAATGAATGTGAATAAGCGCCAATATATCGTGTGCAATACATCATGCCAATAATTGACTGAAATATTTATAAAAAAATTTGTCTAATTTGTATTTGGTGACTAACTATTTAGTTATTTTTATTTCTGTGACCAAATAATTTTTTAGTCAATGATCAAATTAATCATTTATTTACTCATTTATAGTTGAGTTACAAAAAATTAGTAGAATTTAGTCATTTTTAGTTGTTGTGACTAAAATTTTTAGTCACCTAATCATTTATTTGCCAAATTCTACTAGTGATGATTATATTCACAATAGCATCATATTAAACATTTATATACATGTATGCATATCTATACATATGTTTTCATACTCGCATGGACATCCCATTATATCCAACGTACGTGTATGTTGACATATGCATATATGCATATATCCCAAATACTCATTTAACCATACAATCAAGCATAGAAACATAAAGAAGAACTCAAAAAAAATAAACATCATCCAAGAATGCACTCAACAGTAATCAAAACCCTTACTAATGCAAACCCAACACACTAAGGATGACTTACCAATTCCCAACACAATAACTTGACTCAACCATTCTATTGTGAGTGTGAGTGTAGCTAAGATAGGTTTCATTTAGGGTTATCCGGCCAATCACTTCTCCTGAGTGATACTTCCCCTCCACTTGGAGGATTGAACATGTCCCTACAACCAGCTCAGCACATTTGCAATGGTAGTTAGACATTCATATTAAATTCATATGCATCATAACCTAAGCATATAAATATAGAAATACATGTTCATCATCAATGTAAACATAATTACTCTTTCAAAGAATTTATCAACAATTTCACATAATACCTATTTCAGTATTCCATTTATCATATTAAAATCATGATTGCATTTACCATCCTATTTACCCTTGAAGGTAAAAGTAAATCAATAACAACAAGATGGAGTGTAACAACGAAAGTGGATTTCTAGTCCATTCAGCCTCTTGCCCCACAAGTATAGTAGAACCTCCAGTTCATCCATCTTGGGGTGGCGTCCTTGATAAGATACGTGAAGGTTTCCCTCTTCAACCAAGCCCAAGAGCATGAAAATGGATTTGGGTCCATTCGGCCTCTCGGCCCATGAATATGGAAAAACCTCTAGTTCATCCATCTTGAGGTGGTGTGCTTAATATAAAGAATTTTAGTCCTTCAGCTCTTGTGACTTGAAAGACTGGACAACCTCCCTATTTTCAAGACTCTTCTATAAATTCAAAATAGATTCCTAAAGGAATTTTCTATATTGATTGCTAATAAAATATCATTGTGAAAATACAATGGATTAACTTACAAGTGGTTGTAATAAATTGATTTTTGCAATAAAATATATATATAACTATTCCTAATTTACTTTCTAAGACTATTATTTAGACTCATTTCAAAATAATATTCTTGCTAAAAACAATACTTATTTCCAATAGATATTCTATGTTTCAATTTCTTTCTTTTTTCCAACTTCATTCACTTCTTGAAATATTTATCCTTCAATCCATTGCTTGGGATCTTCCCCTCTTCCCCAAGAAATTATCTCCCTTTACACCCTCTTCTTAATTAAGTCATGCATGTTCATAAAATCATTACCTTGATAGAGTTGCACCCCTTCATATTAAGTGTTGCCTTGAAACTTGATTTATTATTATTATTTGAATTGTATGTCTTATTGAATCCACTTGTAAATGACATTCCTTTTTAATCCTTATTGGCCCCTTACTAGGAGCATTTCTTATTTATTTCCTTAAGGCAACGATTCCATAAGGTTGTGATTTCTTAATCTTGTGGGGCATGACAGTCTGCCCTTCCCAAGATTGCTTGTCCTCAAGCAATTTTAAATTGGGGTAATCAAAAATTATATTCCTTCCCAAGTGGTGTCCTCCATAGGCAAATTCTTTGACACTAAGATGATTTTCATATCTTATAAAAGTATTGTTTTATCCCACCTTGTTTATTTAAACAACATCAATTTTTATTTATTTTTCAAAGTTTAAGAGGTGCAAATGATCTTGGTATTTAGTGAGTTATGGGCCCACAATGTAACTTAAAATAGACTTATGTAACAAATTTGGGTGCACCTTTATTTGTACCAAATTTATCTAAGATACATGTATGCCTAATATTGATGTATGTGATCTTTAATCATGAACGTAGAGCTACTCTAATCAATAAAAAGGACTTAGGAGAAGAAGATCCTTGGATGAAATGATCTACTCAAGATATTTTGTATATCACTAGTTCTTATGGGTTAGAAGCTATTAAATATAGAAATGAATTTGGTCACACAAAACAAAGTTCACCAAATCAATTTTGTAGGTTACAAGGTAGATCCATGCTTTGCCATTGTTTCAATGTGGGATGGATCATATGTGGTATGGATTTGATTGTGCATTATGATCTTGTTCAAAATCAATAGAACAAATTACTCTTTATTAGAACAGTTGTGTTCCCAACTCACTAAAGCTTGATGAATATATTCTACAATAAATTTTAAAACATAAACCTCAAATTATAGTCCCAATGTTTATTTCCAAAGTTTCTCTTAAGATCTCTCTAAGAATCAAAATGTGTAATTTGATTAAAAAAAAAATTATATGTTTCTAAAGAATCGAGTTGTCTTCATTACATTCTCTCAAAACTATTGTTTTGGCATTATCAAATTTTGATTAAATTTAGACTTAGATGTCTATTATTATTTCTAATTCCAAAACTTGGCATGTAGATAGTAATTCACTCTATGATGTTTCAAACTAGGTATTATGGGTATGGTTTTATTGTAGATCGTTTTGGAATATTCATGTGGACTTGGACGTGTTGTCTATACAATTGCAAGCCATGCTTTCTATGCTTTCAACAGTCCCTATCTAAGGAATAATGTAGCACTTGGAAATTAGGGTTTTTGTGATAATGCAATCATTATAGAAACCAATCCTAGTTATGGCACTTGTTACCAAAGGCTTAAGCATTGGAATATGGGAAAGCCTCACTCTATCTATAACCCTAAAAAGGGAAGTTTAGCGAACACGTAGCAGTAAAAACTAGAACTAGAAACTAATATGAGCCAATCCCAATGCAGAAAACTTGTGCATGGAATAATGGTGGTGGCAATGATACAATGATATGTTACAAGGAATAGGGACTCCATGGACACTGTAATTGTTCAAATATTTGAAACATTATAATCGTACTTTCTCAGTACTCCTATGTGATTTGCTTACTCTCATGGACTACTGTGCGTGTCCTATAGCCCACCATATGCCACAGTTGTCCAAATAATTTCTACAAGATCCCATTCCTTTGGTGATTCTAAAGATGATTGTTCCTTTAATTGATGCCCCTTTTGTAGGGCTAATGGGTCTTGACCATTACACTTCTTTCTTTGACATGGTAGACCTGCATGTGGGAATGAAGTTATGTGCCTTGGTGATTTGTCATGTTTGTCCATGTAATATACCAAAAAAGGTTGGATCAGTGAGTTGTGTTATAACTTTAATTTTTTAGAAATGTAATGGCAAAAAACTGAATTGTATGTCATAAAAAATTTAGTTAAGTTGATCATTTGAAGTGTCCTTAAAGAGAGGGCGCCCCAAGAAAGAGGGGCAACTACTCTATAACACAAAAAATATGGTACATCACTTGCATTTTTATAGGTATAATAAGTTTTGAAGCATCACATAAAGTTAATACCAACTCTTCCTTTACCTTTGTAAACTATTGTATTGCCTTTGGAGCAGTGGAACATTTTTTATTTCTTAGCAATTTAGTTGGAGGAATTGCAATTTGGATGGAACTAGGGAAGGCTCAATCAAAAACTTTTTTGGCCTAGGGAAATTTGTTTTCTTCTTTTACAGTGTTAAAAACCTATATCAATATTCTGAGTGGAGTTAGATATTTTTAAAATTTAATAGTGAAATTAGGGTATTGAAATGTATGATTCATATCATCCATGGAGTTTTGTTAACACTTGTTTTAGAAGTTATGTAACTAATAATTATTTTTAGTGATCTTTGATATTTTTTTAGCTTGAAACTATAGAAGGATGCCATGTCTTTGTTCCCTCGGGTCTGATTGTAGAGAAGAAGAATGCATTTTAATATTTAATTTCAATGTATTTTTCAAACTACTGATGTATAATCGATTCTCACAAATATATTGTGTAATGTAGAATGGAAGGAGCATATTTTATGACTGATGTGTTACACGATGTATTCAAGATTAAGGACCTTTTGTGCTCAAGCAGTAATCAAGTTGGTTCAATGTAATGGACAACTATTGAAAATTTGTATCTGTATATCTTTTGGTTTTGACTTATGTGAGTGGTAAATTTGTAATGCAAATTAATTTGAGACTACTTATGCGCATTCTAGTCTCACTAGTTAATTTCATAATGTAGAATGAAAGGGGTATTGTTTTATGTGAGTAATAAATTCTCACAAATTGAAATTTTTTTGAGCTTAAGCACGAATCAAATTGGTCCATTGCAATAGATGATAATTAAAATTTTGTATTTGCACATTTTCTAGTAACATGAATAATTATTTTTTTAACATAGATAGTGAATTAAAGAATGTTAGGGATCATGCGGGTTCTTTCTAATCAATGATGATTGTAATTCTTTATTGGGATGTCTTAGGTTTTACCCATGGTGTTGCTACAAGGTAAGTATTATCCATGGATGTTTTGGGATTCTTTTAGCATTGAATTTGAGGTTGTTGTTGATTTTAATCACTAATGAGTTAATCAATCTTGATTAGAGAGCTTTGCTATCATCAATTAGTTGAAGTTTGGGTGCAATTATCTCACTTGTTTTGATATCACCTATATGATTGTAAGAATAAATTTGCTAAAGAACTGCCAAATATGTTGAGCACTATTTATGAGGTGTTGTCCAAATCTTCTAGCTGACTTTACTAAATTTCAATTGGTCATTGTGGGAGCATTGGATGCATTGAATATTCAAAATGGCTAGCTCATTGTTCAGGAATGCAATCATGACTTTGTGGACTTTAATGTGATGGGTTGGCTTTCAAGAGACTGAAATTCCTAGGTCGAGATGATATCTCTATGCACTTATATCTTGAAATTTGGAAGATAACGTGGAAATAAATCTATACCCATCTTTGTATCTTAGTTATGCCTAAGTTCCAGTGACAACTAGTGATGGCAACATGTTAATTTCTATTTGAGAAATGAAAGTCAAGTTATATCATTAAATTTTATTAGTAACTCTATTGAGTTATTAGAGAATGATCTATTGTTCCTTCATTGGGAATATTATGAGCTAATAACTTGTAACCGAAAGAACATGTAAGTCTCATAGCCTTGGTCTGAAACTCCAAGGCCTCTCTTCCGCATAATTGTATAAACTAATTATTTATTTATTTATTTATTATCCTCAAGCTAGCAGAAACGAAGCTCGAATACCAATTGTAATGTCCCCTTTTGGGAAATTCTTGAGTTTAGGCTTGCAAAGCAATAATAATCACTAAAAGCTGATATTAGTAATAACAAGTATCAACTTTATGCTAATATTCAAATTCATACATAAAACATTATAATATTGAGATCAATACATCATAAGCTAAAACATCATAATATTTAGATCCATGGTTCATAGCATCATTAATTTCAATCCAAAAAACCTTAATCTCATTAATAATTATTCTAAGGCATATTCCTATAGTCAACCATATTAGGAACTCGTTAGAAATGCTTGCAAATTGCAATCTCAAGAGTGGTTGCCTTTGTGATGCGAGAGCATGGAAGGATTTTAGATCCATTTCATCCCTTAATCTGCCTCATAGTCTAGTCACCCTCCTCAATCAAACCCAAGAGCATGGAAGTGGATTTCTGGTCCATTTGGCCTCTCAGCCCACAAGTATGGCAGAACCTCTAGTTCATCCATCTCAGGGTGGTGTGCTTGATAAAATGTGTGAAGGTTGTCCTTTTCAACCAAGCCCAAGAGCACGAAAATGGATTTTGAGTCCATTCAGCCTCCCAGCCCATGAATATGGTGAAACCTCCAATTCATCCATCTCAAAGAGGCATGATATAAAGAGTTTCTAGTCCTTCAGCTCTCGTGACTCAGAAGGTTAAATGGCCTCCCTATTTGCAAGACTTCTATAAATTCAAAATAGATTGTTGAAGGAATTCACTATATTAATTGCTAATTAAATATCACTATGAAAATGCAATGGATTAACTTACAAGTGGCTATAATAACTTGATTTCTACAATAAAATATATATACAACTATTTCTAATTTAAATTTAAAATTATTATTTAAACTCATTTCAAAACAATATTCTTGTTGAAAACAATATTTATTTTCAATAAATATTTTATGTTTCAATTTCCTTTTTTCTTCTAACATGGTCCACTTATTGGAATATTTATCCTTCAATCCATTACTTAGGATCTTCCCCTCTTCCCCAAGAAATGGTCTCCCTTTATACCCTCTTCTTGAGAGAGCCACACTTCAAGAAACCATTGCTTTGCAAGAGTCACACCCCTTCCTAATTAAGCATTGTTTTGAAACTTGATTTATTTAATTTTTTTAATTGTATGTCGTATTGGAACCACTTGCAAAAACAATTCCTTTTTAATCCTTATCGACCCCTTACTAGGAGTGTTGCTTATTTATTTCCTTAAGGCAACAATTTCATAAGGTTGTGATTTCTTAACCTAGCAAGGCATGGCATATAGTAAGCAATTACTACCTCTAATCATTTACAAGTATAAGTTAGCCTCTTGTCACAATTACCAATTATCTTATCATCCATATGGTGACACAAGGTGATGCAAGAGCATCTGTGGTTGCCAACCATCTTGCATCTACAAATTTTATTAAATTTTGGAGGGTAATGTTTTTTATTAACATTTTGGTGTATTTAAATGATTTTATTGTCCAAAAATCAGATTTAATAAATTGGACAATTTTGGTTTGCAAGTTGCATTGGGAAGTGTGTCAAAAATTTGCATTTTAATTATTAAATTGTCAAAAATCAGATTTGGGCATGGGATTCTTAGAGGATATGTAAGTTTGAATTTTATTTAATTTTCCATGATGTTGCAGGCAAGAATGGGATGCTCAAGAGGTGCTACCTGACAATTTTGAATTTGAAATTCAAATTGGTGAAATGGGAGAGTAATGGTGTCAGCTAGTGGAGAAATGCCTTTCTGGAAGTGGAGAAAACATGCATTTAAGAGTCAAAGCTAGTAATTGATGAAAATTAAATGATTTTTTCGGGTAGGGGCGTGGGAGGAAGAAGTTTCCCGTTGTTGGATTGAGTGGTTGCAAAGTAATTCATTCTAGACTTTAGCATTTTGATTTTTGGGGGTTCATTATTTAATAGATTGGATAAATGACATGGAAGAGTTCTTTGAATTTGAGAAGATTGAAGACCCTAACAGGGTGAAGTTTTCAAAAACTAAATTAAAGGGACATGCTAGCATTTGGTGGAAAGAAATACAGTAGGTGAGGAAATGAAATGATTACAAAGTGGGATAGAATGGTTGAAAAGCTTAAGGGACAATTTATTCCAATGGATTATGAGTTGGAATTATTAAAGAAGATGCATGGATTGAGACAAGAAGGAAAATTAGTTAAGGAATACACTGAGGAGTTTCACACTCTTTTGATTAGAGCGGGACATTCAAAAGCCAACAAGGAGAAGGTAGCAAGATACATCAATGAACTAAAGCCGAGCATCCAAGAAGAACTAAGTTTGGTAAGAGTTTTTAATTTGGAAGAAGCTTATTAATTGGCTTTGAAAGTTGAGGAAAATTTAAATAGAAAATTTGAGAATAAGAAAAAAGGAAAGGGTAGAGCTTATGTGCAACAAAATGAGGATAAAAATCAAATTGAAGACACTAAGAATAGCAAATATGAAAGAGGTTTGAGTTCAAACCAATCCCATGAGCAAAATTTCAAAGGTAGAAGAAGATCGGATAGAGGATTCAGAAGACGAGGCTTCCAAGGAACTTGTTTCATGTGTGGAGAAGATGGACATAGAGCATATGATTGCCTTCATAATCAAGAAGGAACAAAAAGAATAAATTAAAATAATACAAGGGTAGCAAATGTAAATGAAGAAGATGCAGTCTTTGTATCCAGAAGATGCAAAAAATGGAGAAGTGTTTGTTATAAGAAGAGTCTTGATGAACGAAGGAAAAGAACCAAATCAAAGGAAAAGATTGTTTTGAACAAGATGTAAGTGTGAAGGTAAAATATGTAATGTTATTATTGATGGTGGAAGCACGGATAATCTAGTTTCTAAAGAAATGATAAATAAATTGAAGTTGAAAAGAAGAAAACACCCACATCCATATAGGATTGCTTGGTTACAAGATGATAAGAAAGTTTTGGTCAGCGAACAATGCTTGGTAAAATTTAAGATAGGACAGTATTATGATGAGATAATGTGTGATATTATGCCTATGGATGTCTGTCATGTTTTGTTATGAAGACCTTGACAATTTGGTAGATGTGCAGTGCATGATGGGTATGCCAATACATACTCCTTAACAAAGGATGGAATCAAACACAAGCTAAAACCATTGAATAATGAAGAAGGAAAGGTATGTGATAGCATTGGAAATTGTTTGATTAATGGTGTTAAATAGCTAGTGAAGGATGAGGATAAGGATCATGATTTACTAATGCAAGTTGCAATAGTGTTGATTGCATTCAAGATTGGTAGGTTGAAGGTTTCAATGGAAGGAAAAAAAAAAAGGTAAAATCATTTTTTTGTGAAAATATTGTTGTTGATTTATGTGAGCATGATAAGATTAGTGTAAAAGAGAATATTGCAGCAATGAAAGCATTGGTAGAAGAGGGTACTACGATTGAGAGTGTGGAAGCAGATGAGTAAGTAGAAGTTGATTTGTTTGATGAAGAGATTGGTGCAAATGTAAATCTTGTGATTGATAGTTTATTGCAAGATAGGAAGGATGAATCTCTTATTTGTTTGACTAACATTGACGTGAGTGCAAGGGACAAAGAGATTGTGGCTGAAATTTTCCTTTTAGAAAGCAAGGAGAAAGTGGAACACAATGATGGTACCAAGATTGGTGAGGAACAAATTGTTGCAGCAGCGACAAAGGAAGAGGTAATGCATGAATTTTATGATTTTACTAAGGTAGAGGAAATGGATGCTTATGATTTTTCAAAATTTCATAGTGCAGATTGGCGGAAGTTGGATTATGTGAAAAGAGGAAGAAAGAGAAATGAAGGATGAAAGAGACATCAAATTGCAGAGAAAAGTGAGAAAGAAGATAGGCAATTTTGGACAGCAGGGCGAGTAAGAGCACAAGTCATAAGCAATACTTTGAGTACTTGGTAAAATGGTTTGGAAGAGGTTAATCGTCTTGGTTATCCTCTTAAGAAATGGCAAGGTCACTTTCTTTCTACCATGGGTGTTTGATTCAAGAGCATCTGTGGTTGCCAACCATCTTGCATCAACAAATTTTATTAAATTTTGGAGTGTAATGTTTTTTATTAATATTTTGGTGCATTTAAATGATTTTATTGCCCAAAAAACAGATTTAATAAATTGGACAATTTTGATTTGCAAGTTGCATTGGGAAGCATGCCAAAAATTGCATTAATTTCCAAAAATCATATTTGGGTGTGGGATTCTTGGAGGTTATGTAAGTTAAGAGGTGCTACCTGGCAATTTTCAATTTGAAATTGAAATTTGATGAAATGGGAGAATAATGGTGTCGGCTAGTGGAGGTATGCCTTCTTGGAAGTGGAGAAAACATGCATTGGGGAGTCAAAGTTGGTAATTGATGAGAATTAAATGATTTTTCCAAGTAGCGGTGTGGGAGGAAGAAGTTTCTAAATGTTGGAGTGAGTGGTTGCAGAGTAACTCATTCTAGACTTTGGCATTTTGATTTTTGGTGGTTCCTAAATTTGGAGAGTGGAAGGTAAAGGCGTGGCTTTTCTTGGGAGGGAGTTTTCAAACATGAATTTGCAGGTTGAAGACAAAAATCAGTAGCAAACATTTTGATGAATGCACTAGTGCATTGTGATAGTGATTTCCATAAGACAGTTGCAAGTGAAGAAGGGAGAATCATAAGAAGTTGGAGAATCAAGGAGACATACCTATAGATGATCTTGTTGCCTGCAACAAATCATATGTTTTGAATTTTAATTCCTTTCTTCAATTTACAAGGCTACATTTGTAATTCTTTCAATTTGAATGTAATTCTCATATGTTGCAAGAGACATTGAGCAATACAAATTCACAATGTGTTGCTAATTTTTGGTGTTGTTTTATTTAATTTCTTGAATTGTTTGAGGTGAGTTTGGAGTTGTTGAGAGTTGCAAGGAACTCTCTTGCATCACAAGGTGTGCTCATATCAATCACATATAATGTAGGCCCAACTCAAATTTGAAGGATAAGAAAACATGAGAACTTATTGGTTTCTAAAGCAACAACTACATGGATTAACACAAACAAATATGTCAAGATGACTCGACAATTCAAATATTCCATCAATATTGTAATATTTGCAATTTAAATCGAACTAAAGGAATATGGCATTATTCACAGCCCCTTAGTGTTATCTTTTGCATGCCTAAATGAAAAATCTCATCCTCACAACCTCTACCACAAGATGATATCATAAAAAAAGTCTTAAGATGCAAAGTTCTCAAAATCAAAGTCTATAATTTATTCCATGACTTACTCCATAACCATTTTGTTATTGATGGAATAGTGCACCCACTCTCTAGCACCTATACCTTCTCCCCAATTTAAAATTTAAAATTAACGTCAATTAGGCCAACCCTGAAATATGTTTCCTCAAGAAAGTACTCAAAAGCCAATTCCATAGTGAAGTCTAGGACCTAAGGCAATAGAAAGAGAAAATGATTGTTGTTGGAAATTGTCACTACAAACATCAATTTGTTTGATCAAATTCGCAATGATCACTAAGGGGTATGCCTGCATTCCACAATTTCTCATTACAAGAAGAAACAATGTGAATATGTATAATTGAGTTAATTAAAGAAACTCTTTAATATAGACTTTAATTTCTGCCATGAGAATCATGTTAAACATCAAAGTAGAAAAAGTTTGAAGCTTCAGATTGCAGAATTGAACATTCAAAATTGATAGTTCTTTTTTTCATGATTCAAATTCTTGCAAAGAAAAAAACTCATTCAAATTTTATCAAGCCACTAATTTCATGTAATTGAGCATAGAACTTGTAGTTTAATACTGGTTTACTTCTGCCAGATGACTTATGAAAGTGTTTCAATTAAGCTCCAAGATAAAATTAAAAAATTTGAAAGAAGAATAAAATTAAAATTAAATCTAAGCTAAAAAGCTAAAACGATTTAAAAAGCAAACTATCTACCATTTACCTTGTAATGCCCAAACTATCTACCATTTAGTTTGCAATGTATAAAAGGATGTGCAAAAAACCATCAAATTAGGATTTAATACTCGTCTAAACCTTCTAAATCTACAAGGATGCATGAATGTCCATGACTAACAGTTATTCCAAGCCAGCAAAAATCAAAGTTCAAAGTGAGACAGCACCATTATAAAGCATCTAGGGTATATGGAAAACACCCATTTTGAAACTCGTCTCTTCATATAAAAGAAAATACCCAAAACAACAAAAAATAGCACAAGAAATTGAACTCATTATTAGTTCATCCAAAGCAATTTCATTCAAGCTCAAAGCACCCACATTAATGCATTTTTGCAGATATTCTCAAAAAAGGGCATCTAATAAATGCCAAATCTAAAACCAAAAATGGTCTTTGATATATTCTCATTTAAAGACATCGAATTGTTTGTTATCAAGTAAACTATTGCTGTAACTGGAAGCTGTGAAACGCATTCACTAGGCAAACAAGCAAACAAAGACGAAATGATGCCAGATGCACTTTAAGTGGAAGCCAAACTGTATTGGATAGAAATGAAAACAGAAATTCGTTACCATAGTAGCTTCAAATTTTGGTTTTCACATCTTAAAGCTAAGCTCCTTGTCATCAAAATGCCATAAGCATTCAAGAAAATAAAGTGAAAACTCACCCCATAGACACCAAGCATGCATAGGACAAGCCAAAAACCAAATTCCAAAGGGGCTGCATATGGCTTCAACAAGAAGCTTGCAAATTTGTGGTCAATAATGGCAGGAAATGTAATAAAACCCATTCTGAGAGCCCATTTTGATATTTCAATGCATAGAAATGAATTCCACCCACTCCAATGATATCATTTGAGTACAAAAAATGGTTTGTCCAGTACTTCCTACTCTTCCACTACCTTTTTCTTCGGAATTTTCATAGTTTTAAGGTTTATTTCAATCATTTTTAGATTCTTAACCTTTCTTACAATACCATCTTAACCAAACCCTATACACTTTAACAATGAAACGTGAAATGCATACCTCATAATTTAATAATGCAAGGTGTTACATAAGTTGGAGAATGTATCAAAGGATAAGATTAATGCCAAGGCAACATTTAAAATATAACCATCAAGTGGATATTACTCGTGCAAGTAGGGCTTTTCTCAAAATGCAATTCTTCATTCTCATCTCAAAAACCATATTACTATCAGAAGGGGTTACTAAACAATGAAACCAAACAACGTCCACAAGATTGAAGCTTAAAACAAACTACAATTGAATTCCACCTGAGCGAATATATTTGGAACGTAAAGGCCAACTGTCCATCTTTTAGGATTATCAGACATAGCTTAACGAGAACTTCAATTGTCTTAAAACAAACAAAAAGGTTATTCAAGAATTCATTCATTATTTTACACAAACAAATAAATAAGCTGAATTCTAGACTTTGATATTCTATTAATTCATGTTAAATAACCAAGCAGGATCTCACTATCTTAAGAATTCGAAGTTTGCAAATATGACACGCATTATTTGTGTTGAAGAACTCCTCATTATAACCAGCATAAAATTATCATGATTGCAAACAAGTCTGAACTCTTCCAATAGCTTTTGTAGTTCCTTCTGTTATTTGGTGTGAAGAACATTTTATGAATCCTATAAAAGGAAGTAGAGAACCATCATTACCACCATGTTTTGAGCGATTCCAATTGATTTTCTAATTCAATTAATATCTCCTTCATTAACTCACCAAATAGAGGACCTGCACTTTGATGAAGACAAAAAAATTGAACACTTGGAGTGTTCAGAAGAAATAGAAGGAATCAATCTCATTTCTATGTCAATATATGTTTGCTTTCTTCCATCATTGATATTTGTTCCATCCAATGCAGCAATATGTGGTCAGAAGTTTTGCAAACAAGCAAAACCAGAATCTGTGGAACAGTACTGAGTCCATTTGCCAAAGGGTTATCTCATCAAAGCTTTTTGAACTACAGATTTTTTTTTCTTTATGTTCAGTAACAAAGCTGCGCAGAAAAATTAAAATTTGATGCACCTAATATTTTTAAACAAAGTACACATTAATCACACATCTTTCTGGGCCATCTCAACAAAAAGGCATATACTTACGAAGTTGCTAATTTCAGTCCTCTCATATTCCATAAATCATTCTTTACAATGGAAACATTTATTTTGCCTGTGCTTATCATTTGACAAACAAAGGTTTTGGTATTTTCTCTTAATGCTATTCAGTATTATTATTATATATAAAATATTTAATTATGTTAAATTGAGACAAATTTTAAAGATGAAATCAAAGAATTCCCTAGCACTTTGAAGTGCAAATTAAACAATGAGCATAAAAAATCGAACATCCAAAATCCTGCTAAACCTTCTCAAGTGCAGGTTGATTACTTCATCCAAGATGGATATTTGATAACTGTTGAAGAACAATGTTACCAGAAATGTCATCTGCAAGGTTCAAAAACAAGGGAAAGGAAACATTAAATTTGGGGGAAATTGTGAAAATTTACAGAATGCTTAAAAATTTCTCAGGTTTAAGCAGAAATTAATTTTATTATAAAAATTGCTGGTTTTTCTTTAATTTTTGTGCAGAAACTATTTAATTTTCAGAATTTGGTGATCTTTTTCTGAAAAGAGTAACATTTTATAGTTTTAATCTTTGTGAGAAATTGTATGTCCAAAATCCCCAATGAATCACCAATTTTGGTAAGACTAGTAAACACATCCAAATTATGCTTATGTTGTTGCAATGCAGAGATTCCATTATCATCAAAACTATATGTCAACCAGAATATACAGTAATCCATTCATGAGTAGAAATTGTAATTAAACATGCAAAGCTGGGACCTACCCAATGATTGTCAAGTTACTTGTACCAGCCAGCTATGAAATAACGAAGACCAAAACAGAATGCACATGACAAAGCCTGCAAAAACAATATAACTTCAGCCATACTATTATTTACTCTTCTGAAATTTGTATCAACATATTTTAACTAGACCATAAAATCATTACAGCCAATTGAAGCTATAAAAACACATACCTGGAATGCTAGCAATTTGACACAAAGTGATAGTTCTGAACATCTTCCAAACAATCTGAGAAACAAATTGACAAGATTCATGTCTTTACTTCCTGTGAGTAGCTGTGTTTGAGGATCATAGCTGTTCCAGTATCAAATAATTGGGAACACTATTAACATTTCATTCCACAGATAGTTTTGAAAACATAACAGCAAATCAAAAACATAATTGAAGATGAGAATTCATTCAAACATTTTCCAAATTTTGTTTTTCAAAACAATTCTCCAAAAAAATAATATATACCTTGGTAAACGATGTCGAGGACAAGGCACAAATTTGAAAAGCTGTCACCACACATGTTCCACAACGAATGCACATTATTGACACTGTTTGTAACAGATACTAAATATGCCATGTCCTTAACTTTGTATGAGAAAAGAGAACAGGAGAGTTCACAAAATCAGGAACCATTTAAATATTGTGGAGACACAGAATAATTACCTGTGGACACGAGTAAAGGAAGTTTAAAACTTCTGGTAGGAAGAATAATAGCAGGGTTTCACTGCAAATAGAACAGCCACCAATGCATTAGATCTAGAATAACTAAATATTTGCAATGTTTAACAAGTACAAATAGATAAGTAAAGAAAACTACTTAGATGATGATTCTGAAATCACATATAACAGACCAAAAAATTTAGATGTCATAAAAGTTAGATTGCTTTGATTACAAGAAGAAATGAAATAAATGATGAAATCTTCAAACGTCAAAAGGTCGTTGAAAAGCATGGAACAGCTGGGACTCAAACCTAGGAGCTCTTATCAACATGGCAGAGTGCTCTAGCACTGAGCTACCAGCCCCTCTCAGGTTCTATTTTCCTTCCCTCAAGCCACAAACCGGTTCAAGCTCACCTAGCTTGGCTCTAATATTATGCTGAAATGCATAGGCCAGCTAAGACTTGAACAAAAACAATGTTTTTTTTTTTTTAAATTCACAGCACTCTTGTATTTGTGCTATGTTACCAGGTTTGTGCATCCCAGGGGCAGGTTCGGGTTCGGTTCAAACTTGGTTCGGGTTCTGAGCCGGTTTTGCTGTGGGTTCCGGTAGGGTTCCCTTTCTGGGGGACTGGTTCGTCTAGGTTGAACCCAAGCGAACCCAAGTCAAAGCCGACCGGACCCAAGCAGAACCCGCAGCCCAAGCGGAGTTAAAACAACCTTTTTTTGCACTTTTTTAATTGTTTTCTCCTTTTGACTTTGACCAACACCCAATGGAACCCTAAAAGTGATTTCTAAATCACATTAAACACCAAAACTACTTCATTTTTGTTCATTTGTTTTGCAAACAAGCACTTTCATTGCAAGAGGTTGGGCATTCATTTTTGCTTCTTGGATTGACAAAAGGAGTTGAAGATTGACCATTGAAGCTTCTACAAATGATTGCAGTGTCATTCCTACACATTTGCAAGTGTTCATTGGCTGCAATCTAACTACTTAGGGCCACAAGGTCCATAGAGTCATTACATCATCTAAACCTCTTTGAGCTTATAAGATTCATCAATACATATGAAAAATTCACCAAAGTGTCAAAAGTTTCAAGCATCACCCTTCCATCCTCCACCATGTCATGAACAAAATGATACTAAACATATATATGTTTTGTCCATTCATGAAAATTTGGTTCCTTTTCCAAGTTGATAGCACTCTAACTATCACATCCAATCTAAAATTATATCTAAGTTATCCAGACATCTAAACATAATATTTGAAGCCATAACATTTGCTTCCAAACACTCTGAAATATTTGATAGTAGGAGTTCTTCCATACCATAGTTCATAGGGAGTCTTTGAACTGATTATTCTTGCTTATACTTTGTTGAGTATGTATACTACAATATGAATAGCTTCTCTCCAATAGACATCTAGTAGATTTTCTTACTTCGTCATTGTCCTTGCTGCTTCATTAACTATCATATTATTTCTTTCCACAACTCCATTATGTTGAGGAGTTCTAGGGGCTGACAAATGCCTTTTTATTCCATGATCTTCACAAAAATTGTTAAACTCATTGGAGGTGAACTCCCCACCTCTATCAAACCTTAAGCACTTGATTTTCATATCCATTTCATTCTCAACCATAGCCTTAATTTCTTTGAACTTGTCTAGAGCTTTTGATTTTTCTTTGAAAAAAGTTACCCAAGTCATTCTAGAGTAATCATCAATTAACAACATGAAATACTTGTCACCTTGAAAGCTTCTTGTTCTTGTAGGTCCAAATAGGTTTGTATACACCAACTCCAAAGGTCCTGCAGTCGAATATTCTTTGATATTGAACCTCTTTCTTGTTTGTTTCCCAACCTGACATTCCTTGCAAACTGCATTGATAGGCTTTGTAATCCTTCGTAGATCTCTCATAGCTTGAGTAGAGTTGATCCTCACTAAGCTATCAAAATTGATGTGACACATTCTTCTATGCCAAAGCCAACTTTCATTGATTTGAGTCATAAAGCACTTACCATTAGCACCTTTGAGCTGATAAACATCCCCATATGTCCTTGCTCCTGTAGCAACCAAATTTTTGGATCTTCCTTTTTTGATCTCGCAACCACCATCTTGAAATACAAGATTATATCCTTCTCTACACATTTTTCCTACACTCAGAAGATTATGTCGGAGACCCTTGACATAAAGAACGTTATCTATATTATGCTTTCCATCAAAACTAATTGAACCTTTTTCCACATATCTTAGCAAATGTATCATCACCAAACTTAACAAGACCACCTTCAAACTTCTCAAGTTTAACAAACTTACTCTTATCACTTGTCATTTGATTTGAGCATCCATTGTCAATTATCCAATGATTTTTCTCCTCTCTAGCATGAAAAGTAGTCACCATAGTCCCTTGATGTTGTGACCTATTTTTGGAGAAATTTCCTTCATACATCTTTTAGAGTTCGTAGAATTATTTCCAATATTCAGAGCCATGAACAAGCATTCATCATTTTCATCATCTAGGTAGTTAGATTCATCATCAGATATGCTAGCATCTTCTTTAACATAATAACTTCTCTTGACAAATTTACCTTTATTATCCTTATATTTGTCATTTGAAACTTTGGTTGGACAGCTTGAAGCATAATGACCTATCTTTCCACAGTTAAAACATTTGAAAGGTAACTTACATCTATATTTTCCAGTGCCATTTTTCAATCTTCTTACAAAATTTGTTTCATTTTCATCAAGATCATCCAAATCGGATCCATCATCCTTCTTTGTTTTGCTACCTTTAAAAGCAATCTCTTTTCTTGAATCATTTTGACCAAACTCTCTCATTTTAAAAGTAGTTAAAGAACCAAACAACTAACCTCTAGAATAATGATCTAAATTTTGAACTTCTTCGATAGCATAAACTTTAAGACTATAAGATTTAGGAAGAGTTCTTAATACCTTCTTTACCATCTCGTCTTCTTTTAGTTTTCCACCAAGGCCATTGATGGAGTTGACAACTTCATCCACTCTATGCATGTAGCTTGCAATATCTTCATCTTTTGACATCCTTAGGGTTTCAAACTTAGTCTTCAAATTCTGCATCTTTGCTTGCTTGACCTTATCATCTCCTTCATAGATACTTTCCAACTTCTTCTAGATTTCTTTATCATATTTGTAGCTCATAACCTTCACAAGTTCTAAATCAACAAGACCACTCAAAAGAGCATTTCTTGCTTTGCCATTGTTCTCATATGCTTTGATCTCATCATCAGTTGTCTGATTATTAGTGGGCATGGTATATCCATCTTCAATTGACTTCCAAACTCCAAACCCTAAGGAAACAAGGAAACCTTCCATCCTGGTTTTCCAAAATGCATAATTTGTCCCATCAAACAAGGGAGCCTCCTTCCAGTGTGCCATCTGGATCTACCTCAAGCAGTTAAGCTTCTTCCAAGGAACCTTGCTTTGATACCAATTGTTAGATGCACAGGACAACTGAGAGGGGGGCAATGAATCAGTTATACATTAAAACATCAAAACCTTCATTAGCATTCAAACCTTTATTAGTCCTTAAACCCTTAATCAGATTTAGCATGAAAGTAAACAAGTGAAACACCAACACATCAAAACACCATGCACAATATAACACCGGATTTACGTGGAAAACCCAAGAAGGGAAAAGCCACAGTGAGGATTAGCTCACAATATAAAGTAATAGCAACACCGAATACAATAGGCTCACTACCGAAGGGCTCACTACCAAAGGACTCACTGTCCAAAAGAAAGAAGATAGAAGAAGGGATGGCTCACTTCCAATTTGAACTGCTAACAATGCATCTCTCTTATGCCAAAGGTACGGTTCCACTAAAGCACAAGCAACTCGTTCAACAGACTAAAATGTAGACACCTTCTGCTCACTAAATCTGGGAGTCATAGGCATTAAAGCTCCCACCCAAATCACCATACTTGATCACTTTCGCATCACACACCCTCTCTGCTTAATCCACACAACAACTCGCCTTGTATTTATACCATCCGCAACCTAACACAATCTCAATTAGGTCGGACTTAAGGAAACGTATGCACCTCAACCATGCAACATCAAATAGATCGGCACCAAACACTTCCACAGTGTAAAGAAGTGAAGGCAGACCACGCCACAACTTAACTGGGACCCAAATCTACACAGACATGATTCTCAACACTTCCACAAGTAGCAATCATCCTCCACAATTAGTGCTAGCACACCAGATCGGACAAACCTACACTAACACTAACAAGCGACCACAAACACACCTCTCCAAGTCTGGAAACATCTTGCAAACCTTACAGCAACAATCCAAAACATCTCAGAATATTCCACGTCATCAGAATATTCGCCACTACTACTACAACCACCTAAAACTTAAGAACACCTTTATTCTATGCAAGCAGACACACTGGCACAAACATCCAACTCACCAAACAACCTTGTGGAACACCACAACACCTGAAACTTGAAGGGAAGGTAGATACAGACAATATAAGCACATTCTCAGATCCGCAAACCAAGAACCTTCACTGCGGAGAAATGCAAAGCAATCTCATTTCTCCTAGACACCCTGTTTCACCAAACAGACATACTGTCAAACACATCTTCCACTGCAGTGCGATCCAGAACCTGAAACTCTGGCTATAACAACTCTGAACACCTTTAATCATCATATCCAAACTACGCAGGCATATCTTCAACCATGAAGAAATGTGGAGAACACTGAACACCACTCTATCACACTTTACTCTCTTTTATTCAAATTTAATCAAAAGCACTTGGAACCCAAGTGAACCACCTGCACCAACAACACTACTAACATCTTTGCAACACATCTACAAAAACTGCAACATCTCTCATCAACTATAGCACATCCAACTATCTCTCCAAACACAACTTCTACAACTATACCGAAGTAAGATACCAATTACAACACCAGCAACATTGTGCTAACATCAATACCAACAACTCCAATGCTAGGGGTTGACTTCATCAACACCAATAGCATTCCAACACTCTCTTCATACAAGGGGTTGACATCAATGACAACTCACAAATAACTCAAGCTTCCAACAGGCTTGTTGACTTGGAATTAGAAAATGATGTGGATACCAAAAGATCTAGCAATGGTTATGTCTTTAACTTATTTAGTGGTGAAATTAGTTAGATGACCAAGTGACAAGTTGTGGTTACTTTATCCATGATAGAGTTAGAGTACATGGTAGAAACTTATGCTTATAAGGAAGCAATTTGATAAAGTTGCCCTCAAGAATCCAAAGGAGTTTCATCCTCCAAACTCTAGGAAACCAATGGGGTTTCCTACACTAATCTCCAAAACATAAGGGTTTTCGTCCTCAGATCCAATAGCTAAACACGTGCTTGAACTAGGGTTATGATTTGATGAAAAAACCAAATGATGATCAAAACTAATGAAGTCGTTTGCTTTATATAGAGGTTGAAGGACTAGTGTGAACCCATAGTTTCCTACCATTTTATCACATTCAAAATTTAGCCCATTAATGGCATTCCTGGTCGACTATGGCAGTGAGTGAAATCCATTCAAACAGTAGGGTTTTGTGTAAGTACATGCCTAAGTGCAAGATTCCAAGGAAGTGTATGCTTGAAGGAAAAGCAAAGAATTCTCCCAAGGTCCAATGCCAAGGGTTCGGAGGATGGGTTCCTAAAGTGTCAAGATGCAAGACAGTGGGGGTCCAAGGATTTGTATGCCAATAGCAACAATACAGCAGGGGTCCAAGGATTCAGGTGTCTAAATACCTCGCTAACACTTTCACAAAGGTAGGCCATTATCAAAAGCCCCAAAGGTCCAAATAGGAATGTGTGGGTGAAGCAAGGGTAGAGTAATCAAGGTGCTAGGTGATCAAGGAGGCAAAAATCTAAAGGCTCGCTGGAGAGAGGGAAGTGGAAGGCAGGGGGCATGGGGAATGAAAAGAAGGCATGGCAGTATGAGAATGTTTGAAAACCTGCCCAAGGTTTGAAAGTGACCCAAACATCCTCCTACTTAGGATTTAGGGACATTACACCTAGAGGCATAAACATCACACATTTGTTCTCATAAATAGTGTATGAAAAATTGCATGATACAACTTTTCTATTACAATTCTATACATGTCAATTGTCTTCTCTATTTTCCTTGTTCATTTATACTGCATTATTTCTAATCTCTCTCATTCATAGATCATTTCCAGTATTGTTTTGCTTTGGCAGAAATATAACTAGAGGTTGGCCCAGGTAAAATAGTTCTATTATTTACCCTTCCATTTAGCAGCTCTTTCTAATTCATTTCTATTCACTACAGCTGGGTCTACTGCAGGTTATAGGACTGGATCACCAGGATCAACAGAATCTAAAGGATCTACTTCTGCATTGTCCGCCAGTTCTTCTCCTGGGCTCCAAATCATTGTTATTCAAGTATTGGATCTGGATTTTATGAGCATTTAACATGTTTGGTTTTTGTTGATTGAAATCAACGTGAGGAACAGTGTTAGGCTTTGTATTAACATTGTCATTCATCTTAGCTGTAGCTTTGCATGCATCTAGGTTATTCAATCTATAAAATTTTGCACTGTTTGTGTGTCAAAGGTAGTTCGCTTATCCTTTTCTCATGTATGTGAATCTATTGGTCTCTGATTTCAGCCAGACAGAAAGCAATTTATTTTTAGTTTAGTTGTTATTTCATCCAATTGCAAGTATTTTATGACATAAAACCTTGTCTGTGCGAAAAGAACCTTTCAGGTCTTGTGCTCATTCTTGAGATAAAACGATAGGGCGGAATTTCATTTCAGTTATTTGCTTTATGCAAAGCCACTTACAGAATATTGTAAGGTGTGCATTATTGTGTATTTGTTCATAAAAGGCTAGGTTTAGTTTAGTTTTCTAGGGAACTTCCCCTAAAAATTTGAACAGAGCTTTATCCTCGCATACTATTCTGTTTTGTCATTTGTGTTTTCTTTTAAAAGTCAAATTAAAATGCTAGCAAGCTCTTAACAAGAGGATAATCAAAAGATCGTCAAAATAATTTCAGAAGCACCAAATAAACAGGTATAGACATCTAAGAATATGCCAAGATGATTACATCAAGGATTGCCAAAAAAGTACCACCACCATAGGTAGTTGAATAAAACCATGGACAAACAGTCATTCAAATTACAATCCCAGGTCCCCAAGAAGCAGCCATACATGATGGAGAAAAAAACTGGAAAACCAGGCCCAAAGGCCTTCAAACACCTTCGTGAGAAGAGCCAATGCAAAAACCTGCTTTAATAAGCTAAATCATAAGGAACGTGGTATAATTGCAATTGAATCCCTATAAACATGGATAACAAAAATGATTTCTTGCCACATAAACATCCAATTTTCACCCATAGTATTTAAAACAATGTACGTTAAAAGATAGACTTTTAAATATAACGAGTATAATAAAACGATCCTCACAATAATTTCACAACTGCCTAATAAACAGGCATAGACAGCTAGAAGATGCCAAGAAGTTTAGATCAAGGATCACCTAAAAAGGCACCATCACCATAATCCTTAACAAGAGCATAATCAAAGATCATCACGATAATTAGAGAACTACTCAATAAACATTTACAGATAGCTAAGAAGATGCCACGCAGATTAAATTAAGGATAATCAAAAATGCATTGAGAGTTTTCTTTTTAGTTTTAGAAATGATGAGTACTCCATACTCCAATATCCAAGATATTGCAAAAACCTCATTTTTAATAACAGTAAAGTTACTACCGACACGATGCTTAGATAGGATATAAATAGAAGAAATGAAAATTCACCTGAAATGGCCAAGTATACCAGCCACTGCCAGTGCCATTCCAGCAAAGTAAGTAAAAGTATCACCAACAAACACAGATGATGGGTACCTACCATATATACATTATGAAAAAGTAAATGCTCTGATATAAGTTGAAATACTTGTACAACAATGTGAAAACCCATACCAGTTATAAGAAAGTAAACCCAGTGAAGCTCCAACCAAAGGCTGGATAAGATAAATAGAAAAAGCATGGGCTTGTTTATATTCAGTATCTGAAGACATTCCAACTTGCATGAGATTATGGATCAAGATCTGCAACAAATTAGAAGGGAAGGTTTATATCTATTGGATTCACTGTCAAATTAGCACAAAACATCTAACACTGGCGAATATCACACTTTCAGTAAGGAGAACAAGTATAAGCTGAATCTTACCGCTGAGGAAATAACAACAGTTTGCCCAACTTCCAAACCATTTATACCAGCATGAATGTTTATAGAATTTGTACAGAATACTGCTAGAAGAAACATGTACAGCTTGTATATCCAACCTATTCACCAAACCACATACATGTAATCGTTTCTTCAGTAAATAGATTGCATTGTTCTAAAAGCAAAGATGCATAAACAAATGTGAGAAATACATGCACAGCAACAAAAGAAACAGCATGTTATTAGGATCAAAGGATAGTACCCTCAATGAAACTAGTGTTTATGAATGCAAAAACTTACTCAGGAAAGAGTTAGATATTCATTTCTATTTGATAAAACTGCCAATATAGATTCAACAAACCCTTTGCATGATGGGTACCACACACATCAAACAATACAGACACTGGCATCAATAGAGAAGGGTTAGAGCAGTGTTCCCTGGATTTTAAAGCATTTCTGAATGGGGGGTCATTTTGGAGATGGGTGGGCAGGGGCAGAACATCCACATTCTGTCATCCTTTTTTTATGTTTTTTTGGACACTCCCTCAACATGGGAAACATCCCTCAAAAGGGGACATCAGGATACACCAAGGAGCCCCCAATGTCCCTGTGAGGTCTCAAGGATGTAATGGCATCCCCCATGGCCTGTCATACTTTAAATCATGAGAAAAAAACAACTTGCTTTTTTGAAATTTTCAAAAACCCTAAACAAATGTAGGGGACAAGAAGAGAGTTCAACAAACAAAAAGGTGAAGAGAGGTGAAGAAAAACAAAGAAGGATGAAGAAGGAAGAGGGAAATGAGGAGGAAAAAGTTATGTAGCATATCCTTGTGTTGTTATGTTTCTTTTCTTTTTCATTTTTTGTTTTGATTTGATAGTTCAAATACTTGCAAGTACTTTCAAGTTTTATTACTTTTTTTCTTAACCTTGAATGCTGCTATTACGAACTTACACATGTTGAAGTTTTTCAAACCTTCAAACCTATTTTTTAGAACTTATTCAAACTTGCAAAGTTGCTGTTTTTTCTTGCTTTTGGCATGCAAACACATTTTTTTTAAAATTGATTTTTGCAAGCAAAAACTGTTGTTTTTTAAAGTTGAGATCTTTTAAAAAGTCTGCTGTCTTTTATTTTCATAATGTTACTTTTTGTTGCATCAATTTTCAAGTTTAAGATGGATTCACTCAGTGACAATGATGACCTTGATTTGGGTCATAAAATGAGGAAAATGTGCGGAAATCAGCTTAGGCAACCAAACCCCAGCCACAAGCACAAACAATTCAATTGGGAGTGATTGCAACTGGATTGCCCTTCCGAGTTGTTGGCAACCATATGCCAAAAGACTATTTAGCAAGAAAACTCCTTTGCACCAGTTTGCAACATTGCTTGACACAATGAGTAGCTACTTCAGATGGAAGTCAATATTGGAAATGTAGCATTTTCCTAGAAGACTGAAAAGGCAGCATTACAAGGGTTAATGCACACTTTCTACATACCCTTGGTAAAGGGGTTGGGCCTTCAAGAAAACTCACACTTGAGGAAGGGCTAGATAGTCAAATTATTTCAGGGGGCATAATGCACCAAGAGTTTCTTGTATACCACTAAGATTCGAGTAGACCACTGAAAATATTATTGATATTCATGATTGGATGATTACAAATGGAGACAAAGGCTCCTTATAAAGACGATTACAAGACGATGTTTTTTAAAAGAAACAATCGTAACTAAAGCTAAAAAAACAGAAAGAATCTAAAACAGGCTAAAACTCAAGCAGTTACTAAAAACGACTAAGTTAACTAATAAAGCAAAGATGACCATTATTATTACATTTATTATTTTAATACCCTCCCTTAATGGTCATCGTACAAACAAAAACTAAGTCTACCCATATTGTGTTGGTCATCAAAATGCATAGTATGCAAACTCCTTTTGCTCAGTTTGCTTTGCCACGTGAGCACTTTGTTGAGACGCTTCCTAGTTGGTCTTCTCATCAGCCAACCGCTTTCTGCAATACCTCTGTCTATGACCAATCTTTCCACAGTAATGGCAAGTAATAGACTTCTTCTTGGAGTTCTCCTCTGAATCGCCTCGTCCTTTCTGCTAAGTGGATTGGCCTTTGCCAATGTCCTTGGCAGTAAATGCTTGTTCAACACTAGGAGACTCACTGTTGCTCCCAAACTGCTTCCTCCACCTATCCTGCTGCAATAGCTTGTTGCACAGCTCATCGAACTTCAAGTCAACATTGGTGGATGTAATGTTGAGCATTTCGGTGAAGTGCTCGTAGGAACGTGGCAAACTCTTCAAAGCGATCACCACCATATCCTCCTCTTCCATCTTATGACCAATGGCCTCCAGTTGATCGCGAATATTTTTTATTTTCATCAAGTGCTCTTGCAAAGACACTTGGTCATCCATCATAATAGTAAAGAGCATATTCTTCAAGAAGAAAGCCTTGCTCTTGTCCGAGGTTTCATGAAGATCTTTCAAATGCTTCTAGATCTCTGCAACAGACTTACCAGAAGGTATTTCTGGTAACATCTCATCGGTGACAGATAATTTGAGAAGCATGACTGCCTCCCTATTACCTCCATCATAGTTGTCTTGATCCTTCCCAACAGAAGTGGGATGAGGTTTTGTACCTAGGACAAGTGCATCCAAACACCAGTACTCCAAGATGGTAAGCATCCTCTGCTTCCACGTGTTGTAATTCTTTCCATTGAATCTCTGCGAACTTTCCAACATAACATTGGACAAAGTTGCCATCCCTCCCGTTTTCTAAAGCACGAAAAACGAGGTAACTCTGTGATCAGCTGGCAAAGTACTAGACAATCAGCTGGCACAACTCCCGATTTTTCAAAAAACTGTGCAAATTTTTGAAGAAAATTTTCGAAAACTCTATACATAAATTTTATGTTTCCCAAAATTTCTGTCAAAAATGGCTCAAAATCTTTTCAAGCTGCCATTAAATATCAGAAAAAACACCTCAGAAAAACTGGCACAGAATTCAAGACAAATCTGCTAGCACAAAATTTGAGGCACAAAAAACAAGGCACCCAACAAAATTTGAAGACAACCTAGTTGAGATCTCGAAAAACCCACAAAGAATCTACAATCGAAAAAAAAAAATCACCTTTAACCAAAGGGTCAAAACCCTAGACGAATTTGCATAAAACGGCTTGAAACTCCATGAAATCGTGGCAAAAGAAGATTATCGTTCGTGTTTCATAGAGACAAGATCAAGACACCTCAGTTAGGGCACGAATCGTGTCCAAAATGAAAAGAAAAACACGAAACCAAAAGCCATCCCGGGTAGACAAAAAACGCGACCAAAATAGGTCATGAAATCCGCCAAAAAGGTCCATCGGATCTTAAAAATGCAAGCCAAGGAAAATCACTGGTAGAGAAGACGCAAGCGAACCAGGTCTAGTTTTGCAGAGCCACGAACTGAAAAGAAGTGCCTAGAAATGGATGCGATGCCAGCAAAGAAGGGCCGGATTTTTGCAGAGCTGCGAGCAATAAATCCTCCACGAATTCACAGCTAGAGGGTCACGATTTTCAGAAACCCTTCAAACTTCAAGAGCCACGTTTTTTTTTTTTTAAAGAAAGAAAAAAATTCTAGGTAGAAGGCACGAAATTAAAAATTCGTCAAGAGATCATTTCGCTCTGATACCATGAAAATATTATTGATATTCATGATTGGATGATTACAAATGGAGACGAAGGCTACTTATAAAGACGATTACAAGACAATGTTTCTAAAAAGAAACAATCGTAACTAAAGCTAAAAAAACAGAAAGAATCTAAAACAAGCTAAAACTCAAGCAGTTACTAAAAACGACTAAGTTAACTAATAAAGCAAAGATGACCATTATTATTACATTTATTATTTTAATAACCACATCTCTTTCCATCATTTGAGATGACTACAAAGGAATTTAGGCGGAAATGGAAAGCCAAAAATTCATCATTGCTAAACCCAATCATAGATATGTTCAATGTGTAGGCAAGGGAGGTTGTAAATCAAGCAATTGCAAATTTCTATTTTGGTAATGCCATTCCTTTCCATGCTGCTCAATTTCTTTTTTACAAGGACCTTATTAACAAGGTAGGTACAGCTAGTCCTAGTTATTGTTGGAAATAAGCCACATCCGAACCAAAGATGGGCTGGTCCTATAGGGGCCAGTAGCTCAATTGGTAGAGCACTCCAGCAGCAAATGGAAGGTCCTAGGTTCAAGTCCTATCCGGTCCATGAAAAACTAAACATGGTATCAAATCCAAGCCAAGCTAGGAGCCCCAAGCACCTAATGTGGCTTAAGGGGGAGTGTTGGGAATAAGCCACATCCAAACCAAAGATGGGCTGATCCTATGAGGTTTAGTAGCTCAGTTGGTAGAGCACTCTAGCAACAAATGAAGATCCTAGGTTCGAGTCCTAGCTGGTCCATGAAAAGATCAACAATTATGTGGGTCCTAGTGAGACTAGATTGAGAACCACTCTCTTGGAAAAAAATTATTCCAAAGTTAACCTATTGGTGGAAGAGAATAAGGCTCGATGGATAACACATGGCTACAACATAATCACGGATGGGTGGACGGATGTTAGACACCACACATCATCAACATTATAACTCCATGCATTGATGGACCTTACTTCTTGAGGGCAATTGATTGTTCAAGAAAATGCAAAGATGTCAAGTCTTATTTTTAAATCCTTAGAGAAGCCATTGAGGAGGTTTGTCCTAAAAATTAGTTCAAGTGATTACTAATGCAACATACATTATTGGACTGCTTGTTGCATGCATCCTATGAACAATACACTCAAAGACAATGGAAAAGATAGAGTTGATGAAATAGGTGGTGGTGTATGCAAGGGATGTGCAAATTTTCATTTGTGACTACCACAGCTCATTGGCATTGTTTCAAACCTTTGTGAGGAAGGAATTCATTAAACCAATTGAGACTCAGTTTACTTCTTTTTCATTATATTAAAAAGGATACTTGAGTTGCAAGAGCCATTGCAATTTATGATTATGACATACGAATGGAACAAGTAGGAGTAAATGAGGGAATGGGGGAAAAGAGTAAAGGAGACTATGGTTTGTGATACTTTTTGGTTGAATGTAAAATACATCACATCTTTTATACAATCTATTTTCACCATCATCAAATTTGGGGATTTTGATAGTCCTAGTCTTGGGGAGATCTACAAGAACATATGCTTGGCCAAATGAAAGCTACTATTTGTGAATCGACCCTATAGTCTATAGTAAGCATATGTACCCCATCATCCAAAAGGGCAAAAGAAGATGAACACCCTTCTACCTATGGCTGCATATACTTTGAATTAAAAACTTCTTTCCATTGACAACCAAGATATGAGAAATGGCCTCATGAAGGCCTTTAAAAAAATGTACACCAAAGGAAGCTTAATTGATCATAGTTTAGTGGATTAAGTTTACAAAACTAGATAGCAACAAGACTTCACAAGGATTCACAAATGCACTTCAGCACAAGCCAAGGAAACTAACTGGGAACAAATATACAAGCCAAGCCAACTAACTTCAAGCGCATGAATTTAAAGCAAGATATCAGAAACAACGATTAGCTTTTATAATCAATTTTCCATTTTTGAACCCCTGATCAAATCAGAATTCAGACTTTTATTTATTACTGATTCCCAAAAGTTGGATCGCTCTATATGAGCAGAAAATGATGAACATGGGAGCATATATTATAAAGGTATAGATCAGGGAAGGCTCCAAGATACATCTGCATGTTTTTAAGGATATAAATTAGGGAAAGTGTTCAAGACTCAAGGCCTATAAATTCATGATATATAGACCGAACCATATACAAGCTAATGCATGATTTTAATGAAGAATTCAGGAACAGCAAATTGGATCTAGGATCACATTTATTCTTACATACAAATCAGAGGCATAATCAAGAAGGAATATACATAGCCTTCTCATCATAACGATATTCAGCAGGCCTCTCATATAATAACTATTTTTAAAAAGGAAAATCTGATTCTTTCCTTGATAAGAATCAAGACTTAGATCAGACATTAATTATAATGCAAGAGAATTATAATAATCTATGCTCTTCAATATCCATATAATATAAGATGGTTGACTTAACATACATGTAAGGGTGTTCATTTATCAAATATATTGCAAATTTAAATCATATTTTACGTATCAGAGCCAAAATTCCTGCCAGCCTTGGGTAACTTCAGAAAATTTGATTTTCAATCATGGCAACAAAGGATATAAAATGATTGGTGAGATCACTCTATGAAGCAGGCAACAAACTTTGTACTGAATTTCAATCAAAGGATGATGTCTTGAACACACTTGAAATGGTGGAAGATTGTTTGATTCATATTGAGCAGTCATCCTCTGAAGTGCTAGATATAGCTCTAACTCCTACAGTGACCACCTTGAAACAACACAAATGGTTGAAGCATCGTGATGAGGAGATCAAGTTGTTGGTGACCTCTTGTTTAAGTGAGATTATGAGAATCTTGGTACCTCTAGTGCCCTATGATGATGACATGATGAAAGAAATTGTAGACAATTTTGAAGATCTAGATGACACCAATAAAAAGCATTACTCAAGAAGTTCGAGTTCTCCTTCGCCCACCAATAGCCTACGGAAAAACTCGAAAATAAGGCTAATTGTTCACAAACTGATTGTACTTGAGAAGGGGACAATACATTCTCAATGTTGGATTGCCTCCATATGGACCAATTGTGACTGATGACCATGACCATGCTAGCAAGCACCTCTCAAACAATCAGAAGTCATCTCAAGATGATTGTGTTGGAGGCAAAATAGGGTCTTAGCAACCTTCAAACTAAAAATAAAATAATTAAAAGCAAGCTTCAAAGAAGAAATTAAAAAAAAAAAAAAAATTTAACAAAAATAAATTTCTAAGTATCTAAAGTGAAACATAAAACTTTATATTGTTTCACTTACCTTCAGCAGCTCCAGTTTCAAGAATGTTCTAAAAATGCCCTGTGACATGTGATGGTTGGTGATGAACATTTGGATATCTTCAGCCTCAAAATACACCTTTTTGATATAATCAATTTTGTTGCCAACTTTTTGCAACATAAGTTTGAGAAAATGGACAACAAAAGGTATCCAAAAAATATGTGAATAGCATTCCTCAACTAACAAACCAGCGCTCTACAATTATTTGCTTTGTTCATTATGACTTGAACAATGTTACAAGGCCTCACTTCCTCAATGGCCTACATGAGGATGTTAGCAATAAATTGTCCATCCTTCACCTCCCCCTCACAATCCACAACTTTCAAAAACATTGCCCCTTTAGGAGACATTGCAACCACATTAATCAAGAGCTGGATTTTAGCATCCTTCCATCCATCAAAAACAATTAGCACCACTGTCTCGGCCCATGATCCCTAATGAGCTGCCATGAATCTTTTACAAGCTTGACCTCCTATTCTAATGAGATGTCACACACCTTCTCATAACCCAAGTTCTTGTACCCTTTTGGAGCCTCATTAATTTTTTCTCGCCATATCTTGCCAATATGGTGAGCAAACAACATGAAAAGCCAATCCATTTGCATAAATGCATTTCATTATGTGTTAATCACAATGACTGGGGACTCATTTTGAAATGCCATTTCTAATGGTCCCCTTGGTCTCTTATTGGTAACCAGATTTTTTGAGCTGTCATCAAAAATGGCTGGTCCTCTACCACAACTTTAGGATTAGATGAGGGTAGAAGGGGATTCATTCATTGAGATCCTTTCTTTGGCAACAAAAGATGGTTTTCTCTGCAACCTAATTCTTCATCTACTTGATCTTGCTCCTAAATATTCTTTCTAGGGCAATCTTTGATGCCTTGTCCAGAATTGCCACACAAATGGACTTTCACCCAACTACATGAGCTTGAATGCCTCACACAACAACCATTGCAAATTCAAATATACAACCCATCACTTGGAATATGTATCATATCAAAATAACTCCAAAGAGGAGAATTTGGATCAATTTTAAAGCAAGGTCAGCCAGCCCATGTATCTTGAACTAGCTGCCATTGCAATCCCTATCACAAGAAGTTTGAAAAAAACACACACAAACATTCAAAAAAATGAAAAAATAAATATATAACCTAACTCATTTAATATTTTAAGCATGTTGATACATACATAGAAGAATGAAAACAAAACAAGAAATTGAAAACAAAACAAAAGAGTTGAAAACAAAAATTCAAAAAAAAATCAAAAAACTTTTACCTCTTTTATGAAAATTTCCTCTATAATCTCCTTGGCAACGAATGGCCTCTTGCACACATAAAAATAGCAATGCAGCCGCTTTTGAAGCTTCAATGATCAATCTTCAACTCTATTTAAGTAATGGCAAGCAAGAATGAAAGTTCAGCAAAAAAAATACTTTTTGTCTTCAATAATCAAAATGAGATAAAATGAGTTTGCTTTAGTGTTTAAAATGGTTTAGATGGCACTTTTAGGGTTAGGAATTCATTTAGTCTACTTTAGTCAAAGTCAAACACTAAAAACTATTTTAAAAGCAACAAAATAAAATCCGTCAAAAAAAGGGCAGGTTCCATGTTGGCACTGCTGGATTCCCCCATGTTCTGTCTAGGTTTGCTTGAGTTTGTCAAGGACAAACCCACAAATTGTACACCCTGCCTGAATCAAAAATCACACGAAATAAGACACTGGATCCAGTACAATTCAGACCTAGATCCGGGGTCAAAATCAACAGTTCTAACAACTTAGTTGCAAAGTAAGGATACAGTTCCTTCCAACAATTCCAATGATGAGGTTTCTAGATATTCAATTGATGATGAGGACTGATTTTTTTATCTTGTTGGTGAGATAAAAACAACTATGGATATATTTTTTGGCAATCTCATTTGTCATTTTGATGCTTGTCACTTGTAGACTAGTTGGTACTTTAAACTTTCAGGTCATTTGTAATGAATTATAGTTTTCAACTACTATTGATCATTGATATTCAAATTATTACATTTTGATGTATGATTTGAAAATTGGTGTTGTTTAATGATTATTACTTATATCCAACAGCACACAGTCAAACCAGCTGTATACCAATCAACTAATCCCCTTTAATACATTTCAAGCTACATAATGGAGTGAGCAAATAAGTTTGATGCGTTTTTCTTGTGTTACCGAAGTTCTAAATATAATCAATGGTATGGCCAGCATTTTTGCTCAGCCAAAAGTGGGACTACATCCCAAAACGTCTCTGTTAGATTTCAACAATTAAACCACCCAATCATCACAATAGGATGCAAAAGTCTCCCTATGCTTACCACATCATGACTATCATTAGCATTTTCCCAAGTAAAAACTAATTTCAGGTACCATTCTTGCAGGTCATGGTGTTGGACACAAGCTTTCTCAGGTTTAGCCACAGTTTGTCACAATGCACTTGTCTAAAAGGCCACAACTAAATTTATAATGGTTTCTCACATGCTTGGCAACCATCTATAGCATAAAAATTGTGACATGCCAGTTTCTATTGCTGAAGGCAACTATAAAACTCAATTACCCTAGCTATGGCATCTTTCCTTTCATCCCAAACCTCCATTACAGGGATATCAAAACTTAGCCCATCATTATAATTATCATAAATTTTCTTTCCCTAATTTATCAGGAACTTGTCATCATATCTTCTATGTTGTTTGATTAATCTTTTATTACTAATCTATCACCCAACATTCAGTCCTCTTATCCTTTATTTTGGTTCATTCTGCAACCACCTTCTCTGAATTTAAATCAACCCTCAACATGATTCCCAAAATTCTTATCTTGGAATCAAATAGTTGACAGATTTTTGGACCACCTCACCCTACACCTAATCTAATTAGCTTATAACCATAATTATATCTCTCCTACATTGTCATGGATTTTCCTTAATTTAATCCCAATCTTACATCTTAATCTCTTAGGATATCCCCCAATTTACTCCTAGAAATATATTTTTCTGCTGGACTAACTTAGGTTTCTTCCCAATTTACGCCCAGCTTTATATATCTATCTACTAGAGTTTTCCCTGAATTGCCCCAATCAAAACATTACACCGCAAGATACACCCAAAAATTTACCATAGCTGAGGTGTCATAATGATTTAACATCATAGATCCATTTTCTTTTACAATGAAAAAATTAGAAGAGAGAATTTCTACATGTCCTACAAGGTTGCCATGATCATAAAGATTTTTTCTTCTTCAATGCCATTTACATAAGTCTCAAGAATCAAGAAAATCTTTGACATCTTTGACTATCATGTCTTCAACAAATCTCCTCAAGTATCAGATAAACACATACAAGGATAGATACTGTAAAGGATAGATACTGTATAGATTTACATAAAACAAGGACAGAATCAACAACACAACAATACAACTATGTAACCATATAGTCAACAGGTTCTGTACTTTACACTATGACCTATAGGCTCTCATAACTCTTTCATTTGTTTTCAGCATCACCCACAAATCGACCACAGTTTGTGGTAACTGTCCCTTAAAAACCATGAATGTGCCAATGCATAGGAATATTGAATAGTCATCACCTTGACACACTAAAGCTTTCCAAGTTAATCCTGCTTTAGCACAAATACTATTACTTACATCATATTATAACCATTCTCTTACTTCAATCTTTTCAACTTCCCAACTTAGTAATAATTTGTAACTTGAACTTGCAGAGAAGAGGAACCATGCTGGCCATGTTTACCACATCTTAGACCTCAAGCAAGATGTACTTACACCAACTGTTTGGCTTTGGGCCAACTATAGAAATGTAGTTTAATTTAACCATTGAATTTCCTTATTGAAAATATGGACCAGTGCTTTTGAATATTGAGAATGAGATATGCTCAAAAATAGGTATATGGTATGCTTATTTATTTGTACAAGGACGAGTTGACTCTGAATAATGCCTTTAGAAACCATCATACTGAACCATCAAAAGGTAACTTGTCAGACATCTCTACATAGTTCTAAAAAATTGTATTCATCTACATATTTAAGTTCTAATACCAATTTTATATTATTATTTTTCACGATCAACTGTGGAGAGTATTCAATACTTAAGTCCCTCCTTATGTGACCCATCTCTCATGAGTGGTCATAATTTCCTTCTATGCCCCATCTCTCACAAGTTTGAATGGTCCACTTGGGACTGCATCAAATCATGCTAACAGAGGTTAAGAGGTGAGATTGAAACTAGTAAAATATTAAATTACATAGCACCCGTAAATACTGTCTTGTCTTGAACAGAGAAACCAGGGCTTTCCAAGAGGTTGCCCATCTCAGTAGTTTTCCAACTCTAGTGTTCTTAGCTATGGAGTTTTGCACATATTCAATCCCGCTTAGCTTGCTACTCCATTTGGAAAAACTCAACAACCATCATGCCTTATGTACAATATGATGGCACACAATCAAACCATCAATACCGATGAACATTTCATTCAGCCCAAGAAAATCAACCTGATTGACAGTAATCTCGCATTTGGGTGTGCTATCCTTCATAAATTATCAACACAAGGATTGTTCAAACTTCAACCAAGGCATGTGATGCATATACCCTTCCACAAGAGAGATCTGGACCTAGCCAACTAGAAAGCAAGGAAAGGAAATGAAATAAAACAAAGCATCTACTCTACTTCTACTATAGCGGGCTATGGATTTTTCCTCCTTAAGCAAAAAAGGTGGCCCTTCTTTGTTGCATCTGAAGGAAATTTCCATGGTCTCCTCAATCCATAAGTGAAAGAAAGCTAAGACAAAAGGTAGGAGAATCATTGTTATTCCAAAATTACATAGTCAAAAACTCTATCTATCCCTATAATACAATATACCTTCTCCTTTATAAACAGGCTATCTCCACAAATTATATAGGATCAAACTCTATTAGTTGGAACAAATTCCAACTAATCCTATATAATCCCACCAAATCAGTTGGTTAAACAAACTACACTGAATTGGATCTAACTAACTCAACTTATTTGGAAATTTTAATTCTATAAAATCTAACCAAATCATTTGAGAGATATCTAAACCCTATAATTGCTCCATTGTTCTAGTTTACTCCTACAAAGTGTGTGTGTTTTCCTAATTCATACAACATCCATGAAGAGATTGTTATTACAATAAATAGTCATGTAATGTTGTTTATGACATAAATAAAGCATTATTTTTCTGCTTAATATAATGCCAAGAAATAGACCATAGTTACTAGGAGACAAGTACTATTACTGGTACGAGAGATGGGGACGGGTATTGTATGCCATTTTCAAAAAATGGTTGGAGACTTGGAGACAGCTATATATATATATATATATATAGAGAGAGAGAGAGAGAGAGAGAGATCAGACAATGGATATCTTTAAAGAATTTTAAATACTAAAATGCTTAAAATTAAAAATTAAATTAACACTTTTAAAGTATTGAAATAGATTAATTATTTTGATATTTGATAATCATCATCATGATAGAAAAAAATATTTAAAACCATAATCTAGGAGGGGAATCCCATTATTTTTAAAAGCATAGTATGGGTAACCTTAGAGATGACTATATTTTCAACCAATTGATAAAACTTCAATGCATGTACACATCTAAAGCCTTAGTATTGTTTTGTTTCATGTTCTCACCTCTTAGGAAAATTTCTACCACCAAAAACCTTGTAAAATTTTATGGAAAAAAAAAATTACAAGTCTATTAGTGTATTTGTTTAGTTCATTTAGTTTTTGTCAGCAGTTTTAGAAAATCCAATGTAATTTATGTGATATATTTTAAAAAGCACTATTGGAAGTTTCCTCATTTTCAAGGGATGCTTAGAGGAGACATATAGGAGACACAAAGAAATTTCATCTGAATTCTCCTAATGTTTGGATACGTCTCCACATAGGTCTCCGAGACGGGGACGTGTTTCCAGTACGGGTGATGAGTACCAAGGGTCAAGGTACGAGTCTCCTGGTAACTATGAAATAGACTTTTCACTGACTCATTATTGCCCCCTTCTGAAGATGTTGGTCTCTTCAACAACACAATCTCTCACTCACTTCTTCTAGAGCCTCCTGATTTACTGTATTCACTTCAAAAATTATTGCTGAAAATGCATTGCCTTCAAATATCTTCATTATTTAGTTATAGTTGCATCATCAAACTGCCCTCTACAGGTTTTCCATTTAGTGCTTCATTTAGAAGCGAACTCAAGTTTGCACCTAATGATGAGAAAGAAAGGAAAGGATAGGTCCACTTTAAGGTCTAAGATGCCTAGTGCCCTGCTTCATCTGCAGAATACTTATAGCATATGAGACCACCCTGTATTCACAGTAAGGAGGAGATGTATGTACTACCACCTACACCATCAAATTGCATTAGTCTACAAAATACAGAATTACAGTGCACTTGACCATGCAGATTATAAAGTCTCGATTGACTAGTCGATTGTAATTCACACAAATAGACATATTACTACAAAACTAGGGGAATTATATCATCTATAAGACTATAACAGTGTCGTGAAATTCTAATTGGATTATTTTTTAATTTTATATGCAAAGTAATCCTTGAATAACTAATTTCATTACAACAAAAATAGAAAATAAATTCAACATCAAATATTATTTTAGTTATAGTCTTCAATGATAAATAAGTTACACTATTATAATTAAATTTACTAATAAATCATCAAAGGGGTTGTGATCAAGTGGTAAGGCCACTCGGTTCTCATGTTACTTTGGTGGAACATGCTAGAGGAACATACGAAGGAAGGAGAAAGGAGTAGATACCTTGCAGGAGGGGAAATGAGGGGAGAACAAAATGAAAAATCCGCAACCCAAATCTGATCTGAGTTTCTGAGTTTTGTCTTTTCAAAGTTTTTGACCAGTGAATAGGTAGGTTTTTGTTTTTGTTTTGTCTTTGCGTTTTTTATGATTTTTTTG
This sequence comes from Sequoiadendron giganteum, assembly GCA_007115665.2. NCBI lineage: Eukaryota > Viridiplantae > Streptophyta > Pinopsida > Cupressales > Cupressaceae > Sequoiadendron > Sequoiadendron giganteum. The sequence continues at coordinate 371,936,740 of CM021101.1, read as the reverse complement.
TGACTTTTGAGTTTTACCAAATATGAATGCAATTTTCTCTTGAGATACAAAGGAATTAAACTGAAATAAACTTCTAATTTTTTTGATTTCAAACAGCCATGCATAAAATTGTAAAATTAAAAACTTAGGAACACCATCCATCAACAAGTCATACCCGAAGTCCCATGCTAACTTGCAATTGACTTTTACTGATGAAATTCCAGTGAAATACAAGATTACAAATCAGATCTGCTCCTCCAATATTCTGTCCAAACCCTAGCAGCAACATAGATGGTACGGCTGCCCTTGAGGATGGAACGGCTAGCAAAATCAGTCACCAAAATCCATAAATTTGCTCTCCAAATTGACAAATCTGACCTCCAAAACCCTAGCTGCCTGTTGCTAACAAGTAGAATGCAAATATGTGATAGTATTGGCCTGGGAGAGGTTCGATCTACCAATGGCAGCCTCTGATCTGAAGAAGTATGATGATATAACACTGCTGCAAACTCAAATATGAAAAATAACCACCTAAAACTCCTCCAATGAAGCCCAAATGAAAACCCAAAGTAGGCCTTCCTCAAAGGTGAACTGGGTTCTTGTCCAATTCACGATAGCCTTTGAGAGTTTTCGTTCCCAGAAGGCTGAAGCAATGCTGAAACCCTTCTCCAGAGCTCAAACCTACAAAGTGTTTTGTAAAAATGAGAGTAGAATGCCCAAAAAAGAGCCCAACACTTTGCTTTATAACCTCCATGAGCTTTTTTTTAATAAAAAGCAATAAAATAATATCTTGAGGGTCTTTCTTCATCTAAAGAAAATGGCCACTTTTTGAAAACAATTTGAGTTGCTAGGATGGGGGCACTTTTCACTATTCATCTTATGATTTTCAGTTACTATTCACTTTTTACTATTCCATTAAAGCAACTTTAATTTTTCCAATTTATTCCTGAATTCAACAACTAAACTCCAAAGTGAAAGGCTCATAAAGCCCCCAGTTAAGCTCCACAACCCTTGGTTGGGTCCCCTAACCATTCTGTTGACCCACGGGAAGCCTAATAGTAGGCCAACCTCCGCTATAGTCTGAGTTGCCTAAGGAAGGGACATTACAGTCCTCCCTTCCCGGGATTGCTTGCCCTCAAGCAATTGTATGCCAAACCGCTACTCCACTCTGATATACATGCCATATAACCATAACTCCTGAAGCAACTCACCATGATCATTGAATACCAATGCACCACCCATGTCAATAGCTAGATCCCAAATCGTCCAACCCATCCAGCTATAGATATCCATCATAATACAAGCATCACATACCATCCATCTGTATGAGTAGACCATCAAAAAGACGTGAAAATCAACTCCCACATGCACATGGAACAACTCATCAGTCCCCCAAATGCTACCATAACCCAAGTCTGAAGTTAGAACGAAGTCATAGGTGTCAACATATATGTCCAAGTAACCCATGTCATACTCCCTGTTGACCTCATGGATATGCTCCCAAGTAGGACAACTACTATCCCATAATAAGTTAATGGGGATGAAGTCACCAATCAGCAAATAGAATGCTGCCATTTGATGATAAATCGGTGACATAACCAAAGAGGAGTTATGGATGCCTTCAACACCCACCCAAGGCAACCTTCGCGTGGCTGGTCCACTATGAGTATTATCAGCAAGACCATCAACTGAAAATTTTGAAATCTCCATTATATCATCAAAATGACATGTCTCATCAGCTTCGCAAATGATTAGGGTTGTAAATGGCTCGAAGAAGTCTTCAACACTAAGTGTCACAAGGCTGCAAGGTTCCTCATGGCATGATCCTTCAATCCTTTCCTCAACCCTTTCAACTCCTACACCATTTACCTTGTCATCTTGTACCCACGGAGTAGCTGCTATACAAGAATGATTTTCTGAATTATGCAAAGAGTGATTGTGCCTACTCGAAAGTAGACAAGGATCCGCAATCTTCCTTCCTTGTTTCCTCACCAATTGGATAGCCGTGCCTCTAACTCTACCCATCTGTAAGTGGTCTTTTCTTATCAGCTCTAAAACCTCTTTGAAGGGGTGCACATGGGGATAAGAAACACCATACTTTATTCCTTTTTGTCTTTCTTCACTTCGGCTTATCCAAATGATATCTCTTTTGTAGTTTCCATCCATCTCGTTGTCATGGAACAGAATAATAGTATGCAATTTGTATTTATGATTTGTGCCAGTCCAAGTGTACGAAGGTAGGATACTATCACTAGTTCCGCTTTCAGCCGCTACATAAGGATTTCCATCATCATAAATTGTTCTCATCATTGTTGTACCAAGATTGAAGTCACACATTTCAATATCCAACCATGAAGAGGTATGAACAAACCATAAAGAATAGTCTATCAAGCAATCTACACACCCCTTTATGGAATTCTCATCAATATAAAATGGTGTCAACTCAATGGTTTGACCCAGCCTATCAAAAGGAACCAATGTACCTTGCAGATCTGAATTACCTCCATCTACATTGCCACACACATGCATGCCATCAATGGCTGGCCCATGATGATCAAACAAAGTTGATTGCCTCATTCCTTTTACCATCTCTAGATGTTGCTTTGCTTGACCAACAATTAGCTTAGCTTTCCTTGCTCTTGCTAGCCAAATGTTACACTTCTCTTGTGTCTTTTCCACATTCTCAAAGGTCTGATATACAAAATCAGATTGTGTAGTGCCCTGTTTTTTAACATAATTACCATAACCAACACTCCAATTTTGTATGCCATCATCAGTAGACCACAAGTAACTATCATCCAAAGGTGTTAGCATGTCTATTTCATGAGAATGCAAAACCATAGGACTGTTGTCCTCAAACAAATCAGGTATAATGTCATGCCAATCCATAAATTTGTCATCAATTTCAACATTCAAATGCTTACCATCAAATGCTGGTTCAATACAAGCCTCCTCATATGCAAATGGTAGGTCTTCATGAAGCACATCATGACCCAAAGATATCATTGATTTGGTTGCTATTTGATGAAGCAAGGTACACTTGAGGGCTTTCGTAATCACTTGTTTCCCATCATGTATGAAACTCAACTCCATTTCTTGTAAATCTTGGATGACCCTTTGTAAAGAATGTAGCTGTTGCATACCAAGTACAATTTCATTGCTCTTCAAATCAAGTACATAAAAGTCATCACAAAGGGTATACTCATCAAAGATAATGCTAAGCTTACTTACTTTCTTCTTGCAAAGAATAGTAAGTCCACCTGCTATAGTCACATCAAAGCCCTCAAAATCTTCACAATGCAAGCCTCTTTTCTTTACCAAACCATCGTCAATGTAGTTATGTGTAGCTCCAATCACATTGTGATCTCTGTCCTCCATATGCTCAATCTCCTCACTAACCAAAATGATTGGATCCTCACATGGGAGCACTGAGTGTAGTGTCTCAACTGTCTCGTGATCATCAATGTGTGAAGGACAAGAAGCAACATGCTTGCGTGTGAAGTCCTCATAGATCTTTATCCTCTCTTCCCTTGTGGGTGGAGGATCATTAACTAAATGTGTTCCCAACCGAAGAGTATGGGCATCATGGCTGCAAGTTAACTTCTCTTTCATGGTCCTCGATGCAAGTGCGAGGAGATGATCTCTATCTGCAAGAAGGTGCACATAGTTGTTTTTCATCTCGATCAAAGCTTCTTGCAACACTTCACGATCTTGGGGCCTATTTCCCCCCCACAAATCTGCCACCATCTCATAAATGTGATTAAAATGGGATAAGGCTGCCATGATCATATCCTCCTTCACCTTTAGCTGATTCATCAAGGGACGTGAATGATAGGGCTTGCCTTCCTCACACAAGATCTCAGTTGTAGCATCATGTGCATCAACATATTCAAACAAGGGATTATCATGATAAGAGTGAATTGGCATCATATCAATAGACTCATGCCTCTCTACATCTGCTGATATAGGATGTTGGCAAAATGAATTTCCCATCACATACTTATCTTCCCACTTAGCATGACTAGGATCATTATCTCCACAACCTTCATTGGATTCAAACTCACATGAGAACGCTATACTGCTGTTCAAACTCAGAAAATCTGAATGCTGATCATACCTTTCCAAGGTGCCTTGGTTGTCTTCTCCCGCTTCTCTCTTCATAGTGGGTGACTCTTCAAGAAGTGCTGGTCTAGGAGGAGTAGTGAGCTGAACATAATATGTCTCCTTAGCTGGTTTAGGTGTCCTAAACCTGCTAGATGCTTCCATCTTTATGGCGGCTCTGTTTTTATATTCCCACCAACTCCATGGTGTGAGGTTTATGACGAACCACACATTGTCAAAGTGGAGTATTTTCCCATTTGGCAACCTCCTACTCTCTATGAACAGCTCTTCAATGCAATGAATTTCAAACATCCTCATCAAATGCTCTTCGATTGTAAACATGTGTGTAAAATTAGGGGAGCCAAGGTTATTATAGGCTGCCATACCATGTACAACGCTAGGAATTATGATCTCTCCTTCATGTTTCTTGATGGTCAGGGATCCACAAGTTGTTCCATCATCATCAACCAATGGATGTGATGTCAAGGTACATAGAGACTCCTTCTCAAGCGGCTGATTTTCGTGCTCAACATGAAAACCATGTGATTCTTCTTCCTTCAGTCTATGGTCTTCACATGATGACTGAATTTTGCTCTTCTTATCCTCACAGGTAGTTTGAAACACATCTTTGTTCTCCTTAGGATGCAAATCAAATGGTAACACATCTTCTTGTTCTTGCACATTTAACTCTTCACCTTTCCCCATGCTTTCTTTGCTATCATTTGATTTTTCTTCATGTGTAGGTGATGTGACATTGTTGGAATCAACTATCACACTAAAAGATGTTTTATGATCACCCAAAGAGCCCATACCATTGCTATCCAAAGCACTGACATGAACTATGCTAGCCTCTAATGTAGGAGCCCCTTGTGAAACCTCTTGCAAGGATGATGTAGACAAATCATTATCCAAGGCTGTCCTAATGCCTTCTTGATTCAAATCAGCATGTCTATCAAATTCATAATATAAATTTTTGCATACCTCATTGGAACTTGAAGACACCCAATCATTCTCATGGAGAGTTGTATCAACCAAATGTGAAGATTCTCTAAACAATTCAGAAGCTATAGTGCGATATTCCTTCCTTGCATGCTTAGTCTTGTGGCAAAGATTCGGGTGCATGTCCATGTACTCCTTGAAAGGAAAATTCTCCTTAACACGTTGAGGAAGAATGCTATACTCCTCAAATATGCTAATCACCACCGCTTCTTTGTCTTGTGGTGTTGGGTTTTTGCTAGTAGAAAATAAGGATGATCTTTTAAAGAGTCCCAACCTTGAAAGTGAATCATTTAAATGCTGCAATTTTCGTATGGTCTTGTATTGTGTTTGCTCAATTTCCTTCCATGCCTGTTTATTGCCAAACAACTTTGCCATGATGACCTTTTTCGCTGTCCCAACTGAAAACCAAATCCAAACTGACTGGTGCACAACTGATTTCACACCAATTGAATGCAATCATTACCCAACAGGTTGGCAGGAATATGGCTCTGATACCATTGAAAGATCCCCAACCCAAATCTGATTTGAGTTTCTGAGTTTTGTCTTTTCAAAGTTTTTGACCAGCGAATAGGTAGGTTTTTGTTTTTGTTTTGTCTTTGCGTTTTTTATGATTTTTTTGTGACTTTTGAGTTTTACCAAATATGAATGCAATTTTCTCTCGAGATACAAAGGAATTAAACTGAATTAAACTTCTAATTTTTCTGATTTCAAACAGCCATGCATAAAATTGTAAAATTAAAAACTTAGGAACACCATCCATCAACTAGTCATACCCGGAGTCCCATGCTAACTTGCAATTGAATTTTATTGATGAAATTCCAGTGAAATACAAGATTACAAATCAGATCTGCTCCTCCAATATTCTGTCCAAACCCTAGCAGCAACATAGATGGTACGGCTGCCCTTGAGGATGGAACGGCTAGCAAAATCAGTCACCAAAATCCATAAATTTGCTCTCCAAATTGACAAATCTGACCTCCAAAACCCTAGCTGCCTGTTGCTAACAAGTAGAATGCAAATATGTGATAGTATTGGCCTGGGAGAGGTTCGATCTACCAATGGCAGCCTCTGATCTGAAGAAGTATGATGATATAACACTGCTGCAAACTCAAATATGAAAAATAACCACCTAAAACTCCTCCAATGAAGCCCAAATGAAAACCCAAAGTAGGCCTTCCTCAAAGGTGAACTGGGTTCTTGTCCAATTCACGATAGCCTTTGAGAGTTTTCGTTCCCAGAAGGCTGAAGCAATGCTGAAACCCTTCTCCAGAGCTCAAACCTACAAAGTGTTTTGTAAAAATGAGAGTAGAATGCCCAAAAAAGAGCCCAACACTTTGCTTTATAACCTCCATGAGCTTTTTTTTAATAAAAAGCAATAAAATAATATCTTGAGGGTCTTTCTTCATCTAAAGAAAATGGCCACTTTTTGAAAACAATTTGAGTTGCTAGGATGGGGGCACTTTTCACTATTCATCTTATGATTTTCAGTTACTATTCACTTTTTACTATTCCATTAAAGCAACTTTAATTTTTCCAATTTATTCCTGAATTCAACAACTAAACTCCAAAGTGAAAGGCTCATAAAGCCCCCAGTTAAGCTCCACAACCCTTGGTTGGGTCCCCTAACCATTCTGTTGACCCACGAGAACCCTAATAGTAGGCCAACCTCCGCTATAGTCTAAGTTGCCTAAGGAAGGGACATTACACAAAAAGAAGCATTCAAGCTGGAAGAGCACACAGGAGGATCATACAAGGAAGATGACAGAGAGGAGGAGTGGATACCCTGCAACAGGAGATAGGAGGTGAGAAGTAGGAGGAGCATTCAAGCTGGAAGAGCACAGGTAGGAGAAAGCAAGATGGGCATCCCAAGTGAAGTTGGAGGAAGCAAGAAGATGATCCCATAGGTTCAATTGTAATTAAAGCAGTATCTCTCAATCATAGAGCATTAGTTAAAGTGGTATCCCAGCAAAGAAATTGTAAGGGATGTGGATCATGTGAACAAACCCTCACAATTTCAAAGGTGGGGTATAGAAACCCCAGCTAATTAATCTAAAAAAAATTTACTAATAAATCAATGCTATTTGTGATCTTGCTGAAATTACAGTTGAAAGTTAAGGTCACTCTTACCTAGATCCAATACCTGAATTCCCAAGTATGGATGAAGAGGCTTTGGAATGACAATAGTAGTGTGACCAGCATATGCCATCAATAAAGGAAGAGCTGCAATTGAAGGTAAGAATAGTTTTCTGTCTTGCAAGAGAAACAAACACACCATCAGTTATCTCATTCAGTAGATACAAGGAGCCAGATCAAGAATTCTCAAAGTAAAAAAAATAAGACTACAAACATAGAGGTCAATAAGAACATATATTGCAGGCAAAATTGTGCATAATATGGTGATAAATATTCCTCTCCAAAGTAAACATAAGCATTGCAGTAACTTAAGGAAGAAGAGTAAGCAAAACTTACATGCGCCAAGGGATATCAAGGACATCGTCCACAAACCCAAGAAAAAGCATAAAGCAAATGGATCCTAATGCTGCATTGTACTCCACAAGCCACTAGTGCCAATAAAATAGCAGAAAAATATGTCACAAATGAATTATGCTGTAAATCCATATCTAACAAACATATTTATTGATGAAATTCTTGTACAAAACAAATAAGTGAACAGCATTTAACATTCATTAGCAATAGACTCACATAGTCACCTGGAGACATGGGGGTACGGTATTGGTATGAGGATGGGGATACCATTTCAAATCAGGTATCAAAATATATAAATAAGCTTATAACTACCAGTACATTTAATATACTCCCCAAAAGATGTGGACATAAGAACAAGGGCAGAAATCTCATCCCTGTACACAAATTTCTTAATGACTATGTATGCAATAGGGACAGAAGATTCAATCCTCAACCAAACATAAAAAAACATTTTGCTTTCAAGGGATAAAAAAATATATTCAGTTCAAATAACCATTCTATAACAGAGCATAATTTTGACAATGTTTGTTTTATAATTTTATCAAATTTCTGTCAGAAGTAATATTTGTATTTAATTACTTAGAAGCATCGTATGAAATGTTATACAAAGTTAACACTTGTATAGAATGTAAACATAAATTCAATATGATTTAATAAATTTGTGCAGTATGTGAAAGTACGGGTTCAATATAACATATATATACATCCACATATCCTTTAGAGTCCAAGATTTGAATTGCAACCATCCAAACTTGTCACCTAATAATTTTGCATGTTTGCAAATACTTGAGGAATGTTTCACTTCACTTCCACATTTACCACACTAGGCTTACTGTATATGAATTACTTTTCAGGAGTGTAACGGTTTCAATTTACTGCAATATAACCCCACAGCATTGCTTGACTTAATGTATGCCAACACTTTTGTGGGCTTGTGCTAAAAACCTAGCATAATCTTGCACATTACCACTACACTTGACACTAAAGCTATAAATTGCTGATCATACACAATTCATATACAATAAGATTATGCATTATGCATACTATCGACTGATTTTATTCAGAACAATTCCTTTGAGAAACCACTTCATTCTCTTTAACTCCTAATAATTTTCTGAAACTTTCAAACTTGGTTGTACTAAAATCATTGTAAATGTGTTCTAAATTTTTGAAAACATGTTGATCCACCATCTCATTTGCCAATATGTGGTAAAAGCATGGTTTAACAACTAGTGAAACAGCAAAGCTTGATAGGCCCAAATTTGACTCCAACCTAGCAACTCAATAAGCCCAAATTTGACTCGAACTCAACAACCTGACAAAAACTTGCCAGAAATCAGCAAGTGATTGTAAACTGCCCAATCATGACTAAAACAGTCAACATCCTCCCATGCACAAACAAACAACAGACATTTAATCACCTAATTACAATCAGACAACATGCCCTAGACTGGAAGAAAATGTGCCCTTATGAGCTGTGACTAGAAGATGTGCCCTCAACGGGCTGCAACTAGAAAATGTGCCCACAGGATTGCATTTTTTTGGCATTTGGCATCTGTGTGGTCCAGGGTGTCTTCACATGGCACAATACCTACATTCATGTCTTCACACAATGCAATTTCTGCAATGTCCTCACTGCTTCCAGATAGTTTTTTGCTAAGTTTTGTCCCATTTTTGGCAATTGACTCACCAATTTCTGCAAACAATTGCCGCTGAGTTTTTGGGTGAGTGACTCGAGAGTAGTTTTGTCTTGCATGTCAAGCAAGTTTTTTACAAGTTTTTAATCTTTGGGAAAAGCACCTTGTGTTCTTTTATTTGGCATCAAGGAAGAAAGTGGCTGGTTTTGCTTGAGATTTTAAGTTGCCAACAGTTGGAACTCCAAATTTAAAAGACTTAGACTAGCACTTGGGTTTCATTTGCATGGCTTATTTTGTGCAATATTTTCTTGTCCGGCTTCCTAATTTAATGTGCAGTGCTATGAGTCATTTTAGAAAGCAAATAGCAACTAGGATGGTGTTTCAGAAAGAGTAACATTTCACTGTACACTAATACAAATGAACTATTCTGCTTGTCCCTATGACACATGAAAAAAAATGAAATATAGATACATACATTTAGCATGAATGTAATGTCCCTTTTTTTGAGATTAAGCCAAGTTGAAATCCAAAATGCCCATCCAATATTTTCCATTGGTTTTGGGAATTTTGCCCTAAGGGCCTAAGGAAATGGGATTAAAATTATAATAAAGAGAGCCTCAGTGCAAAGTTAAAATATAAAATCAGGTCTCTTATAATTAAAGTTTATTTTAAATAATTCCTCTCAATTATCAATCAAAGGTCATGAAGGAAATTTGAAGAGAGTTATGTCTTTTGGATGAAAGTCTATTTAAGAGAGGCCTAGCAAGGAAGAGGAGGCATATTGATCAACCATTTAATTTCTTGTTTCTACTCCTTGTTGGAGCATTGGACTTCGGTTCAACGTAACCTGAGGACAAAAACCCACAATTCCTTAGAGTTCTTTCATATAGGAGTCACCATTGGGCTGAACCATTGAAATTACAGATTGATATTAATTATTAATATTAAACTTGTGCTGAAGGGGTGCTGTGACTGCTGGAGTAATTCTGCATTCTTTTTGGGCAGAAATATATCAATTTTGTGACTGTGATCTACATAAATAAGGAGTGCACTAACAGCTGGGTACCATCCGCCATATAAATCTCTGCCATTAGAGCATGATAATGGTTTCCTTATGATCACTGGTTGCTGTTGATACATTACATCATAGGTGCAGCAGTGAAAAAGATTTCATACAGCTAGTCATTAGGTTCCACATATATAAATTACATCATTATTTCCATGGTAGTGTTGCAAGTTGGGGCATAACTCGGATATATGGTGGATCCATATGGTATATGCAGCTCTAGTACCATTGTCGTAACAGCAATCTGAGTCTGCATTATTGTGTGCAGCCCTTTAAAATCATTGTCACAGCAGGACATTGAACATTGTGGGAACTTCATTATTAATCAAGGTATCAAAGATTGTAAGATCCATAGATGAAAAATTCGCAAGCTTTTTTGCAAAACGAGTTTTTGAAGCAAGTACTCGCAGCAAAAACTCGACGAGTTTTTGGCGAGTTTTTTCTCAAAAACTTGCACAATCAGAGGTAAAAGTCTACGACCGGAAAAAAAGGCATTTCACTTCATTTTTTCACCTATTTTTCACTCTTGCTTGAGCAAAAGAACTCTCCCAGCCATTTTGCACCTATTTACAATGATTTTGCATCGAGGAGACGAGATTTGAAGGGGATTTTCATCGAATTTCGAAGGCAAATTGGATTTCCAGGTAGGTTTTCTGATTTTTCTTATTCTTTCCTTCTTCTTTTTTTCTTCAATTTTGTTGATTCTATGTTTAAAAATCATCATGAATGTAGTGTAAAAAAGATTTAAGTACATTTATCTTCATCAAAACAAGATTTTTTGACACTATTTTCTGAATTTTTTTTACATATTTTGCTGATTTTTTCATTTTTTTTGAAATTTTCTTCAAACCGTAGGTTTTTTTTAAATTTTGAATCCTCTTTTTTGTTGAAAAACATGTTTACAATCTTAAATTAGCTTAATTTTTTACCAATTTAAAATAATTTTCTGATTTTTTATATTTTTTTCACATTTTTTCTAAGTTACCATTTCGGGTTCAGGGATGGGTGAGGGTACGAGAACCCGGTACATGGGTACATGAAAAAAAAAATTTAGGGGTTTGGGTACGTATGGGTACGTGTGTATATATATATACAAAAAGATAAAAGAAATATATAGAATTGTAAAACTAAATCATTTCATAGTATGATGCTTGATCATTGATCAATGCCAAATGCCAAAGATAAATATTAAATGCCAATTGATAGTTGTATTTGATTGATTTGAAAGCAAATTGGGTACAAAATGGCATCCTCATGTGGAATGCGCTGATGTTGATATTCTTAAACAAAATGAAAATAGAAAATTGTTTTTGTAAAAATGAAAGTAAATACTACATTAATATATTTTACAAATTTACATCTTCCTCTTTCCCATGAAAATGAGGTGCACCATGGAGTTTTGTATGGTTTCAGAAGCCTTAAATGCGATATTATAGATGAAGACTTGTAGGAAAACTATGGAAACTTGGACTTGGAGAGTACCTAGAAAATCAATTAAATTCAATGGGAGTTTGAGGGCAATGTCTCCAATGGGGTCGAGGGGTAGCGCCCCTTGTGAGGGTCTAGGGGTGATGCCCCCAACGAGGTCGAGGGGCAGGTGCCCCTTGTGGGGTCTGGGGGCAACGCCCCCAGCGGGGTTGAAAGGCAGCGCCCCTCGCGGGGGTCTGGGAGCAGCACCCCCAGCGGGATCGAGGGGCAGCGCCCCTGCCGCTAGCACCAATTTAAGGCTTCTAAAACCATACAAAACTCCATGGCGCACCTCATTTTCATGACTTTTTGAGTGGCAAAAATAATGCTGACAAAGCCCAATTTAAGACCTTCAAAACACACAAACTGCAAAAAAAATGAGGGGTAAAAATGAAATGTATGTGTTTGAAGGCCTCATATTGGGCCGTTTTAGGGTTAGGAAGAAAACAAATTAACAAAAAAAATGGTTTTTAATTAAGTTTGGGCCCACATTTTTTGACTTGGCCCATGGGTTCGCCTGGGTTCGTGCTGGGTGCGCACACCCTGTGCGTACCCAGGGCGTACCCACAGGCGAACCCGTACCAGGTTCGTAGACGGACTGGGTTCGAGGCCTATGGGTGCGAACCCAATAACTTAGCATTTTTTTGAAACCCTAGTTATTATTTTCTTTTTTTATTCTCTTTTTTTTTTATGAAATGTTTAGAATCTTAAATTAGTTTAGATTTTTAATAATTTAAAGTAATCTATTTTGATTTAATCTAATTTAGTTTGTTTCTAAATTTTCTATCAAAAAACTAACAAGTTGTGCTTTCACTTTGTCATTGTGTGTGTAGGTTAATTGGTAATGGCTTCTGCATCCGATTCTGCCTCAAGCTCAGCCCCATCCGTGCATGGGGGATTTGTAGGCACTCGTCCTGCAGGAGCTAGAGATCCTCCTTGGAAATATGCTTATCAAGGCCCCGAACCTGGCTCAATTTTTTGTATTAAATGTGAAAGAGTATTATGTGGAGGCATCAATCGCCTCAAATACCACCTTGCAGGCATCCCTCAACGTGATGCTAAGGCTTGTCCTAACACCATAGAGGAAATAAAAAGACAAATGAATGCCATACTTGTAGCTGCAGAAGAAAAAAAATTGCAAAGAGAGAAGGCAAAGGTGGCAATGCAAGTAGCCATAGCTTCTTTTCAAGGTGCTTCAGTCAACCTTGAATCGGATGATGTAGCAGGTATAGTGGGCTCTCTTCGTGGTCCACGTATGCGAAGGCAACCCACCACCACCATGAACCCTTCATCTACCTCTAGTAGAGCACCAAGATCAGCACCTACACGCATGCATGATTTTTTTGTGCCTAGAAACACACCTGGTGCACAACCTTCCTTAGAGGCAACTGGGTGGAATAGGGAGGTGCATGAGCAAGCAGACATTGTTTGTGTGGATTTTTGGTATTTCAACAACATCCCTTTCAATGTGGCAAGCTCACCTTACTGGCACAATTTGGTTACTGCATTGACAGTTGCAGGGAAAGGCTACAAGGCGCCTTCTCACACAAACTTGAGTGGGAGATTAGTTAAACTTAATTTAATTTTTTTGATAGATTTTACTAGATCTTGGAGTTATTGGCATGAGGAGTTGAGCATTCCTCTACTCCATTCTCATGATAAAAGACTTCCTTGTTTATTTCTAGAGCTTTCACATTTGAGGACAGCATACCCTTTGCAAATACAGCTTCTTTACTAGCAAGGCACTCATCTTCACAGCCTTCTCAGGTGAGGTATTTTTTGTATTTCTTATTATTTTAAAAATCCTCTCATGGCTTCCAACCCTACAACCTCACTCTAAAAATGTTTTGATATTTCATAGCTTCTCTAAATTTCTTAATAGCATTCTCATTTGCTCGTGTTCTCACTCTCTCCCTCTTCTTCAATGTGATTTGTAAGCAACCATTTGGCTGATAATCTTAATAAAGTTTCTTTTTGGCACCTTGGGACTCCGGCTCCCACATTACCTTCCATACACACACTAGGCTGTTAGGATCTCTATATATCTGAGATGATAACATTTTTAGACATTTACATTTGTTGTTCTTATATTCTAGACGCACTTAAGATTAAGATCGCACACATTCTGTTTCCTCGCTCCATTTGACTACCTATAGAGGTTGAAAGACCAAACTAGGGGCTTGACCATTTGGCAAGCTCCAAAACAATCACCAAAATTATCTGTGTCCCAAATACAAATATTCTTAAATTTACATCCGCACAGAGGTTTGCATTCCCATATTCATTCTTGTCATTCGTCATTTTATTTAATTTGAAGTACATTAGATTATATCACTGTCATTTTGTACTGTTCTGTGTATTCCCAGTATTCTACTTTTGTGTTTACGATTTCTCTGTGTGTAGATATTACAAATCCCATACAGACTTTAATTTTCTGTCACTCTTGGACGACAATGCAGGCATGCTCTCATCTGTACTAAACATCTTCTAGATTCATTGTCCAAGTTCGCTGCAACTCCACATTTACTGTTTCTATAGTTTGTTTTCATTTTCTGCTTGTCTGTTTCCAGTTTTTCCTGATTTCCATTTCCCATCTCAGTACTATTGCCTAAAGAATAAATGCAGTTTAATTAGGCAGAAATACATTTAGATAGAACTAAACCTATCAGTGATTATTTTGTTATAAACAATAGTACATTCTCAATTTTAGACTTATCTAGTGTAGGGATTAGTTGAAACCTTAAGCTAATTAGGAATCAACTTTTTCTACGTTTTATCATTACTAAATCTCGGTTCATAGTTTTCATTAATGACTCCCTGGCTGGTTTCTTCCCTAATTCGAGTGGTATTAGAAAAGGGAACCTTCTTTCCCCTTATCTCTTTATTTTGATGGCAAAGACCCTTGGCAAGAATATTAGCAGTCTTAGAAATGCAAGTTTGCTAAAAGGCATAAAATATGCAATCGATGTTGTTTATGTCGCCCATTTGCAGTTTGTCAATGATACTCTTCTCTTTGGGGCAGCTGATGTAGAGAAGATCAGTCCTTTCAGGAAAGTTCTAGATGATTACAAGAAAGTTTGCTATTGAGCCATGGTCTATTGATCGCCCATGTGTAAATAAGTGATGTTTGCAGGGAAAATCTCCTCCCAAAGGTTCAAGATGCTATTGGTAGTAAACAAGGAGATTGATTTGGCATTCTTGCATAATATTTAATGTCCATGTAATTAAAAGAGAGACATAGAGTAAAAGCAATAAATTGTTTTATTGCAGACACATTCCTCAAGGATGGTGATGGTGCACACAATTGTAAGTCCCAAATCCCTAAAGCCAAATCCTCTCTTGAGCGCCAAGGCTGTCAAACTCAAGACAAAGACCTCAAACTCATGATCAAGAAGGGCAATTTTGGACCAATTTGCTAAGGTGGGTAAGACCTTTAACTTCAATCTCAGCTAGACCCAAGGGGGCTTCCCTAGAGGTACAATGAATAGGATTAAACACGCCTACAAATAGAGAAATAGATAAACTATTGCAGTAGTACTAGGTGTATGCCTGACCCCAAAAGCTATCACTAGGCCAAGGATTAACCTAATGTTATAACCTCTTAGGTTGATAAGCACATCACACAAGATGTGGGTATGCACAACATGACTCTCTAGGATGATAACTATATGGATCATTGAAGATATTTCCCTTGATTATAATGCTAAATCATGAAGTACATACAATCTACTTCCTATTCCTACTCTATGGGTGAATGATGTATTTATTCTAAGTGCAGGGTAGATGATTATTTCTACGACTGGTGCCTATTCATTGGGTGGGTTACAGAGTCAAGCATACCAATAGAAACAACAAAATTTCATATCCAAATGAAGAAATGACCATTACAAAGTTTGCAATGTATTAGAATGTTGTCCCATTCATCAAATATTCATTATTCATACCAACGAATTGGCAAGAGAAAACCCTAAGCTAGAACTTCCCAAAAAATACACAAATGGAACCATTAAGATATTTAGCTGCAAGCATCATTTACAACATAGAAGGAGGACTCTGCCAGACTTGCCACGGACTCGGGAGTCGAGTCCAAGAGAGCCCTGGGTCAGGACTCACGAATCCGACCTCAAGACTCGCGCAAGTCCTGAGGTCGGACTCGCGAGTCCCGACCCAAGACTCTCCTACGCGGTTGAGTGTTGAAATAGACAAAAACCCCATCATTTTTTCACATTTCTCTTTCATTTTTTTATGCTACTTTGCCAAATACAGGTCTACAAGTTGAAGTGAGGTTGAAAGAAGCCAAGAAGACGAGCTAAGGAGATCACAATAGAGCCAGGTAAGTGATTTAACCATTCATTTTTTTTGTTTTCTTGAATTCAAAATTAGAAAAATCAAGAAAAATAAGGGGAAATGCTGCCAAATTTTTTTCTATTTCCCTTAATACCCTAATTCCTACTATTTGTAGCTTGGTTTTGCATTCTATTTTTTTGCAAATGTTTAAATCTCATTTATTTGCTGATTTTTTACCAACCCTTGCTGATTTTTTTTTTTCATGTTGAACTTCAAACAGCAATGTCATCTTCAAACCTAAGGGGAACGAGAAAAGACCATGCATGGAAGTATGGGATACCAAGAAATATAAAGGGTGAAGTGACATGTACCGAATGCAACAAATGGATGACAGGAGGAATAAACAAATTAAACTACCACCTTGCAAGAATACCTAGGAAAAATGTGGAGGGATGCCCTAAGACGACTCTAGAACTCTTAGAGAGATAAAGGCCCTTCTTGCTGATTATGAGATGAAAAAAGATGAAAGACAAAAAACAAAGGATGCAGTAGCAGCAGCGATGAGTGGATCCCCTTCTACACCATCTATGCCCCATGGTACTCCAAGTCCAAGCATCTGTCATCCACATTCATCTTTTGGTGAGAGTCCTGAGGGTTCTTTTTCTACTGCTAGTGCTGGCCAGGGTCCTTCATCAAGACCAAATTACTTTATTCCACGTAATGTTCTAGGAGCACAACCTTCACTTGAAGGTACCGGTTGGAATAAGGAAAAGCATCATGAAGCTAGGATGGCAGCAGCAAACTTTTGGTAATACAATAATTTACCTTTCAATGTGGCGAGCAGCCCATATTGGGAAGGTTTGGTCAATGCCCTTATAGTTGCAGGAAAGGGGTTTAAGACTCCAACAGCTAAAGATTTGAGTAGGCCATTGCTAGAGGAAGTCATAAAGAATACACAGCTTGTGGTTGATGAGCAAAAGAAATTTTGGCGAAGAAAAGGTTGCAGCATTTTCTTTGATGGGTGGACAGATGGCTGAAATAGGAGTCTTCTAAACTTTTTAGTGGCCTCTAATGGTGGATTGGTGTTCCTAAAGTCAATAGATGCCCCCCATGAAGTCAAAAATGTTGAGACTTTATGCAATTTATTAGATGGGGTGATCCAGGAGGTTGGTGTTGATAATGTTGTCCAAATTATCACGGACAACGCAACTGCATATGTAGCTGCAGGTAGACTACTTATGGAGAGGTATCCCACAATTACATGGTCTCCCTATGCTGCACATTGCTTGGACTTGTTGCTAGAGGACATTGGGAAGATTGGATGGGTCAAAAGTGTGGTTGAAGATGCAAAAAGTGTTACAAAATTTATCTACAACCATACTTGGGTGCTTTATTTGATAAGGAAATTCACAAATGGCAAGGACCTTGTGCGACCTGGAGTGACACGATTTGCTAGCCACTTCCTCACATTGCAAAGCATTCTTGGTGCCATTGGTCATCTCAAGCAAATGTTTGTGTCTGATGCTTGGAAGGAGTCCTCATTTTCCAATAGAGCTGAAGGGGAGAGGATTGTACCATAGTTTTTGATGAGACATTCATCAAAAATGGAGAGGAGTTGATGGGTAAGTAGCAAACACAAAAAAAAAATTATACATGATAATCTATTTGCTGTTTTTTTTTTTTGAGGGGTTAATTTTGTTATAATTTAACATTTGTTTTCATTTTTTTAGGTGACAGAACCTTTGGTGAGGGTTCTTCGTATGGTGGATGGAGATGGCATGCCAATGGGTTTCATCTATGAGGCCATGGATAGGGCCAAAGAGGCCATATCATGTTACTATGGCGGCAACAAAAGGAAATATGAAATCATATGGCGCATCATTGATCGGAGATGGACAAACCAACTCCACCAGCCGATTCATGCCTTTGCCTACTTCTTGAATCCGAAGTTCTACTTCTCGGACACATTTAAGGCGGATGAGGAGGTCATGGAGGTCTTGTCACTTGCATTGATAGGATGGTGCCTGATAGTGAGCTGAGAGATAAGGTGCTTGATGAGTTGGAGGTGAGATTTGTTACATCTTATTTATGAATTTGCAATGTTGAGTCTTGACTATCTATGAATTTTCTATATTTGATTTACTTTTTCTTTTATCTATTCAAGGTCTACAAGGGTGCAGAGGGGAGACTCTTTTCCTCACAACAAGCAATTGAAAGGAGAGGAAAACAACAACCAGGTAAAAATGAAATTAGAAACTTGATTCTTACATATAGATTTTTTACTTTATTCTTATTTCTTAATACTTATATTTTTTAAACGTGTTTTTGTAGATCTATGGTGGGAGAACTATGGTGCTAGCACACCAAATCTTCAAAAGCTAGCCATACGTGTCTTGTCGCAGCCATGTAGTGCTTCTGGGTGTGAACGCAATTGGAGTTTATTTGAAAACATTCACACAAAGAAGAGAAACAGGTTGACTCAGCAGCGCCTAAATGATTTAGTTTTTGTTCGATACAACCTTTGCCTTCGAACTAGAAAGGTGGAGGGTGTTTCACACGAGTCCATCGACTTGGATGATATTGATCCATATGGTGAATGGACTGTTGATGAACAAAATGACGAGGTTGATGTCTTCCTTACTGATGAGGATCTTGCAGAATTGGAGAGAGCAGCAGCAGAAGAAGAAGCAGCAGGATTGGATGCCATGGCGGAGGACGAAGACACATTTGAAGATCAAAAACCACTCCTCAATCTCCTCATTTGGATACTATAGCACTACTAGTTCTAGGCCTAAATTGAGTACCATTAGGAGGGGAAAGAGGAAGATATAGATTATATTTGGTTGTTAATGTTTCCTCTTTTTGACATATGATTATATGTAAACATTTATAAACTTATGATGCTGTTATACATTTGAAAGTTTGAAACTATGAGTATGAATGATGAAATTTCAATTATTGAGTGTTTGATGATCATATGACATGTGTAATCTTTGAATTATGAGTGTTTGATAATCAAATTAGGCTCTTATGTTCTCTAAATGAATTAATTTCTTCCTTTTTTTGTAAAACTACGATTTTTTTTTTTGCGGAGTCCTAGCCGAGTTTTTTCCTGAGTCCGTGCCGAGTCCCGAGTCCGAGTCATATTTTTGGGCTGCCGAATCCGAGTTTTCCAACTATGATTTACAATATTAACCTACTTGAGATTTACAAAGGTGTTTCTCTTATGGTGATTGGATTTGCAAGAGTTGAAAACCTAGAAGCTCCTTCGACTTACAATCACGTGGAAAAGAAAAAATTAATTGACCTTTTTGGAAAACAAACTTGTGTTGCTACGAGAATCAAGGAAGAATTGTAGGTCATGAATGTTGGGTGTAAGGCGAGCTTAGATCCCATGAAATCTGTCAAAATGGCAACCTAGAGGTTGCATGGAAACCATTCACATCAGAAACACAACCACCGCATTAATGGCAGCATGGCATTCCTATCCTCCATCACTAAAAATACATTTAAATCAATGCCCTTAAGATGGGCAACTGTTTCTACAAGGGAAAACCCCTTTAGAGTAGTTTCAACATCAAATTTGGTCATTAATGATGACCTAGGTTGTGTAGAGAGGAAGGTGGGGGTAAATAGTGCAAAATGCAAGAGTTCCAAAGTTTTATGAATCGAGGATCAAGGATACCTCATAACCCATACCACTTGTCAAAGATTGGGATCGGGAGTATTCCATACCTCAAGCCCAAAGCAAACAAATAAAAACATCTCCAAGATAGAGAGAATAACCAATGTAAACTTTGACCAAGGAAGACCCATTAGGAATTATCTTAGATTGGTTATCTATGATGGGAAAAACAAGGCCAAATACACAATGTCGTCTATGACTCAAGCACAATTGGAAACAATCAAATTAGGAGCCAACAAATGGAAAATTATTGAATGCAAGACATGTTTCTCTCAAATCAAGATGATCAAACTCCCATGGGAGATTTAAAGAGCTAGGAATCCAAAAGGGTTGTAGTGCCCACACGAAATTTTTCATACTAAATCAAATTCTAAGTATGAAACTTATTTTTTGTCACTTGTAAATCGTTTTTTAGTCCTTATTTCCATTAGTTACTAATGTTGTCATCATCAATTACAGTCAAAACCTATGCAGGACAACAAAGGAGGCTCTCTCAAACATGTCGAGCAAGGTGGATGTGTCAGCTAGGGTATGCGGAAAAGTGTGAAGTGCAAAGGCAAACAAATGAATGAAAAGGATTCTAAGGCATGTTTTGAGGAAGAAAAGGTACTAGAAGTTATTTCAAGCTAGGGAAAGGCACATAGGTGATACGAAGCATGTCAAAGGAAAAGAAACTAACCTTGAAGAGCCAAAATCGTGTGAAAATGACTCCAAACATCTTAGGCACACCCTTAGGGGGTCAATGTCATGTTGCAAGGCAAAAAGTCACAAGAGAAATAAAGTGCTTGTATTTATCAATGTCAACGAAGAAATGGTATAACACCTTTTAACACTTAAGAGGGTGCCCAAGACGACTTAAGTGTATAAGTGTCATAGTGAAATCAAATCAAAAAGTGACACCAAAAACCTAAGCGCCCCTCTCATGGCTTAAAGGTCAAATTGTCAATGCAAGTGAAATGGCGTAAATCTGCACCTAGGCAAATTTCCCATTAATTTACCCTCATTTTAGCCTTACAAGTCTGATAATATAAATACCCGCCACTTTTATCCCACTTTGTCTGCATGTCCCTGTCGTTTTGTGTCAATGAGGGAATTTTTGTCAAGGACGAGCGCATGCCACACAAACGTCCGTGCACTGCTTTGTCGTCTTGACAAGATTCTTGCGACAGGAAGCAACAGAAATGTTACGATTCTTGGCTACTTGTGAATGTAACGTTCCCTGCTGAATCTTGATCGAGGGGAAACGACTATTTGCCTCCAATTTTTCCTTTCAAATTGAATTGATTCACTCCTTCACTCTCTCCATTCATTCTTGCAACATTCTTGATCATTCTAACACTTCTCTTGGCCTCTCTATCACTCTCTCTTGCTGCTACCAGCTTTCTACTTGGTTTCTACAACTTCTTGTTCCAACACCATTGTCATTGCAGGTTCACGAAGCTCTACCTCCTTGGCATGGTGATTTTTCTCTCCTTCCTCTATCGGCTTTGAGTGCTTGTAGAAGAGAAGGTGATATTGTGTCCATTTGCTTACTTGATTGTTTGCATTATCGTTCTTGTAGAGTAGCATCCAGGTTGTCATTGCTCTCTACTTCATTGTGTCCTTTCTATCTACTTCTTTATCGCTTTTCTACAATATCGTTGTTTAATGGTTGTTCGTGGAGGTGGGAACACCAAAACGAGGACTTGACTAAGGCAAGTTCCAAGCACAGCCCCAACATTTTTTCCTGTTACTGTGTGTAGGTGCTGTTTGTTTGCTTAGAGCTAGCTAATGAACTGGACCTTGAATAAGTTGGCATTCTTCTTCCTTCTTTGTCATTTCGTTATTAGAGTAGCTTTTATAGTATTCTTCTTGTTGTACTTCGCATTTCATTTACTTTTTTGTCAAATTGCAAAACTATAACATTCGGGTCGTCAATAGACTCTGTGGGTTTCGGGTTGTTGCTCAACCCTCTGTCCATATAGGACGCTAGCACGTATCTGAGACTCCAACACGACGCGCTGAAGTCCAACTCCTACACTGTCATCCTTTGATAGAGAGTTGTCTGGTTCACAGTCCGAGACCTGTGCAATCTGCTCACCTGTTTCCTGAAAACACCTATCATAATCTGAAGGGAAACAAAGTCATGTTTGCCCCTCCTTTTCAGCTTGTCCTTTCTTCAACTTATTAGGTAGTCTAAGGTAGTTTAGGTTAGTTCATTCCCTTAGGCTCTTCTATGACCTAAGAGCCTTGGGGGTGACAAATCCCCCTTCTCTACAGCAACATTAGAACAAAAAGTGTTCCAAACATCTTGGACACCCCCATGAGACCCTAGATGTCAAAGTGAACTTAATAATATGTCAAAAGTGTATTTAAGCAAAGAATGGCAACCCTAGTGACTTGAATGTCACAATGTCAATTAAAAATCATAACATAAAGTGTACTAATGACCTCGAGCGCACCTTAGACCTCCTAGTGTCAAAATGTCATCTTCATAACACCAAAATCGAGGTTTCATCTTCATAACACCGAAGGACACCATTGAAGCAATCCTCAACATTTTGTTGGTTGTTGATGACAAATTCCTCAAACTCCATCATAGTTTTCCAAGGATCAACACTTGTCTTCATCATGGACAAGATTCAAGTACAAGACATTGAATTGGGCAAGTTTTTAATGAAGTGATCAAACTCAAATGACTAAGATTGGTCACTATGTTTCAATTCTTCTTTAGAGGTTATACAATCGTCAAAATAGAAGAGCTTTGTTAGGATCACCGCTAGAAGCCAAGTGTCAAATCAGCTAGTTTTAGCCCAAGCTATTTATAGTTCATGTTATTTTTAGTCGTCACTATTTTTTAGAAGATAATCATATTTTGGGAAATCTATTTTTAGAACTATTTATAGATCGACTATTATTAGACATTCTTCAAAAGGTCTATTTAAAGATGATATCTATTTGAAGATTTCCTAATTTAGATACTAGATTTGTGGACCAACTTGTATATTAAGCTTAATTTATGCACAAGCAAACTATACATAAATAAAACTTTGGGTAGCTTTTTATTTATTTTCCACACAAAACCTTGTCAAAAACTTGTCAGAGCCAATTCAATAGTAATTTTATGCTAACTTGCTGCTAGGGTTGTTTTCTGTCACCTTGTGCTTTGTGAATGGATGAGCTTTGTGAAATTCCACAAGATTTATATTGGTGTTTTCACTGAGATAGACGATTGCCGCTTTGTGTGCAATTTTCTTATTCAATTCATATGTGTGTGCTGTCCTAACTTCAATTTTTACATGTCATCTTCTAGTCTTCGATTTTAGGTAAGAACAAGTGATAGTGTCCTCATTGTCTCTAGATTAAACTTCCCATGCTAGTTAAAAATAGAAAACCTCTTGTCAAGTGCAAAAGTGCTGATTAGCCTTGTGCCCTTGCCCAAGAACCAAAAAGACAAGCAGTTTCTTTAGATTTTTCACAATGATGCCCAAAACCCCGATACTTAACATTGTGGGTAGTTTTGTTAGGTCAATTTTTTCCGACTCTTGATGCATGCTCCTCCACCACCCTCAGTTTTGGGTTTGATGGTCAAACAAGTTGAACAACAAGCAATCTTCAAGGGTCACTTTGAGAGCAAGCAACTTGATGTCTATGGAGGTGCTCTTGCAAGGCCATTCTCTGTTCGTAGAGGAGTTGTAGTCAATGGGGGTGGAGGGCCTAGTTGTTCAAATTGCTCATGTTAAGGAGGTCAATGGTGACATGATTGAGTAGAAGAAGCAGAAATTGGGATTAATGGAGATTCAAGGTGGCAAGGGTCAAGGTTCTAGGTGATATGGTTCTAGTCACGTAAGGCATGCTCAAGGTGTTGCTGCTACAAGGAATGGTAAAGATGTGATTCCAAAGATAGTTGCTACTACAAGGGACATCAATCCTTCTATTATTGTATATAATGCT
This sequence comes from Sequoiadendron giganteum, assembly GCA_007115665.2. Taxonomy (NCBI): domain Eukaryota; kingdom Viridiplantae; phylum Streptophyta; class Pinopsida; order Cupressales; family Cupressaceae; genus Sequoiadendron; species Sequoiadendron giganteum. The sequence goes on along the minus strand of CM021101.1, from coordinate 371,913,099 downwards.
TGGTGGTGGCTTGCCCTCTCTCTAGCAGCCAATTGTTGCATGCCAAAGCTATGGCCTATAGGGACACAAGTTGTATGATTTAACACGTTGGCTGTTACGAATGGATCCCATATAAAACCCCTCCTATATCTATCCAAAAAAATAATTGACACTCTTAGGGAGGGATTTATTGGGGCCCTCACTAATATAATACCAAAAAACCAAAAGACATCCAATATGAACAACCATAATTATAAACCAGACCTCAAATAGCAACTAAACCACCACAGGGCAGCAATGATCCCAAAGGAGGCCACAGATCACTGCTGCCACTACCAAGGACTGAATAGGGAGCTTGAAAGGTCTTGACATTGACAAGGGATGCATGAATAAGATGGTACAGAATTTATTGCATAGATCAATAGCTTCATTAAGGAATCTTCAAAGTTTCCAATTAAAATGAACTAGTTTCTGGAGCCCAAGATAACATTGAGTGAATCTCCTTCAATAATAACCTATCAGCAACCACTGTCTAACACCAGATTTAAACCTGCCACCACAGCCATCTATTCTGCTTCATTATTAGTCTTATCACCAAAATGAAGAGAACCATCTTGAACAAGAGAGCCTTTAGAATCCTAGATTAAGATCCCCCGCCACTAAGCTAGGGCTCCCTTCTAAAGCTCCATCAAAGTTGACCTTGAATTGGCCCTCTGGACGCAGTTTCCAAACAATGTTCTTTTTAACAATCTTACTAACTCCAACCCCTTGAATGGGGAAAAATATTTATACATTTAATCAAACCATATTCTCCCTTTTGAATAAACTTGCATATTTTTATTAGGGAAAATAAAGCCCAAAATACTATCAACATTGAATGAAATATTAAAAATCCCTTATTGAGATACTGATCCTGAAAGCATGCAAGCTCTCCATAAACAAAAGTAGAACACCTATAAACATATCTAGGATTACATTGAAACATACAATAGAATCTGATGTAAAGTTGAAATGCTGAAACAATATAGCCACCACCAAGTACACAATCCCAGTCACAAGACCAAGTGACTCTGGCCTGCCAACCATCAAAAGACAATCAAAGACATCAGAATTAGAACATTAAGGAAATGTTCAGTATGTATATAATTATCACCCAACACTTCCAAGTGTAAATTCTTTGAAATTTAGGTCAAACTATATTAAACAAATAAAATTTCAATTCTACATTTCAAATTTTCTAAAGCATAAATCAATTGTTTCTATAAAAGGGAAAATATCTTAGAATGATTATCTTGAACTAAGCCCATAGAATAGTTAAACTTTATGCTGCTCGACTTCTAAAATCATTTATACTGGCTATAGAAAAGTCTTATACTTGTCGAAATAAAGAAACAAAGTAGCTTTGAGCAGAATGAATTATTATTTTAAGCAAAGTGGTTCAAATACTTGTAATCTTAACCTTACTTTTGCTTTGCATTGTGTAAATTTAAAATACTAACTACTATGTGTAACTAACATCACTATGCACTGTGAATAATTATGTAACATCATATTGACAGCCAACAACAAAAACAAATTGAACTTTGTGAATTTATAAAGAATAACAAGTGGTAAATTTTGTATAGAATGGTTAAAAGCACACAAGACTCTAAATGGAAGCATAGTTATAAACTTTTGGGATGTATAGAACATCAACATGCCAACACTTAAGCAAGAAATTCAATCTATTAGAAGAACACCTCTATAAATGGCAGTAAACAACTATGATAAGTTATGAGCCGAGCCTTAGAAGATATCTTCAACAACAAAATTTATGATTGTCCCAAAAGGTACAACGAAAATTCACTTGTGCTGCCCAAAGTCCATATAAAAATTTCCTTGGAAAGAAAAGGTACCTAAACTAGCACATGGCCCCCACAATGAACGTATGATTTATTCAAAAAGTAAAAAGAAAGCTCAACCATATGTTGCCTCAAACCACCATAAAAAGTTGCCTCAAAAACAATCAAGAACTAAATTAGAGCATTTCCCCCACAATGAAATGGTGGATAAAAAGGATATAACTAAAGTCAAGAGGATCCAACCAACACCACAATTGTCCAAGTTAAACACTATTGATACTTGTTGGGAAAACCTTGGTCCCATGGAAGCAGGAGGAATATGTGAAGATGATTTGAGATGACCTACTTTTTGGTTCTCCAAAGGATAAGGAATTCAATCTAACGATCTAGTAGATGCCTATTGTGTATGGAAAGGATTGAAAAGGACCAGGGACTTGAATTCCAATGAGCTCGTGTGGAAACCTATGCTAATTTTGGTGACCATATTAAACCAACATCCTATAAAAAAATAGAAAATTGGTAGCTAAGAATCCTTGTGTGGGGAACCCAAGTTCCAATTGATAATTTCATTGACTCATTCTATTTTTCATAATATAAACTCCTTCACATCTTACACAAGCCAAATAGCTCGAAGTGGTGGTAATGAGAGGTAGATCATTATGATGGTGATAAGGGAGTATGCATATGGAAAATATCCTCATGACATCCTTGGGTTTGAATTTGATAGTGCTAATGATGTCTGAAGGTGTTGCAGGCTTCAATTGTTTGACTCCTTGCAACATTTAAGCTTCCCCTTATAATATGAAGAGAGTTTCTACTTCATACATTGTTTTGTTTTGTGTTGTCTCAAAAGCAATAAATTAAAATGCTAGCAATGTTCCTTGGCAAACCCCAATGGCACCTTGGCAAAAGAAAAAGAATAATGATCAATCAAATTGGGCATCCTTTTCAGCAACACTTACAACTCAAATTGGCAAAAGTGGCCTAGGAGCACTTATGGGGATCTTTGCTATTAAAAAACTAGCAAACAACAGCTCGGAGCACACTTTTGCCCATTTTGCCACTCAAAAATTTGACAAACACCTCCTAGGTACCCTTCTACTAGTCACTTAGCCACTTAACCTAGTAGAAGTGGCCCAAGAGCACTCCAAGAGGCTCTTTACCACTTAAGTTGGCAAACCGCTACTCAAAGGACAATTGCTATCTCCACCACTTGAAAACTTAAAACATTTGGTAAACTCATCCCAGGTGCTTTTCTAGAGCCTTTCAGCCAATTTTCCATGCCTTAGAAAAAATCTTGAATATCTCTCTCCTCAAGCTCTAATTTACATCTCATTTAATGCATTGGGAAGCTCCTTTCATTAAATATGCAACACTAATTTAAACCTAAAGCACAACATCCAAGAAAATGGGAGACGAGAATTCGATGACTCTTTTAGAGTACAAAAGGCTTACACAAACTAGAAAGCAACACTTTATGAAAAAAAATTCATATGGGTACAACAAACGCCAAGGGTGATTCCACATTTTTTGCTTCTTCAATAGTAAGGTAGCACATACTTGTGATAGTGAGTATGATATGTGCACAAAAGAATATGTTTTTAAGAATTGTTGGAATTTGTGTTGTTGATTTTTGTGATCAAGTCTAATGGTGTCTTGAGAGAGGGGTTCTCACAAATAACTTTGGTGGGAAGTTGAGACCATTAGGAAATTTAGATTGAGGTTTCCTGTTGGTGAATGAGATAGAAGTGGAGGATCATTTAAGTCGGTTCAACGATTGGAAATCTTTGTATTTCTAGTTTGTCTCTTATTAAATTTAAATAGTGAGAGGTAAACTTCTAGACTTTGGTTGTGGGTGTCATCTTTATTTAGTCCCCTAGTGTGCACAATCTTGCATTATGTTAGGTAGTTTCCACTTTGTAGCACAAAAGAATTCAACCAAAGATCTACATGCTTCCATTAGATTCCCTCATGTCAAGCCCTCAAAATCTATAAAGGCACCAAAAGGGAAAAGAAATTGCCTTGGATGATGTTTGTATGAACCAAGATGATAAAAATTTAGCCTTGGAAGGAACCAAACCTAATGTTCTCTACTTGCCCTACAAAAGAAGGTCTAGAATGATAATTGTTAGTAGTACAAACTCAAAGCATGATACATTTTATCTACAATAGAGAATTGAGGGCATAATGAATTTGGTTCTAACTGAGCTTGGTAACCTCTAGGCTCAAGTGAATTTACTATGTGTGTGAATAAAGGAGTAGGACCTTCTACCAAAAAAAATTCCTAAATGGAGACCCCAACAAGATTGTAAAAAGAATTGAGAAAGAAAGAAAGAAAACATATTAACATCCATGAATGACCAAACAAATATTTAAGGGGCTAGAACATATAACAAGTACAATAGCAAAGGACTAGGAAAAGTGCCCTAGACATGAAGCAATAAAAAGTGAGAATAGTTATAACACGGTGGTTAACCTTAACAGGGTAACCCTAAAACTAGTACAATTATAAATAAGAAGTGTGAGGCAAACCCTACAGTGCAGTAGAAACAAAGGAAGACCACCCAAGCAGAGAATCAAAACCCTCAAGTGTCAATCTTCAATGACCCAATGGAGGAGCCATCAATATTAATTATCATCATTGGAGTACCAATGCCAAGTCTAAGAATGTTTGTCAAGGAAAGTCCAGGGCTGGGGGGGTCAAGCCAAACAATCATTGGAGGAAACCAATTCTACATAAGACCCCTCATAAAGTTCAACATCGAAGAACTATCAATGGTATGAAAGAAACTTGTGAAGAGCCCAACTGGCTCCAACTCAACCCCTGATGTTTATTGCTTGTTTTTGTGTTTTTTGAATGTTTTTAAAGAATAATTTTAGACAGAAGTAGAAGGGGTGCCAAGCATAAAATGTTGCCAGAACTTAAACTAAAGCTAAAATCAATAAACTGCCATCATATTAACAAATATTCAACCACTACAAATAGATTATGCACAACAGACATACCCGAAAACCTCCAGATTAATTAAATAAGGTAGATCTGGACATGGCAAGCAAAGAAATGTTGAAACTGAGAAATATCAACGCCTAAGCTCCGGATCTACTTTCTCCCACGCAGTAGCTGGAGAAATGTTGCTGAGAAGGTAGGGTGCCTATGATGGAGCCAAGAAACTAGCTGAAAGAGAGGCGTTTTTGCCTCTGGCTTCACATGCCCTTCCCAGGTGAACACGCCTTGTGACAAGAAATGTACGGCCTTCTCTCTGGAATGTACAGCCTCAATAACCTCTGCCAACTGGAACTAGATGAAAGGTGAGAATGGCGACCCAAGAACAAAGCCCTTCCCTGTTATTGAAAACTGGTAAAATATGCATAGATAATCTCTGATGAAGCACGAATGAACTCCTGTATGAAGCTCCCACAGTAGCAACCATTCAACTGGTATTTCAGTCTCACAATCACAGATCAATGAAGAATTATCGCTCTCCAATGAAGAATTTCCTGAAACCCTTGTCCTCAGACAAAAACCACAGAGAAGATATTAAGATGCAATGTCAAATATTCAAGAAGTGAGGTCGACTTGCATCCTTTTCCCTTATATCTCCTAAAAAGCACGACTTTCCATGAAAACCCTAACTTTGCCATTTAAAATACATTAAAATGTATTTAAGTTATAATCAATAGTCAATTAAATAACTTGGGTGTGCTTTTTCACTTAAATGATTTAATTTATCACTTTATAAAATATTTAAGTGGCATTTCATTTTATAAAGTCAATTTGACTTTATAATAAACCAATAAGTTAAATAATTAACTTAACCATAGAAATATTCATAACTCCCTCCAAACTCAATATTTCTCCATGTCATCAGAAGCTGGCGAACACTGAACTACAAACACCTGTACTAAAACCAATACTAAAGTGAAGGAGTGGGAATGGCAATACCCACCAAAACGGTCACTGACCCTCTAACCATATCCTGTCAGCCCACGAGGGTCCAAGAAATAGGCTAACCCAACTGCTCCTGAAACTGACTAGAGTGGGGACATTACAAAACTACTGATGTGGGTTTGCCCCTAAGATTTGTGTTGTGGAAGAGACGTTTGATAGGGCACTCAACATCTATAGGGATAGAGCCAAGACCATCAAAGTGGCAACATCTATAGGGATAGAGCCAAGACCATCAAAGTGGCAGTCAAGATGTCCACAAGCATAAGTTGTAGTAGAATGATACATGAATCAATAATTGTAATGTCCTTAGTAGGACAATTATCTCAAATCCACCAATTTTTACACTCAACTAAAATCCTAGCTCTTTCTAATCATCAAAATCCTAATGTGGGCAAGGTGAGAGCATATAGAGATTGGAATGAGAACAATTAACATAATAAGCAACTTATTAGCGGCTAACCAACCAAATTATAAACAATATCAAACTGGAAAATAATGATATGCAAACTCCAATCATGCCAAACTAGAAGATAACAAGCAGAAATGCATCAATTCCAAAATGGCGGATAATGACATGCAAATTTAAGGGATCTGACAATGAACCGTCCAAGATCGTTATACAATAATAGCATGGAACTAACAAGAAACCGTCCAAGATCTTTAACAATATACATAATAAGCATGAAAATTCTAATTAATGATGTAGAAATATCAAAACCCAGAATAAACAATCACCTTCAAGAAACAATATCAGCATTATTATATTTGAAGTGACTAAAATGGAATGATGAAAACCTCAAAATGTAATATCACTGCTAAAACTCCAAAATATTGTTGATGATGTTGTTCAACAACTGAAAATACCAAACTGTATGATCTGAAAATCAATTCTAAACCACTGAATGATAAATCAATTTTGAAACTTCAACATGCAACTGTGTTAAATGTTGATAGACACCAATATGCCAATGATGAAATGAAGGACACCATCCAAAATTGGCATGCAATTGTTAATACTATCATGCAACTGAATATTGAAGAACTGAAACCCTTTGCCATATATTATAACCACCTACTGAATGTTATTTTAAATCCAAACCTAGTGTACAACAAATTATGGCAGCAATAACAACAATACTTAAATCTAAACTAAAATGAAGCATTGCATACCCGAATTGGAGCAGCCAACGTAAAGAAGGATTCAACAATGACTAGTAGCCAATATTCACTAAAAATCATAAATAACTTCAGTATATCATGTAAGATCGCCTCTATGAGATGGTATAGCAAGTTTGAGGAGATGTACAACCTACTCCAGGACTCTACATCGTCATGTCCAGAAATGGAATAAATATCAAAACCCTTCAGATTTCTGTTTAGCATTGAATCCTTCAAATATGGCAATTAGATTTGCTGAAACAAATAGAAACTTCATAAATTCTAAATTGTAAACCACAATCAAAACTGGACACACAAACATCTAGAAATAATATTGCAATTGTTTAGCACAATGAACTTCACAACCAACAGACTGAAAACTGCAAACATTCAGCACTCAGGTAATCCCTAGATGGAATTACTCAAATGGCTAAGGGTTTCTCCCCAAAACCATCTTTCCAAATGATTTTTTTCCTTAGGGGATAAAAGAACTTGAGTTCATTCTCTAGAGAAGAAATTTATAAAATGAGCAAGAAGACCTTTTTCGAAAACAACCCTCCTTATATAACTTTTTCGAGGGAAAATAATATAATATTATATTCTTATCTTTTATTTATCCCTCAAAGTTATGTGTCCTTTTAAACACCCACTTTTAGGACCTTGAGCTTGGCAACACTTTTTTTAAACTTACTTATAGCAATCTTTTTTAAATAATTAAATATAAGTCGCCTTTTTAGAATATAACATAAATTACTTTTTGACAACTTAAATTTGATCATTTAATTATTTCCCCTTTTACCACCCCATTATCGTACAAGAAAAATTGAGGAAAATAGGCTAAGTGTCTAAATTAATTTTACACTAGAGAAGGGGACATGACAATAATATCCAAAGGCTGCTTAACACCTCCAACATCTGTGGCAAGCTGAAGAAAGGAAGTAATTAATCTAGTAGATCAAGGACTGCCATAGAGAGATCTATGCGTAAACCTAGTAAGCTCAAAAAGAAAAAAGACCAGGCACCTCCACTCAAGGTTAGGAAGAAAGTGGAAAGAGAACCACTAGAATCTTTGTACAAACAATAATACCTCTAAGATTTGTAGAAAGTGATAGGGAAATTGATGCTATGATTTAGCAATTGGGTCAAGTGAAATCTCTAAATGTCATTATGGGGATTCATGAGAAGCAAACAAGGGGGATGGAAAGAATTATGCAGTGCCAAGTTGATACCCTCTTGAAAATGGCTTGTAAAGACCTTGATAGAGTTAGGGAAACCCTATTAATTTCTATTCCGCGATTTTGTCAATGCATTTAGGATGTTATGGGCCATGGGGCTACTCTCAATAGAATCATCCATTGTTTTAAAGCCTATGTTTGCATCAACTCAATAATGCAAGATACAAGTTGCTATAGAATTGCAACTAAATCTTGAAAATGCCTTTGGTAAATGGAGTGCATGATACAAGTTGCTATAGAATTGCATAGCTGCACCATAGTGCACATACTGTGCAACAAAAGAAGGATCATGCTAGAGCTAGAGGAGATGGTGAGGGGGTAAAACTGTTCAAGAAAACAACTATTAACCCGATCTCTTGTTATGCAGTTACTATGCTATTGTTCAAGGTTATGAATCATATCAACTTTTATATGTCATGTTTTTGCTTGTGCCTCTTTTTGGGCAATCTCCTGCAATGGCATTAAAACTATTAATGTTATTCATGCCAGTATGATAGCTATTTTCTACATATATTTAAAGAAGTTTCGATTTGGAAAATTATTTCATGTTATGAGGAATTGACACCTAGATTGTTAGTAGTTTGACATTCTTAGTTCCAATTTTTGGAAAATTGGTATGTTAGATCATACAACTTTATGTATTTGATCTCTAATAACGAATCATGTAATGACCCGAGCTCCGGATCAATAGATTTTTGACCTATTTCTTATTGGATTGACAAAGGTTGTCATCCAATATTATTAAAGCTAATCGGTTTTCCAGATTATAAATGAAATAAAATGGACTATTGTATGTAACACATTATTATCAATACTATCATAGTTCAATAATGGAAATTTGATAATAAAATATAATAGCTGTTTCTAATTTAGACTTTAAAATCTTGCTTTTAAATATGCATGAGGTTTAGACCTCTATGAGTTCGCTGTTTCTGATTTTGTGCCTTAAGTACATTCGATAGAATCTGTCTGTTGTATCTGATCTTTACAATTGTTTCATGCAATTTGTAATTGGGTGCTGTATCTAATTGTTTACTTATTATTAATGCATCCATAATGAGATGATCTTGGGCTCCTTTGAGCACTTCAGTTCTGCTGTATAAATACATATATCTGCAATTCTATTTCATGTCCTTTTGACTCCACATTCAATCTTTATTTATATTTCATCAAGGGGTTATGTCCTTCCATATGAGATGAGTCTTCTTTAATGGATGTGTCCCTTCTAAAACATTCAATAACTTTTCCTTAATTAATTTTATCTTGTAAGTGCTGTCTTTTTAATTAATAATTGATGAATGCTCTCTTAAAATATAAATTGCTGCTTTTGAAAATATAATCACAAATTAATAATCGCTGCCTTCTCAATATGGAATGCTGCTTTCAGAAAAGTAATCCTTTCTTTGATGATCATATTTATTTCTGCCTTGAATGATAATCGCTGCTCATTAAGGTGGCCAGCCATGTAAAAAATGGTAATAAGTGGCTTTTAATCCAACGCTGTTTATACCATCCACGTTTAGACTTCCACGACTCCCTGAATGACTTTGGCGGCAGCAACCTCACGAATATTTGATATTGATATTACGGCTTCAGATTTGCGGCCAAAACCTGTTGACTAGTATAGAATCTGTCGCTCACATAGAATATCAAGGAACCCAATAACATTGATATAGTAGAGCTTAAATAATTCATCACTCCTTTAAGCGGCAGCATTATTCCTGTAGGCATTGATTAAAGATAGGGTGGAGATTTATATATAATGTTGATTAATAATGAGACCTTGATCAACTGTCGGATAATGACGCCATGAGAAATATGTTGCGATTATCCTTAGCACTAAGACCACGATAACCATGAGGAATTCCATGTTATCGGCAACTTCAATAATGAAGGTAGTATTTCACTTATCAAATGCGACTATATATATGTATATTGCCACGGCCCCATAGAGTTACTTCCAATCGCATATGAGTGACAAAGGTTGTGGTTAATTCAAGAGCTACGATTTTTAATAAGACAAATTCATTATTTACTTTGTCCATCGATATCCTTAAAGCAGCGCTAACCCTTTTAAGTTTATTTATAATGCCATAAACTTGGATGGTCATGGTTGGGCTCATCAGATTTGCGTCTTCTTTATGCTGGACTCCTCCTTATTGACATATGTATTCAAATCGGTTGATGGTTCAATGCCGATTCTTTCCTAAGTAATGAAATTATCCATAGGTCGATTAGCTAGAAATAAATTATTGATCAGAATCAATCAATAATAAGAAGACGCCTCAAGGTGCAATTATCGATTAAAATGGGACATTACAAATCATTAATAATGTAATGCTTTGTGCACTTGTTCACAAACCTTGGGGCATGATATCAAATGGAATGAGCTCAAGCAATAAATCATCGAAACTTTCATAATGGAGATCCATGTTCAATTCCCCAAGAGACATCCTACATGCTAATATGTACAAATGTGAAGTGTTGAAACTCATAAACTACCACATCCAATTCTAGGTGTGGTGTACCCAACAGACCAAGCTAGGTGCAAGTCCCAAGTGGATTTGGCAAAAGAGATACCTCTTCGTCATGACATCTAAGCCAAAGGAATCCATTTAAACGTTTAAGGGAAATTCGCCAATACAAAAAAAGATTACTTTGAGCATCACAAATGAGAGAATGTATATCAACAAACCAAATAATTACCTGTGACTTACAACTTAAGTATCTTAGTTACAAAATGAAGAACCTTTGGGGCCAAAAGTAATCATGCATAAGACAAAAATACAACTCAAAAGGATATTAATGATAAAACATGAAACCATTAAACTAACTCACGGCAAGAAGAGAACCCTTGGGGCCAAAAGTAATCATACGTAAGACAAAAATTATAACCCAAAAGGATATTAATGATAAACATGAAACCCATAAACTACATCACAATAAGAAAGACAATTTATCATAGCTAAATTCATAAAAACAATTACTTTGGACCAAACTCAATTATCCAATCAAATTAAAATCAGATTTTCTCAACTAATGAAGCTTATTAACCCACCATGAAAGAATGGATACTTCAAATATTCCCAGCCCCATCCAAATATAAAACAATAATTGAAGATTTAGTATAGCATGGGTGGTCAGGACACAAATTTAAAATTCATGTGCAATCACTGAAACAACATAGTTTTTATGCTCTATAGGCCACAAATTCAGAAATTGACCACACATTTACAAGAACAATCTCCATGGACTGAAAATTTGGGACAAAAAGGAAACTAATGCTTGATATCACAAAATCAAATGATTGTATGGTGGAATTTAACCATTAAATGGAATGGCTTCTACATAAGAAAGTGGATAGCCCAGCAACACACCAACATCATAGGAATCATGGAGGGAAAAAATGCCTCAAACAACTCTAGCGCTCCTAGTTATTAATCACTCCACAAAGTTATAAGGTTACTAAGGGACTCTAATCAATCATAGAAGCAGATATCACTAAAATATTGTGATATCTTGGAAAATATTGGATCTCAGACTATAGACCAATGTTCCACAAGGATGTGCCTAACAACCTTGAAATGCCACAAAGGTTTTTTTTAAATTAAAGCTCTTAAATTCATTCAAAAACCACAACCCACAACCTCTCCAAATGCAATTTTTGAACCGAAAAATGTACGGAAGCGCAAGGATTCAGGTTCTACAATTATGAAGACTTTGGCCCATAGCAGCAAAATCTTTTGAGGAAAAAATCGGAAAACATTGAAAAAATTGGGATTTAAACGGGAAAAAAATGGATTTAAAAAATTAAAATTAAAAATGAAGAAAAAGAGACAAACTATTTTTTTTGAAATTTAAAGGCATTTCCATAGCATAGCATAGAGATATAGATATAGAGAGTTTAACCCATGACTTGTCTGAAATAGAGAGTTTGGCCCATGAATTGTCCAAGTGAAAAGTTTGTCAAAAATAACAGAATGTAGTGTAGCATGTAAGCTTTGCTTGTAAATGATTCTTTGGTAAGTGTTATATGAAGTTGATAAAGTTATTGCTAAGTTAACAATCAAATATTTCACTGAATTATGTGAGTGAACCTCTAGTCTTGTTGTATGATGTGAGTGGATGGTAAAATGCTACTAACAACACTGCATTCCCAATTATTATAAATATCAAAAGAATGTTTAACTATAGAGACTGCACTATCATAACAAACTTTAAAACCTTCCAAAACAATGACAATAAACATGTTTGCATCCAAGAACGATAAAAGAAAAAGGCATTCTATCACTGAGAAATTTTCAAGTGGGAAACTTCAAAGAATATATCATTCAAATAAAAATATAATCAATTGATAAAAGAGAAACCATTTCTCATAACAGGCAGATTCAAATGGGCATGTATTATGCATTTTCAAAGATTCAAGATACAAAACCAAGTCACATTCAAAAGCTTTGCTATTAAACCAAAACTTCAAATTTAGTCAAAGTATTGAACTCGTATATAGTAGAAGTAGAAGATAGACACAAAACACATTTTAGGATAGATATGCATAATATCAAAATAAGACAAAATTACAATGACCAAGACTTTCATGTCACGAAGATTGGACATCTTGGTGCAATACTGGGTTACATATAAACATCGGGGTAGTGTTTTTATGTAGCCATGGGAATTTGCACAACTGGAGACAAGGATAAAATATTATGAAGACAAAGATGACCTACACATAACATTACCTCCTCACTTCAAGTAATGAGATTAGGTAAAAATGAAACTATAGCATTGTCATATTCATCAAGCAAATCGATGATATGATAGAGAACATAAATTAGCATTAAATTCAAGTCATTTAGCCACGAATACGGATTATTTGTTTGCAGAGAACTGATTTACAAGGCTACCACTATAGAAAAAGATAGACCATCAAATGTTATTTGGACCAAATAACCAACCAATCTTCACAGTAACAATTTAGTTGTGCAGAAAGTCGAGAATGATGAGGACATTCGATGTAGATAAGCAGTAGACACAAAATTAAACCATGTGTGATAGGTTATTGATGGTATTGACAAAAATCTTAGCATCTAAATATAGATAAAATTAAACCATGATAAAGTAGACACAAAATATTAAGTATGAACAACGAGCTGAAGTATAACCTCAGAATATAGACCATCCACATGTTGTAATAATAAAATACTCTCTTTGGATGGAAACCCCACCAAAATAAAATAGATTTAACGTTTTTTATCTTGTTAATTTAAATTGAAAGATCCTTGTGATGTGCACATTGAAAATTTTATTTAAGAAAAAATTTTATCATCTATTTGTATGAATTGGTTGAATTTTGTGTAAATACTATTTATATGGCATGGAGTTATAGAATGTATTTGCAGCAGTGTTGCAGCAAAAAATTCCCTACCTCTAACTTAAATGCATTACCTTCCGACTCCCTACAAGTTTGCAACTAGTCGCACCTCCTATGCACGTCTCAACGATCTCCTATTTGTAATCATGCCCTAAAAATGTCACAAAACTACGCTATTCATAAAATATTTCACCATTTTGTGTGTTTCATGGGTTGGTAGGAGATTGATTAAGGTTTCAAATGCAATTTGAAAGCAAAAAATCGTTGAGAAATCATAGTCGGTGATTTTTTAAAAAGATGGGATTTTTGGGGGGGAAAAATCATTTATAGGACCGATTTGGACAAAATCGGGTATAATCGCAATTTTTTGGAGTTTTTTGCTTCTATGCTTTGGCCTATTTTGTATGGGTTGAGCTTTCCTATCTGTGTTTATAGTCTCTCCTATTCTACACTTTCCTAATTGTATTTATAGTGAATACCATTTTGCATATTAAAATTGCCTAAAATTGGTGCAAATTTCTTATCCAGAATATTGAATGATGGTGCACATGCACTTCGAGCTCTCTGTAATGCACTCCAAGCTCTCTAGATTGAATTTGCACCATTCAGGTTTGGAAATTTGCAAAAAAAAAGTGAATGTCGATTTATATATTATATTAATATATCATAAATATTAAATATTATAAATACATTATTATTAATTTATTATAAACATTCCCCCATTTATGGGGTGGCTAGGGTTAAGTTGGCTCCAAACCCTAGATTAGGGGCCAAGTGTTCCCCCCCTCCCAAAGGCTAGTACAAGCTCAACTTCGACAAGGCTTCTAGAGGTAATCTTGGCTAGTCAAGGGCAACATGCATAATCACAGATCATGAAGGTAAGTGCATTGGGGCAACAATGATAAATCTCAAGCTAGGAACTAATAACGAGATGAAAGCCCAAACCATTTTCCTCAAACGGTAAACTTGCAAATACTTCAGTCTAAGTCAAGTATGCGTTGAGGGGGACTCTTCAATAATTATCAATACCAATGTTGGCCCCTATTTGAAGACTTAAAGTATTTCACAATCTACCACATCTCCAACTTTACGATGGAATGTTGATCCTGAAAATGCTGCTCAAGTTGATGAGGAGGCACAAAAAGGATTGGTTGGGATTCCTTTGGATGAGGCAATCCCTCACAGTAGTAGTGACTCAGAGAACTCTGATTTTGATGCAGTATTGGGAGATGCAAATTAGGGGCAGCAGTATACTTTCTTTGTTTTTGTATTTTCATATTGTAGTTGAAAGTGAAACTTGCAGCCTTTGGGTATTTTGTTGCAACTTGTATACTATTTTTTAATATCACATGCATATTGACAATGAAGTATGAAAGCAATTAAGTTTTGACATTTGCTAATTTGTTTGACTCTCATGTGAACTCTCAATTCAACACAAATGTTTTGTATTAAGGATTTATCATGTATATGATGAATGCTTTATCAATATTATCATATGAATATTTAAAATTTCCTTATATATTTTAAAATTTACCTATTTTTTATATAGCCATCCCCTAGCATCCCCAAAAATGACTCGAAAAAAATTTGTCCCCAAAACTCATCCCCCCATCCCCTATCATCCCTGTCCCGAAAACTTGGGGTTAACCTTGCAAAGAATAGATGATTTACATCACTAAGCATTAGGATTACAAGGAAAATCTCTATCTACATAGAAAGCACATGGGTCTGTATCCCAAAGAGCAAAGAATTCAACAAGGCCTCAACAACCTATTGGTTAAGTGAAGGGTTGTTCCAGTCTATTGAATGGCCCCAAAAAAATCTAGAACTTTTGTTTTCTGAAGTAATGCATCTTATGTTACTGCAAAAGAAAATGGTTTACTTCAGCTAAGCATAGGATTACAAAGAAAATCTATCTACATAGAAAGTACCTAGGCCTGCATCCTGATGAGCAAAGACTTTCTATGTTCCACAGCGTTTCAAGGATGGGAACAGCAGGACAGCAGGAAACGTAGGGCTAAAAGTTTTAGTTCAAAAACATACATTACAAAAAACAATGAAAAAAAGAAACATTGGCCTACCGACAACAATGAACAGATGACCATTGTTGAATGCCAATGAACGTGAATGCAGATGAACACTCACAACATGACTTAATACTGACAAAATCTCACAATCCCACAACAGTCAAATTTACAGAACTCGCGATGCCACTGTCAAATGCAAACAAAAAAGGGCTTGGAAAGTCACAGTTACAAATAAACCACGCACAAAATAGCTACGATGAATACTAACCAACTTCAATCATATTGAGACACATTTAATCGAAAAAATGTATAGTCTATGATCATTCATGAGCTGAATTTTTTTTAACATTGGGAAATTTATTTTGCCATCGGGGATGCTTGGATGCCCTCGAGATGGTTGAGAGACATCTCCGACATCCCCCAGCTATCCTAGGGAGTAGGGATGACCAAATGCTCCACAAATATTCCAATGATTTCTGTGACATCCCAGGGACATTCCAAAATTTTGAGAAAAACTAGGCGCAGCCAAGGGATGTCCCCTACCATTCCACCATCTTGAAAATGCCATCAGGGACAGAGACACTAATTTCAGAGCTGGGGACACATCCCCATGGGAAATAGAAGAATTCACATCCTTCCAAACCCACTCAAGCTTTACTTGCACAGTCAAAGCCATATGTGGTCTACCAAACTGCAACTTCTCCAAACTGAGTGGAGAAGTATACTCCCTAAAGTAGCTAGGAATCGTATCTTCCAAAGGAAATTGATCACTGCCAACTGAATGGATGCCATAAACTTTTGCATCTATCCATAACCATCCAAAAATAACCTAGAAAAGGCCCTTGCAAAGAGAGAGGAGCAGTAAAAGGGAACTTGACTTCAGCTTGTAACCAACCCCAAAAACTTCTACCTGTTGAAAACTTCCAAAAGATATGATCAACCATCTCCTCTCTCCCAAGCACAATGCAAAAGGCATCCAGAGTACCCACCTTACTCAACCATGGCACTGAACCCTAATGCACCATTAGCCATTCTAACACTTCTTATTTGAAAAAAGGTTTTTGCTTTCCAAATGGCTTGACATTGTAATTTCCATCTCAATTCAGAGTTCTTGACCCACAATTGCCTTTTCAATTGAGAGGTAGTAGCATTATGCTGTTTCATTGAGTTTATGAAAATTTCTAAACCTCGTTAAGGCTATAATCTATCATCATGGATCATAACCAAATTAAATGAATGGATATAATGGATGCCAAATCCTCATGTTTATCAACGAAAGAATAGGATGCACCTTTTTCCACTAATAGTCTGAGGGAAAACTAATTTTCAGATTAGAGAATTGTCCTACTTAAAATCGTGCAACCATCCAATTGAGCTCTTGCAAGAGATTGTGGAGCTTGATCAGTCATCATTTATGATGCATCAGATGACCTACATCTGTAGTTTTTGTTTATTCTTTTACAAAAGGGAAATAATATTGTCTTTTACATGAATAGTAATGCTAAAATATCTACTTATGCCATGCATATCAAAGTGGAACCAGTGAACACTGTAGGTCTAAATGGAATTGAAAAAACTAAAGAAGCTCAATGATTACAGATTTCCTATATTTCATACCACCAAAAATAAATCTAAGAAGCCAGAGGGACAAAAAATCTCACAAGCATCAATATGAGTAAGAGCCCTTTTAGGGATATTGCTTGAGGCTTTGCCAGTGTTATAACCATATAGACACAAGAAAACCACTCGGTGAAGAAGCAGATACTTGCACTTTATCGTTAGCCATCTTCATAAACATTAACAAGCAAGACATGTACAGTTGGGGTAAAGAAGGAAGCAAAGAGGAATTACCCAGTCTGGTTAGGTTGTAGGGACGCAAGACATTCAATATTCAAGTTTTGTCATAACTAATTATGATTTTGGTTGAAATTATAGAGTTGAGCTTTAAAATATATTGTTGTATGGATACACTTTTCTGCAACTTCCTATTTCATTTGAGCAAATTTAGACAAGACTGAGTACCATCACTCATAATTTATGCAAAAGGTGGAACATTTAAATGTGGATTTGAAGGTGTGTCATGCTTACTTACCCCTAGAACCATCATTTAGATCAAAAGAGGTCTAATTAAACGTAGGGAGAAAAAAGATATGATTTAACCTTGAATTTATGTTTTATGTAGAGCATGTTAATTCTTTTGATAACTGATGGTAATGCTCCAGGCTAGTAAACTTTGAATGCTATTTTGCATGTATAGCACATTAGGACTATTTGATTTCGTCAATCAAAATACAGAACATTGTCAACAGATGATCTCCTCTATTTAAATCCCATTTCTCTCTGATATCATAAATGCTGATTGTCAGTCTGGTCCAAAAAACGATTCCCACGGAATGGAATCTGTTCTATGCAATTGTAACAATGTAGTAAACTAATAGCAACGATTGCACAAGTGATTTAGAAACAGGACAAGATCTCACAAACTGAACTTCATGACAAATCCTGAATTCCAATAAGGATCGCAGCCTTGTTGTGGCATGGACACTGTATAAGATTTTTGGCCATGTTACCAAGGTCCAAAATCATGTACGAATACTAATCAGAAAGGGTCCGGAAAAGATGAGTTATAAAAAGATAACAGAAACTGGCAGTTCTTTCTTTTTTAAAGTTATAACAGTATCAATATAGTGATTAATCGGATATTTATGCAACATTGGTTTTGTAAATTTGTGCCAAAAACCCCACAATCCAAAATGAAATTGGCGACTAGAATTGCAAAAGTGTAGATCACAAACAAACTCTACTTTTCTTTACCAATTTTTATCTAATTGATAAGCAATTAATCAATTCCTATGAGTATTCTGTGTTCAATGTTTTGGGGTTGACGAGGCTCGGAACCCAGACACCAACCAATTGCTAATTGGAATATCTAAGTTCAATGCCTGAGGAAAAATTTTCCAGTAGAGGATACACACCGGTTAGTGGAAGCCACGTGATCCCAATGACCCAAGGTTTAGACCCAATTGTAAAAGGAATCATCCCAGCCTGGAAATAGTAAAAAAACCCAATGGCATCACCTCTGCATAATCGACAAGAAGGCTTGTACTATCTAATTTAGTAATGTGCAATAAAAAGGATCAAGTATAATGACAGCTATGGAAATCCGCTACACTGAATCTGCTATACGATGAAATGTCCAAACTAGCCTCATTTTAAAGTAAAATATATGACTATCTAACGCCTCCTACTGTAATGAAGTGAAGCCGCGAAAACTGAGTTCATGAATGCACAAACTACCAGACCCAACTAACTTCCACCCACTACAAGTCCAACTTGTGAAAACTCTGGAAAACCCCAAAAAATAAAAAATTGCAGTACAATTTAGGAAAAGAAACTTCAATTATAAAAACTTTTTAAAAAATCGCTAATGTTCCAATACAATTTGGGAAAAGATGCTTAAAGCTTGTGAAATTAAAACCCTAAAACTCAATCACCTCCGGTACAATTTAAGAAAAAATAACTTACACTTTTATGGAGCCTTGTGGAGACCCCTTCTTGTTGATGTCATACCCAAACATATTTCTCCTAAGAACATATTTGGAAGCCACTGGGATGATAAAAACTGTGGCGAAAAATGCTCCAATGCTCATCACCATGTTTATCAAAATGGATCTCCTCAACTCCCCTTCTATGTCATAGGAACATAGCATATACAAATATGGGCACAGACAGATCAATGCAATAAGCAGTATTTGTTTGTATTTGGGTTGAATTAGGGGACTGTCGTCTTTGGATGCTGCAGTCTCTGGAGGTTTAGATTTTGGAGTTGTAGGCACAGATCTCTTCCTTAAGTCCCCCATTTCTTCAAAGCTGAGATGATTTGCAGTGCACCATAAACTAGATAATTTGTAAGACAGCTTTCTTTTAAAATGAGATCGTTCTTCAGACTAGACTTGAACCGGTCAAGTCTACATCAGGTTGCTTGGGGCTTTGGGTTATTCAAATTGAAACCAAGTCTCCATTAGCCTCTCAGCGTGGAATTTTTATTTTTTTATCGCCTCTGGTTTCTTTGTTGGAAGTTATAACATATTGAAAGTGGGTTTTTGGTATATCAATGCAATGTATGCCAAAAATATGTAATATACAAGAAGTGCAGGAAGAGTATAAATTTAACATTTATTTAAAAAGATAAGATTATATTTTAATTTATTTTTTATTAAATATATATTATATTTATTTTATTTTTTCATCTAAAATTTTCAATATTTAATTATAAAATATTCATAAAATTTTATTTTAATGTAAAATACATATAAATATTTAGTATATAAAATATTTAAATTTTCAAAAAATTGTTTCTATTAAATTCTTGATATCTTTAATATAAACTAATACTATAAATTTTGATAAAAATAAGTTTTTATATGTAATTTTTAAATTTGATTACTCAAGACAACTATGATGTTCAAATTTTAAACATATAAATTCTTTGAATAAAATGTTTATTTAATTTTGTTAGAATAAATTTTAAATCTTTAATGTAAAAGGTTTTAGGGAAATCTTCAAATTTTAAACTTTTCTTAATATAAATTTTTTGAATAGAAAGTTAGTTATTATTTTCTTTAATTTCATATTTTGATAGTTGAATACATTCTAAATATTTTCAATATATTTCTAATTTAAAAAATATTACAAAAACAAATAATAATAATAATTCTTTTCAAAAATATATTTTTAATTTTTTGTTTAAAATATATTATACACATAAAATTACATAATCAAAAATTTATGTTCCTCAAATTGTGTTAGTTGTATTTTGGATAATAGATTTTGGTCAATATATTTAATTATGTTAATATTCTTGAGAAACTAATATTTAGTTTTAATTAAAAAGCATACCTTTTAATGATGGTTTTTTTTATAGATAAGATAAGTTTTATATTAATTTTGAAAACGGATTGCAAAATTCAAGCCCCAGACTATGGGCAGCAAAGAACACCATTACAATTTCACTTAACCTTACAACCACAAAGACCACTCTGGGTCGAAACCAGCCTACCACCCGACAAAGACACCTTCAAACCAAAAACCCATTAAACTATAAAACAAAAACTTACATACAGCGTATGATCCAAACCTAGACATAACACCAATGCCAAAACTACCACCAGACAAAGGCTTGACCTCCACAATTACCATACATTCTTCTAGGCAAACACCTAGAACTCGTATTTCCAAGTCGAGTCAGAAACATCAACTAAGCGAAATTTCTTCCTCAGAAATTCGGCCACCACAGAAGCCAACCGACGATGCTCTACCAATGCCATACCGCTTAAATCAAGACGGAATGGATAAAAATTTACCAAGGCATCTGGGTCCTCCAAGAGCGCAAGGTCACGAGGGCGAGGGATTCCTTTGCCTAGCAAAGCCGCAACCAATGTTTTCTCTAAACCCACTAGCAAGTCCAGCCGAAAAAAGCCGCTTCATGATCACTCAGGTGTCCGCCTTCGAAACCCCCACATCCAATAGCTCGGTCAGAACACAGGATGAAATGTTGGAGTCTAGTCAATATATTTCTACCTCCGCCATGAAACCCTTACCAACCACGCATTTTACTACAACGAAAGTGAGGTAATCTGAATGGTGAATAATCCCACTCAGACGAAGAGTAGTAATCGAGCCAAGGAACGCCATTTGCCTCTTTGAGCTCCTCAGTTGGATAGGAGTATCCATATCACCAGTCTCCAGTTCCTTGGTTGAAACCAGCAAAATAAAATGTCCCATGCCACGAATTAACCAGATGAAAGATGGCAATATACCAACGCATAAGTGCCTAGGAAGTCTAGCCCATCACCTTAAATGAGTGTCCCGGGTGGTGAGCCATAGGTATGAGGAGAAACTGGTGACAAGACTTGAGAGGACATCTCAAGTGACGGGAGAGAATGATGACAACACCCGCCCGTAGAAAACTCCAGAAATTCGTCGCCAACCAGATCAACATACGCCAACTCACCCAATATCCCACGTCATCCACTGATGTGTCAACCACCCCCACACATCCTTTGTGGGGTAGCCCCACCCAACCGCCCACACCTTTTAATGATGTTAGTGATAAACTTTTCTTTATGTTATTTAGGTTGATTGCATCAAATATAAACAACACTTTTCTTGATGTTATTTAAATTTATTAAATAAAAGTACACACAACATTTTTCTTGATGTTTTTAGGTTAGTTGTAATTTTTATTTAATGTAATATTTAAATATTTAAGATAAAATAAGATAGAAAATAAAAATATTTAAATTTAATATGAGATCAATATTTATTATATATAATAATATAATATATTAATAATAAAAATAATATAAAACAATATAATATAAATAAAAATATAAATATAACATATATAAAGACGAATTTAAATTTAATGAAATATTAAGTTCCTTTAGTTTAATTTAATAAATTAAATTACTAAACTAAAACTAAATATTACTAAATTAAAAATTAAAAATTAACATATATAAATTTTTTTAAACTAAATTAAAACTATTTTTTTTGTAAACTAATTTAAAACTATATTACTAGATGCAAGTAAAAAAATAATATATGTTAAATAATTTATGTTTATAATAAACTAAATATTATTGACTATATAAAGACGAAACGAATTTAAATTAAAACATTGGATGCAAGTAAAATAAATAAATTTTAATTGTTTTCACCTTCAGATTATGACAAACACTCGCAATACGAACTAGCGAGGCATGCGACATCCATGCCCCGGTATATTTGTGGGGTTGGATAGTCGACTTTTCCAATGAGAAAAAATAGAAATTTGTTTTTAGATAATTTAGAATAATTAAATTAACGATGATATAAAAAGAGGTGATTAAATGTTTGTAAATTAACATAAAATTTGTACATCTATTGAAATATGTGTATTTTGAGAAATGTTTTTCATATATGTATATAATAATAAATGATGTAATTTTGTGTGAAGTTGGATCTATTCCCTTAGTTTTTTATCTATCCATACATCACATATCTCTACATATTTAGGTATGCATTATCTTTATACATGTATTTATATACATTCACTTTATCTATCATATTTATCACATTCACCAATATACTTACCCCCATTTATATTTTAGTTATTTGAATCGAACCATTTGTCTATTCTAGAACACTTTTGTAGTTGAAAACTTGTCCTTTCTAAAATTTGATTGATTGGCCTCATTTACCTTCCTATCTTGAGCCAACTAAACACACATTTGATGCAATTTGATGTTATACGCTAGTAATAAAGATATTCGATGCATTTATTATAATCATTAAAGGTGCTCTCATTCTATAACATTGGGAGTAATTGATCATGACAAACTTCGATTTGGTGCACTCAAAGGAGCAATATATCTACATAATAGGGCCCTTGTATAATATTTCCAACATTTGTACTCTTTATAAGGGTTTATTTAGGAGAACTTATCTCCTTGCCACAAAATGATGGTCCTAAAAAGTATTTTTAAATATTGTCAATCCCTATTATTCAGGAAGAGTAGAGGAAGCATTTTTTATCAATAGAAAGACAACAACAAAAAAATTATGCATGAGGACAAATCCAAACTCAAAGCTACAACTGCAAACTTGTCCTAGATCCATGAACTTTTCCTCCAATAAAGTACAAATACAACACAAATTCCAAGGAACTTGAAAAACAAAGAGGCATTATTTTATGAACATATACCAAACTAATATCAAAATATTCTCCAAAGATATTAATTCTTCAATCATGGAGCTAAGTACTCTAATTATCAAATTTACATTTCTTAGAATAGCAAGTACGTTTATCAGATTACCACTACTCGACTACAATTTAGTTATTACAAGTTGATATGTGTTTGATTGATTATGTTCAATTAAGTAGCCTAGGTTAACCCTAAGTAACCTTGAATTTCCTTTATATTTTTTTGTGAACTTATTTGATCTTAAACAACATAGTTTGTTTATGGGATTTCATATCCTAGTAAGGTTTTTTAAATCTATAATTTTATATTGTTTGCATCTTATTATCAAATATAAATATCCTTATTGTTTGTTTACCTCATTTTTTGTTACATTGTTATATTTTTTTTATTTGGATATGTGTGCCTTATTTTGATATCTTTCAAGCCACCCCACCCATTCTTGACTATCATATCATGGTTTCACTTTTAGGTCTAGTATATCACTAATAATTCTTGTTTTCCAATCTTATAGTATACATTTAGTCTTTGTTTTCAGATCTTTTGCTAATGCCACCTAGAAGGAGTGCTCATTTAAACCCTGGTATGGCCCAAATCAATGAGAATAAAGTATATTATGATGGTCATAATGAAAGCAATGAGGACAATGATCATGAGGCTCATTTGAAAAAACAAGTGTTTGCCAATTAGCTTAATATCTTAGCCAATGTTAAGAATCCTACATAATTGCCATAATGTTTCATGATGTGTTTATTATCAAGACATATGAATTAGAGACTTTGCAAGTAATTTATGCTAAGCTTACTAATGAATCTTGATGTTATTTTATATTTTCATATAGACACACTATTATATTTTCCCACTTTTTATGGGCTTGGTATATTTAATATTTTATTAAATACCTATAACTAATTAATAATGGATAGATAATATTTTTTTGTGCTTATTCTTTCAATGGTTGAATCTTCTTGAATGTTTATATGATATCCTATCTCTATACATATATATTTTTGTTTTTGTGACAAATCAACCACAAGATCCAAGGATTGAACACTCTATATCTCTTTGGAGCTAGTCATGAAGGAAAGACAACTAGCTTTGGAGTGGGTCACAGAGCTCTAGAGTAGCATTTTGAATAATAGTTATTCATTCCTCTTCCAAGTTGAAGTTAGATCAACCAATTTTGTTCCTAATTTAAGTCTTAGTATGCATTACACAAAGAGTAGGACAACCTTGAACAACTCCATTTGTCCAATTGGTCATCATAAAGCATCAAGCTAACTTCAATTCCCTTCCTCCACACCATGTTATTTCCAATTTGAAGTTTGTATTTTGAATAAAAAAGTTCTTCATGAAATATTCCCCCAAAAAATAGGCCATATTTGTATGACCTCACACCTTTAATCAAGGGTATCTCTTGGTTATGATAGCTAGTGTCTCTTGTTGGAATAAAATAATAATGATCTTAGGAATAAAATAAGGAAAAAGGTTCACTCCAGTTTAGTTTTTTAGTTCAGTTATGAAATAAGGCTCAATATGTATAATAGAAATCCATTAGATGGGAAATACAACTCCCAATTCTTCAAGATTTTATTTTTGTTGGTGGACATTTTATTTATTTTTTTATCATCTGATTGCATAGTCTCATTGAATGAAAATAAGAAAGAATTTTTCATAATTATGTGTTAGCTTAGAAGGATCCCTCCAGAAAGGGAGTTGAACCTACTCCACCAAAAGGAAGTGATCTTCTGGTATTCTTTTGTAGTGCCCCTCCCATTTGTAACTTGTAGTTGCAAGATCAGTTTTTCAGCTTCACCATTTCCTAATGATTTTTTTGTGTGATGATATTATTGCTCTAAATGGTGTGTATGAACCACCTCATGTTTGAGATGAGGTTCCTCAACATGTCAGTGGTTGGAATTTTACACATTTATATGTTTGGTTTATCATTGTGCTTCAATTCAGTGATGTGTATTATGTATGCAGTTATAAAATGTGAAGTGGATCATGGATGTGAAAAAGGGATGAGTCATTTAATGAATGAATGTATGCTACGTTTATGTTTTATGATATTCTACCATGTTGGTTGATTATGTTGTGCTTCGACTATTGACTAGGTACCCTCAATATGTGTCAAGTGGTTATAGGTATAGGTTTATCTCTTGGCTATACAAGTCTAAGTTATTCACCAACAATGGTTATATGTGAGATGTCACATTGTTCATATTTATTAGCCTTACCCATTGTAATTGATTCAAGTTTGACTTCCTATTATCATATCCATGTTGATCAGATACCGTCTTTGGTACGATTTCAGATATCATACCCTTCTTGTGGACGTCCAATGAAATTGTGTTTGATCTTATTAATTTTTTCAATTTTCATAAATTTAATCCAACTTTGTGCTTATACGGATTTAATGGTGAACTTGTAAAAAACATATTTTCGTAAATATGTAAATAATTGTTGTGGAAACATGTCATGAAAATTGGATAAATTTGGAAATTGTGCATTGGTTTTCATGCCGCACTCATTAGGGGATGTGATGAGCTTAGGAAGTAGGTATTAGAGAGGGTTATGGGAGTGGCTCCCAATATTTCCCCGACCCAAAGTGGCAAGTAGGTTGATCATGGGTGGGGAGTCATTTAATCAAGTGATAATTAATGAAACATGGGTAATCAATTAAATAAGATAATGGATACCCCTCTCATGCCTTGAGTGCTCATAAAGGCTAAGGATGTTTGGAAATACATGCTAGCTCAGGGAGCTTAGGTCTTGTAAGGTCAAGTATCCTCGTTTGTACAATATGATTACTAGATTCCACGTGATGGCATACCAATGAGCATCCTGATGACACTCCCTCACTAGCTCTCTAACATCTAGTCCTAGAGTAGTTTTGAGTAGCACCTAAAAATAAGTTGTGATTCTTTTTATGTTTGGTGTTGAATCTATTATATTATTTCATGTCGTGTATTCTTTGTTTCTTATGTGAGTGTGTATCCTTCTTCCCATGTGTATTGTGTGTGTGTGATTGGGCCTTGTGACTATCTCCTTACATGGTGGGGTGAGCCTTATATGGGAATCTCATAGTTGGGTGGCATGGTAACCATAATTGGGGGTTGGAGGTTCGTGGATCAAGATTCACCATTGTACCATATTCTAGTTAGTTTTTACTTATGCAGTTTCCTACTTTCCTTTAAATGCAAAATGTATATGTAAAGGACATTTGAGTCCTATTGATTTAAATTTATAATAATTTAGTTATTGGACCTCTCTTTGAGATGGAGTGTAAATAATGGATAATGGAAAGTGTATTGGTTTTAGCTACATGACTCAATGTTGGAACCAACCACGATCACTTATGAATGTTTATACTTATATAATGCAATGTTAAAATAAATGGGAATCTTTCAATTAGGCTTAAAATGTATGTAGGAATATTTCCATGGGGATTAAAATAAATTTAAGGATCATGGGATAGTTTTGGATGGTGTTGTGGACCTGTCATGTTGGTGTCCCACTCCTAGAAGTTCATCCTTTAAGTTTGGTGTCATTTAGGGCACTTGGGAAGCCTCTTATGTGGTCTTGTAAAATTCAAAAGTGTTGTATCTTTTGTTTTAAGGGATTTCTTACTTAGAACAGTTATTAGGGGTGTCAGGGAGGTGATTTCACTTCTCCCCATCCTCTCCTTCATTTATTGGCAGTGTACCAAGATTTGGGAAATCAAACTCTTCATTTGACTGCGAATCATGTTTATAGGTTTCTGAGTTCTCAAGGTGTCATGTACTCATTTAGGTGCCTCCTTAGCATTTAGGAAGTCCTAGATGTTGAGTGCCCCTTTAGGTACAATAGTTTCTAGAGGTTTGACAAGGACACAAGTGCCTAGAAAGGACTCAAACATCTAGAAAGGACTTAGGCACCCTGAAAGGACATAGACGCCATTGTATGATACTAGAGTTGGGTGATAGTGTTCTTGAATGTGCTAGTTTTAGTCCTTTTTTCTAGTAGGTGTTTAGGGGCCTCATATGGGGAACCCTATAAATGGAAGTTGTTCCTCGTAGTATCGAGAGTCTAGTGTGATTTTGAGCATGTCCTTATGTGTTGTCACTAATGAGTTATGGTATATTTTGCATTATTTTGTGTGCCTTCTTCTAAAGTTGCCTAGTAAATAAACCTAGGGTGGGAGATTATTTCCCTAGTCTTATGAAGACTTGAGAAGGTTGTAATCCTTCATGGTTGGTCTTATTTGTTTCCTCAACACTCCTCATAGGTAAATGGGTGTACATTGTAGTAGTATTCTTCTGCTTGTGTGATGTCACATTATAACAAGACATCTTGGGAAGCATTTAGTTTTTTGGAAGAGACTTGTTGGCATTCCAATTAGTGGTGAGTTTGTGCCTCTTGGTTAGGCAACCTATTGTGAATTTTTTCACTTGTTTTTTACAGTTGTTAAGTGTGTCTATATGTTGATTGGAGGTTGATGATTCCCTCATCCTATCCTAGTGTAGGTTGTAAGAGATCATGATCGTGGGTTTGTAACTAATTGTCATGTAGGTGTTTCCCTCTCTCTCTCATAGGTTCGTCATGGTTGCCACCTTGTTTATACTATATGACACTTGTGTGCACATTGTTGTGTAAGTGTGGCATGTCATTGTTGCATCATTGACATTGTTATTATTTCAAAAAAAATTGTTCCATTAGGTTTTGTTCTAACAATGTTGTCTTGGGGCATTATATCTGGTATCAGAGCCCATGTAGCATTGAGATCTTTGGTTCATGTTCTTTCCCATGTGGTTGATGGTTATGTTGAATGAAAAAGACAACTGAGAGGGGGGTGAATCAGTTGTAACTTATCAAAACACAAAAACCATCATTAACATTTAAATCCACATGCATTCATTAAACCCTTAACATGTTATGAAATTTTAACATGAAAAGTAGATAACATAAACTAAAAAAAATCAACACCAAACACAAGAGAACATTATATTTACAGGTAAAACCCAAGGAGGGAAAAACCATGGTGAGGATTAACTCACAATATAAGTAATTGCAAAACTGGTTACAAGGGCTCACTTCTAGAATAGGACACACTGTCTAGAAAGGCTCACAACCAAGGCTCACTACCGGAATGAAAAAGAAGATAGAGAAGAAATATTAGACATAGAACATGATCTCAATGCAAAAAAGATTCCACCACAATAGCTCCAACACCTTCACAATTTGTTTGAATGATTACAAACACCTTTTGTTCACTACATTCGGTAATCCAGTACTTAAAAGCTTACACTGCTCAGAGCTTAATTTCACATCACTTGCATCATACACTTTGCAATTTTAATATATATTGTATATATTAACCTCCTTGAACAATTAAACTCATACTTATACTATCCTCAACCTTGAAACCCTCTCCAAGGTCGACAATGAACCTCAAACGTGCAAATTTAAATTAGGTCAACGCCAAAACACTTCTATGGTAGATAGAAGTGAATGTGAACCACATCAACACTTAATTGGGACCCAAATCAACAACACCACTTAATCAAAAACTACCACAAACAATATTTATCATTTGCATGTAGTGTAAACACCAGGTCGATTGTTACCCGTGCAAACACCATTAATCAATTAAGTACACACTTCATCAAACTCAATACAACTTACAAACCATACACCACACTTGAACATGATCTAGAATATTCCTCAAAACACCCTAAAATCCATCAAAATCCTTCGCAACAACTTCCACTTGAAGAATGTACAAACCTAGTACACTCAGACTACTCTTCCAAACACTGTTACTTAGAAACTTATCTTTCGAAGAACCTAACCTCAAATCCTCTTGACTGAGGTAAAATATTAGCACCATCAACACACCTTTAGAATCACAAGACCCTAAGTATTACTACAGAGAAATGTGGAGCAAAAAAATTTCTCCCAGACACCTTTGCAATGCACAGTCACACACTGGTGAGCACAACTTCTACTATATGACAATCCAACATACTATCTCTTTAATATACCATCTTTGAACACCTCTCAACAACATATTTGAATCACATATGCAGATCTTAAACCTAGAAGAAATGTGGAGAAAAACTACAACACCTCTTTGTAACCCAAAACAACACTACAACACACAGTTTCCTCTTTTTATCAAATTTTCTCAAAATAACTTGGAAACCAAGCACCAGAGACTCATCCACAACATCTTCAACACTACCACATCCATAGATATAATATTATCAAAGCAACACCAGAGGTTAACACCAATAGCTTAACTAATGACAACATAATGCAAAAAGTTAAAGCACAAACAACACCATCTGCCACAAAATCTTGCAACAATCTTCATCACATACAACTACTCATATTCAACAATAATGTCCCCTTCAACAATCTCTCTTAACCATTACACACTTGACACATTCCAACACAAGCTTGTTGACATCAATGACAACACCAATATGCACATAATTGTAACATTCTCCCCCTTTGTCATTGATGGCAACACATGATGTGAAAAAACATCAAAGACACAATAGCTTTGAACACACTCTCCCCCTTACATGATTCTCTCTTCAATTGACTTATTACCTATTCTCTCTCTCCCTTCTGACTTATTCATTTCCACATGACTCTTCTCCCCCTGATGACTTGCTCTTTTCACATGATACTCTCGCCCCCTTTGACATCAATGGCAAAGGAAAAAATGTTTTACATTATTCTCCCCCTTTGACATTGCACAATTATTCTGCAATACCTTTTCCTTTACTATTTTGAATACTCCCCCTTAGGAGCGTACACCAATCTGCAATACCACTACCTACTCCCCCTAAGAGGTAGCCATCAAAATCAGTCCATAATAAAGGATAGATAATGAGATCCACTAGATTGATGAATCTCCTTATGCATCTATTTAAAAGGAGGGACAATGACCCCCAAATTCTCTCAGAGATACTCAAAAGTATCCTTAGGAAAAGCCTTAGCAAATATGTCAGCAATCTAATCCTTTGCAGGCACATATTCAAGCTTCACTTCATTCTCCACAACCTTCTCTCTTAGAAAATGATATCTGATTGAAATATGTTTTTTCCTTGAATGCATGATAGGATTTTTGAAATGTTTATTGAACTTGTATTATCAAAAAAGATATAAATAGGCTCACCATACACCACTCTGATATCCTTCAATATTTTCCTCATCCATAACACTTGTGTGCAGTAAGATTCTACTACAATATACTCAACCTATGCAATAGATAAAGAAACCGAATCTTGTTTCTTACTCAGCCATGACACCAATCTACATCCAAGAAAGAATGCACCACCACTTGTACTTTTTTTTGCCATCCACACAACCAACCCAAACCGCACTTAATGTGAAATTAGTATCCTTTTGATACCACAAGCCATGATCCAGAGTGCCCTTTAGGTATCTGAATATCCTCTTCACTGCTGCAATATGTGACTCTCTAGGATCTTCTTGAAATCTAGCCACAAGACAAACTGCATGCATGATATCCGGTCTAGTAGTAGTTAGATATTGTAGTCCACCAATCATAGATCTGTACTTACTCTGATCAGCCTTATGGGATTCATCATTCTTGCTCAATTTGCAACTAGTAACCATAGGTGTACATACCAGTTTGGAGTCTTCCATTCCAAACTTCCTCAACATCTCTTTGACATACTTTGATTGTGAAATGAATATACCTTTATCTATTTGACCGATTTGTAGCTCAAGGAAGAAATTTATCTCCCCAAAAATAGACATCTCAAACTCTTTTTGCATCTCTTCTACAAACTCCTTACACATAGCTTCATTGCCTCCAAACATTATGTCATCATCATACATAACTACAATCAAGATTTGATCTTTCTCAACCTTAAAGTAAAGGTTACTATCTATGGTGCCTTTATTGAATCATTTTTGTATCAAATACTTATCCAACCTGCATACCAAGCTCTAAGAGCTTGCTTTAATCCATATAAATCCTTCTTCAATCTACAAACCATATTAGGTTGATCTAATAACTGAAATCCTTTTGGTTGTTCCATGTATACTTCTTCTTCCAACTCTCCATTCAAGAAAGCAGACTTCACATCCATTTGATAAACTTTGAAATCCTTATTTGTTGCAAAAGCCAAAAACATCCCGATTGCTTCCATTCTAGCCAATAGAGCAAATGTCTCCTCAAAGTCTATTCCTTCAACTTATGCATATCCCTTATAGACAAGCCTTGCCTTGTTTCTTACCAATTCTCCATTCTCATTTAGTTTGTTTCTGAATACCCACTTAGTAGCAATAATGTTCTTGTTTGTTGGTCTTGGGACAAGTTCCCAAGTCTGATTCTTCTCAATCTACATAAGTACTTCTTGCATTGCCTTCATCCAACATTCATCCTTGCATGCCTCAATCATTTTTTTAGGTTCAAATTTAGAAAGTAAACATAGATTTACCTCTTCTTTAGCAACTTTCCTTCTTGTCAACACTCCTTTTCTTGTGTCTCCAATGATTTGTTCTTCAAAATGATCTCTTTACATACTTAGGGGTTTTAGGGGTCTTTTTCGGAGCTTCTTCCTCTTCATCTCGTGCTTCTTGTTCCTTAGCTTTTTGTTCTTCTTCTCTGCAGGAAAGTTCATCTGATTCATATCCATCTATCACCAATGGACTCTGCAGATCTTCATCCACTTTGACACTTGCACTCTCAACAACCTTTCTCAATATTTTATTGTAACATATGTAAGCTTTAATTTTAGTAGAATATCCAAGGAAGATACCTTCATTAAACCTTGCATCAAACTTTCCTAAGTTTTCATCATCTCTCCTGATATAGAATTTTCTTCCAAACACTCTAAAGTACTTGATAGTAGGGATCCTTTCATACCACAACCCATAGGGAGTCTTTATGTTGTTTGCTTTTGCTTGAACTTTGTTATGTATGTAAAAACCAGTATGAGTTTCTTCTCTCCAGTACACTTCCGTTAGGTTATCTTCTTTCATCATAGTCCTTGCAACTTCTTGAATAGTCTTGTTTTTCCTTTCAACCACTCTATTTTGTTGAGGAGTTCTAGGAGAAGACAAATGCCTCTTTATGCCATGTTTCTCATAAAACATGTTCGATTCATTGGAGGTGAAATATCCACCTCTATCAGACCTCAAACATTTGATCTTCAAATCCATTTCATTCTCAACCATAACTTTAAATGCTTTGAATCTATCTAGGGCTTCAAATTTTTCTCTAAGAAAAGTAACCCATGTCATTTTAGAATAATCATCAATCAAAAGCATGAAATACCTATCACCTTGAAGAATTTTCACTCTTGTAGGACCACAAAGGTCTATATGCACCAATTCCAATAATCTGGTAGAATATTGTTCTTTACCCTTGAAACTTCTTCTTGTTTCCTTTCCAATCTGACACTCCTTATAGACAACATTGATAGGCTTTGTAATCCTTGGCAAATCTCACTGCTTGAACGAAACTGATTCTAACCAAATTATCAAAATTGATGTGACACGTCCTCCTGTGTCATAACCAACTTTCATTAATCTAAGTCATAAAACAATGACCATCAACACCCTTGAACTGATAGACATTTCCATTTGTCCTCTTTCCAGTAGTAATCACAGTTCCAAACCCTTTTATGATCTCACGTCCATCATCCTAAAACATAAGATTATATCCTTTGGTACACATCTATCCAACACTCAAAAGGTTATGCCTTAAACCCTTGACATAGTAAACATCATCATTATTATGCTTGCCACCAAAACTGATTGAACCTATTCCACAAATCTCAGCACCTGAGTCATCTCCAAATTTAACAAGTCCTCCATCATATTTTTCAAGTTTAACAAACTTACTCTTGTCTCTGGTCATATGATTTGAACAATCATTGAAAATGATCCAATAGTTCTTATCTTGTCTAACATGAAAAAAAAATACCAAATTACCTTCAATCTTAACCTTTGTCTCTTTTGTCTCCTTTGTCTCCTTTGTCTCTGGAGCACTTTCCTTCACATATATTTTAGAGTTAGATAAAATAGATCCATATTTTAAAGCCAAGAACAAGCATTCATTATCATCATAATCTCCATAATCAGATTCATCATAAAAAATTCTAGCATTTTCTCTAACATAATAGCTTTTCTTGATAATTTTACCTTTTTTTTCCTTATTCTTATTGTTCACACTTTTGTTTAGACATCTTGAAGTATAGTGACCTATTTGTCCACAACTGAAACATTTGAAAGGTAATTTACCTTTGTACTTATTTATGGCCTTTTTCATCCTTCTTACAAAGTTAGCTTCTACATCATCAAGATCATCTTGATCTGAATCTTCAGTCTTCTCTGATTTTCTAGCCTTGAAAGAAATCTCCACTTTCACACCAATATTCAGACCAAACTCTCTCATTTCAAATGTAGTTATTGTACCATACAACTAATATCTAGTGTAAGTATTGAAGTTTGCAATTTCCTCAATAGAAAACACTTTATGACTATAAGATTTAGGAAGAGTTCAGAGAATTTTCTTTACCACTTTAGGTTCTTTAACCTTTCCTCCAAGACCTCTAATTGCACTAACAATTTCATCAACTCTCTACATGTATCTTGTGATATTTTCTTCTTTAGACATTCACAGGTTCTCAAATCGTGTCTTCATATTCTTCATCTTAGCTTGTTTAACCTTATCATCTCCTTCATAAATACTTTCTAGATTATCCCACATTTATTTAGATATTTTCAAATCCATAACTTTCACCAATTTAGAATTTTCAAGACTACTCAAGAGAACAAACCTTGATTTACCAATTTTTTCATAAGCCTTGATCTCATCACTTGTGGTTAATCCATTTGTAGATATAGTGTAATTAGTATTCACTGCTTGTCAGATATCATATCCAAGGTAAACCAGATAGCCTTCCATCTTCACTTTCTAGAATACATAATATGTGCCATCAAACATAAGGATCTCCTTGTTCACCATCCCAGATCTACCTCAAGTTGTTAAGATTTTCTCCAAGGAACCTTGCTTTGATACCAATTGTTGAATGAAAAAAGATAATTGAGAGGGGGCTGATTTAGTTGTAACTTATCAAAACATAAAAACCCTCATTAACATTCAGATCCACATGCATTCATTAAACCCTTAACTTGTTATGAAATTTTAACATGAAAAGCATATAACAAAAACTGAAACAAGTCAACACTAAACAAAGAGAACACCAAATTTATGTGGAAAACCCAAGGAGGTAAAAACCACAATGAGGATTAGCTCACAATATAAGTAATTGTAAAACCGATTACAAGGGATCACTGCTAGAATAGGAAACACTATCCAGAAAGGCTCATAGCCAAGGCTCACTATCGAAATGAAAAAGAAGATAGAGAAGAAATGTTACACAGAGAACATGATCTCAATGCAACAAAGATTCCACCATAATATCTCCAACACCTTTGTAATATGTTTGAATGATTAGAGACACCTTATGCTCACTGCATCTGGTAATCCAACACTTGAAAGCTCGCACTGCTCTACTTAATTTCATATCACTCGCATCATACACTTCAGACTTTTAATCTATCTTATCTATCTCAACATCCTTCAACAATTCAACTCATACTTATATCGTCCTCAACCTTGAAACCCTCTCCAAGGTCAGAAATGCACCTCAAACATGCAAATTCAAATTAGGTCTGCACCAAAACACTTTTGTGGTAGATAGAAGTGAATGCGGACCACATGAACACTTAATTGGGATCCAAATCAACAATGCCACTCAATCACATGCTACCATAAACAATATTTATCCTTCACCTGTAGTGTAAACACCAGGTCTGTCGTTACCCATGCAAACACCATTAATAAATTAAGTACACTCTTCATCAAGATCAATATGACTTGTGAACCATACACTATGCTTGAATGCAATCTAGAAAATTCCTCAAACACCCTGAAATCCATCAAACTCCTTTGCAACAAATTCCACCTGAAGAGTATACAAACCTAGTATTCTGCCAAACATTGTTACTTATAAAATTATCTTCCGAAGCACCAAACCTCAAATCCCATTGACTAAGGTAAACTACCAGCACCATCAACACACCTTCAGAATTGAAATACATGAAGCATTATTGTAGAGAAACACGAAGAAAAAACATTTCTCCCAGACACCTCTGCAATGCACAGTCACACACTGGTGAGCACAACTTCTACTATACGATGATCCAAACTAATATTTATTGAATATACCATGTTTGAACACCTCTCACCAACATATCCAAATCGCATAGGCAGATCTTCAACCTAGAAGAAATGAAGAGCAAAACCAGAAAAACCTCTCTATAAACCATAACAACACTGCAACACATTGTTTCCTCCTTTTATCAAATTTTCTCAAAAGCACTTGGAAACCAAGCACCAGAGACTCATCCACAACATCTTCAACACTACCACATCCATAGATAGAAGCTTATCAAAGAAAAACCAGAGGTTAACACCACTAGCTTAACTGATGACAACATAATGCAACAAATTAAAGCATAAACAACACTATCTGCCACAAACTCTTACAACAATCCATCACATACAACTGCTCATATTAAACAAAAATATCCCCTTCAACAACCTCTCTTAACCACTAGACAATTGA
Organism: Sequoiadendron giganteum; assembly: GCA_007115665.2. Taxonomy (NCBI): domain Eukaryota; kingdom Viridiplantae; phylum Streptophyta; class Pinopsida; order Cupressales; family Cupressaceae; genus Sequoiadendron; species Sequoiadendron giganteum. The sequence goes on along the minus strand of CM021101.1, from coordinate 371,877,129 downwards.
CACCATTTCCAATGCAAGCTTGTTGACATCAATGACAACACCAATTTGCACATACTTGCAACAGGTTCTTGGTGTGTGATCGCTCAAGTGTTTATTTCGATGAGTCGGTGTTTGGCTTCTTGCATGGGTTCCTTGGGTGGAATTTTTGAGGGTTCAATGTGAATTGAACTATGCAATTATTTGAGGAGGAAGAGTTCCTCCTAGTCCCTAACACATTGGACAAGGATGGGAAGATAACCTTGGTTAAGAGTCTCCTGAGTGGGGAATGATCACTCTCTGGTGTGTTGCTCATTTTGTAAGAGCTTTGGTTGGGTCTTTGCATGTGGGAGTGTGTTGTTAGCAGTAGGTTTTGTTTCCATTTTTCACAAGTGTGATATGTTTGAGAAATTTTTTCTTATGAGGGTTAGTTAGACCCTTGAGTTTCCGAGAAGTACTTTCATGTATGTTTTCCATCTTGAAGTCTCGATTCATGTTAAGTGTGAATGCATAGTGACCCTTGAGTGGTTGTGTTTATTCTTGTGTTCCCTCTTGGGATGTGTGTATATATATGCATTTGATTTAGAATTGGGTGTTAATGTTTTGGGTCATGATTGAGCATTGTGAATTGTCGTATGTGACTAATACATTGAAGGTGAATGTGATTTATGTCATATGCTTGAATTGTGAAAAGGTGTTCATATGGTAATATTGCTTGAAGTGCATTGTGCATGTGTATTCCTATTGGAGTATCATCATATGTGTGAAATTATTATTTTGGTGCATGAATAAAATGTTGCATTGTCATAATAGAATATTTGGGTCAATGACTATCTCCCAAAATCATGTCAATCCCTAAGATTCTTGTGAGAACCTAGATTGGTAATTGGCATTATTTTCCCTTTTGGATGGGGTGTATGTTTAATTGATAAAAGAATTATTCTTATTAGGAACATTATATTGGTTTGGCTTAGCACCTCAGTTGTCATGTGTTGTGTGAATGATGTGGATATCCTCTTTATTTAACATTTTGTAGTGATACATTATGTGATTAAATGTGTGTTTCATTACATTGTACTTGTAAATTTCTTGTGAAAGCGGTGCTTGGGTGAAGCCCTATCCTTGTGTGGAAATAAATTTATCAATTTCATAGTAAACTTTGCATTTGTCTCCTTGCATAATGATGTGATTGTTCCTTAATGAAGCACGTTTTCTTAAACTGTGGGTTTTGTTGGAATGGTTGAGTGAATTTGGACATTTGTGTATGTATTGTGTTGCAGTCTTAGAAGACTCACTCGTATGATATGTTGGAACATGCTCTCTCTAACACACTTTGAATGTTGTACTCCCAAGGTGTCATATAGATCTTTACTCCCTTAAATGTGGCTAACATTAGTCACTTAGTTCATGTAATAGTGTTTTCCAAGTTGATGCTTTATTTTGGTTATTGATGAACTCTCTAATATTGTTTATGAATCGACATTGAATTTTTAATTGTCTTATGGTTGGTCTAGTCACCAAACTTTTCCACCTATCTAGTTTGTGACCCTTTGTCATGATTGATTTGTTGTTGAAATCATTAGCATTTTATTCTTATTGTTGGAATTGATAATTCTCCCTCTTGGTTTGTATTTTATCCTTGTGGTGGCTATTCTAAATGTTTGAAATTGTTGGTCCTATTCTATGTTAAGTTTTGTTCTCTATTTTGTTCATTACGAACCCCTGATACAGTGTACAAGGGAGTAGATGGTACAAAACATGCTAATTATTGGTTTTTGTATAATTAGAATCATATTGCATCAAATTTATTGTTCATGATGAAGTGAAAGTGGATGTTGTGTGGTTTTTGGATTTTTTTGAAAATCTTGTATGCATATGGTTTTCTAGATTTGAGTGGCTTCAATTATGTGTATGTCCTAGTGTTTAGCATTGAGTGAAGTGGATTCAAATATCTATATGAGAGTGTTTAAATGGGATTATATTTTCTTTGAGTGATATTGTATGTGTGGATATTTGTGTTTGCATTGTGCCTAAATCTATCTTCTAATAGATGGTTGGGTGTGAATTAATCCACCAACTGTTTGTGCTCTTGCTTGTTTTTTTATTATGACCATGTTTCCTAGTTCCTTGAGTATTTTTTGAGGTGTATTAATCATTGAGAACCATGTTATTGGATAGCATTAAGATGCACATCATACAATTCAGGATATGATTTATATAGTTGCAGTCATGTTTGACATAGTGTAGGGTATGGAGGTACATTAGTAAGTTCTTTCACACATATAATTGTGCCTATCTTACTATATTATATATGTCTACCCTTGTTAAGTTACTAGTTGGGGTTGTTCTGGTGGATTTTAAGAGTTCCTACTTGCCAATTTAGAGGTGTTCCTAGCTTAAGTCAAGAAGAAGATGTAGTTTTGGTTTGAGGAATTAGCTATCTTGTGTATTATTTTGTGATATTTCTTAGTGTTTGAGCCCTATAGTTGTTGTTGGTTGCCTTTCCAATTAGGATTTCATGATCTTGTTGGGTTTTTTAACCCTTAGGTGGGTCATAGTCAAGCATTGTGGTGGTAGAAAATCTAAGATTTTCTTCTATGTTTAGTGTTTAGTTGCTTCCTTGATGGTTTTGTGTGAGGTTGGGGTTGCTAAGCCTCATTGTTTGGGAGTGCTTATGCTTTTTTGAGGTAGATTCCTATATTATTGCCTCTAAGGACCCCTATGTTGTTACTAGTTTTGCTTTGAGAAGCTAGTGTACTTGGGAAATCCTTGCTTTTCCCAAGTGGTACTTGAGGGAGAACCTCATGGTGAGTGCCATATTGGAAGTGAGGCATGTTCTTGGTGAGCATTAAGGTGAGGTAGTGTTTCCTTTAGTCTTGTGGGATGGTTTCCCTTGGATTTTGGGTTGTAGCTTTGAAGGTTAATGCCATGGTCTTAGGAGAGACCATAGGAAGTGAATCTTTGTAGTTGTTGGCCTTGTGCTAAGGAAGGGTTGGCAAGCCTGTGTTCCCTTGTCCTTGGTTGAGTTAGTAGCTAGATGGAGTTCCTAGCGATCGTGGTAGCCCTTGAGTAATAATTTGTTGTATTTTGGTTTGCTAGACCATTTAGTTGGTCTTTACCATCGGTTGTAGTGGCGACTAGTGATGGTAGTGTGGTGATCTTTGAGGTGGTTGTGAACCTAGTGACAAGTCATCACTTAGCTTGTGCACCTCTAGAGATGTGTGTTGTGTGTTGCCTAGACTTAGAGAGGGTCTAGAGGGTTGATATTGTGAGTATGTTGTGTTTGATGGATTGTGTATAAAGTGTACCTATCCTTTTTGTGTGTAGTCTTCCAAGAGTAAGCATAATTTTAGTTGGGGGGGATGTAGTGCCCCTCCTATTTGTAGCTTGTAGTCTTAGGATCAATGTTTCAGCTTCACAATTTCCTTGTGATCTTTGTTGTGATTGTATTATTGATCTAAATGGTATGCATGAACCACCGCATGTTTGAGATGAGGTTCCTCAACATGTTGGTGGTTGGAATTTTATATGTCTATATATATATTTGGTTTATCATTGTACTTCAATTTAGTGGTGTGCATTATGTATGGAGTTATAAAATATGAACCTAAACATGGATGTGCAAAAGGAATGAGTTATTTAATGAATGAATGAATGCTACTTTTATATTTTATGGCAATGTATCTAATTGGGTCATTATGATGTGCTTCATATATTGAGTAGGTACCCTTAATGTGTGTTGAGTGGTTACAGGTACAAGTTTATTTCTCCACTTGGCTAAACGGGTCTAAGTTATTCCCCAATGGTGCTTTATATGGGAGATGTCACATCGGTCATATTTATTAGCCTTACTTGTCATACTCGATTCAAGTATGAATTCCTATTATCTTATCCATGTTGATAAAATAAAATCTTTGATATGATTCTAGATATCGTACCCTTCTTGCAGACATTTAGTGAAATTGTGCTTGATCACTTATTAGTTTTTTTTATTTTTGTAAGTTTAATTCAATTTTATTCTTATATGGATTTAATGGTGAATTTAAATGTTGAATGATAATTGTAAATGGATTTAATTGGTTAATTGGTTTTGGGAGAAATTGAGGGAGTTACAAATTAATGAAATAAAAATATAATCTGTATTGATTTTCAATTGAGTTTTGAAAAAGGGTAAAATAGGGAAAAGCATTCATTTTATGTTATGTTTTATTTTGTGAAGAAATTGTGTGAGGAAAAACCCTCTTTTAGGAAAATTATTGTTTTGGTGATTGGGGGAGCAATTGGATAGGGAATTGAGTGAGATCAGTTGCATTAGAATTAGAGCTGGGAGGGGAATGTTCTTGTGCGTGGATTCAAGCATTTCTTTGGTGGAGAAGCATTATTTATTTCAAAACTTGACAAAGCATGAGGTAGTTTGCTTGTTTCTTTCAATTTAATTAGTTTCTTTCAAGTTTCTATATTGGAATAGGTTTAGGGGAGTGTAGAAGCCTCCCAACGCATGTCAATTTGTAAAATTGTATGCTTATTTATTTGTTTTAAGGAAATTTTGAGAAATTTCATTTCAACAAGGTTATAATACCCATTTTTTTGGGAAATGTGTATTTTATATCTTAAAAGGGGTGTTGGGAACTTTTGGCGCCAAAGTATTTTTTTTTTTTTTTGAAAATTTATTTTTTGGTGTTTTGGGAAATTTTCTAGTTTTTGGCATGTTGAAATGTTAAGAAAATTTCAAAATTTTCAATGAAATTTAATATTTTAGAATGTTTGGACAAAGGTGTACTTCGTGAAATGTGGAAATAAGTGTTGTGGAAACATGTCATGAACATTGGATAAATTTGGAAATTGTGCATTAGTTTTCATACCACACTTGTTGGGGGGTGTGATGAGTTTAGGACGTAGGTATTAGAGAGGGTTATGAGAGTGGATCCTAATGTGTACCAGGCCCAAAGTGACAAGTATGTTGATCACGAGTGCGGAGTCATTTAATAAAGTGATAATTAATGAAACACAGGTAAATAATTAACTAAGATAATGGATACCCCTTTCATGCCTTGAGTGCTCGTAAAAGGCTAAGGATGTTTAGGAAGACATACAAGATTAGGGAGCTTGGCTTTTGTAAGGTCAAGTATCCAAGTATATATAAGAGAAGTACTAGATTTCACATGATGTCATATTGGTGAGCATCGTGATGACACTCCCTAACTAACTCTCTAACAAATAATCCTAGAGTAGCACCTAAAAATAAGTTGTGATTCCTTTTATATTTAGTGTTACCTATATTACATTATTGGATGTCGTGTATTCTCCATATCTTATATGAGTGTATATCCTTTTCCCCATGTGTATTATGTGTGTGTGATTGGGCCTTGTGAGTATCTTCTAGCACATTGAGGTGAGCCTACGGGTATCACATAGTCAGGTGGCGTGGTAACCACCATTGGGGATGAGGGGTTTGTGGATCAAGATTCACTATTGTACCATATTTTACTTAAGTTTTACTAATACAATTTCCTAGTTTCCTTTAAATGAAAAATGTATATGTAAAGGACATTTGAGTCTTATTGATGTAAATTTATAATAATTTGGTAACTAGACCTATCTTTAAGATGAACTATAAATAATGGATAATGAAAAGTGTATTGGTTTTAATTATATGACTCAGTGTTGGAACTCAACACAATCATATTATGAATGTTTATGCTTATGCAATGTAATGTTAAAATAAAAATAGGAATAGTTTTGTTGCTTCTGGATTCGATTGTGTTGGAGTTTTTTCATCAACATTTTGGATCACACTCCATGATCCATCAATACTTTCTCATCCTCTTCAACTCTCTATCCTGATGATGGATCACGGAGTGTGATCTGAAACGTTGATGAAAAACTCCAACACAATCGAATCCAGAAGCAGCAAAACTATTTCATATGGATTGTGGAAATCTGATTGCATTAAACATAGGAATGTTTCAATTGGGCTTAAAATTTATGTAAGAATATTTCCATAGGGATTAAAATGAATTTAAGGGTCATGGATTAGTTTTGGATGGTATTGTGGACCCGTCATGTTGTCATCCTACTCCTAGGAGTTTGTCCCTTGAGTTTGGTGTCATTTAGGGAACTTGGGAAGCCTCTTGTTGTTGCAAGGTGTGCACCCTTTGTCTCCTTGTGTTGTGCAACAAAGTGCTTGGGTTCGTGATATGGATTAACCACCTCCTGTGGATTCATTAACTATAGCAATTGTATCAGGCATTAATAAGTTTATCTTTTGGTGCAATGACAAATGTTTGTGCAACAATTGGTATCAGAGCTTGGGTCACAAGTTTGAACCCCTCACTTGCACTGGGGGGATTTTTGCAAGGTGTACGTCCTTGGTCTCCTTGTGTTGTGTAGTGCAACACTTGGGTTTGTGACATGGCTTAATAGTCTCTCATGGATTCATTAACTCTAGCAGTTGTATCGAGCATTAACAGGTTGATCTTTTGGTGCAATGACAACTATCTGTGCAAAACTTGTGAGGTATTATAAAATATTTAAAAAGTGTTGTATCTTTTATTTTAAGGGTTTTCATGCTTAGGTCAAGAGTTAGATGTGTTAGGGAAGTGATTTCACTCCTCTTTATTTTCTCCTTCAGTTATTAATGGTGTCCCCCAATCAAACTCTTTGTTTGACCCCAAATAATGTTTTGAGATTTCTTAGTTCTCAGGGTGTCATGTACTCATTTAGGTGTCTCCTTAGCATTTAGGGGGCCCTAGAGGTCCTTCCCTAGTCTAGGAAAGCTCATTGCCCAAGGCACTAGTGCCCCTGTAGGGACACTAGCTTGGAGGTTTTCCAAGGACATAGGCACCTAGAAAGGAATCAAGAGCCTAGAAAGGACTCGAGCACTCTAAAATGACACAAACACCCTTATACGACACTAGTGTTCCTAAATGTGTCATTTTAAGTCTTTTTGCCAATAGAAGTTGTTTCAGGGCCTTGTATGGGGAAACCTTGTAAATGGAAGTTGTTCCTCATGATCTTTGGAGTCTAGTGTGAATTTAAGCATGTATTTATGTGTTTTCACTTAGGAGTTATGGTATATTTTACATCATTTTTTGTGCCTTCTTTCAAAGTTGCTTAGTTTTTAAATGCAGGGTTAGGGAGATTGTTCACCTAGTCTTATGAAGACTTGAGAGGGTTGTAATCCTTCATGGTTGGCCTTATTTGTGTCCTCAAAATTCCTCATAATTCAAGGGGTGTAGTGTATTAATATTCTTTTGCTTGTGTAATGTCATGTTGTGACAGGGTGTATTGGGAAGCGTGTGGTTGTCTATAAGTGACTCGTTGTCATTCCAGTTACTGGTGAGTTTGTGCCTCCTGGTTAGGTAACCTCTTGTGAAGGTTTACCCTTGTTTTAGAGTTATTAAGTGTGCATAGATGTGGAGGAGGTTTATGATTACCTCATCCTATCTTGGTGTGGGTTGCGAGAGAACATGATCATAGGTTTGTAATTGATCGTCATGTAGGTGTCATCCTCTCTCTCTCTCTCATAGGTCATCATGGTGGATTTATCCCGTGAGTGTTAGTATTCTATTGTTGCCACCTTGCTTATCCCATGTGACATTTGTGTGCACATTGTTGTGCAAGTATGACATGTCATTATTGCATCATCATTATTGTTGTTATTGTTTCAAAAAAAAGTTATCCCATCAGGTTTTATTTTTGAGCATGTTGGCTTGGGGAATTACATATTTTCACTTTTTAATTTTCATTATTATGTGTTATTTTACTATATTATAATTAAATTTTTTTGTCTTCCATTCATCTCTATTAGCTTGCAAGTATTCATAAAATCATAAAACTCTTAAAGCCAAATAAAAATGTTTAACTTTCAAGTATTTAATTTCTAAGCAAGTTAATTTTGTTTAGTATCTATTTCAATATGTTTGCTTCCTCATTTATACTATAGATGAGAATTTACCTTTAATTCTATACATGTGTTGTATTAGTAGTATTGTAGACACCTAAAAATGTCCTAGCTTGTGAACTAGCCTTTTGACACTCATATTCATCTATTAATTAAGTGATTTAACATCGTTTAATTAATTCATCATCAAACAACATCTTGAAAACATCTCGCAACATCTCGAAATCATCTCGCAATATCCCGCAATATCTCAGAATCATCCCAAAACATCTCAAAATCATCTCGTAATGTCCCAGAACATCTTGAAATCATCCTACAACATCCCACAACATCTCTGAACATCTCAAAAACATAACTCAATATCAAAATAACATCCAAAACCCTAAATTCCTCTATTGATTAAATAATACAACATTATTTAATTAATTCACTTTTTCATCATTTTTGACAAATTAAATAAATAACCCTAATTCTATTATTAATTAAATAAAACAACATTATTTAATTAATTCACATTTCTATCATTTCGACCAATTAAATAAATTACATTTGTTTAATGAAGTCCCCAATCCCACTTTATTTCGTCCTGATTGATTAAATAACACCAATTATTTAATTACATCACTAAATCACCTTATTCCTCTAAGTTAATTGAATTATTAAATCATAATAATTTAATTATGACACTTTCCCTCTAAAATTTGAATAATTAAATCAAACTATTCAAATCATTTATCAAAAATAAAATCAAACTAATGCAGCTTTGTTTGCAAAAGTCAAACTTGATTTGCACTTTCAACTCCAAAAAGGAATTAATTAATTAAATCAATTGATTCATATTCCTCACCCACTTTCTGATTGAGAAAATTAAGATTGTTGACTGAGCAATCTAATTTGCTAACTAAGCCATCAATTTCCTAACTAATCAATCTAATTTGCTAACTAAGCCATCTAAATCCTGATTGATCAATCTAAATCCTGACTGATCAATCTAAATCCTGACTAGCCAATCTATTCCTCAATCACACAAATTATTCAATCAACTTTGCACAATCTTCTCATGTTTAAATCCTCTCACCACATTTTGACCGTTGATCTAGATATTCTCCAAGACGATCCTGATTGTCCATTTCAAATATCATTTTCTATATAACAAACCTCTTTCCTCACAAATAAGGATTGAAGAATCAAAATCATTTGCACAATGAAGTACTGCTGACATTCACAACCACCATTGTTAGAGCTTCAACCATTTCTTCGATCAACCAACCAAGGCATTGTTCTTCAAGCTTTTGCACACGAACTATGGAGGCTTCACAGTGATACAAACAATCCAACATCATGCGAACACACTCTGACATGGGATGGTAATCTCTCCTTTGCTTTGAATTCATTGTGTTAATCTCAGGATTTCATTATGTAATTTCAATAGCTTAGATTGTTCATTTCATGAGTGATGGAATAAGATTTTAGATTAAGTGTTTTGAATTAGATAGATTCTTAGTTCATTGCATTTTGTCTTGTTTGCATCTAATGGCTTTCCCCCTCACACATTATGGAATGCTCGGTGGGACCGCAGTCCTCACTACTAACATTTTTATGAGTTAAATTGAAGTTATAGGGTTTCAAGGTGCTTTTGAAAAGTGTTTCACACTGCCCAAAAAAATATCACAATTACCTATCAAGAAAACCGCACATCTTCTCTAAAAACTAAGCATCTGACACAAAAATTGCTCTTTTGCAAAAAAAATTGAGCATCTACTATGAAAACCTTGTATTTGATTCTGACAAGGGTAGCATTTTCTCTAAGAATTGAGCATCTGATTTTGACAGGGGCGCTTTTGCAAAAAAATCTGAGCACTTGCTCTGACAGACCAGTGCACGAAATTTGCTTTTTTGCAATTGATTTTTAGCTAAAGTTTGCTTGTTTTTGAATGTGTAACAGGTACTAACGGATTTGTATGCAGGATTTGAAAGAATTTAACTCATTTTTTTTTGTAGGAAAGACGACCAGTCAAAGGATTCTAGATCTACAAACATCTTTTAATTAACTTAGGAATAATTAATTTTGGTGCTTTAAAAAGAACAACACAAACACACATTTTGTTTTGGTATTGTTAAAATTGAACCAATTTTAAGCTTTCTTAACTTAGGAATATTTAATTTTGGTGCTTTAAAAGGAACAACACAAACACACACTTTGTTTTGGTATTTTTAAAATTGAACCAATTTTAAAGCTTTCTTAAGGTAGGAGCTCTTATTTGGTGCCTTAAAAATAACAACACAAATGAATTTGTCATTTTGGTGCTCTTAAAAATGAACCATTTCAAGTTTTTCTAAGTTAGGAACTCTCATTTGGTGCTTAAAAAGAACAAAACACTTCAATTAAAGTTCTCTAAAAAAATGAATTCTTTTCAAGTTTTCATAGTTAGGAACTTTGAGTTTGGTACCTAAAAAGAACAAAAACACAAAAAAAGAGCGGTTTCCTTTTGTTGACACGTGCTCGCTTTTCTTTTGTTGACCAAGTTAAGACCAAAAAAATTCTTTTCGTAGAAACACTCAAGTTTGGGCTTAAAAATGAACAAGTATTTTCTTTTGTCTTGCACCATTGCTATCTTAATTTGACTGATATCCTGAATACTTCATATTGGTGCAATTGAAAAGAACAAGTCATTTATTTTATTCACATATTTTGGGGATAACATCACTCAAGGTGTTTAAAAAGAATCAATTTTCTATGAAGTGTATGTTGTGCATTCAGTGATTGGCAAGCTAGGTGGTTGTCTTCTCCCCTTGCACCTTTTGGCGACCTTGGGTGAGCGAAAACATCTTGAGATTCACACCTTTCTTTTCAAGCATACCTTTTTAGAGGGCCTTCCTATTGAGATACATCCCACACCAGAGAACTTATAGGCAACCCAACTGGTACTTTCATTCTGGACCGCTATATAAATCTTTTGTGGGTGTGAGGAAAGTTCATCACCCACCAGGTGTTGCTGGCCTATGTCGATGTATTCTTCCTTAGTATCCTCGTGATGCATAAAAACCTACAAGGGCTGGAAGGTTCTTAATTGAACAAATTTTTTCATGTATAGGGGCCCAAAAATACTATCCCCAAAACATTACTAAGAGCCAAATTATTTTAGAAGCTACCCTTTTATCAAAAAACATTCTTTGAAAGTGGTGCATCGAAATTTACTTCTGAGAAGTTACTTGCCAAGTCCAACTATAGGCCCACGCCATAAGTTGCATGTAAAATCATCTCTTCGGAGCATGAGACAAGCCTACCTAAAAGAATGGTGTCTATCCACTAGGGTTGTAATTGCTTGTTTATGTTAAACTTGCCAAATACATTCAAAATAATTTGACATCAATTTGTGCTTGATCTAAAAAGAACACATTCAAACAAACATTGAATGAGATGGTTGAATCACAAACCCTTTGACTTAGTGTATACTTGTGAAAGAATCCCTATGTTTGCACTCCTTGAAAGGATTTTTCCTTAAAGGTTTCCAAATATTCTGACATTTATTTCAAGTTGCATTAATCAAATTAAACATTTGGGAACTATCGCTTGGGTGATGTGATTTCACAACTTAATCTATAGACATGAAGGTCACATAATTCCATGCTTATTGATTCAATCCAAGTGTTGTTTTATCACTTTACATACTCCAAACATAGAGAAGTTAAGAGATGAACCAAATTTAAACTTGCAAAAATCCAAAAAAATAAAGATTGTTCAAAATTGTAAACAAAACATGTAGAAACCACATTGGCACAAAATTCTAGTGCAAGTCATCACAGTTTTTGAGCAGTTGCCAAAATCTCATTGTATTTGCACAAAATTTCAGTGCAGTTGCCACAATTTTTGAGTAGTAGCCGAAATTTCATTGCATTTTCTCTCTATCCTAGAAAATCTACTAATGAAAATCAATTGCATTTGACAAAAACTAAGCACTTGTTGCAAGAACCACACACTTTCTTTTATTCCCTTGCATTTTCTTCTAAGAAACTAGCGCACTTGCTACTAAGATCCTTGCATTTGCCAAAAGATGCTCACTTTTGTCTGAGAAAACATTGCATTTGACATAAACACACAAACTTGGGGAAAACAAAGCGAAGTTGTTTATAAGATCATTGTTTGAACAAAATAATTGGAAAACTAGATAAGTCACATAGTCCCTCATCCATTATTTCCATCCTACTTATTTGAAATCAAAATCAAGCAAACCATTGGGACCATTCCTTCACTCACACATCTATGATATCAACAATTACTTGGAACTCACAAATAGTTCAAGTAAGCTTTCCCATAACATATCCTCTGGACAAGGAAGTGAAATATCGACCCTAGCCCTTCAACATTTTGATTTTCAAAAAGTAGCACCATTCCAAAACAACACTCAAACCTTAGGGTCTTGAGCTTCATAGCAACCATCTCAAAACACCATTACATCTTATGACCATCTAGCAACCAACTGCTCCAGTTCAACAACTAAACCTTGTAGCATCGATCCTTCAAACTAGTCTCACATACATTGAAGGTGAACAAACTGAAATCATAAGCAATTTGAGAACCTTCATACTTAAGATGAACGAAACACCCCACCAATTTCTCACTACATCAATCATCTTAGATGAAGAGGAAGAGAAAGTAGACATAGCAATCGAAATACCCATGTTACCACCACCTCCGTGGCAATAGACATACATCTCTCATGCTTTTTGGCAAGTAAAATATCCTTAGATCCGAAAAGAGCAAAATCCTTAAGGAAAATTCCATACCCCGCCTTCCAAAAAATTGCCCTACAATTTTTTTTGCCAAAGGATACATCTAGAGAAGATATCACATCCACCAAAATACACTAGAATTTTTTCTATCTCCGCTTTGCACCAATAGGCCAAATCCATTATACTGACTAGGAGTTATGAAAACTGTCACAAGAGCTTGGCAAGTTATTTATGAAAACTACAAGATGACAACACATGAAGAAAATAGAAGCAAGCAAGAACAACACCAACATCCCACCAACAAACACCATGAATGATGAAAGTGGCCCATGGGGATATAAATCGAGTGACCTTATGATAGGGTATTGATCATCAAGACATCCTAAAGCACGCAACCACAACATCCCCAACAAAATGTCAACATCAATCTATTACTTGAATCACTCTTATCCAGGGTCACAACAGCATCAAGGGTCTCAAAATCACCATCAAAATCTACAACATCAACTTTCCCTAAATGCAATTGAAAACAGAATTAGAAAAATTTATCAACAAAGCCTTGGACACCATCAAAAGAGTGAATCACAATATCAACATCTTGACAATCCTCAAATATCTCAATATCCACATCAACAACACTTCGAATATCCATAGTATCAAGAAGTTCCACAACACCAAGGTGTACCTCAAGTGCAATATCAAAATGTACCTCAATCGCAGTATCAAGAAGTTCCACAACACTAAGGTGTATCTCAAGTGCAATATCAAGATGTACCTCAAATGCAATATCAAAATGTACCTCAAACGTAGTATCAAGGAGTTCTGCAACATCAAGGCACACCTCAAACTCAAGATCAAAGGATCCCTCAAGTTCCATATCAAGGTGCACCCAACCTCGAGGTACATACAACACACAAAAGGGACTTAACCCTCCTTATACACAACATGGTTATCAATGGTTCACACATTAACCACAACCAACCTTATAATCATACCATATTGCTAAACATGGGTGCACTCCTTTAGGGGAGCCAATTGAGGGTGTGTTAAACCAATTAGTCAATGCCAAACTTATAACACTTCCAAAAATGCCATGAAGTGGTGAACCTAGCATCAAACTTCCATGGTATGATGACAAGATCTATTGTAAATACCATGGAGTAAAAGGTCATGATACATCAAAATGTGTTATACTCAAAAATATCATCCAGGACCTTATTGATTAGGGAGAAATAGCTATTAAAGACAACATTCAAGGTCCATCTACTAATGAAAATATGGACAATATCTCAAACTCAAAGGCTGAAAAAAATGATCAAGAGTTATCTATCATTGATCACATTGACAATGTCTCTACATAATCTAGTGAGCAACAAGACATACATCAAGAAATTAGTCCCATACATCAAGAAATCAGTCCCAAGCATGATCAAAAATCAATCACCAAAGTCTAGCAATGATCCAGTCCCAGATTTATTAACATCATCCAACCTCATGGTAGTACATATTGAGGATCAAAAGACTCTTAATCATACACTTATACCCAATGCAAAAAATTTAAGCCAAGAGCTATCAGCCATATGCCCACATTTTGAGGAAAGCCAAGGATCCTTTACAAGAAATCCCTTCTTTGAAATCGATCCATGTCAAGAATGTGATCCAAAGCATATCAAAAATGATACCACACAAAGTCAAGATCAAGAATCCCTATCATCAAAATACTATAATGACTTGACAGATATCTTCCAAGACATCCAAGGTTTTCCATAAGAACACAACCATATGCCAAGCACACATATGTCCACCCATGAGATGCTTACTCCTAATGGACATGTAGATGATCTCCATCCAAGAAAATAGTCTCATACTCTTGAAATCATTACCAAGGAACAAGAGTCTCCTACTGTTAACATTTGTACACAAGATCAAGACATAGCAGAAGCTAGAGACATATCAGAAATGGATCATAAAGAAGACTTATATATAAGTTGTGAATCAGAAACATCATGTGGAGACATATCAAAAATGGATCATAAATAATACTTATATATAAGTTGTGAATCAAAAACATCCTATGAAGACATACCAAAAATGATTCTGTTGATAGTAAATTAGAGACACCTCTTGAAGAAGGATTAAAATCTAATATTTCACAAGATCATGCCAACGATATTAACCAGGAAGTTATCCCACATCTAAAGGATCCTATCAGTGAAGAAGCTGTCACATTTAAAGATCCACAACAAAGTAGAGAAGGATTAACACCTTGTTTCAAGGGTAAGACATATCCTATTACAAATAAACTTTCTCAATGGATTCATTATCAAGGCAAAGGAATAGGCCTACATGAACAGGATGTCCTAGAACCAATACAAATTATTGGCACTCCTAAGCATCAAAGTCTTGGATCTAAACATATCAGGGATACCTCTATAATATTGGTGGCAACTTTATCTAATGCAAGCATCAACATAGAGAGCATAAAGAGTCCTTATGATGAAATTACTACCAACACTACAACTATCCATGTCATTAATCGCCATCCATGCATATTTCAACCCTCTAATTGAGACCAACAACAAGATAAAAAGTTATATCCAAGAATGAAACAAGTCATAGAAGCAAAAAAATCAACAAGAAAAAATGGACAAGAAAAATTCAAATGGATACAAAAGAAAAAGCAAGAAAATAATCCCTATAAAACTCCATTAGTCAAAGAAACTATGGGGAAAAATAAAAAAGGGAAGTTCATCCATTAAAAAATTCCACCAATACAAAATAAATCTTAAAGAGTGACCTACAAGGTATATCAAGATGTTGGTCCTAATCAAATCTCCATATCCACCCATCATTGCTCATCATCCCAAGTTTGGAGAGTCAAAAATTCCAAACTATCAACCAATTCATCTGAATCACATATCCCTCAATGCATTTCACCATCTAGGATATCCAAATCTCACATTGATCATGTGTTGGCAGCAACTCTAAGGGCACTCTATTGCGATGTGCACATCAAGGTAAGGTTAACTCTGGTATCAACAAGGGAGATAAGAATTATCAGGGGTTACACTCAAGCTCCTGAATCCTAGCAAAAAAACTCCTCCAAGTAGGATATCGTTGGCATGTCATGATAGAAATAACAACCATATCAACACTAGCAACGTCTACATCAACACCACCTGGTGGCTCAACATGAGCAAAAAAATGGTCACCATGATGAAAACCTGGTAAACATGCATCTTGTGTGATATCTGAAAAAATCAAGGAAAAAATCAAAAGAAAAAGTCAAGAGAAAAATCATCCTCTAGTGAAAACCACTATGGTGGCGCTTTGGACAAGTACCATGATGAAAACCTGGAAAATAGGCATTATGTGTAGAATTAAGCATCTACATGTACCATTTCAGGTAGAAGCATCTCAGTTTATCCATAACGAACCCAAACTATTGTTTCCAAATCCAACTTATCTTGATCTTGACAAATGTTTGATATACATTTTACACTTGCTTATGGAAAACATCTTGACATGGTTCATTATCATTGATCCTCTCCTATACAACATTATTTGAGCAATAAGGCATTGTCCAAAGGGGCATAATTTATCCCAACATGTTATCCTATCACAAGATAAGCTATCACCTACATTGCTAGACACTAGGGGCAAATGCTTGTGTGTTGCTTCAGAATAAATCTTGATCTATGTCTTCCAGCTCATGTTGTGATCTAGGCATTTATCCCAACAACAAGGTATCCCGCCAGCACACTATTAGGGTATCCTTCAAAACAATTCATCCCAACAATAAGGTGTACCACCAACACACTACCAAGGTAACCTTCAAAGATGACGAAAACATGGATTATTTCCTCACTCGAAAATTCTAAGATATCAACAGTTGCTTGAACCCCATAACTAGTTGAAGTAAGCTTTTCTGCAACATATCCTCTAGAAAAAAAAGTGTAGTATCAATCCAATTTTTCAACATCTTACACCCCAAGCAAAAGGGTAAAAATCCAAAAACACCTGAAAAACACCAAAAAACAAAAAAACATTTAAAAACATAAAAAAACAAAATAACATCGTTGGATTATTCCTTCACTCAAAATAGTCTTAGATATCAACATTTGTTTGAACCCCACAACTATTTCAAGTAGATTTCTCGCAACATATCCTCTAGACACAAAAGTGGAATATCAATCCAAATTATCAATGTTGTTTATCCAAAAACAATTTATGCTTTTTGATTCAAACAGTCGAACTATGTGGCCTTTATGTGCACAACGTAGGCAAGGCTTATCTCTGATAAGCCCTCGAGGCCTTAGGTCAATCCCCTTAGGTTTCTATCATGCTTTATTTCAACTTAGTCAAAAAATACAAAATACAAAAAGTCAAAATCCAAAAACATTCACAAAACAACAAAAGCGAAACTTTTATGTCAAAAGTGATAACATTTTGTCAAAAAGCGCAACAAATAGGCAAAAAGCATGAAACTAAGTATCAAAAGCAGAAAATAAAGGCAACAACATACTTTCAAACGTAAAACAACATGAAACGAGATGAAACGATGACAAATGACACTTAGGATGAAAAATAGGAAAATGTTACTTGCAAATGCAAGGGTTTAAGTCAAGTTGAAGGTTTTAGAGCAAATGTTAAAATCAAATGCAAGGGTTTAAGTCAAGTGCAAGGTTTAAAAGCAAATGCAAGAGTTTTTGTCAAGGGCGAGGTTTTAGGACAACTGCATGAAACAAGGGTGAGGTTTTAAGTCAAGAGCAAGGTTTTAGAGCAAGAGAGAGGATATAAAATGTAAGGGTTTGTAGCAAGTGTGAGGTTCTTTAGCAAGTGCGAGGAAACAGTGAAAACAACAATCAAATGCAAGGTTTTAGAGCAAAAGCAAGGTTTTAGAGAAAGTGCATGAATTAGATGTAAGGATTTAAGTCAATATTGAGGTTTTATTGCAAGGGCGAGCATTTTGAGGTCAAGTGTGAGCTTTCTGACCTATCAAAAGCGAGAAAAACGATGCAGATGCTCTGAAATCATCAAAACTTCGCTATTGACTGGTAATCAGGACCTTTTTTTACCCTATCTTCAAACAACCATATATTGGTCATACGAAAGTATTTTCAGTGCTTTTTTTTTTAAATGGGGTAGAATTTCATGATCTTTGCAATGGTGTAGGTGGTTTTCAATTTTTGTGCAGCTAAATTTTCCAAACAAGATAAATCATCGAAACTTCACTTTTGACTCCATGAACTTTGTACACGCAATACGAGAATGTAACAAGATGAAAATGAGAAGTGACAAGGTACATACTGGGACATCGATGCCTACAAGATGTCCAAACTCTCAAAAAGCATCCACACGATGTGAGGCTCCCTGAATCCTCATCATAGCTTTTCAATAATCGATAAAACAAAAACATTCAAATATCTTGAAAACACAACAAAAACAACATCAAAAAGCACAAAAACATTTGAAAAAGATGAAAAAATCCTATTTCCTCCATCACATATTTGTAATAAAGGCTCATCCATAATAAACAGGTCATCACACTCACCTTTTGACAAAACAAACAAACAAACAAAGCAACATCAAAAGCTAGAACTTTCAAACAAACAATCAAAAGGATTTGAACGCAAATAGACAAAAACAAAGCCAAGTATAACTACCTATCTATTGAAAATTCCCAACAACATACTGCGATATGTCTTAACGGATCCATTCCTATCATAGACATGATCAACATCGAATAATAGTCCCATAGCAGATAGAGCAAGTGATACAACAACTTTGCTTTTATCTTTTTGTAGTCTTATCGTTTCGATTTACATTATTGACTCATTCCCAGGATCTCTCGAGGATGTCCATAAGGATTTAGAGAGGAAGGAATGAGGGTAATTGAGCGTCATTTTAGTTTGTTGTTTGTGGATATTTTTGTTATACTACCACGACGAATACTTGCTTTGTTTTGTGTGTGGAATTCTTTTTGGAGAATTTCATGTAGCAATGGCATGTTAGGTTCTTAATACCTCTTATGTTACTAGTCCAACATGTTATAAAGCTTCTCACCCATACACTCTACAAGGTTTTTGTATGTCTAGTATGAGCAAGAGTACTCCTTTTTTGTAGAGTCAAAGTCCATGTAATGGATACAAAGTCACCTTGGTCATTAATACCTTGGTGCATCGTATCTGTTTCCTACATCAAATAGGATTATTCAAACTGGGAAGCCTCCAAGTAAAGAGAAATCAACTCATCAATGACTAACAACATCAAATATTCTTCACTTCTTATTAACATTTTCTTCTTATCAACATTTCTCCTATCAATCCTTGCACTTAACGCATCACATCAGCTTATCGAAAAATTTGGTTCATTATCTAAAATTTTCACCAAATTTCCCGAGGGGGCACTAGGCTATCCCATCTAGGGCATATTGGGGCAACTCTGGGGCATACTAGGGAAACTTTTCAGCATTAATTTGTAGTGACCCTCCTAATGAAATTTCTATTCTAGTTGTTTTGAGTTGTTGATAGTCGTTAGATGTTTTTGAGACTATGTTACTTTGATGTATTATGTCTTGGATTACATGAAGAGTTGTGAAACTCAGTTGATGATACACTTTACCTTACGATGTGATGTTTATTTTCATGAGTTGACATTATTATGATGACACATGATGTTCTGTAATGGTTATGATGGTACTATGATGTGATTAATTTTAGATGCTATGTCTTACGTCAGTTCGGTGAAGGAGACGGTTTAGCTGTACTCATCCATGAGTACCTTGCTACGCCACGATTCTTCTTCTTGGCGTGTCTTCCATTATATATATATATATGTTGCTCATTTGACCATGCAGTGTGATGCAACTTTCAGGTACATGCATCGACTCCACCTGCTTCGTCAAGTCTGAGCGTGCCATGGCCCAATGGAATCATTGAAGGGAGATAGACTAGTTCTCTGTCATGAACCATCATTCTCAAAAGAATGAGTATCATTTTTTTACCATATGTTATGTTGTCATTTGTTTGTAATACTATTCGTTGTTGTCATGTCATGTTGTATTTACCATGTTTTCATAATGTTGATTTAGATTATTTAATGAATTATAATAATGGTAATGTTGATTAATGATTAATTGTAATGTTTAAATTTAAAGCCTATTTTTAGAATATTGAGGAATTGAATGTGAAGTATTAAAATATATTAATTGTGGAAGGTTAATTATTTGTAATTAATCTATTTGGGCAAGTTTGATATTTTTGAAAATTAAAACAATGAGTTGTGTTTTTAAATTCAAAATATCTTTTCTTGCTATTGATGTTTGAAAGTTGAACTGGTTCTTTTAATTGCATGCAAAAAAAAAGTGAAAGTGGTTGATTGCATTGTATTTTAAGGAAGAATTAATTAATTTTTAGGGTGGGGGGTTTTCAAAAGGAAGAATTGTTGTTTTCACGGAAAAATTTATTTTTCAGTATTTCTCTGAGGTTTTGTATGAGAAACTGAAAATTGATAGTTAAAGGCCATAATCGTGCTATGAATGTTCTGTGGATTGAATTTTGGATGTTTTCACTTTGCTGTTGCTCGAATCCGGAAAGCGTTTAAGGTTTTCTTTTTGCATAATTCTTGCTAATTCTTGAATTGATGTATGCAAAATGGGTTTGTGGAATTTTGATGGTAATATGCTGCAAAAATCTTGCCTGGGTACTTGCATGCACAATAGAAAACTAAAAAATTAGTGTCAATTTTGATGGAATTATTGTGAGGTAAATAAGAAAGGAAACATTGCAAATCTAGCTATGGATTTTTGGATTCTCCCATAAATGGTTTGTGTTGTATCATCTTTGCATGAGTTTTGATTGCATAATCTGTAACCACTCCTATCCTTTATGATAGCCTCTTCCAAACCAAGAACTCCCTAGAATGCTAATCGATTGATAAATATTTCATAGCCACAACTTAATGTTTTAAACCAGAATGTATACCCTACTGCTTTCCTTGTCTATGCTCTATAGTTTCTTATTAAACCCTGGTTGAATTTTACTATTCTTGTGGAGCTAACACTCCTATCTCGGGCCGTGTATGGCCTTGTTGGCTGATTAGATCCCTCTGTCCAGGGCGAGCAAGTTTGGTGTGATACCTTCACCGTCTTCTTGGTATTTTGTGCTAACGGATGTGTGCCCGATGTAAATCGCAGGTCTTCTAGTTGTTCATTATTACCTATCTCATTTTCTCCCTGGTTTGTTGTTCATTTTGAAATTTCCATGCTGTCGTTGTTCTTTTAAATGGTCTTGTTGATAATTAACCCTATGGAATGGAATCGGTAGAATTGTTCATGTAAACCTATTTTTTTTCCTTATTCTTTCGCTGTCATGATGCTGCGCACTGAGGTTGGTTAGAAAACAGTTGATGCTTGGATCGATGTCGATTACCTCCATCGTGCTCGAGTTTAATGCTATTGATTTGTATGTATTTGAATTTCATCTCCTAATATTCTTTCATTTGTGTCGATCTTAGTGTGGAGTATATAGTTATATTCTTTGTGCCTTGGAAATGTCTTACTCCTTCCAAACTATTGTACATCGATTGCTATTCTTTATAACTTTTGATGTCTCCTGTCTGCGTTGGTTGGTCGTTTTCATTTAATTCATTTGTTTGGTGATCTGGGTATTATATGATTCACATCTTTTTTTTCTTAGATTGAGTTCTTCTTTTTTTGACATTTGTGAGTTTGTCACTGCAGTTTATGGGTGGCAAAACTTACCATAAATCTCTGATTTACCTTAGTCTTCTGCCATTTGTGTTCCATGCATCGTGGTTGCTTTGCAAATTTATATTGTTGATATTATGTCTGTGTTCAACGCATGCAAATTAATTACTCACCTTCTTTGTATCGTATGTATTTGCATGATTTGGGCACGACTACCAACTCACTCTCTATCTGTTGTGTTATGGAAGTCAGTTAACTTAACTTTTATTAAGTAGAAAATAATCTTAGTTTCGCTAATCCTATTTGATGAGGACAACGTTGTTTGTATTGCTATCTCTCTGAACTATCATAGGTCAGTGGTATTATGCCTGTAGTCGATCGTCTTATGTTTCTCGTTCCTTTGTTTTGGAATTCATAAGAATTTCATAGGGTTGCATTTGAGGGATGAGTTTTTGGTCGGATACTTGTCTCTGACAAACTCTAATTGCATGTATGCTAGGTTGACTGTGTGTTTGAAATTAAACTCCTTTGAGTATATCCATCCCTACCATCGGGTGTTGCATGCTTTTGAAAAGGCATGCACTCTCTCTCTGCTTTGTGGACATGCACAATACTGTGTGTTAACAACAATAGATAGAATTCATACTTCATAAGATATATCCCTCTCGTGTTGGAGTTAATAAGACTTTAGTTTAAGAATCTTGTCAGCTGCAATATAGGTCTAGGAAGATTGTGTTATGCGGTGTATCTGCATGCATGAAGTGCGCATGCAATATTCAGTTATCGTCTTCACCTCTGTGAGATGAGCCTTTGCATGGCATCGACCAAAATTTAGAGGGTATGTCACTTTAGAAAGATTGGTAGTTGCCTTGTGTTTTTAATTCTTGAGTCGACAGTTGGTAAGTTTTATTGTGAGTCATGATTTTAATTCGCAAATCTATGTCTTGTTTTTTTTTTGTAGAATAGATAATCGTAACTTAAGGTATTGGAAATTTAATGTTCATAGTTTCTTTTTATTTAAATAAAATCTTGTTATCACTTTATCAGTAAAATAGAAAGTCAATCCATAAGTGATAGACTTGTCTTTTTCATAAAGACCGATTCACCGATAATGTAAGTACGGTTGGTGTAAATCTGAAACAAGTATTATATACATATATTATCATTTGTTTTCTTTTATATTTTTAATAATTACATATATACTTAGGTGTCTAAGTATTATATTTTAAATTCCTTCTTCAATTTATGAAATGGTTTGTTAATTTAAACATAAATGCATTGTTATGTTTAAAGTGATGAATTATCTTATTATTTGCAATGAGCTATATGTTGGATTAATAAAGTTTAGAATTCTTAATATTATCGTAGATAGGGTTATGAATTCAAAACATCATCTTAATGGAGAATTTTTTGTCTTCTCGTTCAACGAGCTTAAATGTGTAAATATAGACATGAGTGATTGATGAATCTTGAACGAAACTTGTTAACTATGTTCAAACGTTATTTCTTATTTAGAGCCCATTCTTGTGTCACGTATTGAAATATGGTATATAGTTTATCGTCTTCTTGAGGCTTAAAATATTAGTGTTGTTTTGAAATCATGGATAGAGAATTGTGATTGCTCTCGTATTGTTTCAAATGCGAAAATGTGGGCCATGCATGTTTAGTGTTCTTGTGAATTTTACTTTTGGAAATTTTGAATTCCATGGAGTGGAGTTGTGTTTGTTCATATTTAAACTTGGCCATGAATGTTTTGTGGTTCCTATTGATATATTTAATGTTATTGTATAGTTTCGATGACCTTGGGTCTTTGTGCAAATAATTTTTCTCTTGCATGCATGATGGCGTTATTGTTTTGACATTTTGAGAAGTCATACATAAGAGGAGTGTTTTCCGTTAGGGGCCAAACCTGGAAGTGGTTGCATGGGTAAGCTATCAGAAGTTGGTAATTAAGTGTGAACTTTAATTAATGTATTGGGTGTATGTCAGTTGTGTTATCATTGTGATGCCATGTGTGTCGACCATGTTTTGTGTGATGCTATTCTAGTTGTCTATTTTGACTTGAGGACCTATTCTATCTCCTAGCATGGGGGGTGGGCTTTCGAGTTCCACATGGTTGGGAGGAACATGCCATTTCTTCCATTGGGTCCCCTGCACGTGATATTGTTCGAGACATGCTTGTTCTTGGCAGGATCCTGGATACACATCATTCACGGAGATTGGTTCTTTGGACGATCTCGTGGACTTGGTCGTCATCCATTCATGATCATATTCTTTATTGTTCATACTCATGATGTTACATGAGGTTTCATTGTATTGTTACTTTTGATGTATTGATTTTTTTCACAATCTCGCTTGTTGTAAATGCTCTTGTAATGTAATTCTTGGTGTAATGTAATCTGGACATGACTATTCACATGATTTGATATATATAGTTCTTGTTGTGTTATGATGTTTATTTTCTTTAGTAGCGTAGTTGTGGAACCCTAGAATGTTCATGTTAGGTTGTTAATCACATGTTGATATTAAATATTTAAAAAAAAAAATATTGGGTTGTTTAGCGTTAGTGACGTGTCAAATCCTGGGTTCCATGACGGGGCATTACAACTTGGTATCAGAGCTCCAGGTTCATACACTGGGTACTTTGGGTATATTTGAGTCCACTAGGTTGTCCCTGTGAATTTGTTAGTGGAATTGTTAAGTGATCACATGTTCATGGCTTTTACATTTAGCATGATGTACTATGTGAGAAGAGTAGCTTGAAAGAATCCTGATATAAGGTTATGGATGGAAGTGATGATACGTATCCCATGGGTTATGGAATTTGATGTTCTTATGGGATTATGTATGTAGTTATACTCCTTGTAAATGTAGGGAACCAATAATTGTGTCTTGTTTTGAGTGTTGTGAATACCTCGTACTTGCTTTGTGTGTCCATGTGATGGTGATAATT
This sequence comes from Sequoiadendron giganteum, assembly GCA_007115665.2. Classification (NCBI taxonomy): domain Eukaryota; kingdom Viridiplantae; phylum Streptophyta; class Pinopsida; order Cupressales; family Cupressaceae; genus Sequoiadendron; species Sequoiadendron giganteum. The sequence continues at coordinate 371,852,853 of CM021101.1, read as the reverse complement.
GGTACCCCTCCATGGGGAAAAGTTACACTTTGGTGTGGGATCTACCATACCATTGTGTTTGTTTGCATGTTTGTTACCTGATTGATGGACAACTCATGTGTGGTTGAAACTTATATATAAGAGTAACCAAAAGTAGTTCTTTTTCTTTTGGTTCTCTAGACCTTCAATCCGTGAAGGGATAGTAGCAACCACAAGTTCCTTGGGTGGAGTGTGTAGCATGTGCATATTTTGGCGTAAATGTAACTCGTTATTCAAACGACTATTCAGAGTTCGTAGAGCTCTTTGTACAGCTTGGCGAGAATTTTTTTATTGAACCTGTTCAATTACTCTTTGTTGTTCAAAGTGAATGGTCTCATTCTTTGAATTTTCTAATTGTTTTAAATTAACAGAAGCAACATTTATAAGATAGTCTTTTTCTTGTTGTATTTGAGAGTAAGGGTCTCTTATATTGCTAATAAATTAATAAACACTTATTTACCTTTTCTAAATTAATAGAAAATTATTTACTTAACCAGGTGACAAACATAAACATGTGTTTATGTTTGTCACTTTGGTTATCGTGTTAAACTGAATAAAGAAAATTAGTGTGGATAATATTCGCATTAAAATAATGTAAATTATTAATAAAATAATAATAATAATAATAAATAAATCATTATTATGATTGAAGTCATTAATAAATGTATATTTGATTTAATGATACCATTACTATTATTATAGATTCATTGATTAAGGAATAATACTATTTTTTTTAATATATATTTTAGTTTGGTTTAATCGTGATTAAATAATGAAATTATTAATGGATTGCCAAGTTAGTAATACCAACCATAATATTGTTATTAATGTTGAGGGACAATGTTGGTATTAATATTATTTATAATATTAATTTGCCTATTAAATGATAATATTAATGTCAATATGTTATTAAGTAATTGTAATAAATATGATATTAATGTTGTATCAAGAGTAATATGGGTATTAGTATTATCAATGTGAGGTAGTGAACTTAATATTTTGGGTTGATGAAAAAAAAAAAGGGTTGAGGATGTATATGATAAAGAGGAAATATTGTGTAGATAGTTTCTTAAACCTAAACTCACACCCTTATGAGCTGAATCCATGTAAGGTAATACTTAAGTGTATGCGAGTTAGCACCTTAACAACAAATGTATAATTTGTTTCTATTACAAGACATTAATTCTACTAGGATTATGTATTTGAAATTACTAAGGTGAGAAATCTAGAAGCTGCAAGCAAGCTTTGATTTGAGTATTGACCACCCATTCAATTCTATGTCATCCCAATTGATTCATCTTGAAGGCTATCTAAGGGATATTATGATAATACATTTTTTTTTTGGCATTCATTCTATACCTAATGGAAAATGTCTTGAATACTATAACATAAAGTACAAGCTTCTTAATTGTACACAAGATTTGAGATATGATATTTAATAATTCACTCAGTCTTAATGTATGTCTTTCCATTACTGACTTGGATATGTATATATAGTTCAATATTACTATGAGAGCTCTCCTATTCTCTTACTCATTATTTTTGTCAAAATTTAAGGGTTGAAGATGGAGTTTGTGTGTGTCTCTCTTGGTTGTCTTAAAATAATTCTTGGGAGATCATATCTTTGTGACTAGTCATGACCTTGACCTTGAACTATTAGTACCCATTATTTCAATATGGTGAGGTGTTAGTGGTTTGTAATTGAAGTTGTTGCTAAGCCATCTTTGTAATCTGACGATTATATTCCTTGTTATCCAACCATGTGGGAGATGGTTGAAGTCTAGGGTCAAACTATGATGCCTCTGTGAATTATATACATAGGCAAGGTCATCTGAGACGAGCCCTCGAGGACTAGGTCTGGCCCCTAGGATTTGTTCTCTTATTATTCTTGAGTTTTCTATTGTTATATATATATGTTATTGTTGGCATGTGACCTATATAATATTTCAGATTAACTTTGGGTTGGTTGAACTATTTAAGCGTATGTCGGTGATGTGGATTTTACATCTCCTCTTGAATTGACCATGATGGTCTAAGAAATTTAGTGACCTAACTAAAAGAATTATAGTTATGTCTAGTTAGAAGTTGTTTGCCTTCTTATTATGCTTGCGTTGGTAGCAAAACTTTGAGAGTTTTGCAAGCATAAGTGAACAAAATTTGAAATTAGTGTTTTGTTCTTAAATTTATTTTGGTGTAAAGTTTTGGGCATTACATTATACCCCTTGTAAATGTAAGGAACTAGTAACTGTGTTTTGTTTTGAGTGTTGTGAATACCCCGTACTTACTTTGTGTGTCCATGTGATGGTGATAATTGGTACCCCTCCATGGGGAAAAGTTACACTTTGGTGTGGGATCTACAAATACCATTGTGTGTGTTTGCATGTTTGTTACCTGATTGAGGGACAACCCATGTGTGGTTGAAACTTATATATAAGAGAAACCAAAAGTAGTTCTTTTTCTTTTGGTTTTCTAGACCTTGAATCTATGAAGGGATAGTAGCAACCACAAGTTCCTTGGGTGGAGTCTGTAGCATGCGCATATTGCGGCGCAGAGCGTCTCAGCTCAACCAATCCCAAGGAATCGTACCCACTACTTTCCCTTATGATGGATCAGGATACTTGATCCATAAGTGTTAACCTAATCCCCATAGATTTGAGTACAACAACATAGATTTGTTAGTGTATGCTTGGCCGTCCTTAGAGGCATTGATCTGGCATAGCAAGTAAACCTCGTTTATATGAGAGGTGAAGCTCAAGAGCCCCATAGTGATATTATCGTATTGCATTATATATTTAGTGTATCTGCACATGCTCTAACATGATATGATAGATACGATTCCATACCACATTGATGTTTTGACATAGTGTTGGTGATGATGTTTTGATATACTGTATTTGCACGTATTCCGATATGATGCAGTACGATACCACACCCCACCTATGTTCTGACATAGTGACGGTGATGATGTTGTGTTACACAATGCCACGTGCCTAGACATGTGAATGTGCATTATGAGATTGTCTTTGTTAGCCTACTTGAGCTATGAGCATTATGGGGCCTCAAACACTCGTAGAGGGATCCTCATGGCTACTTGGACCATGTTGGTCGAGTAGTATATGAGTAGATCCTAGCCATGTATACCTCTGGCTACAACGAGTTCCTACGTGTGTTTTCTCCATGGGGCATCGCGATGTGGGGTGTGTTATGCACGTGCCTATGTTCGCGGACCCTCAGACACACTACCATGTGGCATACGACTAGTATGTGCCTTCTCCGGCTGGTGTATGACCAGGTAGAGTGATGACGTTATAGTTGTGGATACACTCTGGGTCATGTGGATGGTGTGCTCACTCCACACCAGATGAGGGATATTATTATTCTGGCCAGATGTTGTTTCCTCTTTCCTCGTTTGGTGGCTAGTAATTAGTCACATAGTGTTGTACAATGCAATTTTAAAGATTGTGAGCTTTCTTTTTGGTTATTGATAATTTTTCAGTTGATTGTGAGGGCCGACACTTTGTTTATAATTGATTGTGATGATTTAGCCACAACTTGTGATCTTATTTGTTATAACCCTAGTGGTTATATATTTGAATTAATGTTGAAATTATGCACATTTATTGCCTTATTGTTGAAATTAAACTTTAATTTTCTCTTCTTAATGAACTTGGTTGCTAAGCTAGTTATCTTTGTTGTTTTCAATGTCGGCTATGTGTCGTATTGTGATTCCTCCCCAAGGACGTGTGGGATGGACTTGGTGAGTGTGTACGAGGAAGTAGACACAGGAAACATTAAGGATGGGGGTATGTGAGGCTGTTATGTAGCTAGGACCCACTACTCACCTATGTGTGATGACTATCTCTTAGAGGCTAATCATCTTACACAATAAGAGACATATCATTGTGGTCTTGTTTGGATGGTCTCACCTTATGCGTGGCCTAACACCATCAAGCCATTGATTGTGATGTATGGATTATTGAGATGGACTTTGGATCTTGGTTCATGGATTCTTGTATCATGGATTAGTATACTGATTTCTGGTGTCTAGATGGACCCATGTGTGGCCTTGTGTTATGATTTTTGGTGATGTGTATTGGTATGTATATGTACTATGCATATTTAATCATGGGTATGGTGCTTTATTTATGAGATTTTGTATGTTAATTCAAACGCCTTTTGGGTTGTGACTCCTTTCTTGGATGGTGTGTATAGGATGCCTAGAAGAGGTGGTCATGGAGTTGGTCGTCAGAACCCTACATTTCAGAGTTCCCATGAGAATAATCGTGAGGAGCACCTAGGTCCTCTGTTACGTTGTACGCTTGGGGAGATTCTTACCCGGCTTGGCTCTAGACAAGATGGTGGTCATCAAGTATTTAGGGAAAGGGAAAGGATCCCTTGGAGAAATATTTTTGCTTTAGCAGGACTTATGTTGGACATTTTGAGATGACATTCTCTGCCCACCTATCATTCTTATGGAGGTTTGGGGTCTGTGAATTGGATGATTAGTGTTCCTTGTGATAGTGTATACCCAGTAGTCTTCGAGTTTCAAGGCGATCATCTTACACATAGGAGGATTCAAAGTTGGATATGAGCACAACTCCATCATCTTGACCAGTCAACTCAGAGCACATAAATTGCAATAAGTAGAAGTACAGGATGTTACAATTACGACCAACAGGGCCACTTGGCGAGATAGTGTTCTTAGAGGAACACACCTAGAACTAGTCTGAGATCGGTAGTTATGGAGCCAACAAGGAATGAAGTAGAAAGGACTCGTGGAATGAGTGTAACTGTCGATCATCGTAAGATAGGGCATCAGGGTACAGATGTGGAGATTGCTGGAAGTGGACAAGAAACTGATTCGGGAGCTCATGAATATCTTGCAGTGCCGGAGGATGAGGAAGTGCCTTTAGTGTTGTTTCCTCTGGTTTGATTCTTGATATGTTAGGATATGTGTTCTGGAGACTTGGTTGGTGGTTGCTTCACCATGTTAATTTGTATGGATTGATAGTGTACTTGGCTGGGTTGATCATGGCATGGGTTAATGTTGTTTTTATGTTGAGGTATGGAGTGGTTCAATCTTGGAACCCTTGATTATGTGTGACTGTATGGAGTTTGTACTAGGGGTATTTGCAGGCTTCTAGGAGTAAGACTTACCCTAGGGGGGAAGGATGTAGTGACCTCCTGATGACATTTCTATTCTAGTTGTTTTGAGTTGTTGATAGTCGTTAGATGTTTTTGAGACTATGTTACTTTGATGTATTATGTCTTGGATTACATGAACAGTTATGAATCTCAGTTGATGATACACTTTACCTTATGATGTGATGTTTATTTTCATGAGATGACATTATTATGATGATGTATGATGTTCTGTAATGGTGATGATGGTACTATGATGTGATTAATTTTAGATGCTATGCCTTACGTCAGTTCGGTGAAGGAGACGGTTTAGCTGTACTCATCCGTGAGTGCCCTGCTACGCCACGATTCTTCTTCTCGGTGTGTCTTCCATTATATATATATGTTGTTCATTTGACCGTGCAGTGTGATGCAACTTTAAGGTATATGCATCGACTCCACCTACTTCATCAGGTCTGAGCGTGTCATGGCCCAATGGGATCATTGAAGGGAGATAGACTAGTTCTCTGTCATGAACCATCATTGTGAAAAGAATGAGTATCATTTTTTCACCCACATGTTATGTTGTCGTTTGTTTGTAATGCTGTTCGTTGTTATCATGTCATGTTGTATTTACCATGTTTTCATAATGCTGATTTAGATTATTTAATGAATTAGAATAGTGGTAATGTTGATTAATGATTAATTGCAATGTTTAAATTTAAAGCCTATTTTTAGAATATTGAGGAATTGAATGTGAAGTATTAAAATATATTAATTGTGGAAGGTTAATTATTTGTAGTTAATCTATTTGGGCAAGTTTGATATTTTTGAAAATTAAAACAGTTAGTTGTGTTTTTAAATGCAAAATATCTTTTCTTGCTGATGATGTTCGAAAGTTGAACTGGTTCTTTTAATTGCATGCAAACAAAAAGTGAAAGTGGTTGATTGCATTGTATTTTAAGGAAGAATTAATTAATTTTCAGGGTGGGGGATTTTCAAAAGGAAGAATTGTTGTTTTCACGGAAAAGTTTGTTTTTCTGTATTTCTCTGAGGTTTTGTATGAGAAGCTGAAAATTGATCATTGAAGGCCGTAATCGTGTTGTGAATGTTCTATGGATTGAATTTTGGATGTTTTCGCTTTGCTGTTGCTCGAATCTGGAAAGTGTTTCAGGTTTTCTTTTTGCATAATTCTTGCTAATTCTTGAATTGATGTATGTAAAACGGGTTTGTGGAATTTTGATGGTAATATGCTACAGAAATCCTGCCTGGGTACCTGCATGCACAATAGAAAACTAAAAAATTAATGTCAATTTTGATGGAATTATTGTGAGGTAAATAAGAAAAGAAAACATTGCAGATCTAGCTATGGATTTTTGGATTCTCCCATAAATGGTTTGTGTTGTATCATCTTTGCATGAGTTTTGATTGCATAATCTGTAACCACTCCTATCCTTTATGATAGCCTCTTCCAAACCAAGAACTCCCTAGAATGCTAATCGATTGATAAATATTTCATAGCCACAACTTAATGTTTTAAACCAGGATGGATACCCTACTGCTTTCCTTGTCTACGCTCTATAGTTTCTTATTAAACCCTGGTTGAATTTTACTATTCTTGTGGAGCTAACACTTTTGTCTCGAGCCGTGTATGGTCTTGTTGGCTAATTAGATCCCTCTGTCAATGTTGAGCAAGTTTGGTCTGATGCCTTCGCTGTCTTCTTGGTATTTTGTGCTAACGAATGTGTGCCCAATGTAAATCATAGGTCTTCTAGTTGTTCATTATTACCTGTCTCATTTTCTCCTTGGTTCGCTGTTCATTTTGAAATTTTCATGTTGTTGTTGTTCTTTTAAATGGTCTTGCTGATAGTTAACCCTACAGAATATAATCGGTAGAATTGTTCATGTAAACCTGTTGTTTTTCCTTATTCCTTCGCTGTCATGATGCCGCGCATTGAGGTTGGTTAGAAAACCGTTGATGCTTGGATCGATGTCGATTACCTCCATCGTGCTCGAGTTTAATGCTATTGATTTGTATGTATTTGAATTTTATCTCCTATTATTCTTTCATTTGTGTCGAGCTTAGTGTGGAGTATATAGTTATATTCTTTGTGCCTTGGAAATGTCTTACTCCTTCCAAACTATTGTACATCGATTGCTATCCTTTATAACTTTTGATGTCTCCTGTCTACGCTGGTTGGACATTTTCATTTAATTCATTTGTTTGGCGATCTGGGCATTATATGATTCGCATCTTTGTTTTCTTACAATTGAGTTCTTCTTCTTTTTGTCATTTGTGAGTTTGTCACTGAAGTTTATGGGCAAAAAAATTTACCATAAATCTTTTAGTCTTCCGCCATTTGTGTGTCACACATCATGGTTTCTTTGAAAATTGATATTGTTGATATTATGTCTGTGTTCAATGCATGCAAATTAATTACTCACCTTCTTTGTATCATATTTATTTGCATGATCTGGGCACGGTAACCAACTCACTCTCTATCCATTATGTTAGGGAAGTCAGTTAACTTAACTTTTGTTAAGTAGAAAAGAATCTTAGTTTCGCTAATCCTATTTGATGAGGACAACGTTGTTTGTATTGCTATCTCTCTGAACTATCAAAGGTCATTGATATTATGCCTGTAGCTGGTTGTCTTTAGTTTCTCATTCCTTTGTTTTGGAATTCATAAGAATTTCTTAGGGCTGCGTTTGAGGGATGAGTTTTTGGTCGAATACTTGTCTTTGATGAACTCTAACCGCATGTATGTTAGGTTGATTGTGTGTTTTAAATTAAACTCCTATGAGTATATCCATCCCTACCATCGGGTGTTGCATGCTTTTGAAAAGGCATGCACTCTCTCTGCTTCGCAGACATGCACAATACTATGTGTTAACAACAACGGATAGAATTCATACTTCATAGGATATATCCCTCTATTGTGTTGGAGTTAATAAGACTTTATTTTAAGAATATTGCCAACTACAATATAGGTCTAGGAAGATTGTGTTATGCAGTGAATTTGCATGCATGAAGTTCGCATGCAATATTCAGTTATCATCTTTACCTGTGTTGAGATGAGCCTTTGCATGGTGTCGGTCGAAATTTAGAGGGTATGTCACTTTAGAAAGATTCATAGTTGCCTTGTGTTTTTAATTCTTGAGTCGACAATTGGTAAGTTTTATTGTGAGTCATGATTTTAATTCGCAAATCTATGTCTTGTTTTTTTTTTTGTAGAATAGATATTCGTAACTTAAGGTATTGGAAAGTTAATGTTCATAGTTTCTTTTTATTTAAACAAAATCTTGTTATCACTTTATAAGTAAAATAGAAAGTCAATCCTCATGTGATAGACTTGTCTTTTTCATATAGACTAATTCACCGATAATGTAAGTACGGTTGGTGTAAATCTGAAACAAGTATTATATATATATTGTCATTCATTTTCTTTTCTATTTTTAATAATGACATATATACTTAGGTGTCTAAGTATTATATTTTAAATTCCTTCTTCAATTTATGAAATGGTTTGTTAATTTAAACATAGATGCATTGCTATGTTTAAAGTGATGAATTGTCTTATTATTTGCAATGAACTATATGTTTGATTAATAAAGTTTAGAATTCTTAATATTATCGTAGATAGGGTTATGAATTCAAAACATCATCTTAATGGAGAATTCGTTGTCTTCTCATTCAACGAGCTTAAATGTGTAAATATAGACATGAGCGATTGATGAATCTTGACAGGAACTTGTTAACTATGTTCAAACGTTATTTCTTATTTAGAGTCCATTCTTGTGTCATGTATTGAAATATGGTATATAGTTTATTGTCTTCCCGAGGCTTAAAATATTAGTGTTGTTTTTAAATCATGGATAGAGAATTGTGATTGCTCTCGTATTGTTTCAAATGCGAAAACATGGGCAATGCACATTTAGTGTTCTTGTGAATTTTACTTTTGGAAATTTTGAATTCCATGGAGTGGAGTTGTGCTTGTTCATATTTAAACTTGGCCATGCATGTTTTGTGGTTCCTATTGATATATTTAATGTTATTGTATAGTTTCAATGACCTTGGGTCTTTGTGCAAATAAGTTTTCTCTTGTATGCATGATGGCGTTATTGTTTTGACATTTTGAGAAGTCATACCATAGGAGGAGTGGCTTTCGTTAGGGGCCGAACCCGGAAGTGGTTGCATGGGTAAGCTATCAAAAGTTGGTAATTATGTGTGAAATTTAATTAATGTACTGGGTGTATGGTAGTTGTGTTATCATTGTGATGTCATGTGTGTTGACCATGTTTTGTGTGATGTTCTTCTAGTTGTCTATTTTCAGTTGAGGACCTGTTCTATCTCCTAGCACGGGGTGGGCTTTTGAGTTCCACATGGTTGGGAGGAATGTGCCATTTCTTCCATTGGGTCCCCTGTAGGTGATATTGTTCGAGACATGCTTGTTCTTGGCAGGATCCTGGATACACATCGTTCACAGAGATTGGTTCTTTGGACGAGCTCGTGGACTTGGTCGTCAACCATTTAGGATCATATTCTTTATTGTTCGTACTCATGATGTTACATGAGGTTTCTTATATTGTTACTTTTGATGTATCAAGATTTGTCACAATCTCGCTTGTTTTAAATGATATTGTAATGTAATTCTTGATGTAATGTAATATGGACATGACTATTCACATGATTTGATATATATAGTTCTTGTTGTGTTATGATGTTTATTTTCTTTAGTAGCGTAGTTGTGGAATGCTAGAACGTTCATGTTAGGTTGTTAATCACATGCTGATATTAAATGTTTAAAAAAAAATATATTGGGTTGTTTAGTGTTATTGACGTGTCATTCCCTGGGTTCCATGACGGGGCATTACAAAAATTCTAATTTTTCTTTGACACAACGCTCAAAATCGCACTATATCAAAGAGGAAAAAAATGTATGTTGGTGATTTTTTAGGAACCAAAATAAATCTTACCACTTACCTATGGATCTGCCAAAAACCCAATAATCAGCAAGGGTAAGGATTGGACAAAAAATGAGTAAGGATTTTGAAGCCCTTACTCCTACTCTTCGGGCTTTGTGAAACCCAAGAGGGTGATCCTTATCATATTCATGTGATATTTATATGATCAAGAACATTTATACACATAGATGAATTCGTTTAAGGTGCAAATAGACAACATTCATCAAAGATTTGACCGACCTTTAAACAAATTCTATCCATTACAAGGTATAAGGTGGTACTTCAGATTGATGCATTGTAGTTGAAAGTATTTTAAATGATTTTTATTCTTGTTCCATGCCCATGGTCAAGTATAAGACTAACTCATTTATCTTCAAAATAACATAATGAAAAGACCAGTGTCTCATCTCTGGATAATGGAGTCATATTTTTAATAACCAATAATACCTTAGCAATTTAACCCAATAATTGGTGGACTATTGATATAATAATTTGCAGTATTCAAATCCCTGTGCCCAAAACATAGCTACTTATCAATCCTATGCCCTTTCCTCACAAACCTGTGACCTTATTTTCGCATTTAATCAATTCTTTGAATTGAAGAAAAAATAAACTCACTCATTCAATTAAAACAATTGAAGACAAACAAAAATATCATTAACCATTTCATTCATAATTTGAAAGAAAATTACATAGGAGAGCATATGTTTCATAACTAACATTTTCTTCTATAACTGCTGCTACTGTAAAACTATTTTAAAATCATTACATAATAATTCACACCTTTGACTCCATACCAACCTATTCATCAATTTGAATCTATTTACAATGTGCTCCTTCATGAGCTTAGTATTTTCTTTACCTAGACCATTTTGAGACCTAAAACTTGAACCCCTGTAACCAACCATGAAATCCCTTTTATATAATAAGGGAGCAACAGGAAACAGGCTGAATTACAATTACATTTCATTTCATTTGAAAAATAGTATCACCTGAATGTGAGATATCCCCAGACAGTTACATTTAATTATTTGTAGAGTAGGGGAAAATAAAATTTCACAGAATTCATCAAAGAAGAAAAACCAGCCCGCCAAAAAGCATCTTTAGTCATTGTAGTAGCCTCCAAATCCCACGTCCATGTCGAACAAAAGATTCTCCATCATACCAGCCAGAAGGCCACCAATTTTTTACTAAGGACAAAACCAAACATATGTTGAGAAGGACGAAAATGCCACCAAGGCAATATTATCATCAAAAACAAAAAACAGGACCAAGATGCTATCCTGCTCAATCAATACCAGTATGCATTCCCACTCCACATCCTTGCAGAAATCAGAGAAACCACCACTTCATCCTCATTAGAGACCATCAAATTTTTCATGGTAAGTAGGTACTGGCGGTAGCCTGAATCTGTTTCAACCTCACTGCTCGAGGGACTATCCGAGATTTCAGTGGGAGAATTATGTCATCTCATGTAGGCCCAGTGATACTTATTCCTCCTTTTTTCTTCCCTCACAGATTCCACCTACTCCTTCTCTTTGAACTTGGCCAACTCTTCAAGAACAACACTATTTCTCAGATGGTAAGTGATCTTAACACCAATTTACATAGATTTATTACCACGGGCACTCCTCTTGCCCTTTTCCTTTGGAGTTACAAGAACTCTAGGTGTGCCTTGTTCATTTTCAGGGTATCTTCATGAGACTCAAGCAAATTGAGTTTCCTAGACCTTTTGACTGGGGAGACAGATACATTTGGTTTACTCATCTTCAACAAAGAAACTTCTCAAACTTTGCAGGCTAGAGATAACCCCAATAACATACAAACCTTATCGACCTATGTGAAATTCAAGCAAGAATTCCAAGGAAAACCCTAGGTAACAATTTTACAGAGCTAATGATAGCATCTCCAAAATAACCAACTGATAATAAGTCAACCTATAAGAATGTAGACAACAAATTACCCAAGAGAGAAATACTTGTTGCCCTTAAAATTCCTCGACACAATCACTCACATCACCTTCATCCTGGACTTAAGCCTAACTCTTCAACATTTTAATTGCAATTGTGTAGAAAATATGACAAACAACTCCAATTATTCAAGCAACATGAGCATGTCGACCATTAATGCTTAAGGGAGGCCAACACAAGCGAGCAGGCGATCAATCACCGGATTTCAAATGACAACCGTTAATCTCCTAGATGCTTTGAAACTTGTTTATCATCTTCAATCATTATAGAAAAATAATAATTTGCACGTCTTAGGATCGGTTTTGGGTAACCCTACAAGTGTCTTCTGCCATTACTGCTCGCTTGTGCAAAGCAAAATGGCTATCATGTTCATATCTTGATTTTAAATGGCAACCGTTGATCTCCTTCTGAGATGGCATGTTGAATGACTCAGATTTAGTTAATAAAGTTTGAATTTCTGTCGCCATCGTTCACCTATCCTTCAACCAATGAATTTTTTTTGGCTGGAATGTTGACTCATTCGCTCTATGGGCTCCACTGTCTTCTTTACCAAATAATGGGAGAAACCACGTGGCGACAACCCGCTGACCCCGCTACCTTTCATAAATCATTATTTTAATCCCGTGGGGTCAGTGGGGAACGACCAGGATTAAATCTCAATAAGAGATCTCGATCATCAGTTCCAAGTTCATAGCGCTACACATGTTAGTGGGGACTGGGCCCCACCTCTTTGAATTGGACATGCGTCAACAACCCGTTCACCCTACTGCATTTTAGAAAGTATTATTTTATTCCTGTGGGATGAGCGAGGAACGATTGAAATTAAATCTCAACATTGCATCTTGATCATTGATTTAAAAGCTTAAAGCGTTGGGCATAATAGTGGATACCGGGCCCCACACCTATAATGGTACATGTGTTGCTAGCCCATTGACCTCGCTACTTTTTAGAAACTATTATTTTAATCATGTGGGGCTGACGGGGAGCGGCCAAGATCTAATCTTCTAATCGAATGGTTGGAAATCTGCACATGCACAAATGTTAGTTATAATGAAGGGGACCCAACTAGGTTGATGAGACCTAGACCCTTAGGAATTAATGACTTAAGACATAAGTCAATGTAATCATGAAATATTTCCACTCGACTTAGGAATTATTAAAACGATGGAAATATACTCGGTGATCGAGAAACCTAGACCAAGGGGCTGGTAAAAAATATGTTTGTGATGGCTCAAGTGATAACTCAAGTAACCGGTAATCGGGTGTAACAAGTAAATAGAGGATTAGAACGCCCAAGGGTTTAAGACTTAAAATTTGAAATGAGGACTTTTAAACCAAAACCCTAAACCCTACCCTTGGACACATAGGCAATAAATCATGACAAAGCAAAGAACCAACTTAATTTTTTTTAGAATTTTAGAAGCTCTACTAGTGGCTCATGCTCGGGGACACATACCCCTAGCGGGTATGGTGAGAATTTAGATCTCATGGTGAAGTAGACCAACACAGAGAAACAAAAAGAAACCCAGGAGCTTGCCAGGACAAGGCAAGGAGACGCAACCAAAAGCAAACACACTCGACCTATATACACTAAATATAGGACTATACAATATATCTTCTTTTCCAAAATTTTCAGAAGCCTCTTCTGGTGTGCAAACCATTAATCTTGCCTCATGCAATTCCATAGGATTCAATCATCAAATTGGTGGCCCTAGGCCCCCCAAAACTTAAAACCAATTCTTACCTCTGTCAAAGACCTTATTCTCTACTATTTGTAGTGGATCAACAGTTCTACCAAGAATTTACCAACAACCAAATCCATTGTAATTAACATAATCAACCATACCTGATTGAATTGGAAAAGTGAAACATTCGTAGTCCACTCAATCATTGACATCATAAACTTTGACATCATATTCAGTTTGGACATCAAACTGAAAACCTTCATAAACAATTTGTTGTGCGCTATGCAAACAACCCCCAGATGCATCAAAAAGAAAGAATGCATATTCGGGATCCTCCTTGAATTGGGCATCATGACATAAGCATATATCCAAGCATTCTGATTCATTTTTTAAATCATCATTTAGTTCAATGAAAAATACTTCAAAAGTAGGCTCATACAATTTAACACCAACAGGGTCAGCAAAGAGGTATTCATGTGCATTGGTAACTTCATGTGCACCATCAGTTGATAGGTATGCTGACCCAAGTGTGAAAGACTCATTGTGATCTGAAATTTGTTCATTAATAATTGAGCAAGAACCTTCATTCTCTTTCACCCTAATGCACTCCTCATTGGATGAAAATATGTCCATATTCATACTGTGAAGATAAGGAACATCAACTAAGGAGAAATTGTACTCAATTTCACATTCACCAACATGATATCCACCATTATTTGGATCATTTGGCTGCTTTACACATTGATCAAAAGGTTTTGCAATGTCAACACAATCTGAAATTTTATTGTCATATAAATCAACAAGCTTTTCAATATTATGAATGGGTAGTGATGTTAATTCAAGATCCATATGCTTGTCACAATTTACAACTTGATCATTCAAAAATGAACTCCTTCTTTCATCAATGTGTACATCATCATCCTCTTCATTCATCACAAATACTTCCATCTCTACCTCATATAAACAATTATGAATGGCAGGGCCATGAGCATGTTCATTAGCATCTTTATCATTTCTAACATTGTGCTTAGGGTCAACATACTGAACACTTACATTCTTATCTTCAAATTCTTCATTACCCACAAAATTAACATGCTCTATTGATGGCAAACCTGAACCACATTCTAGGTATTAATCACATGCAGTTTGTTCATTCACTTGTGGACAAGTGACTTCATCAATATTCCTATCATTGCATCCTTCATGTGAACAAAATACCTCCAGATTGTCTTTATAAGAGCAATCACAATCCTCAGAGAAACAATCAAAATATTCAATCTCTTCATGATCCTCAACCTTACTTGCAACATCTGTATGAGATGTAAAATATTCATAGGGAATTCCCTCGAGGATCTCATCAATGTGTTGCCTTGTTTTCTCAAGGCCACATTCTAATCATGTGTCAGATACATCATCAAAGTTCTCAACAAAGAGTGGGTTATCTTTGCACCAATAAGGATCATCATTCCTATTAATAGATGAAGATGGTGGCTCATCAAATAAGAAGTTTTGTCGTACATTCATTGTTTTCATAAAAGATCCTGCCTCCTTAGCATGAAGGTATAAATATTTCATATCATCATTGTATTCAAAATAATTACAATCACTAGAAGAGCATACATATACTTTTTTAATCTCATTCACATCATTAATAGCTAACATCTTTGACTCACATTTTGAAAAATCTTCATAGGAAGAAAATTGTTCTCTCTCAAGAAAACATGCATTCCCATTATTAACAACATATTCCTTATTTGAAGCAAAGGATTCCATATCTACTTCATAAGGATAATCATAATCAACAAAGAAATGACCATACTCAATGCCATCATAATTACTACAACATGGGGACTTATCAATATTGAAATTATGTTTAGGATCTTCAGACTGAATGCTTAAATCTTCATTTCTAATATCTTGATCATTGATTTGCAATGAAATATCAGCAACACTTGCATTACTGCTATTGATCAAATCATGACATGGAATGACATCTTGCATCTCTTTTACTTCTTCATCGCCCAAGATATTACAAGAAGAGCTTTCATACATATCTATTTTGTCATCATACCATGTATCTTCATCTTCATCACCGTTGTACGAATCTGCATATGTGTTGCTTGTGAGTTGACTACAATCAATATCCTCATTCATACAACATGGATCTTCATTTTTTGATATACTCTTTTCATTTTGTGTATCATGTTCTAATTTTTCTCAATAGGACAACTGCTATCTTTATTTTGAGGCATCACGTTTTGTGCACAATTACGTTGGGATCCTTCAACAATCTTTATCCAATAAAGTACCTAGTTAAAACTATGAGGCTTCAACTCCTTTGGCAAGGGACTCAGCCCAAACTCATAGATTTCACAAAATAGATCAATGCACATTGAATCTTCAGGTCTAATACTTTTGGAGACCTCCAACAAGGCATCCAAAAATCTCAAAAACAAATCATATGGTGTTTCTCCCTCATGCCTCTTCATGTTGAACAATTCTTGAACAAAAGATATCTGATCAACATTGCCCAAATTTTGTTGATGTTCAACTTGGATCTCACTATGATCTACATATTGTGACAATGGAGAAATCAAAACAGCAGGAGCATTACCATCTTGACAAGCATTTCTATTTTTTGATCCATGAATTATATTTGCATGTGGTGTGCTAGGATAACAAACACTCGCAGCTATATGTCCTTTCATCATTGAATATTTTAGGTTATTTTCAATATCCATGGCAATTTGATCTGCTTGATGCAATGTTGTGGGTTCTTTATCTCTTAGCCAATAGCTAATTTCTTCCTCAAATGCACCTAAGTACACAACCAAACACACTGCATCATTTGGTCTTAGATTGTTTGGAATATCCCTAATTGCCTTTGCAAATATGAGATTAAAAGCTAGGACTAGCTTCTCCTCATCTTTCTCAATGCTCATAAATTTTTTTCTCATTGAAATGGGATCAAACCTTTCACCAAATTGCTCCATGAACACTGATTTGAACTCCTCCTAGGAATAGATAGAGGATGTTGGTAAATAAGAGAACCAATCTCTTGCATCTCATTTTAGAGACTAAACAAAAAGCTTCATGACAACATCCTCACAATCGAGTTCATAGTCTCCCATCACATCTACAAACTCTTACAGATGCCTACTTGCTGATTCAGACTTCTCACCATTGAATCTTTGTATTTTATCTCTGATTTTAGATGGTATGATATTTGGGAAACCACAAATTCCTCTAAAATTTATGGCTCTGTATCTTTTAGTACCGAAAGTTCTTTGATAACCTGGCAGGGGTTGATCACAAACCATGGTTGCACTAGGAACCATACTAGGATGCATATATTTATGCATTTTCTTACACCTTTACAAGTTTGGTCAAATCAACCTTGCAATTACACTGGGCAACTCAAAATCCCCTTGCAACACAATCTTAAGCCTTTACAATGCAAATTTTCTATCTCTACTTGCTTAATCTCCCTTAATGGGCCAAATTTAAAGATAAACATACTTCTTTGTCATAATATAGAAACTTCAAATTACACCTTAGAAGTATGTAAAATTACCACTACTATTCCCTTTCTTAGTGCTATTTCACCTAATAGGGAACCATTTATCATCTTAAGTCTTGAAAAATTCTCATAAACTACTTTCAAACATAATAATACTTTCTTTAGATTTATGAGAATACCTGGAAACTTTTAGCAACTGTTAACCTTTCTTCCTGGCTGGAGATTTTTGTAGATCTGAAACTTTCTTCACATCTTCACCAAGTTCTTTAGGCAAAGTTGCCACCTCTCTTCATAAAGGATTGTACTTCAAGCGGTATGAAGCTCTTTCAAAGATAAATTTCCTTCCGGGTCTTCTCCAATAATGGAGTCACACATAAATTCTTTGAACTTTGCTACAACAAAACATCCTCTAGGTCCAAGAACTTCTCAACATCTGAACCAGATGTTCATATTCACCAAAAGCTTGACTCTGTGATGTGATAGTTTGCAACTGGAGATTCAAAGTTCTCCCCAGTAGAGTCGCCAATTCTGTTGTGATTTTTTAGGAACCAAACTTAATCTTACTACTTACTTATGGATCTACCAAAAACCTAATACTCAACAAGGGTAAGGATTGGCCAACAAACAAGTAAGGATTCTGAGGCCCTTACTCCTACTCTTTGGGCTCTGTGTAACCCAGGAGGGTGATCCTCATCATGTTCATGTGATATTTATATGATCAAGAATATTTATACACATAGATGAATTCCTTTAAGGCGCAAATAGATAACATTCATCAAAGATTTGGCTGACCTTTAAACAAATACTATCCATTGCAAGGAATAAGGTAGTACTTTAGATTGATATATTGTAGTTGAAAGTATTTTAAATGATTTTCATTCTTGTTCCATGCCCTTGGTCAGGTATATGACTAA
The DNA here is from genome assembly GCA_007115665.2 of Sequoiadendron giganteum. Classification (NCBI taxonomy): domain Eukaryota; kingdom Viridiplantae; phylum Streptophyta; class Pinopsida; order Cupressales; family Cupressaceae; genus Sequoiadendron; species Sequoiadendron giganteum. Next base: position 371,834,660 of record CM021101.1, on the reverse strand, counting down.
CTCATTCATCTTCAGAATAACATAATGAAAAGACCAATGTCTCATCTCTAGATAATGTAGTCATATTTGTAATAACCAGTAATACCTTAGTAATTTAACCCAGTAATTGGTGGACTATTGATATACTACTTTGCAATATTCAACTCCCTGTGCCCAAAACACAACTACTTATCGATCCTATGCCCTTTCCTCACAAACCTGTGACCTTATTTTAGCATTTAATCAATTCTTTGAATTGAAACAAAAATAAACTCACTCATTCAATTAAAATAATTGAAGACAAATGAAAATATCATTAACCATTTCATTCATAATCTGAAAGAAAATTACACAGGAGAGCATATGTTTTAGAACTAACATTTTCTTCTATAACTGCTGCTACTATAAAACTATTTTAATATCATTACATAATAACTCACACCTTCAACTCCTTACCGACCTATTCATCAGTTCATCTATTTACACTATGCTCCTTCATGAGCTTAGTATTTTCTTTACCCAGACCATTTTGAGACCTGAAACTCGAACCCTTGTAACTAGCCATGAAATCCCTTTTATAGAATAAGGGAGCAACAAACAACAAGTTGAATTACAATTACATTTCATTTCATTTGAAAACTAATTTCACTTGAATGTGAGATATCCCCTAGGCATTTACATGTAATCATTTGCAGAGTAGGGGAAAACAAAATTTCACATAATTCATCGAAGAAGAAGAACCGACCCACCAAAAAACATCTTTAGTAGTTGCAGTAGCCTCGAAATCCCATGTCCATGTCGAAAAAAAGATTCTCCATCATACCAGCCAGAAGGCCACCAATTTTTTACTAAGGACAAAACCAAACATATGCTGAGAAGGACGAAAATACCATCAAGGCAATATTATCATCAATAACAAAAACTAGGACCAAGATACTATCCTGCTCAATCAACACTAGAGTATGCATGCCCACTCCGTGTCCTTGCAGAAATCAGAGAAACCACCACTTCATCCTCATCAGAGTCCATCAGATTTTCCATGGTAAGTAGGTACTGGTGGTAGCCTGAATCTGTTTCAACCTCACTGCTCGAGGGATTATCCGAGATTTTAGTGGGATAATTATGTCATCCCATGTAGGCCCAGTGATACTTATTCCTCCTTTTTTCTTCCCTCAGATATTCCACCGACTCCTTCTCTTTGAACTTGGCCGACTCTTCTAGAACAACTCTATTCCTCAGATGGTAAGTGCTCTTAACACCATTCTGCATAGATTCTTACCACGGGCGCTCCTCTTGCCCTTTTCCTTTTGAGTTACAAGAACTCTAAGTGTGCCTTGTTCATTTTTAGGGATATCGTCATGAGACTCAAGAAAATTGAGTCTCCTAGACCTTCTGACTGGGGAGATTTATACATTTGGTTTACTCATCTTCAGCAAAGAAACTTCTCAAACTTTGCAGGCTAGAGACAACCCCAATAACATACAAACCTTATCAACCTATGTGAAATTCAAGCGAGAATTCCAGGGCAAACCCTAGGTAACAAAATTGCAGAGCCAATGATAGCTTCTCCAAACTAACCAACTGATAATCAGTCAACCTGTAAGAATGCAAACAATAACTTACCCAGGAGAGAAATACTTTCTACCCCTGCAACTCCTCAACACAGTCACTCACATCACCTTCATCCTAGACTTAAGCCTAACTCTTTAGCATTTTAATTGCAATTGTGTAGAAAATATGACAACCAATTCCCATTTATCGAGCAACATGAGCATGTCGACCATTAATACTCAAGGGAGGCCAATACAAGTGAGGATATGATCAACCGCTGGATTTTGAATCACAACTGTTAATCTCCTAGATTCTTTGAAACTTGTTTATCATCTTCAATCATTGCAGAAAAGCAATCATTTGCATGCCTTATGATCAGTTTTGGGTAACACTACAAGTGTCTTATGCTATTATTGCTCTCTTGTGCAAAGCAAAATGGCTATCATATTCATATCCTGATTTTAAATGGCAGCCGTTGATCTCCTTCTGAGATGGCGTGTTGAACAACTTAGATTGAGTCGATAAAGTTTGAATTTTTATTGCCATTGTTCACCTATCCTTCGGCCAATGAAAATTTGCCAGCTGGAATGCTGACTCATTCACTCTGTGGGCCCCACCTTATTCTTTACCAAACAATGGGAGAAACCACGCGGCGGCAGCCCGTTGAATGTGCTACCTTTCATAAATCATTATTTTAATCTCGCGGGGTCAGCGGGGAACGATCAGGATTAAATCTCAATAAGTAATCTCTACCGTCGGTTCCAATTTCATTGTGCTAGACATGCCTAGAATTATAGACCTCGTTGAGCTCTAGAATTTTAATAAATGGACTCAACCAACTTCCTTGATCAAATATGGCCTTCAAAAATTGGGATTTCTACATTAGAAATGTACTATAAGTTGTAAAATGGAGTTACACTTGTTGACCAACTTATGACACATTATAAGGAATCATTGAATGAATATAATGGATCCAAAATGAAGTGCCCAAGCTGATTAGTGATTTATGATGATATTATGGTAGGTGGAAGGTATATGTTATTTTAACCTATAGACTCATCTTGGGATTTAGAGATTTGATTTTTAACTAAGGATTTGGGCATTTTAGGTGGTTTTATCTCATGGTTTCCTTAGTACCATTATTGATTTTTTGTATTGTTTCTCCTACTTATTATGTGCTTGATATGGAGGTTTTGATAGTGAGTTTTATATGCATCGTTCTGCTGCCATAATTATTCAGATGTCTTGTTGTTGATACTATTATAAAAGATTAGACTCTACAAGTATATTGTAACATTTGATTTTTGAATAATACATTGAGTTTCTTTTGAGTGCGGAGTTTTTGTCTAGAAATGGTTTCCCCCTTGTATATTATCATGTTATCCAGTATATTAGTTTTGTGTTTATTACCTTGTAAATGTCGATTAGTTTTTTTTTTGTGTATATATCCTCATAGATTTGTGTATGAATCATTTTCCACACCCTTGCTTCCTTTTAGATTTTAATCCTAATACACATCTTAGATCTTAGACATATGCATGTGTAATTTTTTTATACCAAGATAAGATATTAACAAAGTCATTTGCACATAATTTGAAAGATTATGTTGAGAAATTATGTCTCAACTTCCAGCTTGAAGTCCTCGTTTTCATACCTTGGTGATTTTGTGTTGTTTGCAAAGTTCTGGCGGAGGCGGAACTGGGATGGAACTTGGCATTGTTCTGATTGCCTAAGTTCCGGGTCTCTGGCAGAGGCGAAACCGAGGTGGAACTTGGCATTGTTTTGTTTGCCTAAGTTTCGGGTTTCGGTTCTCTCTCCGACTCCGACTCCGCTTCCTACCATCTGTTTCTTCTCGCTTCGCAAGTTCTGGCGGAGGCAGAACCAATTTTGGAAGTTGGCAATGCCCGTTTGCTAGGTTCCTATTTCAGTTTCAGTTCCGACTCCGAACCCGACTCCTGCTTTCACGATGTAGTTCTTCTGGATGTTTGGATTCTACTCGGGGTGTTTTCCTTCACCTTGTCCTGGTTCTGGATTGTTGTTTCTTGCAGTTGGCAAAGGCGGAACTGGAACCGGATTGGTTCCTAATCTTGGACTTTTTGGCGAAGTCTTGTTTTCTGTTCCTATTTCGACTCCGACTCCGACTTCGGTCTTTTGTGTTCCCATCTTGGTTTGAACTCGGGTTGACTTTACCCAGTCAGAACTGTTTCCGATGAGTTCCCCTTTGCCGTGGGTGGACGCGGAACCGAAATGGTTCCTGAACCTAAAATTTTGGTGGAGTCATGTTTCGTCTCCAATTCCGTCTTCGACTTTGACTCTGACTCCGGCAGTGTGTATTTTCGGTGGAGTCCTATTTCGACTCCTGTTCCGACTCCGACTCCAGCAGTGTTAGAAATGACTTGAAGTCTTGGTCGTGCTCGATGTCTGTTTGACCATTTTGGTTGCTCTGTCAGCTGCGATTGCTGATGGGTCTTGGATGCATGGCACCTAGTTGAATAGTGATTGGACAGATACCAAGATAGTTATTGTGGAAGTTGCATTTGTCAATGAAGGGTGGCAAGCTCAATCGTTTTGAGTAATGACATTGAATGCATGGACGACTCATTGCAGGGAGATCTGTCAGATCCGACCAGTTGCGTGATTTGAGGATGGACTTCATTGCTCTTTTGAGTCGGTTACATATGGATGAGAGATGTGTTATTTCTCATAAGTTAGACAAGTCAAGGGTTGAGTTGTAAGTTGCAGAGCAAGTTTGAAGTTGCGTGCTGAAGAACAGAAGGACGTGAGTTCTTGAGGAGGGTTTTGAACTGTATGTTGTAAAAACATTGTAACAGTGAATCTGAAACTCTCTGGGTGATTGTGAGCTGAACAAAGAAGTTTGGTTATTGTATGTAATCGATTCATTACTGTAATACAATAGATTTGACTTTGTGTGGTGGGTTTTTTTGCCTAAAAGGGTTTTCCCACGTAAATATTGTGTCATCTTTGTTTGCTTATCTTTCTGGTTTCTCATTGCCATGGTTGTATGCATCTCTATAAGTTTTAGAAACTGTTAGTTTTTCATTTTTGCTTCTCTCCCCTATTGTAAAGGTGTTAAGGGAATGTATTCCGCACTGTTGGGTCAGTAGATCCGCATTCTTTTCCCTTCAAAGTGGTATCAGAGCTTGGCCAGTTTGTGTTATCCTTGCTAGGGCAAATTAGTTTTTTGCACTAGTACTGTTTCAGTGGGAGACTTGCATTGTTAAACTTGTTTCTGTTGTGAGATGGCGAGTACATCTGGTAGGATAGATATTGAGAAGTTTAATGGCAGCAACTTTGAGTTATGGAAACTCAAGATAGAAGACTTGCTTGTGGATAGAGACCTTTGGATTGCAGTGTCAGGAACTAAGCCAAAAACTATGACCCAAGAAGCTTGGGATTTTGTTGATAGAAAAGCAAGAGGATTGATAAGACTGAGTCTAGCCGATTCTGTGCTCTTGAATGTTCATGAGGAGACGTCTGCAGCTGCTTTGTGGAAGAAACTTGGTGATATTTATCAAGGAAAGTCCCTGGTAAATAAGTTGTTCCTGAGGAAGAAGTTGTACTCCTTGAAGATGGACGAAGGTGCATCTGTTGTAGATCATCTGAACTCATTTAATATGACTGTTACTCAGCTGGCATCTGTAGGTGTAAAGATTGAGGAGGAGGATCGTTGCATGCTCCTGTTGTGTTCATTACCTGATAGCTAGGATCATCTTGTGATGGCTATTGGAAGCACAACCACTACTTTCAAGACTGATGATGTGGTTGCTTCGCTTTTGTCTGAAGAAATACGAAGGAAATCTTCTGAGATGGCCAAAGATGCTCTTTTTGTTCGAAGTAGAACAAAGGAGAAAGGCAAGAAGAAAGACAACAAGTCGAAATCCAAGTCTAAAGGGAGATCAAAGTCTCCTGGTAAAAAGTTCAAGGTAAAGTGCTGGAACTGTGGGCAACCTAGTTATATCAGGAAGGACTACAAGGAGAAGAAGAAGAAGAATGCTTCTAACAACAAATCTTCTCAAAGTGATGCAGATGCTTTCATTGCAGTAGCCTTGACAACTTAGGCATCAGATGATGTTTGGTTAGTTGATTCAGGTGCCTCTTTTCACATGATATCCAATAGAGATTGGTTCTCTAAGTATGAGAAGTATGATGGTGGAAAGGTATACTTGGCAAGTGATTCAACGCTGGAGATTGTTGGCAGAGGAAGGGTCAGAATTCAGTTTCCTGACAGGAGAGTCAAAGGAATTGGTGGTGTTTTTCACATCCCAGGTTTGGCTCAAAATCTTCTTTCTGTTAGTAAGTTAAATGATGCTGGTATAGAAGTTTCTTTTTCTAGTAAGGGATGTAAAATGGCTAGAGGTGCAAGGGTGTTAGCTAAGGGTGTTTGTACTGGCACTCTGTACAAGCTAGATGCATGATCTGTTCTTTGTAACAGTGCCTCTGTAAAGTCATGTAATTCTGCACATATAGAGAAAGATAAAGACTCTTCACTATCTGCAAATGCTTTGGAGGTAAAACTCCCAGCAGAGAAGACTATGTTATGGCATCATAGACTTGGTCACATAGGTGAGAAAGGTTTAAAAAACTTGAAGAAAAAAGACCTTATAGAAGGGCTTGATGATTGTAACCTTGAGTTCAATTTCTGTGAACATTGTATCTATGGAAAGCAACACCATGTTTCTTTCTCCTCTAGTCCTCACAAATCTTCTGGTATACTGGATTATGTTCATTCTGATGTGTTTGGTCCAGTTGATGTGCCTTCATTATCGAAGTCTAGATATTATGTTTCTTTTATTGATGACTATTCGAGAAGGACATTTGTATACTTTCTTAAAAGTAAATCAGAAGTGTTCAGTCGGTTTAAAGAGTTCAAATCTTTGGTTAAAAATTAGACTGGAAGGAAAATAAAGTGTTTAAGGACAGACAATGGAGGTGAGTTTTGTTCTGCATATTTTGAAAGGTACTGCACTGATCATGAAATTAAAAGGCATAAGACAACCCCCTACACTCCACAACAAAATGGAGTTGCTGAAAGGTTGAACAGGACACTGATGGAAAAGGCAAGGAGTATGTTGAGTGGTGCTGGTCTGGAGCAGAAGTTCTGGGCTAGGGCTATTGCTATAGCATGTTATTTGATAAATAGATCTCCTTGTTTAGCTCTTGTTGACATGACACCTTTGGAAGCATGGTCAGGTAAGAAACCCTCACTAAGGCATGTTCGGGTCTTTGGCTGTGAGGCATATGTTCATGTGCCAAATGAAAAAAGATCAAAGTTGGATAACAAGGCTGTGAAATGTATTCTCATCGGCTATGGAGTTGGTGTGAAAGGATACAAGCTTTGGAACCCTATTACTGAGAAGGTTTTGTATAGCAGAAGCGTGATATTTCGTGAGCTGAAACCTCTAGTAAGTGATCAACAACCTGAGACAAATCAGAGTGATAAGAAGAAGGATGCAGTTGAGATTCTCCAAACTCCAGAAAGGGAAGAGCTGCATGGTGTACCTGAGATTAAGGAGAGTTCAAGCAGCTCTGGAAGTTCTGATGATGAAGAACAACCTCAGCCTCTAAGGAGATCTACACGAGAAAGAAGGCAACCAGAAAGGTATGGTTTCTCTATGTTAGATTCAAATTGTGCCTATGCCTTAATTACTAGCACTGATGGGCCTAGGACTGTGAAAGAAGCAATCAGCATGGCTGATTCAAAGTCTTGGCTGGAAGCCATGAATGAGGAGATGGATTCCTTGAAAAAGAATGATACCTAGAAGTTGGTACCACTGCCTAAAGGGCGAAAGCCTGTTGGCTGCAAGTGGATATTCAAAAGGAAGATAGGCCTTGATGGTAGTGTGGAGAAGTATAAGGCACGACTGGTTGCAAAGGGATTTTCCCAAGTTGAGGTAATTGATTATGGAGAGATCTTTTCCCCTGTAGCAAAGCTGACATCCATCAGATTTTTGTTGTCATTGGTAGCTGTGTATGACTCTGAAATTGAGCAGATGGATGTGAAGACGACATTTCTCCATGGTGAGTTGGAAGAAGAAATCTTCATGTCCCAGCCTGAGCATTTTGTTGAAAGAGGTAAACAAAATCTGGTTTGCAAGTTAAATAAATCTCTTTATGGTCTAAAGCAATCTCCTAGAATGTGGTACTAGAAATTTGACACATTTGTGTTGTCAATTGGGTTTGTTAGATCAAAATCTGATCATTGCATTTATTATAAATGTGAGAATGATCATGTGCTTGTTATTACTCTGTATGTGGATGACATGTTATTCATTGGTAATAGCAAGGCAATGATTTCTGATCTTAAAACTCAGTTGTCTGCTAATTTCGAAATGAAAGATCTTGGAGCAGCAAGGTACATTCTTGGAATGGAGATAACCAGGGATAGAACAAGCAAAAAGCTTTGGCTTAATCAGAGTAAGTATGTGAAAACCGTTCTAGAGAGGTTCAACATGACTGATTGCAAGCAGCTAGTTCTTCCAATCATGCAAGGATTGAAACTATATGCTAAAGACTGTCCAAAGTCTGCTACTGAGATGAAGGACATGACCAGTGTGCCTTATGCAAGTGCAGTAGGCAGTTTGATGTATGCTATGGTCTGCACAAGACTAGACATTTCCCAAGCAGTGGGAGTTCTAAGCCATTTCATGGCAAATCTAGGGAGATCACATTGGGATGCTGTAAAGAGAGTGTTCAGGTATTTGAAGGGTACTTCAGATTATGATTTGTGTTACCATGGCAGTATGGTTGCATCACAAAGGACTCTTAGCATTCAGGGATATGTTGACTCTGATTGGGCAGGGGACATTGATAGCAGAAGATCCACCAGTGGATACACTTTCATGCTTAATGGTGTAGCAATCAGTTGGATGAGCAAGCGATAAGTTGTAGTTGCTTTATCCACAACAGAGACAGAGTACATGGCAGCAACTCATGCTTGCAAGGAGGCATTGTGGCTGAGGCATTTGTGTTCAGACATTGGATTTAATACTGAGCAAATTTCAATCTGCTGTGATAGTCAAAGTGCCATTTGTTTGGCAAAGAATCTGACCTTTCATGCCAGGACCAAGCACATAGATGTGCAATATCACTTCGTGAGGGATATGGTTGAAGATGACAAGGACAGTATGGATAAGGTTGACACTTTGAAGAATGTTGTAGATGCCTTGACAAAGCCAGTTAGCACAGACAAGTTCAAAATGGTGCACAGAATTGATGGGCCTTGGGGCCTATAACAGACAGTAAGGTTTGATGTTTTGAGGAAGCTGAAAGTGTTCACCAAGTGGGAGATTGTTGAAAAAGTATGTCTCAACTTCCAGCTTGAAGTCCTCGTTTTCATACCTTGGTGATTTTGTGTTGTTTGCAAAGTTCTGGCGGAGGCGAAATCGGGATGGAACTTGGCATTGTTCTGATTGCCTAAGTTCTGGGTCTCTAGCGGAGGTGAAACCGGGATGGAACTTGGCATTGTTCTATTTTCCTAAGTTTCGGGTTTCGGTTCTCTCTCCGACTCCGACTCTGCTTCCTACCGTCTGTTTCTTCTCGCTTCGCAAGTTCTGGCGGAGGCGGAACCAATTTTGGAAGTTGGCAATGTCTGTTTACCAGGTTCCTGTTTCAGTTTTTGTTCTGACTCTGATCCCAACTCCTGCTTTCACAATCTAGTTCTTCTAGATGTTTGGATTCTACTCGGGGTGTTTTCCTTTGTCTTGTCCTGGTTCTGGATTGTTGTTTCTTGCAGTTGGCAGAGACGGAACCGAAACCGGAACCGGATTGGTTCTTGATCTTGGAATTTTTGGTGAAGTCTTGTTTTCTGTTCCTATTCCAACTTCGACTTCGACTCTGGTCTTTTGTGTTCCCATCTTGGTTTGACCCCAGGTTGACTTTACCTGGTCAGAATTGTTTCCAATGAGTTCCCCTTTTTCATGGGCAGACGCGGAACTGAAATGGTTCTTGAACCTGAAATTTCGGTGGAGTCATGTTTCGTCTCCAGTTCCGTCTCCGACTCCGATTCTGACTCCGATAATGTGTATTTTTGGTGGAGTCCTATTTCGACTTCGACTCTAGCAGTGTTAGAAATGACTTGAAGTCTTGGTCGTGCCTGATGTCTGTTTGACCGCTTTGGTTGCTCTGTTAGCTACGATTACTGATGGGTCTTGGACGCGTGGCACCTGGTTGAATAGTGATTGGACGGATACCAAGATAGTTATTGTGGCAGTTGCATTTGTCAAAGAAGGGTGGCGAGCTCAACCGTTTTGAGTAATGACATTGAATACATGGATGGCTCGTTGCAGGGAGATTTGTCAGATCCGACCAGTTGCGTGATTTGAGGATGGACTTCATTGCTCTTCTGAGTCGATTACATATGGATGAGAGATGTGTTATTTCTCATAAGTTAGACAAGTCAAGGGTTGAGTCATAAGTTGCAGAGCAAGTTTGAAGTTGCGTGCTGAAGAACAAAAGGACGCGAGTTCTTGAGGAGGGTTTTGAACTGTATGTTGTAAAAATATTGTAACAGTGAATTTGAAACTCTCTGGGTGATTGTGAGCTGAACAAAGAAGTCTGGTTATTGTATGTAATTTTTATTACTGTAGTACAATAGATTTGACTTTGTGTGGTGGGTTTTTTTCCTGAAAGGGTTTTCTCACGTAAATACTGTGTCATCTTTGTTTGCTTATCTTTCTGGTTTCTCATTGCCATGGTTATATGCATCTCTATAGGTTTTAGAAACTGTTAGTTTTTCATTTTTGCTTCTCTCCCCTGTTGTAAAGGTGTAAGGGAATGTATTCCGCATTGTTGGGTCAGTAGATCCGCATTCTTTTCCCTTCAGATTACACTATTGTTTTTCTCACTTCCTTAAGGTTCTATTCATTCATTTTATGATCTCACTAGAGTATTTCTAAAGCAATTCAAAGTTAACACGGGCCTTACAGTAACCATTTTTAATTTATTTAAATGTACCCAAGGATCTTATGAACACATTAGTCATTATGCTATCTAATTTTAGTCTTTTTGCTTTGATTTAACTACCCCTTTATATGGTTTTTAAGTACAATATATGTTTATTAAGGGTCTAAGTAAACCAATACAAAACAATGTGTATTTAAATAGTTTTTATGTTTATGGATTTGTGTGAACATGTTAAAACTTTAGAATCCAAATTATTTGCATGCAATTCCCTACAACATGCATCTTCAAGTCAAAATCATTTATATACTTCTAAGTATAAAAAGTCAAATAATTTATCAACAACAGGTAATGATATGAAGGAAAATGTGAATTAAATTACTATTGCTTCTTATTTTCGTTCTTTCAAACCAAATTCTTTTATAAAGTTTAATAAAATCTTCAAATCTGTGGATGATGTGCTTAAAAAATGATTGGGTATTAATTTATTTACACTTTATTTTATTCATTCATTAGATCCTAATAAACCTCTTCATCGATCATATAACAAATAAGCATTTTCTAACTATTATAGATTGTAATAAGATTTCAGGATTAAAATTGTGTTGCAATTTTTACATCAATGTTTCAGTTCATACTCTATGATCCATCATTAGGATGCAAAGCAGAAAGATAGAAGAGTGAAAAATGAAGAAGCAAACTTGGGAAGATAAAAGGATGAGGGGAAGGGAGGGATAGCAGGTCCGAAATTCAAAAAATGAAAATCCTAAGGGTCAAAAAGAAAAAAAAGAGAGAGGAAAAGACAAGACTTTAGAAGGAAAAAACAACATGACATTAGTTAAAAATGAAAAAGAAGAATAAAGCCAAAAGAAACACAAGTCAACTTTCAAAGTAAAATTAAAATCAAGTGAACTAATAAAAAAAAAGAGAAAAAGCAAAGAGAGCAAAAAGTGCAACAAAATTAAGAGAAGAGGATGCATAATTTAAGAAAAATTAAAATGAGAAACATAAGAATTAGAAAACAAATAATTGAAAGAGATATTTTAATAATATTATAAATTGTAGATTTTATTCACATAATGTTTAAAACAATAATATTTAAAACAAAAAAATAAAATTATAGAAAAATTCTTTGGAAACAATAAATAGAGAATTAATAAACAAATAAAATTTAGAATAATTGAATAAAATAAAACATAAAGCCAAAAGAAAAACAAATCAACTTTCAAAGATAAATTAAATTCAAATGAATTAAAGCAAAAAAGAGAGAAAGCAAAGAGAGCCAAAAGTACAACAAAATTAAGAGAAGAGGATGTAAAATTTTAGAAAAATTAAAATGAGAAATAATAGAATTGGAAAACAAATAATTAAACATTTTATTAATATTATAAATTGTGAATTTTATTCACAAAATATTTATAACAATAATATTTAAAACAAAAGCAATTTTTTTTTCAAAATAATTCTTAGGAAATAATGTAAAGTAAATCACAAAACAAATAAAATTAGAGGAAAAAACCAAATGAAAGCCAAAGCATTAAAGTGTAAGAAAAAGAAGGCAAAAAGAACAAGATGAGATGGAGAAGAAAACAAGAAAATTAACAAGGAAATAAATCCAAGAGGTAAATAGAACTAAAATTAACAAACCACTAATTTAAAAGAAAAAATGAGAGAGGCAATTACAAGGAAAAAGAAAATAAAAACACAAACAAAGGAAGTAAAGTGAAGGAAATTAATACATAATGTAAATGATACAAAGCAATAATGTAAACTAATACATTAAAGTATTGGTTTACATTGGTTTACATAATATATTAGTTTACACAAAAAAGGAAAGGAGAACAAGAAAGAACCTACACCAACAAAACCAATAAATGTGAACAAATACATAATGAAAACAAATAATACATAGTGTAAATTGATATATTAATAGTATTGATTTACATTATGTTTGGTTGACATTATGTGTTAGTTTACATTATTAGTGTTGGTACACATTAAGAAAATAAATACAAAAACAAAAAGGACACGAGACCAGAAAACTTACAAAGCCAAACAATGAAAGGATAAAACAGGACAAAGAAGGGGGGAAGGGATAAAACAAGATTAAGAAATACATATACATAATGTAAACAATACAAAGCAATAATGTAAACTAATACATTAAATTATTGGTTTATATAATATATTAGTTTACACAAAAAATTAAAGGAGAACAAGAAAGAATCGACACAAGCAAAACCAATAAATGCGAATAAATACATAATGAAAACAAATAATACATAGTGTAAACTAATACATTAATAGTATTGATTTACATTATGTATTGGTTGACATTATGTGTTAGTTTATATTATTAGTGTTGGTATACATTAAGGGGAAACCCAGGACAAAGAAGGGGGGAAGGGATAAAATAGGATTAAGGAGGAGAATCTTGAAGGTTGTTTAAAAGGGGATTTAAAGAGAAACTTAAATTCCAACCCCCATCTCGGTTGAGGTTGGAGGGGTGATTATGGATTCCAATGGAATATTTGAGCTTCCTTTTGAAGAAGTTGTCTTCTTTGAAAAGGATTTGAGGGTTTTCAAGGGCGATGTGATGCTTGGTCTTGGAAGAGTGCTTAGCAAGGGCATATTTTAAGACGCGTTCGTGTCTAAGGTCCGTAGCATGTTCTTTGATTCTGGTTCTAACAGAATGACCCGTTTCCCGAATGTAAGGGAGGCCACACAAACAACTCACTTTATAGACACCAGAGTTGAGGAAAAAGTTTTAAGGGTCTTTGTAGGAAGGGATGCGATTCTTGATGGTGAAGAAAGGTTTGAAAGTGCAGAGGAGACCCTTTTTGTGAAGGATCTTGGCAATTTTATTAGAGACACCCTCGATGTAGGGAAGGGTAGCTGAAGGAAGGGGTCGAGTGTTGGGAGTCAAGGAATGGAGGGAAATCCTGGCTTTGGCTTGATCAATAGTTCTATTGATGTGCTTTTTTTTATATCTGTTTAATGAGAAGACATGGGTGAGGTGGGCTAGCTCTTGGTCTATATGATCATCATCACAAATTATGAGAGATCTAGAAGCTAAAGTTTTGAGAACTCTAGCTTTTTGTCTAGGGTGATGGTGGGAAGACGTGTGAAGGTATAAGTCAGTGTGGGTTGATTTATAGAAAACAGATTGATAGTGAACCATCAAATTTTTTGATGAGGGCATCAAGGAAAGAAAGTTGATTATCAATTTCAATTTCTTTGGTAAAAGAGATGTGTAGGAAATTTTTGTTTAAATGGAAGTGGAATTCTTCTAGCTTATAAATACCATGGGGCCAACAAATGTTGGTATCACCCACATAGCGTTTCCACCACTTTGGTTTGAGAGGGGAGGAATGGAGGGCAATGTCTTCGAAATGAACCATGTAAAAGGTTGGCCACAATAGGAGAGAGATGAGAGCCCATAGCCACCCTATCAAGCTGCTTAAAAATAACACCTTGGAAAGAGAAGAAGGTGGATTTGAGACAACTCAATTAAAGAGGAAATTTTATGACTTGCCTTTTGTCTAATAAGATCAAGAGAGTTGAGGATGGGGACTTTGGTGAAGAGGGAGACAACATCAAAACTAACAAGAAGGTCGTTGTTATCTAATTTCTTGTCTTTGATGAAGTCTATAAAGTTGGAAGAGTTCTTGATGAAGGAGTTTGATTTGCCAACAAGGGGAGAGATGAGTTTAGCTAGATGGGTAGCCAACTTGTAAGTGGGGGAATTGATGGTGTCAACTATGGGTCTAAGGGGAATACTAGCTTTGTGAATTTTTGGAACCCCATAGATATGTGGGGTTACCTCTTTGGAAGGATTCAACCACTTTTTGGTGGTATCATCAAAGGAAGAATTGGAAATGAATGACTTAACCTTTTTCATCAGCTTGGAGATGGGATTGGAATCAAGAATTTTATAATTGTGGTTGTTAGATAATAGTTCATGTATCTTGGAAATGTAATCCTGCTTGTGCATGATCATGGTTGCATTACCTTTATCCACTTTTGAGATGACAAGATCATTTTTTTCGTTAAATTTTTTGAAGGCAATGAGCTTAGCCTTTGGGGATGTTGCGCTTGGGAGGTTTGGCATGTCTCAGTGCCACAACGCAATCTTGAAAAATCTCTTCTTCCAAGTTATGAGGGAGAGAGTGAACAACCTTTTCAATTTCGATGAGAAAGTTTATGATAGGAATAAAGTGGGGAGTAATAGTGAAACCAAAACCTCTCTTTAGAAAGTTGAAAACAAGCGGGTCTAAGTGGATATCAGTGAGTTTGTTGAAAATATTCCTCTCCCAATCACGAATGAGCAAGGTGGTGATAGGGTTCGAGGTCCGGTCAACAACTGAGAAGGATGAAAAATCATAATGTGAAGAGGATGGGGGAAGAAGCGGGAATTTCAAAGGACCATTTGAAGGAGAGAAATGTGAAGGACAGTGGTTGCGTGTGAGGACGGTAGAGAACGGTTTGAATTTGTCCTTGATAGGACTAACCAATAGGTGATCCGAGAAGGGACATTGGGTCAAGTTGGAAGCCAAGGTAGGTTCACACAAAATATTAGATACGTTGCAGGAAGTCGACATTGATGGGGACAAGTCATTATCGATAGGAGGTAGTGGCGAGAATGGGTAAAATCAACATTAATATTGCAAAGAGATTGATGACCAATGAGAGAAAAGGAACTCGAAAGAGGAGGCGTACCTGAGATGCAAATTTTATGACTATTAGAAGGAGGAAGCTAGATGGTGGTGCTGGGCGAAATTGTGCTGGCCATCGGTTCAACAGTGCAAGACGACGAACCAACAACGTTCTTGTTCACGTCAAGATTGGAGGAAGCCAAGGAGCTATATGAGAAAAACAAAAATGATGAAAAAGTAGATGATGAATGAATGATTTTAATTACGTCCACAAGACCAGCCAGTCTATGGGACCCAAGAGATGAAACAACAATGGTTCCATTCACGCTGATATTGGATGACGCTAGGGAGATAGGTGAGCACAAGCTAGGGGAGGTGCAGGAAGAATGGAAGTGGGGAGGAGAGGTATGCTGGTTGGTAGGAGGAGGAGAGCGAAGCTTAGCTTGGGGGGAGGAATCATGAAGTGGGGGAGAAGCAAAGGATGACGAGATCGAAATACTGGCATTGTTAGCACAAAGAGGGAGATGAGAGAATGAAAAGGGTTGGTTGGTGTAGAATGGTTGAGGAGAGGCATGGATTGGGGGCATTGGGGAGTAACGAGGCATGAAAGGATGGGTTTGGGAGGGATGAGGAAGGACTATAGTGTGAGAAGTGACTATTCCACGAGTCCAACAATCTTCTCTTCCTGAGAAGTGACAAGAATTTTCTTTTTTTCCTTTGCTCACAATCAAATTTGATACTAGTAGCCTGAGCCTACGAAGTGGTGTCAAGAAGAATCCAAAGGTCCAGACAAAGAGAGGTGGCTAGCTCAAGGTGTAAAGGAAAGAATTTGTAGGAGATCTGATTAATGGAGGCCCTAGCAGATTTGATCATATATTACAATAGAGAGAGACCGACTCGATGGAAGATGTGCCTAGTTTGGTGGCTAAGTAAATGATGCTCCACATAAATGAAAGAGGGTAGAACATTGGACTCCCGACACCTTTTAAGAAAATCCAAGTCTGCTAATTTCTTCAAAAGCTTGATTCTCATCTTCTCTAACTGCATGAAAACTTCATGAATTTAACTATTATAGAGTTAAATTTATTAAACAAATTTTGATCTTAAGAATAAAGTAGAAGTCCTTATTAATAAAAAAGTAACTGAGGTTGAAGATAGTGGAGGCACATTAGTCACACTTCTAAGCAATATGTTTAGACTAAATTTGACAATGAAAATAATTGCTCAAGTCTTATCCCCCTTATGCATTAAGATAAATTTTATCCATCACTTATAATCAATCTAAGAAGTTTTTGAATGGGTGTCCCTTGGTAAAATTGACTTAATTTTATTCCTCGCTATCCCCCATGTTCCTATCATATGCTTGAAATTACAAGAATCCAAAAATATATTAAGCTTAGGAAGGTTTTGGTAATTTTATATAGTTTTTATGGAGTTACAAAGTTTCAATGCACTATTGAACTTCCTTTTATTGTTTAACCTCCTCTCTTGACCACTAGTCTTGCATAATTTTTTTTGTTAAAGTCAATTAGGTCTCTTCATCTCCTTGTTTCATTCATTCCATCATTTTGTAGGATTTTGATGAATTTTTTGATATGAACTTATTTATCCTAACCTCCCATCCTATTTTGCATCCTCACATTCTCTCATTCTCTTGCTTCTTTCCCCTTTTCTCTTTTATAGAGTTGTAGACTTTTTCTAAACTTCTTCCTTTTCTCTTCTTCCTCTCAGCCTTTAGTCATCCTTAACTCCTAATTACTTCAACCCTTCCTTCCTTCCCTCTTTCCCTCTTATGCACTTTTAAGGCTCATCTAAATGTCTTATCATTCCCTCTTCCTCCTAACCTCCATCCCTTCTCTACTACCAATTCTCACAACCCTTCCTTCCTTCTCTATTTTCCTCTTGATGACTTGTGGAGGTCATTTGGAATTTTTCTAATCCTTATCCATCTCCAAATATCCTAACCTCTAAACCTCCAATCAAGTCACACCTTTCATCCTTGTACCTTGATTCCCCTTTATGGGCTTGCATATTTTTTATGGAATTATTATATCTTCCATTTCCACCTCTAGACCTCCAATTCCTTGACCATTTCTCACATTCATTCTAGTTCCCATTTTATAGAATTCTATTGCATTTCTAGACTTACTCCAGTTATACCCTCACTTCCCTTTGTCAATTTTATATGTTTTTTCTACATCCTTTCCAATCCCTCATACAAAGTTTTAATGGACTTATTTGGTCTTCCCTTCACCTCCTAATCTACCTGTTAGAGTAAATAGGAAAATTTCCTATTAATTAGATCACCTTTCTTACTTTAGCACACTTAAGCTAAACTTAAGTATGCATTTTTTGTCTCATAGTGTAGGATGAGGACAAATGTCATGATCTAATTTAATTCTCACCTAAGGTTTCATATAGTGTTATTTTTTTTCCTATTATAAGGATTTACTATTGTATATTGTAATCATTCAAAAAACTTTTGAGATGCTTGTTTGGATCGATACACTTCTCAATGTTGCATGGAAAATCAATTATTTTTTATCTCTTTGTGATAGGTTTTTTGGTTGCAAGTGATTTTTGGGAGCTGTGAGATTCAACAATCAACTCCAACATTGTATCAAAGCACCATATTTGTGACTTCCTTTCCTTTTCTATAGAGTTGACCTTGAGCAAAAATCAAAGCATCTTGGAACAAAATAAGCACCATCATTTTGTCTAGAATGTCCAAAAACCCTAAAAACACCTATCCAAATGCTCAAACCTAAAAGAAAGGGGGAAAAGGATTTTTTTTAGGGGCCATCAAAATATGTGGGATATAACCCAAGGAAAAAACTAATCCTTGAATTTATTTTAGGGGCTAGAACCCAAGGAAGCTACTACTCCCTAATTGAAAAAGAAACAACTGGAATATGATTAGCTTATGGCTTCAACCGCTGATAGTCATCAATTTTGTACATTAGGTTTGTAGGGGATCTTTTCACGCTCTTCTCATGCACTCATACATCTTTTCACACTTCCATAAATCTCTTCACATCTTTGATCTTCAATATATATCATCCACATGCTTGCAAAGTACAAATTCAATTGGCCACAAATAAGAAATATCAAACTTGTAATATGTCAACCTACATCTTCATTGGCGGTATAAAAAATGATAAGATATTATTTATAATTCTTCTAAATGAGTCAACATGACTCATACAACATCTACAAATACTTCCTAGACTCCGCTCAAACATAAACTTGTGGCACACATAACCAACATACCCAAGTCGGCCACAATAGAAGCATATCTTCACAAACTGACTTGAAACAACTATATGGTACTAGAAATAAGAAATATCTTTATGCAATTAAAACCTAAGATACTATGAGACATGTGGAGTGTCCACACAAACTCATACAATTGATCTTCACACTCTTTTTCTAGCACAAGCAAAAAAACATATGTTCTGTAGAAGAATAGGCATCTAAAACCAATTGTAAAACTCTGTTACTTGAAATTGAACTTGTGAAGCACCGAACCACTTGATACTACAATATAGCATGCATTGGATATCATTGATCATGTCTGCAAAACCACATGGCCAAACCTTCACAACTGGAGGAATGTGAAGCATTCCAACAAGACTTCATAACTACTTTGCACTACCAGAGCACAAATGTAACTCCCCGCCTCGCAACCCTAGAGGAAGTTGCACTTAACTAATCAAACGTACGATTTTTTTTTTTGTTTAAGTACAATTAATATACAAGTTCACTACTCATTGCAAACAACCCCCAAGGTTACGAGACTGAGTTTACTTTAGGACCCAAACAAAAAACATGAATTGAAACCATAACGTTCATTTACTTAATAAATTAGAAACACATACATTCCATACATGATAAATTACATCAAAGGATAAGAGGTACCATAGGTTACAAATAAAAATAACTTAATAATGAGATTACATCTCTCATTCCTCGAATGAGGTAAATCCAATAAGCATGATTACATATTACAACCTTCCATCACGATTAAAAATGAGGGGTAATAAATTATGAGATCAACTGAAATGAATAAAGCATGAAAAGAAACGGGATTCCATGAGCTCTCCAACTAGAAATATCATCCACACGAACAAGAAGGAAACCCAATGGAGTAAGGTGCATGTTCCACCCAACCAAGTGGTACCCGAAGGCCCACCCCTCATGCTAGGAGATAGTAACAAGGATTCCAAGACAAGACCAACTACCTCTAGACACAGGCTAAAACATAACTGAACCATACTGACACAACCAATCACATGTACAATACAAGTACAACTCTAACAAGGTCACATTATTTCCAGATATAAAATAGATCGAGTATGTTAAGAAAACCATACACATAAAATCAAATACCAGCTGTTGTCCTAGATAGAGTGTCATCGCATAGCTCGTCATGGGATATCCTCTAGGAATCTTCATAGGCTCCGACCCCCACTATGGGTTATCCTTGTGGCCTCAACTGAATCTTGGCCCCCATACTCACTCATGCAGAATCAAATACCTTTCATAAAGACAAGATAGATGACCTTGCCATTCCAGGCCTTCCCACTCATCCCAAGCCTAAACAAGCACTTGTGTCTATGAGTGAGGCACACTTATCTTGATTAGTGAGAAGTACTACCTGATCTCCTAAGTGTATTATTTTAGTTATCACTTGATTAAACCACTTCCGAAGGTTATCCAATTTACCTCTTTGGGCTCTGGCGCCTAACAGAAGTCACTCTTCTACTTGACAACATACCAAACAAAACCAATCACCAAGGGTGCCAAAGTGCATACAAACTAGATAAAACAATCACTCCAACTCTAGGAGGGAACATAAGTCAAAACCCTCTCCAGACACTGGAGGTAACAACCATAACAAGGCCACTCCTTACAAGGTGTCATAAATCGCATAATCCACTCCTTCCACAGGAGGCACAAAAAATCTCCGTTCGTGGAAACTGGGTAATAACATTGACATAAATTTATGCACTACCTAAGGGAATTAACAAACAATTGACATCACAAAATGATAACCCCCAACCTCTAGGGTTCTCTAGAAGACTTACATATTAAAGACACTTAACCCATTTCCCCAAACATGAACACAATGAAAATAATCACATAAAGCAATTGCGAGGAAATAAACTAATTTTGGATATACTAAATCCATTTCCCTTTAAAATTCATTTCTCAGTAAAGAAAACAATTGCCCTAACAACATAATTAAATAAAATAATTCATTGCCTTTATTAATACTGAGAAGGGAAAACTAATTTTAATAAAAAATTCAAATCCATGATTACTTTTACAAACAACACAAATCCACTGACTTTAATAAAATTCAATAGTTTATTGTCTCAATTAGACTAATTTAACAATATCTCCTTCAGACCAAGGATGAAATTTAAACCAAATATCTAGTCCTTAATTACTTGTAAAAATAATAATAAAATAAAACAGTTGCTTTATTTTTTTTTGGTAATTTAATAGCTGGGTTGGGCCAGCACCCATTGAATTATAAAAGAGAGAACAATAATTTCATGAATACTACATCCCCAATTCTACTTGTAAATTTGCTGCTTCTAGCACCCATACATTCAGATCCTATACAAAAATCTACCCTGCCCCTCAGCTACATTGCACTACACCCTATTGCCTCCCCTTCCACCACCCGCAGTGATGGCTTTTTTTGCCAATTGATCTGCTGCTGAATTACCTTCACGGTATATGTGACTGATCTTAAAGACATCTAGCTCCTCTATGTTTTTCCTTATTTGCTTGATCCATTTGTTCAATTTCCAATTAGGTGTGGAGTTCTGCCTGATAGCATTCACTGTGATCATCAAGTCGCCTTCAAGGTGAATCTTCCTAGCCCCACATTCCATTCCGAGCTCCAATCCATGAAGTGCAGCTCTAAAATCTGCCAAATTGTTTGTGGCAACTCCAATATATTCCGCATGCTCTGCAAGGGTTGTATGGAACTCATCCCTAACCACACATCCTATACTGCTGGGGCCGGGATTCCCGCTTGCAGCTCCGTCAAAATTTACCTTCACCCAGCCAACATCCGAGGCGCTCCAGCGAACTTCCTCACGCAATTTCTTTTTTCGAATACAGTCATTGGTGCCTACCAAAGTAGGAACATTAAGTTCGGGGAATTCCTTCGTCATTTTATCATCCCATATGGTGTATGCATTACTTCCCGTTGTTCTGATTTTCACAGCTATATTGACCAGTTCTATGATGGATGCTTCAATTTTGACCACTAATCTTTCCCTCGGCAATGTCTGTCCCTTAAAAACCCTTCTGTTTCATTCTTTCCAAATTTCCCATACAACCATAGATGGGATAACTTTCCAGAGGCACTCAAATAGACTCTTACGAGAACGTTTAGGCCACATACAAAACCAATCTTTTAGATTCCTTGGCATTGGTACTTGCAGATTGAGTTTTTGAAGGAAATATTTCCAGCAGCTTTCTGAGTATGGGTATGAAAGCAATAAATGATTAGCATCCTTGTCCTGATTATTGCATAACATACATCTCCCTGGGCCAATCATTCCAATTTTATTTAGTCTATCTTGTGTGAGGATGCGGTTTTGAATAGCCAACCAAGAAAAGGCTCCAGCTCGAGGAGAGCAATATTTACCCCAAAGGAGCTCTTTTGGCCACAATTGGTCTTCTGCCCTTGCCTCTTGTACTTTGTAACCTAGTTTGACTTTGTAATTTCCATCCTTAGAAGTGCACCAACGAATCTCATCTCTTAGCCCAGTCCATATGATGCCTCTTTCTTCTAGGATCCTTGAGAGCTTCTCCTTTTGTTCTAAAGGGACATTGAAGTCATCAAGGGACTTCCATTCCCATTTTTGCTTACTGTTGGTGCTTGTCACATACCCATAGTCACAAAGTTTTTTCCCCCATCTTCTGGTTGACTCTTCCCTAATGATTACAAGGTCTGAGAGGGAACAAAGAGCTGGGTGCCCTTCCCACGAATCCTCCCAAAACTGAGCACTTTTCCCATTGTTGACTTCCCATGTTACATGGTAAGTGATGATCTTCCTACATTCAAGGATGAAGTTCCAAATAGCCAATCCATTCGGAGGGTCTAGCGTATTAATTATTCTTATTGGCTCATCTGAATCTAAGTACTTTCGCCTCTTAATTTGAACCCATCTTCGCTCCCCATTTCGGAAAATACTCCAGACCAATTTTGCACCCATGGCAAGATTCATGCCATACAACTGTTTCACACCCGCCCCTTTGGCTCCATAAGGCTTGCAGATCTTATCCCATGATAGCAGAGGTATTTTGTGGTTATCTACTGGACCATTCCAAAAAAATCTCCTCATGATTTTTATTAGTATTTCTTCCACCGCTCTTGGGATTTTCATGCATGTCATAAAATAGATAGGGATAGCTGCTAATACTGTCTTCAACAATAATAATCTACCCGCAGATGATAACCATTTCCCTTTCCAAAGTTCTATTTTCCTTTTGCAGCTATTGATTAGATTTTCCCAATAACATTTCTTATTTATCCCCCTAAATAGTGGCATCCCAAGAAATTTCCCTGGTAGGCTTGCAATTCTAAGATCCAAGATTCTTGCAATATCCTTTTGTAGACTCGGTTGAACATTAAGGAAAAAAACTTCTGACTTTCTCCAGTTGATTGACTGTCCTGAAGCTTTACTATAATTGTTCAAAATGTTCCTGATGGTTCTAGCTTCTACTCTCATGGCTTTTCCAAAGAGAATCATATCATCAACAAACTGTTGATGAGTAGCAGCCACCAATCCTAGGCAAATCTTAATTCCCTACCATTGACCCGTTGATCTGTAGTGTTGTACAGTCCTCCCCAACGCCTCTGCCATTATGATGAATAAGAAAGGGGATAATGGATCCCCTTGCCGAATTCCTCTAGAAGAGTCAAAGAAACCCTGGGCAACCCCATTGACTAGGACTGAAAATCTTGGGGTCGAAATGCACCTGGAGATCCAATTGACCCACCCTACCCTAAAGCCAAATCTCTATAAGACTTTCAGCAGAAATTGTCTATCCACTAGGTTGTACGCCTTCAGTATGTCTAGCTTGATTACCATATTTGGGCTTCGAGTCTTTCTAGAAGAGTGGATAGCCTCATGTGCAATAATAATCCCTTCAACTATCGATCTACCGGGGGAGAAACCACTCTGCTCATCAGAGATGATTTTTTTTAGGACAGTTTTTAGACGGTTGGCTATGACCTTTGTGATAATTTTGTAAATTGTGTTGCACAAAGCAATGGGCCTGAAATCTGCCATTGTTTGCACCTCCTTCTTCTTGGGGACAAGCGTAATGAATGTGTGATTGAAGGTACCCAACATCGCCATTCTCCTTCTGGATTCCTCAACAGCTCTATGTAAATCATCACCAATGATATCCCAAAATACATGATAGAATTTTGCGGGGAAGCCATCTGGCCCTGGGGCCTTGTCTGCACCTAGCTGGAAGGCTGCCTTCTTAGTTTCTTCCAAACTGATGGTCTTAAAAAGCTCCCTATTTTCTTCCTCATTAATTAGTGCTGGGATGTGATTTAGAAATTCTTCCCATTCTCGCACATTATTTGCTAATGCTCAATTTAAAATTTCTTGAAAGTATTGCACCGCTATCTGATTGACCTCCTCTATTGACTGTGAGCTTGTACCATCTTCCTTTGCTATTGTTGTAATACGATTTTTTCCCCTGTTAGCAATTGTTGTTCTATGGAAATACTTTGTATTTCTATCCCCTTCTTTAAGCCATATTTCTCTTGATTTTTGTCTCCAAAACAATTCTTCCTTAGTCATAATCTCTGTGAGTTCCGATTTTAGCCTTTGTTCTAGTTCAAATTCTTCTCGACCCATCTTGTGCTTAATTACTTTCTCATTAAGTTCATTTAGTTCCTCCTCTACACAGGCTTTTTCCGTAAAAATATTCTTGAAATTAGCCTGATTCCATTCTTTTAGCTTCCTTTTGATGTGTAAAAGCTTTTGGCTAAACTTGTACATTCTTGATTTGTGGCCAACTCTGACTTCATTCCACCAGGTTTTAACTAAGCCGTAAAAAGATGTATCCCTAAGCCACATATTTTCAAATCTAAAAGGGGTTCCGCCTTTGGGATATTCTACATTGATTACTAATTGTACTGGGAAGTGATCAGACCCAGTATACTGTAGTATAGCTGCCTCAAAGGAATCCTGATTAGCATCCCAATTCCCACATATGAAAAACCGATCCAACTTTTCTGCTATGCTGGTGAAATCCTTCCTCCTATTGGTCCAGGTGAATCTACCATTTTTGGCTACTATTTCTCTTAGATTGTTATTATCCACAAATGTTTGAAAGTCTTGTTGGATCCTTGATAAATTTTGCATACCTCCTTGTTTTTCTGAATTGTCCAATGTTGCATTAAAGTCACCCCCAATTATAACAGCTGTACCATTCTACATATCCAACCACTGCTTAATCTCCTGCCATAGAATTCTCTTAGCTAGAGTTGAAATCGGTCCATACACATTCATCACTTGTATCTCCTTATTTTGACTTAAAATCCTACATTTAACCACCATCCAATACCGACTTTTCCTTATCAGTGAACAACTAACAGACAAAGGATTCCAAATCACACCAATTCCTCCCGAGGCTCCAATAGATTCAACAAAGACTCCTTCCCATTGTCTCCAAACACTCAATCTTTTTTGGGCTTCCTCCCTTTCCCATTTAGTTTCCTGTAGTAATACAACATCTGCCTTACTTAAATCTATTTGACGCTTAATCAAGCGCCACTTGCTAGGGGCATTAATGCCCCTAGCATTCCAAGTTATGATCCTCATTGCTCCTCGGGAAGGGAATATCCCTTCCCATTTCTTAGTTTCATCTGTCCCTTAGCATTTGCTGCCAACACCAGTTTAGCCTTGTTGGTTTTTGCCCCTCTTTTCTTCTTTGCTGCTACCAGAGGTCTTTTCAGGTGGGATTGTGTTTGTTCAATACTTCGTTCTTCTAGAATATTAGCCTATACTTCTTCCATCCCCTCATCCTGATCAAAATCAGATTCATCAAACATCTCCTCAGCCTCCACTCCCCCTTCATTGCTAATATTCTCCCCCGCATCAACTGAATTTCCATTTTTGCCCTTTGAAATGAGCAAAGATTTAGCTCCACTAGGACTCCTCAAATGATCTAAATTATCCCTTATTGTTTCTACAACTTTTGGAGCGTTATTGCTCATCTCATTTTGAGAATCTTGTGTAACTGTTTTAGATACAACATTATGAAGATCTGCTACTGGGGTTTCTTCAACATTTCCACCCATGTTGTCTTTTGCCTCATTCTTCTCCTGTACAGTTGCTTTATCCTCTTGCCCCTCTTCTGAATTTCCTTCCCCCTCAAAATCCTTTACATTTTCCAGATCTGCCATAGGGGATCCCTCAGCATTCATTTTCAGACTGCATTCTTCCTCACTTATCCCCTATACATCTATATCTTGCTTTTCTTCTGCTTTTCCATCCTTTTCCAACCTCTGCACTCCAATCATTGAGTCGTTATGCCCCTGAATGCCTATTTTTTGGCCATTGTGTCGAGATTCCACAACCTTACCATTGAAATCCATATCTACCAGAACCGAACCCATGCGCTAGTTATCATCACTACCTTGCTCTCTATTTCTTAATAACTCTATGAGTGATACATCCTCCATATTGTTTTCCTTTGTAGATGGTGAACCTTCCTGTTCTGTACTGCTAGATTCATCCATTTTTTCCTGCCCAACCCAGGCATATTTGTTTTCTCTACTAACGCGAATTGACCCCAAGCAGTCCAAGTTTCTGTGTTCTTTTGATTTGCAATTCGGGCATAACAGTAATTGATCTTCCCTTTCTACTTTGACTGTTCTGAACCCTGTTGTTGTGCTTAATTCAATCTCTTGTGGAAGCTTTTGTTATGGCTTTAAACCTATGCAGAATCTAATATAGGCCCCTTGACTTCTATCCACCATTATTTCATCCATTGAAATGAGAGTGCCCAACTTCTTCCCAATCTCCGTTAATATATTTTCTTCCCAATATTCAGCAGGAATCTCATACATTCTAACCAAGACCGGACCCTCCCTTACTTCATGCTTCCAAGGGTCAAAATTAGGGTACCAGTAAAAAACAGTTACTTTATTAATTCAAAACATACCATTTTAAAATAATTATTTCTCCTTTGCAAAATAAATCATTTTAAAAATCAATTAATCTCTCTATTAAAACATATTACTTTTAAATCCAATATATGTTCCTTCAAAATATATTATCTTAAAATAAATCCCTTGATTTTGACTATTGCATATTGATCTAAAATTTCCTCAATTACATTTAAAACATGATATTAATCAACTCAGTATTTTAATATATATATATTGAAATTTATGATCTCAACTATATATATTTATATATAATGATATACATATATATGTACCTATATATAATATATACATACATATATATCTATTATATACATTTATATTTTAATTGATTATATATATTAATATTTTAATATTATATGAATATAATATATAAAATATTAATAAATATATTTCATTACACACATATATATTAATATATTATTAAATATTAATAAAATGTATATTTTATTTTATTTTTTTTCCATAAAAAAAATCGAAGTTAAAAAAAGTCATATATGTTTTGCCTGGGGAAACGCGTCGCAGATAAGGGTTGGGGCGACTGTGTTTAACACAGCCAACCTCATTGCTGTGGGCGTGACTGTGTTAACCACAGCCGTCCCACCACAGTGGGCGGCGACGGTGTTAACCACAGCCGACCCACCATAGTGGGCGGTGGCTGTGTTTAACACAGCCGACCCACCACTGTGGGCGTGGCTATGTGGGGATGCGCTGAGCGCAGCTCCCCACAATGCCTCCCATGGGGGCGGCTGTGGGTTGAGCCCCCAGCCCCATGAAAATTTCAGATTTTTTTTTTTTTTGTTTTATCTAAAACATAAAAACAATGCCTTTTAAACCCTGCAGATTTTAAATCCGCCCTTTTTGACAGGGTTTTATTTTTTTTATCAGCATAAACTCAAGTATGAAAATATATTAAAATATATATATATATATATATTTAAACACCCACACATGAGATTTACAAAATTAATTTAACAAATAAATTCTAAAATGATTATTTACAGCCAAGAACACCATTTTTCTTGAAGAAAATCATTTCCAAACAGAGGTTTCACAGTTTTGAAACAAGATCTAAAATGAGTTTACTTGCAAATCAACCAAGCTTATATATTTTCAACAACATATAAAATTGTGAATCCTTTTCCAAAATGAAACTAATTTAATAAAATAAAACTTGGTTCTTCCAAAAGCTTGATAAGTTGATAATGGTGCAAAGTCTTCTCCTCATATTCAAGATCCTTCCCAACAATCCAACTGAGCTTCTCCAAAAAAATCCAAATCCAAACTCACAACCAGAATCCTTTTTCCCTTCTTTTTCCAAATTTTTAAAGCTTCTCCAAAAACTCATGAAAAATCCTAATAATAAAGAAAAATCCTCAAATATCTCATCAACCACCCTCATAAATTTTCAAAAACAGAATAGCAAATATCTCTATTTTTCAATTTTTGCATTTAAAATTTTCTAAAATGCAAATTTAAAACCTTTTTCTTTAATTTTCAATTTCAAACAATATATCCATAAATTTCAAAATGAATAACTTAATTTATTTCAACGTGCAATTAATTTAATTAATCAATAAAATAAATCTAATCCAAGATTAAATTATTTTATTAATTAAATTAGATTAATTAATAATTAAATAACATTTCTCACATTATAACCAAAGCAAAATGAATAATATAAAAGCAACTAGAACCTGAGGACACACTATGACCAGGGTGATGACTTGACACGGAGAACCTAGCTACTATCTCCCAATAGAATGCCGTTGGGCAATGGACACGCTCAAACCTGCGGAGCCAGGTGGAGTCGATGTCCTGTACTTGTAAACCTGCAAACAAAGAGTATATTGAACATGTATATATGTATCATATAAAACACACCGTGAAGAGGAAATCAATGAATCGTAGGGCGCTCGCATGCGAGTGGTGCAATCTCATCCCCTTCACCAATACAATGTTACTAACTGACGAATCTAACATCAATAATTTAATCAGAAGCATAAAGCATCATTAATTCAAATATTCACTTAGCTAATCCAAAGCATGTCATAATGATAACATTAGAATAAAATACCATCACATAAAAATATAACATTCGCATCGCTTTATAGTTAGCAATCAAATAGTAACCGAGTACCATAGACAAAGTACTAACAAAAAACATAACATAAAGGGGCAGAACACAGTTCAATCAAAAGAGAAAAACAGAGGGTTATTACATCAAACAAGAACTCTGTCACTTCTATCTTTCACTGTAGAAGGTATAATGATTTGAAATATTGGATATAAAACTTTCAAATCTCCATAAACTTATCTTCAAAACTGTAAGACTAAATTTTTCTTTGTGGAATGATGCGTTCCAAAACATTGTAACTCTATTTGAGAATGTATATTGTGAATGCCTTAAACACAACTTCTACAACTTTCCTCCAAGTGTGGTACACCAAAATGGTAAGATGTCAATGTAGACATACTATAAACACGTTAGAACATGTGTAACCACCTCTACATCATACTTAGGCAACAAAATCATCCATATACTGCAATACTAACTTGCACCAACTGGCATCTCTATATATTAACTATCTCCACAACATATACAATCTTCAAAAATATTTTTGACATCAATAACAACCAAGATTATCCAGCTGCAACAATATCCCCCTTTTTCATTGATGGCAAAACCAAAAAGATGTGCACAAATAATCTCCCTCAGGTGCACATTTCTATCTCCTCTTTTGAAATCAAGGGCAAAGGGTAACAATTTTTTTTCTCTATACATGCAAAAACTCATAAGCTCCCCCTTAAGGCAATGGCTATCCAACCTACAAAAGGCATGGAGGAAGCCATGTGCATGCAACATGCTGCATCCGGCTCGTGCAATTTGGAGCCGTCAGACTCTCTTAGGTAAAAATAATTAAATTTCCTCACGTAAAAAGAAATTAGTTTACCTTTTAATGTTTTGGCTACAAATATTATATTATATTATTTAAATTTATTTTGTTATTTATATTAAATATTAATTTAATATATAATATAATATATAGTAATAATATAAATATATTATATATTAATCTAAAATAATATTTAATATAATAAAATATATGTACATAAATTTTATTATTATTTATATATTTATAATTAGATTAAGAATATATATATATATATTCTAATTATATATATTAATATAAATTGCATTATTGTTTATATATATTAATATAATTTTATCATTATTGTTTGTATATCTATAATTACATTAAGAATAAATTTTATTGAAACTAAATTAAAAATTTAATGACTAGTAATTAAATTTAAATAGATTATATATAGTAAAGTGTAAACTGAAATTATTTGGAAAATTCATTAAAATTTAGTTTATTATTTTCAACATCAACTTTATAGTTAAAATTTTTCCTCATATCTTTCTTTTACCTAGTACTCTATAGGAAAAATTTTGGGTTACAATTTTAATTAGATTAATCATATATTTATAATTAGATTAAGAATATATCTATATATATATATAAATGAATATATTATATATTATCTATATTTCTCTAATATAATTTAATACAATATATATAGATATTAATAAATTAAATTATATTATTACTCTATATATAATATATATTAATAAATTAGATTTTATCATTATTGTTTATATATCTATAATTATACTAAAAATATATAACAATATATATTATACAATAAATGAATCTATTAGATTATTATATATTATATATATTAATATAATATAATATATAGTAATAATATAATATACTATAAATTTTTAAGTTAATTTAAATTTATTTATTAAACATTAAATTTTTAGTTTAATTTTAATAAAATTTATTAAAAATTTACTAATTTACTATAGAATTTTAATGGAAAAAATATTTAAAACTTCTAAAACTAAAAATTTAAAATTTTATATTTTTCTAATTTAATTTTAAATATTTAAATTTAACTATAAAGTTGATGTTGAAAATAAGAAACTAAATTTTAATGAATTTTCAAAACAATTTTAGTTTACACTTTACTTTATATAATGTAATTATATGGTAAAGTGTAAAGTGTAAATTAAAATTTATTTACTACTCATTAAATTTTTAATTTAGTTTTAGTAAAATTTATTAAAAATTTACTATAAAATTTTAATGGAAAAAATGTTTCAAACTTTTAAAACTAAAAATTTAAAATGTAATATTTTTTCAATTTAATTAAATATTTTTATTTAACTATAAAAATGACGATGAAAATAATAAACTAAATTTTAATGATTTTTGTTTTTAAAATAGTTTACACTTTACTATATATAATCTAAATAAATAGTAAAATGTTAATTTAAATTTATTTACTAATCATTAAATTTTTATTAATTTAGTTTTAATAAAATTTATTAAAATTTACTGTAAAATTTTAATGGAAAAATGTTTTCAACTTTTAAAACTAAAAATTTAAAATCTTTTTTTTTTCAATTTAATTTTAAATATTTAAGTTTAACTATAAAGTTGATGTTGAAAATAATAAACTAAATTTTAATGAATTTTTCAAACAATTTTAATTTACACTTTATTATATATATAATCTATTTAAATTTATTTACTAATCATTAAATTTTTAATTTAGTTTCAATAAAATTTATTCTTAATATAATTATAAATATATAAACAATAATGATAAAATTATATTAATATATATAAACAATAATATAATTTATATTAATATATATATATATTCTATAAAATATAAAATAATGTATATATATATATTCTTAATCTAATTATAAATATATAAATAATAATATATATATATCCATGGCAAGTTTCATTCTGGTCCAACGCTCTCTCTACATATATCCATGGCAGATTTCCCTACAGTAGACATAGAGTATGGAGCAAGTAGACGCTTAGACAAGCTTCTCCCCTGTTTTCAGAGCGAATTCCTCCCTTGCTGAGCGGTTACAGAACCGTACATGCAAAAGTCTATATTTAGCTCTTTCTTCCAACCCCCCCCCCCCAAAAATAATGCAATTCATACTCTTGTTTAATTCATTATATTATTATCTAATTATTTTATTTTATATATATATATATATATATATATATATATATATATATATATATATATATACATATTTATATTTTATTTGCTTATATATATCAAATGTATGTCTTTAGCTTGATGGTTTATTTTAAGGCATCAAATCATCAAAATCTCGTTGATTTTAATTTAAACGACCAAACACATAAAATCCAACAGTCCAAACCGTGAAAGGGTGAATCGGGGAGGGGCACTACACATTAAAGCAATTTTCAACATGTTCCAACTTGCTTATGATGGTACTCAATTAATGTGAAAATGTGTCTTGTGCGAAAGAAATAATGGGGTTAGATATATCATCATCAACATTTCATTTATCCTTGTGTTGATGCATAACATGTGTATTAATAGGTCACACAATCAACAAACTACAATATTTTTTAACCAAAAGCATCACAAAAATGACAATGTAATATGCACAATAGATGTCATTGCTACATGTGATGCCACCAAATAGTGGCAATTTTTTGAAGATAGTTATCAGTAAGCCCGCAATATGAATAAGAGATAGTATGAATATGAGGAAAGATCAAGTGGCATGCATCCCCATGGAACACACCCTATAGTATGGAAGGTAAGTGCTAAGGTGGAAGAGGGCACCAATGAATGTGGCATCTAAAGGTGTTACTCCAAGGGTACCCACTTAGCAAGGGTTCTAGATGGAAGTTCAAGGGCAATGCCCTTCAAATTATAACTATAAAAAACATGAAGAAAACATCTAAAGCATTCCTAATTAACATTCTTCTTTCATCTATGTCAACCAAACAAAATGATGATATAAAAGAGAAAATGTACAAAAATAACAAATTAAATCCTTTCTAAGAATTAACTTCTATCCAACAATTTACATTTGATTTAGTATATATATCATTATTTTCATGATGTAAACCATCTACAATTAAATTCACTCTTTTTTCAAAATAAAAATAAAAATTTACTTACTTTCTCTAATCTTTTTATGAAAAAATAAACTTTTTTCCTTCCTTTCTTAATATTTTCTTCCATTTTCAACACAAACCAATATCAACGTAGTGAGAGTGTGAGAAGTACCATGATATACTCCACAATATTACTAAATCGAGCATTTCCACACGTATATTTTAATTTCTATATTACTCTTTCTCTTTTGTCTAAATCATAACATGCAGGAGAAAGGCGAGACACGAGAGACGTAATGCTTTCCCTTTTCAAAAGTTGTTTAGATAACTCAGGGTTGTAGAAAATCTCAGAAATAGATAAGTTATTTATACTTGTACTTTAGAGTATGACATATTTACTTCTTTACACTGGTGGCAAAAGGGAAAATACCATGGAAAACGCATAATTGCTTCAGCAAGTCATTGATCACCATGATTGACAAGTGATTACCATAGTTTTGATCACACCTGCCATGGCAAATAAGAAATGAGTATGGTACAAAAACAGTTACCAAGACAAATAAGATTTTTTTTGGTATAAAAATAATTCATGGTGGTGAATAAGAAATTGTTGCAGCACATAAAGCATTTACTAGGAAAACACATATCCATCGCCTACTGAAAGCAGTGAATTCACTTCTAAATGAGTAGGTTGTGGGTTGTCAAAATAAATTTTATTTATTTTTATTTTTATCAGAAAATTTTAGACATCATGAAAAGAAAAACAAGTTTGTTGAATACGAATAAATAAAATAATTCAAACAAATCATTTTATATTCAATAAATTAATTTATAATTTTGTTGAAACATTAAAATCATTATGTTGAAAGACATTCTACAAGGACAAGGACAACAAAGGGCAGAGTATATTGGTATGTTTGTGTTAACGAAAAAATATTTTTAATCTTAAATTTGACAACCATTTACATGTCAAAATATTAATATTTAATAATAAAAAAAATATTTTTAAAATAAATAAACAATGAAGAATACAATACACTTTATGTTTTTGTGTATGTAGTAAGTAAAATAGTTAAAATAAATATTTTTTAATTAATAAAATAGTTTCAAATTGATAATATTAATTAACTATATAATATGTAAATAATATTTTTTAATGAATAAGTTTTATTTAACTTTTTATTGAACTAAAAAGATAATAATGCATAATTCAAAAAAAGATTAGTCTAGTATAAAGATACACTTCCAATAGCATAAATAATAATTATTATGGATGAGTATAATTAATACACTTAATCTAAACCATCCTTTCTTATTTATATTGTTACCTCTTCTTACTAATATATTGTTCATTCCTTCTCAATTCGAACACGACATCAAAACAAATTTAATTTTATGCTTGTAATTTGTTACCCCTATGGTTGAAAAGCCAAGAGAAATTTGAGGCAACAAAACTCAAAAGGGAGATTTAATGTCAATAGGAGGATTACAAAGAAACGTTGACATCAATTTAAAGGATGAAGCAAAAGCCCATGGCAATTACATATAAACATGAGAGAAAACATTGTGTGTCTACCACCACCCTATTGTTTTTTTCTCTTGATGTTGTACCATTCGTGAGAAACAAAAATGTCCACAAAGTTAATAATATAGAGAAATAAAAGTCGTGAAGAAAAGCTAAGTGAGGGAATGTGAATGCCTAAAAAAATAAATAGTACCAAAATAAAATTTTAAATGCTATCACAAATTTCTCCTCCCACTGATCAGTCCATGCCAAACACTATCGTAGGAGAAAATAGGTATGCATGGGCAACATCTATTTAGTATTCTAGTTGTACATTTAACAATATTTATTAGTTAATTGAAATTTAGAATATAACAATTCTCGATGTACATTTGATTGCATTCATAAATAGAATTTAGAATATAAATTTTTTGATTGCATTTATTAATTAGTTGAAATAGTTAAAATTTAGAATAGAACAATATTTTGAATTTCAATTAATTAATAAATACACTAAAATATTTATCGAGAATATTGGGTAGAAAAGGGAAATCATCAATACCAAATTATAACCTATAAAAGGTCAAAGGTGCATTTTTTAATAACTCTCACTTTTCTAAAATTTGGAGAATATAAAAATATGAGAAGCTTTACTTTAATTCTTTAAAATGAATTTAAAACAATCAAAATTAATATTTTTAAAAATTCTTTAGATAAAATTATCCTCCAAATATATAGTAGGAGACTACACAAACAAGGATGATATGTCTAATAGATATGAATCCTAAGTGGCTATGTTTGGAAGATGATGAACGACCCACTACACTAAATCAATAGGGGTTATAGATGTAGCAATATCAAGAATGACATAAGATGGATATGTGATCTCAATAAGAGTGGGAGCAAGGAGACACATCTCTAAACCACCTAAACATGTCAAGTGTATGATATACTCAAGATCCTCTAAAGTATCATCATCAAAGGGTATGCTAACTGCATCATCAAGGAGAATGAAACACTATCTAAGATCCTCCATGAATGGAGAGATATGAAAGTCTCTATAGATCTCCCAAAGTTGAGTCTAGAGTGTGTGGAGATAATCAATGTTTGATACATCAGACATATTGTTAGAATCAATGCTAGAACAAATAAATCCAAAAACATTATCAATTATATTACCCTAAGATGATCTACTCCTTGGTGTGTTTGGTTTAGATATCAGTCCATAACGATAAGGCAAAAGACTAAGCCATTTGTGATGTTTAAAAATGTTGTTTTATTAAGACACATATTATAATTTTCAAGGATTACCATAGAAGGATGAACATAAAAACCCATAATGCCTCCTCAAATGATAAAATCAAAGACCAATAATCTCAATGCATATAATTAGCTAAAATTAAGTCATCTCATGCAAAGAAAATATTTTTGGGTGTGAAGATGTCCAAGTAATTGACCAAAATGTGAAATAGTGACAAATTGAATAAGAAATACCTAAGGTAGATTCTATAAAAAGTGCATGGATATATCTGAAGGGCTCTAAAATACCTTTCCAACATCACAACAATTGTAAAAATTAGGCAAAAAATTATGAGCTTGAGAGCAAAAGATAATGATTTAAATTTGATAGGCAATAAAATGTACTAGTTGCAAAATATGATAATAAGACCTACACCACTAAAAATTACATTCAACCAACTTTTCAAGATATAAAATGTAGACACTTGAATTTGTCCTCATAATCGTCACAATATTCGTCTATTGATTAAATAGATATTATTTACTTAATCAATTCATTCAATACTTTCTTCTATTCATGCATTTCATCAAATCATTAAACCTTCTCATGCTCGTTCATATCCGTTTACATAAACGATCATATCCATCCCATGGTCGTTCACTAACCATTTGCATAAATGACCATTCTCGTTCATTTTCATTCACGATTCGTTTCATGAACGTTCATGTCCGTTTGCATTATCATTCACGTTCGTTTTCATAATAAAGCATAATCGTTCATTATCGTTCATATCATAATAAACCCGTTAACATAACCATCAACTATCGTTTCATAATAAACTAATTATCATAATATTTACATTTCATTTGCATAAATCGTTCACTTCATATTGCATTTCATTAAATCATTAGATCATTAAAATATTAAATAATTATCACCTCATTATCATTCATAATGCATTTGCATAATAAATCATCCTCATTAATCATTTTCATTGCATAAATCATTTTCATAAATCAGCATTAAATCATTATTAATCATTTTCATTTACATTTAAAATCCATTTAATCATTTTATTTAGTTTCATCATTCATAAACTCTTCGCCATGCATTTGTCTCTCCTCTTTATCATTTTCACTCATGCATTTCATTTAAACACATAATGTGGGATATTTATTTTTCCCTCTTGCAAACCTTTTGTCCCACATTTCCCTCTCAACACCTTTCCATCCTCGGGGACATCTATATAAACTCATTCTCACCCTCATTTTTGGGGGGACTACATCTTCATACATGCTAAATGTTTAACTTTTTCATCCATTTGTCAATGCCTCTTGTTGCATTTTGTGCTTGCGAAATCTGAGAGCACTAAATGTGTAAAACTCAAGACTTTGGCACTAGGATAAAAATGGAGATGATGTTCTTTTGAATGCATATTTTGATATAATATAGGATTGATAGTTATATTTTGATTTTTGTTTTCATTTTAGAACAAACTCTATTGTGTGGATGTTGAAATGTTGATTTTGATATGATAGAATCAATCATTTCTTCATTTTGACGTCGACATATAGGCAATAAAATGTGCTAGTTGCAAAATATGATAATAAGACCTACACCACTAGAAAGTACATTCAACCAACTTTTTAAGATATGTTATTTTCTAATTTTTGACACTGTATACCAAAGTTATGTCAAAAGAAAAAATAGCATTTGGGGCCAAGTGGTAGTACAAGGATTGATGTCATGTTGACATCATCATCAAAATATGCTTTGATTTTCTAGAATATTCCCCCCTACATCATAAAATTTACTTGCCTAAAACCACCAAAGTACACTGAGAAACCACCAAATATTGATATATGTTGAACTAATGAAATATTCCCTTTTTGTCATAAATTCTAGGTAAGGGTTGTGTCGATAGTCATTTGGAACATTAAAAATTTGTCACTAGGGCATTTTTAGTTGGACATTGGCAATATTTCATCGATCCATGTGGTGGATCGACTATCAAAAATTGGGAAGGAACACTAGTTGAAATGATTGCCACCACTAACCTCATATTTGACATGAGCAAGGACATGCCACTATTAGGAATTAACCCTGTCATAAATCCTCCTTTATGTGACACATAGAGATTATGAAGGACCCCTATCCATGTAGATTATGTAGGGTACTCTGTACCCTTACCTCTAATTTGAATTTTTTTAGTTTAAAAAACATTAAAAAATAGAATTCATCATACCTTGTGAGGAAAACATGTGCAGGTTCAATGGTGGCCCTATTGCAGTTGGATAAGCTTGGTTGTCATTGATGTCAAAAGTGTTGTTAAAGATTGTATATGCTCTGGAGATAGTCAATATGTAGAGATGTCAGTTGGTGTAAATCACCATTGCAGTATATGGATGAGTTTGTTGTCTAAGTATGATGTGAAGGTGGGTACACATGTTCTAACGTGTTTATAGTATGTCTACATTGATATCATACCAGTTTGGTGTACCACACTTAGAGGAAATTTGCAGAAGTTGTGTCTAAGGCATTCACAGTATACATTCTCAGATAGAGTTACAATGTTTTGGTTTGCATCCTTTTGCAGAGAAAGATTTAGTTTTTTCGATTCTAAATATAAGTTGATAGAGATGTGAAGGTGTTGTAGACACCTAAAATTGTCCTAGCCTGTGAACTAGCATTTTAACACTAATATTCATCATTTACATCAAGAAAAACCCTAATTTCCTCTATTAATTGAATAATACGAACTAATTTAATTAATTCGCTTTTTCATCATTTTTGACCAATTAAATAAAGTTCATTTATTTCATAAAATCTTAAAAACCTAATTTCTGCTATTAATTGAATAATACAACATTATTTAATTAATTCATGTTTTCATCAAATTCAAAAAATTAAATAAATTTTATTTATTTAATTTTAATTTATTCTTCATGATTAATTAAATAATGCTAATTATTATTTTTATTTATTTTTAAGCAAAAGGTATAGTCCCTATATATATTTATTAATAGATAAAATATATACAATAGGATTTTTGTTCATACTAACCGAATCACCTGCTTCCTAGCTTATGGAAAAAACACTTACAAAAACTGAAACTTGTTGTTTCATGATCAGAAGCCTATACTATAACCTTTAACAAGCCTGTAATTTACAAAACTAGGCTTTATCATACTACAACATGACCACTAAGCTTAATAACATCTACACTTAATATTTGCTCAAAGCATGAAAGACCCCTTTCTTACTGCTCAATTTCCATGAAATATGGTATTTCCACATCAGAATGATTAACTAGAGCCCAGGTTGAAGCAAAATTTTGACCACCCTGATTTTGAGCATGTTCTTCCCACTGCTGATTTGAATTTTCCTCCAAGAATTCACAAGGCACCAGGTTTTTTCCTCCTTGTGCTTGTATATGTGCCCCCATTTGCAAATCTGAAATCCCACCATATATTTCATTTGGCAACTCATTCAGGTTAATTGAGTGATGACCCAATTGTTGTTCCTGCCAATTTCTCGCTATCGAAGAGCTCCCAACTCCATGTGCACTGGTTTGACCTATGTTCCCTAACTGATGTTGACTGTGCTCAACAAAATTTTGACGATGATTATGAGCACCAAGTTGCTGCTGAAGGCCGACTGATTCTGGATTTGACTGAAGATGCTCCTGAACCACTATGTTAGGTGTTGACTATGGAGGCTCATGCTCATGCATTAACAGGGCCATAATTGATTGTAATTTCTCCCTTTTTCTTTTTGCAACCCCATCTTCAAATTCTCTTGCATATCTTATAAGTGTTACCAACATGAAAGTTGAATCTTGCAAAGACAAAGATTTAACTATAGCAATAAGAAGCTTTTGATATGCTAACCGATGAAGAAGATAATGTTTGGGAAATAGGCCACCCACATACCCATGACCTTTCCACAAATCATATCCTTGACATGATTTATTAAAACCATCCCATTGCATGAAATCTTCATTTACTACCTTTCTAACCAATTTCTCAACAATCTCAACATCTTGCAGCAAATCCATAATGTTTGAAATGAAGATTGACAGAAATTGAGAAGGATAGATTACCATTTTTACTTGAGGCCTTATAATGTGTGCTCCCAAAACTCTTTTAACATGCTTCTTAAATGTTTCATAGTGATCCTTGAATACCAAATGCAACTTCAGTTCACCTATTTCTTCTGCAATTGGCAGTTCCCATTCTTAAACTTGCAGAAAGACTTTATAGTTCCTAGGGAAGAACTCCATTACTCTCATACACTGTCTAGGGATGAGGATGGCGCACAGTCTTCAACTCTGTTTGTGTTTCTTGCGCTTGAAATTAAAACCACAACAAACTATTGATTACACACAAGAAAAATAATTGATATGTTATCACTTAACGGAGGCGAACCACAAAATAGCATTAAGTCTCATTAATTGAGACGGTCTTAGCATACATAACCATAATTGCATCCTCAGTGTATCGTACAATCCAAACTTTATCGGAGCTATCTAAATTTAGCAAGAATTGTATACAAAAAGCATTTGCAAGCTTAGGTCGAAATGAAACTGGCTTTATTTTTCAAACCAAGCCAATGTGATCAATTTATGCCGCCATTTTACTTTGTACTTCGCACACATGCACAATATTTATTACATAAAATGATTTGAAAATATGCTTACACCTGTAACCTACGCATAACACAAACAAGTTAAAAATAACATTTATCAGCCTGATATTTCATCATATCTGTGAGACTTTGAGTGGAGGATAATTCAAGAATC
Source organism: Sequoiadendron giganteum (assembly GCA_007115665.2). Taxonomy (NCBI): domain Eukaryota; kingdom Viridiplantae; phylum Streptophyta; class Pinopsida; order Cupressales; family Cupressaceae; genus Sequoiadendron; species Sequoiadendron giganteum. The sequence continues at coordinate 371,794,806 of CM021101.1, read as the reverse complement.
TGCGCACATTTGATTTCCTTGCATCCCAACTTGTGCCACATCTTTTACGGGAAAACTAAACACCATCGTGACAATACTTAATGATTGTACACCCCTGTAATACCTTGTGATAAGCATCTAAACATGATTACAACTGACACTGTATTGGCATAGTTAGCTAACAAGATTTCCATAAAAGCCACGACTCCTCAGACTACTCCTTATAATGATTAAGCACCTTTCTTTGATTAGACCTTCAATTAAAATGGGGAGCATAATTCAAATACTTTGAGCTTATAAATTTTTTATTTTAAATGATTTTGATTTACCTGATGTGAATTTTCATCAAAATCATTCATTACATAACACACTTTTCTTCTTTTTTCAACAACTCTTCCAATTTAGGATTAATTTTCCCAATTTCTACCACATGTGTATATATTTCCCTGCATCTGATCACATCCATAACTTGCCAAAAAATCTGCCACTATATTACCTTCTTTGTATGTGTGAAGAATTTGATAGGACTCAAATTTATCAAGCATAGACCAGATTTGTTTTAAGATATATGATAGCCTCCAATTTAACAACTTGCGCTCCCGACAAGCATTAATTACCACCAGTGAATCCCCTTCTAATTGAACATTAGAAATATTACTGCTAAGGGCCAATTTTACACCTTGAAGGAGAGCTTGAGCCTCTGCCAAATTGTTAGATCCATCTACTAGCTTGTAAGATTTTGTAGTGAACACCATACCTTGATAGTTTTTGATAACCACCCCAGCACCTGATAATCCTAGATTTCCTCTTGACGCTCCATCAAAATTAATCTTATATACCCCTGAAGGCAGTGGTATCCATATAATTGAATTTCTATTGATCTTCTGTTGAGGCTGGTGTAAACTACCTTTGAAAGGTGAACTTATGAGAGGGCAAGCCAATAATATTTTTGAGTCCCAATCTGTAAAAGTTGAGCCCACATGTTTACACTTACGAACATATGTGTTTACATTCTCAAATATAAATTGTTCTAAATTACTTAGAACAGCTTGTAGATTAAACTTTTCTTTTCTAAAAATACACTTATTTCTCGCCCACCAAATAGCCCAAACTACAGAGGACGAAATAATGCTCCAAATACATGCAAATAAAGCAAATTTGTATAATTGAGGCCAACTAGTGAAGACATGCTAAAGAGAGTTAGGAAGTGGAGTCTGCCATTGCATCTTTAATGCTACATAACTCCAACATGACTATGCCACTGAACATGATAGAAATAAATGGTCGAGATCTTGAAAGACTTGATTACATAATACACATTTAAAAGGTTTGGAAAATTTTAGCTTTGCAAGCTTATCACTTGTTAAAATTTTATGCTTTATTGCTAACCAAGCAAAACAACCAGCTTTAGGCAACACTTTTTCATTCCAACAAAATTTATATGCTCTCTGATTCACTGGTTGGGAGTATTTCTGAGCAGCTGATTTGTAACCTTCTTTCACAGTGTAGGATCCTGAATTTGCTTTTGATCAAAGTAGCCTATCATCTTTTTGAGAAATGTAAACTGATCTAGCTTCTAGAATTGAACTTATATGGGATTTGATAACATTGTTTACTCCCTCCTTAGAAAAATCCTTCCAACTCACTTTGCCTGATAGAGGATCTACTTGGTGAATACAATCTTTTAGCTTCCCACCCCATTTTTGAGTTAAGATTTCTTGCTCATGCTCACAAATTACAATACTATTTATTCTAGGAGATCCACTCCATGAATCCTTCCAAAAATGAACATCCTTTCCATCATTTACCTCCCAAGTAAGATAAGGTAAAATAATCTTCTTGCATGTTATTAAAAAATTCCACATTGAAGATCCTTTAGGAGGATTTAACACTGTCAAAATCCTTGATGGATTTTAATTGTCTAAATACTTGGCTTGCATGAGTCGGCACCACTTTAGCCATGGATTTGAATACATTCTCCATATTATTTTGGCCCTTAAAGCCATATTTATTTCCAACAAATCATGCAAACCAACTCCACCTTTTGATTTCTCCAAACACATGGTTTCCAGAGAAATTAATGGAATTTTTTTACTGTTATCAAGATTACTAGACCAGAGAAATTTTCTAATCAACTTTTGAATTTGAAAGATGATTGATTTTGGAGCTTTCAAGATAGACATGAAATGATTTGGAATTGAAGGAAGCACTGATTTTACTAGCATAATTCTTCCTAACAAAGTGAGCCATCTCCCCTTCCATGATAAAATTCTAGCTTGAATACTTTGAATAATCTTTTGCCAATAAGTTAAGATATTCTTACCTGCAAAAAATGGGATGCCCAAATATTTACAAGGAAGCTGTAATTGTTGAAAGCCTAACAGATCCACTATTTTTTTTTCAAGCAAAGGCTTAGTATTGAATACATAAACTTTTGATTTACTCTCATTTATCTTTTGACCCGAGGCTCTTGTATATTTGTCTAAATCTCCTTTATATACAAAGCTTCTGATATAGTCGCTTTACCAAAAAGCAAAGTGTCATCAGAAAAAAGAGAATGAGTTAATGATATGTTAATGTTTGGAATACATATTCCCTTGATAGAACCCTGATGATGAGCTTTAAGAAGAGATCTACTCAAAGCTTCAACTAAAATTATGAACAAAAAAGGAGACAATGGATCACCTTGATGAACCCCTTGTGAAGAACCAAAAAAACCCACTACAGAGCCATTTATCAACACTGGGAACTTAGCACCTGATAAACATGCCAAGACCCATTTACACCATTTACTTGAAAATCCAAATTTTCGAAGCACTTCCTTCAAAAAGGACCAATCAACCCTATCATATGATTTCTGCATAGCTAACTTAATAATCATAGATGACAACTTGTTGACCACAATTGAGTGTAGGACCTCATGAGCTACAATTTCTCCTTCAGTTGTTTCTCTACCAGGTACAAATCCCCCTTGCTCTTCCGAAACAATTTTAGAAATAAGAGGATGCAAACGAAGATAGATGGCCTTAGTGAAGATCTTATATATGGTGTTATAAAGAGAAATAGGCCTGAAATAAGAAAAGGTGGACGGGGATGATATCTTGGGGATGATAGCTATATTAGTAACATTAATTTTTTTCAACATTCCCCCTGTCTTCCTTGACTCTTCCAAAGCATTTAAAATATCATAACCCACAAAATCCCAACATTTTTGGAAAAAAATAGCTGTAAACCCATCCAGCCCGAGTGCTTTATTAGGAGACATTGAGAAAACCACCTCTTTGACTTCAATCAAAGAAAAAGGAGAAAGTAATATGATATTATCTTCTCTTGATAACAAACATGGAATATCCTACAGGAGGTCTTCTCTATCACTAGCTAGTTGTTCATTAACTTGGGTACTACTGGTGAGAAGAGAAGAAAAAAATTTGATACCTTCTTTTTGAATATCCTCTTCTTTTGTAAGCAAATCCCCTGTTACACTATCATGAATTGAAGCAATTGCATTCTTTGCCTTTTTAACTTGTGTTGAAACATGAAAAAACTTTGTATTCTTGTCCCCATATTTTAACCACAACTCTCTTGATTTCTACCTCCAGTAAACTTCCTCTCTCAAGAGAAATTCCTTCCACTCCTTTTGTAACTCACTCTGTTCTTCAAAAAGACTGGAATCCAGACCTCTAGAAATAATAATTTCATTAACTTCTACAAGTCTTTTGTAAACGAGATCTTTTTACACAAATACATTTTTAAAAACTCGCTGATTCCAAATTTTTAATTGTTTCTTGACATAATCAAGTTTTTTATTTAACTGAAACATTCTTGAGCTTGGACTAAAAGGTGCATCAATCCACCATTGCCTTAATAAATCAAGAAACTCTGGATTTCTGAACCATATTGATTCAAAATTGAAGGAAGAATGAAATCTAGGTTTGGAGATTTTCCCAACAAATCAAGAGAAATTGCAAAATGATCAGAAGCTACAAATGGTAAGATTGTTGAGGAGAAAGATGCACCACACAAGGACCAATTTAAAGAAATTAGAAACCTGTCTAACTTTTCTGCAATTTATAGAAAATTTTGCCTCTTATTTGTCCAAGTGAAGCACCCATTTGGAGGGATAATATCTACAAGAGCATTATTTTGAATGAAAGAAGCAAAAAAATCCATGTCTTTCTTAAGAGGGAAAATACCTCCCTTCTTCTCTGAATGAATTTTGATTGCATTAAAATCCCCTACTAAAATTACTTTATCTTGGCCCAACACCTCTAATTTCTGCTCCAAAGATTCCCAAAGTAACTTTTACCCACAAAACTGTTTGGCCCATACACATTCAATAACTAGAAAGACAATTCCGAGTTCTTAACTTGCATTAGCTGCCAGTTCAAGCCAAAAGAGATGTTAGAAATGCTTATAGAAATAGCATCCCAAAGCATAATCAAACCTCCAAAAGCACCCTGAGCTGGAGAATGACTATCTTTCCATTTAAACCAACTTTTATTAATACTCTCAAAAGCATCATCAAAAGTTTTAGTTTCCTAAAGCACCACTATATCAGCCCCACAAGAGTCCAATTATTTTTTCACTTGGGCCCTTTTTTCAGAGGCATTAATGCCTTTGACATTCCAAGATATAATTCTCATTGAGGCTTAGGAGAGAAACATGCTCTCCTAGGTCTTTTATATTTTACATCTAAAGTCGACTGAATACCTGCTGCAATTTCCTCTTGCAACTTGAAAGCTAAAGATTTTCTGCCCCTCTTGATAGGCGATTTTTTAAAATTTGGTGACAAAGGGGTTTGAGAAATTGAAACTGAGCAATCATCATCCCCAAAGTCTTCCACACCAAAAACTTTAGATGCAATATCATCTAACATTTGTTCACCTACTGACAACAAGGCTTCATCAACAATTTTTTCTAACTCCATTTCTGATGGAATACTTGGATCTTGAGATTTTGATATACGCAAATCCTGATACACTTGTTGGTTGACATTTTCCTCAACACTCTAATTATCAAAGACTCTTAGTGACTCATCACATATATTATGAGTTCCCAAAGTTAACATTGAAGCACACATATTTAGCTGTTGATCATTAGCAGATTTAAAATCAGGTACAACAAGATACAAAGAATGCCAAAAGAGCTTGATCGCTGAGAGCCAATATTTAGAACATTCAGGTATAACAATGAGAGAATTTAAACTGATGCTTCTCAAACTATTGGAAGGAAAAATAGACTACGAAGAAGGTAAATTATCTGATGCAAAGCAAACCATTTGTGGGGAAACTTGCAAAACAAACTCAGAGCACCAAAAATAATTTACATTACCACGAGCCTCAACTTGAATCATAGTAGAACATTTGAATTTCTGAAACCACTTATAATAAAAGTCCAGAACAAAAAACCTGAAAACAGTTTCAGAAAAACTATTTAGCTCCATACCAGAAGAGGCACACACAATGTCTAAAGGATTAGACTGAGATTTTGTAGAGCCAACATCTGCTGGAACCAGTTGCTCATCTTTCAAGATCAAACAGTTTTTGAAAGGATGAAGAAGAGAATGACACTTGAAACAAAAATGGTTAGGATCCTCATAAACCAATTTTTGGCTCCACAAACCATGAGTTGACTTAATGTCAATACCAAGAGGGAGTATTTTGGTGACATCCAAAATAATGCAAATCCTTATTGGAAAAGAAGGGTTGGAAAAAAATAGCATATCATGATGTAAGAAAATCCCCAACTAGTTACCCAGAATTTCAACAATCTGTGGCTCTTTGTATTCCAATGGTAACCCTTGAAACTGTACCCACAAAGGAATGAATTTTAATTTTGGTTGGGAAGGACAAAAATTTGGTGTCCAAAGCGTGGAAAATAAACCATGCCCCTCACAAATCCAAGCCTTTTTCCTAAAAGCAACATTTCTATAATCTTTGTCTGAGAAAATGACAACAAAAAAACCTTCTCCCTTATCTAAAAAGAATACCTGGTTGGCTCCCTCCCAATGCTGAAAAACCCAACTCTTCAAAAAAGCCAAATCTGGAGAAAAATTCCAAAACTTACAGATCAATGCTACTTCCTTGAGATCCTGAATCTGAGGGAAAAGCATATCCTCAGGAAGAACAACAAAAGCGTGGTTGTTAGACTTTGGATGCTTAGGAACCCACGATTTACCGATGTGAGCCTTCCTCTACTTTTGATCTTTAAATTTCTTCTGATTTTGAAGATTAATAGGACCCCTTGAGTGCAAAACCACTGGAGGGGATACTGGTGATCGCAGAGGGATATTATTGGGGAAGGATGTAGGCGATCGCAAAGGAATGTTATTAGGAAAAGTTGCAGGGTAGAAACACGATTTTGGAATGAAGGGAGATCCAACAATGTGAATATTATTAGGAAAGGACGCTAGAGAGGGATCATAAACAACTTCAGCATAAGATCTTTTAATAGCAGGAGAAAATCCAGATGAACCCGATTCAAAACCGCAAATGTCAAAGGCGGGTTGAGAATTACACACAAGCGATTTCAAGGGATGCCGAGCCTGAAAGGAAGAACCCTTGACAAAACGGGAATGTTGAGCACCATTTTCATCCCAATGTGAGCCATTGTGTGCCTGAAGAACACCATTGGAGGGCCGAAGGATTGCAAAACGAGAGGAATTTTTTGACAAATTCCTGTTGGCGCTAAAATTGCGGACCATTTCGTAGGAGAATTATTTGCATAATTTTTTTTTATATATTTGTGGCAAAGTCCATTCCTATACCTTGGGTCAATGGAGCAGGAATTGACACACTATTTACTGACCCACACCTTGCCCACCACGAAGCGGAGTCGAACCTGTGACCTCGAGGAATGCAAACCCCAAGCCTTAGCCAACTCTGTTGCAAGTGGTGGCTGTATATATGTTTATGGAAAAGTCCATTCCTATACCCCAAGTCAGTGGAGCAGGAATTGACACATTATTTACTGACCCACACCTTGCCCACTATGAAGCGGAGTCGAACCTGTGACCTCGAGGAATGCAAACCCCAAGCCTCACTTTCCCTCCAAATTTGAATAAATTGAATAAAACTATTCAAAATATCATCAAAAATCAAATCAAACTAATGCAACTTTGTATGCAAAAATCAAACTTGATTTGCACGTTCAACTCCAAAAAGAATTAATTAATTAAAAAAATCAATCCCCCCTCATAAATTAAATCATAATAAATATTATTTAATCCTCTTTCAACTTCTACATTAAATAATTATTTCATTTATTTAATCCCACCTTTTCCAAATTAAATAATTAAATTAAATTATTTAATTCATTCAACATCATCCCTTTAATAAATAATCTTTTATTTATTAAAAACAATTCATCATGCACGTTCCTCTTAATACTAATTAATTGATTTAATTAATTAATTATCTTCTCCACATGGACTAATTCTTCTTTTAGTTAACTAAACAATCTATTTAGTTAACTATTCAATTATCTCTCCATGCATTATTCCCTTAAGCATAATGACCACTTTCTCTCAGTTGACTAAACAATCTATTTAGTTAACTCTTCATTTAAACCTCTTTCAACTTGTACATTAAATAATGATTTTAATTATTTAATCCCACCTTTTCCAAATTAAATTATTTAATTCATTCAACATCATCACTTTAATAAATAAACTTTATTTATTAAAGTCAAATTCACATGTGCACATTCCTCTTGATATTAATTAATTAATTTCCCTCAAAAACTTAACTAGCTCTTCTAAATCAGTTGACCAAAATATCTATTTAGTTAACTGTCTCATTATCTCTTCATGCACAATCTCCTCGAATGTAACAAATACTTTCTTCTAGTTGACTGAAATATCTATTTAGTTAACTCTTCATCAACTCTCTTAACTCGCACACTCTTTCTGTCAACTTAGATTGACTATTCAATCTATCCAGTTGACTGACCAATCTAAATTGGTTAAAATATCTCTCACATCTAGTCCTTTGATCAATCAACCCAATTGATTGATCAATCTAAATCCTCTCAACAACCTTCAACTATCGATCTTGATTCAACATTGTTTAATCTTGATCATTCATCTAAAAACTTGAAATCTATATAACAACCTCATTTCCTCTCAAAAACGATTGGAGAATCAACATACCTTATGCAACGAAGTGTTGTTGAGATCACCATTGATAGAGCTTCAACCTTTCTTCGATCAACCAATACACATCATTCATAAAGCTTTTGCACATGAACTATGGAGGCTTCACAGTGATTTGAACAATCCAACATCAGGCGAACACACTCTGACATGAGATGGTAATCTCTCCTTTGCTTTGAATTCATTGTGTTAATCGTAGGATTTCATTACGTAATTTCAATAGCTTAGATTGTTCATTTCATGAGTGATGGAATAAGATCTTAGATTAAGTGTTTTGGATTAGATAGATTCTTAGTTCATTGCATTTGTCTTGCTTTGCATTCTAATATTTTTCCCCCTCACACAGGTGTTATTTACAGTGAAAGATAGAAGTGACAAAGTTTTGATATGTGCTTTGGCAATGCAAAGTAGTTATGAATGCTTGTTGGAATGCTCTGCATTCCTTTGGTTGTGAAGTTTTGGCCATGTAGTTTCATGGACATGCTCAGTGATGTCCAATGCATGCTATATTGCAGTATCAAGTGGTTTGGTTCTCTACAAGTTTAGTTTTCAAGTGACAGAGTGTTACAGTTGGTTCCAAATGCCTATTCTTCTACAAAACATATGTTTGTTTGCTTGTTCCAACAAAAGAGTGTGAAGATCAATTGTATGAGTTTGTGTGGACACTCCACATGTCTCATAGTATCTCAGGTTTGAAGCGCATGAAGATCTTCCTTGTTTCGAGTACCATGCAATTGTTTCAAGCCAGTTTATGAAGATATGCTTTTATTGTGGCCGATTTGGGTATGTTGGTGATGTACACAATTTTATATTTGAGTAGAGTCTAAGAAGTGTTTTTAGATGTTGTATGAGTCATGTCGACTCATCTGGAAGAATTGTAAATAATGTCTTATCATTTTTGTATACCACCAATGAAGATGTAGGCTGACATGTTAGAAGGTTGATATTCCTTGTTTGTGGCTGACTGAATTTATATTTTGCAAGAATGTGAATGATATATATTGAAGATCAAATATATGAAGAGATGTATAGAAGTGTGCAAAGATGTATGAGTGCATGAGAAGAGCATGAAAAGATCCACTATAGACCTAATGTGTAGAATTGATGACTATTAGTGGTTGAAGCCATAAACCAGTCATATTTCAGTTGTTCCTTTTTCAATTAGGGAGTACCTAAAATAAAGCTAGGGAGTAGTTGCTTTCTTGGGTTGTAGCCCAAAACCAAAGTTGTGAACTATTATTTACTTGTGAGGTTGGATTAGGACAATAGCTCCTAGTAGAATTTCTCATCGTGGTTTTTCCCCTGTGGGGTTTAGCACATAAATCTAGTGCTATCTATGTTCTTGTGTGGTTGCTTGTATTCTCTCTTGTTTTCATTAAGTGGATGAATATTTAATTGATTTAACCTATCTTCAGCAATAGTTAATTGGGACTGAAATTTGAAGTATACTAATTTACCCCCCCTCTTAGTATTTAATTGTGTTCAACAATTGGTATCAAAGAAAGGTTCCTTGATATTGCTTAATGGCTAAGGTAGATTTTGTCCTTGAATACATGGAGAATAAAGAAGTATCCAAGAAGAAGTCCTCTCAATAAAAATATGTCATACTCCAAAAGGAGGATGATGAATACAAATTTGAATTCAATAAAGAAGATTGTCCATTGGATTATGAAGGTGAAATTGTTTATGCTATGAATGATCTAGATGAAGAAAGAGATACAAATGAAGAGTTATAGTACCAACTTGAAAAAGCAGAAGAAAATTGGAAAGTTTGAAGTTCAAGTTGAAGAAGGTAAAATAATTGAAGAGTGTATGAATATCAAGCTCATTGACAAAACTGTTTAATGCTCCAAGCTTGAAAAAGAGATTGTCTCCTTGAGGAAAGAACTAGAAAAGGAAAAAGAAAAAATTGACAAAGGTCTAAAGCTGAAAGGAGGTTCTGAAATTATTGATGAATTAATCAACTCTCAAAACCCATCAAAATAAAAGTCTTGTCTTGGTTTTGTAAAAGGAAAAAGTCCTATAACTAGTGTATTTGTAAACCTATATGAGAATCTCAAGGCAGAAGAAAAGTTTGAAACAAAGGAGGAGAAATATTCCACTAAAGAACCTAAGAAGACATCCTTCAAAGATACAAAGACATATCAAGATAGAAAGAAAGAAGGTGGATTCATTCTTGTCCAAAGATAAAGAATATTCAGAGGTTCTCCACCTGCTAGACAACATGCCCCTACCAGGCTCTCTCAATATTTTTTAATGGTTATTATTATTCTTGCAATAAATTTGGGAATAAGGCCGTTGATTGTAGATCTAGGAAAAGAAGGAATGATTACATGGGTAGAAGATAATTTGTGCCTTAAATATATGATTTTGTTTCAATTTATCGATATTGCTATGCTTGCAACAACTTTGGTCATAAGGCTGTAGAGTGCAAAACTAAAGTTACCCAAGGAATAACTTTATTCCAAAGCACAAAATTATGTGCTACAAATGCAATAAGGTTGGGCATAAAGAAAAGTTTTATAGGAGTGGTTTTGTGAGGCCACCTATTCAAAATCAAAAGAAGGATGAAACCCTAAATTAGCAAAAGAAGGGTAATGAAATTTTTTGGAAGGAGAAACAAGGTCAGGAAAATGAGAAAAATGATGAGACCATTCTTATGCACTCAACACAAGATCATGTAACAAACCGAGGTAGAGAATTATCCCAGGGGGCTATTATTTTCAAATCCTTTAGCCCCCTAAAAAGGATGAAATGTTGAATATTTCAAGATAGAAGATGAATTGGGCCGATTCCTCTAGTGAGCAGATTTGTTCAACAAGGTTGAACCTTTTGATCAAGGTTTTAGAGCAAGAGAATGATTTGTGAAGGTGTGTTGAGCATCTTTGTATCCATATGGGCACAGGGAATTCTGGAAAAAGGTTTACCTAACAAGTATGAAGGAATTTATGGCAGAAAGTTAGGGCTATTGAAAGGCTTTTTAAACCATTTAATCTCATTTGCAATCAAGAGCATTTGTGTTTGGAGCGAAGAAGTGTGATTAGGTTTTCAAGATATCTGTGTGAAACCCCTAGCAATGGTGTTTGAAGTTTTCAAAGAGAAATGTCAATGGCAACCCCTCAGTTAATTGATGTTGTGGAGAAACCCATGCCTTAATACAAGAAGTTCCCATTCAAGGTGATGGAGGTTGACAAAAATGGTGCATTTTCAAGAGTTCTTGCTAATGTGGTATACTCTGAAGATGTGAGAATTTACGTCCATGCCTTGCTACATGAAATTGATCATACTTTATCTTTTGAAGTGGTCTGACATGAGCTCCTGAATGAGAATGGTGTGTACAAGTCAAAGTATGCAAATGTGGCAGAAAAAGGGTTGGAAATTTGGAAAGATTTTCCAAACTTCAGTGACTACAAGGAATGGGTAAGAATTATTTTGAGCCGCATTCTTGAAGAGTTCATTTGCTTAGACAAACCCTATATGATAAAAAAATAAGTAATTAGGGTAGTTACAGGTCTTTGTGCCTCCAGACTAGTCTTGATGTTAAAGTCTATAAAAAATGAAAGAGTTATGGAGCTCACTGGGAGATTTTTTATAAGAGAACTCTAACTGTGAAGGATATTATTGATCCCAGTGTCTTGTATGCCTGTATGGGGATTGCATACAAGATTTATTTCACAAACAAAGAAGGTTCTGCCACTGCCACTGCAATTCATACTACCTATCAAATGGTGAAAGAAGGTGCCAACTTTGATCTATTTGAGTTTTTGAGAGAGTAGATGATGAATAATTTGAAGTGTATAAAATAAACTGGATATAATTTCAGGTTTGGCTCACTAATAATTTGTCTTACTTTCTTCTTCTTGAATGAATTGCCTAGATTTAAGGGAAAAATATGGGATAAGAACTTTTTGGTAGTCACTCAAATCAAAAATCATATGAGATGTTTTCAAAATAATCAAGAATATACTAATTTTTATTGGGGATTCTTTAAAAATTTGCAAGTTGAGATGCAGAGTAGGCAGAGGATACCCTCTGATTTGGTCTAAAAATATGAGGATGAGGTGACTTTCATGGTGGATACGGATCATTGCTATATGAAAGTTTTAGAGCCCCAAACCTCATGGATTCCTAAGTTGCCCTATGTTGTTGGTCTTGAATATGTGCAAGGTTATGTGGATATTCTATTGTCAAAGCCAAGGGATCCTAAAGTAGAAAGTTTTAGTACATACAAAGAGATCATGGATAAAATGATCTAGAAGCAAATAGAGGAAACAAGTGAGAAGAGAGTGGATAATTTGTTCAAAAAGTGGGACATTCTGTGGTACTCTAAAATGGTGTCACCATCCTCTAGTCAAACTTTAGTAAATGTCCCCTCATATCCTAAAGAACATGCTGTAAAAAAGTTGCCTAGGAGGTCAGGTAGATCCACTTCTATTGTTGCACATGCTCTATAGCCCTCCGAATCTACTCAATCAATTGGTGGAAGAAGAAAAGTTGAATATGAAACTCCACCACAGAAAGCCACTAGAGTTGTGTAAACAAGGCCCAATAAAAATTTAAAGAGAACGAAGTCAAATGAGGAAGAACCTAAAGAGGAGGAAGAATCTAGAGATGAAGAAATCTCTATACAGATAAAGAAAGGCAAGAAAATAACAAAGGAGGGAAAAAAGAAAACTCCTTCAATCTCATATGACCCTCTTGATTTTTGAGCCATTTTGAATGGAAATGCTAACTTTGGTTTGTTGGATGATACAATGGAGCTACAACTCGATGTCCCTCTAGAAGATAAGAAGACAATTGAAAGGGATGAAATTGGGTATATGCTCAAGAAAAACATCTTTCAATGACATTATTGATAAATCTCTAGAAAGCCTAGCTAAGGCTTTGAGACAAGGAAGAGAAAATTCTATCAAGGTAGATGAGGAGCTGAGATAACCAACAATAAACAAGGTTGTGTCCTCTATCTCCCAGGCTAAAAAGGAGAAGATATTCTGGAAGCAAGAAAAAGTGATCCACAAAGAGAAGAATAGATCTTCTAATGAGTATCGATGATGATATCAAAAGGAAGATTCACTCAGAAATTGAAGAAGTCACAAAGAAGATTATTGATGAAGTGCAAACTGAAGTTAAAGTGGTTACACGGGAACCTTCGAAAGAACATGAAACCGTTAATGTGCCCCTCTAAAAGTTACAAATGAGCAAGTCATCTCTGACCAGTAAGAAGAATAGGTTGTTTCTAGTCAGCAAGAAGGAGAAGGTGTCTTCGGTTTGTATGAGGAACAAGTTATCTCTAGTAAGGAGAAAGAAAAAGAATTGGAGAAAGAGTTGGAAAAGGAGAAGGAGAAGGATGTTGAAGAAGGTAGTTCAAAAAATATATATTCCTCTGGTGGAATTTATTAAGTAGTTCTTGGATTAGGAAATGTAGATACAACTAGTGGTATCTCCTCATTTGCTACATGTTCCTAATTTTGATGGAAAATTCAATTTTTATGGTATTTATCCCTTGCATAAGTTGAAGCTTGGTGATGTACTCCACTCCATTGCAAGACAAGAGTTGCTACAACAACAAGTGGAGAGTCTTGGAGTCTTGAAAGAAGCAATGAAAGTTTTGGAAGAGAAGTTGTTAGAAGCTAAAAAGGATTCTTCATTGCCCCCTACACAGTAGATGAGGCAATTAATTGAGTCTTTTGAGACTTATTCATCTCATCTGGAGAAGAATGCAAAAAAAAAATCAAATGAAAAGAGAATAAGTGATGCCTCTGGGAAGTGTGATAGTACACTTACTGAGTTGTAATCTTGTATTGATGATATTCAAAATTTCTTAAAGGAATCCAAAGTTTTATATGTTTTTTATTTGAAATGGCTTGCTACTACAAAGAGCATTAAAAATTAGATAAATGCAATCAAAATGTAGATCACTAATGTGGCTACAATATATGATCTGATACAAGACAGTGATAGTGCCATTAGGGCACAAGTAGAAAGCTTGCACTCCTAGGTACAATAATTGAAAAATCAAAGGGGGCAATCCAAAGGTCAAGTGAAACAATTGAGAGAAGTAGTGATCATAAGATTGGCTTCACTTACTGGACTTTTGATAGAAGCCAATGGTGTAGTACAAAAATACAAGGCACCATCTTCTTTGGAAGATGCAAAAGATACATATGTGCAAGTAAATTGTCAAGTTCAAACCATAACTGCTATAGAGAAGCAATGGAGTAGCAGCTTGGTTCAACTCAAGTCAATCTACAAGGGAATTTTTCCATCAAAGTGAGTTGTGTTTGGTTTTCTTTTGGTGTAAAATATCTTTCTTTTTTGTTGTTGTGTATATGCAGGGTAGAAAATTTTGTAGATACAAGGATAATTTTGTTGATGAAGTATCTAGACTTCATTGCATAAGGAGTAAAAGTTGTATAGGTTAAGGGGGGGCAACCACTAAATAGTCTACCAGGAATTGGGTGGAGTGTCGACGACTCAAAATAGTGATTGATTCCATATCAAACTTTCATCATGAGCTCGATTACCCTTCTATATTGTGCATTCAAGGTTACACCTTTATCTTTTCCAAGGGCATTTACCTATTTAATGGTCGTGTTTATGCATGTTTCTTACCATGGTAAATAGGTTTGGTAGGGCATGTATATTCATCTTCTGTGAAAGTTCGAGGAGTTAATTTAAACCACTACGTTTAATATTTGGAGATACTTAAAAAATGAGTTTGTGTTCTAGCCCAATACAACCTATGTCATGGATTCATCCTTGGGTTGCTACATCAAATTAGTGTTATAATTATTAGAGACCATTAAATGAACCATATTGGTGAACCGAGATCTATCGAGCTCTACTGAAACATCTCACTTCTTCCATCCTTTATTAGGCCTTCAATCCAGCTACATTAGGGTATCTTTTTAATTCCTCTATCTTTCATTATTCTCCTTACTATTTGAATCTTACCACACCTGCCCGATTTTGCACAGAGGTTTTAGAGAAGAACATAAGCTGCAACATTTTTAGGATCCAACTAAAAAGCAATGTTTCCAGAAATAATTAACCTATATTCATATATGATCAACATGTTTTTTGAAATCGCACTCCTCGAAGCATTTTCCTTACAAAATTTGGATGAGACTAAAATGTTGTATAGTTAAACTTTTATCAAGGAATGCTTGGCGAAAAACAACCTTCTAGGTCAAGTATATGATGGCCTCAAGAATAATCTTCATAATATAACTCTATTCGACAAGGGTATGTAATTGTTGTAGGATGTGGGTCATTTGGATTTGAGCTAATCTCATTCTTTTATTTCAAGGTTTTGTTTTCCCTCTCTCCAATGTTCACCCGAGCCTTTGCAAATAAGATGATACTTAATCAGAATATATGCAGTTTGAACAATATTTAGCCATGACACACTCTCAAGCAATAGATGACTAAATCATGAAAATCTTGGAAATAAAATAATGTGAATCCTTTGCATTATTGACCTACCAAATCACTTTTAGTGAGTAAGAATTTAAACTGAACCAAGTCCCCCCATCATTGATAGCGAGCGGGGTCACCTTTTATCTCTTTATAACTATATCAGTTGATATTTAAAATAACATTCAGACTTTATATATATGGATATGTATATATATTTATATATATACTGACATATGGGTATATACTTATATATATATATTTGATTATCAATACTTATTTATAAATCACGACTTTCAAAAAGATTAGTGTCGTCTTATAACTATTAAGAGATTTGCGAGTAAATGAATGGAATCAAAGTACAAAGAAAGATTAAATTATTACATCGAATTAAAAGATAGTTTCTTATGTGTTTCAAATGTAAATTTTAGCTTATTGTATTCAATTTTGTACCAATGTATTATCTTGTAGTTTCTACTTGAAGTTCTTAACTGTTAAATTGATGTGTATCACTGCTTGATTTGTAAATGTCTTCATGGTCTTAGTTAATGGATTGTTCATGATTGCTTGTTTATTGCGAGTTTGCTTTAAAATAGTGTGACTTATGGTTGCAATGTTTGATTTTTCCTTGTGATGAATTCAGTGTGCGACTTTGGAATTTAAGTTGATTTTGATTATTGAGATTGTTATTGTTGTTTATTAGCCAAATTGTAAGTTGTTAAGTAGTCAGTGGCTGGGTATCATGTGAGGAGAAAAATTGAGGTCTCCCTTGGAATGCCCTGTCGGTTGATTTTACTCTTGAATTTTGAGGTAGATTTTGATTATGAAATCATGTTATTTTTGCCACTTTGATGGGGGAACCATTGTGTTAGTGATTTTTTAGACTTCTAGAGGTTGGGGAAATAGAGTTTTCTTTATGGTTAGCTTTTCATGTTGGCTCCTTGCAAACACTTGATTTATGATTATGTAGGTTCTAGCTTTGCACTGTGGAATTGTAATATGTGGAGGCTTTGTGTGAGTTGGTGCATGCATCACTTTATGTGATAATACATGTGGCTTTATATGTTGTACAAGTTGGCTTACCCAGTTAGCGGACTGTTGGGTCTTTTGTTGCTAGTAGGGGGAGTGGCTTTCAATGGAGGTCCGACGCACAAAGTGGCAGGTCCAGGGTAACTCATTGAGAGTTTAATCAAGTGATAACCTAAAATGATTTAGGGGTAGGGTAGTTCACATTAATCAAGATAACACCTCACTCATGGCTCAAGTGCTTGTTTAGGCTTGAGATGAGTGGGAAGGCCTGGAATGGCAAGATCAACTATCTAGTCTGACTAGAAGGTATGTTGATCCCACATAGTTTATATGGGGTCCGACGATCGGTAGAGGTGGCCAGGGTGATCTGGTAGCCTAAAAAGTTTACGCCAGGGTAACCCATAGCAAACTATGTGATGAAACTCCTCCCTATAGCAACCTTGTATACCTTGTTTATTCTTTCCTTGTTGTTCGTGTACCTCTAGAAGTGGTTTTTCTTTATGTCTTGATTGTTACCTTTGTGTGTTGGATTCATGTTAGCTCTCTTGTGTCGTGCTACGGTCTTCTTGTTTGCCTTGGTGGTGGGACCTTATTGTTATCTCCTAGCACGGGGGGTGGACCTTAGGGTTCCGCATGGTTGGGTGGAACGTGCTATGCACTCCATTGGGTTCCCTTGCAAATTTTTGTGTTCTTGGTGACTGCTCTTGGTGATGTGGACTTCTACATTCACTCCAGATTGAGTGGACTATTTTTATATACTTGTATTGTACTATAATCAGTTGTATCATGTTTTACTCTCTGATGTATAGTCTCCCCAATAGACTTCGAGGAAGCATTGATGTAATGATATAATGTTGTACTATTGTAATTAATTGTAAAATCACTCTTGTAATGGTAAATGTAATTGATGTTATTGTCAATTTAATGATCTTTGATGTTGTTATATTGCTGGCATGGAATGGATAATTCATATTAGTTGAACTTGTAAATTGTGATGGTTAAATTAAATTCATATTGTGATAGAATTTATTTAATGCAATGATTTATAGTTCTTGCTATTTTAGTTAATGGGATTCTTGTGGCATAGTCATGAGACCTTAGCGGATGTAGAGTTAGAATTTTCAATAATGTTTCATTTGCAATCATGTGTACATTGCACTTTCAATTTTTTTTTGATTCCGTTGTTAGGTGATATAGTGTGTTATCCTCTAGGGTTCCGTGGTAGGGCGTTACATAATGAATCACAAAAGTTTCAAAAGAAGGATTACACTAGTGAGATACTACATAATTGTTAGACATGACATTTTCCCTTATCCTTCACAAAATGGATATATAGCACAAGTGATTCATTTATTTATATAAGGTCCTTCAAAACATTGTGCTTAGAATATTTTCATCAGGGCAAGTTACTTTCTAGATTTTCTCCATGGATCTTGAGTGATTGTGCACTTGGTTTTAGTCTTTACCACATTCTTTACTTTTCTTTTGGAGATGTAGCAAATATAATGTGTATTGAGAATTTTCATCACAACATTGAGCCTAAGGTGACCATTGATTAGGTAGCGAAGTAAAAGCAAGGAAACTGTGCAAAAATCAAGGACCACATGTTAATATTTCAAAGTATGATTGCTAACATGAGTTTCACATTATTGGATAATGAAATTCAAAGTTTATTCATCACATATATTCACTTCCACTCATTAAAGAGAATGTGTCACAATTAATAGTCTTTTTATTTTCAAAATTATGTTAGTTAGTGTATGTAAATGTAAGCATTCCTTATTCAAACATGATGTTTTACATCATAGAATATCTATTGCTCCTCATCATTCTCACGAGTAGCCATCAAAGTTAGATTTAGAAAATATGGGAAATAAGGATAGGTAAAATGTCAAACATACTAGTAATCATGAAGCAACCATAAAATCAATGACATTTAGAGAGTTCATTAGATTGATTTATATCCTTCATAAGTCAAATCGAAACAACTTCTATGAAAAAACTTATCCCTTTACCTCTCTCTAAGCCACAAATTATTCATCTATTTCATCAATATCTTAGACTTCTACTTTTACCTAACATCTATTTAGATGTATTAAATACTTCCTAATTGGTATGTCTAGAGGTGTTAAACCACATTTAAAGGATAAATATTTTATGATTACCATTAGATACATGTACATAACTAGGTAGGTATATCACATTAAAGCATAAAATTCAACATTTCAAGTATGAAAAAGGATGGTACAAGTTGAGGATATTCATATCTTCTTAGTACCTCTAAAATATAAGTCTAATCAAAAGAAATTTTATGGTATAAAAAACTAACAATTATATACAAAATAAATTCCATATTTGAACTTAGTTGAATAATGATTGTGTAGAAAAATTAAATAATTCCATGAAAGCATACATAATCATTTTTTTCCTTTTGAAAACTACAATGCTATGATGTCTCATAATTTGACAGATGTTAGGAATTAATGAAGTATTTATCCCAAATGAATTTAATAAATATTCATAATACAAATCCAATATAGGACTGTTATCTTATAAAACACATAGAAAGGTTTCCATATATTGATAACATCCAATATCTCATAGATACAATAATATAATCAAATTTATTTATTTTCTCTAAGTGCAAGCAATACGAGTGTGTCAAGCAACATTGATGAAGAGTATCATTCAAGCTATTTATCTCTAACCATAGACCAAGGGTCCCTCATAAAACCTCCCATTCAAAATGACCCGATCCTTCAACGAGGGCAAAAAATAATGGTATCTGCTAAAGTATCATTTCCAAATTTGAGAATCAAGATCAAAGAGTACTAACACTATTAGATGCAATCAATCATGTAGAACCTAGAAAATTTATAGCTATACATGACATAAAAATACCATATAATATTGTAGGCACTATGAATTGATAATGCATGCATCGAACATTATTTTGGCCAAAGCATCAATGACACTCCAAGATTGACATACACTCTTCTATTTTTTGCTTGACTCAAAATAAGATCATAGATTAATTTTTACAAACAAAAAGTGCAATTGAGAATATACATTTCCAAAATACCATAACAAGTCTTAAGATCATAGCATACCCTATCTTCGAGTGAGAATCACAATAGTATATACTATTTGCATATTGAATATTTGCTCTTACATACACATGACTTTATAAAAATATTTATATGACTTAACTGGACATTCATATTTTAAGCTATACTTGAGGTTTGTACTCACCTTACATAAGAATAGTTAGATTTATGACTATTATAATTATATTATCTAATGATATATTATATAATAATCATAAATAACACTATTTAATGAATTACCAATCATATAAAAAATATTGTTCAAATGTATTTTGAAGAGTTTTCAAGACATATTATATGATCCAATGAGGAACCAACCCTTCAGTTAGACCGAGTAAAATCAACACCTACAAGATCCAAATCCATCAAATAATTTTGATTGATGAAATTTGCAAGGTCTTACCTTCTTTATACTAGATTTTGAGTCCTCCCTTTCTTTTCATTTTCATTTAAATGAGAATTAAATTACCGCATAACCAACCATTTAGATTTTTATGGATTATTTTAAAGGCAAGACAACACCAAAGGTTTTTATTTCACTCTAACTATTAGGTGCATAGATATTGGAAATCATCCATGTTGTATTTTCCTTTTTATAGTGCAATTAAATAGCAACATGATTTTAATCCACATTCAAAAGAGTTTCATCCAAAACTTGAGGGTTCTATGGAGACACAATTCCTCTAGAAGCCCCAATTGCATCGAAATCTTCACACACACTATCCTTGAAGAATATATCCTTCGTTTTAGCTACTCTATCAATGAGAGTTTTGTTTTTTGTTTTTTGCTAGATAAGTTTGCAACTAGGGTTGCTCCTTTCAATTAATTATCATAAAATATTACAAAGGTTTATTCATTACAATGCAAAATCTAGGCAATCCCTTGGTAAGTTATTCATGGTTTTAAATCTTATCTTCTAATACATACTACTATTTTCTCTAGTGTATTACAAAATCCCAAGCCATATACTTCTATATTTTTACCATCTATATTAGGATTTGTCAGAATCCAAACTATAAAAAGGCTATATTCAAAATTTATAGTTTTGGTATTGTCCATGTTAAGATAATACCTATTCCTTTGCCTCTTGCTCCTTGTTGATGAATTTATACATCCACTCAATGCCAAAAAAATGGCTCCAGGTCAGTAAAATTTCATAGGAATGAGCAACCCTTAGCTTCCTTGTTGTGATAACTCATCAGAGTGGTAGAGCTGAAATTTGCAACGAAAGGGTGTCATTACACCACCACCTTATCCTCCAAGAACCACTTGATGTCCTTTGGTTGGGGAATTCCCACACCTAGTCTGGCCACAAGAAGTACTGTAACGCCCTGCCACACAACCCTAGAGGAAGTTGCATTTAACCACTTAAACAGAATAATTTTAAGAAAAAGAAAGATAAATAATAAGTAAGTTAATTAACTAATGGCAACAACCTCTAAGGTTACGAGATAGAGGTTATATAGAACCTCAACAAAAAATATGAATATAAACAATAACCATTATTTAATTAATACATAAACACATACATTCCAAGAAGGTGAAATAACAACAAGCATAAGATATAACTTTCAAATACATTAATCCATCCATTAAACAATAAGGTTACAATCTCTCATTCCCTGAATGAGGCAAACCAATACGTAATTACAATTACACAATTCCACCTCGATAACACAGAGGGATAATGATTACAAGAATAACTGAAATGAAAACAAGAAGAATTGCAACTGAAACAACCACAAGCTCTCCAATTGGAAGTCTCGTCCACAAGAACATGAAGAAAGAGCCCAATGGATTAAGGTGCACGCCACCCAACCAAGTGGAACCCAAAGGCCCACCCCCCGTGCTAGGAGATAGTAACCAGAATTTCTATCCAATGACGTCTACCTCTAGACATAGGCTAACATAACCATACTGAAATAAATACAATGGCATCACTAACACAAGGTTACAATGCTTCTAGAATTATATAATCAACTGCATCACTGATGCAAACATACTGTCGACCTAGGAGAAGTGTCATCACAATGTTACATGGGTTACCCTAGTGAGTCTTCCTAGGTCCTGGCCCCCTTCTCGGGTTATCCTGGTAACCTCTAACGACTTCCAGCCCCTCATGTAAACCAATGCGGAATCAGTTATCTTTCGTGGTGACAAGATAACGATCTTGCCATTCCAGGCCTTCCCATCTTGACCCAAGTCTTTACAAGCCCTTGTGATCATGAGTGAGGCATAATTATCTTATTAAATGTTTGATACTCTAATCATTTAATTTAGTTATCACTTGATTAACTAACTTACAATGAGTTACCCTGGTACCACTTCGTGTGCCGGCCCCCATTACAAGCCACTCCTCTAAGACGACACGTGGAACAACTCCACAACCCAAGGGTACACAAATGCTATGCAAGGATATCACATCCCTAACCATGACATACAATCAACCATGACATACAGTCAATACTCTCCCCTTCGTGATAACCGAGGAACAAATTGGTTAAACGCACTACCCAAGGCCATCTATGGTTGACTACACAGTACGACAACCCACATACTGAAATCCCAACTAGAAGACTTGTTAATTATAAAGACCCACGCTTCCCAATAATACGCACATAAATCAATGCCAAGACAAGAATCAAATTCTACTTTGGGTTCACTAAACCCATTTCCTCATTCATATTCAGTAATTCACTGCATTTAATAAATCGGGACAAGAATAAAGTTCAACTCCAATGTTTAAGTTTCACTATTGTTCAATGATAACAGGAATTGTTTAATGTCTACGTTTTGAGGTAAGACGTTTAGAAGTTGAAATAGGTCAATGCAAAATCATTTATTGACCAATCAAGACGCCATCACATTTCTTGTCAAATCATTTTTTTTTCTTACCTTTCAAATATTCCTTGATTTAAAACTAATAATTAAAAGCACGCCATAGTAAAATATAATTAAAATTGCACAACCCGTTTGCCCAAGAAAACAATTCCCCCTTGTAAAAGCATTTAAGAATTGTTTAATTAATTATTTACTTAATTAATTTAATTCCTACCTTTAATCCCAAAATCTCCATATTATATTAACATAAGATTTATTAATATTATAATATTATCAATATGAATATTATAACCATATAATTATTAACATTATAATATTATAATTAATAATAAAATATTATATTATATTAACATTATAATAATATATATATTATAATATTAAATATTAATATTTTCATATTAATATTTAATATTAAACTTATATATTATTAATTATTACTAATAATATAATAAATATTATTATAAATAATAAATCGAAATAAAAAAAAACAAAAACAAAAACAATCAAAGTCAAAGGGAGGTACGTACCCCTCCCGCTGACCGCGTGCTTGCGCTGGTTGCATGCCCTAACCAGGGCGGCTGTGTTTAAACACAGCCAACCCCCATTAATGGGGGCGACTGTGTGTAAACACAGTCGTCCCAAGGGATGGCTTGTGGGTGGCTTTGGTGGCACCGGTAAGGGCGTGGGGGGTGGGTGGAGTGTGCGCAGGGCGCGGCTCCCCTCACTCGCCTCCCATGGGGCGCGGTGGGGGTTGAGCCCTCTGCGCCTCCCCACTGTCTCTTTTTTATTTATTTTAAAACAGACAAAAAATATTTTTTTGCAATAAAAATTTCCTATAGAAATTTGAAACGCACAGGTCCTTTTTAAAAAAAAAAAAAAATCTTTTTTATCAATTCTTTTGAAATGAAAACAGAGGCATAGCCTCAAGCCCAAACATAAAAGAAATATATATATCCTAAAAAAAACAAATTTCCAAGCAAGATTGATTAAGGAGAAGAATTTTTTTTTTTAAAAAAAATAACATATTGATTCCAAAAGACACCATTGTTTCTTCTTGAAGAAATTATTTTTCCAAGGATGAGATTTTTCACAATAAACTCAATTTTCCATATGGGTTTTCCCATTTCAATTCACAATCAGATTATTGAAAACATTATGCAACCAGACTTTCAACATCAACACATTTAAAATTTAAATTTCCAAAATCAATAAGACAAAAGACAAGAACCTGGTAAATTTTGAGTTTGAAGAAGACCAAATGATGCTTAGCTTTCTCTCTTGCTTTCAAATCCAATTCCTCAAGATTTTGCAACTCCAATAAAAAAACCCACAAAATTGAAAAATCCTCCTTTCACAAATTCCAATTTTTCCTCCAAAGACTTCAAGATCCTCCAAAATTATTAAGAAAATTCAAACACATAAGGATTTTTCCCTAAAACCCAACAACCCTCATAAATTTCAGAAAACAAAAATGGAAAATATCTATTTTTTGAATTTTTGAATTTTCAACTTTTCAACTCGACTTTCCAATTCATTTTCCTTTGATTTTCAATTTTTCCCAAATATGCCTAAATTTCCTGAATGAGTAATTTTAACTATTTCCACATTATAAATTTAATCAATTAATAACATAGATTTAATCAACGATTAAATTATTTATTAATTAGATTAAATTAATCAATACAATAAATTACATTTCAACATAAATCCAACAAAGTAATTGTCAATATAACTATAAGGGCATATATTTTACCATTTTCTAACTTGCACAAGAAATTAAAATTAAAGTCAGAAAACACAATTAAGACAACTTAACCCGACTAACACCAGACGACACACTAGGATTAGGGTGACGACTTGGCACAAAATCCTAGCTACTATCTCCCAATCGAATACCATTGGGCATTGGACACGCTCAAACCTGTAAAACCAAGTGGAGTCGATGTCCTGTACCTGTCAACCTGCAGCAAAGAGCATGTCCATATACACAAACATGTCATAATTAAAACACACCGTGAAGAGGAGATCACGGAATCGCAGGGCGCTCGCAAGCGAGTGATGCGATATCGTCCTCTTCACCAATACAATCATTCTAACTGACGCATCTAACATATCAACAAAATCAAAGCATAAAACATCATAAACTAAATAACCACTTATGCTAATTTCATACATGCCATAATAATTCACATCAAAATGTAGGATCATCAAGTCAAGATACATCACGATAACATAAAGATCAACGGTAACCATGTACAATGTCAAAGTACACCACAATACTAAAGCATAAAGAGGAAACAACATAGTTCGCACAATAGATCAAAACGGAGGGGTATTACACGTACATCCTCTAGACCACCTAAAAAATCCTTCTTAACCAACTCCTGAGATAGAGCCCAGATCATGTCTTTCAGTTTGCCCAAGTCTAGGAGTGAAGCCACAAATTTGGATGCACTATCAGTATTTACTATAGCTATTATCAGCTACCAAAACATAATCCCCAATAACCCATTTTACCACCATCAACACAACTCATGATGGGACTTGAAGACCATTTTGAGTTCATGCTTTGAATTCCCCCAAGAAAAGTCATCTGCCTTTTGTCACACACTAGTTTAATTAGGGTATCCATCATGACCACTCTAGGGAATTTTTTGTGTGAAAGCGAATGGCTTCTTCCCTTCCATGACCCTTCATTAATAAAAATCTCTTGCTTCATTCCTCATGGGCCATCAAATACCTCGTTAGATAGAGGAGTACAAAGAGTCCTTAAAATGCTTTGGCTAGTTATTGCTTAGACACCACTAAAAATATTTCATTTTGATTTAAAATATTTCCTTTAAGTTTACAATTTTCTAAAGCATTCAAATGTGGCGGGTTAGAGAATCCATATACTCCATTTTACCTTCACAAAATTGATAAAGGATGTGGTATTAATATCCTTTTCAAAATCATGATTGCCCTCATTATGTAAAATTAACCCATATGTTATTTTATGGGTTCCATTGGTAATTAGGTTGGCTAACTTATTTTCCTCCACACTGAACTCTTTGTAGATATGATTGCTAGTATAATTTCTTAATTTATCTAAGTACTCTAGTATTGCATCAATAAAATCCTTTGGTTTCTAATTTTACATCGATTTGGATCTAATTGCATTTATTATTGATGCCAAGTCCCCTTCTATTTCTAAATAAAAAAAATTGTGCTTTAGACCTAACTTTAGGCTAAAGATGAGAGCCTAAAGTTTAGATTCATTGTTCATTCCTCTAAGGAGAGGAATAGAGGTATTTTAGGTCTTTTGTCCCTTCCAATACCGTATTATGCATCCAACACCATAGACCCTGATATTACCTCTAGATGCACCATTGAAATTCAACTTATGCCAACCTTGTTGCGGGGGGTTCCATTTAGCCAATTTCGAGTCTCATTTCCACTAACCCCACAGACGAGGGGAGATAAAATTCTAAACCAACCTTTCAACTTTTTTATATCTCATACTATCCATGTCTTGTTACTTAATGTTTGGTTGGTTATCCTACAATTGGCTATTTCCACTATCATTGCTTCCACTTTGTTTAAAAAGGATGGAATACTCATTACTTTCTCTTAGAGAATCCTCCTATTTATTTCCTTCAAAAATTACCATATTAGAACCGAGGGGAAGATTATCCATAAACATAAAAGACAACATTTCTATAAAGAATTAGCCAAGATTTAAAGAGGATCAAAACATCATTGAGAAGGGAACCCATCTAGCCTAACTTAGCACAAAGCCACTTCCAGCATTCTTGTGAAAATTGATAACCAAGAAATAGGTGATCTACATCCTCTTCTCAACATCTACGGAGAGAGCACTAAGAAGGACCATTGAAACCCATTTTGATAAAATCTATCTACTGTTAAAATATTCTTTTGCAAAGTTTCCCAAGCAAATTCCCCTATCTCAACATTCTATTTATTTTCAGCTGTCCTTTAACATCTTCATCTTGACTTAGCTTTTCTTGGTTTATTTTCCTTCCTTTCCCTTTTCCATCTCCATAGTCTAGACAAACTTTTGATGTTTCCTTTTCCCTAATTTCAAATTTCTTGGTGAAAACAATGGTAATCCCAATTTTCTCTTCCTTCCTTGATGGTTTTGGAAGGATGCATTAGATGCACACGAAAAATGAGAGGGGGGATGAATCAGTAGTACATTCAATTCCTCATTAAATTTAAAACCCTTATCAAAATTTAAACCCTCATTAAGCATTAGAAGAATGTAAACATGTGTAAAAGTAATGTAAAGACAACCATACATAAGAGAACACTAGATTTACGTGGAAAACCCTAAGTAGGGAAAAATAACGGTGAGGATTAACTCACATATATATGAATAACATCAAATACTATTAGGCTCACTACCCAAAAAAGAAGAAATGCTCACTACCAAGGGCTCACTACCAAGAAGAAAGAAGAATATAAGATGACTGTTACAAGAGATTCATTATCTTAGAGCAACATGAGAAATCCACCACTGGAAATTTTCACCATCTGAAACCTTTGGCTCACTACCTCTAGCAACTTCAAACACACTAAAAATATAGACACTTTCTACTCACTGCATCCAGAGTCATAGGCATTTAAGCTCACACTCAAATCACCATGCTTGATCATGTTCACATCATCCACACACCTTACAACATCTCCAACAACTCACCTTGCATTTATACCATCTGCGACCTAAACAACCTTAATTAGGTTATCCTTAATGAAACGTATATACCTCAAATGTGCAACACCAAAATAGTTCAGCACCAAACACTTTCGTGGTGGAAATAAGTGAAGGTAGACCACACTAAAGATTAATTAGGACCCAAACCTACACCAACATGCTACTCATCACATCCACGAACAACAAACAACCTCCACAATTGGTGCTAGTACGCCAGGTTGGCCAAACCTGTACTAACACTAACAAGCGACCACATACATGTTTATCCAGGTCTAGAAATAATATGCAAGCCAAACAACAACACCACATGACATCCATGAATATTCCAACATCAACATACTACACTGCAACACTGCCACAACCACTTGAACCAAATAATACTTTTATCCTATGCATTAGGATGCATTACCACTAAGCTTCAACATAATAATTGGGCTTGGAGAACAACTCAACACTAGAAACTCCAAGGGAAGATAAATACAAACAATAAAAACATGTTCCCAAATTTGCAACAAAAGAAACCTCAATGCAGAGAAATGTAGAGCAATTCAATTTCTCCCAAACAACCTTCTTCATAGGAAAACATACTATTAACTTTACCATTGTCACACAATCCAAAACCTGAAACTCTAGATAAAACACCTTTGATCATCTCATGCAAACTACAAAAGCATATATTCAACCATGAAGAAATATGAAACACAACACGAAACACACCTCTGTCACATTGCACATTATTTTATTCAATTTTTTTGAAAAGCACTTCAAAACCAAGTAAACCAGTTGCATCAACAACACCATAAAAAATTATTCAATACACCCACAACATCTGCAACACCATAACTCTTTCTCATGCAACACTCTTCAACAACTCCAACAATCTCCATACTGTTGACATCAATGAAAACACCTACAACATACAACAATCTCCCCCTTTGTCATTGATGGAAACAATAGCTCTGAAAAATAATCAACAACAAAAACAAATTTGCATTAAGAAACAATCCCCCTTACTGGGGTACACTTCACTCTCTCCCTTTACCTCTATTCTTCAAACACCATTTTCTCTGCAATCATCACTTTATCTCCCATTATTTGAGGAGTTGTTCAGCCATTATTCTCTCCCTATGTTTTTCAAATCATAATCTCCCCCTTTGACATCAATTATTTCCTTATGTTTTTTATACTTCACTCTCTCCCACTTTGACATCAATGGCAAAGGGCAACACCTGCATACTTCACTTCAGGAAACACCTGCAAGAAACTTTCTCACTTTCTCCACTACTCTTATATTTCAGTTCTCTCCCCCTTAGGGGCACAAGACATGATCCACTGTACTGCACCAATAAAAAACACTACTACCTACTACCCCTGAGAGGTATCCTTCAACATCAGTCCAGGACCAAGAATGTATCTTGAAATGCTTCATGGAAAGATGCACCAACTTATGCATCTAATTGAAAGAAGGATGGTCAATAACCCCTAACTTCTGTCAGAGATACTTATATCTTTAGGAAGAGCCTTTATGAAAATATCTACAACTTGATCCTTTGTAGGCACATACTTCAACTTCACCTCATTCTCTACAAATTTTTCTCTTAGAAAGTGATACCGGATATAGATATGTTTTGTTCTTGAATGCATTACTGATTTCTTTGAATTATTGATATCACTTGTATTATCGCACAAGATAGAAATAGGTTCATCATATGATACTCTGATATCCTTTAATGTTTGCTTCATTCATAAAACCTATGTATAGAATGATGTTGCTTCAATATATTCTACCTCTGTAGTAGATAATGACACCGAATCTTGCTTCTTACTCAACCAAGAAACCAACTTGCTTCTAATAAAGAAATAACCTTCACTTGTACTTATTTTGTCATCTGTACAACCTGTCCAATCTACATCTGTATATGCACTCAAGGAGAAATCAGTATCCTTGGGATACCATAGACCAAAATATGGAGTTCCCTTCAAGTATCTACAAATACTTTTAACTCCTGTAAGATATGACTCTCTAGGATCTTCTTGAAATCTTTCCACAAGACATACTACATGCATGATATCCAATATAGTAGCAGTTAGATATAGCAGTTCTCTAATCATTGATCTATACTCGCTCTAATTAGCCTTAGGAGATTCATAATTTTTTCTCAACTTACAACCAATAACCATAGGAGTACACATTGGTTTATAATCCTCCATTCCAAACTTCTTCAACATTTCCTTGACATACTTTGACTATGAAATAAAAATACCCTTTTCCGATTGACTGATTTGTAATTCAAGAAATAAATTCATCTCCCCACACACTGACATATCAAACTCTTTTTGCATCTCACCTTCAAACTTTTTTCACATTTGTTCATTTCCTCCAAAGATTATGTCATCAACATACACTACCAAAATCAGGATTTGTTCTCCCTCAACCTTGAAGTAAAGGCTGCTACCTACAATACCTTATTTGAATCCTTGCTACAACAAGTATTTATCTAACCTTGCATACCAAGCTCTAGGAGCCTGTTTGAGTCCATACAATGCCTTCTTCAACCTATATACCATATCAACATCATTTTATAATTGAAAACCTTTCAGTTGTTCAATGTACACCTCTTCTTCTAACTCACCATTCAAGAATGTAGACTTGACATCCATCTGATATACCTTGAAGTATTTATGTGCTACAAAAGAAAAAAATATTCTAATGGCTTACATCCTTTACACCGGAGAAAAATTCTCTTCAAAATATATTTCTTCCACTTGTGAGTAGCCCTTACACACAAGTCTAGCCTTAGTTTTGATAACTTTTCCATCCTCATTCAGTATGTTCTTGAAAACCCATTTAGTTCCTATTAAATTCTTATTTGCTAGTCTTGGGACCAATTCCCAAGTCTAATTCTTCTCAATCTATTCCAAATCTTCTTTCATATCCTTAATCCAATTCTCATCTTTGCATGTGTTAGTTATAGTTTTAGGTTATACCTCTAAAAGTAAACAAAAAATTGACTTGTTCCTCTGCCATAACAACTCTTCTTCTTGTCAACACACCTTTGCTCTTATCTCCAATAATTTGATCTTCAGAATGATTCTTCTATACATAATTATGAGTCTTAGGGATATTTTCTGGAGCTTCTTCCTCTTCAACTATTATTTCCTTTTCTTCCTCTTCTTCTCTTTCTTCTTCACTGCAAGGGGATTCATTAGATTCATATCCTTCTATCAACACAAAAAAATGATGTGGTTCTTCATCAACTTTAACACTTGCACTTTCAAAAATCTTCTTCAGCCTTTTATTATGGAATTGGTATGCTTTACTTCTTTTAGAGTATCCAAGGAATATTACTTCATCAAATATTGCATCAAACTTTCCTAAGTTTTCTTCATCTCTTTTGATATAGAATTTACTTCCAAACACTCTAAAATATTTCACAATAGGAGGTTTACCATACCATAGCTCATAGGGAGTCTTTGAATTGTTCACTCTTTATTGACCTTTGTTAAGTATGCACACTGTAGTATGAATAAATTCTTTCCAATAGAAATTTTCTAGATTTGCTTCTTTCATCATAGTCCCTGATGCTTCTTGAAAGGTTCTATTCTTCCTCTCCACAACTCCATTATGCTGAAGAGTCCTAGGAGCTAAAAAATGTCTCTTTATTCCATGATCTTCAATTTTTTTGTTAAACTAATTAGAGGTGAACTCACCACCTCTATCAAAACTTAAGCACTTGATTTTCAAAGTCATTTCATTCTCAACCATAGACTTGAATACTTTAAACTTATTTAGAGCTTCTGATTTTTATTTCATAAATATCACCAAGCCATTCTAGAATAATCATCAATTTAAAATATAAAATACCTATCAACTTGAGAGCTTCTTATTCTAGTAGGTGATCATAGGTCTATATGCACCAACTCCAAAGGACCCGCGGTAGAATGTTCCTTAGTCTTGGACCTCTTCTTTGTTTTCTTTCCAAACTGTGATTCCTTGCAAATTACATTGACAAGATCTGTAATTCTTGGCAGATCTCTCACAACATCAGTGGAAGTGATCTTCACTGGGCTATCAAAATTGATGTGACCCATTCTTCTATGCCATAGCCAATTTTCATTGATTTGAGACATAAAGCACTTAACACCACTACCTTTGAGCTGATAAAAATTACCTTCTATCCTTGTCCTTGTAGCAACCAAAGTTCTGGATCTTCCTTTTGTGATTTCACAACCATCATCCTGAAACGCAAGATTGTATCCTTTGCTACACATTTTTCCTACACTGAGAAGATTATATCAGAGACCCTTGACATAAAGAACATCATCTATTTTATGCTTTCCATAAAAACTAATTGAACCTTTTCCATAGATCTTAGTAGATGTGTCATCACAAAAATTAACAAGACCACCATCATACTTTTGAAGTTTAAAAAACTTAATCTTATCACTTGTCATATGATTTGAGCTTCCACTATCAATTATCCAATAATTTCTTTCCTCTCTTGCATGAAAATTAGTCACCATAGTTCCTTTAATTTTATGACCTATTTTTGGAGCACTTTCCTTCATACATATTTCAAAATTAGTAGAATTAGTTTCAACATTTAGAGCCATGAAAAAACATTCATCACTGTCATCATTAGGATAGTCTAGTTTCTCATCATCAAATACACCTTTGTCTTTTTCAACATAATAACTCTTCTTGACAAATTTTCCTTTATGATCCTCATGTTTATCATTTGCAACTTTGACTGGACATTTAGAAGCATAATGAAATATCTTTCCACAGTTGAAACATTTAAAGGATAACTTGCCTTTGTATTTGTCAGTGCCCTTTTTTAATCTCCTAATTTTTTTTCTTCCACCTCATCAAGATCATCTAGATCTAATTCATCAACCTTCTCTACCTTTCATACTTTAAAGGAAATTTATTTCTTTGTAGCATCTTGACCAAACTCTCTCAATTCATAAGAAATTAAAGCACCAAACATCTAATCTCTAGAATATTGATCTAAATTCCGAGCTTCCTCAATAGAAGAAACATTAGAACTATAAGTTTTAGGAAGAGTTCCCAATATCTTTTTCATAACCTCATTTTCTTCTAGCTTACCACCAAGACCATTGATGGTATTAACTTCATCCACTTTGAGCATGTAGGCTGTAATATCTTCATCTTCAAGCATCCTCAAGGTTTCAAATTTGGCTTTGTAATTCTACATCTTCGCTTGCTTGACCTTATCATCTCCTTCATAAATGCTCTCCAACTTTATCCATACATCTTTTCTATATTTCAGACTTATCACCTTTCCAAGTTCAGAATTAGAGAGACCATTCAAGATATCATTCCTAATTTCCTTTCTTTTTCATTGTTCTCATATTACTTGATCTCGTCATTAATTTCCGGACCATTGGCATGCATAGTATATAATTTTTCAACTAATTTCTAAACTCCAAATCCAAGAGAGACCAAAAAGGATTCCATCGTGGCTTTCCATTAAGCATAATTTGTTCCATTGAACATAGGAGCTTTGACACCCTTCTTGTGTGCTATCTGGAACTACCTCAAGTAGTTAAGTTTTCTCCAATGAACCACATCTCTGATACCGATTTTCAGATGCACAAGACAACTGAGAGGGGGGTGAATCAGTTGTACATTCAACCCCTCATTAACTTTCAAACCCTTATCAAAATTTAAACCCTCATTAAGCATTAGTAGAATGTAAACATGTGAAATAGTAATGTATACACAACCATACAAAATATAACACCAAATTTATGTGAAAAAACATAAGTAGGGAAAACCCATGATGAGGATTAGCTCACATATATATGAATAACAACACTGAATACAGGCCTAGAAGAAATAAGAATAGAAGAGGACTATTACAAGGGATCATTGCCTAGAAGAAATAAGAATAGAAGATGACTATTATAAGAGATTCACTATCTCAAAGAAATAAGAGAAATCCACCACTGTAACTTTGCACCATCCGTAACCTTTGGCTCACCGCCTCTAGTAACTTCAGACACACTAAAAATGTAGACACCTTTTTCTCATTGCATCCAGAGTCATAGGAATTTAAACTCACACCCAGATCACCACACTTGATCACATTCGCATCATCCACACACCTTACAACATCTCCAACAACTCACCTTGAATTTATACCATCCTCAGCCTAAACAACCTTAATTAGGTTGACCTTAATGAAACATATGCACCTCAAACATGCAACACCAAAATAGGTTGGAACCAAACAATTTCGTAGTGGAAAGAAGTGAAGGAAGACCACACCAAGGATTAACTAGGACTCAAATCTGTACCAACATACTACTCATCGCATCCACAATCAACGCTAGCACAATAGGTCAGAAAAACCTATACTAAAACTAACAAGCAACCACATACACACTTCTCAAAGTATAGAAAAAACATGTGAACCACACAACAACACCACACGACATCTAAGAATATTCCAACATCAACATACTACACTGCAACATTGCTGCAACCACCTAAACCAAATAATACTTTCATCCTATGCATTAGGATGCACTACCACTAAAATTCAACATAATAACTGGAATTGTGAAGCAACTCAACACTAGAAACTCCAAGGGAATATAAATGTAGACAATATAAGCATGTTCCCAAATCCACAAGACAAGAAACCTCAATGCAGATAAATGTAGAGAAATTACATTTCTCCTAGACAACCTTCTTCACAAGAAAACATACTGTCAAACACATCTTCCATTACCACATGATCTCGAACCTAAAACTTTGGATATAACACCTCTAAACACCTCTGATCATCTCATCCAAATATGCTGAACACAACACGAAACACAACCTCTATCACGCTGCACATTCTTTTATTCAAATTTTCTCAAAAGCACTTCAAAACCAAGTGAATTGGAGCTGCATCAACAACACCATAAACATTTCTTCAACACATCCATAGAATCTGCAACACCATAACTCTTTCTCATGCAACACTCTTCAACAATTCCAACAATCTCCAAATTGTTGACATCAATGACCAACTATTGACATCAATGACAACACCTGCATCATACTTACAATAGGATACACTCCTCCCTAGCTTCTACCTCCCCTTCTTCCATTGAGTGAATCTCTTTTTGGTTATTCCCCAGAGGATTATCCCCTATCACCTTTGGGATAAACTCTTGTGATTCAAATATATGTTTTCTTGTGAATCCAAAAATTTCACATGCTACCTCCAAATTCAAAGCATTTTCATTAATTTTGTAGTTATAGATATCCTCCACTATTGTATTGAACGGAGGTATGTTTGTCTCAAATGTTTCCTTTGAATACCTATCCATTCCTAGCACAACCCAATTATCTTCATTTGGTAGTTCCTCCCCTTCATTCGACCCTTTCTCCTGTTTTTTTGTATTTTTTTTTAATCTTTGATTTAGTACAATCAATGCTTGAATGTCCTCTTTTAAAAAAAAATTATATACAGGTGGATAAGTATCTAATTCAATCTTATGATTACATCTTCCTGTTTCCATAATTACCTCCAATTCATCCCATAGATTTGAAATTAGGTCTATTTCCACACAAATTTTGACATACACTTTGAATTCACCTTTCAAAAATTTCCCTCTACTTTGATAAAGGGTCCTAGGGCATCCCTAATCGATTTGAGTGATTCTTTCATGCATTATTTCGATGACAAGTTATAATGTCTCACCCACATCAAAGTTTTTTATGATTTCATAGTTTAGGGGATTGAAATTGGCCACCCAGTCAGTCGTGTAAAACTCACAATCATCCACACTCAATAAAAAAATAACCGTTGGGTAGGGATTTGATGCTCACTTCTAATCCCCACTTTTCTTCCCACCATTTGAGAATTCTTTCCCTTGTTGCCCAGGTTCCCGTCCATTTGAAAAAAAATCCTTTTCTTTGAGTTGATTGATGGTTGAGTACAAATCCTCCAAATTTAGTACTATCGCCTTACTGTTGAAGGGTTTCCTCTATTGTTGTAATTCTTTCTTGGCTATTATTCCATCAGTCCCATTTTAGGAGCCCAAATCTCATTGAATTTAGGATTGTGCGTAATGTCCCTATTTTTACGATGCCCTCTTTCAGTTGGATTGATTCAGACACACTTACTATTTTTAGTAAGTGCTATTTTTAGCAGGGGGTCTAGTGCAATGTTTCGCTCTTTGGAGAGCCATCTCGAGCACCTCGGCTTCTCTTCGGCTCAGGCTTCAAGATATTATTTACTATTTTAGAACTCACTAAAAATAGTAAGTCAATTTGGGTCAACGGGTCCCAGTCAGGCGGGTCACTACAACACAAAATTCAGTTGATATAAAGTTATTAAGGCTAAATCAATTTAATATTTGATTTATGCTTCGAAAAAAGGTTTAATATAAAGTGACTTTATATTTTATCATTGAGGGTAATGAGGGGACATAAAAAGTACCATGGCACCTAGTTCAATCAACTTAAGTTGTTTTTAAAGCCTTAAAAGTATTTAATATTGCAAAAAGGGGATGGATGCCTAAGTAATAAAATGAGTTAATTTTATTTAAAAAGGCTAAAGTTAATGTTGATATTAAAAGATTTATTTTAATGCCTCCTCTTTGGGCACCCAAGTTGAAGAAGGATTTAAAATTAAATTAAAGGAAAAGGCTTTTGGAAATGGGTGCTTTTTAGGTTTGCTGGAGAAATTATAAAAACTTCTTTTGAAGTCATTTTCAGCTTATGGATATTTGGATATTGATGCTTTGGGGTTTGGAGCTTGGCTCTAGGGTTTCAGATTGACTTGCTGAGATGAAAACCTCTGCAGGGACACCTTTCTTCGTGTGTGAAAGACCACATCAAGAGAGGATTTTGGAGGCTTCATACGGGAGCTTCATTTGGGCTTAAGAGTTGCAGATTTTTGAGTTGTGAGATGAAGATTTTTCCTATATTTTTGAAGAGGAATTATTGGTTTGGATTGCTAAATCCTGGTATTAATTTTGGTGATGAATAAACTCTTTTTGGTGGTGATTACTTGAGGTTTTCTGGAGTTTTCCTCTGTGCCTAGGAACCATATTTTGCTTCATAAGTCTGAAATGAAAGAAAGTATTCAAATGGGTATTTGTCCTATCTACTCCTCTGTGAAGGGCGACCATTTCTAGCTATGTTTCATATTTTTTGATGAAGCTGTCAATTTATAAGAGAAAATCACCCTTTCCAAGAAGGATGGCCTGCTACGTGAGGAGTGAGGGTTTGGGGTGAGCTAGAAGCGTCTTTTTTCAATTGTCTTTGGAGACCTCCTTCAGTATTTTAGGCACCTTACTGCTGGGAGAAACTAGAAAGAGGTTTAGGGTGGAGTGCAACCTTCAAGAGGTTTATTATATTGTTGTTCACATCTAATTACCAGGTATTTGGGTGGCATACAATTGGTGTACACTTGGTAGATGATTTGGATGATGCGTGGCTTCAGGAGGAACATCTATTTGCTATTGGTGATGCTAAATTCTAGGTTTGAGTGAGCTCTAAATCTGATATTAGTTTTCTATTGCATGTATGTAGTAACTTTGAAAAGAAATCACATTATTACTGCTTTCAAAAGGTGTTGTTTTTGCTAACATATTTTTCTCCCCTTTATTTCTGTTTATGTTCTTTATCTCCCCTTTATTTCTGTTTATGTTCTTTATTGTCAAATAAAATGCAAAGTTAATCCCTTCAAAAACATTGCAAAATATCACAAAAAATTTCATAACAACAAGCAACAACAAGAGTAAAAACACAAAAAAAATTGGGGGTAGATTATTACATTGTGAATACCATTTGTCCAATCATTCTTTCATCTCGATTGTAGGAAAATATTCGAATATGAAAATAAGGTATTCACTAGAACCATTTAACCAAATGAGATTATATTTGTACTTGTGGCTACCAAGGGAGGAAATTGAGATTACTCCAATTTACTTCATCTCCTTCTGCCTTTGCTCTACTCTAAGATTTAGAATCTCGGTCACGAGCCATAGTAATGGGAATTTTAGTTTCTTGCACTAGCATGATGTTTTTCTTATTTTACATAGCTATGTTGCAAGAATGGAAAAAGGAATGAAAATTTTGTCATTGATATCAACTGGTCAATTGGTTATCTACTAGTTGTTGTTGGATGTATATATTGAGGATATTGAGAAAATTGTATTAAAGGAAGATTACAGGCATTCAGGTGTTGCTCAAGATGTTGATCTAGACTATACTTGTCCCTATGTTTGTGCAGTTTAGATATGTTAGTCATGATTGTTGAAGGTTGCTATATCTAGATTCTTGGCTATTGGTTCTTTGTGAAGTTCGAGTTGTGTTCACCAGTTGTGAACTATGCCTTTTTGTGTTTTGGCTAAGGTCCAGGAGAAACGTTGTTGGTACGGATTTCTCTTTGATGAAGTCTTTTGACTTGTGGTTCTAGAGATAAGTTGTTCTGATTGCATTGAAGATATTTTTGGTTTCTGGAAGTTTCAAGCTTAATTGTTCTATGTGTTTTACACTGGTTTGGCCGACTGTGTGTTAAGCACTATCTTCAAAGTTGATGAAGCGTGTTGGATCTATTATGGGTCTTGGTAAAGCATGTGTTTGGGTCACCCTCATTCTAATTCCACCCTAGAATGTTTTGGTGTTGACCTAATTTGAATTTGAAATTGGATGGATGAATTTGTATTTTTCAAAATTGGAGATAGTATAAATATAGGATGAGCTAGCAACGAAAAATGAACAAAATAAAAGAAGGAAGATAAGTGAAAGAGAAGACACAACTTTGATGATATTTAGAAAGTGTGTGAGAGTTATGTGTGTAGTAGATCAGTGTGAAGCTTAATGCCGAGTTTTTGGATTCAGTGAGCAGAAGGTGAACTCTATCATTCATGCAAGTTGATCAATGATTGTGGTGGAATCCTTTGTTGCATTGGGAGTGTTGTCTCTCTGTAACAAGTATTCTTTGTCTTCTTTGTATCTCTGTGGTAGTGAGGCCTCCGAGTTGTAGCTTTGTTGGACAGTGAGTCCTTATTGTAGGCAGTGAGCCTTTTTGTAATCGATTTTGATATTCTCTATAGTGTGAGTTAATCCTCATAGTGGTTTTTCCCTCATTGGATTTTCCATGTAAATTTGGTGTTATTGTGTTTGTGCATTGGAATTTGATGATAATCATTTAAGCAGTTTATGTATTAGTTTCGGTAATTGAATTGAAGGTTATAATATGTGATAATTGATTCACCCCCCTCTTAGTTGTCTTATTAAACAATTGGTATTAGAGATTGGTTCCTTGGTGAAGAGCTTAACCACTTGAGGAAGGTCCAGGATGGCTAGCAAAAATATCTTTGATTATCCAAGGTTTGATGGAAATAATTATGGTATCTGGAAAGTATTGATGCAAGAATATCTGGAGTATTGTGGATATGATATGGAGGAAGCTTATAATAAACCCTACACTCCTCTTGCTAATGGTCCGAGTACACCTAAATAAATCAAAGCACATGAAGAAAATAATAAGGCGAAGTTCATCTTGAAGAATAGTTTGGTACATTTCGAGTTGATTAAGGTTTAGAATTTGAAGACAACTAAGGAAGTCTGGGATTCTTTAGAAAGATAACATGATGGTGAGGAAAGAGTAAAAGAGGTGAAATTATAGAATTTGGAAACATAGTTTGATCTTATACATATGTCCGAAGATGAAAATGTCAAAGCTTATGTATAGAGATTGGATGAGGTAGTGGTTGGAATGCGATCTCTTGGCATGACTATAGATGAAACCAGGATTGTAAAGAAGATTCTCATAACTCTTCCTAATGCTTATAGTGAGAAGGTGAGTGCTATTGAGAAGAATATAGATTATAAGAATTGTAATAAGGATCTGTTGTTAGGATTTTTGACATCTTATGCCATGAGGAAGCCAAGTCTAAGAAATGGAGGCAAAATAGAGACTGATTTTAAAGCTACAAAAGCTACAGATCCTGATGAAGAAAAATTTGATGAAAGAGAAGCTAAATTTGTAAGAAGAATGAGAAAAGGCTTCGGTAAGTATGAAGGTAAGTTTCCATTTAAGTGCTATAGTTGTGGAGAAATAGGTCACTATGCTGCAAAGTGTTTGGAAAGAGCTAAAAGGAATAAACAAAGATATGAGAAAGAAAAGAAAGGAAAGAAGATTAACAAAGCCTACTATGTTAATGAGAATTCTAGTATTTCAGATGAAGATTTAGAATATGAAGATCCAGATGAAAATGAATGCTTTTTCTTGGCGATTAAGGATGAACCTACTTCTACTAATTCAGAAAAATAGGTAAAGGAAAGTCCTCCGGAGAAGGAGAACGAGAAAAATAAAGGTATGACGATCTCTGCCCTACATGCTAAACAAGAAAATAATTTTTGGGTAGTTGATAGTGGTTTCTCACATCACATGACTGGTGATAAGAGTAAGTTTGTAAAGCTTGAGAAATATGATGAAGGTCTGGTTATGTTTGGAGATGATACTGGTGCTAAAATCTATGGGATAGGTTCAGTAAGTTTTGATGCCAAGCATCATACTGACGATGTTTACTATGTTAAGGGTTAAAGGAATAATCTGTTGAGTGTTGGTCAAATGTGCAGAAAAGGATATGATCTTGTGTTTAAGGATGAGAAATGTGAGATCCAAAAAGGATTCAAAACATTGATTGCTATAGGAAAGAAATCTAAAGGGAATATTTATCAGCTTAAGGGTGCTGAAGGATGATGCTTTATGAATCAAATAAATGACAGTTGGTTATGGCATAGGAGAATGTGTCACATGAATTTTGATAACTTGGCAAGGATTAGTGTTTTTCAGGCTGTGAGATATTTACCGTGAATTACAAAGCCTGTCAATGCTATTTTCAAGAATTGTTAGTTTGGGAAGCAAGCAAGAAATCATTACAGATCAAAAGAGAAATCTACTATTGGATTAATGGATTTGGTTCATATAGATATCTGTGGTCTGATGAGAGTGCAAAGTCTACTTGGTGAAAGGTACTTTATGCTTTTAATTGATGATTATTCTAGATATACATGGGTTAAATTTCTTAGAGAGAAATCAAATGCATTAGATAGATTCAAGGCATTCGAGGCTATGGTTGAAAATGAAGTGAATTTGAAGATAAAATGCTTAAGATCTGACAGAGGTGCATAATTCACCTCCCATGAGTTTAATGTGTTTTGTGAAGTGCATGGAATAAAGAGACAATTATCTCCTCTGAGAACTCCTCAGCAGAATGGAGTCGTTGAAAGGAGAAATAGAAAAATTCAAGAGGCTGCTAGGTCAATGATCACTGAAGCTGGATTACCAGAAGTTTATTGGAAAGAAGCTATTCATACTGCTGTATATGTATTCAATTGAGTTCAAGCAAGAGAAAATAGTACAAAGACTCCATATGAGCTATAGCATGGAAGAATTCCTATAGTTAAATATTTCAAGGTATTCAGAAGCAAATGCTATATCAGAAGGGATGAAGAAACTTTGGGCACGTTTGATGCAAGAAGTGATGAAGGAATATTTCTTGGATACTCTACCAAAATCAAGGCATTTAAATGTTTCAATAAAATATTGAGAAAGATTGTAGAGAGCTTGAATGTGAAGGTTGATGAAACAATGAAGAATTCTATTGATATTGATGGATATGTGTTTGATGAACATGATTCTGCATGAATAGAAGAAATTGTGGAAGAATAGGATAAAGATGAGCAGAAAAAAGAAGAATGAACAAAATGAAAGAGAAGATGCTCTGGTGATTTCCCCTAGGATACCGAAATATGTATAGAGAAATCATTCAGAAAATCCAATTATTGGAGACAAGACAAAAGGTGTGTTAACCAGAAGCAAAGCTACTACTGAAGTAAACTTGTGTTTATTCTCTGAGATTGAGCCAAAGACAATAAGTGAAGCTTGTAAGGATGAACATTGGAAGGAAGCAATGGAGGAATAAATTTTGCAGATTGAGAAGAATTAGACTTGGGAATTGGTCAAAAGACCGGCAAAAAAAAACCATTGGATCAAAATGGGTATTCAAAAATAAGTTGAATGAGAATGGAGAAGTTGTCAGAAACAAAGAAAGAATTATGTGTAAAGGCTACTCACAAGTAGAAGACATAGATTTTTAGGAGACTTTTGACCCGGTAGAAAGAATCAAAGCTATAAGGATGTTCTTGTCATTAGCTACTTATAAAGATTTCAAAGTCTATCAGATGGATGTCAAGCCAACATTTTTGAATGGTGAGCTAGAAGAAGTCTACATAGAACAACCAGAAGGATTTCAATTAACAAATCAACTAGATATGGTGTGCAGATTGAAGAAAGATTTATATGGATTGAAGCAAGCTCCTAAAGCCTGGTATGCAAGGTTAGAAAAGTATTTGATTCAACAAGGATTTAAAAAAGGTACAATAGACAGTAATTTGTACTTTAAGATTGAAAATTAAAAAATCTTGATTGCAGTTGTATATGTTAATGACATTATCTTTGGAGGAAATAAAAAGCTGTGCAAGATATTTGCGGAAGAGATGCAAAAGGAATTTGAAATGTATATGTTTGGGGAGATGAATTTATTTCTTGGGCTACAAATTAATCAAATAGAGAAAGGAATTTTCATTTCACAATCTAAGTTTGTGAGAGAGATGTTGAAGAAGTTTGGGATGGATGGTTCCAAGCCGATAAGTACTCCTATGGTGACTAGTTGCAAGTTGGGTAAATATGATGATTCACCTAAGGCTGATCAGATCAAGTATAGATCTATGATTGGTGGACTATTGTATTTGATTGCTACTAGACTAGATATTATGCATGTGGTCTATCTTGTAGCTAGATTTCAAGAAGATCCAAAGGAAACACATGTTGTTGCAGTTAAAAGAATATTCAAATATTTGAATGGCCCTCCGGATTATGGATTATGGTATTCTAAATATATTAACTTTACACTTAGTGCTTATACAAATGTAGATTGGTCTAGAAGTATAGATGACAAAAAAAGTAAAAGTGGTGGTGCATTCTTTCTTGGATGTAGGTTGGTGGCATGGCTGAATAAGAAGCAAGATTCAGTCTCTTTGTCTACTACTGAAGTTGAGTATATTGCTGCTGCATCTTGCTGTACACAATTTCTGTGGATGAAACATGCATTGAAAGATATCACAGTGCTATATGATGATCCCATTTCTATCTTCTATGATAATGCAAGTGTAATTAACATTTCGAAGAATCTTGTGATGCACTTGAGAACAAAGCATATATCTATCAGATATCATTTCTTGAGAGAGAAGGTTATGGAGAATGAATTCAAGCTTGAGTATGTTTCGACAAAGGATCAAATTGCAAATATATTTACAAAGGCTCTTCCTAAAGATAATTGAGTATCTCTAGGAGAAGTTGGGGGTTATTGCCCCTCTTTTCATAAAATAAGATTCATTTGGAGATGCATTAGTCCGATGGATTCATGGTTCTATCTTTTTGGACTGATGTTTTGGTGGCTACCTCTCAGGGGGAGCAGGTAGTTTCAAGTGTTTTCATTATGAGTATTCTATTTTCATGTCAAAGGAAGATTCAGTGAACATTTTTTTTCCTTTGACATTGATGTCAAAGGGGGAGAGAAAGCATGTGAAAAGGAGAGAAAGCTAATGAGAGAAATAAGGTAATGAGGAAGATGATCTTTTGAGGGGGAGAAGAAAAAATAAAAATCTTGAGAAGTATATTCAAAACTGGTATGGTGTCTTTGATGGTTTTTCACATCATGTGTTGCCATCAATGACAAAGGGGGAGATTGTTACAAGAATGAAAAAAGGAATGGAAGTGTTGTCATTGATGTCAACTAGTCAATTGGTTATCTATTAGTTGTTGTCGGTTGTATATGTTGAGGATATGGAGAAAATTGTATTAAAAGAAGATTACATGTATTTAGTTGTTGCTCAGTATGTAGATCCGGTATTTGTCCCTATGTTTGTGTGGTTCAGATATGTTAGTCATGATTGCTGAAGGTTGTTATATTTAGATTTTTGGCTATTGGTTCTTTGTGAAGTTCAAGTTGTGTTCACCAATTGTGAACTATGTTTTTATGTGTTCGAGCTGAGGTCCAAGAGAAATGTTACTGGTTTGAATTTATCTTTGATGAAGGCTTTTGACTTGCAGTTCTAGAGATAAGATATTCTGATTGCATTGAAGATATTTTTAGTTTTTGGAAGTTTCGAGCTTAATTGTTCTGTGTTTTACACTGGTTTGGCCGACCATGTGTTAAGCACTATCTTCAAAGTTGATGAAGTGTGTTGGATCTATTATGGGTCTCGATGAAGCATGTGTTTGGGTAAACCTCATTCTAATTCCACCCTAGGATGTTTTGGTGCTGACCTAATTTGAATTTGAAATTGGATGGCCGACTTTGTATCTTTTCAAGATTAGAGATAGTATAAATACAAGATGAGCTAGAAATGAAAAATGTACAAAAGAAAAGAAGGAAGATAAGTGAAAGAGCAGACATGAATTTGGTGCTATTCAAAAAGTGTGTGTGAGTTATGTGTGTGGTAGATCAATGCAAATATTAATGCTGAGTTTTTGAATGCAGTGAGTAGAAAGAAAACTTTATCATTCATGCAAGTTGATCAGTGATTGTGGTGGAATCCTTTGTTGCATTGGGATTGTTGTCTCTCTATAAAAAATCTTCTTTGTCTTCTTTTTATCTCTATGGCACTGAGCACTCTGGGTTGTAGCCCTGTTGGACAATGAGTCCTTATTGTAGGCAGTGAGCCTTACCTCAAGTAGTGAGCCTTTTTATAATCAATTTTGATATTCTCTATAGTGTGAGTTAATCCTCATTGTGGTTTTTCCCTCATTGGGTTTTCCACTTAAATCTGGTGTTATTGTGTTTGTGCATTGGATTTGAGTTTCTGCATTGGCATTTGATGATTAAT
Source organism: Sequoiadendron giganteum (assembly GCA_007115665.2). Lineage (NCBI taxonomy): Eukaryota > Viridiplantae > Streptophyta > Pinopsida > Cupressales > Cupressaceae > Sequoiadendron > Sequoiadendron giganteum. Next base: position 371,750,632 of record CM021101.1, on the reverse strand, counting down.
CATTTAAGCAATTTATGTATTAGTTTCGATAATTGAATTGAAGGTTATAATATGTGACAACTGATTCACCCCCGCTCTCAGTTGTCATATTCAACAAGCTATGCTTTCCAAATATTCATGTTTATGCAAGTTATTCAACCCTCTAACATTTTAAGATATATATTTTTAAATTTTTGTGTATGCTTAGTGCATAATGCATGAAGGTTTTTTTGGCTCCCATATACCATTTCCAAATTTTGTTCCTCATTCTATAATATCCTTATTGCTAAATCTTCCAATTTTATTTTGATCTAAACCACATTCTCTCAATTTCTTGCACCTTTTATTCTTGACTAAGGGTTCTTAATTTTTCCTTAAACTATCTTTGTATACAACCATTGTTAAGGGATACATTCTAAAGAAGATCTTCCTTCCTTTAGTGAATCATGAGTTGAAGGGCTTCCCATCCCTCAAATCTCTAGAGAATATTTAACTCCACTTTCCTTAACTAAAAGGGACCCTTGGATTCTCTATTTCAAGCTTAGGCACCTTTTCTTCTCTAAGTGGCTTGGCACCCTCTTCCTAAGATGAACATGGGTTTATTTCCTTTAATCAATCAGTAGTAAAGAGGATTTTATTTTGATCTTTCTTTGATCGAGTCTTATCAATTTTGTCCACCTCTACTTTATCTATCTGATGATCAACTTCCTTGTCTCTTTACAACTCATCCTATGTAAACACATTTACATTTTGAACCTTCTATATAGGACCCTCGTTAATTTTTTTTTCTAGATCATGAAGGTTTTCTAGAGACATAGCTTCAAGAATAATAGATCCAATATTCCCAAATTTTAGGATGGTGTGGTCCAAGCTATTTTCTTCATGTATAGACTCTGGATTAACTTCCACCAAAAAAAATAATTCTTTGAGGGAGAATAAAATCCATCTTTAGATAGGCCTTTCTTCAAAGAGACCTTTCCCATATAGAAATCCTCGGCCCAATGGCCAATCCCCTTGTATTTGAAACAAGACAAAGGAAATTTTCAAAATTAAGATCCCACTTCAAAACACCAAATGTTGAGGAGATAGAAATATATTAAGGGAGAATGGTTCCACCATTGATGTAAAAAATAAATCCAGCATACACAAGATAATTTTGGGATTTATTTAGAGGATGTATGACCAAAATTTTACTAAAGACACTTTGTATTCCTCAAAAAAATTCCTCTTCTTAGTACTCCATAGGAAGACTAGGTAACCTAACTAACATAGGGGCAATATTTAAGGATTCCTTGAATGACCCAAATCTTGGGAACCACTTCTTGAGGACAAGATTAGCTTTTCTCAAAATCCAAGGACCCCCAACTACGATATTGGAAATTTCTTCCTTGCTAGAGAAGGAAAAAGGAAGAAATCTTTAGCCATCGTTGAAACTTCCAATTGCCCTTTGGTATTATTCTAATATTAATCAAATAAGTCCCAAATATTTAATCAACTACTATAACCTTTCTTCCAATATTAATCAATAAATTACCTTTAGTTATTTAAATAATTTAACCAATTCAACCTTTCCTCTAATGTTCTATCTTAATTGGGTAAATCATATTTATTTAATTATTAAGTACTTCCCCAATATTCTCCCATAAATAAATACACCAATATTTATTTAATTTCTCTAAAATATCCCTCATTTTTAATTAAATTATTGAATAATCAAATCAATTTTGATCAAATAATTAATCATTTGTGCATATTCCTCCATTTTGTTTAAATAAATAAATTCAATCTTGCACATGACTCCAAGTACACAAGGTTCCAAAAATATCCTTCTCAATCTCTATCCTCTATCTATTCTCAATCCTTTCTCTAATCATGTGCACCAGTCACATGATGTCACTTTTCATCCTGTCATTCTTCCCTACATGAGGATCAACCTATCCATCACTCCTACCAAAAATCTTAAACTGACCTATCCATAAGACATTTTCAAGAATAATAATTGGATGCAACAATTTTATGATGTAGAATTGACAACTACATTCACTTCAACAATTATCAACCAATCATCTTGAGCACAACACTTAGGTAAAGAATGGCTTATGTGGTAAGAATTTATCTTTTTATCACTTTTTACATGCCTTTTGTTCTATTAGAGGCGCATGCTAAGTATAGAGTAAGATTTTTGTTTCATGCTTTTTTCTTATTATTTTCCCTATATTTTAGCATTAACAATTATAGTTAAGTACTCTGATTATGTGAGGCAATGGATAACCTTTAGAAAGGAGATATTTTTCATGGTGTCATGTGTGATTCTATATTACTTTTAATATGATTTTTATTATTGATATGGATCTATAATTTTGTGATGGATTTTTTTTATGATGGATGTTGACATCATGAGGAGCTCCTGAATTCTACCTTTTTTTGAGAAATGATATTTCTTTAAATATTTCTTATAAAATCAATAGACAATAGTTATCTTTATGTTTTAAAAGGATGTGGAAAACCTATTTTTGTGGAAAACTCTTGGAGTTTATTAGTTGATTTATGGTATGTTGTAAATCATGATGTCATGGTAAGTTCCCAAATTATATACTAATCATGTAGTGGGAGATTTAGTGGCGATTTTTGGTAATATACTAGATGAGTTTTGTGATCGATTTTACTTGTGCACTTTTAGGTTATTGTGAAGTTATACTTGGATTTATATTGGCATGGGATGGTTACTTGTATACTGATGTAAAATTTGGGTGAGGCTAGATCTCTTTATTTTGGATATCATGTGTTGGAATGGTGAGTCTTTTGAATTTATTTCAATAGAAAGACAAAGTACCCTACACTTAGATGTAGACATGAGTTTAGTATGCAACTATTGAGGAGATTGTGTTTTAGAGGTAGAATAATCTCATACCCCATCCTTGTTCCACTTGGTAATGAATGATCTAATAGGTGTTTCTCACCTAGTTTTAAATGTATTATTTACTTATGTCTTTTCTTCTCTTTTTTTTGAGTCTCGAGTTGTGGTTTTTAGTTTCGAGGACTTGTTTTGAGAATTAGATACATGGTTATGCTTCATGTTTATATTTGGGTCTTGAGATACAATGACAGTTATGATGATAATATTTTTTGAAGAGTACAAGAGATGGTTAGTGTATTTGGGAATATTCCCTTATTGTGGGAACAATTATTTTATTCAATCTTCCTTTAGTTTGAGAGGGTCACATTTTTTTTGATATGTTTTACATTGGGATTAAACAGTTAGATGTTGGAAAATTTTCTATTTGTGGATTTAGAAGGATATCTTACCTATCATTGCTCAAGCATGTGTTAGTATTAAAAATAACATGTTATCTTCATACACTATTATGAGGTATGATTAGTTGGATGTATTAACATGTTATGGTTGCTATTCTATATATTGCTCATTATTTGGAATATTCTCATTTTTATTCTAGATGAGATGGATTTTGGTGTTTGTGTTTGGATTGAGGCATGATATAGTGGTTTCGAAGGGACACTCAAAGTGTGATATTGTATTAGGTTAATTATCTTCCATGCTTAGGAATGGTTGAGGATTATAATGCTATGGTCAAGGTGGTAGTCACTTGGTGGATGTTGCAAGCTGCTTTGTTAAGCCCATGAGCATATAGAATCCAATTGACACTATTGATATTTTGTCCCTAGTGGTTAGTTCATTTTGTTGGAACCCCTTATGTATTTTTAATCTAATATCAAATTGGATAATTTCATTATTAGGTTTAATATCCACCTTATGTATCCTACATTCTAATTGTTCATACATAATTAATTATGTATCTATCTATAAATTTTATGGAGTGAGAAATAGGATTCTAGTGCAGGGGCACCATGGTCATGTTAGACTTAGTGATACATTTGGGTGTTTAGTTTAGTAAGTTGAGTGTTTTTTCATCAAATTAATGTAATAAGGTCAAAATAATATCTTTCTTGCATGTTTAGTGTCATAAAGGGTCAATTTTAGGCATTGGGTAAAGGTTGGTGAAAGATGTAAAAGTTACTTTTGCAACTTGGCAATATTACATGTTTGAAGAAGCTGAACGGTCTCTTGAGTATTCTTGATTTGTAACTGATGTTTGATAGTTGCATGTTATGTTTTGATCCTCAAAGTCTTCGAGGCATGAGTTTTGTATCTTTTGGAAGACAAAAAGTAGTGAAGAAGCTCTATTTTCCTGGTTTTTCGTGTGCATTTTTTTTGTTTGTTCATTCTGTATGCACCCGTACTATGCTGTCATGAGCTGAGAATAGTGGGAAAGGTTTCTACAGTGTCCTAGCTTTCATTTAAGTCCATTGTGGTGTTTTTTCATTAGGAATAAATCTTGTTTGGAGCATTTAATCACAAACCGCTTGGAAACCCTCCTTTTCAAGGGTTTGTGGACAAAAATGTAGATTCTGAGCCATTCCACCATTGTAAATTAGCCAAACTTAGTGGAATGGTAGATTTAGGAGCGCTTTCAATATTTTATTTGTTTTTGGAGCATGTAATGGAGCTTAAAGGAGTTTTTGACAAAGCCCTAGCCTAACATCCTCATGTGTTAAGCTAGGTAGAGTAGTGAAAGAGTGGGATAAGAAATAGAAAGAGTGTTTTGTTGCTAAAACCTAGAGATTGTGACCCTATGTTATTGGTTTGTGATATTTATGAAGTGTTTAGGTGTTTGGAAAGTTTTTTCTTAGTACTTGTGTAAAAGTGGCCCGATTGGTCTTGTTTCAGGCGTACTAGACCAGTTTAGAGTGTTTTGTTCCAAAACAACCTATGTACCTAGGAAGATATGTTGAATACTAGCCTAATGGGTATATGAAAAAGTCTAGATTTCATGGTGATATGGCCTTCTCTATAAGATATGTCTCACAACACCATTTTATAGACCTACTTGGGAAATCTAGCATGTTAGTGAAAATCACCATTGCAGGGGTCTTGAGTCTTAAGTTGTGATTGAATTGTGTTAAGTAGAGTTAGGAAAAGCTAATCCACCCCTGCTCTGCACCAAGTGGTATCAGAGAAAAGGTTCTGATTGGAAGTGGGAAGTGAGTGAGAGTGAGCATACGCAAAATGCCTCCAAAGGGTAATCCAATGGCCAAAGAGGTAAAAGAACTAAAGGAGCAATTACTTCAAAAGGAAAGGCTCTACAAGGAGTCACAAGAAACAACCCTTACAAGGATAGCAGCCCTGGAAAAGAATCGGAGGAGAGGAATGGTTAGTGGTGACCAAAGTGATAAGGAAGAAGAGGGTGAGAGTGAGAACCCTCTAGTAGGAGTCCAAGAAGAGGATGAAGAATTGGGCCCTGAAGAAAAGAGGATGGTCAAGATGCTAAAGGAAGTCAATGGTGACAACATTGCAAAAGTGAAAGTGGAAGTTCCAATGTATGGTGGCAAATTGGATAGTGAAGAAGTCTTGGCTTGAATAGATGCTTTGGACAACTTCTTTGAGTTTGAGGAGATAGAAGACAACAAGAAGGTAAAATTTGAAAAGACTAAGTTGAAGGGCCCTTCCCTAACATGGTGGAACTACATTCAAGATGAAAGAGTTAAAAAGGGAAAGTCAAAGATAAGTTCATGGGACCGAATGGTAGCCAAAGTGAAGGCACAATTCCTACCCACAAAATATGCAATACAAACCTTTAGGAAGCTGAAAAATTTAAAGCAAAAGGAGTTAGATGTAATGGCATATACCGAGGAATTTCATAAATTGAGCATAAGGGTAGGACATACTGAAGATGAAGTGGAGAAAGTGGCAAGGTACTTGAATGGTCTTAGATATAACATACAAGATGAGATTGGTCTTACAACTCCTAGGACAGTTGAGGAGTGCTTCCAATTGGAAACTAAAGCAGAGGAAAGGATTAAAAGAAAGCAAGAGCAACAAGGAGGAGGGAGAGGGGAAAATTTCAGAGGTAGAGGCAACTTTGGTGCAAGAGGGCAGTCACAAAATCCACAAGGTGAATCAAGAAACCAACAAGAACAAAGTGGAGAGTCAAATAGCAGAGGTAACTTCAGAGGAAGAAGATTTGGTGGTAGAGGAAGGTTTGGTGGACAAGGGAGAGGATCCAACACCTTTTCAGGTAGATGTTATATCTGCAATCAATTTGGATAGCCAACTTGGAAATGCCCAGACAAACAAGAATCTAGTTCTCATGGTGGTGAGAGGAGGACTCAAATAGTGTAAGAGGAGGACAATGAAAGTGTTAAATCACCTTCTCTACATGTTTCTCTAGAGATAGGAGAGTCTTTGATGCTAAGAAGGACACTAATCAAAGTGCCAACTACCAAAGAACCCCCACATAGGAAGGCATTATTCAAGGCAACTTGTAAAGCACAAGGAAAGGTATGCAAAGTAGTGGTAGATTCTGGCTCAACTGATAATCTTGTGTCTTTGGAGATGATAGAAAAACTGAAAATGAAAAGGAACCCTCATCCAACACCCTACAAAGTTGCATGGCTCAATAATGGTCAACAAGTTTTAGTAAATGAGTAGGCTTGGGTTGAATTTAACATTGGTCCCTACAAGGATAAGATACTTTGTGACATCATCCCTATGGATGTTTGTCATGTACTCCTAGGAAGGACATGGCAGTTCGATAGGAAGGCCAAACATGATGGGTAGAAGAATATATATGTGATAGAGAAGGATGGGAGTATATATACCCTTTCACCGATACAAGAAGAAGATAATGTAGTTCATGAAGGACCAAGTGTGTTAGTGGTTAAGGAGAAAGAGTTTTTGAAGAATTTGAATGAGGAAGACATTGGTTATGCCATCATTGGGAAGCCTACATCTGATATGGAAACAACAAATGGAGAGGAGATACCCAAAGAGGTGCAGACCCTGTTGGAAAGGTATGAAAACATAGTGGAGAAGGAGATACCTAGCTCTTTGCCTCCTATAAGGGATGTGAGTCATCATATTGATCTCATACCAGGTGCAAGCTTGTCAAACATAGCAGCATACAAGATGACACCTAAGAAGAATGAAGAGATCATAAATTAGATTCAAGAGTTGTTGGATAAAGGTATTATAAGGGAAAGCTTGAGCCCTTGTGCTATGCCTACTATTTTGGCACCTAAAAAGGATGGAAATTGGAGGTTATGTATTGATTCAAGGGAAATTAATAAGATCACAATCAAATATAGATTCCCTATACCCTAGATGGAAGACTTAATGGATAGTTTAGCAGGTGCATGTTACTTTTCAAAAAATGATTTAAAAAGTGGATACCATCAGATTAGAATAAGGGAAGGAGATGAGTGGAAGACCACCTTCAAGACCAATGAGGGTTTATATGAGTGGTTAGTGATTCCATTTGGATTGTCAAATGACCCAAGTACATTCATGAGGTTGATGAATGAGGTTCTAAAGCAATTCATAAGAAAATTTGAGGTAGTATACTTGGATGACATCCTTGTATACAACAAGACAAAGGAGGAGCACTTGCAGCACTTGGATATAGTGTTGAGGAAATTGAATGAGGAGAAGCTGATGATAAACATCAAGAAATGTGAGATCCTAAAACAAGAACTTGTTTAACTTGGTTTTGTGGTCTCTAAAGGTGCCTTGAAGATGGATCCCACAAAGGTAGAAGCCATACTCAGTTGGCCAAATCCTAAAACAGTAGCAGAGGTAAGGAGATTTCATGGCTTAGCTAGTTTCTATAGGAAGTTCATTAAGAAATTTAGTCACATTTGTTCACCTATCATTGATACCATCAAGGGAGATAAGAAGAGTAAGTTTCAATGAACTGATGAAGCTGGGAGTAGTTTTGAGTACTTGAAGACAAGAGTGGCTCAACAACCCATACTCAAATTACTCGACTTTAGCAAGGTGTTCACCATTGAGTGTGATGCAAGCAGGTATGCCATAGGTGCAATTTTGAGTCAAGAAGGGAGACTGGTGGTATTCTTTAGTGAGAAGCTCAATGAAGCCAAAAGGAAGTATTCCTCATATGAATTTGAACTCTATGCAATGGTACAATCCCTCAAGAATGGAGGCACTACCTATTACCAAAGGAATTCATAGTCTTCACAGATAATCACGGTTTAATATTTTTGAATGGTCGAGATAAATTAAGTCAGAGGCACATGAAGTGGATGGAGTATTTGCAGGCCTATACCTTTATAATCAAGCACAATAAGGGACAAGCAAATAAGGTAGTTGATGCCTTGAGTAGGAGATCTATGATGGTGCAAGAAATACAACTCCAAAGTGTGGGGATGGATACACTCAAAGGTATGTACAAAGATGATGATGATTTCAAAAATGCATTTTCTATTTGTAGTCAATCTCAAGAATCTTTTCACAATGATTTTTTTGATTTTGTGTCACAAGATGGTTTGTTATTTAAGGGTGCTCAGTTGTGTGTTCCAAAGTGCTCTATGAGGGAAAATATGATTAGAGAGAAGCATTGTGGTAGTTTGAGTGGACACTTTGGGTATGATAAGACCTTGGAGTAGGTCAAGAGGTTATATCATTGGCCGAGGATGCATGTGGATGTCAAGAAGTTTGTGGAGAGTTGTGGGATATGCCAAAGGGCTAAAGGCTCTAGTTCTAATGCAGGACTCTATCAACCCTTACCAATACCAGATCGGCCATGGGATTCAATCAACATGGACTTTGTATTAGGCCTACCAAAGACACAAAGGGGGTATGATAGAAGTTTTGTTGTTGTGGATAGGTTTAGTAAAATGGCTCATTTTATTCCTTGTAGAAGTAATAATGACACATCTCATATTGCTAGATTGTTTTTCAAAGAGATTATAAGGATTCATGGAATTCCTTTAACCATTGTGTCTGATAGAGATACTAAGTGGTAAATAGGTCACTTGGGAACTTGCTAATATGTCTTACCAAAGAGCATGGTCAACAATGGGACTTGATACTCCCTCAAGTAGAGTATGCATATAATGATTCCATCAACCAAAGCATAGGAAGGAGTCCATTCAAAGTGGTATATGGTGTGAGTCCAAGGGAATACATGAACTTAGAGATCTGAAGGGTATGGAGAAGAGGAGTGCACAAGGTGAAGAATTTGCAGTGGCAATGAGAGATATCCATCAAAAAGTAAGGGAGAATCTACAAAAGAGTGTGGAAAAGTATAAAAGGCATGCAGATTTGAAGAAGGATGTTCAATTCAAGGTTGGAGACATGGTACTTGCACACCTAAAAAAGGAGAGGTTACCAAAGGGCTAAAGGATCTCGTTCCAATGCCAAAGTGCTAAAGGATCTAGTTCCAATGTATGACTCTATCAAACCTTACCAATACCAGACCGACCATGGGAGTTATTTAACATGGACTTTGTATTAGGCCTATCCAAGACACAAAGATGGTATGATAGAATTTTTTTTTTGTGGATAGGTTTAGTAAAATGGCTCATTTTGTTCCTTGTAGAAGTAATAATGATGCATCTCATATTGCTGGATTGTTTTTCAAAGAGATTATAAGGATTCATGGACTTCCTTTAACCATTGTGTCTGATAGAGATACTAAGTTCATAGGTCACTTTTGGAGGAAATTGGGCACAAACTTGACATTTAGTTCTTCTTATTATCCAAAAATGGATGGGTAGACTGAAGTGGTAAATAGGTCACTTGGGAACTTGCTAAGATGTCTTACCAAAGAGCATGGTCAACAATGGGACTTGATACTAACTCAAGAAGAGTATGCATATAATGATTCCATCAACCAGAGCATAAGAAGGAGTCCATTCAAAGTGGTATATCGTGTGATTCCAAGGGGAATACATGAACTTAGATATCCGAAGGGTATGGAGAAGAGGAGTGCACAAGGTGAAGAATTTGTAGTGGCAATGAGAGATATCCATTATTAAGTAAGGGAGAATCTACAAAAGAGTGTGGAAAAGTATAAAAGGAATAAAAATTTGAAGAAGGATGTAAAATTCAAGGTTGGAGACATGGTACTTGTACACCTAAGAAAGGAGAGGTTACCTAAAGGCAGATACACTAAGTTGTTGATGAAGAAGATTGGACCTTGCAAGGTGGTCCACAAGTATGGGAAAAATTCTTATGAGATAGAACTCCCTCCTAGAGTGGCTATCTCACCTATATTCAATGTTTTTGATCTTTATCCTTTTAAGAGTATTGTGGTTGTAGGTGAAGAAGCGGATGCTATAGGAGTTGAAGATGATGAGTGGGTTAAAGACCTACCACCCAACCAACCAATGAAGCTTGAGAGCATATTGGATACAAGAGAGGCTAAGAGGACTAGACACAAAGTGTATAATGAATACTTGGTCAAGTGGCATGGACTACCAAATGAAGATGCTACCTGGATGTCATAGGAGGATATTAAGTAGTATGGAGTCTCTGTTCATGAGCTCATTTCATCAAGAGAATGAAATCATTTTCACCCCGGGTGTATGGCGTGAGGGCACCATGGTCATGTTAGACTTAGTGATGCATTTAGGTGTTTAGTTTAGTAAGTTGAGTGTTTTGTCATCAAATGAATGTAATAAGGTTGAAAAAAGATCTTTCTTTCATGTTTAGTGACATATAGGGTTAGTTTTAGGCGTTGGGTAAAGGTTGGTGAAAGATGTAAAAGTTGCTTTTGCAACTTGGCAATATTGCATGTTTGAAGAAGCTGAATGGTCACTTGATTCTTCTTGATTCGTAACTAATGTTTGATAGTTGCATGTTCTCACAGACTTTGAGGCATGAGTATTGTATCTTTTGGAAGACAAAAAGTAGTGAAGAAGCTTTATTTTTCTAGTTTTTTGTGTGAATTTTTTTGTGTTTGTTCATTCTGTATGGACCCGTACTATGCTGTCATGAGCTGAGACTAGTGGGAAAGGTTTCTACAATGTCCTATCTTTCATTTAAGTCCAATGTGGTGTATTTTCATTAGGAATAAAGCTTTTTTGGAGAATTTAATCACATACCGCTTAGAAACCCTCGTTTTCAACTGCTTATGGACAAAAATGTAGATTCCAAGCCATTCCACCATTGTAAATTAGCCAAACTCGGTGGAATGGTAGATTTAGGAGTGCTTTCAATATTTTATTTATTTTTGGAGTAGAGGATGGAGCTTAAAGGAGTTTTTGACAAAGCCCTAGCCTAACATCCTCATGTGTTAGGCTAGGTAGAGTAATGAAAGAGTGGGACAACAAATAGATAGAGTGTTTTGTTGCTAAAACCTAGAGATTGTGACCCTATGTAACTGGTTTTTTATATTTATGAAGTTTTTAGGTGTTTGGAAAGTGTTTTCTTAGTACTTGTGTAAAAGTGGCATAATTGGTCTTGTTTCAGGTGTAGCAGACCAGTTTAGAGTGTTTTATTCCAAAACAACCTATGTCCTTGGGAAGATATGTTGAATACTAGCCTAATGGGTATCTGAAAACGTTTTGGTTTCATGGTAAGATGGCCTTCTCTAAAAGATATGTCTCAAAACACCATTTTGGAGACCTACTTGGGAAATCTAGCATGTTAGTGAAAATCACCATTGCAGGGGTCTTGAGTCTTAAGTTGTGATTGAATTGTGTTAAGTAGAGTTAGGAAAAGCTAATCCACCCCTGCTCTGTATTAGATTCCCATGTGAGGGTGAGGATATATGTAATTCTTTTATCATTTTTGGGGAATTTGAAAATATTGTATGTAATCAGGGTTTGGATATGGGGTTACATGGTGGAATTGTAAGACAATTTTGTATTATTAATTGGTCATGAGACACAATTAGTGATTCACGAGGGAATGCTTGGGAATTGAATATATCTACTTGAATAATGGAAGTTAAATATTCTTCAATGGGGAGTTACATTCTTTCCATGGTATTTTGAAACCTTTTTGGGTCTGTGGTATCTCCTTTTGGTGTTTTTTAAGACCTCCATTAGTCTATATATTAAGGTCTTGAGGTGCAAGCATTATGCATTATTTTCTATATGATTATGATGTCAATTTTCTTGTAGTATTGAAGAGTGTCTATATCCATGAAAGTAACTTGAGTGTTGCTTGGAATACATCGGATTCATTACTTGGAGGGTAGATTTTTTCTGAAAGGTTGTTCCTAAGGTAAATGTGTTTCAATTTTATTCTTGTGATTTATTCTATCCAATATATTTAACTATTTATTTCATAAGTGTTGTTTGCATGCCAAAAAGTTGTTGAAAGTATCTATATATTTTAGTACTATGATATTCTCCTCAAAGGGTTCACATGGAAATACCTACATGCTTAATAATTATGTTTAGTTTTCAATTTTATTTCTAAGGGGTTTGTGGGTACTTTTCCTAACATAAACAACCTCAAATTCTCATCATTTATGGTAAAACATTAAGTCTTATTAACTCCTTGTATAATAGTTCTTGTGATTGCACTTAAAACTCAAAGAATTCAATGATATTAATTATATAAGGTTTCATATAAATTGGTTCTACACAGTAATATTTCAATTCAAAATTCAAATAATCCTAGAGAAGCTTTAGGAAATAAATCCTTGAAATCGTGAATAGAAGGATAAATTTATATAATGGGTGTTTTCTCTTCCACCTCCTCAACTAGATGGTTATGGAATACAAATTCTCTCATCTCCCTCTTTTTAACTACATAGTTAAAATAGTTCACTAAACTACTAGACTATAAATCCCTTGAAAAAAGGCCTTTATCCTTAATCATCTAGACATTACACTCACTTAGCATTGAAATCCACATTTACCTAATGCTTGATAATAAAATCCATCCATATGGTCACACAATATGACCCGAGGGGTGCTACATATAGATCCGATAGTATCTAAAAGAGTATTGCCTTCCCACCTTGGTTTCCTTGTTCCCATATTAAATTAACCATGATGTATACATTGAATAACAATTTTTTGAACTTAAAATTACTATCATGTGAATTAAATCACTCAATATAACTAATATCTTCTAAAATAATAATAGGAATTCCATGTGGCATACCAATAATCTTAATAGGTGCACTTTTTAATTGAGCTTGTTTGATATCTAAAGTTGCATGAATCTAATATTTCACTACTAATTGTGGAGGATTTCACCTATATTAGAGGTTTTGCATATGTTCTCATCTACTAGGACACTCCCTAGCATAATGGGCATCTCCATATAAAAAATATCCTCTACTGGTGTTATTACTTATTGTATCACCATCACCTTCTATATTTGGTCCAATTATCACAATTATTTTATTATTACCATTCTTGTTATTGTTTTTCCTAAAAAAATTTTTTTTACCATCATTACCAAATCCTAGCCTCTTAAAAGGAAGTTTTTGAATTCTATTATGTCTATCCCCTTTTCTCACAACTCTCTATATTCCTTTTTTATCATATTTATATTATCTAAAACTAGAAGATTGTGATTTTTTTAAAAATATTTCAAAAGAACTAAATTCATTCTCTCTACTCCATGTATTTCAAAATTTTCCCCAATATTAGTATTCAATCCCAAAATAAACTTTATAATCTTAAGCCTCTCATCCTATTTATATAGAGGTTCATAATTAAGAATTTTAATAAACCTCTCCTAATATCATTCCATTATCCTTATTTCAAGAGTTAAATTCTATAATTTACTCATAAAAGTAAAGTTGATACAACCACCTCTTTCTAAACAAGGATACAATTAAATCCCGTAAAGTAATATATTTCATCAATCTTAGTTAAGATTTATGATTATACCATAAGGATTCTTCACTTATTAATTGATAGGATACCAATAAATCCTCAAATATATATAAATAGTCACAAGGCTCAAAATAATTTTCCATCTCAATTAGCCAAGACTCGACTCTTATCTCCAAACTATGTTCTATCAAAATTAGGCATTTCACTTTTGTCAAACATTTAGTTAAATCATAGACATATTTTTTGGATTTATATACTTCTTTAGTTTAATGATGAGACACTTCATCCCCATTCTCATTGAAAGGCATGTCTTCCTCATTATTCCAATAATGTATGTGGAATTCATTTAAAAAAATATCTATGGTAGCCATCCTTTCAAATTATGCTACTTCCATGGAAACAAATACTATCCCTTTATTCATTGAACATTATCATTATTGTTTCCATGTTAGATGTACCCATATTGGATTCACATTAATTTCTATTAGGGACATTAGTGAATATCTTGATAGAATAAATATTTATACATAAGACCAAGGTAATATTTAAAAATCATTAACATAATTCAAATGGAACCCTAGAACACAATGCACACAAGATGCTCATGAATATACCAAAACAATAACAACTATAATCCAAATAAATAATTTTCATAATCATATTTAAGACATTAAAAAATTAGTGTAACAATGTTTCCCCTCAACATGTAAACCCAATATCATTGTCTTCACTAAGACATTTAACATAGCATGTCCTCACTCAAAAAATTAATAATATGCATCATGCCTAAAGCATGCTATCCAAATACTCAAATGTATATAGACTGACTCAATGGGTTAACACCAACCTAACTACTAGTGGGTTAGGATCATAGATTCCTCATTAGAATCATGATTTTCCCTTATAATTATTGAGTAATGATCTTTAGCTTGTGGCCCAAGTTTCATAATGCTCTAGCTAGATACGTTGCAAACATGGCTTCGAGCACAAGTTTCACACACATGTTTACTTATTGAAGATCCATAATATAGAATATATCACTACCATATAAGTATATGAGTGATCATAAAATTATGTTGAGGTCTCTACTCATCAATATAAATAATTAATCATGTATTTCTTGCCTCATATTTATTTTCTACTAGTGAGAAAATGCTAATGATCATCCATAGATCAACTTAGTGTTGGTCTTTATTTAAATTTAACTATCTAATTAGTTTAACAATCATGGTTTAAATTGTAACATATTATGATATAATATCATGTTCTAAGATAGTGTGAACCATAATAGACACATAAGGGCCCACGTTATTAACTCAATTGTACCACATACTGTAGACACCTAAAACTATCCTGAATGTATTACACATCTCGATTTTGCCTTACTAACATCATTTTCCTCATTATCACCTAATTCCTCATTTAATTAAATAACTTCCAATTATTTGATTAAATTCATCTTTTTCTGCTGTTAATTGAATAATTAACATTATTTGGTTAATTCATCGTTTCTTACTAATTCCCCCTTTGATTAAATAATTTTGAATTATAATTAGAATTACAACATGATTAAATAATTTTTATTATTTAATTAAATTTAAATTTTCCTTTATCCCATATGATTAAATAATTTTTAATTATTTAATTACAAATCCTAATGTCTTCTCATCCTCATAATTAAATAATTATCATAATTATTTAATTCCGCAATTTCCCCCAACTTGCACAAATAATATTCCTTTTTCAAAAGAGAATATTCCCTTTTCAAAATATCTTTTCCATCTAGAATATCTAAATGGCATATTCACTCCAAAAAAATATTCCATAATTCAAATTCAAAATTGAATAGATATTTTCCCTCCAAAATATCTTCAACCAATTTTCCATGAATATAGGGATATTTTGGGCTCCCATTCAATTTCATCCATTGATCTTCTTCGATCTCCTTGATTTCCTCTCATTCGTCGATCTTGAGATTCGATCTCCACTGTTGATCAAATATTTTTAAATCTATAAAACAAGCCTTCATCTTAATGAAGATCATTCACATTTTATCAAGATCATCCACAATTATCATTGTTCATTCACAATCTCTATATTCTCATGAGCTTGAGCAATTCATTGTTTTGAGAAAATTGTGAGTCATAATCATCAGTCTTGAGCTTTGTTATCATGGATTATGCTTAATAGAGCAATCCACATTCATTTGGAGCATAATCCCCTAATGGGATTAAAGGTTTGCACGTTCTTTTGGACTCAATTGCTTTGAATTATGTTTTTCCATGCTTTTCATTGAATCTTTCTGATATTGATAACTAAATTTCATTGAGTATAGGCTAATATGATCTTTCTTTAATGTATTTTTAGTGTTTCTTATATTAATTTCTTGATTTATGCTTTTTACATCTAACCCATATTTCTCCTACGATATTTTGGCACGACTGGTGGACCCACGTCTCAAAATTATCATTTTTTGACATTTTTGTAGACTTACTGGTTATAGAGACACCTTTGTCATAGAGCAATGTGTTTTTCTTCTACGCAATGATGCCTTTGTTTTACCTTATTGCTTTTGAAAATTACAATGCCATGTCTATTTTTTGTGTCGCTTTTGACTGTATGATTTGCTCTCTATTTTCTATGCAAGTTTTTGTAGTGTCATGTCTGACTGTGCATCGATGCGTTTGTAATATCATGTCACTTCTTCTCTTTGTTACAACATCGCTTCTATTTTTCTATGTTGCATTTTTCTGACGGTTTATTCTCTATTTTCTATGTAGGTTTCTCGTAGCGGTATGTTTGACTATGAATATGCACTTCTGAAGTATCTTGGTGTGTTTGTCTTCAATTACAATGAAACATTTATCAAGTATGTCATCGTGTTTGTTTTGTTTAGGGTTTGATTAATTTTCTTGAATTCTTTTAGTTTTTAACCCTAACGTGGGCCTTTCCTTTATGAGCTAACATCTGTGCATCTTGTGGCATAACACTAGGAAAAGAAAATTTGAGAAACTACTAACATGTAGTTTTGTAGAGTTTTATTCACATTTCAATTTGGTGCAATTAAAATTAAACCATAAATACCATTTTCAATTGGTGCTTAAAATTGAACAAACAACTTGCACACTTCAATTTAGGTTTCAAAAATTTACCAACAACTTGCACATTTGATTTGGTGTTTAAAATTGAACTACATCTTTAAATTTGGTGCACTTAAAAAGAACTTTGTGGCATTTTTAGTAGGTTAGTGTTGTGCATGCTCTTTCCTTACACCTAGTATGATCTTGGAAATCAAAAAAATCACTAACTTACAATCTGTTTGTACACCTCGAGGATTAATGTTCTATGTATGCTCTCCCCTCACAACTCTTAAAAACAATATTGGGGATAAAAAATAATGTTATTTCCATTTAATTTAAAGTAGGAGACTTGCTTGGGGCCTCATCATCCCAATCTTTGATCTCAACCACATTTTCCAGTAGGGTATATAAAGGGGAGAGAATGAAAGTTGTACCCCGAGGTGTGGCCATCGTCCTCCAAGCCAAGCCTCATGACCCTCAATCCACTGAGACATGCATAGGTGATGAGAAGAGAGGAGAACCCTTTTGACTCAGGCATATCAATGGGCTCACTGTTCACTGATCCCCCACTATGAACCTTGGTTATCTAGAAGCCTTTAAGACCTTTTAGCCATCATTTTATAGTGGTGAAATTTATAAGGATCAATGTGTGAAGTTACTCACCATGTACTTCCCCTTATTGAGGTGACTATTATTCCTTGATTAGGACCTTTTCCTTTTTAAGGTGAGAAGTGCGAAGGTGGTACATGACCTTCATATACTCTAGTCACCCATTCATTGTGGAGGTATAGCTTCGACAAGTGGGCCCACTATAAGTTGATAACCTAATCTACCACCAAAATAGGTTATGTATCTATGGTGTGTCTTTATTATTCAAATACTCGTAGCACCAATTAGCATGGTATTGTTAAAGAAGGCATGCAAAAATGTAATACCCCTCCATTTTGCTTCTTGTTCAAGTTGCTTTATGCTATGTTTGGTTGCAGTTACCTTGCTTCTGGATACATTTTGTTATGATGTTTTGATCGCTACTATTGAGTGACAACTATTATTGTAGGATGCAGTTATCTGATTATTGTTTCGCATGCATTATGGATTAATGATGTTGTAGAGTTAACATGAGATATTATTATGAGATTATTGGAATTATGATGGAAGTGTCAGTTTTGATGAGTGTATGGGTGAAGAGGACGAGTTCGCATCACTCGCTTGCGAGCGCCCTGTGAATCCGTAATTCTTTCTTCACGGTGTGTATTATATGTTGGATATATTATATGAAGTTGTTTACTTGGTTGCAGGATTGCAGGTACATGACATCGACTCCACCTGGTTTCATAGGTTTGAGCGTGTTGATCCAACGGTTAAGTTGAATGGGAGATAGTAGCTGGGTAACATGTGTCAAGTTTACACCCTAGCCTTAGTGTGTCGTCAGTTGTGTGTGTCAAGTCATTGTCTGTCTTGCTTTGATGTTATTTAATTCTGAAGCATTCTTGATTTGGAAATAGATATTTAGAATAATTGCATTTAAATCATGTTGATGGTTATTTAATTTAAATAATGCAATATGGATAAAAGTTGATATTTAAATTAATTAATTATATTTAAATTATTTAATTAATTAAATTTAATCCAAGGGGGTTGAATTTAGTTATTAAATAATTTAATTAATTAATTAAACATGATGCAAGAGAATGAAAGGAAATAAAAGAATTAAAATTTAATTTGAAATTTAATTTCAACGTGTGGGAATTAAACTAGAAATTGTAATTAAATGTTTATTTGGGAAATTAGTTGCAACTTTGGAAATTAATTTATTATTTGAAATTTCATTTTAAATTGAAAGTGGGTTTTCGAAAAGTGAAATTGAAATTGAAATTGAAATATCTAATTTGCATGTAATGTGAATTAGGGTTGTAAATATTGAAATTGAAATTGAAATTGTAATATCTAATTTGCATGTAATGTGAATTAGGGTTGTATTAGGTATTTTTGATTTATAAAGAATACATGTTTTAATTTTAGGGGAGAAAAATCTTTTAGAAGGAAAAAAAATACATTTTTACAGCAGGAAAGAAATTTTGGAAAATTTGCACAAGGGTTTGAAGAAAGTTTGATTGTAGAATTGATTGAAGGAAAGATTGTTTGCATTTGTTAGATTTTGGATTGGATTCATTGGAGGATTGAAGAAAATTCAGGAAATCTTTGGAGGAGGCTTGCATCAGAAATTCATCTCTTCCTGTAACTTCTTGTACCAGGTTTTTCCTCTTTGTGTTTTATTATTCTTGATTGTTTTTTTTTAAATAGTAGTGATTAAAGATTTGTTTGTTAAATCTATTTTAGAAAAAAAATTTGATATTAGAAGAAAAGAATTAAATAAAGTTGCAGCCTTTGCTTATGAAAATTCTTGAGTGAAAATTGTGAAAACCTTAGTTGAATTTAAATTATTTGGAGAAATCGATTTTGTTGTTATTGGAAATCAAACATAGAGATTGAACAATGCATTTATAATGTTTTTAGAAAATAAAATCCTCTGTTATTATTAGAAAACGGATTTTAAAATCTACAGTATAGTTATATTTTTCATGGTAAAATGGTCTGATTGCGTCACCTATAACTTCACTTTCACAAACTAGGTTTTCAGGAAATTAAAAAGGTTTTTGCATTTTGAAATTTTCTTATCCCTGTCAAAAAATCGTAAATGCCCAGATTGTAGTTTTTGAGTTATGCTTGAAACATGAGACTGATGTTAAGTTATTTTCCCATGGTTGTTCTGAAAATAAAATAATAATAAATTGATATTTATAAATATTAATATTTTTGATATTGTTATTATAATATTAAAATATTATTTAATAATATTTTATATTATAATTTATAATACTAAAGTATTATATTTATTTATATTATTTTAAATAAAATTTGTATATTAGATTAGTGGAATTAAAATTATAAACGTATGGGGAAATTATTGTTTATTTTAAAATGGCATGTTAAAGTTTAATTGAAGGAGTTAAATATTTGATTTAAAGAATGCATAATTTAAAATTTAATTGTGGAATTTAAATTCATATGTAAAAGGTCCAATTATTAATTTGATTTAATTGGAAAAATATATTGATATTTTGGAAAATTAATGATAAAGGATATTTTATTTTGAATTAAACAATTTGATATTCTGTAAAGAATAGAAGATATGTTAATGATTAAATATATTTAAATATATTAATTTATATTTAGTATATATATATATGAAGGTATATATCCATTTGAGAGAATAAATAATATTTTATATTATTTTATTTTGTTGGTTGCAAATTGGGTATTATTAGTGTTTTAAAAGAAATGATTAGTATGTGTAGAAAATGTATAGAGAAAAATATTTTATTATATTAAAGTGATTGCATGTTCTAAATAGGAAATTGAATGAAATGTAAGATTTGGTTAGGAAATGGAAAGAGTTTACTTGCATGAATTTGTGTCGATTTAAAAGTAAATTAAGAAGTTGTTTTATTGATGAGGCAATCAATTATGTTATTTAATTAATTTCTATTTAGATTAATTGAATCATTGTGATTGGATTATGAAAGAGATATGGATTTAGTATATCCAAAAGTAGTATCTTCCTCATGCTTATCTTAAAGGATTTAATTCTTTGTATTCAGTAAAGGGAAGTAAGTTTAATTGTTTTAGATTTCCAATAATGAAAAGGGAAATAGGGGTTATGATTATTTTAGATGATCTAGTTATCGTGTCTTTGACTTTGTCAACACTACCTATTGAATGAGTATGGATTTAGGAAATCCAAATATTAGATTTGATTGATGACTTGAATGTTTTTGTTGCTATGTCGTCAAGTTGCATTGTTGGTTTTGGAATTTAGTGTTCGTCGTAAATTATAAGTCTTCCAAAAGAACTTAGAGGATAAGGGTTGTTGAATCTTTATGTCATCCAGTTGTTTTCCCTTGGGTAGTGCATGGCGACTTTTCAGTTTTACCCGATTTTCACGAACGGGGATGTTTGCACCTCCTTGATTTAGGAGCGGATTATGGGATCCATGTCTCCTTGTATGGAGTGACCTTGTTATGTGGTTTCATCTTGTAGCCTCCTATGAAAGGAGTGGACTATGTGTTTGTTGCCTCCAAGATGTTTGCAACGAGTTCTATTTTTGTTTCCTCATTGTGTTGGAGTGGATTATGATGCCTAGTTGGTATGCACTTGTGGTTCCCTTGGTGGATTGTTTGGGTGTGTGTTGTCGAATAGAAGAGTGGCTTCTGTTAGGCGCCAGAGCCCAAAGAGTAAACTGGATAACCTTTAGGAGTGATTTAAACAAGTGATAATTAAAATAATGTACTTAGAAGATTAGGACTAACTTCTCACTAATCAAGATAATTTTACCTCACTCATAGACACAAGGGCTTGTTTAGACTTGGGATGAGTGGGAAGGCTTGGAATGGCAAGATCAACTATCTTGTCCATACGAGAGATAGTTGATTCCGCATGAGTGAGTATGAGGGTTGGGATTCAGTTGAGGTCACCAGGATTACTTGTGCCGGAGCCTATGAAGAATGCCCAGAGGAGATCTCATGACAAACTATGCGATGACACTCTATCTAGGACAACTATTGTTAATTGTTTTATATGTATGGTTTTGTGAACATAATTGATCTACTTTATGTCTGGAAGCAATGTGACTTATGTCAGTGATGTTGGAGTTGTGCTTTTATTGTACTTGTATTATATTGTATTTGTAAATGAGTTGTACTTGATTCGTACTTATATGGTGAATGAGTTGTTCTTGTTAATTCATTTGGTTGGTTATAACCAAGTCAGTATGAGTTTGCCTTTGGTTAGAGGTAGTAGAATCTTTGTCCATGTTACTTTGTTACTATCTCCTAGCATGGGGGGTGGGCCTTCGGGTACCACATTGGTAGGGTGGAACATGCACCAAAACCGTTGGGTCCCCATCGATCTTCAGTACTTGGTGGCGAGACACCCAGATGGACAGCTTGCAGTTCTTGTTGTAATTTCTTCCATTTTAATATTTCAGTTTGTATATGATATTTTATCCCTCTTTTGTAAGAGGTGGAATTCTGTAATTGTAATCTTATGTACTATTGCCTCATTTTGGAAATGAGTGATGTAACTATTGGATTAAGATAATGTTTATGAGATTGTATCTTGGTTGATTATCTTACTATGTTATGTGGTATTCTTATTATGTATAATGTTATATCATAAAGTTTATAATGCTACGGTTATGTGTAATATGTATGTGTGGGTTTAAGTAATCCTAACCTTGTAGCCTTAGAGGTTGTTATTAACTAGTAAGTGAATGTGTATGTTAAATGCACTTTATAAAAAAAATTGGTTCGCTTATGATGTTAATTGCAACTTCCTTTAAGGTTACTTGGCGGAGCATTACAAAAAATCTACTAAAAAACCCTTGGAGCTAGTCCTATGTGTGATTCTTTGTTGTTTTTATCACTTGACAGATCAAACAAACACAAATTAGTCCTTAAAATTTGTAAAACCCTAGACATACTTAGGATCAAATTTTCAAAAACTCGTCTATAAGTCAAATTGGCATGTCTGACTGTCACCTTGTGTCGCTTCTTTATGCATCTCTATGCATTTGATTTTTCATAACAACACATTTGTACAACTTGGCATATTTTTCTCAGTTCAGTCCTCTGTCAAAATCTTAGAGTGTCGCGTTTTACCATCACATTGTTCTACCTTTGTCTACAAACCGACACATTTAAAAATTCATGCCATGTTTGTCAAGGGTAGTGCCTTGCATTTGTTTTTTTTTCGACATGTTTTTAAAATGGCACATTTGACTATCAATCCAAAATAGAAGAACCTTAGAAAAACACAAAATTCCAATTTTCATCAACAATCTGTATCATATCAGACATGTAAAAAAAAAACCTATAGTCATCTTAATCACCCAAAACAAAAAAAAATCAACTTTTCATCTTCATCCCATATCACTAGTTCACTTTGGACTTGTCTAGATTGTAACATACTCATTATTCTACATAGTAAAATTTCCTATGTTTTACCCACAAGTGAATAGTTTATGCATCTAACCTGTAAGAGCAATAAAATTTTTCCTTTTCTTTGAATAATGAAATCACATTTGAACATATTTCAAACTTTCCCATTGCATAAAAATAATTCCTTTCATTAATTCAAATAAGATGATACATAATTTCCATATGGAATTTCATATTTACAATTCCCATATGACATTTCATATTTACAATTCCCATAAAAATGGATATGAGATACATACATAGCTTAAAAAAGCTTACAAAATATATAAGTACAAATGTTCCAAGAAATCCCCCTCAAATCTTGGCTGCCAACTAAAGAGGAGAAGCATCACTCAAGTTCTTTTTTGCCAACCAAAAACTTACTACAGTCCCCCGCACATCTACGTAACTGGTAAGATGGCCCTACCCTTTGACGAAGATATTGGTTTGGTAACCTCATAAAAAATATCTTTTTCTAAGCTTGGTTTTGTGTTCTATACATTTCTAGAACTGACATACAGTGGCTAACCTCCTACGTGTATGTACATCTCGGCCTAGCATGTAATCATAGATCATAGTGAAACTGACAATGTAAACAATGGATACTTACACTACTTTGGCTAAAGTATTCATCACCCAAAACTTAGAGTGGACATCTCTTATTCACACACCTTCCTAGCTCGATTTAGATTAATGACCATTCATACTCTATACCTAGGTTACCCCCTTTCCCATGGATCAGACAAACCCCATGAATAACCCACATAACATCTCATACACAAAGTGACTTTTACTACTAAAGTGAATCTAACAACATCATACTCTTTGCTACATACATCTAGTTTATACATCCTACATACATTGATGACAACTATGTATAGCATAAATACGTTGCACTCATACACTCACATATATAGGGCGCATACATACATAATCATTACGATAGGTTCTACAATATAATGTGTAGCCAATAAACATGCAATCTTAAATAAATATCACAACACATTCAAAACACTCTTTTCGAACATGATAACAAATCTAATTATCCTTTCCAACATAAACAACAAAGGTATATAAACTAGCATGCATGTATAATGCTCCAATTGATTAAACTCCTTCCTAGTTTGAATCCTCAAGTTTGATTGATACCTCCTTCAAGATCCACTTGATTACCCTCTTCAAACTTCTCACTAATTCTCACAATAATCACAAATACAAAATAGTGAAACAACTCCCAACTCATAAGCTCTCAACTCACAAACTATAAAATCACAACAAAATAACATCACGATAATTAGAATGATAAGTGTAGCAATTGGTAGAATGAGCACCTCTATTTATACTAATTTGTGAGCATCTGAAGGCTACAAACAAGTTAGTATTTTTTCCACCTTTCTAACCTCATGCAACGACTCATTAGTCTAACTCATAGGTTTGAAACACATCACAGTCCTCACCATTTAAATGGTTGATTTGACTTGATATATAGAACAACAAGCTCAAAAAAAGTTTCCAAATATGAATTCCTTCATATATTGATGCCAATTTTCCACTTGATTGAGTCTCACAAACTAAAATTAGGCTTATGCGAATTCAAAAAAATTCTTAAGCATTGCTTACTCTATAGATTGGCACCACCTTCCAAAGTTGGTGCCACATATTCTAGCACTGGCTGACTTATTCAAAATGGCTTGCAAATTATTTTAACTTCCCTTTAAATGCTTTACATAGTAGCATATTTATGTGTGCTTTTTGTTTGGTTGACTTAGTCTTTAGAACACTTTATGCAATGGAAGATATCTATAACTCAAGGCTACGCCTTGCATAATATATGTGCTTCACTTAGCAACACTGTTTACTTTAAAACAACACTATTTACCGCACTTAACAATATCACATAAGCTTCAATATATATGTATATATCCTTTAAAATATATATATCAATACATATTTTTCTCACAAATTTTATCAAATACATTTAGTTGTTGAATAATAACTACATGTATAAATATATAAATAATTGGTGTAGGAGCACCCCATAGTTCACTTTAGAAAAGTAGCCTAGAAGGTCATGACTTGGCAATTTGTTTAGGCCAAACTTAGCAATCTCTTCCTATTTCTTTATGTTTGTGCCTTAGTGGCATTTTGTGATCATACTTTGAGTTGTTAAGGTCATGTTGACCATTTGATAGGTTGAGGTTTTGGGCTTCAAGAAAGGTTTAAGTCCTTCTTAGACCTATTTAGTTGTTAGTTCCCTAAATTTTGAAATAAGGCTAAAAGAAGCCACAAGCGGCCAAGGAAGGGTTAAGGCCGAGCTTAACTACTTTTTTGACCCTATATAAGGGTGACCTCGGCATGGAATTGGGGTTGGAAGCTTTTACATTGATTTGAGATTTTGAATTCAGGTAACAAAATAGTGGGTTCTTAATGTGAATTTCTAGTTTTGGTTCAGTATAGAGCTTTAATGGATTGAATCTAATTTTGTAGGTGGTATAGGATGTTATGTGAGTGTTATCAAGAATTGTGTGGTAGTATCTTTGATTCCTAATTCGGTTTGTAGTTCTGTTTGTAGGTAGTTGTTTCTTTCATAGTTGCTGATCTGATAGTTTATTAGTTGAAAATTGAGGTTTAGATCACATTCCCTCTGTAAATAACGTACGGCCTCTTGGTAATTGTGACTAGACTCCATGATTGTAGATATGGTAGGTGTAGGAGTCATTAACAGTTCAAGAAACACCATGGAAGTCTTCTCCTAGGCGAGCCAGACAGTGCCCGACTAGGGAAGACATGGAGTGCATGGCACTTGATTTGCAGGGGTGGTCGTTCCCTGTCAAGTCACAGTCTAGAGAGGGAACCCAGATGCCTTACAAAGACTTAGCATGAAGGAGGAAGCTTCATCAATCAATTTGGTGAAAGAAACTCATGACAGTCTGTTGTGTGGACAGGGAAAAGGGCTCAAAAAGGCCAAATTTTGCTAAATTGAAGGTCCAATCTGAGTACGGACAGTTGAGGGTTAAGACCATCAAAATATTCAAATGGTAGGCATGAGGACTAGGAAACCCAAAGAAATATTCAATGTTCTTTGGAAGACTTTGGATTACTAGCTTGATTTCTCGGAGAAGGAGGGCTAATCGGGGTTCCTAGATTAGTAGCCTTTTTAACCCTAAATGAGGGTTTGGTGGAAGCGATGGGAAAATGAAGGTAGATGGACCCTCAAGAACCATCAAGTGATGGTGTGAACCTGTTGAAACATCTCCACACCCCTACAAAGATGAAATCTAGTATTGGGAGTAGGTTAGCCTTTAGGGTGGATTAAGGGCTAAGGGAAGAATTGCAAAGAAAGTACCAAGGTTGTCTTGGTTGAAGAATATGTATTGGTAGTTGGGTTGGCAAGAAGAACCTGAGGAGCCTAGTCAAGAGATAGGTCCTATAGGTTAAGGTGGTGAAGTGAGACACCATAGGGGTCTTCCAAGTAAGACCTAGAGCAGGAATCATGGAGTGATTCCTCCAACCCTCCCTATCAATAATATTACTACGTATATATATATATATATATATATATATATATACAATTATATATTATTTATGTATATTAATATATATGTGACTATATTATTTAACACACATATATATTAATATATATATATTATATATACATATACATAATACCATTTCCAATATAAAAAACACTCATAATCATAACCATTGATTGGCATATACATGGAATATATATATATATATATATACATATATATACATGTCACTTTCAGTCCAATCAACATTCCCATGCATATGGGTAATCTTCCCATGAGCATGCATAGGTACATCTACCTATGTATACTCATGTATGTATTCACTCACATGTATGAGTCCACTGTAGACATGTACACATATACACATATAATTTTATGTATATATCTCATCAATTCCATAATAAGCATACAAGGAAAGGCTGTCACATGAAATTAAGACTTATTCACAATCCTCAATCACAACATTCACATCTAACCCAAAGATTACTTACCACTTCCCAAAACTGACTTGAATCTCTAAGACTAAATAGGGCGTGAGTGTGTAAATGCTCAGTTAGGCTCGTTAAGGGTTACCATACCAAGTTCTTCTCTTGAGTGATACTTCCCCTCTCTTCTGGAGGTTCAAACCTATTCTTGCACTCAACTTAGCACATCATAACAATAGTTATCTGCACACAACATAACCATTTACATCATACATTTCATAGTTAGAATCATTATGGAATATCAAATTGTATCAATCACTTATTCATCATATTTTCATTCAATATTCATAAAGCATATTGACATAAAGATTCATAAAACACATTCATGTAAAGATCCATAAAACACATTCATTTATTCAAGTAATTTAACCAAACATGGTAATAGTAAATAGGTAATATCACTCAGGGTGTAACATAAACACCTCCTAGAGTCACCTTGGATCAAATCAAACCCACATCAACAAAACAATCCATTCAAAACAACAACCTAAATTTGGCATTGCTCATATTGGGTTAGATCTCCATATTATCCCCTACTTTAGCTCTTTGCTTGAAAAACTGTCTCCTTTCAAGTATTAATTTAACTTAGTGTCATCCTTGTGAGTTAACTTGTTGTGGATTCATTAGTCTACTCTCAAATTTTGTGACCTCATTATCATATTCCTTATCTTGGAATCATTTGTCTAGGACAAGCAAGGATTATCCTCAAACATACTTTTAACAAAAGATGTAGTCAAAACCAACTTTGTCTAAACTGAAAGTTCCATGTCCTCCATTCATCCAAACATCATCCATCATTGGTTCAAAATCACTTAGGGTGTCATTAATAGCATGATTTGAAGCAACTCAAACATCTCAACAAAACCATCATCATCCAACATCCCCATCTGCATCTCCTAGGACAAATACAAGTTTTATGGTCACAACAAGATCTCAACATAAGAAAAATGAAGAAAAATCCTAGTGGTTCTAATGTGCCTTCCACCATGAGTGCTAGCGATCAATCCTTCAAAATGCCTACTTTTGATCCTAAAGGGTATAAAACTCCAATGCAAACTAAAACACAACCCAAAACAACTGAAATTGAAACAATATACTTAGAAGAAGACTTCTTATACACCAATCCTTATGAATTTACTCTTAAAGAGCTAATAGAGATGTCATAAGACCCATATCTTTCTAGAGCCATAGATGCTATGTTATGAATTTATCCAGACCAATACATATTAAAAATTGTACAAGATGGCACTAAAATTCCCATAAAATTTGATTTCAATCAACTTAGGGAACCAAAATTTTTAAGTATAGCAGAAAGGAATCATCTATAAACAAATGAACCTTTGAAACATTGTATCACACAATAAATTTCAGATCCTCCTTTAAAAAATATACTAAGTAATCCTATGGTCACTCTATTAAGAATGAATCAAACAACATTTGCAAATGAATATGTAAATCCGTTATACACCAATCAAGGTCTAGGGACTCAAACAAACCTAGGCCTTCTAAACATAAATAATCCACCCATATACACAAGCCAACCTAATCCCAATCCAGACATAATGAACCATGTGATAAATCCATTTATGAAACCATACTCACAAAACATACACTCAAATGTTCCTCCATCCCAATCACAACATCAACCTCAACACCAACCTCAACACCAACCTCAACATCAACCTCAATATCAACCTCAATATCAACCTTAATATAAGCCTCAATATCAATCACAACAACAACCTCAACCTCAACCTCAATATAAAACTTAACCACAACCCCAACAACAACACCAATAAACTCCAACTCATCAAAAAACATTCACTCAACAACATCAACAACAAAACCCAACTCCTCAACAACCCCCTCAACAAAACATTAACCCACAACATCAATACATCCCTAAACCACAACAAAAACAACATCATGAATATATCACTCCACAAAAACCAACCCCTACACCACAAAAACAACATGCTTCTTATCAATAGCAACTACTTACACAACAACAAATCATTGCACAATAACAACTGCTTGCACAACAACAACAACAAACCACTCACAAAATCCCCATTACTAACAATAAATTCAATGCCAAACACAAAACCCTCAAAAAAATGTCATCCCTCAACACCAATATGGAACATACATCATACCTCCTCCACAAAACAACCCATAATATCAAATGAATCCTCAACTGTAACAAACTCCATACGATCCATATAACACAACACCAAACATCCCCCATATCAAGATCCAACATTTAACTCATCTGCAATCCCACAATACAACACTTACAATCCACCAACAAACAATCCACCTATGGATATATCATCACAAGTACAAATATTGACACAAAAGATCTAGGATATACAAATGGGTAAGACTAAAAAATCCTATGCTATCAATGACTTGTGCTCATATCCATTTGATAGAAGCATAATGATGTTACCATTTCCACCAAACTTTGAAATTCTAAAATTCAAAAAATATAAAGGATGTGGTAACCCTGAAGAGAATATAAGGGAGTTCTATGTATTTTTCATGGAGTTATCCTATAACGACACATACCTTATGCACCTCTTTCCACGTAGCTTAGGTGGACAAGCTATAGAATGATTGTCAGACCTGCAACCTGACATCAAAATGTTTCAATAATTCATAGATCAATTTGTTGCTCACTTCTCATACAACATTAATGAAGAAGTCACCTTAAATGAACTATATCTCATCAAACAAAAATAAGGGGAAACCTTTTCCTCCTTTCTACAAAGATGGAGACATAAGGAAACTAAATGAAAATGACCCATTTCAGAAAAAAAAAAAAAACAAGTCAACATTATCTCAAATAATGTAAATACCAAACTTTCCTTTCAATTACGTATGAAATCTGTAATCGCCTTTGAAGAGCTCATATCAAAAGGTCTTAGTATTGAAAGAGAACGTATTACTAAATGCTTTGTGCAGATCTGAAAGGACAACAATCAATTGTCTAGTTCAAGTGACAAACCTCATATATGGGCTAAAAACAAGAATGTAACTAATGACAGTGTTGTGGATGCAAAAGTTGTGATAAATGCACAATCTCAACCAAACACACATTAGAGTAATCAACGTGTGCAAAATACCAATCCTCCAAGAGGACCACCACCAAGAAAAAATAAATTCCCAGCAAGATGAAAGTAAACTCCCTTAGAGGAGCCAATTGAAATAGTTTTGAAGAAGCTAATCCAAAAAAATTTAATAAAACTTCCTAATTTTTGGTAGTATGAGGAGCCTCAATTCAAACCTTCATGGTATAATGATAATGATTATTTGCTATCATCGAATGAAAGGACATAAACCTTTAAATTTCATAAAACTTAAGCACATCATACAAGACCTTATATATCATGGAGAGGTAGATGTTGATCAACATAAAGGAACCTCGAGAAATAACGAGTTGGGTATGTACGAGAATCCTATGCCCGATCATGACAAAGGAAATGATGCAGGAAAGTCTAAAACTTGTAAAATAATGTCAATCACACCTATGACAGTGTCGTGGGATGTATATAAGATGATAGCCACCATATTCTTATTATCACTATACACATGGACCAAATCCTATGTGTGGAGTCACCAAAAGAAGAGGAAAAGTAAATATACAAGGAGCTCCTCCACTACCAAAAGGTCAATCAAAAGAAAATCCCATTGACTATAGCCTAATATATATCACCTCAAGAAGACTCCAACCCAAATCTCTATCCTAGAACTCTTGAGGATATGTACCACACACAAAGAGATCTTAGATAAGGCTCTTTTATCAATGTTTGTCCCTACTGACATAGATACTAAACAATTCCAAGCTATGGTAGGACATATTGCATCTACTCACCGCCTCATATTCACACAGAAAGACCTCCCATCACAAACATTTCATAATCACGTATTACACCTCCAGGTCTATGTTCACAAGTATAAGTTTAAGAGAGTGTTGATAGATGGAGGTGTGTGATTAAACATATCTACCCTTCAATTGGTAAAAAAATTGGGATAATTTGAGGAATTTATTGAAAGAAACAAAGGAATAACTATTAGGGAATATGATGATAACAAAAGGGACTCGTAA
This sequence comes from Sequoiadendron giganteum, assembly GCA_007115665.2. NCBI lineage: Eukaryota > Viridiplantae > Streptophyta > Pinopsida > Cupressales > Cupressaceae > Sequoiadendron > Sequoiadendron giganteum. Next base: position 371,719,783 of record CM021101.1, on the reverse strand, counting down.
GGAGCCACAAAATTACCCATACAAGTTGGCCCCACAACAATTGAGACAACATGTCAAGTTTTAGACCTTGACTGACCATATACAATTCTTTTGGGCTGCCCACAGATCTATACTATATAGGTTGTTGCTTCTACCTACAACCAGTGTCTAAAGTTTCCATACAATGACAAAGAAGTTACAATCCATGGTGATCCTAAACCTGTCTACTATTGTAAGAGAATGAAAGAGTACTCTAGATTTCTCTAAGTACCTAATAATGATGAAGTTCCACCCTCATCTTCTTATGTTGATCCAACAAAACTTGCATCAACATCAAAATTCCAACACACACTCTCTATAATCAAGGTACAAATACAAGACAATGGGTGTGGAGATTACCACCTAAAAGATTCATTCTATGTGGGACAACGACCACTTTCTCCTAGAACATATGGAAAACCCCAACATATAGAGAAAGTGTCTAAAACAATCAAGTTCAAACCAACTATTTCCTTTGAAATGGGGAGAACTAAATTTAGAGGTCATAGATGAAGGAGATCCCTTGAAATAGATATATCGTGAAGCACAAGAAGAAGATCCTCTTCCGGTCGATTTGAGTAGCAAAGGATTCTAGTTAATGAAAAACATGGGCTATACAATAAATGGTGGACTCCATTTGAAACAACAAGGTATCTGTGAACCTATCATCTTAGAAAAGCGACCAAAGAATAAAGGAATTGGGTATGGATTACATGAACATGTGACCCCTCTCGTTGAGTATGTCTATCGAGGAAGTTGAAGCTTCTCCCTTTTTAAAACCATTTGATGATGAGAACATCGAAGACTTACCAACATGTATAATAGAATTATTTGAAAATGCCTCCATGTACACTATTATTAATACCACATTATTCACCTCCCCTATCTAAAACAATGGCCTTAAACTCATTTATCCCAGCTCATAGATTGGGACCAACAAAAGCATTGATTCTTGATCTCTTCGAAAATGATGAAGAAATCGCTGAATTCATGGGGCTCCAAGATGGTATATTGTTGGGATATCAATAATATATTTTTTAGATTAAACTTCATACCCAAGAATACTTTGTCAATCATATTGAATCTTCTAGTCCCAAAATGAAAAATCTGAAAATCAAAACAAGATCCCCTACCGAAAACCACAGTGGAACTTTAAAGCTAAGAAAAAGTAAAAAACAAAGGATGCATCTGAAGGTGAAAGCCTATTTGAGGAACCTAAGGATTGAGGACTCAATATCCCTAGTATTGTTATGGATCAAGAAATTTCAACAATTCTTGTAGAAGATGCGAAACCAATGAATGTCAGGATAGCCAACCAACTTGAGGTGGCATACTATGCTACATCCCTTGATGATGAAGAACAACACAAACTAGAAAAATTCCTGAAAGAAATAAAAATCAACTTTGCTTGGTCATACTTAGATATTCCAATGCTAGATACCTCATTGGTAGTACATCATTTGATAGTGCATCCAAATGTGAAACATGTGAAGAAAAATCTAAGGAAAATGCATCCGGGCAAATAACACTATTGGTCAAGATAGAGCTGCAAAAATTGTTAGACGTTAGTTTCACAAGACCTATCGATTATCTAAAGTGGATTTCAAACCTCGTACTAGTATCAAAAACCACTAGGGGCATCCAGATGTGCGTAGATTTTAAAGACTTGAATAAATTGTGTCCCAAAGACAATTTTCCACTACATTGACATCATCATAGATCTTACAACTAGATATGCGATGCTATCTCTCATGGATGGTTTTTTAGGATATAATCAATTAATGATAGCAAAGAAGGATCAACATATGACAATATTTACATGCCCATGGGGTACCTTTTGCTGGAATGGCATGCTCTTTGGTCTTAAAAATGTTGGAGCTACATATCAAAGAGTGATGACAGTGATATTCCATGATATGTTTCACAAGATTCTGGAAGATTATGTAGATGGCATACTAGAAAAATCCATCACAAGAAAAGGTCATCTAGAAGTATTAGCTCAAATCTTTGATAGGTTGGAGAAGTATCAGGTGAGAATAAAACCAAAGAAATGTGTCTTTGGAGTCACTTTATGTAATCTTTTCGGATACATAGTATCACAAAGGGGAATCAAAGTGGACCTTGCCAAAGTAAAATCTACCATTGAGATGTCGCCTCCTAAAATGCTTAAATAACTTAGAAGTCTACAAGGGAAACTACAATCTATCATGAGATTCATTGCATAGTCAGCTAATAAATTTCACTCGTTCACACACCTTATCCATAAAGGCAGGGCATTCAAATGGGATCATACTTTCTAACAAGCCTTTCAACAGTTGAAGGATTACCTTGCATCACCACCAGTCTTAATGCCACCAATTGTAGACAAACCTTTGGTATTGTATATCTCAACAACTTTAGCAACATTAAGATCTCTCCTAGCCTAACATGATGAATCAAGAAAATAAAGGATCATACTTTCTAACAAGCCTTTCAACAGTTGAAGGATTACCTTGCATCACCACTAGTCTTAATGCCACCAATTGTAGACAAACCTTTGGTATTGTATATCTCAACAACTTTAGCAACATTAAGATCTCTCCTAGCACAACATGATGAATCAAGAAAATAAAGAGCCATATATTACATTAGCATGACCTTGGTTGGATATGAGCTTAACTACACCCCTATTGAAAGATCTTGTCTAACAACAATTTCACTTCTCAAAAGCTATGAGACTACATGCTTAGCCATCAATTCAAGCTTATTTCTAAGGGTAATCCATTGAAATACTTGTTATCTTAGGAAGCTCTCATAGGCCACATGGCTAAATGGGTTATGATCTTGAATGAGTTCAAAATTTAGTATGTCGATCACAAGGTGATTAAAGGACAAGTCATAGCTAATCAATTAGTTGAAGCACCCATATATGCTGAAAACCCTTTGGTGTCTAAATTTATAGATGAATAAGTATTCACCATAACATCAAAAAATGAATGGAAGCTATAAATTGATGGTTCCCATACACAACACAAATCAAGAATAGGCATCTTATTCATCACCCTCAAGGTGATTTCATTCTAAAATCCAACATTCTAGCTTTTTCATGCACAAATAAAATAGTTGAGTATGAAGCCTTCATCACAGGGTTAAGAATGGCTATTCAATAGAAAATCCAAGAAATCTAGGTCTATGGTGATTCCGAACTGGTGGTAAGAAAGGTTAATGATGACTACCAAACAAAGGATGATAAGTTAATGCCATATAAAAGAATGGTTGATAATTTTAAAGAATACTTCATAGTCATCACCTTTGAGAAGATTCTAAGAGTTAACAATAAAGTAACAAATGCAATGGAAACCATTGGATCTTTACTATACATGTCACATAATAGCTTGAAATGTGAATTTCTTGTGGAGTAGCTTCTCATACCAACTTTCGATATCCCCGATTCAAAATTCATGTGCGATTTTATTGGTCCTGGTTCCCCTTGGTACCACAATATCTATATATACCTTCACGATGGTATCCTTCTAGTAGATCTTACTAGTAACCTCCATAAAACTTGTATCCATCGATCCTCTCGCTTTTTCATCATTGGTGATACCCTTTATTGAAGACGTCTCGATGGAACATTACTTAGATGTCTTAACCTAAAAGAAGCTTCAATTGCCTTAAAAGAGATACACGAAGGCATTTGTGGGTCACATTCAAGTGGCGTTACCCGAGCTAAAATTTCTTATAATGGGTTACTATCGACCTACCATGGAACAAGAGGCTAATCAGTTTGTGAAAAAGTACTTACAATGTCAACAAAATGGTGACCTCATTCATGCTCTAGTGCAAGAACTACGACCTATCATGACACCATGTCCTTTCTCATAGTGGGGGCTTGATATCATTGGAAACATAACAGCTACCTCATCTAATGACCATAAATTCATTATTATTGCTATTGATTATTTTATGAAGTGGATTGAAGCCATTCCCATGACATATATCATAGGTAACCGAATATCCAAGTTCATCTTGAACTACTTAATATGTGACTACGGTGTTCCACATGCCATTATCATAGGAAATGGAATGCCTTTCAAAAATCAGGATGTCCAAGAAATTTGCAACCAATTCCATAGCCAACATCGTTTCTCCACACCCTACTACCCTCTAGGAAACAATCAAGTGAAAGCATATAACAAGAACATCCTCAAGATATTCAAAAATACTATTAATGACATTGATTGGGATAAGCACTTACAACTTAATCTTTCATTATGGGACTATCAAACAAGTATCAGAACACCCATTGGTGCTACTCTATATTCCTTGGTCTATGTAACTAAATCCATCTTACTCATTGAGGTCGAGATCCCATCATTGAGAGTTTCACTAAAACACCTGATTGATGATGAAGAATACAAGACATCCAAGTTGAATGAACTTGAGTTGCTAGATGAACTTCATTTAGAAGCATTGAATTACTTACAACCATATTAGAATTTCCTACGTAAAAGCTATAACAAGAAGATCAAGGGCTGACACTTTCAAGAATGAGACCTTGTTCTTAAAGAGAATCAGAAAAGTAAGTTGGATCAAGACAACAAAGGGAAATTTTAACCTAACAAGTTGGAACCTTTTATCATCACAACAAGCTATGGATCTGGAGCGTATGAACTAGCAACACCTAAAGGGGATCCCTTGTAGGAGACTATAAACAACAGTCATCTCAAGTGATTCTATGCTTAGCCCATGAGGGGTATCTTATTCAAAAAATCCAAAAAAAATATCAAAATTCAGAAAAAGGGATAAAATAGTAAAGAAAACAATTGTTCTTTAGTGAAAACCACTTTGGTGGTGCTTTGGGCAAGTACCTTGGTGAAAAATTGGAAAATAGGTACCTTGTGTAAATAAGAACCATCTATCAAGCACTCTTTCTCTTATCATTCATCAATAATAAATCTTTATCCATGCATCCATGCATCCATCCATCCATTTGCATCACTATCATGGCTTGGTGTTCAACGAGTATCTATACCTATCGGTAATACTTGGCATTATCCTAAGGTCATCCTCATCCATCTCAGAACAAAGTATTCTAACATGTGAGTGGGGGCATCTTCCTGATCCTAGTCATCATAATGGATTCTTGTGCGTCACCTAAGTCGTTGAAAATCCCAAAAACATCCAGATAACATCGAAATCCCAAAAAAGAATCTAGATAACATCAGAATCCCAAAAACATCCAGATAACATCAAAATCCCCAAAACATCCAGATATCTTCAAAATCCCCAAAAACATCCAAATAACCTTGCAATCTCCAAAAACATCCAAATATGTTAGAAAAATCCAAAAACATCAAAATATTGAAAATAGTAAAAACAAACTTAGAAAATGTCAAATAACAAAAACAACCTCAAAAAAATTCAAAAAGTGAAAAACATTTTCAAAAACTTGAAATATTCCAAAAAGAAACAAAATCATCCATTCCATCTGACTCATTCCATCCACAATAAACTATCATCCATAATAAACCTATTGTCACCCTCATCTTTGGCAAAACAAATAGAAGCAAGTACAACAACTATCAAAACAAAAAAAATCATGCAAAATCATGAGTCTTAATCATTTCAAAACATGCCAATTAACCCTCATATCAACAACTTAAAAATTTGAAACAATCAACATCCAATAAATGCCTTAACGGATATATTTTTCCTATATAGACATCATTTCAGATATCAACTAAAACAACTCTCTCTGGTAAGAGATATGATGACATTGATGTTTTTTGTCATATGATATTTTCTTTTTGGTTTTATATTTTGTCTCATTTACATCACTCACTTGAAACTACCTTGATCTTCAATATCTTGGTGTGTCTAGAGGGGTACGTAATGGGGCATTGTCATTGATTTCGTCTATTGTGCTTGTTGTATATTCTTGTAATACAGCCTTGGAAAATACTTGCCTTGTGTATGTAGGGATAGTATCTAGCGATACAATAACTGGTTCTTGTTAGGTTCTTTATACCTTTTGTGTATTGGTCTACTTACTTTGATGGCTTCATTCTCCCACATGATAAAACAAGGTTTCCATATGATAGGTATGAACAAGGATCTACTCCTATCTATTTTCAGAGTCAAAGTCCATGCAAAAGATACAACACCACCCTAGTTCTTCATACCTTGGTGCATCGTGTCCATTTTCTATATCAAAATAAGGATTTCTCTACATTATTTAGCATAACCTAAAAAGCAAAGCAAAATCATCTATCCTATCTTATTACATATCCAGTAAAACCTCATAAATCCATCCAAATAATCATAGATTTATTGGTATCCTAATCAACATTCAACATCATCATTGCATTATATCTCATCCATCCTATTCTATACTATTATAATAATCCATTATTCTATCTCTCTCATACTAAAATTTCTATCCAAGTATCATGACATAACAAAAATATGTGCCTCGCCATCCTGCATCCACAAACCATCAATATACATCTCATATCATCCATCTTGCATAATCATCATAAATTATATGAAAATACAAAAAAGATAAATCATCATTGTATATCATAACATGCATCCTATATCCATCCATTATTAGCATAAGCATAATCATACATAAACACATCATCATTATCTTATCATCACACCATATATCATGAGACATCAATGCATCCACAATCATGAGCATACATCATAACACCATGGCATAGCCACATCAAAAAGGATCATCTCATCTCCAAAATCATAAAAAGTGAAAATGTCATGATACAAAATATCTAGTACATCAAGTGTGTGGTACAATAATATACATGAAAAATATATATGAACATGAGGCTCAAAAGACAATGAATGTATACAAATATGTCTACATCAATAATCTATACATCGAGCTATCCAGAGCTCCCTCACTCCTCTCTATCATGAGGAGGTGGAAGAGTTGGTGGAACCATGATCTACTGTTGATGTTTGTCTTGTCCCTAGGACCCTTGTTGTCCCTACATCTATTGTGAAGGCCATCCTACCAATCCACCATCAAATTGTCTTGACCTTGCTATAGTACTACTCCTAGATCGAGGTTTTCTATGCTCTCTCAGTACAACTACCTAATAAAGAGTCCAATAATAAGTGCCCTCCTATATAAGAGATCTAGTGTCCTGCAGATACTATGCCATGGTAATCATTGACCCCTATTTGATCTCTAGCTATATCCTACGAGCATGCTCTGCATCTCTCTCATCTATAAGTTGAGTAACCTATGCCTCCACCTGTTGACGACAAGTGAGCTTAGCATCTCTCTGATGCTCTCTAGTATCTCTCTACACAAGCTTGATCTCACTCTAGAGCTCTTTGATCTCTCTCTATGAGGGCTTGATCCCTCTCTGCTGTCATTTGAATAAGCTGAGCTATCACACTATATTGATCAGTCTTATACCCATCCCACTCTTTATGGGCTTGATCTCTCTTAGATAACACCAAGGCTAATTTGACATCCATGTCTTGATAATCATCACCTTCTATGGCCTCCTATTGTTGATGTGGGTCTACCTATGGAGGATACTATTATGGTGACCTCTACTATGGAGGATCCTGATGTGGGCAACTTGTTGAGCCACCTACTACTACTTCTAGTCTCTTTGGGCATTTTCCACTACTCAATCTCTCATTCATCTCTCCCAGCCAAGCTCTACCTCCCTCCTCCTGCAAGCACCTATAGCTCCGGTCGCACCATCAAGATGTGTAAATCTAAGGGGTCTCCTCTAAACCCACCATGCATCATAATCCTATGTAGTCCTAGGATCATCGATACCACTTGCCCATCCCCATGCTAGGGTAGCCATTTGTTTGAACTTGGTAAGAGAAACCTATGCTACTACCATACCACTAAATCTGTGATCTCCCTAATTGTGTGAGCATAAATGAAATGATAATCATAAGCTGATGCATCTTGTCTCTTTCCAAACTATATGCATACTCTATTCAACAAGTATCTCTCCAAGATATGTGGAGTGCGTCTGATTAGACAACGTGTCTGTCTGCAATAAGCAAGATGAAGGTGATCATTTTTCCAAACCTTACAACACAACCATGGTCTCCATGTAAACTCAACCATGTCATAAAAAATTCCTCAAGAATAATGAAACTCTCCCATCCTCCTATGTGTTAGCATAGTGACATATAGATAAACAAAAGGCTCTTTAACTTCTCTCTCAAACTCTCCAACTAGTCGAATCACTGCTATGTGATCCCATGCCCATACATGGAATAGTGTCACATCTCTTGATAGAGTGGTAGCAACTCTATAACAAACTTGGTGCATATAATGATACAGATGTGCGAGGATACGCGGTCCCCATGCATAAGTGATGCCCTCCATGACCATGCCCTTGATCATGTAGCCCCATCCAACAAAATTCCTCTTGATCATCTATCAAGCATATGAGGCCCTATGATCAATCCTACTAGAATAAGTACAATGTCATCCACCTCTCCTACGTAAGGTCTTAGCTTGATTTGTCCGTCTACAATCTCAAGCTCATTGTCTCTGTGGAGTCTCTCCAAAGACTCTACATTAGATAACTTGTACACCCTCAATAGACACCCTAAGGATGCACCAAGCATCCTCCAAAGTGATAGTACACTCTCCAGTGGGAAGGTGGAATGTCATTATATCTGATTGCCATTGCTCAATGAGCACAATCATCATAGCCCTGTGTGCCTGAATCTCAGGCATATATGCAACATAGTAGAGCCCGATCGATGCAAGAAACTCAATCTTGATCTCACGCAAGAGGTCCATCCAATACAAGATCTAAGGTCTCTACTCCTGGGAGTAGATGGGGTGAAGTACCACCTGCAAGCATAGTGCCCACAATGTCAATTTGTCAAATTTTTGATAAAAACCTAAATCTACTAAGAAAAAAGAACAAACACACCACTTTATGCAAATGCGATAAGACATGAAAGTTAGATGCGGTCCAATTTCAAACATGTCGAACCCCCAAAAATAAAAGTGAGCACATTTACAAATACATCACTTTATGACTAAACAAATGCGATAGAGTATCACAAATACAATAAGGTAACATAAAATAGCTACAATATGACAAACACATCATTTCACAATTGCAAACGTGACATGTTGGGTTACAAAGGTGTCGATCCATGGATTGAAACGTTTGTTTTCCTACCTTTAGCTATCAATTTAAAAGCCTAAAACTACATGCAAGAAAAATTAACATAGTACGTACTGGTGGGCCAGCTCCTGCTAGCCTCTAGAACTGTCAAACTCTATTTGTGCGATGTGTGACACGAGGAATGAGCACCATATCAAGAAGGTGTCCTAGCAAAGTGAGTGCTCAGAGCTCTAAAAATTTATAAAGTGAAGTGTGCAAATGAGGATATTTTGAGCCCAAATGCATATATATGACCCCCATACCATAAGGTTTCATCCTTGACCACCCTATTAGCCCATTTTTCAAACTTGGCTATCAATCTCAATCACTTTTTGGGCTTCCCAGGACTTATTTTTTGTCCTCTTCTCAGTAGAACAACTCCCATCATCCTATTGCAATCTCGACCCAAAAATTAATTTTCCTAGTTGGTCTCTTGAGGGGGAAATCTACTATCCTTCCTTCCTTCATTGGAGCACACTGGGGCATTAGGTGATTTTTTTTTTTGAGTAGCATCAGGTCTTTGAAACAACACATGTACATTGCTTCAAAGAGGGGCAAAATGTAGACACCTAAAACTATCCTGAATGTATCACACATCCCAATTTTGCCTTACTAACATCATTTTCCTCATTATCACCTAATTCCTTATTTAATTAAATCATTTCCAATTATTTGATTAAATTCATATTTTTCTTTTGTTAATTGAATAATTAACATTATCTGGTTAATTCATCATTTTTCATTATTTCTTACTAATTCCCCCTTTGATTAAATAATTTTGAATTATTTAATTAAATTCAAATTTCCTCCTTACATCATGATTAAATAATTTTTAATATTTAATTAAATTCAATTTTTCCTCTATCCCACATGATTAAATAGTTTTTAATTATTTAATTACAAATCCTAATTTCTTCTCATCCTCACAATTAAATAATTTTCATGATTATTTAATTCCCTAATTTCCTCCAACTTGCACAAAGAATATTCATTTTTCAAAAGAGAATATTCCCTTTTAAAAATATCTTTCCCCTCCAAAATATCCGAATGGCATATTCTCTCCAAAAAGAATATTCAATAATTCAAATTCAAATTTGAATAGATATTTTCCCTCCAAAATATCTTCAACCAATTTTCTATGAAAATAGGGATATTTTGGGCTCTCATTCAATTTCATCCATTGATCTTATTTAATCTCCTTGATTTCCTCTCATTCGTCAATGTTGAGATTCAATCTCCACTATTGATCAAATATTTTTAAATCTATAAAACAAGCCTTAATCTTCATGAAGATCATTCACATTTTATCAAGATCACCCACAATTATCATTGTTCATTCACAATCTCTATATTCTCATGAGCTTGATAAATTCATTGTTTTGAGCAAATTGTGAGTCATAATCATCAATCTTGAGCTTTGCAATCATGGGTTATGCTTAATAGAGTAGTCCACATTCATTTGGAGCATAATCCCCTAAATGGATTAAAGGTTTTCATATTCTTTTGGATTCAATTTCTTTGAAATATGTTTTTCCATGCTTTTCATTAATCTTTTTGATATTGCTAATTAAATTTCACTGAGTATGGGCTAATATGATCTTTCTTTAATGGATTTTTAGTGTTTCTTACATTAATTGCTTGATTTATGCTTTTTACATCTAACTTATATTTCCCCTATGACACATACAACGACCCTTTAATTGACCATTATAAAACAATATAAAACCTCAAAGTACATGTTAAATATTTTTCATTGTGAGGTAAAACAAATAATTTAACATCTCGATAGAACATAATGAAGCATCATAAATTATGAATACATTTAGATATCTTAATTTATCATGTGGTGATAACTACATAAACTAATTGAGCATGATTCATAATACAAACACATAATTTATATCCATTTGAACAATCCACTATTCCTACAAGTAAGGTTTAACATATTATTTTCTAATCTAATTATATCTATGTTCATAAAATCTATTTGATTGTGTCTCTAAATGTCTCTAAATTAATGAATACGCATTTAAATATATAAGATTTATCAAAACTTGTTTCATTGTTAATATCAAGGACCCTAATTTACTATGTGTATCAACCTAAGTCTATGGAATACTTTTTTCCATAGGAAGGCCTACATACTTGTCTCCATACAATCAAGATCACATGTATTTATCCCTTTTAAATTATATGTTTAACTATTTTATGATGGTGTTTTATTATAACTTCACACATACTCAAAGTTGGATTTACACCTTTTTATTTCCCTATCAAAATTAGTCTAAAAAATTATATAATATCACTAAATAAATTAGTGGTTGATAATTTTTTAATTTTATTTTGGAAGGAAGTTAGATAGTCATTTAAGAATCAAGCTATCTAATTTTTAGGTTGATTTTGATAGTGGAATTATTCACTATATTATAACAAACATTTCAAAACCCAAAACATTAGAAACTAAAATTAAGTGGTTTAAGGTATAATTTAGAACAAGAGTTGATATTGTACTAGTGTTGTGCCAACCTAGTTACCATGGTGTCATCCATGGTTTTGCAATAATAACCTAGGAATCATGATTATCTCTTGGTATAGTAATACTAAAACAAACTACCTATATATACATTTCCTTAATGTTTTCTAGCCTTTAGTCAACCCAAATTTAAACTTGACCACTAAAACCCTAAGAACTAACAAATAAGTTATTAGTTACATTCTTAGCAATATATGGTACTGATACATTCTTAGCAATATATGGTATTGATGCATGAGCATCTTGGGTTGTGAGAGCAATCTTGCATCACCCAAAAATATTTGCTATAATTTTTTTTTCTATAGTCTAGTTTCTAATGCCTAGAATAATGTTTTGATGAATAATTTGATATAATTTCTTTTCCAAGACCTTTGGCAGTTGCACTCATGTTGATTGCACTCATGATGGTGACCATTTCAAAGAATAAATATGGGATATTCCATTATGGCATCTGGACCTTGGGAGTGGGAGCATCTTTCCTGGAATTATTTTTCTTTATTTCATTTGTCATTGCATTAATTGAATATTCTCCACTTTGGGCATCCAAGAGGTAGTGGCTTTGCATTTTTCTTTCCGAGATCCTGTTGGTGGAGTGGAAATTAAAAATTGACCTCCAACTTTGGCAAATGAGTTTGAATTTTCTTGATGGACCATTAATGAAATTTTCTATTTTTTGGAGCAGCTATGACAGGAGAGGATTGTGGCCTTTTCAAGGAGGCAAAAATATGTTTTTGAAAGATAGTGCAAGTTGTTTTCATTGGTAGTTTGGAACTTGTCATTTTGGGAGAAAAATTTTGGGGGTAAAGAAGGTATGGCATATAATCTTCTTGTAGGGAAGATTGAGAATGTTTTGTGCAGGTCTGAAAGTGTGTTGCAGCAACAGTTGAAGACAAGAATCCATTGTTGAAGGTTGGAACAGTTTGCTAGTTGAAGTTTGCAAGTTGCAGGTTGCAAGTGGAAGTGTGCATATGAAGGTGAAGGAGTTGTTTTTGTTGTTGCATACCATTTTCTATCTTAAATCAGATTGTAACTCATTTTTTATTTTTTCATCAGTCCTTGAGACTATATAATTTGATATAATCAAATTCTCAGAAGTTGTAATCAATTATTGCAAGTTGCATATCAAATATTGAAGACATAGTTGCCGATTTTTACAACCAATTTGTTGTTATTGTGTGTGTGAGTTTGTGCAGATGGTTTTATGTAGAACCATCTTGAATTAGAGCTATTTGAGCATGTTGAAGTCCCCCTACATCAAGTACTCATAGAAATTAACCTCACAGAGGTACTCCAACAATCTTATCGAATACATAGAAATAATAACATTCACCCCTAATACTATATTCAATATCTTTATTGATACAAAACAAGAAACTATATACTCACACACAAAAAATCAATTTTCCAATACATTACAAAATTAAAAGCACAAGAATGTTCAAATAAGTTAGAACAAATCTCAACAACATCCTACTCAAATGTATGATTGATTTTTTATGTTTATTTGATGAAATTATTTATCTAATTCGTATCAACTCAAGGGTTTCATGATTGAATCAAATTGTGTGAGTGAATTAATTTGAAAACATCAATCTAGTATGGTTTCATATAATTCCCCATTATTCTCATAGGGTTACATTCACTAGTTTTCCAATTTCCTTCAAGAAATGTATCAACACTATAGAAATATCAAATTGTATTTAACATTATATTTATACATTTAAATTATCTCTATGGATTCAAGGCACTACCTCTCAATGCTTTCAAAAAACTTGTAAAAAATATTTGATGAACACTTGAAAATTATTAGTGTTTTCTTGAATTCTTGAAAACTCCAATTTCAATAATGAAACTTGTAAACCTATGTAGCCAAGTTAAGGCTTCCAATTTATTTTTAATAATAATTGTCATTCTATTTCCATAATTGTTCTATCCCCAAGTAATCCAATAGTATTTTTTTAACTATATTTAAAAAAAATTGCATTCTTTAATTCTATAAATATCTTTATTTAAATTCCTCAAAACTTGAAACACAAGGATGTAGGATAATTCCAATTTTAATAAATTATTTAAATAAATTTTATGAAATCAATTTCTATTTATAGTTTTGTGGGGATAATTATTCAACTTACAAAATCCATCTTTTAAATAAAGTCAACTATCTTGCTCCATCAAAAATACCTACAATTAAAATAATTAAAATATTTAATATATACTCTCAACATAACATATCTTTGATATTATATAATTAGTGATAAAGTAATTCATTTTATCCATACAAGACAATTCAAGAAATATCTTTATTAATCTACTTTCCACAAGTAAATTAATAATATAAGATCATTTAATTACCTCCATTATTAATATAATATCCATGATTAATCAATAATCTAATAATCAATATGCTCAAATATTATCATAATCTAAAATATCTAAAATATCAAGTATAATCTAAGTGAGCATTATAATATTCTATATTATTTGTTATGATGACCAATCAATTTAGCTATGTGATTTCTTCAACCTAACACTTAATCATTTAAATTTGATACCACCCTTGACCCACTACCATGTAAATTGTCAACTTTGTCTACAACTGGCATGTTACGATGTCATCTCATTTACCAATCAAATTAACCCCATGGAACAAGATACCCTCTTTTAATTTATTGTCTGTACACCTACATTATGCACACACTCAGACAAAATCATCATAGCATCGAATGGGATAAAATAAATATTGCATAATTAATAAAATGTACTTCATTTATCTATTATCTTTATTCATAAATAAATCTTAAATCAATATAAGGGTCTACTTTAAGATTACACCACATAATTTTTCGTATGCAATTATTTTTTCAAATAAATTTAAACACATACATAAGCCTTTAATCAAGTACTTAATAATCAAAATGTCTAACATTCAACACAATCAATAATGTTATTATAGTCTTAACATATCCTTAGTATTTGGTAATCAACGATAAATAGACTTATTTGATCTATGCAAGACAATTTAATAATTATCTTTATTAATCTATTTTCTATAAATAAGTTAATAATATAAGATTAGTTAATTACCTTTCTTATTAATTGAATCTCTATGATAAATTAATAATCTAAAAATCTATATGATGGAATACCATCATAATGTAAAAGATCAAGTACAATCTAGTGAGTATTACAATATTTTGTATTGTATGATATGATGATCAATCATTTTTGTCATGTGATTTATTCAACCTAACACTTAAATCATTTAAATTTGATACCATCCCTAACTCTCTACTATGTAGACTACTTGTTGTACCCAAACCAATTTCTTTGCTTCATTAAGACATTTTGCTTAAAATGGTTTAAACCTTGTAAAAATGATGTCAAAACATAGTTTTTGGGAAAATCAAGTATGGGCTTTGAGTCAATGTGATGTCAGGAAGATACTGGAAAAAATTGAAAAAAATGAAAATTAAGGTTTCTGGACCCTTGTTTTTAGGTCAAAAACCCTAAAAATTGAAACTTGTCAGAATTGGCTGAAAATTGTTTTGATTGGCTTATTTTGCTTCATGATCACAATGGTGAAGTCAAATTTAGTTAAAACTCAGTTTAAGTCTGATGGGTAATTTTGTTTTTTCAAGTGAAAAGTTAGGATCTCTGAGGTCAACAATGGCAAATGGCTAGGTGCTAGGTGTTGAAATCTAAGCTTGAAATGCTTTGGTGAAGATTCTATGGCGAGATATGTCCAAAATGATGCTTCATCTCAGAGGGGATTTTCGTCAAGGTGAAAATGCTGAAATTTTTTCTAACTCTGGAGCAAAAGCGCACCTGTTAGCCAGGGGCGCCCCTGATTTCAGGGGCCCAGATCAACTTTATGAGGTTTGTCACTTTGAAGAAGACTTCTTTGAAATCTTTCCAGCTTCACGATGAGCCTACCAGATAGTTTGAAGGATATGTCTAGCACCTGAAACTTGAGACTAAACGCGAAATGAGGGAGATTAAAAAATGACTCATTGAAGTGAAAAGCACGCCTCTTAGCTAGGGGCACTCATCTTTTTGAAGCACCAGATGGAGGTTTATGATCAAATGACACCTAGGATGTTTGTCTCAGACTTGATCTGGCTTCATAATGCATCCGTCAGCAGGTGAATCTGAGTTGTTGAACTATCAGAATAAGGAGTCAAACATAGGGTCTTAGTCATGGTCAAAAATGTTTAGAAAAAGAAAAAGCGCCCTAGAGGCCAAGGGCACCCAAGGTTTTGAAGCCTCAAACTCAATCTTTTTGGTCATCTCAGATACTCATCCTATTTGTGACGCTTCCAGCTTTCCGTTGCATATCTCAGCCGAGTCAAAAGACTTGACAACAGCTTGCAGTTGGAGGTTAAGTGATTTTTAGCCAATTGCAAATATGGCTCTTTGGAAAGAAAAGTACCCTTGGTGGCCAAGGGTGCACATTTTTTTCAGCTGCCAGATGATGTTTTTAAGAGAAGTGCTCTCTAGGAGCTCTTGTTCAGAATCTAGCCAGCTCTGTAGTGAGCCTATCAGCTAGTTCTGAAGTTTTGCCAACCACCGAGAAACGCGAGGTGAAGTAAGGTTAGAATCACCTTGAAAATGATGAAAATGCATTGAAAAACTGGTTGTCTAAGGTCAAAATTGCCCCTGAAGGCCAAGCACACCCTAAATTTTGAGGCCTTAGATGTTAGAATGAGGGTTTGCAACCTCAATGAGACTCTTGTTAGATTTGATCCTACTCTTCAATGAAATTGTCAGCCAGTCAATCCGACATGACAGTAAATCAGAATCAGTGATCGAATGTGAGCTCTGGTGATGTTTTCAAATCCAAATTTTCAAGAAATTGGCTAAGTCTAGGAAGAGACGCCTAAAGTCAAAGGTTGACTTTTTGAACTCAAGAGAAGTGGTGCCCTATAAAGGTGGAGACAGTTAACTAAAATTAACTCTTCAAGTCGACTTCTTCTTGACTTCATTTTGCTTGTAACTAGGCGACTTCTTTTTGCATGCACAAGTTAACTGAAGTGTTGGAAGTGGTGCCCTAATTAGGGCATATCTCTCACTCAGTTAATTGTTTTAAGGCCCAGTAAGAAGCAAGGCGTTAGTTTTAGAGGTCCAATCAGAAGGCTAGCACCATTTTCAAGATAATTCAGGCATTTGTGATGCCTTTAAGCATAAATTTTTATCTATTAAGGCATAGGTGTCCATTATTCTTCATTGCAGGTGAGAGAAAACACGTCTTTCTTGAGAAAATAAATATCTCAATGTGCTACAAGTATCAGATTTCAGTGTTCCTCATAGCACCAGGTCCAAAATGTTTAGAGGAATAATATTACAAACTTCATTTTTCGATTGCATGCAGGCTGCATCAAATCCAATTCAAGCATATGTGAATTTTTCAGAGACGAAACAAAAAATTCTATTTCTCTTTCTAAAAATTCTTATATTCTCGTCTTAGGTTTTCTCCCGCATGTCAAAGTAAACGAATTTTTTTTCAGAAACAGATCATTTGGGTTCACATGTTTCAGCAACAGCAGCAAAACCCATGTCTTAGATTTTTTCGAGAAAATTGCCCCGCTGCTTCCATTATGGAGCAGTGTGCTTTTTTACGAAGATTTCTTTGCATGTGGGCCAAAAACTCATTTTTTCCTAAATCGAATCATCTGGTTTGGCTTAGAATTTCATTTCCTACAAAACCCATGTTTCATATTTTCTTGAAAAAAATTGCCCCTAGAGCCCTTAGAGCCCTGTAGTTCTCAACTGAAAACCTTTTGCATGCCTTGCTAAAACTCATCTTTTTGAATTTCTGATGATTTGGGTTTGCTTAGAATTCAATTCTCTACAGAACCCACGTCTCAAATTTTTTTTGAAGTTTTTTACCTCAACTAGCTATTTTTAGCCTATCTTAGAGTTTTTTTCAGCTTTTTTTGAAAGTTGTTCGAACATACGCAACTTTACAGTAAAAAATCTAGGTTTTCAAAATGCAATTCAACCCCATAGATTACAAGGCCAAATCGGTCTTTTTGCATGACTTTTTGAAAATTGTTGATACAGACTTGGGTCATGTATATCCTGTGGTCAATCTGAGCATGGTGGAGAGTACTAGCAGCACCACAATCAGAAATCTTGAGCGTTCTGGGTTGCTGGTAGCAGCATCTATTCCTATCACGGTTTTTGATCTCGAGTTTGTGATTTCTTGCATCAAGCATTACGACTCATCCTCAAGACAAATCAGACCACTTGATGGGAGAGTCATTTGCAGCCTCAAGCCGAGGGAGGTTAAGAAGTGTTTTGCTATTCCTCCTCACTCAGACAATTTTTTCGTATCCATTCGAGATTGTGACAGGATATGGGAAGAGGACAAAGACATATCACAGAGAAAAGTTGCTCAGTGATGGTTGAAAATTTAGAAGACCAACATGTCGAAGAAGGTTGGGCGTATTCAAGGACGAGATTGCTATCTTAATAACTTTGCTCAACCGGGTTTCAGGTCAGGAGGAAGCACATATTTTTCGACCGTGGATGTTCTATATCATCTCTCGGATTATCGAAAAAAAGGAAAAATTTGATTGGGCAATGTTAATCAGCGAGTGTCTTCACCAACAAATTACAGAGTTCCTCAAGATTCATGAGTTTCACATGGTTCCTTTTCTGGTTTACTTAATTGTGTTTCAAGGCAATTTTAGAACATTGAAGACTAATGGAACTCTTGGTGTTCAGCATGTTCACGAATATTACTCACAGTTGGAGTTTCAAAGGCTGAACAATATTTTAAGGCGATGAATGATCACTTTCTCATGAAGACATTCAGGGATCTCGATAATGAGATGCATATCAGGATTTCACCAGAGGCTAAATCAGCAA
The DNA here is from genome assembly GCA_007115665.2 of Sequoiadendron giganteum. Lineage (NCBI taxonomy): Eukaryota > Viridiplantae > Streptophyta > Pinopsida > Cupressales > Cupressaceae > Sequoiadendron > Sequoiadendron giganteum. The sequence continues at coordinate 371,701,192 of CM021101.1, read as the reverse complement.
TGGAGAGTTGGGCAGATTGGTTCCTTCAATTCCCTACTTTCACATATATCCGAGTGTATGGTTACACAGGAGAACCTCTTATGCTATCGAGGTCGTATTTATGGAGTTTCTAAGACAAGCTCAAGAAGTTCACTCTTTTCTTTGTAATTGACACAAGCCGACATTCACCTTTCCTTTCGGATTGGGTATTTACAAGTGCAAAGTTGTTGCTAATTGCAAGTTAATGATGAACGAGTTAGAAAAACTCCATCTCAAGTATCTCACTCAAAGGTGTACTTATGATCATTTGGGTCATTATTCAACACGGTTGGAGCGAAGTAATTCACACAAGGCAGCGCTTGAGGACTTATGGGTCAACTGCGAAGATGAATTTGAAGTGCGCTGACATCATTACTACAGGCTTACTCTCCCACAACTTGTTGATTTCCTGTTAGAAGATGTGGAGGGTTTGTCGGATGATGATAGAGATGTACTACTCAATTCATTTGTTAAAGACCAAGTTGCTCGCTAGCCACTTCGCCAACCAGATTGGTATGTCAAGGTGAATACTTCAATTGAGGACCTATCGGGATCAGTTATTAAGACAATCATGTACTTCTTGGAGAGCAAAATAAGTTGAAGGACAGTTCCAGTTTCAGAGCCGCTAGTAGGGTTTTCTTCACTACCTTCCACTTCTAGGTTGAGGCCTCGAGTTAAAGTTATCTTGAAGCCACCTGAAGGTGTCAAAGTTAGTGGGAACTCGAAGGGGAAAAGAATCACTAAGTGAAAGCAAGTTGAGAAAGTGTTGGAAGTCACAGTGGAGCTAGTGGTACAAACTGAGGTCGATTCATCATCTCCTAGTCCACCTCTTTCTCCATGATAATCTCCTATTGATATTGATTCAAAGCCTAAATCTCTAGTTCATGAGACTTTCATTCCAGTTGATCCGCCAATGGTTGACACATCAGAAGAAGTTTCTCCTCGAGAGTGCAACATTGATCATTCATGTTGGCTTGAGAGATATTTGGGGAGAGAGAGGTGTAGGCATTCATATCAACTTGACTTGTCTGAGTTTGGCGATCCTTATCAGGATAGGTTGAGCAAGAGAGTCAAGAAGTAGGTGCACACTAAGAAGACTCCTGAAGCAAAGATCATCATTGAAGTTGCTACACCACCAGAGGGCAAGAACCTGGATGAAGTTGAGGTTGGTGATTTCACCTTCGTCAAATAAAATCTTGGAAGGAGCACTCGACATGTGGACGTGAGCCTTTTCAAGGTCATCATGGGTAATCTGGAAGAGCGTGTCATGAAGGACAGAGAAGATAAGGTAGCCCTCAAGGCTGAGATCAGGTAGCTCCAACAATATATCTTGGATCTACTTCATGGAAATGCAGGATAGGCACCTATACTCCTATAGCTTCGAGAGACACCTGCAGGTCAACAAAGACTTGGTCGATTAGTCAATCGAGGGAGTCTTTTAGACAACTGGATTAAAGACTTCATTGTTGTCGGCAGACATCTCTTCAAATAGTTATATTAATTGAGGGTCGAGGCACATGATCTTCATTAGAGGATTCAGGAACTCGAGATATCCATAGCAAAAGGAAAGCGGAAGGTCCTGATACTCATATCCAATTAGCAATTGCATATGACACCATTATAGGAGAAGAAGATAAGAAGAAGGTTTTCTCTTGGAGAGAACATCTTTTCAAAGTGGAAACGTATGATAGAATCTCTACAAAGATGTCATGCTCAAAGAAGGTGTTGCTGGAGCTCTCAAACTTATCAGCGAGTTTATCACTCAAATCCCATGCCACTATCGTCATGAGAATGGTACATACACTAAGTTGGATGCAGTACAAGTTGAGTTTGAGAAGCTAGTTCGTGACAACCTAGATGGAGAACCTAAGGTGTCCAAGTTGGATCACTTCTCAGTGATGACAACTAGTTTCAACAAGGTAATTGCAGATATAAGGGAGTGTCAGAGGGCAGTCAAAGATGGAGAGGAGTTGAACAGGTAGTTAATCATTGTGGATAATGTCAGAGTGCTAGATAATGAGACGATCAACAAATTCCTGGACGAGGTGATAGACAGAGAGGGCTTGTAGTAGACAACCAGTTAGATCCTGCAGTACTTATTTACGAGGATGAGTCAGAAGCAGCAGTTAACTCAATGTCATTTCTTGAGTTCTCATTGCTGATCTCATGCACGCCTATCTCATTCTTTGAGATATCTTTGCAAGAGGATGGACTTTCAGTTAGGAACCAATTGACTGATGTTATTTATCAGTTAGCATTCATTTCAATAAGGACATGCATGTTGGACATGTCCATTTAGTCTAGTCTTGTTTCAGTTAGCTGATGGTAGCTTTCCAGTTAACTGTATAGTTTTATTTATTTAGACTTAGAGAAGAAATTCTCTCATGCTTGCGAGATTGTAGTTGATTGAAGGTGATTTTAGGGTTCCCTACACCTTTGATGTCTATAAATAAGATCTCTTTGCTCATTTGTAATTAACTTTTGCACACAATAGTAATATATATTGAGCCACCTTGCTTGAAATATTATTGTTCTATATCTGTTCACGAGCTTTTATTGCAATAATAAATAGTTGTGCCACCTTGCCTAAATGTTATCATTATGGTACTTGTTCATCTTAGTTAAATATAGTTGCTAGTTTGATTGTTTATTGTATGTGTGTATCACTAATGCAATTTGTTGTCCTAGTTTGCTATCTTATGTTGGGATTAATAGTTGTTCTTTAATATCGCCTCAGATAGGGGTTCCTCCTCCTTAGAAATTTGGAAAGAAGAATTATCGTTTAAGTGTTATTGCCAATAAGCTTGTTGCATATCTATGCCTCGAATAGGGGTTCCTCCTCCTTGGAAATTTAGTAATTGAGCTTCTCGTTTGATGTCGTGCCTAATAAACTTCATATCAGCCTACGCCTCAGATAGGGGTTCCTCCTCCTTGGAAATCCAATTGTAAAGTTTATTGTATAATCACATTCCTGCTCCTAATTCCTCATGCTTTTTTTTTCTTGAGGGAATAGGATATATTAAAGCATTTAGTTAGTTGTAGTTAAGATATGCAAAACTAGAGAAAACCCTTAACTGCAACGTTCTTGGTTTCCTTAACCTTGTGCCTCTTCCAACTGAGTCAAAAAGATAGGATTTTAGAATACTTTACTTTTTGCATATCAATAAAAGAGGGAGATTCCCCTCCTAATTTGAAGAGCATTCATTACACAATGTGCATAGTTGTTTGTACCAGCTCGTACTCTAGAGGTGTTAATTGTTACACCAACACTACCAGCTCTATCTACAATTAACATGTTGTTGAAGTTGGGAAAAATCAACTCCATGACTCCTAAGGATCACCTGCAATCAAACACCTATCACAAAAACAAAATAAAAAAGCTATGGAGGCCAAGAGCTATTGATCCAAAAAATCATGAATCATTGTGAATGTGCATCTTAATGATTATACAATAGAGAATACTTATAAAAGGATAATTAACCTAGAAACCCTAGGTGAGGATAAAACAAGATCATGACAAGTTTCCTCATCCTATGACATGAAACATAAAAATAACATGACGTAAGTAAGCTTAAGTAATTAGAGGAAAAATAACCTAGTAATTAAATAAATAATTAATTAGAAAATACCTTTTACTCTAACACCCCCCTTAAGTGAAACTTAGGGAGTAGCTCAAAAATCTAAAGATGAATGCATGATGGGTCTCGACAAAAAAGGCCTGGTGAGGTACCCATGTACAAATAATCAAAATATCTCTCAAAACCGAAGAAAAGGAGAAAAACTCAGTGGGAGAAAACTCCTCTCCAAAAGAGAGAAATACAAGTGAAGGACTGAAGAAGCCTCCAAAACAAAGTGAAGGACTGAAAATCCTTCAAAATAGAGTGAAGGATGAAGAAGCCTCCAACCAAGATTCTTCCAAAAGAGTAGGAACAAAGGATGAACTGTGAGGAACACCACTGAAGCATGAAGAAGCTACAAACATTGTTGAAGAATGAGTACTATATTGCTGAAAGAAGAACCTCCTCTAAAATAAATGATGATTAGGATCAAGAAGAAAATAATTTGCATGAGTGCCCCCAATGACACTACTTGAATCAGATGGAAAACAAAGGCAAAACATTTGGGACTTGAAGATATAGATGGCATAGGTACCAAATTTTTGAAGAACTGATCAAGTGAAAATAGGTCACCTCCAAAAATAGGAATACAAGAGTGTCCATATGGTAAATTCTCCATCTCAGTGAAATGCATGGGTAACCAACCACCGATGTACGTTGCATCTACCTAGTACATAGGAACACATACTAGATACATAACTTAATCCAACGTGAAATAAAAGAAGCATTAGCACCAACAATAGAAATCCCCCCATAATGCTGACAAGAGAGAGCCAAGACATGTCCACTAACACTGAATGTTGGAATGAAGTGCATGAAAAAGAACCAATAACATTTGAACGTAAAAACATGAAAGTACTATAAAATATAAAGGGTGTGTAAACAAAAGGCACACACACATGAGGCAAGAATCAATGTGATTCACTGCTATTATGGAAGGGACAATCACTTGAAAAAGGTGTGATGGAAAACAAAAACAAACATCAACCCCCCATGGCAATATATATCATAGTGTGAGTACAATAAGGCACAAAATGATGTGCAAGATCCCAAAAATGCATGTAAAATACTGAGTGACTTTATTTCAGTGTGTTTACATAATGAGAAGTGCTTATAGTGGAAGCTCACAATGTCCAAAAAAGGACTACATGCTGAAAAAATTGAATAAAATGTCTAAATAGGAGAAAAAGCTATAAATACATATAGAATAGCCTAGAAAAAGTCATCCCACACAAATGAAAAGTTTCTAGAATCTAAAACGTTCAAGTAATTCATTAGAGTGTGAAGACACCAAAAACTAAATAAAATGTACCTAGAGAGAAATTTAGAAAAAATGCATGGTTAGTTGTGAAGAGCTCTAAGAAACCATCTCAATGCCACTAGAATCACAAAAAATGGAGAAACTAATCAAAAGGTATGATCTTGGGAGTGAAAATAACACGTCTAACTTTGATAGGCTATAGGATGCATCAACAAAAAAATCTAAAAAAAAAATTAGCACCATTGGATAGTGCTCAGAACCAACTTTCTATCGATATCTCGTTCACCCAATTTTGATACACGAGTGAAAAGTTATGCTCATTTTCTCGATTCTGCTTATTTTTCAAAAAAAAGCAAAATTTTTTAGCCCCCAAGGGTCGGGTGCTGGTCACCCATGCGACTTTGGGGCACTTGATTTTAAAAAAAAAAATTAATTAAAAAAAAATTAAGGGACCCTGCTAGCTCGCCATCGACGGAGCGACGGTTGGGTGGCGGCAATCCGCAGAGCCGTCGTGGTCCTAACAACCGCTAGCTGCTAGTGGCAGGGTCGTTGCCGCTTAATATAGCGACCGCTAAAAGCGCTGCTATTTTTTTGTGACCAGGGAGAAGTACGGGGGCCATACGGACCTTGTAGTAAAAAAATTGCCTCAGAATCTTTCGGCGTCAAAATAGGACAAATTTTATATCAAAATTCATCGAATTAGCCTCCTAAACGAAATCGGAAGATTCTTTTTGGCTCAAAATACTCTAAAATTGTAGCTAATCTCTAGATCTAAAAAAACAACTGCTTCAAACTCTTGTAGATATAACCTCTGGAGTCCAAATTAGGCCAAACAAAATGCAGAACAAACTTTCTCAATAGCTCTAAATCTAATGGAAAACTTTGTTTTGGTCCAAGATACATTGAATGATAGCTCAACACTTGAAATATCTCAAAATAAAGAGAGGGGGTTACAAGTCTGGAGCTCTAATACCATGTTGAAGTTGGGAAAAATCAACTTCACATCTCTCAAGGATCATCTATAATCAAACACCTGTCACAAAAAGAGAGAATCGCAAAGCTATGGAGGCCAAGAGTTATTGATCCAAAAAAGCATGAATCATTATGAATGTGCATCTTAATGATTATACAATAAAGAATCCTTATAAAAGGATAATTAACTTAGAAACCCTAGGTGAGGATAAAACAAGATCATGACAAGTGTCCTCATCCTATAACATGAGACATAAAAAACATGACCTAAGTAAGTTTAAGTAATTAGAGGAAAATAAACTTAATAATTAATTAGGAAATACCTTTTACTCTAACACATGTCACTATGTCATCATCTCATTTACTAATCAAATTAACCACATGAAACAAGATACCCCTTCTCCTTTTGTTTGAATTTAAACATCACCTACATCTTATGGATACTCAAACAAACTCATCATAGCATAAAATAGGATAAAATAAAACATTCCATGATTATAAAAGCTACTTCATTTCATCTATTTTCTTAAATCATAAATTAAGCTTAAATCAATTTGAGGCTCTCCTTTAGGATTACACCACATAGTTGTTCTTTTCATATCATAGTTTCAAATAAATTTAAATATGTAAATACACCTTTAATCAAGCACTCATAATTCAAGTGTCAACATTTAAAATATTAATCATTATTATTTTTTTATAGTCTAATTCTTATCAAAATCTCATAATTAAAATTAGTTCTAAAATAGATCTTACATTGCTTTAAAGACAAATAAAAAAATGAATAATGACAAACTAACACATATGTATGAATTTATCTTAAAATTAATAATATTTTAATAATAGTAATTATGAATGAATAATTGTTCTAATTATATTAATTAAAAACTCCTTTTTAATTATACCTGTAAAAAATATTACCCAAGTTTGAATCTCCCATTTTTAAAGCTATCCAAAATAATCTTAAACTAAATATCAAAATCCTAATTAAAGAACAAGTCATATAAATTGAATGTTTAAAGAGAAATAAAGTGTAGATTCGATGACTTTGAACTATAAATATTCCTAAAACTATCCAAAAGCATCTTAAACTAAATATCAAAATCTTAAATTAAATAACAAGTAGTGGAAATTGAATGTTGAGAGAGAGAAACAAACTATAGATTCTATTACTTTGAACTATAAATAAGAAATATGAAATAAAATAACCTAATAAATGTATGGAATGTTTAAAACTTCATACATTAGTGATATTTTATATTTATTAATAATGTTATAATAAATCTTGTAATTATGTGTCTCAATTAAATAATTATAATTGTGTGTGTATGTATATTTATACATGTGTGTACATTTATATATGTATATGTTTGTAAACATACATATACATAAATACACACATACATACACATTTCAAATTTTTAATCATATTTCAAAAAATATTTATGAAAAATAAATAACGAATATTGAAACTACTAGGAAACTAGAAATATAGATAAGATGACTAGTATATAAAGTTCAATAAGTGTATTATTAACAATTCAAGTGCATCTTATAAGTCACATAAAGGCTTCCTTATATATTTTGGATGCATTTTTTAAGGTTACATTTTCTTAATTGACTTATTTTTCATTAAAATTTTATTAGACTTTGAGCAACTCAATTTTTTATTTTAAACATGAAATTGTCATAACTTTATTAATTGAGCAACAACCATTTTTCTTGTATACATTATGAAAGGTTAAACTATTAAAATAAGTATGTATTACTTTTAAAATTATATTTAATTTATGACACACTTTTGAATGAAAAAATTATGTTACAATTCAATCTATAAAAGATTTTCTAATACTTTGTCTATTGGGTAAAAATACACATTTGTATCATACTTTCGATCAATTTATCAACACAACTGAATTTAATTATTTTTAACTAAAAATAAATTTTGATCAAACATATGATCTAGTAAGATTCATTCTAACTAAGTTAGATATGTCCACAACTTTTCCATCTAAAATTGTTAGATAAATGCATATGTAGCACCACTTTGAAGCCAATTTACCAAAAAATAAAATTATTTGAAAAACTTGATGTTTCAACAACTCCTAGTCATGTAAATAATATTTTTTTTAAAATATAAAAATACCCTTTTGTAAATTCATAAGTGTACTTTTCAAATATATATATAGAGAGTTTAACTATTATTTATATTTTATATTTTATTTTTACTAAAATGGGGTTATCAAAATAAAAATATTAGGTTGATTACCATGTCAAGAAAAGTACTAAAACTTATTAAAAAGATTTTAAAAAATATGATGCACTAGATAAAAGAATATATATCAAAATGGTATAATTTTTTTTCTATTTGAGATAAATAGTTAATATGAAAGTTGACATCGAATGGAAACAACTCTATTTTAATACACGAACATGTTAATATTTATTTAAAAATATATATTTATCAAAATTGGAAAAAAAATATCCATGCACTAAATTTTCAAGTCATAAATACACACAAAAAAATTGAAGGAAAAAAGTAAAATTTACTATATAAAGATTGGTGTATCATGTAACCTCATTTTTTAACATTTTATCAACAACAAAATTATAGTGAAAATTTATATAAAACAATATTCAAATAATTTTTTAATTTTTTTTTTAAATATAAACATAAAATATACTAAAAATACACATTTTATTAGTTTACATAATTTCAAAATTCAAATCATGTATACCACACATTTATACCACTTTTTAGTGATTCAAATTTAAAAGTTGGATCAATGTTGGTTGATTCCTTTATAAAGTGTGACATAGCTTTGTACTTTTACCCTATTGATTTTGTCTTTCTTAAATTATTTTTGTCAAGTTTACTAAAAATCAATGTTATCTCCACTTCTATCAAATTATATTAATAATGTCATGTTATTAGAGTTATATATATTTATTAATAACTAATTAAAAATATCAATAGATTCTTTAGAACAATAAAGGAAAAAAATCAATATCTTGTCCTTTTATCCTCTTGTTTTACACTTTTACCTTGTCATAAATAATTTGTTCTAATACTCAATATGATCCATTTTGTGAATAATTTGATATAAACATGAAACTAGTATTTCATCAACCTACCTTAGTTCCAATGGTTTGGACTAGATTTCACTGAACAATCATTCCTATATCCTAGACAAGACCATAGATGCAAATATCCCCTAGATTGAATTGTTCCCACAACCTCATTCTCCCTATTAAAACACATTTTCTTTCCTTCCCAAACCAATCCTTTCAAAAATTATAATTTTTTTCTATCAACTTGCATGTCCAATATTTTGAAGTGAATATCTAGAATATTATATTTAAGGACAAGCCCTAGGACATTACTCATCATCAAATAATTATTTCATTATATCACATAATATGTAGACAATATCTATATCATTACCCAATAAGTCATGCATTCTTATATCATGAATAGTATGTTTAGCATTTCCATAATGTCTTTGGTATATTTGGCCTTTATGAAACTACCAAATGGGTTTGGCTTGGAGTCAAGGGTGTTTCATGCTTCAATCCACTCAAATCAAATACCAAAGGTGCTTCTCAACATCAAATTTATATCAAAATAAGGTACATTTGAAGACAAATAGGATTGAAGTGCATTTTGATAGAGAATATAAGTTTTGCATAGAGTAAAAGCTTCCATAGACTCAACTACATGTGTGGCCTAGTTTGAGAAATCTTAGAGTTACAAAATGTATCCATTGTAGTCTTATAGTCATAGGTACAATATCATCTTTTGGATCTAATCGTTGAGTACCTAGACACACATACAAATATTCATCACCAATAAATCTAAACAAATGAAGAGCTAAGAAATATTCTAATCTTATGCATTTAACTTTCTTAGCCCATACTATTTTAGATTTGATTATTATAAAATTTGATTATTGTTATTTAGATCCTAAATTATTGTAGGGTTTTCTTTCCTTCCTAAATTTTGGTGAACCTTGAGATTTGCAATCCCTCTAGTGTTTTAACCTATGGTTTGACATTTTTCATATTTTTTGATATTTTGATATTTGTACATATATTTTTCATATCTAAATCTAATGTAAATTCATTTTATTTTATATTTATTGGTTAACTTCATACAAGGGTGTATACCAAAACATCATCATATGCCTCATATTCCTAGTCGACATAGTCATAGGTTGCCAAGGATCGTGTCAAGTCTCCAATTGTTGAAAACTTAACTACTTTAATGTAACTTAATGATTGTTCTATTAACCATGAATCTCAACTTTATCATGTTGAACACCAAAAGAAATCAAATATGGATAATAAGTTAAAAAAAATTATGGAGTACATTAATAAGCTTCATAATGATTTAAATCCTCTATCTTTATTTGATGCACTCCATAACTTACTCATGACCAAGTCACACAATTTTGATGTGCTCAAAGTTATATGTCAAATTGTGAACATAATTAATGTTGCTAGTGATGCTCTTCCTCCTTCAAATTCCCAAGAATGTTCTTCTACCCTACCCTCTCAACTTTAATCTCACACCTTTTCCATCCATGATTTGTATTCCTCCACTTTATATCTCATCCAACTCTTTATCAACCGCATTCATACTATATCCCCTCCACTTTTACACACATATCCTATATCCATTATACTGTAATACTCTTACACCTTCTTCATATTACACTTATAATTATCAACCAAAAAAAAATAGAGTAATAACTTCTCTTAAACAAGAGACTTGACCAAACACAAACCAAGTCAATCATGAACAAGTATCTTTAAATTTTGTTACTATAAAATTACAAATGAAATACAAATTCATAAAGCTTCATGATCCTCTTAGCATTGAATTACAACAAATTTTAGGAGAAAACATAATCACTCTTCCACATATTTGACCATTAGATATTACAAGCTATGTTCCAAAAGGTTTTGATTGTAATAATTTTTATAACTATCATTAACACAATGTTATATGGGCTTAAAACATAAAATCCGAGATTTTATCGACAATAGTTCATGTGGAAGGGATGAATGATGGGGCAACCATTTTATTTCCCTACAAACTAAAATATCCAAATTTATACAATCCCTTTTCATGACATAATCAATCCAATCATGTAGATACCATGGTGGAAGATTTAGATGAAATCTCAAATAAATAACCAATTGAACACAATGATATGCCTTTATAATCTTATGAGGAATTTATAGGATTTTTAAATGAGAAAACTAACATCTTCCCTTTTCCATTACAATCTTGTGATGAAATTCTAAATAATGGATATTTTGTGTCATTTCATATTTGAGGTAAATGTATCATTAGTAATATCAAGGGCATAATCATGGTCTCAATTGTGATTTTAACATTTGAACAAAAAAATGTTATTCAATCATCACTTATGCAACACGACCAATATGTTCATCCTAGGGTAGACATAAATTGTTCAAATTGTATTATGCAAGATGCATTGAGGTGCATTATCTTGAAATTAAAATAGAACAAAGAGAGTAATATGTGTTATTTAATTTTATCCCAACTTTTGACAAGTTCAACATAATACTTGATAGCCCATGGATTGGATAATATCAAGTAGTGTCTTCAATTCTTCACTAATGTGTAAGATGTATCCATGATGGAAAATTCAACATAGTGCCAAGAATCAACTATTGACCGCTCTCTAAACATGTCAAATTTAGCATTGACACCCTTGTGTCTATACCAAAACATCCACCTCATGAGATGAGAGACAATTTTTGATATTTATAGATGTTTCAAAGAATACAAGAGGGAGATAAAATGGCTTGATTTGAAGAATAAAATTATGAGCATATGTAAAAATAACACTTGCGTGTATCAAACTTATATTGATAAGTTTTTTGAGGACAAAGAAAAAGCTGAGATTTCAAAATGGGTACTCTAAGGTTTTACTTCCTCCACCATACCATAATGTTTGCTTCTTTGTTATGAAATATTTTACGTTGGAAGGTCAGTTCCAATCTGTTCATGGCTACCACTTTCCAATTTTGAACCATATACGCACCCTAGACAAAATTAATCTTTCGTTCTTCCTTTTCTCTTCTCTAAGTCAAAGTTTAACTAATGGAGCAAACCCCCCGTTACACCAAGGTCTGATTCACACAATTTGCAAATATGTCCTTGCTACTTCACCACAAAGAAATGTCTTCGTTAAGCTCCTTGAGAACCCTACCCCAAAGAGTTCAGTTAAAATTGAGCTTATAGAAAGTAGACCCCATTCCTTGATTAATGAATGCTAAAACCACTCCCATTCTTCAGGACACCCCTTGGTCAAACCTGCTCAAAGTTACCCCATAAAAACGAAAAGTGGCCCCCATGGCTCTTGTTGTGAACAAAAAGCGAAAAATGCTTATTCGTGAATCAGGGGATGACCCCAACACGATAATGATTCTTGATGAAAATGACAATATCCCTGAGTGCTCAACTTCAGTGGGTAGAAGATCAAATTGGCTTGCCTTGGCTGCGTCGAAAGGTTCTGACAATAGTAAAAAATCTAAAAGTTCGTAAGAGAAAATTATGGAGGAGTCTCTAGATAATAAGGGAAAAAAGGTGGCTAGGGTTTTTAAGGCTTCTTCACCTGAGGAAGTGCCAGATAGCCTTGGTGGTGAGTCTACTAAAGAGGACGAAACAAAGTTGGAGGAAGTGGAAGAAATCCAAGAGGAGGAGAATGATGATTTGCAGGATGAGGATGGGCAGGATGATGAAGAAGACATGGAGGAGGCTGTCGATAAAGGTGATGATACCAATGATTTGGAGATTAGGGAGATTTCTAACCCTTGGAAGGAAGTTTCAAAAGATTTTGAAGGTAACCTGGTGGTATAGACACAGTCATAATTCAAAGGGTGGAGTTGTTGGAAAAAATGATGCAAAAGGATGATAATGCCAATAGATTCTAGGCTCTTGAAAGTGCATTTAATAATCTATGCAGGGTTGTCGATGCTGCCATGAAGAAAGTTGTCATGGCCACTATCTCTAGTCAAGGAAAGATTAAGAAACAAAAAAGGAAAAGGTGAACGAGGACGAGTCTGATTTCTCCAGAAAAATAGAGCTTAAAGAAAATTTTAAAGACTTTGTTGAAGATCGGTTGAAGGCCTGGAGCCAAATTGAGGATGCTTGATCCTCTGCGCTTGTCCCTTTTTTATTTTTTTCTTTTGTTGGCATGATTTTTTATTGCTACTCTTTAATATGGTTTGTTGATATTAGTCATAAGTGCCTCGACAGTTATTTCCATAGTTTAATCACTGTGATGAACTCTGGTTTTCAGATTGCTACTCTTTTAAGGTTATGTTGTTATAACCTAATTTTATATATGGATATTGTTAGAATTGTGAAACAAGCATAAAACCATGAGCCACAGGGTGATCCCACAATACTGGTTTACAAATTTTGAGCAAACTGGACACCGAACTAATTTTTTAAAACTAATTCTTCACTTTCGGGCTCCTATAGCGGCTAAACCATGAGGAATTTGAAGATGATGAATACTAGTGATTTGTGACATTTTGTCTTTAGATTCTAAATATATTTTTTTCAATTTTTTTGGAATCAGATTGCACTTATTTTTACATCTCCTTCAAAAACTAGATTTAAAAAAACAACATTTTTAAGGAGTGATGCTCACTATATACAACATAACTTTTTTTGTATGAAGGATAAAATTCTATTTTTTTAAAATTTAGATTTTTCACTATGATATCTAGCACTTTCATTTGGTTTTATAGTTTTTTATTGAACATTTTTTCCTTAATCAAGTTTCGAAGTCAAACCAATTACAATTCAGACATAGGCGGACCGTATACAACATAAATTTTTCTATATGTATTGAAATTCAATTTATTTATTTTTACTGGATCAAGGACATCAATACCTAGCACGAACATATTTTTTAGAAATTTATTTTAATAATCTTCTATTTTTCCACATGTGCAAAATAGAGAGCTTGATTTTCAGTGAAAAACGTATGTTTAATCAAACTAAAAAATAAAATCATAATAAAACCAAAACATATTAAATTTATATTCATTGGATAGCTCGTTCCGAGGACTACCATCATCTAGTTGGTTCTGTGAAGTCTCCTCCATTTTCATCCTCAACCCAAGCTTCGAAGGAAAAAATTTTGGAGATTTTTGTTGCTAGGAGGGGAGAATGGGGGAAAAGGGGGGTTCGCTTTCCATAAGCATTTTTTTTGCTTATTCTTTTGGGAAATGTGAGACCCGACATTAAATGGGTTCGCTCGAAGGGGGATTCTATCGAACCCTATTTGGGTTCACTCGAACCAGAAGTTCGTTCAAACCCCCAAAAACTAATTTTTTTTTGCATGGGGTCATTTTTTGCAACTTTCCCTTCCTCACTCAAATTGTAACTTTATCGACAGCTCTGGATCCAATGGTGAGGTCTTTTTCACGTCGAAAATTCATCCACCTCCAAAAATTGCAAAAAAGAGCAAAGGGGATTCCGATCTGAAGCCTGCAACCTTTTTTGAAGAAGAAAACCTCATAAATCGAGAAGGGGTCTGTTGAATCCATGCTCTGATACCATGTTAGAATTGTGAAACAAGCACAAAACCATGAGCCACAGGATCAAACACCACACAAAAGATTTGCAAACAGGAATTGCTATATTCATCAACAAGGAAAAGTTATAGAAGAAGCTTTCAAGAAGATATGAAAGCCGTGATATTTCCCGTGAATGTGTTCGAGAGTAATTACAAAGAGGTTTGAATGCTTATAAGAGAAAAATCCTAAATGAGAAAGGGATCAGATCATGACAAGTGTCAACATCACATGAGATGTGACAATGATCTAATAATAGCTCAACTAATAAATCATTCCTAAGTTTAGCTAAAGTGTGTGAGAATAAATTAGACTAATAATAAATTAGAGATTAATTAATTATTAGCTAATGTATGATAACTCTAACACCCCCCCTTAAGATGAACTTAGGGAGTACCTAAAAACCCTAAAAAGAGTGCATGATGGGTCTTGACAAACAAAGCCAAGTAAGGTACCCATGTACAAACAAAATATCTCTATAATGTGGAGAAATAGAGAAAACCTTATGGGAAAAACTCTACTGCAAAAAGAGATGAAAGCCAAGTGAAGGACTGAAGAAGCCTCCAAACAAGGCAAGGTTGTCCCAAAAGATAGGAACAAAAAGAACACCACTGAAGCATGAAGAAGCTACAAAAACTGTCAAAGAATGACTGTTGTAATGTCGAAAGAATAACCTTCTTTGAAACATTTGATGATCAAGATCAAGAAGACAAGAATTTGTATGAGTGCCCCCAACGACACTACTCGAATTAGATGGAAAACAAAGGCAAACACCTAGAACTCGAAGATACATATGGCAAAGGAACCAAAAGTCTGAAGAAGTGATCATGAGAAAATGGAAGGTTGCCTCCAAAAAGAGGAATGCAAGAGTGTCCATATGGTAAGTGCTTCATCTCACCAAAATGCATGGGTAACCAGCCGTTGCATCCGCCTAGTACATAAGAACAAATAATGTATACATAGTTCACTCCAATGGAACCAAGGAAGCAGTAGCACCAATAGTAGAAACCCCCCCATAATGTTGAAGAGGGAGAGGCGTGATAGGTACACTAAAATTGAATGCCTGAAAGTAGTGCATGACGAGGAACTAAGAATATATGAAGGTGCAGACATGAAAGTACAAGTAGATAGAAAGGATGTGAAAACAAAAGTCACATACGCATGAGAAAGGTATGAAGGCAAACATAGGAAAACATCAACCCCCATGGCACTTTATATCATAGTGCGAGTACAACAAGGCACAAAGTGATGTGCAAAAATCCCAATACTACACATACAAAGCTGAGGCACTTTATCTTAGTGCGTTTACAAAATCATAAGTACATGCAATGTGAGCCCATAAAGTCCAAAAAAGACAACAACTGACAAGAAGGATTTCTAGAAAAAACCAAAAAACCAAATTTGGAAACCACCTACACCACTGAGAAGATCTCAAAAATAACTTTCCTATGATATCTCATTTGCTCATTTTCGACATCATATGCAAAAGTTATGCCGAAAACACTGAAGGCAACTCTAAAAAAAAAGATCTGGCTTTGACTGGAAATAACAGGGACTGGAGAAATAATCTCCAAAAAATACCTACACCACTGGAAAGTACTCTGAATCCTCTTTTCGACGACATCTCATTTGCCAGATTTTGACACCGTGGGCAAAAGTTACGGCCTCTGAAAAAAATAGCTCCCAAAGTGCAAAAAAATCAATTTGCAGCATTAAATTTGATGGCTATATGACCGTCGCAACAAAACAAAGAGCTTAAATTTGACGGCCAAATGACCATCGCCGCTTTTTAACAATTTGGCCTATTTTTAAAAAAACAATTATAAAAATTGGTGGTGGGGGGCACATGGGCCACCCCCACCATTCCCCATGGGGAAGGTACACCTGTGCAGGTCTGCACGGGTTTGTACCTGCGCAGTACCTTGCACAGGGACGAACCTCCCTCTTAAATTTTAAAATAAAAACCTTGCATGCCTTTTCAAAAAAGGCTTTTCAATAAAAAAAATTTAAATGGATTTTTTTTGAAAAAAAAAATTTGCAGCAAAAAATGATTTTTTTTTTGACGATTTTTTTTAATATCTCGGTATGAGTGCAAGTGAGGTCGTAGAGTGTGTAGACAATTTTTTTTTTGCCTCAAATGTAAGGGGGAATAAGAGAAAAAGAAGGTATTAGAATAGGAGCCAGAGGTCCTACCAAGTCACCCCTTAGCATCTCCCCTATCACCCCAATTATCATTCAGTGGGAGTCCTACATGGGTCCGTAGAACCAGCGACAAACCAGCATGGGAACCAGCGACGAGGGAACCAGTGTGGGAACCAAGGACGGTGAGGGATCCAATGACGATTGGTTAAATTGCAAGTTCCTAGGGAAAAGCAATGACGACAGGGACCCAGGGTAGCGACAACAAGTTTACACAGGCAGGTATACACCAGGGCAACGAAGAGTACGAGAAAGTGTTCAAAGGGACCCCACAAAAAAGCACAGAAAAATCAAAGGGACCCCACAAATCAGAGGAAAGAGGCAGGAAGAAGAGCACGTGAAAGTGTGGGCAGTGGACTTGCGTTCCAACAAGTCTCCCTATCACCTCTCCTTGTTTTTATTTTATTTTAAGTTTTCTCTGTCTCCTTTCTCTGTAAGAGACAAATTGGCATGCCTGCATAAAATAGCACAAACCCAGCACACCAATCCGTGAGAGTGTAACAAGGGGTTATGGGGGAAAACCTAGACCTAGTATGTCAGAGGGTCCCTACAGATGGGACACAAATCTTGAACACAAACCCATTTTCAAAGCATTTGGAAGCTTTGGAGCATCTACTGTGCAATAATAAAATGGAAAATAAACCCCATTTGCAATTGAGTGATATTTTAACTCTTCTAGGTCAAGAGGGTGTAATAGATTCGGGGTATCACACTCCACAGTGGTCAAACGGGTGGTCCACTCTCTACCCAAATGTTCAAGGTGAGAGTTTAGCGAGTTTTTGGAGTTGTTTGCTTGCAAGATCACCTTTATCAAGCATATTGAATCTTGTAAACACAGAAGAAAGGCTGATCTTTGTAAATGCAAAGCAATATAATGGAATTTTAAGGCGTAGACAAGCTCAGAAACGGAAATTGAAACAAAATCAAAAGAAAAAAATCACTCTCATTCTACCAAAGGTTTATAATGGTAAGGCAAGTTTATCTAAAGTGGCACTTTAGAAAGAAGAGCAAACAAATCAAACTGAGTGCAAAGGAAAGGGAAAACTAATAGGAGACATAGAGAACCTCGATTCAAACATGAGCAAGGTGGAGGGGGTCATGGGTAAAATGGAAGAGATCATTGCAAGTAAGAAGGTCACTAAAAAAACTCCCACATAACTTTATAGCCCTACGTCTTCACCTCTATTATGGTCATCGGAGTTATATGTAGAAGAGCTCATGAGAATGAGAAACAAACTTCATGTTCTAGAAACAAAGGGATTGTTTGAAGACAACAGGTTTAAAATAGTTTCAGAGGTCAATTGTAGGTTGTAAAGAGATAATAAAACATTGTAGGAACAGATTCTAAATCTGCAAGCTAAAATGGAAAGGGGACAACAAGAATTGTTCACTCTAAAGCAAGAATTAGATCAACTCAAAACAACTGAAAACAAGAAGCCAGAAGTGGAGGGAGATGAAAATAAAATGGAATTAAAGATGATACAATCAGCACTAATAGATATGGAGAAAAAAGAGATTCAGTTAAGAGGCCAAATCATGGTCACAAGCGGTAAGTGGAGCATCAAGTGAGCAGAAGGTAATCATTGAAAAATAAGTCAGAAGATAGCTAAGGGAAGAAAAAGACAAACAAAGCAAGGCTACAAACATTATTATCAAAGGTTTGAAATATTTTGGTGAAAAGGAGAGAACCGACATCTTAGCAAGGGACTTCCTTAAAGACGAGCTAAAGTGGACAGGTTATATTCAGCAAGGAAACAGGATTGGAAAAAAGATAGATGGAGGAAGAAATAGACATGTAAGAGTTACCTTGAGTAGCTTAGAGGATAAGAATAGGATTCTAAAAAACAGAGGGTTACTTAGAGGCTCACATATCTATCTAGACGAAGATCTAACCTTCGAGCAGCAAGAAGAACAAAGGAAAGAATGGGAAAAAGTGAAAACAACAAGAAATGAAGGAAAGCGGGCATGGTTGAAGAATGGAAAAGCCCAAATCAGTTACTTAGAGGGTTACGAAGAGCACGGGAAAGTGTTCAAAGGGACCCCACAAATCAGAGGAAAAAGGCAAGAAGAAGAGCACGTGAAAGTGTGGGTAGTGGACTTGTGTTCAAAGGAACCCCACAAAAAGCAGAGGGTTACGAAGAGCACGGGAAAGTGTTCAAAGGGACCCCACAAAAAAGCACATAAAAAACAAAGGGACCCCACAAATCAGAGGGAAAAGGTAGGAAGAAGAGCACGTGAAAGTGTGGGCAATGGACTTGCGTTCAAAGGGACCCCACAAAAAACAGAGGGTTACTTAGAGGGTTATAAAGAGCACGAGAAAGTATTCAAAGGGGCCCCACAAAAAAGCACAGAAAAATAAAAGGGACCCCACAAATTAGAGGAAAGAGGCAGGAAGAAGAGCACGTGAAAGTGTGGGCAGTGGACTTGCGTTCCAACAGGTCTCTCTGTCACCTCTCCTTGTTTTTATTTTATTTTAAGTTTTCTCTGTCTCATTTCTCCGTAAGAGACAAACTGGCATGCCTGCATAAAATAGCACAAACTCAGCACACCAATCTGTGAGAGTGTAACAAGGGGTTATGGGGGAAAACCTAGACCTGGTATGTCAGAGGGTCCCTACAGATGGGACACAAATCTTGAACACAAACCATTTTCAAAGCATTTGGAAGCTTTAGAGCATCTACTGGGCAATAATAAAATGGAAAATAAACCCCATTTGCAGTTGAGTGATATTTTAACTCTTCTAGTTCAGGAGGGTGTAATAGATTCGGGGTATCACACTCTATAGTGGTCAAACAGGTGGTCCACTCTCTACCCAAATGTTCAAGGTGAGAGTTTAGCGAGTTTTTGGAGCTCTTTGCTTGCAAGATCGCCTTTATCAAGCATATTGAATCTTGTAAACATAGAAGAAAGGATGATCTTTGTAAATGCAAAGCAATATAATGGGATTTTAAGGCATAGACAAGCTCAGAAACGAAAACTGAAATAGAATCAAAAGAAAAAATTCACTTTCATTCTACCAAAGGTTTATAATGGTAAGGCAGGTTTATCTAAAGTGGCACTTCAGAAAGAAGAGCAAACGAATCAAACTAAGTGCAAAGGAAAGGGAAAACTAATAGGAGACATAGAAAACCTCGAGTCAAACATGAGCAAGGTGGAGGGGGTCATGGGTAAAATGGAAGAGATCATTGCAAGTAAGAAGGTCACTAAAAAAATGCCCACAGAACTTTATAGCCCTACGTCTTCACCTCTATTATGGTCATCGGAGTTATATGTAGAAGAGCTCATGAGAATGAGAAATAGACTTGATGTTCTAGAAACAAAGGGACTGTTTGAAGACAACAGATTTAAAATAGTTTCAGAGGTCAATTGTAGGCTGGAAAGAAATAATAAAACATTACAGGAACAAATTCTAAATCTGCAAGCTAAAATGGAAAGGGGACAACAAGAATTGTTCACTCTAAAGCAAGAATTAGATCAACTCAAAACAACTGAAAACAAGAAGCCAGAAGTGGAGGGAGATGAAAATAAAATGGAATTAAAGATGATACAATCAGCACTAATAGATATGGAGAAAAAAGAGATTCAGTTAAGAAGCCAAATCATGGTCACAAGCGGTAAGTGGAGCATCAAGTGAGCAGAAGGTAATCATTGAAAAATAAGTCAGAAGATAGCTAAGGGAAGAAAAAGACAAACAAAGCAAGGCTACAAACATTATTATCAAAGGTTTGAAATATTTTGGTGAAAAGGAGAGAACCGACATCTTAGCAAGGGACTTCCTTAAAGACGAGCTAAAGTGGACAGGTTATATTCAGCAAGAAAATAGGATTGGAAAATAGATAGATGGAGGAAGAGATAGACATGTAAGAGTTACCTTGAGTAGCTTAGAGGATAAGAATAGGATTCTAAAAAACAGAGGGTTACTTAGAGGCTCACATATCTATCTAAATGAAGATCTAGCCTTCGAGCAGTAGGAAGAACAAAGGAAAGAATGGGAAAAAGTGAAAACAACAAGAAATGAAGGAAAGTGGGCACGGTTGAAGAATGGAAAAGCCCAAATCGGTGATTGTCTTTCAAACAAGAAATAGGGATTTGGGGACCCATAGGAGTACTTAAGTGTTGTAAGTTGGAATTTTAGAGGATATCCATGGAGAAGAGGACCTAGATTGGGGCCCATAACAAAAGGCAAAGATATTATCATTCTTACTAAAACACATGAACATGATGGCTGCAAGGTTCCAGTTTTTGAAGGGTATAAGAAAGTTTCAGTTTGGAACAAAGGGAATGATTCAGGCAAAGGTCACAAGGGAGTTACAGTGCAAATAAGTGAGAAGTGGCAAGGAATTGTTGAACTTGAAAAAGAAGATGCAAATAAGCAGTACATATGGCTACAAATAACTGAAAATGGGGTGACTTTTAGATTGGCAGCTTGTTATTTTACTCCTAAAAATTCTAAGTTCTATAGAAAAAGAAATTTAGACAAAATGAATACCCGTATGCCTCACTAAAAAAATATATATCTATTTTCAGCACGCTTGGTGATGTTGTTTTAATGGGCGACTTTAATGCAAGGACAACTAATAATCAGTCTCTTTAATTGAGCAAGGAGGAAAAAGGGGAGAATAACCCTCTTTGGTTGGAGGAAGGTGAAGACCATTACTGGGAAAGAACATCCCAAGATGGGAATGGTGAGGTGACCCCTTTGGGGCAGAATTACTTGGACTTTGTAGTCTATATGGCATGGTTATCTGCAACGGGATGAGAGATTGGCCAAAGTCGGGAGGTATCACATGCAAAACGTATAATGGTCAAAGTGTGGTGGACTACATGATTTGTTCTCAAGGCTTTGTCTCTAGATTGATGGAGTTTGATATTAAGGACTGCCCTATCGGGATGAAATCTAACCACTTCCCTCTTCTAGTTAAGCTTTGCATGTCCCCGGTCATCCAACACATTAAACAGGTTCAACACATGCAAAAAAACACCCTCTCCAAGGGTAAAATCCTCCTGAATAAAGAAAATAGAGAGATATTTAGTGTTGTTCTTGAACAACATTTCAATGATTTAAAGAATAACAGAGAGGTCAAAACAACAAAAGAGGGGGATGTCCGCATTCACAACAACTCATTGATTCCAATAATTCACAAAGCCTTAAAGGCATGCAAAAGGTCTCACCCCAAGATGAGGGTTGCAAACACTTTCCTGGCAAATCCGTGGTATGATGAATATTGTAAGGCAGCCAAAAGATCACTAAAGAAGAGTGGAATGGACAAAGAATACAAGAAAAAATATGAAAAATTAGTGCAGTCTAAAAAATCTGATTATGTTAATGACAGAAGGAAGGAGCTAATCTCTCTTGGAAAACAGAATCCTAAAGGCTTTTGGAGAGAGCTGCAACAAAGGAAAAAGAAGACTAAAAACAATATTATGGATGTCCAATGGTTAGAATATGCTAGGCTTCTTTACGAGCGGGTCCACGAAAAAGACCATCCACCTGTTCTTAACACATCAATGGAACTATTCACTGTGGAGGATATTAAACAAGGAATAAAGAATTTAGCTAGTGGTAAAGCTCAAGACATTGATGGGCTACAGGCTGAATTTTTAAAGTGGGGGATTGAGACTCTTGCCCCTCACATAAAAAGAATTTTCAATAATGTCAATCGCGATGGTTTCCCTGGGGAATGGACTACCAGTGTGGTCATCCCTTTATTTAAAAGCGGTGATATCAATAATCCATCTAACTACCGCACGATTATGGTCAATCATATCTTTGGAAAGCTCTTTGGGAGCATGGTTGAATGAAGGATCAGCAGTTGGGTTGGAAATGAGGGAAAAAGCGCAAAGGGGCAAGTAGGCTTTAGGTCGAGACACTCTACCATTGATCACTGTATCACCCTTAGACATTTGTTTGAAAAAAATTGGAACATCCAGGGTGAGGAGGCTTACTGCTGTTTTGTAGACTTTAAGAAAGTTTTTGACATGGTACCTAGAGACAAACTATGGAATAGAATGGAGGAATTAGGCATCCCAAATGAGTATAGAGCAGTTGTTCACAGATTGTATGAGAAGGTTAGAGCTAAAATCGGAACTAGTGATGGTATGTTAGAGTGTTTTGGTAGAGACATTGGAGTTAAACAAGGCTGCCCTCTATCCCTCACGCTTTTTGGGTTATACATTGATAAGTTGGAAGCTTGGTTAAGCAATACGAACGGGGATGGTATCCAGCTGGCAGGCTATCTGGTGAAACTTCTATTATATGCTAATGATCTTATCCTAATTTAAAAAACATCTCATGGGTTAAGAGAATGCTTGAAAGCTCTTGAACTCTTTTGTCAGGAGGTTGGGATGCAAGTGAATATCACCAAGACCAAAATCATGATTTTCACATTGAACAGAAAAGATAAACAAAATAACTTTCTTTTTGAAGTTATCCTGCTTGAAATTGTGAAAGAATACAAGTATCTTGGGATAGAATTTCATTATAAGCTTAGTTGGGAGACTTGTCGTATGAAAAGGATGCTAGGAGGTTGGAAAGCCTCCTACCTTCTACAAAACAGGTGTAGAAAAGCCGAGCTTTGGGATTGGAAAACCAAGAAAACCCTTTTTGGTTTGCTTGTTGTGTCGGTTGTTCTTTATGGGTGTGAAGTGTGGGGAAGTAGTATGTCAAAGTGCAGTTGGAGGCAACTAGAAAGAATCCAGAAACATCTAATAACAAGTAGTCTCAATGTTAAAACCACAGTCCCATATGAAATTCTTTTAGCTGAAGCTGGGACTTTTCCATTGGAAGCATCGGCGTTAACTCGGTTGATAAGCTATTTAAAGAAGGTTGAAAACATGGATGACCACCGTTGGCCTAAAATGGTTATGAAGGAGATGCTAGATCATAGGAAAAAAACTTGGATGAGGCAGAACAACAAGTGGATGAACAAGTGGGACATCAATTTGCAAGAGTGTCCTAGCACCAATAGTGAAATAAAAAGCTATGTGAATGAAAAATTTAGAACCGCCATGTGGGAAAATCCGATTGGGCGTAAAAAAGCTTACTACATCAAAGAGTTTAACCCGAAAAAGGATCATGGTGAAAAAACTTATCTAGGTGCAGCTATTAAAGGAAAAGCACAGTTGTTAGTTTCGCAATTGAGGACGGGATCACATCACCTTAGGTGTGAGACCGGTAGGTGGAAGATACCCAAAGAAACTTGGGAAGAAAGAACTTGTATTTTCTACAATATGGGGACTGTGGAAACAGAATGGCACTTCATCATGGAATGCACTGCTTACGAGGATATCCGTACTCAACACAAAAATAGTTTGAAAGTCGGTAATATGCACCAGCTCTTTGGGGAAGACAAGATCAATTAGACAGCTAACCTTCTATCAAAATTAATAGTAGGATACTCGACTTGGAAAAGAGCATGAAGACAGATTAGGCCTAGTTTTGTCTTGGTCCCTTAGACTGTTTAGTCTCGTGGATGTCATTAAAATCTTTCATTCATTCATTCAATGTCAACTGCTCAAATTTTGATGATTTCACAGTCGATCTTAAGGTTTTTGGTCGCTCTGAATGCAACGGTGAGGTTCGTTTGGGCTCAAAATGCCCCGAAAATCACACCCCCTGGATCTGGCAAACAAATCCTTTCTTCAAACCTTCATAGATCTAACAAATGGAGTCGAAATCAAGTAAAACAAAAGCCAAATTTGACTTTATCGACAACTCTGGATCCAATGGCGAGGTTCTTTTCATGCCGAAAATTCACCCACCTCCAAAAATTGCAAAAAAGAGCAAAGGGGATTCCGATCTGAAGCCTGCAACCCTTGTTGAAGAAGAAAACCTCATAAATCGAGAAGGGGTTTGTTGAATCCATGCTTTGATACCATGTTAGAATTGTGAAACGAGCACAAAACCACAAGCCACAGGATCAAATAACAAACAAGTACACCTTCCACGCAAAAGATCTACAAACAAGAATTGCTATATTCATCAACAAGGAAAAGTTACAGAAGAAACTTTCAAGAAGATATGAAAGTTGTGATATTTCCCGTGAATGTGTTCAAGAGTAATTACAAAGAGGGTCAAATGCTTATAAGAGCAAAGCCCTAAATGCGAAAAGGATCAGATCATGACAAGTGTCAACATCACATGAGATGTGACATAATGATCTAATAATAGCTCAACTAATAAATCATTCCTAATTTTAGCTAAAGTGTGTGAGAATAAATTAGACTAATAATCAATTAAAGATTAATTAATTATTAGCTAATGTATGATAACTAACATTATGATGCACTGGGTATATCTGTTAGGGACTATTGGTAGGTTTATTAAGTTTGATGTGAAGGGTATAGGCTAATGTGTTTTGGTTGATTGGGTTTGGGGGAGTGGTTATCTTTTGTTCTGCTTCCTCGATAGTGTTGTTTTGTTGTTGTTATTCTTTGGTTTTTTGTTCCTTTGTACGAGTCAGGGCCCTTTCCCTGCTTAATCAATCAAAAACATTTGCATGACAAAAAAATAGAAACATTGATATGGGGCAGGCCTAAATCTAAGAATATAACAATCAAGGAGTCACAATTCTATAAAATACAACAATTAAAATAAAGGACAAATCAAACGATGTAGCTACATAAGAATTAAAGAAAAAGAAAATATGGGTGACAAAGACAAAATTGGAAATAGTTCCAATAGCACAAATATTTATAAAGTGACCTCTATTAGATGATGATCCTAACCCATCATAAGATAAACTTAAAATGAACAATTTTGGAGACTTGATACTTAGCAAGTGGGAGATAATGAATTGTTAGATGAAAATGTGTATGCCCAATATATTTTTTGGTCATCCCCTTTTATCTTTTATATCATTATGCATTTTATATTCTTTTCTTTTTTGTTTTTCCACTCATTAACCTTGTCTTTCCTTCTTCATTTCCATATCTTATGAGTGGATGAAATAAAGCCACCTTCAATGATGCATGTTAACACAAGTATCCATGAAGCTAAAGTGATCAACACACTTTAATTCAGGTTAACAAAAAACATACCTTCATATGCTTTTTTTCCTTAGCCTTTATGATGGATCTACATTTGTTGTGCTTCTACTTTATTTTATCAATTACCTCTTTTTACTTTTCTTATTTGACTTTTTTATTAATCCTTCTTTGTTGTTGTCTTTCACGTGTATCTTAAATTCTTTTACACTCATGAAAATTTCCATATCACACCCACATTGCTTCGCTTCCCCACTTGAGTGAATCTCTAGACATTATCTTTCAATCCAAGCAATTCTTCATTCTCTTCTAGGATTTAAAAATGCATCTCATTTTATACTGTATCTTTCAATGATTCTATCTTGTATGATATCTTTTTAATTGCTTGACAATTTTACACTAATTTAATGGTACATTTCTTGTAGCACTTACACATTTATATTTTTCATCCAAAAATATTACATCTTACATGGCATGCCCATATCACTCACATGATCACTTTTGGAAATGATCATTTGACACATATCTCACTTACCTATCTTCACACTTAGGGGTGATAAATTTGGGGGCAATTTTTTGTTCCCCATCATATGGTATTTCATGCTACTATCATTCAATTTATACAATAGGCAACACATTTCCATATGTGGCCATTACACTCTCCTCTCCTCAAATTTAATCCATCATGATGTATGTGCTCACTTTGAGGGCCCATATTATATCCGTACACTATCACCAAATTTTGCATGAGTTCGTCCATGCATAGATTGAGGTGCCCACATTGATTCTAACTCCTCAACAACCCTATGCATTGTGATCTCATCTTCAACTTTCACATAGATTCATAATTGTGTATATCTTGGGGGCCACACTAGTTCCAACTCTTTGAGTATCCTACACACCATGATATCATTTTTAGCTCATGCTTGTATAGATTGAGAGGACCACACTAGTTCCAAATCCTTGACAAAACTAAACAACATGACACCTTTCATTTTTCACAAAATTTTACATGGTTTCATGGGGGGCAACTTAGTCACATACCCATGACTCCATTTTTTCTAGTTAAATTTTACACCCATTTTTGTCATTTTACAATTGAAAAATAACACAATTATAAGAGTACAAAATAATTATGAATTTTTAAGCTATGCTTGTTTGTTGCAAGTGATACTAATTATGTGTGTGACTACAAATTAGGAGACATAGGTCTACCAATAACACAAATAAATCACATGGCATCACCTAATAACATGTCTAGGAATGCATCGACTTATTTCAATTACTTTCTTCTTTACTTTAGTATGCATGGTTCATGCATGTCACATGCATGCCTAAGTGAAGGAAAAATGTAAAGTAGAAAAGGGCATACCTTTCCATTTTACCCTCTTGTTTAATACTTACTTTGGTCATTGATGGGATCCATAATTAGCTAGTTTCCTTTCACCATTTCATACTTTTCATTATCTCTTTATGCTAAGTTTCTAGACATTATTAATACCTTTTATACTTTTATATACTTTTAAGCAATCTTAAGTATGTGGAAATGGTAGTATGTTATGTTGATATGTGTGTGTATGAATGTATGAATGTCTATAAAATTTAGTAGGATTGTATGTTTAATTTATGATTGTTAATAATGCAGATGCCTTATGAATAAGACTAACACCTTGCAGGAAGAAGAATTGTCAACCCGCAACAACGGGTTCCTCAACCTGCAATATAAGGATTGCAAATTGTTGCAAAGGAGTCAAATGACTAGGGCACGACACTTTTAGAGGGAAACAAAGGTGATCATTTATTGATCAGCCATGAGTCACCGCATATCACTCTTACTCACCAAATAAGACAGCTAGGAGAAGAAGTCTTCTTGTAGCAAGACCGATTTATAACAAGACTATTCTATGAACACGTTTATGTTATGAGCAGTTAAATTGTTGGGAATAGAATCTGAATTTGGTATTTTTACTCCTGCTTCATATAGTTATTTTTTTTTTTCAAACTTGGTCCTCTTCCTATCTTTGAGGGAGAGTTGATAGTTGTTCCATGAGTTTGTTTTCAGTCCATGAATAATGAAACTCCTCACAAAACCTATATAGTAGGATCTTCTATCGAGGAGGAGATCTAGTTACCTAGTTAGCTAATTACTTGGTTATTTGTTTTTACCATCATTACTTAGTAGTTGCAGCAATGGAATGTATGCTATATTACAAAGATCTTCAACAAATTCATGTTAGATTTTATGTAATCATTTAGTGTTAGAATGCAATAAAGGAAATTGGTTTGATATCATGATTTGTTGAGTAAGTGAGTGTTTGACAACTTTTTGTAGAAGCAACAACTCAAGCAAGGGCCACTTGAGGTACTACTAACCCACTTCAGTTTATATTGTTAGATTAGATAATGCATTATTGAATTCAATTGGTATTTTTCAGTTATATGTTATGAATGCATGTGTTGTAATTCATGAATTTAATTATGTGGCTTCATGTTTGGTTTCATACTCCAGAGGAATTAACTAGGTTATGACACTACAACTTTTAATAGTTAACAATTACAGTCTTAAGTATTAGGTACTTGTAGAAAAAGGTAGTTGTTTACATTTGTTTTCCCTTATTTTGTGAAATAGCAGTTTATTCTATTTTCTAGCTTTTACTGTATTTGCATGTGTATTTTCCTATACTCCATTGATGTAGGATGTGTCTAGAATCTGTGAATGCATATATTTTTCCAACACTATCTAAATTTTTACGACTCCTTGGTTGATAACTAAATGCATCCCTCTTGTGAATAATGGACTATTTGTTAGGATCCTCAAGTCCTCTGAGTCGTGTGTATACTTTGTATCACCAGTTTACTTAGACATTAGAGTGGCTCCACAACCATGTTGTAAATGCATTATCCTAGTACTCAATTTTATTTATTTTATGCATAAGTTGTCATGATATTGAAACCAATCCCCCATCAACCTACCTTATTCCCCAATGGAACAAACCATCTTTCACTTCATCCATTATTACATCTTGGATAGGATTGTAGGTGTGAATATTTCCCCTATATAGAATTGTTCTTATAGCCGCATCTTCCCAATTTAAATATATATTCATACCTTCTTCAACTAACCTTACAAAAAATTCTAGTTGTTGCCTATCAAATTTTGTATCTAATGTTTTGAATTGAATTCTTAGGATTCATATTTAAGGACTAGACCTAGGGCATTAATCATCATTGGATAATTGGATCACATTGCATAATCTTTAATATATATCAAAAATTTGTTATCAAGAGAAATAGTTGCATTTCTACATGAATATATTACATAAGGCATTTATATACTATTTATTTGGTGTCTTGAACCCTTTGTGAGATTGACAAAGGGTTTGACTTGGATTTAAAGGAATTTCATGCTTCCATCCACTCACAACAAATCTTGAAGGTGATTTTCAATGCCACATTTTTTTCAAAATTTTAACATGAGTTAAGTAAATTTTGACGAGCATAACCACTTGGATAAAAAGCACCCACAAATTAAGCTACAAGCATGTCCTAATAATAAGTCCTAGAGTTACAAAATATTTGCATCACAATTTATTCATGTATGTAAAATATCAAAACTAAACCTAATTATCAAATGTGATTTACTAAAATCTCCATCTACAACTCTAGATGAACAAAGAGATAAACACCCTCATAATTTTTAAGCTCTCAAAAATGTAAGTGTCATTGTAATTTTACAACCTTCATGATTGAAGAAGACAAACCTCAAAATGATAAAATTATTAGAAAGAGTTCTACAAACTATGATGATGAATTTTAATGTTGTTTCAATTAAAATAGTTTGTTAGTAAGAGTTTGGGGATTACAAGGATATTTTTCACAAAATATCCAACGTAAAATACATCATAGTCACACATTTAAGTTCTACATAATGTTTTAATTGAAACAACTTTAAAATTTAGCATCATTAATAAATAAATGTTTGAAGCATGAAAACCTTCTCATGGGATACTCATTATACAATGGCATCAAATTCTTCAAATTATAATGATCAATTAAGAAGATGCACAACATCGCCAATAAAATCTACCTTAATTTATGTAAGGAATACACCATTCCCAATCCATCACTCTTGTACTAGTAGTTTAGTTCCACTTGTTCAATTAAAAATATTTCTAGAAAATTTTCCATTCATCTTGTTACATAAATATTTCTCTGTGGAAAGTTGTACATAATTATTGATGGGCTTTTTAAAGTATATAGCTTAAAAGTGTTTGTATTTCCAATGGAGTTCCCAATATATTTGATTTTTAGACTATTGTAATTTTGATTGAATGATTTTTTAATAATGTCTACAAGTCAAGAAGTCTATGAGACCTAAGAACAAAAATATTTTTATTTTGTACGAATTTTTTTATAAGAGTTGCCTCAACTATGCTTGATTGATAGTCATTTTATTTTTCTACCATTACTTTTTGATAAAAAAATCTACTATCTGATCTAGTCTCTTCTCTCAAAATAAAATATTCAATTGGATTGATTAACTTCCCCTCTTTCTAAATGATGTTCCCTAATAAATTCTTAATCGAGGGGCAATGCATAACTTCATTGAACTAATGAAAAACACACATAAGATCTACAACACAAGAATTAATGTTTTGTGTATCACTTTAGGTGGTAAGGGCTTCAAATGAGGGCTTCCCATTGCATGCAATATTTCCTTTATCAAAAGGTCCTTTCAATATATGATAATTAAATCACACAATTCATATAATTATTAAAAGTTGCATTTATCAACAACCCTCCATTGTATTTTACATTATGTAACCTCATCAATTATCATGGAAGGGGAATCAGCTCCTAAGAGGGACCCTACATGATGCTTTGAAGCATGATTTTGTTCTTACATAGTAGTGCATCCCTCATAGGAAGTTGAGAATATCATTATGTATACCAAGATCATTGTCCAAACCATTCTAAATTGGATGGGACTTCTCTAAACAAGTGTATCACCTCAAGAAATAATTACATTTCTTCTTGGAACTACACATACTCACATTGACCACTAACATGTCACATCTAGTCTACTATTATTTGACTACAACCAACATCTCATCTAAGATGTACACACCTTTTTGGGTGACCATAATAGTTGGATTTAGCATCATGTGGATCATGTCAATATCCTAGTGTTGCGCCCATTTTTATAGTAAGTCAAGTATTGTCATCATTGCAATTTCCACACATCAAAAAAATTGAGCAATTTCAAATCATATGGCTAACATTGCCACAATTATATCAATAATAGGTGATAGGCTTGTTACTTCCTCATTTTCCTATCCAATCTACATGTTCAATTGTGGCTTGTAGCCTATACTTTCTGCAAGACTCGTGCAATGCTTTTGTAACAAAAAAATTGTTGGTTTCATGGGCTAAGGCTTGAGATACCCCACACCAATAACTTGTCAAATTCTTCATTCTTATTGGAGTGGATGTGTTGGCATGTGATGACAATCATTTCATATATCTTAGTGAGATGAAAAACAATTTAAGGGAAAGAGGTGAATGTTATCATCCACACTTGGTTAACCATGCAATCACTCCATCTATGTTTGTCCACCAAGTAGTCCCAGCATCTCAATCTACACCAACCCTCATGCAATATTATGCCTACTAATGGCTCTAACCTTATTGTTATATGTTATAAATGAGCTTTCATTCAATGCTAATTCATTGTGTATCAAAGAGATCGCCTAGTACTTTAGGCCAAACTGTTGTGAAAAAATCATAGTTAGGAATAAACATAGAAAAATAATATTAAAAAATAAACACATAGATTTATGTGGAAAACTTGGTAAAATTATACCAAGGAAAAACCATGGGCAAAGATCTTTAGTATTTTATTAATTTGGAAAAATCTACACATACAACAATCATCAAAACTATACAAAAAGAATGAATTCACATAGGATAAGAAATCTGAGTTGTAGATTCCTTTTAGAAGAAAACTTTCCTAAAAAGGAAAGTGTGACTCATACAATTACATGTTGAACATTTGTCAAAATTACCAAAAATAGTAAGACAAAAGAAATTTGGCTTCATTGGAAAACACCTTTGGCATGGCAAGGGGGGCTATGACAACCCCCCTACAACCCCTCATCAGGCCTTCGATTGCACCAGGAACATCACTAAAGCACCACCTAGGAACTTCAATGTCGACTATTCGTCACTACTGGAATAAAAATAAAATTGACTTCATAGTCCAATAAGTGTGACCTCAAAATGCAACCTCTTGAGTGGTAAACATGTGTTGTAACAGCTTATGTTGGATGTAAGTAGTCAAGGCCCCATGAACCATTCTCAGGATAACATGGGTCAAGATTGTGAGCCAACTTAGCCAACAAATTCTTGAACCTTCATTCATAGGATCGATTTGACTTTGTGTTGGTAAATAGATTTTCCTTATCATATCTCAACAATTATTGGGGTAAACACTCCTCCTCAAGAGGGGTGAGGCTACCTTTATTAAAAGCCAAAATTGTGCACAATGAGATAAAGTTGTACACTTAAAGAATGATTTTGAGAATTTTAAATGTTAATAGAATTTTAGAAAAATAGAGTACACATTGATTCATCAAATAGTAGTTAGAGTTTGATAATCATGTGTACAAATATGGTTTTATGAAATGTGCAAACTTGTTAAATAGAAGATCAAAGTTTGATAAATAAGCACACACACAATGAGAATGCAATGAATTTAATTGGAAGAACTCACAACAATTTTTAGAAAATACAAAGGGGGGTTCATGAAAAGTAGTTGTATCTAAAGTAAGAAAAGATACATCCATAGTCATATCCAACATAAGAAAAAATGTAATCATAAATCATAAGAGATTTAAAATACAAGTATGGCATATTGTTTCCCAAAAAATCTTGAAGATCCAAAATCTAACTTCAAATACAAAGTTGTACAAAATTTTCTTTTACTTCCAACCCTTTACAATCACAAAATTGAAGTATTTACAACCTAACCCCATAATTGTTGAGTAGTTATGGGAAAATATATTTTAAATAATAAATGTAAAAGTCAAGTCCTTTTAAAAATTTAAGTCCAAACATTAAACATGGGAGAAATATTTAATCACTACTTTTCTACTTAAACTTGACACTTAAACAACCATTAGAGATGCTCATGATCTTGAGTCCTTGCTAGTATATTCTTCATCAACATTGACATCTTCAATGAAAATAGTATCATGTATGGTCCTTTCTTTCCTTTGGTAATATTAAAAAATTGTCAATGTTTCATTGGTTCTATCCATGTCTAGAGCATAAATAATAAGAAATGTATACACTTGAAATTTGATGAGATTTTACTCGCTTCTTAATCATCTATTTTCCAAATTCTTTAAATAGAAATCTCATTTCAATAAATCTATCCAAGTAAGATGAATTGAAGTCAAATGGTTGGTTAAGGACTTGATAATTACTTTGACCAAATGTTTTTTAAGAGCATCAACATTGTTGACAATTTGATCTTCATGATAATAATGCCCTATTGTTTTCTCAATTAAATTTTGTGTAACCATTATTATGTCAACAACTTACTATAAGCAAGCTCCATTTTATTAATGCCTTATTTGAGTAAATCAATCCTCAACTAGATGATTTATATTCATTCCTTTAGTAGAGAAGTATCAACCCTATCTAAGATGCCCTCATAGATTGGTGCATCAAGACTATCTTTTGTTATGGCCTTAATTTGTGGAAGGCTATTTGAGTAGATTTATAATTCCTCTTTAAATTTGTTCAATAAATATTTAATCAAATTAGAATCTTTTTGAAACCTTTTATACAAGCTTGTGGCTTCATTGATGACCTTTGATCCATATGTAAATGAATCATTTAGTGAATTCTCTAGTGGCACTTATAATGCATTCCATCTCTTCTTTGGTCGAAGAATCTTCTCGGGAAACTATAGCTGGAGTGGTAATATGATTGAAGGATTGGAGGGGCCCAACCCAATTTTTTAAATAGTCAATTAAATGCCTTACCAATTCCTTTAAATCCTATTTAGTCTTATGATCTTTTCCATTCTTGAAACAACAATAGTGACAGTTATTTGCATATCACAAATTTCTACATGCCTAGATTGTTTTCCTAGGTTGACCCTTGAGAGTTGGTACTCCATTGGTAGTAATTCTCTTTCATCTTTATAAACTATAGTTGTTGTAATTTCAACAATTCTCAAACCTTGTGCATCTATAAAAATGGAAGAGATAATATTATGCTTCTTGCTAGGAGGAGGCTTATCAATCAGAAGAAACAAATGAAAAATTATCAAACACTAGCTTCACAACTCATTTCTCCTTTTAATTGTAATATCCAACCAATTGGTAACCACAGTTGTGTTATTATCATCCTATTGAGAGATTTCCCCTTTATCTAAGTCTCCTTCAACCATTCGTTTAACATTTTCTTTGGTTTATTCAACATTTTTCATTAGTTCACCTTCTTGTTCCATACTCTCATTTGAATTTTGGGATACTTATTTCTCACCTTGGCCTATTGGTTTTCCATTAATTTATGTCCCTTTCTCACTTTGTTTGACATGTTCTTCACCTTGCTCTGTTTGGTTTTATTATGCATAAGTGGAGAAATAGGCCTAGGTTCAGAGAGAGTTCTTTGTAAGAATGGAGTAGGTGACGACTCACTATGAGTAGGATCCTTAGGATTTTGATCTTTTGCAAGTGAGTTCGGTAGATCAACTAACTCATCTTAGGGAAATTAGTACGTAAGAAAGAGGGATTTGATTTTGCAATAGGGAGTCATGAGAAGGATGCATGGGAGAAGGGGGAGAAATTTGGATAGAAAATGTAGAGGAGTTTGGAGGGGAGGTGTAGAATCTTGAAAATGAGATTTAATGAGTAAAGGAGTTGAAAATTTCCCTTGTGAAGAGGTAAGAGTCTCAGTGGCTATTGATTTTTCACATCCCATTCTTGAAGAATCTCCAACCTTTAATGTATACTTTGTAATATTTCTCCTTTAGAGTGTTTGTTCTTCAATATATTCTTCAAAAATTGAATTCATAACACTCTAGTTAGGCATTCGTTCTACTATATCTTTCTTCTTTCCTTCAACCTAGGATTTCATACTAGAAGTTTCTTTCAAAGGCTTATCGCTCCTCATTGTTCTCCTAGTGGGAATATCAAATCCTTTCTTCTTTTTGTCTAGTCATGCCAAACTATTATCAATTATGATTCTATTTATAACTTTTAACAAACTTTCTCCTTGAGACCAATCTACATGTGGAATAGGTAATTTGAAAATGCCTCTCTTATTACAATTATCGCTTAAAACATTCCAGACATCTGATATTTCCCTAGGGACACTAACAATTACACATGCTCCAAATTAATAGACAATAAGCCTCGAGTTACTCTTTTTCTAACTACATGTTTATCTTGATAATCCAACTAGAAGTCTTCTAAGTTGGATTTGTGCTTATGGATAGAGCCAACAAACTTCTCAATATTTCCTTTTGGGTCAAAGGAAGATCTTTTATGATGAACATAAAGATTCAATTTAGATAGTTTACCATCATTTTTTTGGCATGTAATAAAAAATAGCAAGTGTATGAGTTAATAATAATTGGAAACTTCACACCAATTATATGCTTTTCAAATAAGATCTTATGCACTTCACAAAGGTGTCTTGTCAATTCTAAAATAATGAATTTATTATTCACATATTTTAGTAATCAAAATTAAGCACCTATGAATCCTCCAAGCCTAGTATATGTGGGGATAGGAAATTGTATGAACCAATTTCCCCTCTACAATTGTTGTAGTAGCTTCTAGGGAGATGTGTCTCTTGAGATCACCCTCCGTATGCCTCATGATGAAAAAGACAAAAGTGTCATTGACTCTTATGAATTTTTTCTTTCTTTAAGTTCCAATTGGGGGAAGAGCTCATAAGTTTTCTTCTAACCTTCTTCAGCACCAAATGTCCCAACTCCATTCAATCAAAGAAAAATATTCTAACCATTAAATATGTGATATAAGAAGTCATGTGGAATTTCCTTAAGATTTGGACTTTTATGACCCAATCGATTCTATGTTTATTCTCCAAGATAATTTTGATAAATATAAACATCCATGGTTGAAACTCTTGAGCATCAAGAAGGCCCAATATCGTATCCAAAGCTATCAAATCATTGATCTTTGTATGAAAATCACTCCTTAAGAGTCTCTTGGGCAGCTTTGAAGTAGCAATTCTTGCTTTGATCAAGCAATTTTTGTTTATAGCTCATAAACACAAATTTGGATTGAGGTTGTAATACTCGAGTCCATTAACAATATTTAGCATTATGACCACACAATAAGGAAGCTAGAAGGCTTCTGCAATAGTTTCAAGGTCGAGATCGAGAAACACTTCATTTGCAATCCCTATAATCCTTTTGCTATGAGGGTCATAGAATTTGGAATGAGCGTTTTTTTCTCTTTTGGGAGGGGTAGCTCCCTCATGTTATAGGGGTCTTTTAGGATTTTTAGTACATTCTACCAAAAATACAAAAGGAAGAAAGGGAAATGACTGGAAGATGAAGAATGGAGAAATCCTAGAGAGATTAGATATGGACAACTATGTGGAATTGCTAAACATGAACAAGGAAATAAGAAAGGGAAAAAGAACATGTAAAATTAAATAAACAAATGCATACCACATTAACGAAGGAAATTTACTAATTTGCAACAACAATATATAGGGAAAAATGAAGAATAATTCACAAATTAGACGTAAGAAATAACATGTACCCTACAAAGAATAAGATGAACAAATTACGGATTCAACAATATCCTTCTTCTTTATCATCAAATCAGAGCACAAAGTCTCTTACATAATCTTTGTACATGGCTGCAACAAAAATGATAAAAATCTTTCCCAAAAAAATGCATGAAAGAACCCAATTACAAATGAAAATTTTCTTTTATCCTTTTGCCCTCAACTAAACTTTTCATTTAAAATATTTGTCCATTTTAATGATCCCCCTAAATTTTCACTTATTATCTAGCTTTCAACTATAAACAAAAATGACTTTACAATTTGATCATTAATTAATTCTATGAAAAATTAAAGTATTTCCAAAATGACAATACTACTTAGGACCCATACAACTTTATATAACCTTAGTTAAGCCACTTTAATATATTTTGAATGGATATGAAAAATTAAAGTATTTCCAAAATTACAATACTACTCAAGACCCATACAACTTTATATAACCTTAGTTAAGCCACTTTAATATATTTTGAATTGAATGCCTTACCAATTCCTTTACGTTTAATTAATTTAAGTGATTTTATAACCCCTAATTTAATTAATTACTTTGAAAGAATTAATATAATTTAATATTGTGAAATAACTAAGCCAAGCTAGGACACAAAGTAATTCCTATCATGACTAGTACATTCAATAGAGAAATCAATCAAGTCCATGTTGCAATTCTTCATTTGCAATAACTTCCTTAACAACCCTTTCTTGGAATCTTGTATAAAACAAGGAGAAAATTATTTGATGGGCCCAAATTTTAAAATAGCAAAAATCATGAACAACTCTCTCAATAATTGTTGAATCTTCTTCAAGATTGCAATGTTTTGATGCTCCAACTTCAAATGTTCAAACTCTTCCAAGAATCTATTTTTAACTTTCTCTGAGTCCACCCCAATGCCCATAAGATCAACGTGCAAGTACGGATCTTGTGATCACTTATCCAATGCAATAGTAGAAAATTTAATCTTCCTTACCGGATCCCAAATGTTCTTAGTGTGCCACATGACTTGGCATGCTACCAATGATGCACTACATCATTTGTACGATAGTAGCCTAAAACTAACCATTGCTAAGGGTCGCAGTTGACCGTAAAAATAGTAGTTTGTTATTTATTCACACTTCCTTTGCTTGCATATTTGTTGAGCCTAAGTTTTTTGAAGTGGATGCTCTCTACTTTCTACCTTGGGTTGTTTTAATTTTTCCCTAGTAGGAAATTTCTTTCTTTCTTTCACCCTAGTCTATTTGGCTCCTGGTTGTTGGGGAGTAACTCTTGCAAAAAAAATTGTCTTCTCTCCTTTGATGTGCTAGAAAGTTGTGTGGGACTTTAAAAGTATAGTTCCATGGAGTTTCCTAATGGGGGGACGGCGGGGGGCCAGGGATGACGACATCGGGGAGGGGGGCGGAGGGGGGCAACAATGATATAGATATAGTGCTTGAAAAAATAGTTATAAAAAGATGTATAAGAATTACAAATGAAAATTTTACAAATTAGTAAATTGTAAAATAGTAAATACTACTAAACTTTGAACGTGAAGTGAACATTAAATCTTAATAATTTAACATTAAAGTTTGAACAATGAAAATGTCGAATTCAAAATTTATATCACATTCAAGATTTCATAATGATGATTACAATGAGTACAATGTGTCAAAATAACAAAATGGAGTGAAGTGAGCCCTCTAATCATCCTCAAACTCCTCATCACTAGAACTGTTGGAAGTGGACTCCACATGGTCAAGCTCCGCAAAACTAATACCAACTAACCCTGCTTGTGTAATTGTAGCATCTTCATCAATTTGTGTTGGCTCCTCTAGCTCTACATCCCATCGTGTGAATCTCTTTGTACAAAAGCATCTTGCAATTAATGAGACACAAAACACTATGTACAACCACAAGCTTCTTCATTCTCCTAGAGGTAAGTTTGTTCCTCTTAAGAGAGTGGATGAAGTTATAAGTAGAACATTTCCTCTCAACAACAAAAGAACTAGAAACTTGAGATAGCAATTGAATGGCTAGAGTGGTAGTCAAAGAAATCTGTCCATGGCAATTCCACCACAAAATTGCATCCTCATGTGCCATAGTTGCCATATCCATCTTGGTCGCCTCAGAATAACCCCTAAGAGTGTCAAATTATGTCCACTTAGTACAAATGATGTCGACCTCTACAAAATTATACATCTTTTTGATGGCCCTAAAGAACCATGCCTTCACCTCAACATCCTATATGGGTGTAACTCTACTAGGCCTTTGCTTGTACCACTTGGTGTTCAATGCATAGGCAACCATGTGCAAGGAAGTGTTGATCTTCTCCCATCTACAATGAATTGCCCATTGCAAAATGCTAATGAGGGGTACTCTCGCACGACAACCCTCATTTGGTCAAGCATAGTATCAATGCACTCATACACCTCTCCAAGGCAATGTGCATTGGCATCCCCATATGTAATGACCTAAAAATTTGGAGTAATGATGGAGACAATATATTTTGCATCACTCTTCACTACATTCTTCACCCTCTTCCTCTTCTATGTCTTGGACGCAGGCCACCGATTCCATTATGCTATCATAACCATTAGTTGCAATGCCTCTTGCAACTCAAACATTCTCTCCAAGAGAAAGAAATAGGATGGATATCTAGTCTCAACATGTTTGAAAAATTCCTTCTTAGAGAAGGTCCTAAAGAGTGCATGTGAAGTGTGGTGGTTGTAGATAAACATTTGCACATCTCTAGCATCATTGACCACTGCTTTGATCCAATCAATCTTTACCATGCCCTTGAGTGCATTATTCATTTCCCAAGGAGTCCACCAAATATGTTTACAAGTTGTCTCAATTAATTTTCATGTAGCTTTGTACACCTAGTCTACATCTCACTACTTGGACCACATTTTGTGACCCAACCTCCTCAATAGCATCCTTGAGGATCTAAACTGAAATTCGACCTTTGCAATGCCCTGAACAATCAACTACCTTAAGAAAATATGGGCCCTCTGAACATATAACCATGATATTGATGAGTGGACGATGCCTAATGTTCGTCCACCCATCCATGACTATATTGCATCCACTTGCCACCCAACATTCCTTCATTTTCTCCATCAACACATTTATCTTGGAATAGTTCTTATCCAAGATTGTAGTCCTCAATTTTGTCTCCATTGGCGACACATGATGGCCCTGACCTCGCTACCATCGTCGTCACCTCCTTATAATAAGGGGATCGAGCCACATGAAATGGACTGCTGTTAGCAAAGAAGAATTTGTCAATGGCGTCATCTACAGCATCCTTTATCTGCACATTGAATACATAAGCTATTGGGTTAGGAGCACCACTTGTCAACTTGTGTTTCCCCCTAGCCTCTATTGCATGGACCCTTGAATAAGAACATTACATATGTGTAACTTGCCTCTACAAAGTAGAAGTAGAACCATGTGGCTGGCTCTGATGACCCATTTCTTAGTTGGTGCTCTTTTGCCTCTTGGTTGTCAAACTATGAATTCTCAAGAAAAAAATATCATTAATTTTTGTGATCATATGAATTCATCTTTAGAAAATATTTTGCTCTCCCCAAGACTGAATCCTCTTCATTTTTTTGAGACGATCAATAATAGAGCAATTTCAAATGAGTGCAGGTTTCTAATAAACTAGAGATGAGTATTTCTGGTTGACTGACTATGGATAGAGACTTTGAAATGATCCTTCTCACCCCTATCTTATGCTTTTGAATCCTTGCCCCATAGATTTACGTAGAGTGAAGGTGATTGTATGGTAGTGAAATGTGGCTCTTTCTATCGCAGCAAGCATCTCTTTAGATTCAAGTGAATTTCACTGCCATAGAAAGAGTTACACTTCACTACCATACAGTTATATGAGAGTGACAATTCTATAAGGAATGGAAGTAGCACACTTGATTTTCTACCCTAAGCTAACTGATAAATTTAAGCCAGTGGCTTCTTGGGATGCAAATAAGAGAGCAAATTAAATTAGTGGAAAAATGAGAGGGAAGTTGCACACTCCTTACCAGTTGAAGTACATGTCCAGTAATCTATTGCAACATCCAGCATTAATGATCATGTAGGAATATTCAGGCTGGTATCAAATGCATCATATATTTAGAATATAACCCAGCATCTACAAGATATATAGCAATTTGTAAGATTGAAGCAAAAGTCCCTATGAACGAAAAACAAGTAGACTCTTGGTTCAATCTTACAAATAGATATTTATCTCAGAGATGCTGGGTTATATTCTAAACATATAATGACTTTGAAACCACCCTGAGTATATATATATACACTATATTTCATTCCTAGGGACTTTTGGTTCAATCTTACAAATTGCTATTTATCTCAGAAATACTGGGTTGTATT
Organism: Sequoiadendron giganteum; assembly: GCA_007115665.2. NCBI lineage: Eukaryota > Viridiplantae > Streptophyta > Pinopsida > Cupressales > Cupressaceae > Sequoiadendron > Sequoiadendron giganteum. The sequence goes on along the minus strand of CM021101.1, from coordinate 371,660,316 downwards.
CTAAACATATGATGCATTTGAATATGTATAGGAAAGATCTCAATTAAAATGTTTTCTATGTTAATTAGTTAGCCTAATACTTAATAGTAGCACTATGCGGTTTACAAGAAGAGCTTTTGGTAAATGTCTTCCTGTGAAAATCTTCTTTCTAAATCTAATGCAAGTATTATGCATGTCTAAAAGTGATTTGAACATAGTATTTTGCAAATGACCTACACAATAGAAAGATCAACCACTGCAAAGAACATAATAATATTTACTCAACTGATTTAATGATAAGAATAATGTGGTTTGTCCTTTGGAAGATACTTGTATCCTGGTTGAATAATTTGCCTTTGCTCTTTTGCTAACAGGAGACAGTTTGAAAGAGATTACAATGAAAAAAGGCTTTCTGTTCTAATATATGTTATGATTTGGCTGACACCTCCAAAATAAAACCATACTGCAGACTTCAGAATGCATTCTGCAAAGGCACATGTATGTTCAAATTCCCATAAGATTTGAAATCCACACACTAGTAATGGTATTTAGAAGCTGCCGAGTTCTTGTTGTACAAAGGGGTATTCATGATCCAAAATTTATCCATCACAAGTCAGAGAAGATATACATTAGCTTTTCTCACTTTAGCAAATATAAATACATGGTCATTTTCCTTATGTTCACCATAAATAGTGGCTACAAAATGCAAGATTTTATAGCATTCAGACAAATCTAAAATTTTAAAGAAACAATATCGTGAGAGTAACTAAATGAAAAATTCTGATATTCACCTCCGTTTTCAGCCAATATAACTTTTGAGCCAGCTTAAATGATTGCCCGGAGATGCAAAATTTCCATATGGTATAGCTGGAAAAATATACTCCAGAATCACAAACCAAGGAACTGCTCAAGACTATCTCTAACAAATGTCCTCACAGGCACCAAGACATTATCAAATATAACTAGGGAAAAATGGTTTTTCCATTCCCTTACAGATGCAAATGGTGTTAGACCAGCCATCACAGGAAGAAGAAAGAGAAGGGCATGAAAAATAAATTTTCTAAGAGACAAGGGAAACAGATGTAGCCTTTCCTTGACCTCCTCGTGGATGGATGGAGGACCATTCAGAACACGGAGCACGGATGCTGGAGAGTAAGCGGAGAAGGCATGCAATAAACAAAGAACTTCCCACTGTACTAACCAGTAAAATCCACTTCCACCCAAGCTATCTACAGATAACTTACCAGCATATCCACATAAAAGTCCCAGAACAATCAAGATAATGCTTATGGGCATAGTCTGACTGGAACTTGAAACTGTGCGGCGTAGTACAGAAATAGCAAAAAATGCAATAACTGCCAAACCAAACAATATGCGCCCAATCACGATAAGCTCACATGTAAGAGTTTGAATGTGCACCATCACAGAATTTACAGGATTGTAAAACCATGAAGATTTCTGTGATTCCTGAAGATGATGACATCAAAGAGACAATTCAGATTTAGGTAGATACATCTTAATTCATAAAAAGTAAAACTGCAATGCTGCTATGTCTCTCCAGGACAAATTTTGCATGATAAAAGCATTACCTTTGCAATGTCATGGCACACCTGAACTGCCTGTGAAATATTTACATGTGAGTACTTCCAGCTACCATATGCAAGAGCAAATAGCATTAGCATCAAACCAGCCACCAAATGGTCTGCACATGTTCTATTCAGATCAACATATGCATTATTCATTTTTTTATCAATGAATTTGCTCTCATTGAATGATGCTTTGGACTGGTTGATAGCTATACTTTGCCTCTTTAAATTATTTGACTCTGTGTCCACATACATCTTTGCTTCCTTGAGACGCAAACGCCTCATTGTTAATGCAATCTCAACTTCTCTTAGTTTATTACACCGTTCCTGTTCCATAAGAGACTTCTCAAAGACATTAGAAATTGAATGATTCCACTCAGGAAGAGGCATAATGCTGCTTGTGGTGTTCCCTGGCTGTCTCTCTAATTGTCCATTCAAAACAATCTGCTGATTAAGATTAACACCTGACATGCTGGATGGTATGCCATTTTCATTTATTGCACTTGCTAAATCAGAATTATTCTCTTCAATATTTGCACCTGTGCAAGCCGTTGTATCAGTTGCAACGGAAGGTATATTTCCCATGGGAAAGCCTTCACATTCTGCAGAATCAAACATTAAGTTTTCCAGTTTTTGACTAATTTCTTCAATTTCATTATTGACGAAACCCATTGCAGAATGAGATGGTGAAACATTTTCAAGCTCATTGGTTTGGCAAGTGAAATTGTTGTTATCTTTGACATTGACACTCTCTGTTATACAGCTACATTCTCGACAATTTACTCTATAATTTTCTTTAGGAAGGTCATCCTTATCATTTGAAGTAATCTGCACATCAGATTTTGTAAATCTCAGTTTGTGAAACTGCTTAACTCCACCTTTCATTCCACTCCCCTGTTCAGAACCTAAACTGCCAGAAGTTTGTTCAACAAGACACTTGCAATCTGTTTTCTCTCTGAAATTTCCTCCTGGGTTTTCCAAGGCATCTGCATATTCTACTAGTGTATTCTTAGCAGGAACTTCTGTAGCTAAACCAGGCATCTGGCCATCTGAAATTAATGTCTTCTTTTCTGAGGTGCAAGATGCCATTTTCTTCTCATAATGCGCTTGCTTGACCTGTGTGATTGTCTTATAAGTGCTTGTGAATGCTGCTTGAAAGTCTCTTACAAGATGATTGCACTGACTGCCCAAATCCTATACAAATAAAATGTCAACGTCAACTACCAGAATAATTCAGTGCAATATACATAAAAATGGGAATGAGTTATTATGATTGCTCAATTCAATTTTCTTTAAACACAGGAAAGCCATGAACAGATCTCTGCACATTAAATATTTCAACCTCAATGTTTCTATGCTGTGAATTTGTAGGTTGTCTATGAAGAAGAAATCAGATTGGAAAGTACCAAGGTGTGGCAAAAAAGTTGAACCCTTCCACTGAATCAGCAAACCCTAATGAGAAGTAGAATTATAATGACCAAGATTCTAATATTCAGCTATCTCTTTTAGATTTCAATGTCACAGCACCAGGGATGCCTCATTTCAGGCCCGGTAGAGACATGGTAAAATAGAATTTTGAAGAAGCACAATGTACTCTTATGGAGTTGCTGAAGTTGCTGTTAATACTCTAATTTCTTTCTCCAATATACCGGTAGAAACAGTCAGTAGCTATAATGTATGTGAAAGTGTGAGAAAACCAACATACTTGTGTGTATTTGATTTCTATCATCAACTACCACATGTTCTATTGTACCCATATGAAAATTTTCCTTTTTAGTCACATTTCTGTGTGAAAACAATGGTCATCTACTATCGAGCCCTTCATTGTGAATTCCTTGTGCCTCATGCGTGTAGTTCAAACTAGGAAGATATTGCTAAGGAGAGAAAAGCATCAACAGAAGCTAAAGATGTGCAATCTCTAAGTGGTGAAAAGTGGCGGAGAGGCACATTGCACATGATTGGGGACCTGCTTGACACTTTTTCAAAATTGGTGAAAGATGTCACATAAGCATGCAACATATGCAACTGGGGATACGCCCCCGCCTCTCCCCAGGCATGTGTATCTTTGTATCCAATACAAATATAGATACAATATGGCATGGATACATGTTGGATACATTACCCACATGTGCCCAAAAAACTTTGATTTTCTACCAGTGCTAGATATGTGTGATTTGATTTTAATTTTTTTTTATGTGAATCCTCCTAAAACTTAATCTTAAAAAACTTCAATCGTGCAATATTTTGTTTTGTTTTGTATAAACAAAACCTAATATTTAAATTTTAATATTATTTTAATTTATATTTATTTATTTGTTTTTAAAATAATGAAAATCACCTCTAATACTTAGAAAATTGTGTTAAATATGTGTGTTTTATGAATGTTGTATTCAGCCATATCCATATTGGGGGTCTTAGAAAATGGCCATATTCATATCCATGTCCATGCAACTTCAATCGTGCAATATTTTGTTTTGTTTTGTATAAACAAAACATAATATTTTAATTTAATGTTATTTTAATTTATATTTATTTATTTTTTACTTTTTTAATTTTTTTTTACGTGAATCCTCCTAAACTTAATCTTATAAAACTTCAATCGTGCAATATTTTGTTTTGTTTAGTATAAACAAAACCTAATATTTAAATTTTAATATTATTTAAATTTTTATTTATTTGTTTGTTTTTAAAATAATGAAAATCTCCTCTAATACTTAGAAAATTGTGTTAAATATGTGTGTGTGTTTTATGAATGTTGTATTCAGCCGTATCCATATTGGGGGTCTTAGAAAATGGCCATATTCATATCCATGTCCATGCAACTTTGCTAAAACGTAAGTTTGTCGTGGTGACAACGGAAGGCACATAAGCATGTTGTGTGTGATTCAAGGTCTAAGTGAAGTTTTTGTGTGACCAGAAATGTGAGTCTCAAAAAGTGAAAGGGGCAGAGAGACTTAAGGGACACATGGGCTAAGATGGGTTTAAGAACAAAAGATTTTGAGGGATTTAATGTTATAATGGCTGATGGGTCTACCATTCCATGCAATCAAATGATCCATAGATGGAGTTGACCCTAGGAGGGCACGGGATGCGAGATGATTTCTATGTGATTGCCATTGGTGAGAGGGATTTGGTATTGGGAATGCAATGGTTGCACTCACTTAGCGAATACTCACACAATTATCAAGACATTGGAGTTGAAACTAAAAGTTGTTGGGAAGGATGTAGTTCTTCATGGCCTTTCCAATTGGGGTCCCATGATAGTTTCAACTAAGAGGAAGGAGAGGGCTTTTTGTAGAGACCAAGTAGCTTGGGCAGCATAGTGTTTGATAGAGATACAGGTCCATCCAAGGATGGGAGGTCTTATCATGTTGACATTCATGATTCAATCCACATCTTGGATAAGCATAACAAAGTATTTAGTGAAATTCCTCCAATTTTACCACCGGATAGGGGCTTTCAACATGCATTTGAGCTTGAGGAAGGAGCAAAACCCATCATCACTACACTTTATCGTCATTCTAGGAGGTATAAGGAGGAGATTGAGAAAGCAATTAAGGAGTTGTTGGACATGGGACACATATGACCTAGCTCTAATCCATTTGCTTCTTTTGTGGTGTTGGTCAAAAAAAAAGATGATACTATGAGGATGTGCATTGATTATAGAGCCCTCAACAAGAAGACAATCAAGAATCGCTACCCCATACCCAGGATCAATGAGTTAATAGATAATCTTCATGGTGCGGTGTACTTCTCCAAGATTGATTTATGGTCAAGGTATCATCAAGAACAGGTTAGAGATAAGGATGAGCATAAAACAACTTTCATATGTTATTATGGGCATTGTGAGTTATTGGTCATGCCATTTGGGTTGACTAATGCTCCAGCCACATTTCAATAATCAAGTATTTATTTTACAATTGAGGAAATTTGTGTTGGTTTTCTTTGATGATATCTTGATCTATAGTAAGACATGGGAGGATCACTTGAAGCACATAAATGAGGTGTTTGGCATACTAAAGTAGCATTCATTCTACACCAAAGCATCCAAATGTGAATTTGATTTGACTAAGATATTGTATTTGGGACATAAAATTAGTGCCCAAGGGGTTAGCATGGACGAGGAGAAGATCAAAACAATAAGAGATTGGCCTAGACCCAAAACTTTGTCACATTTGAGGGGATTTGTGGGACTTTACAGCTACTATAGGAGGTTTGTCAAGGGGTTTTCACAACTTGCAGCCCTATTGATGGATTCTTCACCACAAAGAGTCTTTGACAAGTTTACGGAGGTAATGGGTCCATGTCCTATTTTAGAATGTGATGCTTCAAGGGAGGGGATTGGAGCAGTTTCGATGCAAAATAAACACCCTATAGCATTTGAGAGTATGAAGCTCAAAGAGACAAAAAGGAGATTCTCTATTTATGACAAATAGATGTTAGCCATCATGCATACACTAGCTAAATTCAGCCAATACATGGTTTGCCGAAAGTTTGTGGTAAAAATGGATCATAACAACTTGAAGTTATTCCTCGATCAAAAATATTTGAATGATACATAGCAAAAATGGGTAAGCTACAAGCCTATGATTGACATTTAATATGTTAAGGGAAAGAATAATGTGGTGGCTGATGCATTCTCTAGGAAGCCTTATTTTTGTGCTATTACTAATATATCAACTGATTGGAAGGTTTTTATAATAGTTGAATATTGCCAATTAGACATTTCCTACTGACATTTTGGATGGAAAACTACAAGCTAACATGTAAAAAGTGGTTGATGAGCTCATTTTTTACCAAAATCAAAAGTGAAGGAGAAAATTTTAAGGGCATGTCATGACACACCACTTCCTGGTTATCCAAGGTACTACAAGACATAAAAATACGTAAGGGAGTGTTTTTCATGGAAGGGGCTCAAAAGTGATTTTTTGAGGCATGTTAGGAAGTGTTTGATTTGTTAACAAAACAAAACAGCGCATGTATTTTCAGCTGGCTTCTTGCAGCCCCTACCTATTCCAAATCTGAAATGGGAGAGCATCTTCATGGATTTCATCACAAGACTCCCAAAGGTGAAAGGTAAGGATTGTATCTATGTGGTTATTGATAGACTCACTAAATATGCTCATTTTCATGCTATAGCTTGAGAGTACATGGGCTGCCAAGGAACATTGTAAGTGATAGAAACAACACATTTATCAACTTGTTTTGGCAAGAAATCTTTCAATTGACAAGTACAAAATTGACCCCAAGCACTACCTACCATCCTCAAATCGATGTGAAAACAAAACTTGTGAACAAATGGATAGAAGGATACTTGAGGAACTATGTTACAGGACAACAAACAACTTGCATTAAGTGGCTCCACCTTGGAGAGTATTGTAACAATTCCACTGACCACATGTCTATAGATATGACTCCCTTCAAGGCACTTTATGGTAATGATACTATATCTTTGATGGATTTGATTCTTTCGGATAGTAGAGTTCATGGACTAAATATTTGGTTGAACAAAGCAGAGATATTGTGAATGTACTCAAAGAAAACCTAAAACAGTCCAAAACTAACAAATAATGTATGACCGCCAATGAATAGAGAAATTTTTTGAGGTGGGAGACGTGATCTTCTTGAAGCTACAACCCTATAGGAAATCTTACCTCAAGGGAAGTGGCGCGAAAAAGCTCAAGCCACAATTTGATGGGCCCTATAAGGTAATAGGGAGGATTGGTGAAGTTGCATACGACCTGCAACTTCCAAAAAACACCAAGATTCATAATGTTGTTTCATGTGTCATGCCTTAAGAAGTCTCTTGAACAACAGGTCACTCCTTCATTAGAGCTGTCCCCACTTGATGAAGGAGGGAAATTGGTTATGGAACCTAAGGCAATCATGGACATAAGAGAAAAAAAGCTAAGAAACAAGGTCATTTCAAAGTATTTGGTGAAATGGAAGAATCTTCCACTCAAGGATGCTATATGGGAAAGAGTGGAGATATTTGAGCACCCAAGTCTGAAATTGCTTTCATTATCATGGGTACTTTTGCTTTGTATGCAACTTTCTATTATTTGATTAGCAGAATTTTGCATTTGTTTCAAATCCTATCATTGTGTACACACTGTTTCTGGTGTCTTCTTTTTTTTCCAGGAAGCATGTGTGCGTGTTCAGCTGTTATAGGTTAGATTATCCATATTGATCATAAAGATATAAAATCTCTCCATTGTGTGTGGAAGTGCTGTTGCAGCCTTGTGCTTATACTGAAGAACTAAAAATAGATAGTTTCTTTAGTTTGTTGACATTACATGCTGAAAACCCAAAAATTGATTTATGTGTACTATAAAAGCTAAAGGTCATTTCCATAGTCAGAGTTCTCGGGTTTTATTTTAAGTTTCCCTTAACAAAAAAAATTACCCTTTCTAATTCAAAGAAAGGTTATACCTTACACATTATTCCGTTTTGAGTTGTCCCAAAATAGCAAATTGAAATGTTAACATGCTCTTTAGGCAGAGTGAAGAAACACTCACTGGATATACCATCTCTTCAATATAACAAGTTAAAAGAGATAACCAAACTACAAGCAAGGATGATTGCTTAGTTGAAATAGACTTGAAGATTCCACTGAGAAGTTCAACAAAATAAATGAAAGACATTTTAGACTTGCAGACAAAGCATATGGATGTACCCGGCATAACATGTTAAAACACTAAAAAATGCTTTGCAGAATGATTAATAGGACTCAATTTTGAGCTAAAGCTTTCAAAATGTATTACATCTGTCACATTATAGCTCCAACAATGCCTGTGCTAATATAAGAAGTTTACAGTTCAGCCATCCAATTTTAATCCCAATCCAGGACACCTGCCTTAAATTGAGAGAGGTTAATTGCAGGGCTATGTCCACTGAAGGCTCTGATAGTTGCTGAATACATGCCAATGCCTTTGCTTCTAAGTTATTCAGGAATAAGCTAGGAACAAAATCTAAATTTCCCTTGTTTTTGCTTGTGTGGTTATGTAAATCTATGGTTCAAACTTCACGCATCCAATTTTATCGTAGTTCAGGTAGCCTGCCTTAAGTTGAAAGAAGTTAATTGCAAGATTATGTGAACTGAAGGCCCTGATCATTGTTCAACCCCATGCCAATGTCTTTGCTTCTAAGTTATTTGGGAATAAGCTAGGACCAAGATCTAAATTTTCCTCATATTTGCTTGTGTGATCGAAGTAAAACTATGGTTCAGCCATCCAATTCTTATCCTAGTCCAGGTTACCTGCCTCAAATTCAAAGAAGTTAATTGCAAGTTTATGAAAACTTAAAAGCACTGCTAGTTTGCTCAACTGGTGATCAAGTTTTTGCTTTAGAGTTGTTTGGGTATAAGCTAGGACCACCATATATATTTTTCTCATTTTTGCTAGTGTGGTCGTGCAAGTATATAATGAGAACATTTTATATGAGCACACAATGAGCTGTGCATTTTTATCTCTTGAAGACATGGAGTTCACATATATATGTAATGGACAGTTTCTAAATAGGTTGTTGGAACTTTGGATCTGCTCCACAATTCTAGTGGCAGTTCAGGAGATTGCAAAAGCAGAGTCTAATACAGATCATACTAATCTCTTTCAAATTTCTGTGTCAGAGACAGTAAACCAAGATATATTTGAATGCAATCTCACATGAAATATCCAACCCTATGCTGTAATCAGACCATCCATTATCTTCTCAAGGCTCTCTATTTAATGATTATCTTATAGCAGGTAAATTTCCATGACAAGATTAAGGGTAATTCCTCTAATATTATCACATGCAAGAGAATCAACCATTCTGAGCATCAATTTCTTTTTCATTGATATCTAACCTTCCTCTGTATTATCAGTCGATTTCTCTATCATTTCCTCACGGTTCTGGTCTGTCGGATCCACTTTCAATCTGCCCAGTCTTGTTTTTACCATTTTTTCTATCCCCTCAATCAGATATGATGTTGGATCTAGAAGACTAAGTACAACAGTGAGCTGGCCTTAGAAGCAATGGAGTGAGAAGATTTAAAAGGATGATGTCACCAGCTATGACATGCGGATCTATTTCTAAACAGTCCAAGTTGTTAGAAAATTGGCATTGATGTCAAAGTCATTGATGAGGAAACGTGCAACAATATATAAATAACATGCATAGATATATTCCCCATTGCAGCGCCACTTTTGGATAAATTGCATGAAACCCACTTATGGTTAGTTGCATGAAACGTGGAGTTAAGTCAACAGGCAGTGGAGCTAAGTCAACACGCAGTTAGTTAAGTCAAGCATGCAAAAAAAACAGCGCCAGCATAAAAAAGCAGAAAAAAATAGCATGCAAAAATTATAAAGTGCCTTATAGGTATAATTTTATAAAAGGAGATTAATGCTATATTTTTTAGATAGAAAAAAAGGTGAGTAACAAAACAAGAAGCAGCGCAGCAGACAGGAAAAAGAAGGCCGCCATTAGAAGGAGAACAATGGTGTAAAGGGCAGAATTGGACAAGAAGATAAGTGCAGAGATAAAGTTTAGTTTTTGAAAATGCTGATTTAAAGAAGGGGTTTTTTGTTATTCGTCTTTCATTAAAAAGATATTATACCTGTTAGTGTGAAGGTTGGTGCCTATCATTTTTAATGTACTGAGTTGGTGCTCAGCTGTGAGTGGGTGCTCACTTTTGTAATTGAAGATTGGTGTCTTTTGTAGGTTGGTGCCTACTAATTAATAAAAGCAAATTTTTTGCCATGGTTTTTTTCCCAAAAGGATTTTCCATGTAAAACTGGTGTTCATTTTGCTTATGGTTCATTTGCACTATCAAGTTTTGATTATTCAGTTTTTAAAAGTTTAAAATTGCTCTTATACCGATTCATGCAAAAAGAAAGATAGCATGCAAAAATTAAACAACGCCTTATAGGTTTAATTTTATAAAAGGAGATTAATGCTATATTTTTTAGATAGAAAAAAAGGTGAGTAACAAAACAAGAAGCAATGCAGCAGACAAGAAAAAGGCCGCCATTAGAAGGAGAAAAATGGTGTAAAAGGCAGAATTGGACAAGAAGATTAGCGCAGAGATAAAGTTCAGTTTTTTAAGAAGTTGATTTTCATTTAAAGAAGGGGTTTTCTATTATTCGTCTTTCATTAAAAAGATATTATACCTGTTAGTGTGAAGGTTGGTGCCTATCATTTTTGATGTACTGGGTTGGTGCTCAGCTGTGAGTGGGTGCTCACTTTTGTAATTGAAGATTGGTGTCTTTTGTAGGTTGGTGCCTACTTATTAATAAAAGCAAATTTTTTGCCATGGCTTTTTTCCCAAAAGAGTTTTCCATGTAAAACTGGTGTTTATTTTGCTTATGGTTCATTTGCACTATCAAGTTTTGATTATTCAGTTTTTAAAAATTTGAAATTGCTCTTATACCGATTCCTTCCAAAAAGAAAGATAGCATGCAAAAATTAAATAACGCCTTATAGGTTTAATTTTATAAAAGGAGATTAATGCTATATTTTTTAGATAGAAAAAAAAGGTGAGTAACAAAACAAGAAGCAGCGCAGCAGACAGGAAAAAGGCCGCCATTAGAAGGAGAACAATGGTGTGAAGGGCAGAATTGGACAAGAAGATAAGCACAGAGATAAATTTCAGTTTTTTAAGAAGTTGATTTTCATTTAAAGAAGGGGTTTTTTGTTATTCGTCTTCCATTAAAAAGATATTATACCTGTTAGTGTGAAGGTTGGTGCCTATCATTTTTGATGTACTAGGTTGGTGCTCAGCTGTGAGTTGGTGCTCACTTTTGTAATTGAAGATTGGTGTCTTTTGTAGGTTGGTACCTACTTATTAATAAAAGCAAATTTTTTGCGATGGTTTTTTTCCCAAAAGGGTTTTCCATGTAAAACCGGTGTTCATTTTGCTTATGATGTTGGAAATTTTGGAGAAAACAGGAAAATAGCAAAGCTGAAGGCGACAGTAAGGTGGCCTTGGAAGGGGAGTGAGAAGACTTAGAGGATGCTGAAACCACCTATTGCCATAGCAATGGTTTTATCAAAACCACCAGCACCAATGAGGCTGCCATAATCATTTCTATTGGGATTAAGAAGAATTTGTGTAGGAAAATTGAGGTACAGAATAAGCTCACGTTCATGTCTTGGGAAGGCAATTCTGGGTATTTAACTGAACAGAGTAACAAGGCCATAGCATCCTTGAATCAATGAATAGTGTTGAATTTCAGGCCTTTTGTTAGGAGATTGTCAAAATCCCTGTTCTCACTGCGCTCAATCCCGACATTAAGCACAGTGAATCCTTGAGGTGAGAAATTCTCAAATCCTGACCACTCTACCACTCAATCAAAAAAACTATCAGTGTTGGTTCTAGTTTTACAAATGCTTATCCAAGTTTCCAGAATGGGTACAGGGGAATGTGAGGACACATTCTGGAATGGTGAAAGAAATCCCAAAATTTGGGGGCAGTGGGGGGACAGGAGGGAGGGAAAAAAATTATATATTTATAGATTGAAAAATGAATAATTAAACTGCTACACAAGTTAAACATTATAAATAGATGAAATTCAAAAAAAAGTATCTAAATAAAATTAATAAATATTTTCATTCTGAATAACTGATTGTCATATTTTCAAAGATTATGAAAATATTTTGTCTGAAAGTGGCTCAATTTTTTTTTCTTTTTTAAAAACAGTTGACATGGGGATGTTAGGGCATTCCTGGAATGTGAAAAACTCTCAGGAAAAGGGGGATGTTGGGGGGTACATCCCTGCCACGTCCCCATGGAACACTGAGTTCTACTGAATTTGCTGGGCAATCAAAAAGCTTTCTTATTAGCACTGGTCCCTCTGCAAAAATGCAAGATGAAGGGTGGTTGGCTGTTAAGGTGGTCATTGATAAACTGAAAAGCTTGGAGGAAGACCAGGTACACCTTAAGGTCCAAAACTGGGAACTCAAGAAAACAAAAAAACACTCAGGAAAAGGTGATCATGGAGATTAGAAACTCAGTCCAATCTACTCAAGTGAAAAAACAGAATATGGAAGTCCATATCCTGAAACTATGATCTCTTCAGGAAAAAATCATAGTCCTTAGAAACCAGGCAGGGCAATCCTTCTCAGGTATTTTCAACTCCTTGAAAGGGATTACGAGTGAATGAGGGTCCTGATAAGGTCAACAAGGAGGAATTAAGGCTAAAAATTCCAACTGCATGGCCCTTGCAGTTGGGCATCCTTCTAATTGACAAGGTTAAATTTCAGAGGACCCTGGTTACTGTGAGGTTGCTAGATGGAATGGTGTTTATGGCAATTTGCAGGCTTGGAAACAGTTTGTGCTCATGCATACTGTTTTGTGGAGGATGACCTGCATCTTCAAGATGATTGTGTTTCAGTAATGGACAGAGAAGTAGTTTTATAATGGCCATATTTTTTAGATGGGTCTTCGAGGTTTAGCAGGCTATCTAGTCAGGGTCATAGTCATAGCATTTACAGGACTTCTAATAATTTTAGTCGGTTATGAGTTTCTACCATTTGGAACTGTGGTGATTTTTCGAGTTGTTTCTGTCAGAAGAACTATATTTTATAGTTTCAGAAACTTCTTTTGTGACCTAAGTAGGGGAATTTTACAGCCCACATAGATGTATTGAATTATTAAGTTCGCAAGGGGGCTCCAATCTTGGAAACTTCAAATTCAGGATCCAAATTCAAAATTATGCTGATCATGATGCAATTCTGTTTGTTTATAATAAAGTAATTGCCTGTGTTACTATTATTAAGCAGATCCACTAATTTTCCCACAATTTCATCTGTTCAAAGAGAGTTTCAATTAACTGTGTCACAAGAATCTGTCTGTGACTTTTACCTCCAGAAGTTTCTTCATGCCATTTTTTCAAATATTTTACATATTGTTAAGTGTGGTGAAGTCAAGGTTTTGGTTCCATTACCAGATATATATCTCAAATTTGTCTTTGTTGAATGTAAGAAGTTTTATCATTTGAATCCAATTTTCAGCTCACAAATGCAATACACCATAAAATATTTTAAATTGTTGTGAACATTTATATCTGTTAAATGTATAGTACTATAGCCAACATGTTTATATCTCATAGAACAGAATATAAGATGGATATTTAGATATAGAAAAATGAGACTTATGATTGAGATTTAAGGGGAAAAATTACAAGTGAAGCAAATAGCTCTTTAGAATAAATTGTTTTTAAGCCTGCTTGGAATGATATACTGACCTTGTTTAGAGATTCCTTTATTGCCAAACCCAAAAGCTGCAAATAGATCAGTATAATTAATGAAAATTTTGTACAGAGGAACTAAATGAAGCAATAAGTAAGACTTCTCTTAGAACACTTATAGATAGAGCAAACATGCAAACTGTGAGAAAACAAATAACAGAGAGAAAACTTCTAAACCAAAATTAGGGAACCCTTAAGACAAATTAAACTGCCAAAGAATATTGATTACTATCCAGGGCATTTTCCCCAGCAGTAAAGTTATACTGGAATATGCCCAAAAAACTGGTACCTCTGATATCTCTTCTGCTGAGAGGTTCTGTTTCAAACAACAATTGCTGGCCAGAATCTGTACAGTGATACAATGTTAATAATGTGAGTGATGGCAGACATAGAACATGAGTGTATTCTCCCAATCTAAGTCTTAAATGAGTGAAATATCATGATATACATATAATTGCAAAATGATTCAGAAAGAAACAAACAAATGATGTTAATGTTCATGGATAACCAAAAGTGACCATTGAAACTCATAAAGTAAAATCAGTTATAAAAGGGAAATACTAGGGTAAAGTAGCTCAATAAAAAGTACACAGAAAGTAAAGACCAAAGCAAGGGATGGTAAAACTAAAGTAGACAAAAGACACAAGGCACAGCATCAATATAAATGTCCTGTGAGGGAAGAACTCCTCAAAGACACAAAGCTAATGAAGATCAAGTAGGGGACAATGAAAGGAGACCAATGCTGTCCCACTTCAGCACTAAGACTCAAACCTGAAGAACTAACAGCATCTTCATCTATCATCACAAAAGAGCCCAAGAAATTGAAGCCTCAGGGGGCCTGGCTGACAATCCCAGGACAGTCCTGAATCCTCCTCCTGGAGTGTCTTCTAACATCAAGGCAAATGTACCTCTCATAGCAGTGAAAAAGCTAGTATTGTGCATCATCTTTGTGGCACAGGATGAAGGCAAGGAGAAGGTACTCAATAAAAACAACAATACTCTCACTGATCTGTCTCCTTGTTGGCATGAATCAGTAGAAAAGATAGCGAATTTACACATTAATTTACCTCAATTTGAAACTTCAATGTCTTCATAACAAATAATGAGATGTTCACTTGTTGAAATACCAAGCCATCCCATTTCATTATTTTTCAACAACAGTTTCAATGCTAAATCTTGCCATTACTCATAACAATATGGCATCTAGGCTTCACATGAATCAATCATTATTAAAAAATGATGTATTAGCTACAAGTTGTGCTAAAGCCACATGATGCATAAAACATTATTAAGTATTTTATTCAATTTTCTCCCTGGTAATTGTAGGCCTAAACCTCATAAAAGATCTGTTGTCAAACAGAATAATAAGAGCTGTAAATGAAAACACAACAAAACAAAATGAAATATGTTAAAAAGGTAATATTCAAATATTGCCCACTATCATTAATTATGGTCTACACTCTACAGTGCATAAATTTAAAAATATTGCATACATTTATAGTCAATATGGAAATGCAACTTATAAATGGGAAGACAGGAAGCAATTCTAAAGGGTATGATTGCATGGAAATTAGTATGTCTTCTAGTGTAAAAAGTGTTCCACAAAATTAGAATGTACTTCCACAACGTCTATGAGCAATATATTAGTATACTGTTCGGGAAATAAGCATCAACCTAGAAATGGAAAAAAATATTATGTAATATGCTTCAATAATATCTAAAAATGTCTAGTAAGAGACTGTTCCCACAACATTAACAGGTCATGTTGTGGCTTCTTCACGGTGATTGATGATAGTGTTGTTCCTTTTATTCCACACTCAGGTTCTCAAGTATACCTGCAAGGGCCCCAATTGCCATCCCAATTTGTCAGCTTGATCAACATCTATGGTGACAGAAGTTCCTTTCATGTGGCCAATCATAATATTTGTAACATTTTTAATACTTTTGACTATCTATAATTTTCTTTGGCATGTGGGAGTACCTTTCACAGTCCAGAGTTTTGTTCCCTGGTTAGTTCTTTTGGTGTTGTCTGATTTTGGAGTTTTTTGGGGGCTCTCCAACATGCTATTATAACTCAATGTATTTGTCGAGTTCCATTTATCTACTTTGGTGACTTAAAAAATTAATATATTTTTTTTCATTCCTTCATTAAGTTCCATGAATGTTTTCACATTTAACCCAAATACGCTAGAGTCAAGGTAACTACTGATCTATATTTTACAAGACCCTTGAAGTGTAGTAAAAAATATTCATTTATTAAACAGTCAGAAGCTAACTTGAAAATTCAAAAAAATATATTGCTCACTAATGTACTACAAGTGACTGAGAGTTGAGACAATAGTTTCAAAACTCGCTGAGAACTTGCACAACTTGCGAGTACTTGCAAGCTACAAGTGACCAGCAAGTAACTTGTTAGAAACTCAGCAGTCAAGATTCCGGAAAGTATTCATAAGTCCATATAAAAACATGTCAGATTTATATTAAGATGAATATGTGTTAATAATATTCAAAACATGCATTAACTAAAATTTTAACTATATTTGTGCCATCAAGCAACATAGGGTAATATAGAGTAATACATAAACAAGAAAAAAAGAAAAAGTAAACTGTCCGAGCACTAAATCTTCAAGACAGCAAATCAAGTAGTACTATGAAACAATGAAAGAATATATTAACCAGTTCTGCTTTTCCAAAATACATGCCAGAAAAAAAATCTATACAAGCATATCAATCATATTTCCAAAATACATTATATTGCAGAAGAAAAGAGACAAGATAGAAACATGGAAATTACAATTAAATTGAAGGATGTAGCTTTTAAAAGATTTCTAAGCCCAAAACTTTTACGGAAGTCCGTGAAAAAGCAATTCCAAGGATCTTACTATAAAAAACAAATTATCGATGGCAATGCATCTATCAGGTTGTGCAGACATTCACATACTAATATGCATCCAATCTTCATTACATTAAGACTACAAAAATACAGATAATCAACAAAGAAAGATATAAACAGTACTCAAACAATATATGCTAATCATTTAGCTTCCCAAATGCATAGTAAGCAATACATCTATGGATGTACATGGGCATATTTTTGAATCATCAAATTTCATATATCATTTCCAAACTATTAAATAACAGCTATCACGTTGCATTAGATCAAAGCTAAAGATGATCACTAAATATCAGGAAGTACAACATTCAAAAAAACATACTGCATGGTTGCACCAGGCACATGGTAAAAAATGACATCCAAATTCATGAGAAGATTCAGGAATAAAAAGAATTCGCCTACCATTCTTTAACTAATGGATAAATGGTTGCATCGAACAAAATAAATTGAGTTATGTCAATAGAATTATGAGAAAGTTGAACAATCCGAGCAGATAAATTGTTGCATTGAGAATACGTGATTAAACATTGGTCTAGTTATACACACCAGTTTTTCTCTTAGAAAACCAGAGATGAATTTCAATTAGAGCTAGAAGTTTGGGTACAAGGATTGTGTACAGAGGACACATCATTTTACAAGCTTCACACAACCTCACTTTTGAGGCTATATGCAACAAACGTAATTCTGGAAAGAACTTAGATTTCCACATACAAGAGATTGCCAAGTAGAAGACATTCTGTAACATCCCCGATTAGGGATGTTAAATATTTCAATTTGATTTCGCTCCATGGGATACCGACGATTAGATCTTATTTCAAATCAGGTCTATCCTAATAGTTAATAAGCTTAACAGAATATGCAGAAATGAATTGTAAACCCTTGAAAATGGCCAACAATGCACAATAACTGTTTATTCCTCTTATTATAGCTAAAGATCACACAAAAAATCAATTCAGTTGCCAGATCAATAACAGCAATACTATTATCATAAGTATAGCAAATTCACAGCAAAGGGGGTGCTACAAAAGCTACCACCAGACTACAATCCCTAGGCACTAAGAGAGAGCCACCTAACTCAGACAAACAGGTGCTGACAGGTAGTGCCCAAACAGTAAATTAATGAAGCTTGGAAGCAATTTTTGAGTGGAAATGCTTAACACTAGATAGGGGTTTTCATCCACTAGCTGGTTATGGAGATCAGGGGGTTTTCGTCCTCCAATATCCAATGACAAGCGAACAAGAAGCCTGTTTTTGTTTGAAGAATACTATCATAAAAACTAGATGATGTCACTGAACTTTGACTTAGCTTTAAATAGGCAATTGAGCACTCACTTTCCCTCCAATATAAAAATTCAAATCTTCTTTTTCTCTTCAAGGAGCCCCACAACACACCTGTGGCTGACAACACTTAAAGGAATAAAGCTTGATTAAATAATACCCAAAGGGCCCAATAATTTGAGCGCACAAACAATAGAACACGCCAAATTATTACAAAGTCATTTTCCTAATTTATTTTCCCAAGCCTATGGCAAAGAGAAAATAGGCTTAAGGAACATCAGGTAATCTTATGGATTAAAGGGACATGACACATTCCCAAGATACTCAGGAACACATAGCACCAACTAGGACTATAGACGAACAAAAGGAAATGGAAATCATTAAGGATCCCTTGCCATAAACACATACTATACTAAAACAAATGGACTAACATCAATTATAGCACAATTTGCATGATTGCTTTATCTTACCAGATCCCATCGCCTAGAATCTTCCTTTTAACAATAAAAGTCAAAAGTGAAGAGACATTCCATCCTTGACACTATAGGACTAAAAGCATAAAGCATGGCTCACCTATAAAATAGATGCCTTTACCAGTTGAAATTCCTAAATATGTCTCCATGGAAGAAAAACAAACTGAAAGCCAAGTCTGTACAGAGCTATCAATTATATACATATATAAATTTTTAAATTCATCTAAATGGACAAAATATATAATCCTACTTAGAATCAACTTAGCAAATAATTACAGCACAGAATAGTTCAAGTATATAACTAAAGCAATTAAGAACTATCACTATAATTTTCTATATTAATAATGAGTTGTTTCATAGAAAATCCCAGTGAATTAGTTTCCAGCCAATCAAACGTTCTATCCTAACTTTGTTCTAGTATAAGCCTACAAAAGTATTCCAACCCAATCAAAAAGCACAAACTATAAAATGTATAGATATTTTATACATTGCAATGAAATCCATTTCATGATACAGTATGGATCTTGATCTCCATTAGCTTCATAACATGTAAAAGAACTTTATGATGCATCCAACAAAGTACGAATTGACAAGAAGCATTTAGTCAGGCCCTACCTCAGCCAGAACAGTTGCTATAGACATGCCAAGATGAAAACCAATAGCTCCCACTAGGTCTTCAGTATAATTATTTTCTTTTTCATGTTGTGGCTTGATGGTTCTTGCACCTCCAGAAACAAAATTGCCGGCTTCATGCTTGTCCATTTCTACCAAAGTTGGAATAATTCTTGGTTTCACCAATGTTTGAGAAGCCCACACCTTTAATACAGTGATCGATTGAAGCAGATTTTCCACCAACAGAGCTACAAACTTTGTGATCTCATGCACATAGTTCGTAGTAGTATACCTGCATTTTAGGCAGATTAAAAGTTCAATTATAGAGGACAGAGAAATTTAAATTTGTGTTACTATCTAACAAATGACCAAAGTAAGTGGATGTGGCTCAAAATTAGAGCAAGTTTGATAGATAATCATGAGTGCTTACCAGAACTTCAACAACCAAAAATATAGTAATAAATCTAAAACTAGGAAGAAAAATGCACCAAATAAGTGAGGGTAAAACCATGGGAAACAAATATATACAAAAGAGTTAATAAAAATAACCATGTAAAATGAAGGCCCCTTGCAAGATAACCACAGACTAACAAAAGAGGGCCAATGGAAAACAAGGCTCTAGAATGCATTAGAGATAGTAGTACCATAGCAGCAAAAATCATTCTCAAGAATAAATCGGCAAACCAATAAAGATTTTTTCAAAAAATTGGGTTTTAATCAGGAAAATTTTGGATATTCAAAAAAAGAAAGAAAAACTGCTGTCCTTTAAATTAAAAAAGGCATTTTAATCACATAGAGATATAGAGAGCAAATAAAAATGAGAGTTTTCTCAAAATATTTTGGAAAATAAATTTTGTCATTGATGTTCATATCACGGATTACATTGCATTCCACCATGCATACTGCAGCGCTTAAATGATAACTACATACTAATAGTTTCAAATTTTTAATTAAAATAAAAAGCTCTAACCCTAACCAAAAACACTTAAAAAATTCACCCTTCAGGATACCAGTTAGGGCTTTTTGAATAAAAAGAACAAGCCCTGACCCTAACCCTAAAAACTGAAAAGAAATCAGCGCTTAGGGTTGGGGGTTAGAGATTTTGATGTTAAAAAAAAGACAATAATTTTTAATTTATTTTTTTATCACGAAAAAAGGAAAGATTTCGTTAAAATTTGGAACTTGAAAGATGAAATCTTGAAAACAAAAAGCTCTGAAAATCAGTGAAATTTTGCACTACAGCCCCAAAATTCTTCAAATCCAGCTCGAAAATGCCCTGATTCCTCCAAAATATCATCCCATGCAGATGGGAAAAGAAATCAAAAAAAAATTTTATGTCCCAAAATCCTCCAAAAAAATCCCGTGCAAATGTCAAAAAGAAACATTTTTATGTCAAAAAAGTCACCAAAAATTGGTCAAACACAGGATTAACAGTCAAACTCACAACTTTTTACGATTTGTACAAGATTATCCCAAATTCTAAAGACTGGTGTACTCCTACACAACTAGTATATCTATATTGGAGTACACTAAGTGACCTGCCAACATGATAGTTCAATCTCAAATGACAATCCAGTTGGTGTAATAAAGCTATAATTTAATTTTAACTTGGCCCAATTTGAAAGGCATATTTTAGTGAAGAAATCTAAAAGATACACACATAAAAGATTGTTCTCCATCAACATAGAAGGAAAAATACAAAGGAAACTTTATGATCTAATCTTTTACCTTTTGTTTAATAATTAGATTCACCATATGGTAAAGCCACCCACTCTATTCTTAAAATATTAAACTGCTCAAAAATTTTCCCCAACCTTGCTTTCATTGAGAATACACAATTCTTTAAACATACAAGGAAAAATACCAAGGAAACTTTATGGGCTAATCTTTTACCTTTTGTTTAATAATTAGATTCACCATATGGTAAAGCCACCCACTCTATTCTTAAAATATTAAACTGCTCAGAAATTTTCCCCAACTTAGCTTTCATATGGGAATACTCAATTCTTTAAACAAAGGCTATAGGTAATATAGCCAATTTGCAATTCCCTATGGAGCCTATGAATGTGATAACTGTTGGAACACAACTATCTATTGAGAAGGGGGGTGAATCAGTAGACTTAATAAAACTGGTCCTTTAAATCTCTTTAAACCAAATTAGGAGATTATGCAAAGAGACCAATCACACACAAATACACATAACACCAAATGTACGTGGAAAACCTAGTATGGGAAAAACCACGGTGAGAATAGCTGCTTGAGTCTACAGCTCAAATCCAACCTCACAAGAAAAACCTCACTGATTACAAAGTTTAAGGGCACCAACCCTAAGGAGACACCAATCCCCTAATTTAAGAGCACCAACTCTGAGACACCAATCTCCTAACTGAGCACCACCACGGTGAGAATAGCTGCTTGAGTCTACTGCTCAAATCCAGCCTCACAAGAAAAACCTCACTGATTACAAAGTTTAAGGGCACCAACCCTAAGGAGACACCAATCCCCTAATTTAAGAGCACCAACTCTAAGGAGACACCAATCTCCTAACTGAGCACCAACTTAGCAATCTGATGGCACCAACCAATCAAACAAAATGGAGGTACAACTCCAAATTACATAAGTGATTCAGTTGAATCTAATTTCATGTTACAGGTATGGTCTGCAACCGTACATTGCTTCTTCTTTGCTTTGTTTTGCTCTTCAGAACAACCTCTGTTCTCTGCTGCTATAGGAAAACTTCTTCTATCTTTGTTATTGTTGCACTCTCAATAACTCATCCCTCTCTCTTCTCTTACTCTGCTTCAACTCCGTTAAACATTTTTGTCATTCATTCGAGCTGCATACACACTTCATACTCTATTACTCTATATGTCTCAAAGTGTGTGTAATTCTCTGTGTTACCAAGAAGTTAATTTCAAAATGTTAGGACATCATTTTATATGCCCTATTCCACTGCTTGTCTGCTCTGTATCAAAACCCTAACCCTAGCTTTGATACGCAGGTCTGATGCATGATAAATGCTTGTTCTGCACAATTGAACTTGTATTTGATCTTCCAACCGCCTGTATATCCATGGCATTACTTAACCAATCAAACTTCATCCTTCAGCTATCTTGGCATATCAGATTCCTTCCTCTACGTTGAGTTCCAACCTAATCATTCAAACCACTGCCTAACCGTTGTGACATTATAACTTTGAATGTCGACCTTTGATCTTTGTCTTCACGCCATTATCTAACGGTCCTCATTGATTGGCTTCAACTTTAAAACATAGTCATTCGATCAAATTTCATTTAAATATATGTCGTTGATCTCTATCACAACCAAATAGCTTAGCGCATTTTCTCTTAGGGCTTAAAAGCCGTTTACATGATGTAAAGAAGTTGCAAAATGCAATGAAACATTGCCATCTGTTTCTTGGGCGTCATCAAAAACACGTGTCGACATTCTGCACCATCGCTATTTTCATATTCAAACCCACCATGTCTTCTGCGATACAACGATCAACGTCCGATCTTCAGTTTTCAACATCCACCATTAGATCATCATCGCATGACATATACCTATCGCACTTTATTTAGCATGATGTAATTCATAATAGCAATGTGAATTACCTATGTGATGCAATCAAAACTTGCCATCTGTTCTTTGAGGACACTTATATTATGCCACACTATCGCAAGGCTAAACCAAGGACCCATCATGTCTCTTGTGAAGTAGCGAGATACTGCCATCTGTTATTGTGTATACATGTCATCATCTTGCACTCTCGCAAGGATCAAACCAAGGGCCCACCATGTCTCTTGCAAAGTAGCGAGACACTGCCATCTGTCCCTCTAACGTCATACACCACTTACCATCGCTTGTCGCTATTTGTTGGTCCTATTGGACACGTGTCATTATATCGCACCACCGCGACCAAAAGGGTCGGGCCTACCACAAGTCTTGCAGGATGGCGAGGATACACCATTTGTTCACTTAAATCATACTCCACTCACCAAGCTTAGGAAATATCAAAGCTCTGCCTAGCCAGTAAACATTAGGTCGAGGGGCCCGTTGACAAATGACTTTGAAGGCTTAAGTTATAACTTAAGCAACCAATAACTGACGATATCCAGTCAACATTCAAACATAAACTCTATGAAGGCGCCATGACTAAGACCTAGGGTTTTTGCTGCTAAACCCTAAATATGCCAAAGAATAAAGATAATTCATTTCTAAGCTAATCCTTGATCTCCTAAACATGCGGATTATGTTTCTGGAATCTTCATGAAAAACCCATATCAAATATGCTTCCTATTTTCGTTGTAAACTTCTGAAAATGACCTCTACAATAACATGACAATATTGCAACATATTGAGCAACTTTGCAACATTTGCAAAACATGCTCTTCTCTCCATCATTCTTCTCCATTATGTCAATTGCCTTTTGACATCAATGACAACATAATGCCAACAATAACTCTTCCCCTATATGTGGCATAATGCTACAAACCAACACTAACTCAAGCCCTACTCATCTTCAAAGGAAAAAACGGCTTGGTAAAAGAATCTAAACATGAGCACGTGAGAGTGAATGTGCACATTTGAATCTACGCACATGTTCATGTGCGTGTGTGTGCGCACACACACATGCATAGATGTGTATGCATGTCTATGTGTGTCTATGTGTGCACTTTTGTGCATCTATCTGTGTATGCATTTGTACATGTGCATGGTGTGTGTGTGTGTGCATGTGTTTGTGCATGAACATGATAAGTCTCTCAAATTATCTTGTGTTGCACATTTATTGAAATGCTACAAGCCAACAACTAAATCAAACCCAACTAATCTCCACAAGGAAAAATGGAACAGTGAGAGAATCTATGTGTGTGTCTAGGTGTGTGTCGCTGGGGGTGTTTGTGTGCATGTACACATGGTTGTGTATGTGTGTGTGTGCTTACATGTACATGAGTGTGTGTGCATGTTTATTGGTGTGTGTGTACATATGGGTTGTGTATGTGTATTGGTGTCTGTGTGCATATGGTTGTGTGCACATGTATGTGTATGAGCCTGTGTATGTGCACACATGGGTACATATGGGTGTGTGCATGTGTGTGTGCACACATATGTGTGAGTGCATGTGTGTTTCTATGAGTATGTATATGCATTTTTATCCACCAATAAAAACTAGTTTCACCATGTGAATACCAATAAAGACTATGGTCTCCATGTGAATACCTACTTCAATGATCAAAGATTGTGTATATATGGAAATAATAAATCTGATTTGCAGTTCATTATGTGGCCTACGAACATAAGAACTCTCTCAAATGAAAAAATATAATGATACCCAATACATGGGATGCTGCAAGTTAACAACTAGCTCAAACTCCATCCATCTCCTAAAATGAAAAGGCATATTTCATGAAATAATCCAAGGGAGACAGGGAGGGACATCACTTACATCAAATCAAGATACAAAGAAAATTAGTAGGGAAAAGATTTTGGACTAATTTTTAACCATTTTTTAAATAATCTACATTCACCATAAGGGACCTTTGTGTCATGTCCCCTTTTTCCCGCCAATGATTTAATTATTATTAATTAAAAATAGTGTGTTTTTTAACACTAACATTATATAATAGAAATATAAATAATATAAATAAAATAAAATAAAACAATTTCAAATTTGGGCACCCAAAAATAGGTCCTATGGGTCCTATTTGGTTGGGGTATTTCTACGAGGCATTCCACTCATTTTTGCATCCAATTTTCATGTTTTGCATTGTTCAATCAAGTTCAAGTTTGAGCAGGCACCCAGGGATGAAAAACCCCCAATTGCATCCTTTGAGGTTAAGACACAAACCCTCACCTCATACTTGGCAATTCTATACAAGAATTGCAGCTGTGCTGATTAGAACCCTTGTTTGAATTTTCAGGTTGTTCATTGAAGCTTGCAAACGGGTTCACAACTCAGTTTCAGGGTTGTTCGAGCATATAACTATTGATTTTACCCAGGAATCTGAGATACAACAATCTAATCACGGCAGCTATTCATACTTCATATATTTCTCGTGCATCTAATATTCATCCTAGGTCGCCACTATTTTCCAAGGGCAAAGAAAAGCTTGCATCCATTGCTAGAGGCTGATCACTACACAACAGCAGGGTTTGTGACTAGGGTTTGGTGCCATATTTTGCAGCAATGAGAAATCCAATCCTAAGGCAGATCTACATCATTCTGGGCTGCAGATTGCAGAGACAACTCTACAAGGAGTGCGCTAGCAACAAGACGGCACTTTGGTAATCCCAGATCTGAGCGTTGTTGATCAACAATATGCATGACACTAATGACAAGGGCGATTAAGGTTTTATGTTGTTTTCTATACATCCAAGCCACATTATATCCTATGTGCCATCCTATAGGTCCAACACCAGTTAGCCAACAAAGGATAGATCTCCCCGATCTTATTGCTGTTATACAAGGAGACAATTTGTATTCCCCATATATGATTGTCGTTAATCAATAATTCCCAGTGATTTCATTTTTCTTAAATTTGTAATTCAAATTCTATATATATCCAGGAATGTTGTCTGTTGTGAACTGAACTGAATAATAAGTTAATGATATTGTGAGGGTTCATATCAGCTTCTACAGTAAAATGGTGATCTAATTAACCAGTTGTAGTAATTCAGTTTATATGATGTGATTTGGAAGTTAGGTGCATGGGACTGTATTAATATATTCCCAGTTTATTTGAAAATCAGTAACAATGTATGTATCTATTTATTTCAGTTTGAAAGATATCACAGAATACAGGAAACTTCAAAGAAGGAAGGAAATGATAACCAGGGACATCACACTCTGAACATAAGTCTCTCAAATGAACCAATATAATGCTACTCAATTCATGGGATGCTACAAGTTAAGAACTAACTCAAACTCCATCCATCTCCTAAGATGCCGAGGCATATTTGATGAAATAATCAAAGTGAGATTGGAAGGGAGGTCACTCTACATCAAATTTCTAGGCTATTTTTTTTACCTTTTATGAAATAATCTGGATTCACCATAAGGTAAATCCAACTATTCTATGATAAGATCCACACATATAATAATGGAAATAACACAGAGTAGAAGATAGATCTTGCACAACACAAGAGATGTTCATGAGCCAAGATGACCTACTATCCAATATATGCAAAAATACTCTTTATGGAAGAAGCCACTCCACACTATATCTCCAAGAGATCCCAAATACAATATCATACTCATCACATATCCTTACAATGATAATCACCTCCTTTATAAAGACCTCCCCTAATAACATTATGGACGATCAATCCCAATGAAGGCCTACTCATTATCTAATATAATTAATTACACAAGTTGCCCACATGACCCAATATAAGTACCTTAAGGAATGTGTGCCACATGTTGGCATCTCCATCCACCTAAATTGTTACATCCCATTCTTCTTACTTTTAAAACACTCTAATTTTGTTGTTATTGGAATGAAGGGTGATGCAATTTTGGAATTTTAAGTCATGTTGTGGAAATCTTGTGTATATATTTATATATTTTCCAATAAGGCAATAAAAGTATGTGATTGGATCTTGACACAGTGTACTTGAATTGTACGATGCCCTAAAATAAATGAGTAGGTTACTTTGCAAGAATTATGTTGATTGAGGTTTTGCAATGAGATAATACATGGATGTCTACTAATTTTCTCTCTTGTTTGGAGATGGTTGCAGGACAATCGTACCGTGAACCTCGGAAGAGGGAAAACATCATCTAAGTAGAGAGGTATTGTGGAAATAATCTTGAAACGCCATCTGAGTTCAGGGGTGGTCAAGGAAGTTGAAACCCTAGAAATGAATAGTTTGAACCCTAGATGTTGGTCTTCGCGTATGTCGTTGAGTTGTTCCCTCACCTGAGAATTTTAGGGTTTTGGGAGTTAACCTGGTTGTTATGAATTTAACCTTGTTGGCTCCGTGTTTCGTGAAGGAACTTCGCCTTCTGGCTTAATATTGAATATTTTGGTATATAATATATATATATATATATAATATATATATTTAAATATATAATAAATATAAATTATTTACCTGTATATATATATATTTGGTTTTATATTAAACAAAATTATTATATTGTCTAAAAATATTTTTTTAGTTATGCCTTAGACGTGGAGTGGTGATCTCTTTGCTCGTAAAATCTATTATAAGTTAATTGGTTGAAAAGGCTTGTAATATTCTTGATATTATTTTTGGCGGACTGTTATGATACGGGAATTTTGTTGAATTCGGTTGCCATTGTTTTAGTGGAGTCGCGACGAGCTGGGAGGTAGTTACGGTAACCACCCGGAAGCTACCGTCGCGTGGGGTGAAAGGAAGTCTATCTTGGGCGACGGCAGAGGGCGAGGTATCATTCGGTGGTTGAAGGATTGCGGAGGAGGTGTTTGAGCTGGGAAGAAAAAACGGAGAAGAGAGGCTGAAGTTCGAGGAAGATAATAGTAAGGAGCTGGCGATACGAGCTGGATGGATGGACAAGCTGCTAGTAAAAGAATCCATTGATCCTGCAAACTATAAGAAGTCGGGACTTGGTCTTGACTGAGCAAATAACGTGAGCCAGGAAGATATTTGAGGGAGCTCTGCATTGTGCGACTTCCACAACAGCTTATTCAGCTCAAGACAAACTTTACCAGGCACGTATTGCCTTATGAATAAATTCTATATTGGTAATAAGATGCCTTGTTGCAGAATATTAACTATGTCATTTGGTAGAGAAGAGCTTGGAGAATGGTTCGTATGCCTTAGAATCAGATTATAACAGTCTTAAATGAACATGCTTCAAGATTCATCTATATGGACACTACTAGTTACACTTTTCAAGTTATTATTATTTAAGATTTCCGGTTAGAGAAGAGTTTGGAGTATGAATGCCACGCTTTGTGTTTTCTTATCACTCTAGGAGATTCATGAAGAAGAAATTAACTCTGCAAGTTCTGGTAGCTTGATGTTGTAACTGCCTCTTAGAAATCTCTGTTGGTAGCTTAAAATCTGTATTCGTTGTATTGTGTGGTCGCTAGGAAGCTTTTGTGAACTATCCACTAAGTACTCATGATAAAGATTGACAAGACTGCGAGAGAAGCTAATCATGTATTGCTGTGAGTTTAATTAGGAATTCAGTTATTAGTCAAAAGAGCTAAACGCTGCCTGTTTCTAAACAAGTATGCCTGTATTAGAGGAGATTTTCAATGGTGTTAAGCCATGCATGCCAGAAGGTTGACCCTGCATGCGAAATGTGCC
The DNA here is from genome assembly GCA_007115665.2 of Sequoiadendron giganteum. Lineage (NCBI taxonomy): Eukaryota > Viridiplantae > Streptophyta > Pinopsida > Cupressales > Cupressaceae > Sequoiadendron > Sequoiadendron giganteum. The sequence goes on along the minus strand of CM021101.1, from coordinate 371,631,968 downwards.
ATCCGAGCACTAAGACTAGCTTACAGCTAGGCAGGGTTTTGGTCTATCTTCTTTTCCAGAAAAGTACTTATATTGTTACAACAATAGGAGTGTTAGATTATACCCTTCACTTTGTTTGTAGTTAGCCAACTGTGCTTGAAGTTCACACGTGGCAGATAGCCGAGAAGTGTGAAGTTTAAGCCCTAGTACTTGAAAGAAAGCCATACGTGGCAGATAGCCAAGGAAAGAAAATCTCGCTGGCTAAACCAAATTAGGTCTAAGAGATTATGCCCTAGGACAGGTGTCCTTGTTAAGAGTAAAGGGTGGAGAGAAAGTCTCTCGGAGGCCCTAGTTTAGTTGTGCATTCCAAGTCGAACAGGATGGGTGAGTCTGTACAGTAGTACAAGCTATGGCCATAGTAAGAGCAGGTGCCTCTGTCTGCTCTTGTACTCACGCGAAGCTCAGATACCTGACTAACCAGAGATGCCTGCTTAGTAGGAAGGAATCCTTAGTAGCAAGGCAGAGTCAGTTAGGTAGGGTTTCTCCATCAGAGCTCAGATGGCTGTTTGAGGTTCTTTCCACTTTACTTCTCGTAAGAAGGGAAGGTGCGCGGGGAACTGCTCATGTTCGTGGATGGAGGTAAAACACTCGGATGATGTTTTCCCTCGCATGCAGATGGCGGGCCAAGGCTTGGGAAAAATGCTAACCAGATGAGGGTTTCTCTTCTCTTACCTTAATGCTTCTAATTGTAATTAATGTAGGAATGCTGATATGCTTATGTTATTACTAAATGTATGTCAGAATGGAACTATCTTAACTTGAAGCAAACTGTTTTTCTTATAAAAAAAAAATTGCTCTTATGACATTGTAATGTTGTTGCTGATCATTTTTCTTAAATTTGTAATTCAAATTCTATATATATCCAGGAATGTTGTCTGTTGTGAACTGAACTGAATAATAAGTTAATGATATTGTGAGGGTTCATATCAGCTTCTACAGTAAAATGGTGATCTAATTAACCAGTTGTAGTAATTCAGTTTATATGATGTGATTTGGAAGTTAGGTGCATGGGACTGTATTAATATATTCCCAGTTTATTTGAAAATCAGTAACAATGTATGTATCTATTTATTTCAGTTTGAAAGATATCACAGAATACAGGAAACTTCAAAGAAGGAAGGAAATGATAACCAGGGACATCACACTCTGAACATAAGTCTCTCAAATGAACCAATATAATGCTACTCAATTCATGGGATGCTACAAGTTAAGAACTAACTCAAACTCCATCCATCTCCTAAGATGCCGAGGCATATTTGATGAAATAATCAAAGTGAGATTGGAAGGGAGGTCACTCTACATCAAATTTCTAGGCTATTTTTTTTACCTTTTATGAAATAATCTGGATTCACCATAAGGTAAATCCAACTATTCTATGATAAGATCCACACATATAATAATGGAAATAACACAGAGTAGAAGATAGATCTTACACAACACAAGAGATGTTCATGAGCCAAGATGCCCTACTATCCAATATATGCAAAAATACTCTTTATGGAAGAAGCCACTCCACACTATATCTCCAAGAGATCCCAAATACAATATCATACTCATCACATATCCTTACAATGATAATCACCTCCCTTATAAAGACCTCCCCTAATAACATTATGGAGGATCAATCCCAATGAAGGCCTACTCATTATCTAATATAATTAATTACACAAGTTGTCCACATGACCCAATATAACTACCTTAAGGAATGTGTGCCACATGTTGGCATCTCCATCCACCTAAATACATAATAATATTACATCCCTAGTTACATAACATTCTATGCTAAAAAGTCCTAGAACTGAAAAACTCACTCCAAACTAGGCTCCCTAGTTGAATCCTTTTTTTCAAAGAAACCGCATATTCTTGTGAAATTAATATATCAAATTTGCAATTCTTTGTCGCCAATGAACATAGTAACCCTTTCAAATGAACTGATCTACTACTCCCCAATTGGTGGAAACCTATAAGGTTACAACTAACTCAAACCAAATTTACCTCCAAAGGGTAAATGGAAAAATTTGAGCAAAGGAATATGGGAAAGATAGAGAAAGCACCCCCAATCGCCTACAAGGAAAATTAGCAAGTTAAATATAACATTCAAAAGCTATATTTTAACCATTTGTTCAATAATTAGAATTTTCCAATTGGTAAACCGTAAAACCAAATATTCTATACTTCAAAATTCTTTCTTCATACTCCTTCCACTCCAAAAGAAAAGTCTAGATTTTCCTATATGAATCCCTGCCTGTCCAAATAAAGACCATATGTTCAATCCAATTGTTATATTTAATTGGCAGTTCCCTATGTGGTCTATAGATTATTTGCAACTCTCTCAAATAATCTGATGCAGTGCTAGCCAATTGGTAGAATGCAACAATGTAAAAATCACCTCAAAACTAATACATTTTCAAAGGTAGAAGAGCATATTTCAGTTGAGAACTATGTGTGTATGTGTGCATGCACGTCACATGCACACACACGTGTTGATGCATTTTATTATTTTTGCATTTAGCTTATTTTTCTTGCATTTATATGCACCTTAGAATAAGCTTACTTAGGTAGGTGACATCTTGCATTTAATAAAGGTAGTTGAGTGGCCTATCACCCCACCCACCAAAAGAAACCACACAGGCAGTTCCCTGCATAGCCTCAAAACATGATAACTCTCTTAAATGAATTGATCTTCATCTCATAGTACCCAATTGGAGGAATGTTAGAATCTGACAAAGTTAATTCAAACTAATTCCTCTCCACTTTGGGAAAGCCACATTTTAGGGAAAAAAAAACTATTTAGAGTGGGTGGTTGAGTGGCTTTGTGATGTGTGGATGAGTGGGTATCTGAGTGATTTCCCTTGGTCATCCCCACCCACCAAAAACAAAAACTGCACTCAGAATGTGAAGCCCCAATTCGCCAAATAAAGGTGTGTTCCTACACAAGGAGACCTTTATATCACCTAAGAATATTGTAACTGTCTCAAATGAACTGATCACATCGTACCCAAATGAAGGAATGTTACAAGCTAACAAGTAACTTAATACCATCATGGTGAGACTCTTTTATATGCCGTTAAGGATAATCACAACTCTGCCTGCAGAAGTAGAATTACTGCTCTTTCAAGCAAGGAGTAATGTCCTTGAACCTAAGTTTAGTACACTCAACAGGTAGTGTCCTTAACAAGAAAACAAGCTTATGAGGGTCTAATAGAGGTAAACAAGGATTTAATAGTCTAACACACACAGTCTAATATAACTGTAGAAGAAAATGTAGAGCTGAGCTAGACACTATTGACCTAAACCGTAAGTGGAAGGTACTCACATATTTGGGTGCATACCAAATCTTTTGTTAGCATCATGAAGGGTAGAGTTTCTTTACTCAGTTCAATAACACCCTTTTACCATACTCTTTTGGTTCATTCTACTAAAACTGTATGGAAACCACAGAACCGCTCAGACTAAATGTCAGATTCAAGGACCAAGGTAATCAGGTGTACCCTGAATTTATGAAACAAGAAAATTCCTTTATTCAAATCAAAGATCAGCTGATCATCAAGAGAATGGGCATGCTATAAAGACCGATACCATCCTCTCTTTTAGAGATGATGTAACTACACTTTTATCTCAATAGTAGTACAGACCCCTAAATACTGGTTTTGTAAATGCAGTTCTGACATCTGAGTTGTAACACAGCATCCTAGCAATCATTTTACAATTAGCATTACTAAAGTATTGGGTATATCATATCAGACCTCCTCAAAAGGCAATGTTTATCATTCAGGTTTGAGTGCGGTACACAACTCCTCCAAGAATGGTCTCAATAAAAAAAATTACCTTTTTAGTGGGATAGCACAGTCCCTAACTACACTCGGAACTTTGATGCAAGTTAATTTATCTCCATGCATGTATAGCAGACTTTACCACAATCAAACCACTTATTGTGCATTTTAAAACAAGTTTTCAGTCAGCAGTTGTTTAATAGAAGGTTAACTGTGTGAGACTTTAATTTCATATCAGGTAAAATCTGTTCATTGAGCACATCAGAAGTTTATAATTATTGATCTAGAATGGTCATTCAGGTTTGAGTGTGGTACACAACTCCTCCAAGAATGGTCTCAATAAAAAAATAACCTTTTTAGTGGGATAGCACAGTCCCTAACTATACTCAGAACTTTGATGCAAGTGAATTTATCTCCATGCATGTATGACAGAGTTTACCACAATCGAACCACTTATTGTGCCTGTTAAAATAAGTTTTCAGTCAGCAGTTGATTAATAGAAGGTTAACTGTGTGAGACTTTAATTTCATACCAGGTAAAAACTGTTCATTGAACACATCAGAAGTTTATAAGTATTGATCTAGATCAGAGGTGTAGCATGAGGAAGGAGAGATTGTCAAAGAACCATCCAAACTGAGGTGTTTCCCTCATAAGGTAATCGTTGAATAAGGAAACAAAATTATGATTATCTATCCAAGGCTTCTAGCCAATCACTATTTTATATTCCCTCGGCATGAAGCTCATGGTGCAGACCATAATTGTTTAAATAGTCAAAAGCAAGAATCTCAAGTACTCAAGCTTGTTGTAACAGTGTTACATCAAAGTCATGACAAGATAAGGGATTCCCTGTTCTTTGGCAAGTATGCAAGGTAACAACTAATATCACTATCTGTATTTTATTTCTAGTGTTAATAACGTCCTCTTAGTCTTAGTGACAATACATCTTGAATGGTAATGTTGTGCCAATTATAGACTCATAGGACCTCATTCTATCCTGCCCTATTGCAATGAAGACTTAGAAGTGCGCAAAAATTATTTTTTAATCAAATGGAGTAATTCAATGGGCTAAGAAAAACAGTCATAATACCACATTAGCCTCGTTGTTAAATATGGTACTAGCCCACACAAATTTCTCCTTATAAGATCTTCCAGTTTTAGCAAAACTTGTAGCAGAATATTTTGTATATCTTAGGACTGCAAGAATCTTGAAATAGGTACTAAAGTTAATCAATAATCAGTGTTAAACAACAGTACAGTACTTTTCATATCTCATAAGCAATGCCCTGCAATAGACTGGTTTGCATTAATACCTTAATTTAATTATGGAAGAGTAAGGGAGTAAGTTAAGGAATGAAAATGTCAACAACCATCGATCTCCAAGTATACAAACATAAAGGTTCTTTAATAAGTACTCATCAAGAGGATTCATATCTGATAGAGAAAGACCTTCGACGAGGACTTGAAAGCTTATCGATGGTGAATGTGTGTGTGTGTGTGTGTGTGAGAGAGAGAGAGAGAGAGGGAGAGGGAGAGAGAGAGAGACCTTAGACGAGGACTTGAAAGCTTATCAATAGGGGCAGAATCTAAATTCTCCTCGCTAGTCATATTGGGTTCTACTACTGCCTCCTGAACTTGGCCCAATCCACGGTCAAATATTTCCCTGCTCGAATGTGGACCAAATCCACCCTGCTTCACAGACTCGCAATCATTGGTAAAACCCTTATCATTACATGATGAAGCTTCCGATTTGATCTCTTCTTCACCAAATCCTTGACCTCCATATTCACCACTCAGCATATCTTCGTTTCTAAGAATATCCTTATGGCAACCAGCGCCATTTCCATTATAATCAGCTGAAGATATCTGCTTCCCTCTCACGAAAACCGAAGCATTCAGTTCCTCCATTGAACTACTCAATATTTGATAGTTGGTTTCCTCAATTTGTTCTCTGGACATATCAAAGATTTCTTGGGCGGGACTTTTCAGATTTCCCCTTTCATCTTGGGCCTCAATACAATTATCAGAAGCTGGGGCAACGAGTCCTGCTGAAGAAGATGGTGCAGTAAAATGGATAGTGTTTAGACTTGGAGAACTAATTTCACCATCCCCAAATGATAACATTTCGTTTTTTATTGGAGGCAAACCATTTTCAGAGGCATCCTTGTGCTGATTAAAACAGGAACCTGAATTTCCTGGTAACTCCATGAGGAAACCTCAACTCCCACGTTTTCAAAAGTAAAGTCTCTAAAAGCATTGCCAAACTACAAAAGCAGCTTTCCACAAGCCTAGCCCCAATTCAATGTTGAATTGTTACTTTGTACCGCTACTGTGGAAAACAGATTTCGACGCAAATTCCCTGTTTTGTTCCGCGAGGAAGCGCATATGCCAATTTGACTCAAAAATAAACTAGAAAAAATACGGAAATCCAAGTGCACGTAATATTCGAACCCAAATGGGTCCCTGCTGAAGAGGACATAAGAACGAAAAGCGAAGATGTGCAGGGAATAGTGTTTGTGATTTCTTCCCTTCCTCCACCCTCTCTGGTATAAATTTCAAAGCTTTTCAGGCCAGCCTAAAATTTTTGGCCGTTGTAAGTGAACGTTTTGTTTTTAGATCCATTAATAATCATAATTCTTTGAGATATTAAAAACAAAGAGACTCATCCCTTTGTTCCGCCGACTATTATCCTCACGGGTATAACTAGTGGTTTTAATGCGTGAATTTAAATTCCTACTCTTTTTGTTTAAAAATAAACTTTTGCTTATGGACATATAAAAAATTAATTACCTTTTAACATTAATAATATCATTATTAATATATAATATGATGTAGTTAAGGGTTGGGAGCTAATTTAATGGCAACATTTAGAGGTTAATAAACTAAAGATCTATGTTGAATTATATGTCATACCACTTCAAAAAAATAAATCTTTATTGATTTAAAATAAAAATTAATCAAGTTTTCATTTATTCTTAAATTTGTTAATTTGATTGGTAAATTGTCAATTTCATTGATGTTTCTTATTATATAGTTATAAAATGTTTACACCAAAGTTTTATGGGGGGATTTGGACAGACCCTCTTACAAAACTTACAAAACTGATCTAAAATAAAGTTACAATATTTCCAAATAATACAAGGCTAAAATCCAACACTATGGAAATTTATATACATGAACACTAAAAACATAAACTATGACTAACCCCTTCAATTGACAAAATCCTTCCACCCTTGAACTTCCAATAAAAATTTGAAGTCTTTTATGCCTTCTCCCACCTTCAACCTACAAGAGAAACCATATGGAAACCAACCAGACTTAGCTCCTTTTCTTTTTATAACCTCTTCAAGTATGGCACCTAGGTAGAAGACTCTAGTCAACTAGTCAATAAGGTAATCCCTAAATGCATCTTCCTCTAAATGTGGCACCATTCTTTCAAGGGGGTCAATTTTGAAGTCAAGAATCAACTTGTAACTCCTTTTCAAGGTAACTCCCTCCAATTGTGATGTCATTCAACAAAGTTAAATGCAAGTCAATAATTCAAACATAACCTCCTCCTCCTCTTAATCACCATCAAGAAGGCCATGCATTCAAGATTCTTCATCCAATATAACTCCCCTCCACATAGGCACACCAATTAGAGACAATAGCATGCAAATGGAGCTCCATTTAATAACCACAATGCAAGTGGCCCACCATCCCAAGCACCCGTATGAAAATTGTGACTCTTCAACTCCTAAGGAGGATCCTAGCAGATTCTTTCCTAAGTGGACTCTTTAAATTGAGAGGGAAAGTAGTTTGAGTTTCAAATTTGAAGGTGGTGCAATCATCAACACTAGGGAAACAAAACAAGGGTTATAACATGCACAAACCAATAATTAATTTTTTGAATATTTCTTACTAAAAAGTTTGCATCTTTATTTTACAAAAAATAATTATTTAATTTAGATTAAAAATACAATATATAATTGATTAACAAGTGCAAACAATACTAATTAATAAAATAATTTTGGTTACAATAGTATTGTAGATACTAATAAATGACAATGTGGCTTTAATTGCTATATTTATTTGTGTATTGTTTGGGATACCCTACACATTACTAAAATCGTTTTTCTTATTCATTGTCAAAGGAGGAGCAACCATTAGTGAAAGTGTCATGCCTCGTTTCTAGTTAATCTAAGTTTGTAAATATTAAGTATGTGTACTTATGTCTTCCTTATTTCCTTATGTTGTGTGTTTTCCCTTCTTGAGTATACATTTTCTTCCAACTCCACTCTTTCGCTCTTCTTGTCAAAGTTTTAAATTTCTCCACCTTGCCATGCTTTCCATTTGTCATCTCTCACTATTGTATCTGTTAAACTTCCCCATCCTATCATGCCCTTTGCTTGAACCCCAATGCCTCATCCTATAGTTGTCTTGTGTTATGACTAACCCTCAATCCTTAATATTCCCATTTATGTTTATGTTTCCCTTCTAACTTCATAGAACACATTATATTGCTTCTAGTAGTTTGTTTTTGGTGCCATTATTTTAAAAGTGGAATCTTTCCCACCCATTATCATCGTTCAAGTTTGAATTGTGGGTGTATTTGGTGGCCAACCTATTCTATTTATGGTGCATATAAAAGAGAAAATGTTTTCACCCAAGATTATCATCTACCCTTAATCAATTTCTCTTAGAATTTGAGCACTTGTGTTTGAGTGTGGGAATCCTAAGATGGAAACCCTAATGATTTCAGAGAATGATCTCATACAAGGGTCATATTTTAGCTTCATCAAATGTAGACTTTAGTCGCATTGCATTAATATGATTTACCATTTTTATTGATATGATTTTTTTGTTGTAATTACTGACATTGTAGACTATTTGAATGTAATATAGACATTAATATAATAAGATAATGATTGAGATTTTATTTATTGTTTTTTGTTCATAAGATCGGACATTATTTCCATCATTTGTTGTTTCAAATTTAATGTATTGATGATGCATAAATAGTATTTTAAATGAGTTATCTAAGATATAATTGAATGCTAGGGATAATAGTGTTATTAATCAAATAATAAGTGTGTAGAAGGTTAATAATTAGATTTACATTATTGTTTTGACTCAAGAGACATTATAAACAGGAAATTTAAACTTTGTACATGGATATTTGTCTTGCAATTTAACTTATTTGAAGTTTATTGGTATTAATTTAACTAGAAATTTGGATACTATAATAGATATCATTTTTTAAATAAAAATCTATACAAGAAATCACAATATATATTTTTCTTAACACACAACAAAAGTAACCTTTTGCAATTACAATACAATTTTTTTAATTTTGACACATAACCAAATACATTAGTTACTTTTTTTTTAAGTATAAAAGTTGATATGTTAGAGCACCTTAAGGTACAAGGAAAATCCACATAAAATTAAAAAAGGAAGGTTTTTTGTTTTTTGTTTTTCCCTATTATTTTTATCTTCAAGTGTTCAAGAAGAAATAATATTTGATTTGATTGTATCCACATGCAAGTTCTAGTGATATAATTTTATTGTATCTTATCCTCACAAGTTATAGAAGCATAAGATGATTTGATCTTACCTTCACAAGTTCTAGAAGCATAACATAATATTTTTTTATCTTGACAAGTTCTAGAAGCATATCAAATATTAACTTATCCTCACAAGTTCAAGAAATATCTACGAGGTGGAGAGTGGTTAAAACATAAACCATATAAATATGACGAGGTTAAAACCATTAGGATAAATTCTTCTACTAGCAATTGATTATCAACATTCTTATATTTACAAAAAGGACATTTTAGATTGGTTTCATAATTGATCAGTAGAAGTACCTGAGTACTACTATGAGCTTGAGTGCTATTATGAGATTGAGTATTGTTGCAAGCCAATATTTATGGATTTTCTTTCCAATTTGGTTGTTTTATTCACTTAAATTATTTCCACTACATGTTTCATTGAATTTTGAGCTAAGGTTGTTGGATTTATTCTCTATAAGTTTAGTTGTTTCATATTTGGAGTTTATAGTAATTGTTGTCATTGGATGTGTAGCTAAATTGAATATACTAAGCTTGTTTTGTGTTGAGGCACAATCTCAACTTAGGTTTGTATTTAAAATTTGAAGACTTTTTAATAAATTTTGAGTTCTATTTCAATTGAATTATTTTCAAGTTTTTGAATTGTGTAACTTTGGTCTACACTTCTTGGATTTTGTTGATTTTCTTTAACACATCCAACTCTTGTGCCAATTTTTTTAATTCTTTATTAATAAAAAACTAAATATTTTCATATCAAATGAAACAAAAAGCTAACCAATTTATTTGATTATGAGTCAAGATGAGAAATTTCATATTGTAATTAAAAAAGGCTATTTTTGTTGTGCTTTAGCAAATATATTTTGTGATTGTTTTAATAATTTTTTTAAAAAATTGATAGCTATTAGATTAACCAAATTTATATTTTCTAGTAGTAATAAACTTTTTAAAAAATATAAGGGAAAATATCCACGTACAAAGTCCAAATTTCCTTGCTTATGGACTATGATCAAATAATAAAAAAATGATGAAAAGAAATATGAAGAAGCATATTTTAGGCATCTAGTGTCAATTTCTTAAAGTTGGATACTAAAGGCAATCCCTTTAAAATTGTAAACAAATTGCCAAATAGTAAAGACTTCTCATAGTAATTGTTGCTTAGGTTCTTTTGGCAATGAATAAGAAAAATAGTTAAGTCAATATTGCATAGGATCTCCCACAATGCACTAGTAAATAACACTTAAAGTTACCTAGTCATTTATTTTTATTAATTTAAAATAGGGTTAATCACAATTTCTTCTATTGAATCTACATGAAATTTAGAAATAAAATTAATTATTTAAGGTAAAATCTACTCATAATTGTATGCATGATTGATAGCTATGTGGGATGAGTCCTCATTTTCCCTTCATATGTCATAGTTGATTCTATAGTATGGAGGGTATAAACTCATCAATTTAGCAAAATAAAGATAATAATTTAGTGATATGTGGGGTGTCTTAAGTGAGATCGAAATTCCACATGTTGTGTTTTGTGGCATATCATGTTCACAATCTTCAAATTTGTATATGTAAGCACTTGAGAAATTGATAGTTAAACTTGGTAGTGTGTATAATTAAATATGGTTGTTAAAGATTTTGCACTATAGTAGAGTTTATCTTCATAAACAATAAAATATTTTAGTGGGTTAAAATAAATCTAGAATAAAAATATTTCAATGATGAGGAGTTTGGATTGTATTCCATTGGAATCAAACTTTTTATTTTATATATTTGCATCAAAATATCTTTCATTTCAATTATTTTGTATGATTTTGATACCTTTCAATTTAATTATAGTTAAATTTCTTTTGTTAAGAACATAAGACAGTTGTAGCCAAGCCCAAATCCACTTCAAAGGGTGAAGTAGAAACCATAGGAATAGACTTCATAACAACCTACAACTACATAGGACTATATAAATATGATGATGTGGAAATAGTTTCAAATGATTAGGACAACTACATAACTCCATCCTATGTTATCTTTACTAAAACAAAACTTATTGTAAGGGAGGTTTCTAAAAATCAAACTACTGGATGAATCTTACAAATATAATATTTTGTAATTAGTTTTAATCTCTTTTGCTTACAATATTGATTATATTTTTTTCATAGAGTATGCACACTAATAGATCTATACATCTACTATGTCATTACCAAAGTTTTTGTGTTTCATTTTAAATCTAAATGGTATAACATGCTTTTCCTAAAGTGGACTTATTCTTTTCTTTATGAAAACATTGAAAGGTTGATATGTTTTGAGTTTAATAAATAAGTTTGGATTAGTTCAAACTTGTGGCCTAGAGTTTGGAAAGAAATTTATAGGCTTGCCCATTTTAGTAATATAGTCTAGAAGTAGTACACAATCTTCCTTGTTGTAGATGAAGGATGTGAGAAAAATGATTAAAGACAATCAAATATTTCTAATTTTACTATTTTTAGAGTCACTCAAGGACTCAAGCTCCCATATCACCTACAAAACCAAAATAACCTTCTACAAGAGAGAAAAGAAAGAGCATAATTTTTTAATAATGGATGTAAAATAAGATTAGATCAAATATGATCAATATGCAATAAATGTAATGCAATGGAATTACAAATGAGACCCCTTGATTATATAGCCAAGGTGAGACATAGGATTATACATGATCATAACAAGTGTCTTAATCCTATGTCATGAAACAAATAATATTAAATTACCTAAGACACAATAATTAAATGAAAAAAGATAAGATCTAAGCTAAATAAGACTTCTAGAAAGATTCTTAGGACCTAAGTAAACTTAACATGTGAATGGGACCTACTAGTGGACTAGTTAGGTAAAACACCTTATTCCCCCCTTAAGTGCATCCTAGAGGAACAAACCAATGCAATCTATGCAAAGATGGGTCTCGACTACTAGGCCATGTTAGGTACCCATGTACAAATGCAATCTCTCACAAACAAAAAAAGGAGAAAAACTATTGAGACAAAACTCCTCCCCAAAAGAGATGAAAACAAAATGCTCTCAAGTTGAAGAATGAGAAGGAAAAAACCCCATATGAGGAAAATTACCCATCATAAGAGAGAAGAAGATAGACTATGCAACTTACCTTAATGTAGAGTCTCTTATAACGATGGTAGATGCTCGACATTAAATGTTGAAGAAGATCAAATATCATCGAACAACATTTTGTACTTTAGGAAGAAAAAAACCAAGATGGTATGCATGATGTTTCACATTCCTGAAAGGAAGATGAGGACATAAATATTAGTGATGTCTCTGAATTATGCTCAAGTGTCCCCATGTTGATTCTAAAAGCTAGCACTCCAAACATGCATTCTAGGCCACACTGATGAAGAGTACAATCTAAAATCTAATAGAGATGATTGTAGAACATAATCCAAAATAAAAATATATCCTTTTAAGATAAATAAGTTTCCTCCAAATACTACTCAAAAGTATCCACACTCATGTCAAACTGTGAAGAATGATCATGTAGAGAATGAACATGAGGGTCAAAGTGTTCCCTCACAACAATTGAAGAAGAATCATCTCCATCAAAGAGAAGATGTGTGCAATCAATGGTGTCTCCCAAATCTAAAATATGGGACTCAAAAAATTAACCTAAAATTTCTATCAAGTACGTATTCTATGTAGCGATATTTGGAAGATTATGTATATCTTGTTGCACTAAATCATACGAAGCCAAAACTGTGACAACACAAGCATCATCAAATGTAATATAAGATGGAGGTTATGAAATGAAAGGCTCAAGAATGAGATAAAATGTGAGAACGCCCAGGTTTAAGTAGCCAGAATTCTCCTCAAAATCATGATCCACACTAAAAGTGTAATCAATGGCTGAAGGATCAAAGTCATCATTAGAAGAAAAATTTGCAAAGTTGTATACCTGAGATGCATGATCAACCATACCAAATAGCAATAATCTCTATATTTTACAAGTCTCTAATGATAACTAAATCATTAGTGAATTTCACAACCTTCCCTGCTCCACCATGGTAATTTGATAAATGGAAAGATGATTGTTTGAAAAATGAGGTACACAAAAAATAATTTTTGAAAGTGCTCTCCCCAATATCAATAGATCCCTTCATAATTACATTCATGTACATATTATTTCCCATCAAAATAGGTGACATAGCACAAGGCTCAAAAGAAGAGAAAATCGATTGTGAAGATACCATATGATTAGATGCTCGTGAATCTAGAACCCATCTCCCTGATCCAAGACCTGTAGAAGCACAAAGAGTTTGTCCTTTATTTTTACTTGATATGGTAACAAAACCAACATGACCTTTTTCCTTATTATATTGTTTTGAAGAAGATGAAGTTGACTTTGAAATTTTAGAAGGTAGATCAATGTGATTCTTTTTAAGATGTTTCAATTCATCAACAACCTTCTTATAACAAGAATGTTCTTCATCTCCAATCTTCTTTCAATATGAAAAGGTAGGCTTCTCCTTATGTTATCTCTTTGGAGGAGAAATTATTTTGTGCTTGAATTGAATGTGGATTGTTCATTGATTCTTTTGTTTCTTATCGGATTATTTTTTACTCTTTCACCCGACTAACCAACAATGTCTAGGATTGAGGTGAATTTTTGAGACCCATAGAAAGAAGCTTTTGTTGCTCATGTATTAATTGTTATCACTTGGGTTTTTCACCCTTTCCATGTACTTGAATCAATTATCCATGAAACATGGGAAGACCTCTCAAAGTGTGGGATTTGACAATTAGAGGTCAACCTCCAAAGAGGGTCGGTTCTTTTGGTACTCACCTAATTTAACCTATGTTGCAACTACTTATTGAGGAAAAGGATAGAAAATGATATGAAATGAAACCTAGATCCTTATTATGTGATAACCAAATGATTGTGACTTGTGATACTATTCAACATACACAATATGTTCAATATACAAACTATAATATGCACAACTCAAGTTTTTATCATATTTATGCATAAGTCCTCCATAGGAAAGTTGAAGTTCAAAAATCTTAAGAAGAAATCAGTTGTTTTCACAAATAATAGATGTGTGAAAAAATAGCATAACCTACAACCTGCACAACATTTACATAATTATACATAAAGGTGCTTAAAAATTAGACATAAAATGAAGGACTGTCTATGCTATCACAAAACAACATCAATAATTAATGGTTACACATAAAATATAGTTTTGAGAAGGAAAAATTGTTTTCTTTTATTGATAAAAGGCACCTTAATAGCTACATATAAGCTTGAGAATTTAATTTCTGAGTTACAATGCTATTCATGCTAGAAACAACCTTCAAAAAAGTCTTAATACATAGTCAAGAAAAGCCAAAATTGACTAGAAAAGCTATCAACAACTTGTTGAAAATTAGGAACATGTTTTTAGCAAATGAATGACATACATGTTTGCTTTAGTTGGCTAAGTCAAACCTCTTGGGCGTCTAGTTGATTTGTCACTACTTTTTGGCCCTTGAAATGTTGATTGCAAGTGATTGAATGAAGAAATATTATTGTTTTGACCTTATACATCCATTAAGATCTCCTTGAATAGCTCCTAGATGCTTGGAGATATCCCAAAATGGGTCAAACTATCTCCTAGATATGCTCAACCACACCTAAAATGACCTATATTCTTATAGTTTGTTCATAACCGACCCATCAATTTCTCCAACCTATCATAACACACTTCCCATTCTTTTAGGTCATGTGGAGAAAATGTGAAAATTTCAAGCTACCCTAGGGGAATGGGAGATTTCTTAGGATCACTAATTGTCACTTGTATAATCTTTATGACCCCCTTATTTCATGTTTTCATCCAAAGATAGGCACTACCATCTAGTTATCTTTGATATACCTTATCTTAAGAGATTTGTTCGTGCATTGCAAAGATAAAATTGATTACTATACTTTGTTTAAACCCATCGTAGGATTGTCATTATCGTTTGCATAGTATTCTTATAACCCCCATCATGTCATTGTTATTTGCTTGTCAATATTTGTTACTGTCATGGTGTCCCTTTGTAGGGATGTCAAGGTATTGCCATCATTCTTTAATGTAATTAGGATAGGAGGACCATCTTTATATGGTCCTTCATGATCACATTTTATCATATTCCACCATGAAATGCCATAAATTTTCATGGTTTCTATATCTTTCTCAAAGGAATAGGTAATGTCATAATTAGGAGAAAACACTTTAGTCTTCACCATAGCAAACTTGCTATTATTGAAACCCCTCATAACATTGTGTTCATGTTCTTTGTAGTTTTGTCCCTATTTCCATATCACTTAGGAGATTACTACTTAAACATCCTTTGTCTTCATGGAGCTACTATCTAACCTTCATAATAGGGTTTTTGGATTTGAAGGACATAAGCTATAACATTCACAATGATAAGCTTCATGAATAGTCTTTTCATCTTTGTTATTTGTTTGTTTCCTTTGCTCATGACTTCTTCTCATGGCTTGAGGGAGTATCATTTTTATTTGTTTCATAAAACCATGCATGTTTCTCACCTTAAGACTATCCTCAAATACTTTTCTATGGTCCACCATGAATAAATTGTACTAGAGATACATGACCATCCCTTTTAAATTGTCACCAAAACTTGGACTAAAACTTGTCTACTGCCACTATGACTTATATCATGACTATCTTATTGGGTGCCTATTCAACTCAACTTATCATTCATTGCTTCAAATTGCCTTTTAATTGTCATATTGTCTTTTATCTACACATTATCTTCACCGAGTGCTCTTTATCCTTATGGACTATCTTTTTTTATAATTTATTTACAACTAAGTTTCCATAAATACTGTCAAAATCTTTGAACTATGAATGTTATCTTTTAGTATGACTGACCACTCCTAAGCCAAATCCAGGGAAAATGTATGCATTGTTGGTCTATCTAGGAGTAAAAGTATTCCCATTTCGAGTTATGGGATCAAATGGACTTCCACTTGCAAATATTGCATGCCCTTGATTCTAAGTGTAAGCCTCCTCTATAGTACACTCAAGTTGGCTAGTGGGATTAGAGACAATCAAGACAATAATAGGTTTCTCATTATAAGAGGAAACAACCTCAATTATGGGTTGCATCCTTTAGTTTTTCCTTGGAAATCTCAACCGTTTCTTTAACAAATTCCTTAATATTTTGAGCTACATCAGTGCCATCACTACTTTCCTCCTTTGCAAGCTCTTAAGACTTAGTGAAACTGGTAGCAAAGAAAGTTGTTGAATTTCTTTGGAGCTATGATGCTTTGGGATACAAATACACACTTGAATTTGATATGCCCAAAACTACCTTTCTTGCTACAAAATTTTCCTTGGTAAGACCAATAATTATTTCATTCCCTTGGCCTTGTACTTGTCTCTAGCAGTCCTTGACTTGGAACTTAAGATGTCATGCAAATAACATTCTTATCTTTGTCATATTTTTTGAATGAAAAAAACAACAAAGAGGAGGGGTGAATCAGTTGTAGCAAATTAAACCTTCAAAACCCTCAACAATAATCAGATCCACAAGCATTTATTAAACCCTTATTTTGTTAGTATGATTAAACATGAAATGTAGATAACAAAAACTGAAATAGCAACATCATACACAAGAGAACACCAGATTTACATGGAAAACCCAATGAGGGAAAAACCACGATGAGGATTAGCTCACAATATAAGTAATTGCAAAACTGGTACAAGGGCTCACTGCCAAAATAGGATACACTATCCAAAAAGGATCACAACTAGGGCTCACTACCACATAAAGAAACATAAGAAGATAGAAGAGAAATTTTACACAAATAATACTTCTCAAATTCAATAGGAATCCACCACAATTGCTCACACACTTTTGCAGTCTTTCTTGAATGATTTTAGATGCCTTCAACTCATTGCCTTCAGGAGCCCTAACATTCAAATTCACACTACTCTGCTCAAAATTGCATCACACAAAACACTTGTATCTATCTTGCATCTATCTTTCTTCTCACTTCTCTCCCTCATACTTCAACTCACAATAACACTACACTTATTTATATCAACCTGAACCTCAAAACCCTCTTCTAATATCAACAACTAGTTGTTATACATACAAATTCAAAATAGTTTGACACCTAAACATTCCTACGGTGGATAGGAATGAAGGCGACCCAAATAAATCCTTAAATAGGACCCAAATAGATCCCAACACACTTCAACATGCTTCTTCAAGACTTCACATGTAGTGTTAACACAAGGTCGGCCAATACTTGTGCTAAACACCATAATCATTAAGTACACACTTCCTAAAATCAATCTATAACTTTTGGACAACATAATTCACTTGAGCATGAATTAGAATAGTCCACAAACTACTTAATATTCATCAAAAATTTCATCCAACCACTCATCATACAAATACTTCAACTCAAAATAATTGGTAAACCTTACTCGCATACTAACAAATGAAACTCACTCTATACAAAACCAAATCAAGTAAAATATTAAATACAGAAAGATATACGCATTATAAACAACATCCCAAATCCACACAACCTGGAGCCAAATAGCGGAGAAACGTAGAGCAAATTCATTTCTCCTAGGCCATAAAAAATATCACTGAAAAACTGGTTCACACGATGGTGAAAATATCTCGCTTTGTACAATGATCCAGAAACCCAAATTATGAATATAGTAACCTCTGACAACCATGAAAAACATATCAGATCCACATAGGCATAAGATCAATACAAAAGAAACACAAAGCAAAATACCGAAGCACATCTTGAACACTTGCACAACACATTTTACTATGTTAATCAAATTTTCTCAAAAGTACTTGGAAACCAAATACCAGAGACATCATCTCAGCTCAACATTCCATTCCAACTCATTTTCAGACCCTGCAACAAAAATATAGCTCCATGTACTCACACCACTTCCTCAATATATCAACTATATATGCACAACCTACATCAACTTGTTTTTCTCTTTTTCACAATTTTATCAATATCCTCGACATCTTCATTGTGAAAAAACTTCCTTAACACATAGTTGACATTAATGACAACATGAGTTAGTAGACTTCCAATTGACATAATGATAACACATTCATACTTGTAAAAATCTCCCCCTTTTTCATCGGTGGCAACACAAGAGTGAAAAACCATCAAAGACAACATACACACTCTCCTTTTTTTAGATTAGATAGCCTACACAACATTCCTACATTCTCCCCCCCTTATAGGATTCTCTCTCACTTTGTCAATAATGATTAGACAATATACACGTTTTCACATGATTCTTTCTCCCCCTTTGACATCAATGGCAAAGGATTTCTTTTTTGCATTATTCTCCCCCTTTGACACTAAACTGAAATAATTTCTCTGAATAATCCCCCTTAGGAGTACTCCCAATTAAATCAACAACAAAACAACAATAACAACACATGACACTACCTACTCCCCCTAAGAGGTATCCACCAACATCAATCCAGAAAGGAGATAGATCCATAGATCCATTGGGTTGATGCATCTCTATATACATCTAGTTCAAATAAGGAGGGGTAATAACCCCCAACTTCTCTCGAAGATACTCAAAAGTATCTTTAGAAATAGCCTTAGTAAACATATCAACAATCTGATCCTTTGTAGGTACATACTCAAGCTTCACTTCATTCTCCATAACCTTCTCTCTCAAAAAGTGATACCTAATAGATATATGATTTGTCCTTGACTGCATCACTAGATTCTTTGAAATGTTAATTACACTTGTATTATCACAGAAGATAGATATAAGCTCATCATATACAATTTTGATATCCTTTAATGTTTGTTTCATCCAAAAAACTTGTGGACAACATGATGCCACTGCAATATACTTAGCCTCTGTAGTAGATAAGGAAACTGAATCCTGCTTCTTGCTCAACCATGACACTAATCTACATCCAAGAAAGAATGCACCACCACTAGTACTTTTATTTGTCATCAACACAACCAGCCCAATCTACATTTGTATAAGAACTTAATGTGAAATCAATATCCTTAGGATACCATAATCCATAATCTAGAGTGCCTCTTAGATATCTGAATATCCTCTTCACTACTGCAACATGTGTTTCTTTAGGATCTTCTTGAAATATTGCCACAAGATAAATTACATGCATGATATTTGGTCTAGTAGCAGTTAGATATAGCAGCCCACCAATCATAGATCTATATTTTCTCTAATCAACCTTAGGTGAATCATCATCTTTGTTCAATTTACAACCAGTCAACATAGGAGTGCATACCGGTTTGGAATCATCCATTCTAAACTTCTTTAGCATCTCTTTGACATACTTAGACTGTGAAATGAAAATCCTTTTATTTGTTTGATTGATTTGTAGCCCAAGGAAGAAATTCATCTCCCCAAACATTGACATTTTGAACTATTTCTGCATATCTTCAACAAATTTCTTGCACACAGCTTCATTTCCTCCAAAGATAATACATCCACATATATGACTACTATCAAGATTTTGTCTTCCTCAAATATGAAGTAAAGATTACTATCTGTGGTGACTTGCTAAATCCTTGTTGTATCAAGTACTTGTCCAATCTTGCATACCAAGCTATGGGATCTTGCTTCAATACATATAGGGCCTTCTTCAAATTATATACCATATCTGGTTGATCTAATAATTGAAACACTTCTGGTTGTTCCATGTAAACTTCTTCTTCCAATTTCCCATTTAGAAAAGTAGACTTCACATTCATTTGTTAAACTTTAAAGTCCTTATGTGTTGCAAATGCCAAAAAAAATTTGATAGCTTCTGTAGACGTCTAAATTATCTTGATTGATATCATACACTTGATCGTGATCTACTAACATAATTTCATCCTGAATCATGTCTTTATTAAATAGTTAATTAAATAATCCTTATTTCATTAATTCATCAATCTTCCTCTTTTAATTAAATAAGTCAACTTTATTTGATTAAATATTCTTCTTCTTTTAATTAAATAAATCATTTTATTTAGTTAATCCTGGTATTTCCTCTTTGATTAAATAAATCAATTTTACTTAATCCTAATGTCCATCTTTTAATTAAATAAATCATTTTATTTGATTAAATCATATTCCTTCTTTTGATTAAATAAATCACCCTTATTTGATTAAATCTAACATCATCCCTTTTAATTAAATAAATCAAACTTTATTTAATTAAATGTCCATTATTCCTCTCATTTGATTTAAATCAATCCAAAAATCTAAATCGAATGTAAAATCAACTAATCTCTACCTAAGTTAATTAAATCCTAATTAACTCTTAACTCTAATCCATCAAATCCTCTAGATTTTGCAACTTGCACATGTAAATCAATTTAATTGATTTATAAATTCATCTATTTTCATTCAAAAAGGCATCTCATTGGAATATTCCCCAATTTGAAATCTCCCTCCAAAAGTGACTTGTCCCCAACATGGCATTTAAGCCTCTTACATGTCCTTTTTCTTGAGCCAAGTGGCATTAACTCCTCCTTTACATCCTCTTCCACAAGAAATCTTTCAAATTTCAAATTTCCACCTAATTGCATTTATTTTCACATTGACCAAAATGTACACAACCTCCCTTCAATAGCATGCTGACAAGTGGCACATTGTTATTGGTTCATTTGTTAATCCCACATCCTTCATGTTTCTCATTCCTCCATCCTTTTCTCCTATAAATGGGGATCTCTTCTATTGATTTTGGATAAACAACTTTATGCAAAGTTATTATCTTCATATTTTAGACAAGTTCATCCATTGTTCATCAAGGTTTTCATAGTATGTCATCAATCGTAGCTAGGTTATGGTCAAATTTTCATCAAGAAGAAAAATCATCAACAATATTCATCAAAGATTTTCAAGGATTTGGGAAAGGGCTTCTTTCCGTATCAAAGAAGCACCAATTCCCCCATGGGATGTTGGTTTGGATGTTTTGAATAAGATTTAGTAGATTTTATTTGGTTTATTTCACTTTATTTTTTGTTCTTGGCATTTGAATGTATTGCATGGGGAATGTTTTTTTAGACTTGTTTATTGGATAACACTGTGTTGTTTGATGATGTTTGAGCAGGTCTAGACCAAACATTCACATTTTGGTGCTAGAAGGAGGGTGAATCTTGAGAAATTAACATAGTTTTTGGTCAAAATTTTGTTGTTTTTTCAAATTTTGCGCGTCTACAAGAAACAACGATGTTGCAAAAGATAAACGACACTATCAGTCTAGCATTGCTATATAGCGACACTGTAGTTGCTTCAAAGGGTGATGTTTTAGTCATTTTCCACTTGGGTCGACTAGTCAAACTCCAAAAGGCGACGCTTGGTGAAACAACAATGCAATCACAATCTCTATTTCTCCACAGAGCGACACTAACTTCACTAGAGCACCACTAAAATTCTCCAAACAATGATGCCTTTGCGGATTGCAATGCTGAGGTGGGGTAAAAGTCAGCTTTTCAGTTTGAATTTAACATGTGCTTTTTGTTTTCATCTCCTTGATCTTTTAAACTATTTGGTGGCTCTATTTTCTATAGATTAACCAAATTTTGTAGGTTGAGGTGATCAAGGAGGGAAGGAGGAAACAAGGAGAATTTTTAGTATGGCATTATCACATAATTGTAACAAGTGTTTTTAAACACTTTGGGAGCAATTATAATCCCATTTTAAGGATATTGTTATCTTCAAGTTTTTAGGACTCAAATAATTTTTCGTTTGGGTTTTAAAAAGAACAAGGAAAGGGTTAAAAAGAACCTTAGGAACTTACTAGAGTTGGTTTTGGATTTAAAAATTAAACAAGCAAACTTCACACTTCATCTTGGTGCTATAAAAAGAATCCATTACTGCTTTTGAGGTTTAAAATGAATATGTGTTTTTTTGTGTTTTGTAATCTCTTTTACAAATTAATATCAATTAAAAGGAATATGCACTTCTCTCGCGCTTCATAGAAATCTTGAGAATCAAAATTATTTTGGTGATATTAAGTTCTATAAAAGATTGCCTCCACACTTCAATTTGGGTTTTTTAAAATTGAACAAATCTTGCTAGTGTGAGTTAGGTATATTGCGTGTGTTCTCTCTTTGTTCACACAATTAAAGATTGATCGATCTATGGATGTGCTTTCTCATTATTGTTCACCTTTAGAGGGCCTTCCTGGTGGGAAAAATTAATCACCCTAGGGAATGACCCAACCGAGAACACGCTAAAGCCAAGTGACTTTCACTCAGTATATAAGTTTGGGTACTTGAGGAAAGTTCAAGTATCATGAGGATTGTTCTAACAAGAAGGGTAGCAATGGTCTCTTGATGTATGGATGATCCCCCAAAAATGGAATGCCTCTACTAGAACCTTTTTTTATAGTAAGCCAAATCCCTATCTATTTGTTGGCACAATATCGATCGTTCTGAAGTCGTCCCACATACTTGTGGTTCAAAGTAGAGATGAAAAGTTCATAATGGGAGATTCATGAGAACTGAAGGTTGGCTGACCCGAGAAGTGTGTGTTGTGGAGGGGACCCAGTGTGGTCAAGCTTCTAATCATCTACTTTGAATAAACACAACTAGATTTATCCAAGTGGGAATTAAACAAATATTGTCTCTTTCTATCTTAGGGTTGTGCATCATTTTGGAATCAAAACACTTTGCTTGGATCTAAAACATTGGGAAACAAACATTCAAAAAAATTCTCAAAATTTCAAACCCTTTAGGAGGAGAAAATACTATTAAGAAATCCAAGTGCTATTGCTTGCCCTAGGGATTTCATCCTTAGAGGCTTCTAAGTATTTGGATTTACATCTCAATTTTCTCTTACTAAAGTCAATATTAGGGAACTATTGCCTTGATTCTCTTGATTTACACATAATGGACTTTGTGGGATGAAAATAAATCAAATCATTAGACATTTGGTTTGAAAGCTAATCAAGAAAGTGTTTGTGGTAAAAAAGAATTATTCTAAGCAAGATAAAAGACAATTGAACCTCACATGTGCTTGATCCCATGATTTCCTGCAAAGTCAAAGTTCCCGAGCCAAGTCGTCATAAGCACCTTAGTCCAAAAGCTCATGAGGAGCGTCTTTCAAGACTTCACAAAGTTAGAGAAAGGTTGGTTTATAATTTTTACAAAAAAGCTTCAAAGAACAATCCCAATTTGTACTCATTTTATTATAGTCAAAACCCAGGTCTCTTTCAAAGATTTGAATTTATCACATAGGAAGTCCAAGCATGTTCGTCAATACCGAGGTCTTGTAAAAAATAAGTCTCTCGAGGTCCAATTTAGGATCAAAATAAACATTTTCATCCATCCCTCAAACATCAATTGAATCTCATCTCATGTACAAACTCTTAAAATCTTGGAAAAATCCTTCATGCTAGACTTTTGGTAAATCCTTTAAATCAAGTCAAAATCATCTTGTTTGACTAATTATGTGTAGATGAATCCTTCTTCATATGCTTAGTTAAATTATCACCTTGTGGACAAATTTATCCCAAGATAACATCCAACATCTTGGGGTCTATGAGTTCATTATCCAAATCCAAATCAAACTCAAATCAAATAAAAAATAAAAAAATCCGAAAGTCCTAAAGTCTAGTGTCCGTTCAAGATTATTGAGAATTTAATCATTCACACCATCCATCTTTTGTTTATCTCATCACTAAACAAATTTAGATTTTCTTCTTTGAGCCTAAACGTTTAGACCAACCTAAGGAATTAGAGATTTTCTCCCATATTCCTGAAAGTTGATCCTTGTTTTATGGTTCAAACTCGATCTCAATACAAGAAAAACATGGAAGCCAACAAAGAAACATCTACTTCAAGTGACTTGAGTCAAACCACACCTTAAATCAATCCCCCACTCAATCGTCTTCTACTACCACAAGATCCTCAAGAGGAAGGTCAGGTGGAAGACATAACCAAAAATGTCTTGGGGATGACTCAAGATGAAATCATAGAAATGGTCCAAAATCTTGAAACCCACAAAACTGGCAATGCCATGATAAGACTTAATCCTTCACAATACATGCTAGAATTGGCAAAAGAAGGGGCTAAATTCCCTTCTGATTTTGACATAAACACTATTGTGGAGAAACATCTTGGGATTATGCCATCGGTTTCATTCACACCATCTTTTCAAAGCATCGATCAATGCATCCCCCAACCTACATCATCTCTTGCTCCAACTCAACCAATTGTCAACAAGGGGAGTTCATTACTTCATGCTCTTTAAACACATCCCCTTGTGAGCAACCAAGACTTAGATGCAAACATCATCTTGGGTCAATCCATCCCTCAATATTTGAAACACCCATATATTCCACTCATCTTTCATGACACCAATGATCCATCCGCTATCGTTGCAATACCAACATATCCTCCTAACACACAAGTCTCTCTCCCCATGACCTCATAAGGGGAAGGTGGATTATTTGGACAAGGGGGACTCTTTGATCCCTCATCATTATCATTTTCTCAAGTGAATATACCACATATCCTCCCACAAACATCAACATCCACACCAATCCTTGGTTTAGGGAAACCCCCTTTACTTATCCAAAATCAGTCAAATCAAATCAATCTGCCAAGCATACCAAATCCTCCAGGCATACCACCGACATCGCAAAAATAGGTGGCACCAATCCAAATATCTCAATCCACCACTACACCATCCAAAACATCTCAAAACATGATCTCCCAGGGACCTAACTCATCAACCATACCCTCCACCACACAACCCATTGTCATCACTCAAACACCCCAACAACCACCCCAACAAAATCTCATAACACCATCTCATACCATTATGAATCCCCCAACTTGGCCACCAAATCCAAATGTGGCCAAACAATACAACATCATGTTGCAAGTGACTCAACAAGCATATCAAAGGGAAATTCAACAATTCCAAACCCAACAAGTTGCACAAGTTGTGCAACAAGCTGCACAACAAGCACAAACACAACAAGCCACACAACAAGCTCAATAGGATGCTCGAGCGCAAGCACAGGCATTGCTATAGCAACAAGCCCGTGTAGAAGTTTCTAGAAATCCAACTTCACAGTCCCCAAGAATCACCTGCATGTAAATACCTATCACACACAAAATACATTCATAACCAAAGAAGATGTTATGTAAACCTGAAAGTAAAAATGCATTATTGAGAATCAATTATTACAAAGAGATCAATCCTTATGAAGGAGATCAAGAAACCCTAAATGTAACCTAAAAGGGAAACCCTAGTGTGCACACTTAATAATTAATCAATTATTAATGTGCCTAAGTTTAGCTTAAGTAACTATTGGTTTGATGGGCAACTTGGAGGGTTTCGAAGACTGACCCTCAGGTTTCTTTTCTGGTTCAACATATAATCTTTCAAAGTTGTCAATTATTACTTTTCATCCTTTTGATAGGATCCTTTTCTTCAATATAGAATCCTTGGAATCCAGTGTCCCTTTTATTCTTCTCTTCCTCAAGCCTCTTTATGATTTCCCACTTCCTCTTCCTCTGAAAAACTTCAATAGGTGTAAAGAAATTTCTTATTACATCTTCTTCGTAATCCATTACATGGGTAATCCCAGCTTTAGTGAGAAGTGTCTACTTTATAAAATTAATATGCACTCTAGGATCAAAGACCCTTTCTCCTCGTGACTTCAATGAATACCACATCTTCAAATAGTTATGTAGTTCTTCAAGAGTGTCAGAACCTACGGATAGCTCCTCACATTGAGTTAGGTCAAGGAGGAATGTCCCCTTTTTTAGTGTTTTCATAACATCCTACTCCATCCATAACATTTGTCACATAAATTATAAAAATGCAATTCAAATAGAAACAAATTTAGGTAAAACATGTGGGGCTTGACGACACCCATAGACCCTTATTATTGTTTGGTCTGCTAAGAAGAACCAATCTTCAAAATTGTGAGTGTGTCCCTGCTCTGGCTTCAATGCTAAAGGTCTTAATAATTGCATGATTTTATTAGGAAATCTTGGTGAAATATGACCAAGTGCGGCCATGACCTTTACTACGAAATCATCATGAAATATTACATAATAACTATTTTTACATCTACTATCCCAGATGTCACACCAGTTTTGTACATGCAACCTATTCCCTTCATCATCAATCATTCCAAAACACATTCTTTAGTCCATTAGTTTATGTTTTGATACAATATTAAATAACATAGTAGAGAGTATTTCTTGAAAGTAATGTGAGCTAAGTTATCTCTTACTTGCAAAAATACCTCATGTAGCCCTTTCTCAATTTCAACAACAAAGTCATACTCAATGTTGACTTCAGGATTTTGTATCCTCATTGCCATCATCATGAGATAGGTTGGCATTCTCTCTTGAGCATCTATTCCAAGCACTTGGAACAAAGAAAAATAAGTTCTTTTGAAATATACTTGGAATTATTCTATGGAAAATGGCTCATTTTGGGAGGGGGAGATAGATACCCTCCTATTGTTTACACCCTTTTTCATGTGTAAAGGAATTTCATCACTCCTGTAGGTTTTCTCAATCTCCTATAATCCTCCTCACTTCTATCCAAGTCGATCTTAGTGATAGCTTGCTTGTTTAACATAAAACACTCTATAATTGATTCTTTAGTCAACAACACTAATGGTGAACCATCTGGAATTCTTATAGTCCTGGTAGCCAGGTGATAATATTGTGCCAATACTTTAATAAAATCAACATCTACGAAGACATTTGGGACTATCAATTTGGCCAAATCTAAGGTCCAAGGATTCGAAGCTGGAATTTTCTCAACCCTTTTGTCATAGAAGTACCAAAAGAGATCCCACCCTGAGATAGGGATAATTGGGTCTCTACATCCATGGGTTGTATCTTTAAACACCTTTTTGGATCCTTTGTCTACAAAATTAGGTAACACATCTAAAATGGATTGTTGCAGGGACCTCTTCTTTGATTTAGAAACTGTGGACTTTGCCTTTTTACTCGCAAGTTGACTTCTTTTGGGTGGCATGATGAAGAATTTACTCCTACTTTATTTTTTAAGTGTCTACTTGTGGAAAATTTAGTTCTTATACACTTGCTACAGAGGGTTTCTGTGAACTTACCCAACAAAACAATAGTTCTAGAGTTTTCCCTCTTGAAACTCCTTGCCTCCGGTATGTTGAGCTTTGTGAATGATTTCCAAAATGTCATTGAGTCTCAAGTAATATTTTCTTCTAAGCTTAGTCACCTCACTATTAATGTGAACTCATGCAAAATATTTTAGAATCTGCCCATATTTTGAGTTTGAATACATGTCGTTGATCTTGGGAAATTGAATGGTGTAATCATTTAATGCTTTGATAGCTTGTGCCACAATACTGCTTGGTCATTTCAAGATGGTTGTGGGTTAGCGCTAGAAGTACTTCCACCCCACACACACCCCTTTGGACTCCTATGGGATGACGGGTTAATTCTAGCAGTTGAGAGACTACTCACTGCCATACCACTCTGTC
Organism: Sequoiadendron giganteum; assembly: GCA_007115665.2. Lineage (NCBI taxonomy): Eukaryota > Viridiplantae > Streptophyta > Pinopsida > Cupressales > Cupressaceae > Sequoiadendron > Sequoiadendron giganteum. The sequence continues at coordinate 371,604,104 of CM021101.1, read as the reverse complement.
ATATCAAGACTGTTGCGGGGTAGCGATAGAAATATCTTCACCCCACTCACACTCCTTTGGACTCCTATAAGATAGTGGGTTAATTCCAGTGGTTGAGTGATTGTTCACCGCCATACCATAGTGTCATTGTTTACCCCTTGCAGGGCTGTAGTTTAATTTAATTGTTAACATGTTCTCACTACCACCCCTTGGTATTCATATTTGGTTGTCACAATATTGCGATAAGCATTTGTACATTGACCTATATGTCCTTCCATCGCACACATACCTCTATTGATTGTTGTGGTAGTGCGGTATTGGATTTTATTATGAATGCAGTATTTTAGATATCATTTTATTAAAAAGATTGAAGAATTTTCTAATTTTGCAGTCTCTCAGTTTTAGTTTTTAGTGTCAGTCAGACCTAAGAGATCATTTCTTTGTTTGTAATGGGGAGGCTTAGTTCACCTAATGTTAAGATATCTATATGTATTATTAAATCATATATTTTCATTATATATTTGCATCTAGAAAACATATAGGACATACAATAAATTATATTCTAACTAAACAAAATTAATTTCAAATTTTTAACCAAAGTAAGAAAACTAAGAAGAATGATCGAACCTAACTTTAAATGCACTTCAAATCAGTAATGAACATCTCAGGTTTTGTAGACAATGTATCAACAGAATAATGATGATTACATTCAAAAATGCATCAATAAAACAACAATGAATAAGCATACCTATACTCAAATCTTTATTACATTCAATAATAAATTACACCATACATATAACCAAAGTTTAGGTGAGCTAACCTCTTAAGGTGACAAAACATCATCATAATCATCTACATTGCCAACAAGATCAAAATCCTGATCATTTGTGTTTGCATCTGCTTGATTTTATTCCTCATCCTCATCTGTGACATGCAATGCATTCTGTCTCCCAATCTCTTCTTTGGTAATCAAAATGTCTTCTTCAAACACTCCATCATCATCTTCATCCACTTCTTTGAATGTTTCTTGTAAATTAACATATTGCCCATTATGCATTATATCAACAACTTCCATGATTTTTCATTTTGAACAAGACTCTGTTTGAATGACATACGACCATCCTAGGATTCTTACATCATCAATTAGAAATGATTGGTTAATTTGAAGAGGGGAAACATACGACTCATCCATCTCTGAGAAAAAATGTCTTCTATTTGCATGTACAAATCCATACTCATCAAATTGTACCGTGGATGGTCAGATCCACTTACATTTTAATAATATAGGACTATTTTCACCATAGTCCACTAGAATAATTTGTTGAATTAATCCAACCTAAAATTTCTTCTCAGTTTCGTGAAGAAATTCAGCACTAACAACACAATCGCAATTTATCTTTCCTTTGTCTTTTTCTTCCACTCTTAAATGACTACGATAGGCCCACATTCCACTAAAACGCGTACCCCATAAATGTGGAGGTTTTGAAAGCTCACTTTCCTTCTTTGTTATATCTTGACCTTCTTCTTGTGCATCCCTGACTGCATTAGCAATCCATTCTTCAAATTTTGGAAGAGAATCACCTCCAATCAAATCAACATGACGTCTTCACCTTTAAGGTCGATGTTGCATCCAAGCTTGATTGTCTTCTTCATATTTTCTACATAGAATATTAACATACACATAGTAAGATTGATAATATAAATGTGTAAATGCAATTGAGTAAATAAATTATTGTGTTATTTTTTTTTATTTGTGCCACTTATCAAATGAAGATGTGTTTTGAAGAATATATGCATGTATCACACTTCTTTCTTGATGTGATAGCTTCAAGTGAAATCCATTGCCTTCTAATACTTCACCTGCAGCTATTTCTTCTTCATCATTGTCCCAGACATGTTGATTGACATTTTTAAAATCCTTCATATATTCTATGCAAAATCCCATGGCCTCTTGCATTGAATATCCCTCAAACATATTTCCTTCTGATTTTTCAGTAGTATGAAATATATTTTTCAAAAACTTCATATATCGTTCTATAGGATACATCCATCTTGTTCTTATCGGGCCACAATGCTTTAGTTCATATTGTAGATGTATCAAAAGATGCATATAAATATTAAATATTTTTGATGGAAATTCCCGTTCCAATAGATAAAGGACTTCAACAACATCCTCCATAAAACTATCAAATTTCGAAGGATCTAATACATGTAAACTCATTCTCTTTAATATTAGGCCCAACCTTATAACAACCAATCTTGGCCCCTTTGGGAAACTTAATATATTTACCACAATAGGTAAAATATTCTCCATTATGACATGATAGTCATGGGTCTTGAGGCCTCTTAAGCCATTAATGTCAGATTGGATTCTAATACTACTACTTATATATCTAGTGGGAAAGTGAGTCTGAGACATCAAATGTAAGAATTGTGCATGTTGTTCCTTTGTCCAAACATAAGGAGCACTAGGTTTTCTATATTTTTCATCATCATATTTTTCAACCCAAGATTTTGACAAATTTTTAGTTGTCGAAAGTCTTCACATGATGAAATAGTATCAAAAGCACCAAAAAGAGTTTCTATAATATCATAGGTTATATTTTTCCCAGTATGTATAAAGTCAACAGTATTCCTAATGGCTATATCCTTAAAGTATGACAAATTATAAAATATTCACAACCTTTTTACACTACTTTCATTACATGGATCATATCTACGACCAACAATCCCATAATTTTCAATAAATGACATTTTTTTTTGTCCATTCTCAACAATGTAATCACCTGTTATTAGGAATGGTGCTTCATGATTCTCTTCTTCACCATTGAATTGCGTTTTTTGTTGACGACATGGATGATCAATTTTAAGGTAAGCATGATGTCCACAATAAATACACTTAAGGAAAACTTCTTGAGTGCCTCACAAAATCCTTAAAGTTGCAAGTAGGACATCCATGGTATCCATGAACACTGAGACCAAACAATGTGCCATATGCAGGAAGATCATGAATCATTAACAATAAGGAAGCTCTTAAAGTGAATTTCATTGAATTACCATCCCTTAAAGATTGAATTCCTTCAATTCCTTTCCAAAATTCCATTAGCTCATCATATAATGGCTCTAGATAAGCATCAATTGTATCTGAAGTCACACTTTTATTTCTTGGTATAATCAATGATAGCATTAAGAAAAATGGTTTAGTTGCTAACCATGGAGGCAAGTTATAATTTATTAAAAACACTAGCCAAGTTGACCATTTAGTACTTTGATATGAGAATGGGTTCACCCCATCTAGAGCCAAACCCAACCTTATATTACAAGAATCTTGAGAAAAATCAGGCCATCTGTTATCAAATTCGATCCACGTCTTAGAATCAAGCATATGTCATTGTTTTCCATCAATACTCTTATTTTGGGCTTGCCATTGCATAAGTTCAACAATGTCTCTATACCTATACATTCAGAGTAATCGTGGGATTACCAAAAAGTGGAAAAGAACTTTTCTAGGAACCATAGTTGATTTCAAACCTTCTCTATACCATACTTCATGACATTTTGGACATTCACTCTCACTTGCAAGATTATTGCGAAATAATACACAACCATTCACATATGTGTGGATGTTTTCATACCCTAAGCCTAGCTTAGTGATTTCCTTTCTATATTGACTTCATTTTGTTGAAAATGTGGAGTCAGGTGGTAACAATGAACTTAATAATGCCAATAACTGATCTACATTCTCATTTGTCCAACCAAACACCACTTACAAGTTAAGAATTTGAAGGATTATTGTCAAACGACTTAACTTGCAATTAGCATACAAAGGATTTGAAGCATCCTCCATCAACTTGGTCCAATCATCGTTTAGACCCTCATTCAACATTCTATCAAATTCAAACCCTTTGTATAACATTGCTGCCTCTTCATCTATGTTTGGTGCCACTTCATCTATGTTTGGTGCCACTTCATCTATTTTTGTCGCCTCTTCATCTCTCACACTCAACCATTCTATCATATATTTGTAATAATTGACATTCCAAGGGCTTATACCACTATGCCCATATCTTATCATATGTCGATAAATCTAACCTTTTTTTTCACCTTTCCACCAAGACATTCATTACATGGACATGGATATTTTTCCATGTCACTCTCATCGGCTATTCTCTCATCAAATGCATGGTATTTCAACCTTTGACATTGATCCATTTGTAATGTTCTACACATAGCAATAAAAAATTGTAGACTAAGAGACAAAAACTATTTTTTTAATTAAAAGGCATTTCCATAGCAATAGAGTTATAGAGAGAAAATAAAATAGAGAGTTTAACTAATGAATTGTAAAAAAGTAGATTTTTGTAGTTTATATTCAAATTGTTGATTACATTGCATTGCACATCTTTCAAATTCAAAGCATTACTTCACATTTCATAACTAATAACTAGATGCTGATAGATGAAAAAATTTCAATTACAATATAGTATTTACAAAGTCAACCTAAGTAGTTATGCAATTAATTCACATTGCATAACTAATAACTAGGAGCAGCTGCCAATTGCATTTGCTTGTCATGGCATTCCATGAGACCATATTTATTTGATTCATTTTTTCAAAAAGTTCGTTGCATTGTCTATGCTACCACATTTTCATACATGTCTACCAAATAATTTTATCAAACAGTTCACTACCTTGTTGTTATGGATAAAATCCTAAAACAAGTTCTTTTGAACAAGCTAAGGATGCTTGGAAAAAATCTATCAAAGCATAATAGTAAGCAATAGCATAGACAAGGCAGTGAACTAGTTGAAAAAATGCCTCAAAGAAATGTGGTCTCATGGTGATGGAATGCCATGAAAATTCATAAAAATTCACTTATCATGGCATTCGTCATGGCATTCCATCACCATGAGACCATATTTATTTGAGGCATTTTTTCCAAAGCTCATTTCCTTTTCTATGCTACCACATTTTTTTGTAGGTTTTAAATGCATTTTTGTGGCAATTTGGCTGTTTGAAATGGGGAAAAATATTTATGGTCAGTTTTGTGCACTTTTTAATTGTAGGATTCTCACAGTTAGTGAAAAAGGTAATGTTCATGAAGAAATGGAAAAGATGCATAGAGATTTTCAATTATACCTATACTGTGCAATGACTTAAGATCTCCCAGCTTCAATTGAACCTATCCAAAAAATCCTCTAGCCTTTGGCTTTCCTTGACAAGTATCATAATCACCTTTACTATGATAAGATTATGCAAGATCATAATATGAATGATATTTCATGAGAGGGTGGTCAGTTGAAACAAGAGCTATCTCAATCAACTGTTCCACAAGAAAATGATGCCCTATGAAAAAAATGGTTTACTTTCTCTCTCAAATTTTGAAAAGGTTTTGGAGGTCCACCTTGAGAATTGTGAGAGCTTAAAAGTTGTAGGCCATATATATGCTCAACAAGGGTAGGCAGAGAAGGCTTTGGAAATTTTAAGAAAGGAAACTCACATAGATCCACATGATGCCCATTTATTTATCAAGATGGGCGAGTTATTAATATCATCAGAACCTAGTGCAGCCTTAGATTCTCGTAAGATGCCAAAGTATCTTTTAAAGAAGAGCAGAGAAGAATTACCCATTCAATTGTTAAACAAAATTGGGGCTCTTCATTTTGAGCATGATGAACTAGAGTTGTCTCAATAAACTTTTATGGAGGCATTAGGAAATGATGTTTTGCCTCTACATAAATCTTTGTGGTCAATTTTGTGTAGTTTTTACTTGTAGGATTCTCATAGTTAGTGAAAAAGGTAGTGTTCATGAAGGAATGAGAAAGATGCATGGAGCCTTTGAATTATACTTGTACTCTATAATGGAATTGAATCATTTAGCAAACCATTTTTTCTTCACTGCAGGGTAGAATTTTCTTGTGGAACAATTGACTGAGACAACTCTTGTTTCAACTAACCACCCTCTCATGAAATCTCATTCATATTATAATATTGCATGATATTATCATATTAAAGGTGATTATGACACCACTTGTCAAGGAAAGATAGAGGCCATAGGATTTTGTGGATAGGTTCAATTGAAGTTGGGAGATCTTAAGATTTCTCTCTCAAATTTTGAAAAGGTTTTGGAGGTCCACCATGAGAACTGTGAGAGCTTAAAAGTTGTAGGCCATATATATGCTCATCAAGGGCTGGTAGAGAAGGCTTTGTAAATTTTAAGAAAGGAAACTCACATAGATCCATTGATGCTTGCACATTTACAAAGATGGGTGAGTTATTAATATTGTCAAACCCTAGTGTAGCCTTAGATTCTCTTAAGATGCCAAAGTCTCTTTTGAAGAAGAGAAGAGAAGAAGTACCCATTCAATTGTTAAATGACATTGGGGTTATTCATTTTGAGCGCGATGAACTAGAGTTAGCTCAACAAACTTTTATGGAGGCATTAGGAAATGATGTTTTTCCTCTACATAAATCTCGATGGTCAGTTTTGTGCATCTTTTACTTGTAGGATTCTCACAGTTAATGAAAAAGGTAGTGTTCATGAAGGAATGGAAAATATGCGTAGAGCCTCTGAATTATACTCATACTTTGTGATGACATTGAATCATTTAGCAAACCATTTTTTATTCATTACGGGGAAGCATTTTCTTGTGGAACAATTGGCTAAGACAACTCTTGTTTCAACTAACCACCCTCTCATGAAATATCATTCATATTATAATCTTGCACTATCTTATCATAGTAAAGGTGGTTATGACACCAATTGTCAAGGAAAGCCAGAGGCCATAGGATTTTGTGGATAGGTTCATTTGAAGCTGGGAGATCGTAAGAGTTCTCTCTCAAATTTTGAAAAGGTTTTGGAGGTCCACCTTGAGAACTGTGAGAGCTTAAAAGCTATAGACCATATATGTGCTCAGCAAGGGTTGAAACATAAGGCATTGAAATTTTTAAGGTAGCTTGCATAGATCCAACTGATTCCCATGCATTTATCAAGATGGGTGAGTTATTAATATTGTTAGAACCCAATGCAGCCTTAGATTCTCTTAAGATACTAAAGTATCTTCTGAAGAAGATCAGAGAAGAAGTACCCATTCAATTGTTAAAAAACATTGGGGTTATTCATTTTGAGCATGATGAACTAGAGTTGGCTCAACAAACTTTGATGGAGGCATTAGGAAATGCCATTTGGGTTGAATTCATAAATAAAATCCCCAATGTTAATTCTGCAGTTTTCTTGTGCTCTTTAAGGATATGAAACTCTTCCATTGATTAGAAGAAGGCGGTGTTTCACTTGAGTTACCATGGGATAAAGTCAAAACACTATTTAATCTTGCTAGGTTGTTTTAACAACTACATGATACTAAAAACTAAAAATCTTTTATACAAGCTAATATTGTTCAAGTTTCTTGATTATGTGGGTGCATATCTACGTCTTGTAGTCATGGCTCAGGCTCAGAATGAGATCCAACTAATCCTAGAATTGATTGGGGATGCAATTAAGGTGGATAAAAACTCATCAAGTGCTTTATCTATGCTTGGAAAAATGGAACTGAAAACAAATGATTGGCTTAAAGCAAAGAAACAATTAAAGTTGCACAAAGTGAATAAGATGCAAATAATTCTTATGTTGAGATTTCACTTGGAAATTGGAACTATTTTACAGATTTTCGCAATGAGAGGAGGGATCCAAAGGTGGAGGCACATCTTGAGAAGGATAGAGAACTATATTGTAAAGTATTGGCACAAAGACCAAGAAATATTTATGCTACAAATGATCCAACCATTGTGCTAGCTGAAAGGGGTCAATTTGATATTGCAAAGGAAATTTTTACATAGGTACAAGAAGCTACACTAGGAAAAATCTTTGTTCAGATGCCTAATGTGTTGGTAAATCTAACACATGTTTACTTTGCACAAGGAAAATTTGCGCTTGCAGTGAAAATGTATCAAAATTGTTTGAGGAAATCCTAATTTGGCACTGACACCCAAATTTTATTATATTTAGCTCGAGCACATTATGAAACAGAATAGTGGAAAGATTGTAAAAGAACATTATTAAGAGTAGTGGAACATTATTAAGAGTAGATTGTAATGAGCATTTCGAATTTGTGTTTAATGTAATGAGGGTTTTGAATTACCTTTGAATTCACTGCAGAGGGCATCCCCAAATCCGATTTCGCTATAGAGAGCCTTGACAAATTCAAATTTTTTGCAGCAAACTCCAAATTCCTTTCCCCTTCCCACCTTTTCAGAAGTCTCCAAGTCCTCTCCGAATCCTTATCACCCATGCAAGTAGCTACTGATCAAAACACCTCATGCTAGGCTAACGAATGAAGCAAGGTCTGCAATGAATGAATGAAGTAAGGTCAAGTGAGACAAATGAGTTTGTAATGAACGTAAATAATTATGCTGATACATCATGCGCATGAATACATCGCGCCAATATTTGTCCGAATTATTTTTAAATTTTTTTGTCTACTTTAGATTTGATGACTAACTATTTAGTAATTTTTATTTTTGTGACTAAATAATTTTTTAGTCAATGACCAAATTAGTCATTTATTTACTCATTTATAGCTGAGTTATAAAAAATGAGTACTATCTAGTCATTTTTAGTTATTATGACTAAAAGTTTTAGTCACCTAGTCATTTATTTTCCAAATTCTTCTAGTGACTCCATGATGACCTTGACGTACCGAGCACAACCATCTTTTTCCATCCCCACAAGTACCACAAGTGTGCCCAACATCACACAAGGTAGTATGGACCAAGTGTTTCAAATGGATCAACAAGGGAATGTCAACACCTTTACACAAAATCAACCCTTAACGCAAATAGGGACATATTTATCCAACAACCCCATTTGTTCATCTATCTGATTGGCTTCCCAAAACATGTCCATCCCATCCATTATCAACCCAAATTAAAAAAAAACCTTGGTTACGAATCCCATCAACCAAGGTAATACCTTGGTACCACCTCAAATACAGCAAGGGAACCCCCTACCCATCGCTCAAGGGAACCCTTTCAATCAATTTCAAGGTTTGAATGCGCCATTTCCATAACAATACCAAATGGCACCTTCCTCATCATTACCTTTGGTCCCCCACATCATGCAAAATCATATGGGACCTCAAAATTACATTCCTCCATCCCAATCCACCATTTTGCAAGGAATATTAAACCAAGGGAACCCCCAACCTCTTGTCAACAACCCATAACCCACTCAAACCATAAACACCCAAAACCCATCATAGATGTCCCAATAACTAAATGATCCTACATTACAAGCACATTCTCTAGCTTTACAACAAGCACAACAAGCTTATCAACAAGTCGTCCAACAACAACAATCCCAACAAGCTGCCCTAGAAACACAACAACAACAACAAAAAGAAGCCTTAGTAGCATAACAACAATAGAAAGCCCATCAATCAGCCCTAGCGACATAACAACAATAGCAAGCACAACAAGAAACCTTAGCAACACAACAAAAACAAGCCCAACAAGAAGCCTTAGCAACACAACAAAAAAAACAAGCCCAACAATAATCCCTAGTGGATCAACAACAACAAGCACACCAAGCATCCTTAGTAGCACAACAACAATAAGAAGCCCAACAAGTAGCCCTTGTGGCCCAACAACAACAACAAGCCTTACTTGCCCAAAAATATGCCCAACAACAACATGCTTTATACTATAACCCTCAACATAACGTTGTCAATACAAACACGTTAGGATCATATACGCCTCCACCCCCATTAACTTCACAATATCCTACACCACCATACTCACTATACAACACCCCTTCATATTAGAATCCCATGTACAATCCATCTACCATCCCACAATATGCAACATATGTTCCTCCACCAAACCCACAAGATTATGTAGCATCACAACTCAAGGTGTTAACACAACAAATGCGGGTCATCCAAATGGGAAAAACAAAGAAGCCCCATACACAACAAAACCTATGTCCATATCCATTCGATCAAAACATCATAATGGTACCTTTCCCTCCCAATTTTGAGGTCCCTAAATTTGATAAATACAAAGGGAGATAAATTCTTGTGGATCATGTCAAAGAGTTTAACATCATGTGTATGGAGGTTGCCTACAATGGTTCCTATTTTATGTGCCTCTTTCCATGAACCTTGATGGGCCCAACCATCAATTGGTTTTCTTAATTGCCTCCAGGTCTCAAAACCTTCCAAGAAATCACCAATAAATTCATAGATCACTTCTCCTTTAACCTTGACATGGACATGAGCTTAGAAGAGTTGTATACTCTCAATAAAAACAAAGGAGAATATTTCGCCAATTTCTTGTAACGATGGAGGAAAAGAGCTAGTAAAAGTAAGTGGCCCATTCCTGATGAATAAAAAGTGGGGATTATCATTGTAAATGTAGATTTAGATCTATCCTTCCACTTGAAAATTTAGTGCATTACCACCTATGATGAGCTTGTCCCTAGATCCCTCAACATTGAGCATGCTCTAATATCACAGGGAAATACCCAAGAATACAAAGACAACAACCCATCAACCAATTCAAGTGACAATCCTTGAGTCTGGGCTAAGAACAAGAATGTGATGAATGATGGCATGGTAGATGCTAATGTGGTCCTAAGTGCTCCTAGGCCAAACACCAATCAAATGACTAATTCTCAACCAACCGTACAAAAAACCACATCACCACAAAACAATCAAATCAACAACACCAAAACACAACAAAGACGAACACCCAACAACTATCCAAAACACAAGTACACACAATTATCAAAACCTATTGAAACTATCATGAAGAAATTGGTAGAGTCAAACTTGATAACGCTTCCCAATTTCCAAAACTACCAAGAACCATAGGATAAACCACCCTGGTATAATGAAAAGGATCTTTGTGACTTTCACAAAATCAAAGGACACAAAACATCAAACTGCATGAAACTAGAGAATGTTATCCAAGATCTTATCAAGAATGGAGACATATCTATTGAAGGACCTGCTGGTAACCAGGATATCAAGATATACAAGAACCACATGCCAGATCATAGCAAAGGGAATAACAATGGACAAGGGAAAAAATACAATAATGTGGAACATGTCTATTCCAATGTGGTCGCCTCTTATGACAATTTCATCACTGTCGTCACCATCAAAGGGCCTAGTACAGAGTGTGGAGTCACCATGCAATGTGGAAAGGTCACCATCAGAGGAGTTTTATCTCAACCTAGGGCACAACCTAATTTTCCAACATCAAACCCTAGCAAATATAGTCTCCTAGATCAGCTTAAGATGACCCCCACATAAATCTCTATCTTGGAACTATTAAGGCTATCCCCCACACATAGGAAAATCTTAGAGAAATCCCTATCTACATCATCTATCCATGAGGATATGGATACAAAGCAGTTTAAACCTATGTTAGGGCATATCACTATCCCTCATCCTCTCACCTTCTCAGAACAAGACCTACCATCTCATAACCATGCTTTACACCTTGAGGTAATTGTTCATAAGAACAAGGTTAAAAGAATCTTAGTAGATGGAGGTGCTGGTCTGAACATTTCCACCCTTTAGTTGGTCAAGAACTAGGGTTATTCAGAGGATGCTATTGAGAAATCAAAGAGTACAACCATCAAACAATATGATGATCAAGAGTGGGTATCACAAATCATCATCACACTACCCATCCAAGTGGGACTTGTCATTACTGAGACTACATGCAAAGTGTTAGACCTTGATCGCCCCTATAAAATCTTGCTTGGTTGACCATGGATTCATGCCCTAAAATCTATAGCTTCGACCTATCATCAATGTGTAAAGTTTCCTTTTGAGGCTAGAGAAGTTACCATCCATGGAGATCTTGAGCCTTTTTACTACTTCAAGAACCTTGAGGCCAAGTTTTACAAAATACCCCAAATCCCTAAAAAATGATGAAGGGCCTACACCCTCCTCATTTATTGACCCATCATCCCTTACATCTACCTCAAAACCAAAAATGCCTATTGTGCAAAACATTCCCGACATCAAAGCAGTGATCTAGGATGATGGTTATGGAAATTATAAAATACAAAAAGACACTTTTGTGTTGGGAGAGCTACCTCTTTCTCCTAAATGTCATGGGAAACCCACACCTATCAAAAAAGTGTCTGAAACAGTAAATATGGAAGCTACTACCTTGACCAAGTGGGGGGATTTGAACAAAGAATATATCAATAAGGAGGATGTCTCTAAACTAATCTATCAAGATGACCGATCTGTCCTCGTTCTTTCCATGGAAGATGACAAAAAAGGCTTGTAGCTAATGAAGGGATGGGGCTATAACAAGAATGAGAAACTGGGTCAAAAGGACAACAGTTTGCTAGAATCCATCATTCTTGAGAAACGCCCAAAGAATATTTTCCTAGGATGTACTACTACCAAGGTTACCCTTATTGGCAAAGGTACTTCTACTAAACAGGATGAGGCTTCCTCTTGGTTACCAACATCACACGATACTACCCTAGATGACTTCCCCCTCGACATTGTTGACCTATTTGAGAATAACTCTCTCTTCATGATATCCACAATATCCTTCACCCCAAATGACCAAACTACTGAAATAAGCTTAGTGTACCCCCAACTCATCAATTGGGACCAACGAGGACTAATGATTCTATATTTATTCAAAAATGATGAAGCAATCTCATAATTCCTGGGACTTTATGACAATCTACCATGGGTAGATCACAAAGCTAGTTTTGATATAGATCTAGACACATATGCGTACTAACGAGAGACGATTGAGTCCTTTAGTTGCAAAATGGACGACATGAAAATAACATGTAGATCTTTTAGTGAAAACCACACTATGGCACTTTTTGATCGTAAAATAGTAAAAAGAAAGGACACATCCAAGGGTGAAAACCTCTATGAGGTGCCCAAGGATGAGGGATTCAATCTCCCCTTTACTACAATGCATCTAGAAAAGTCAGTAGTGCTAGCAAAGAAGGCTACTCCAGTAAATGTGGGAACCAAATAAGCACCCAAGATAACTTTCTATGTTGAATCCTTGTTGGATGAAGAACATAAAAACCTAGCAGCACTCTAGAAAGAGAGAAGAGAAAACTTTGCATGGTCATATGCAAATATGCCAAGGCTCGATCGAAAAATGGTTGTGCATCATTTAGCAGTCTATCCTAAAGCCAAACTAGTGAAGCACAAATTGAAAAAGATGCACCCTCAAATAACACTCTTGGTAAAACTTGAGTTACAAAATATTCTTGACGTCGGATTTATCCAACTGATTGATTATCCTGAGTGGGTTTCTAACTTAGTATCAGTCTCCAAACCCATTGGGGGCATCAGAATATGAACAAATTTTAGAGACTTAAACAAAGCATGCCTGGAAGAAGATTTACCTCTTCCTAACATTGACATCATTGTGGATTTAATAGTTGGACATGAAATGCTATCACTCATGGACAATTTTTCAGGCTATAATCAAATTATGATTACCAAGGAGGATAAAAAAAACTGTATTCACTTGTCCATGGGGAACATATTGTTGGAACATGATGCCATTTGGGCTGAAGAACACAAGAGTGACCTATCAAAGAGCCATGACCTTCATCTTTCATGATATGATCCACAAAATAGTCGAAGACTATGTGGATGATATTTTAGCCAAATCAAAGAAAAGGAGTGAGCACATAGAGGTATTGGGATCCATCTTCAATAGGCTCAAAGAATATAAGGTATGGTTGAACCCGAAAAGTGTCTTTGGGGTTACATCAGGAAAGATTCTTGGACACATCGTATCACAAAGAGGGATAGAGATTAATCCAAAAAAAGTGAAAGCAATCCTAGACATGGAACCACCAAAAACATTGAAGTAGATGATAGGGTTACAAGGAAGGTTGCAGTCCATTAGAAGGTTCATAGTGAAATTATCAGACAAATACACCCTTTCTCACATCTTCTCCATAAAGGAATAACTTATAAGTGGGATGAGAAGTGCAATAAAGCCTTCCAACAGATCAAGGACTACCTATTGACACCTCCAATGCTCATGTTGTCAATGCCAAAAAAACCATTAATCCTATATATCTCAACAACATCAGTAGAACTAGGTGCTCTTTTAGCCCAACATGATGAAAACGGAAAAGAAAGAGCCATCTATTACATCAGCAAGACCTTGGTAGGCTATGAAATGAATTATTCATCCATTGAGAAATCATACTTAGTGATTGTTTTTGCTTCAAAAAAATTTAGACATTACATGTCGCATAAAATTAAGCTTATTGTAAAGATTGAACCATTGAAATACCTGTTATCCAAAGCAACTCTCATTGGGCGAATGGCCAAATGGGTAATGATCTTAATTGAATTTGACATAGAGTATGCAAAGTGCAAGGCAATCAAAGGACAAGTGATCATGGAACAACTGGAAGAAGCACCTATCTATGTAGAGAATCCTTTGATATCTAAATTTATTGATGAATTAGTGTTCCTCATCAATACAACAGATTAGTGGAAAATGTACTTTGATGGATCATTCACCCAACATGGGTCAGGGGTGGGTATTCTTTTTATCACCCCTCAAGGTGATTGCATTCTAAAGTCATACAGACTATCCTTTCCTTGTACTAACAACATTGTTGAGTATGAAGCCCTGATAATAGGTCTAAGGATAGCAGTGCAGTGGCAGATACAAGAGTTGAAAGTCTATGGAGACTCTAGCTAGTTATCAATCAAGTAAACGATGACTTCCAAACCAAGGATGATAAGCTTACTCCTTATAAGAAGATGGTAGAAAGTCTTAAGGACTTTTTAATTGATATAAATTTTGAGTAGATACCTTATATGAACAATGAGGTAGTAGATGCTATGGAAAAAATGGATCATTATTAGATATGCCGCACAAAATACTTCAATGTGAATTCTTGGTAGAACAACTTGTCATAATGGATTTCAAAATCCCATAATTTGAATTTGCATGTGTAATTGTTGGTCTTGGTTCCACGTGGTATCATGATATACTCACCTACCTTAGCAGAGGAACCCTCCCATCTGATATCACCTCCAATCTTAAAAAAGCCTTTGTTAAGAAGGCATATCGATTCGTGATCCTAGGTGATACCCTTTAATGCAGAAGCATCAAGGGGACATTACTACGATGTCTCAACCAAGAGGAATCCTTGACCACCTTAACATAAGTACATGATGGCATATGTTGTTCCGATTCTAGTGGTATGAATTAAGCTAAGAAAATATTGAGGATGTGGTACTACTGGCGAACCATGGAAAGAGAAGCTCATCAATACATGCAGACGTGTGTCCAATGTCAACAACATGGAGATCTTATTCATGCTCTAGCTCAGGAGTTACAACCAATGGTCACACCTTGGCCTTTCTCACAGTAGGGGTTTGACCTCATAGGGAAAATTACCCCAACCTCATCTAATGGCCACAAGTTCATCATAATGACCAATGAGTACTTTACCAAGTGGGTGGAAGCCATTCCTATGACCTACATAACAGGGAAGCAAATTTCCAAATTTATCTTGAATTACCTTATATGTCGTTATGGTGTTCCGCAAGCCCTTATTTCTGATAACAGAACACCCTTCAAGAACCAGGATGTGAAAGAGATATGCCAACAATTTAACATCCAACATCAGTTCTCTACCCCATATTACCCCTAAGGAAATAGTCAAGTTGAGGCAAGAAATAAGACCATTATGAAAATCCTAAAGAAAACAGTCAATAAAACTGGTCGTGATGAGAATCTATAGTTAAAATCTTGCCCTATGGGCCTATCGAACTAGTATCCACAGACCTACAGGTGCAACCCATTTCTCCTTGTTCTACGGATCAAAATCCATCTTGCCTATCGAGGTTGAGCTTCCCTCACTATAAAATTTGATTGTTGGTGAAGAGTACAAAGTATCTCGACTAAATGAGTTAGAATTCTTGGATGAGAGTCATCTTGAAACCCTTAATCATTTGCAAGTATACCAAAACTGAATAAAATGGACCTATAACAAGAATATCAAGAGTTGGGCTTTCTAGGTAGGGGATCTTGTTCTCAAGAAGAATTAGAAAAATCTTCTAGATCAAGATTGTAAAGGAAAGTTTGAACCTAACTGGTTAGGTCCATTTGTCGTCACAATGAGCTATGGATCAGGATCCTACCAACTATCAATGCTTGAAGGTGAACCCTTGCAAGAAGCAACCAATAGTTTGCATCATAAAAAAAATTATGCCTAGGCTTGAAGGGTATAAATTCGAAAATACAAAAAATGAAAAAATGATAAAAAAATCCAAAAAAGTCATCCTCTAGTTAAAACCACTTTGATGGCGCTTTGGGCAAGTACCTTGGTGAAAACTTGGAAAACAGGTGCCTTGCATAAATAAAGCATCTCGATCCATCTTTGGCTCTTTATCCTATCATTCTTTGCATTGCTTCAACCATCACATCATTCATCGTATTTATTCCATCACCCATCCACATACATATCATAGCTTGATATTGTGAAGTATTGTATTCCCCTTTAATACTACTAGGCATATTCCTAAGGTCAATTTGTCTTGCCTATATTGAGGTAGTCTATCACATCACACTAGAGGAAATTTTTTATGGATCGGATTGGGTTATTGTATATCTTAAGGTTATTTGAAATCCCATCAAAAATCCCAAAAAAATTCATAAAACGTTCATCAAAATCCAAAAACATCCCAAATCTTGTATAGCCAAAAATCCAAAAACATGAAAATCCTGTACAGCTAAAATCCAAAAACATTCAAAAATTGTAAAGTCAAAATCCAAAACATCCAAAATAGATCAAAATCCTTAAACATGTCAAAACATTGAAAATACAAAAATAAAACCATGTTGAACTATGAGTCTCTAAGCTTGAACATAGGTAAGGCCATCATTGATGTGCCCCTGAGACACCCTAGGTCAATCTTTAGGAGTCCGCCATAATAAACTGACATTTCATCAATGGTTCATATCTCATTAACAATAAGTCAATTCAGTTGAACTACGCGGTCTCTGCATGTATAATGTAGGAAAGGCTCATCTGTGATAAGCCCCTGAGGCCCCTAGGATAGTCTTTTAGGTTAGGTTTTTGGTCAAAACTTAGAAAACACAAAACATTTGAAAAATTGAGAAACAAAAAACCATTGGAAAACCTTGGGAAAAAAACCCTAAACAACCTCAAATAAAAAAAAAAAACATTCACATAAACTTTCAAAAAGATCAAAAATAGCCTCAAAACATTTTTGCAAAATACCAAAAATATTGAAATATTTGGAAAATCCAAAACCACCTATCCCATTTTGCTTTCACCCGCAATAAACTTTCATCCATAATAAATCAATCGTCACCTTCAACCTTTGATGAAACAAATATAAAACAAGTATCACAAGTTGTAAAGTGAAAACCTAAGTGTCAAAGTCTAAAGTATGGATCATAGGTAAATGCGTCAATAGAATTTGTATCAACGAATTATCACACAACTAGTCTTAGTCAAAAAATTTGATAAATATGTCCTAGGATTTATCCTTCCAACAATGGTCATCAACATCAGAAGTCACCTTAGCTATGCTAAATTGGCAAGAGATATAGATAACACTGACTGTTTGTCTTTGATCATTTCTTATGATTTATCTCAATGACCCATTCTGAGGACCTCTCGATGATGTCTATCAAAATGATTTAGAGAGAAAGGAATGGGGCATCGATCATTATCTTTCATTTTTTGTGCTTGTGGGTATTCTTGTAAAAGAATCTTGGCACATAATTTCTTAGTTGTGTGTAGGGAGGTTGTTTGGATTAGATTGTTGACTATTGCGTATGCTTTGGTCCAATACATTCTAGACCTCTAAACTACATGACAACAAGGTTTCTGTATGTCAAGATTTGAACAAGATCTATCCTATCTATTTGCAGAGTCAAAGTCCATGTCACTAGATACAACACCATCTTGGTTATCAATACCATGATGCATCGTGTCTATGTGTTATATAAAACATAAGGAATGATGAAAAATCCCAATCCCAAGATATGAGAAAAATCATCCATCTCATTGCCATATCTAATAAAGTCTCGATGGATCATGGACTTGTTGGACTTTTGAATCAATCTTCAAATCAATGGTCAAATCATTTTATTCTTCTATCTTCTTTCCATGCTAACTTGGTATCAAGATAGTCAACAAAAATATCATCATCCATCCCGCATCTACAAAATCGTTAGTATAGATACATCTCACATCATCGTGCGACATATCATCATAGTAATGGGAAACATAATCCACTGCATCATCATTATCATTTGAGTTATTTTGAATAATATATATTTATTATTTAAGCATCTTAATCCATTGCATCATCATCCATAAAATCCATATCATACGCATCATCCATCTACATCATCCATATACATACACTCATCATAATGACATTATAAATAGCATGAGAAAAGTACACAAAAAGAAATGCATTCATCCATACATCCTACATTAACATATCATATCATCTCCATATCATAAACATCCAACTCATAGCATGTCATAGAAATATACTGAAAAAGAAGATAACACATCCATTACATTGCATCCATTCCATAAACATCACATATCATATACATTACATCATAGATCATCTCATAAGCATAAATAAAACATAACATACATCATAACATTTGCATCCATACATCCATAAAACTTAAAATAAAAGACATCACATCATGAATTTATATAATCTCATATATATCAAAAAAATGAATGTCATGATACAAATATCTAGATCAATGTGTATAACTATCATAAAAAATACATATACAAGAGGCTTTCAAAAAATGAGCCAATGAATGTATACATGTATATAAAATCAGGATGTATTTTAGGCAGGTGTCTATGAAATCGAGGAGGGGTCTATCCTTGGTGGCCTCTATCACCATCTCCTGGCTACCTTGGCTGCCTAAAAGAGGTGGATGCACTTAGCTACGCCTGGCTCTAGTGCTCAAAATTGGGCTACCAATAGTGTGGAGGGATTTCTATGTAGTACAATGTCTTCCAATATGGAACTTCCTCCCTCGACTACCCATACAACTACACTAACACTATCTGTCCCTCTAACCCCTGTGCTTGTTGAGATTGTTGCTAAGATACATCTTCTAGTTGTTGTCATCAATCAACCTCCTATGCCAACTGAGCATCAAATTCCAATCTAAGTTGACACTCACGGTCTCTCTCTGCCTCACTGCCACAACCTATTGTCGAGGCTGATCTCGCTCAGTTGTCACTACTTGCGGCTGCTGTCTCAACTACTATATATGTGCATCTTGAGGATTTGGCCCCGGATGTGGCTATTGTGTAGGTGGTTTCTGATGTAGTGGAGGTGCACCAAGTACATTTCCATCATGTTGCTAGCCATCCTATCCTTTTCCCTATCCCCTACCTTTCTCATCCTGCTATTGACCTCGTCCTCTGCTTGCTCCCTTCCCTCTCGACCTCCCTCGAGGAGGAATTCCCATTGGATCTATAAGTATGGGAGGGGGCACAAACCAAGCATAATACACAAGAAAAGTTTTAGCATTGGCCTTCCCCTGATCATAGTCCCATGGTCTAGCAACCGATTGTCTAAAACCCTCGACCACCTCATGGGGCTGTATCGCTGGCCCCCAAGTTGCCTCTCACATTGATCTCACAAATATGGCAGTATACTGATCATTTGGCCTATCTTGCATCTCACCAAACTGTCAGGGTACCCTGTCCAATAGGTACTACTCGATCATCATATGCTCCTAACCTTGCATGTAATAGGTCTAGCAAGCAAAGAAGAGTTGCTACACATCATCATAGCAAGTGGGCATCTGCAACCATGGCTACCATTTGAAAATTGTCATATCGTCAATAAATTGACACCGATAGGGAATACCAAGTTGGCCTATGTGTTGTAGGGTAATGACACCTCTATATTTGTAGACAACTAGATCATTTGGCTCCATGTCCACCATGTGGACAATCAGTCAAAGCATGATAATGTGCTCCCATGCCCATATGTGAAAGAGTGTGACTCCTACACCAATAGCTCTACCATCACAATACACAAATTGGTGCATGTCATGACAAAGCGAGGCCATAATTACTAGCCCCCATGCATACTATGTCCTTTGAAAGATCATCCGGTGTCATGCCAACCCCCCAGACCCCCATCTGGGATTGAATCCTCTGTTGCGTTGGTCTGGAGCAACAATGCTCGCAATCACTGCACCGACTATCAATCTGAAAATCGGTGAGTGTCCTCTGTACATCTCAAGGTCAATGTGTGAGTTTTCCAAGACAACAGTGTCCTGACAAAAAACCTCAAAACATGCATCATAACCCACATCAGTATTGTAAATCACATGGTCTCCATGTATCACCAATCGAAGTATCCACCATACATCCTCTAGCGTAACTGTCACCTTGCCGGTAGGTAAGTGGAACGACGAGGTCTCGCTATGCCATCACTCACATAATGTTGTCATCATCACTAGATGAGTCCTCACAACATGCATATATGGAACATACCATAGGCCATTCTCGCCAAGGTGCTCTTGACGAATCTCAACCAAATCATCCAGTGCGGCAAGTAAAGTGGGTTGGTGCTCGCATGACATCAAGGGCTAGATAACCTCCTGCATCCACGAAGCGCGTGACGTTAAAATTTGGCTCAAATAGATTTTGGAAGTTTTTTTCCCCAAAATGACAAAGGCGTCACTAGTTATGAAGGCGCTGCCATAATTCAAATTCCAAACAGTGACACTTGGTGCATCCAAATTCTAAATTGTGACTAGCATCACTATTTACATGGGCGTCATGATTTTCAATCTAAAAACCCTAATTCTAAATTGCAAATTGAGCGAAGCGTCACTCATTACATCCGCATCACAATTTGAAGTTTGAAAACCCTAATTTCAAATCACGAGATACGTTTCCATTCATAATGGCATTGCTAAAAAAGTGAAATATGTGACCAAAAATCCAAATAGCATCACAATATAGTGACGCCAACGTAGACTAATTTTCAAACCCTAATAAATGCATTGAAAAGTCAAAGTATGATGAAAGTTTTGGATTACGTACCGTTGGTCCTGTGCCTGGAGGCCTCTGGTACTCTCGAACCTAGTTGAAAATGTGTTGTGGGAGCACGCGTTGCACCATTTCATCAGGAGGTCAAAGATTAAAAGGCACTGATTTTCTCAAATGTGAATGCACAAATGAATCGAAAGTGACCCTTTATCACATATTTAAGCCTAAAAATTAGGGTTTTTTGCCCTAATTTGAGAGTGCAATTAGGGTTTTTTTTTAGTTTTACCAATTCCTGCTTGATGAAGCTTAGTTCCCACCATTTTTGGCATTTTTTAGCATATTTTCACATCCCGAGGCCTTTTGAGATGCCTGAATCAATGTTTCACCTTTGTGGAGAGATCAACCCAAAATTCAAAATTTTTGCCCGATCTCTCAAGGGGGCAAGGAGCTAGCTTATTCCTTCCATTGAGGCAACAGTGGGGAATCCCAAAAATTATAATTTTTTTTTTTTTATATGAGCAGCAGTTTTAATCCAAAAAGTGTCAGTCTTTGAACCAACGTAACAGGTACCTTACTTCAAAGAGGGGAAAATTGTAGACACTTAAAAATATCCTGAATGATATACACATTTGAATCTGATATACTAATATCATTTTATCTTGGAATCCATGCTATTTTCACTTGTTTGATTAAATTAGCCTAGCTATTTAATTAAATGCCTCATTTTCATCTATTAATCTAATTAATCTAATTAGGTTAATTCCTACCCCTTTCATGCTAACCTTTCATCCTGTTAAATTGGATAAATCAAAATATTTAATTTAAACACCCTAAGTCCTCTCATTTAATTAAAATGATCTTAATTATTTAATTAAATTTCATTTTGATCCCTTTTTTATTAAATAAGTTAATTATTTAATGGATATCTTAACTTCCTCTAATTTGCATAATTGAAACTTTGTTTTAATTATGAAATTACTAATTAATTCTAACTCTCCCACTTGCAAGGGAATATTCCTCCTTTGCACATTCCTCCAAAAGGGAATATTCTCATGGAATATTCTTTCCCTCTTCACTCATTTGAAAAAAGGAATATTCTTCCTTGTAATAAAATTTCAATAAACTTCTTGAGCAAGTTTTGAAAGTGTGCTTCTTTGCATGATTGTGAGCCCTTGATTAAATATCAACTTGCATTCTCAACCCTTGATGGGAATCCATGATCCATGCCTCCATCTTCTTTCCATTCTGACCATTGATTGATTCTTTCAATCTTGACCATTAGTTTCTTTTTTCCTATTCTATAAATAGACTTTGCATCTATTGAATAGGGATCCCTCTTTTAATAGTAAACTTATGTTGTTAAAATCACTCTCATTTGCATCCATATTTAGCATATATTTATCATTTTTAGTTTAAATATTGATCATAGTAGCTTAAAGCATCCATTAATGGCTTCCATGGTAACTTAGTTGCACTCATTTAGTATATTTTTGAATCTAGGGCTTGCATATTTGAATCTTGTGCACTTTTAGAATGGCTTTGTATACACTTACATTGATCATCTTAGCCTTTATCATGTTAATCTAACTATAATCATGCTTTCGCTCATCTTTTTCATCAGTTTCAATCGATTTTAATCAATAAAATTGATTGGAAAGGATCACATTATCCAAGGGATTGGGAAAGGGTTGCCATTCCACATCAATGTGACACCACTCCTCCCATAAGATAAGTTTAAATTTCTTAGAATAGATTTTTTCAACCTTTCATTTTGTAGAATGTTAGTTTTAATAGCTTATTTGCTTTGTTTACATTGAATATCTTATTGGGATTGATGCTTAGTGGTTTAAATATGCCTCTTATCCATATGGATTAGGTGTAGTTAACCAATACTATGTCATTGGTCACAACTGCTATGTCTTAAAGTGGAAACAAACACAATTTAATTTCCATCTCATTAACCCTTAAAGGAAAGTTAATGTAGTTTGTAGATCTAGAAAAAATCAATATCATAACGACATGTAAATTAACATTTAAAGAATGTAAAAGAAGAAAGATATACATAAGAGAAAGAACAATGACATACATGAGAAAAACCTTTTGAGTAAAAAACGCCACACTTTGAAGCATTGAACCATTGTATTGTTAGTAACAAAGTGATTGTAATACAATAACAAATTCTATGCTCTTGCAAGTGTCTTTACACTTGCAGGTTCACAACCTTAACATGGAGATTACATTTTGATCTTCTTGAAAAAATATAACATAACCTTACAATAAAAATTCCTCCCTACAAATACATATTTTTTTTTCATGTTTATAATCCTCTATCATGGGCACCTAGGAATTCCATATGTCATCTCCATAGTCTTTGCATGCATGAAAAATGAAATGGAGAACATGTACAAGTCCAAGATGACCAAAAAGAAACCTTCCAAACATGCAATGACATGTACCAACATGCACAACAATGTACAAGGTGTCAAAATCCATATTTTATGTAAATATTAAGTCACCTTGACATGCATGGCATCTCAATAGAGAAAATGTAGCCACCTACAAATTTTGAACTCCCTTTGACTCTAGTCAATCCAAGTGGTTGGAATAGTCTTGTTTTAGCAACCATCCAAAATCCCACCAAGTGATAACTACAAAATCAGTGACACGTGTCACCATGGTGCACCTTGGAGAGATTTTTAAGAACTCCTCTTCCCAATTGAGCGCTCAAGTGACAAGTGACACAATATAATTCTTCTCTCCACACATGTAGGAAGCCAAATCACAACGGGTCCCACAAAGTGTTATAGAAACTTAGAAACATATCACTTAGGATTATTATCGAAAAGGGAAAAATAATTAATAAAATATCTTGGGACTCTCTAATGGAACCTGCAAATTTTTATGTTCCATCTCAAAATCTTGTCACATTCTAAATACTAGGTTGATATCCGAGTCCTGTTTGTCATCACTGTTGTAGGGTTCTGTAATATTTTGAATCTTCCCTTATAATATCTTCAGGGTTCTTTGTCTAAGCAACGTTCTATTTTGCTGTTGACTTCCCGTTGCCCATTGTTGGTCACATTAAAACATCTTATGTCGTTCACCATCGTAGGATAACTAGTCCCCCACGCCTAGGCCTGAGTTCATTTTATTTTATAAGATTAAATATGGGGCCTTTTGGCATTTAGATCCTTTTCATTTCATCACTTAGAAGCTTTTGAGTCCTTCTCTCATGTCATCCTAGAGGGTCCCCTTCATTAGAACAACTTGTGAGCACGTGCTTGAAAGTTTTCACTTAAGTTCCATTGGCCCTCTTTTTATTGTGCATCATGAATTGCTTCTGGAGTGTATGTTTTGTAATAGCGATAGGCGATGAGCAGTATTTATTTTTTTTGCTCATCGCGGATAACTTTTGGAGCTCCTAATCTTAATGAGAGATGAGTGATGCTCCTTTGTTTCTCTTTTTATCGCTTATTGCTAATAGCTTTTGATTTAAATTTGTAATAGTGATAAGCGATGGCCTTAGATCTTATGTTCTTCTCTTTATTGCTCATCGTGAATGGTTTTGAAAAGGTAAATTTAAAATAGCGATGAGCGATATGATGGATCTCCCGGGCTTCGTGTATCACATATTGGTTTTAAATAATAAGTTTTACATTAGCGATATGTGATGCGAGTACTCAATGTCATCACGGGGATCAATCATCACTAATTGCTTGAAAAATGTATGAGGAAGATTAGCGATGACCGATGGTGTGGTGCTTCTATATTGCTCATTGCAGATTTATTCCAAGGCTTAAGTTCCAAAAGAGCGATGAGCAATGGAATTATTTGTTCAAATTTCTTTCACTAATTTGAATAGATCCTATGTGCGATGTCTTTTGTATCATTGATTCTCATGTAGGTGTATGTGTCTTAACCTAGACGCTTTGTTGTATCTCTCATCACTAATAGGATCCACGTGAAGATACATTAGCAATGTGCAATGCGAGGATGAACGTGATCAAGGATGGGCCATTGATCCAAGGGCTAAGGTTTCATCATGTGGGTGCTTGCATCGTTGATGGAGTTGATGAAGGAGGACACATGACAGTGATAAGCAATGACTAGTGAATGAAAAGGAAATGTGGAAGAATCCTGAGGACATCATATAAAGCAAGAAATAAAGTAGTGAGGTGAGTTGAGGACCATTGATGTGGTTTTAAAACAAAATCAACAACCAGGGATTGAATGTGAACGTCTAGATGTCAGTTTGATTGCGTGAACTTACTATCACACATTAATGGTAGCATGCCCGCATCTTGGCCATAAAAGAAAGTAAGTACCTAGTTAATTGTACATCTGGAGCTATTTGGAAGTGGAAGAGAGTACTAGAAGTCGAAGAAGATGTGCGGGAAGCTTTGATGAACTAATATAGTGGCAAGTGTGTAAATCATTCACCCATGTAAGAAAACTATATATCTCCTCCTAGCCAAAGTATTGTAGTGAAATATTTTAGGAAGTTGCTAGGGAATTGGGAGGATTATTTGCTTGTCCATTAGTGGTAGCTTCAATTTGGTGATAGGTGCTGGGTCATAATTTGGGAAAATAGGTTTTTTTCTGCAAGTAGTGTCGTGTGCTTTCATACTTGGGAGGGTCTTTTCAATTGCAGGAAATCATAAACACTAGTCATCCTCCATTTCAAACATGAGTGAACTAGAGCCTAGTGAGTCTAGTATTAGACTAGAGAGGAAACCAAAATAGAAAAGGGTTAAACGACTTAAAACTCAGGATGTTTCATATGAGGTTAAGCCGAAACCATCAGTAGCAACTAACCCTACACTACATACTCCTGCAACATCTACTAGGACAAGAAGTGTAAAGAAAGAAACAAAAAAGTTCATGCAAGAAGCTTTTGGAGATATAAAAGGAGGGTCATGAATTGGAAAGAGACCTGCAGGTCAAGTTACCATGACCACCACATTGATTGATAGTGTTGGTAAAATTGGCAAAAAACCCCAGCCTCAAAGTAGGTAGCAACTATTCCGGTATGCTTTCAACGGGCAGTATTCTAATAAGCCTGCATGTTTCTTATATGGGTTGAACCTTGGAAAGATGGTGGTACCAAGTGTATTTGTAGAAGTGGACTTGATGATGGGACTAGCTAGGCACTATCATCCCATTGACAAAACAATCAAGAATGAAAATGGTGATGTGATCCTAGAGGTGACAAAGGACAAAATTGTGGAGGTATTTGGGTTAAACCCTAATTATACTGCAAAGTTTAGGCGTGTTGAGCTATATGTTGAATATGAGCATAACAAATTTGCATATAGAGATATACTGCTTGTTCAACATAGACAAAGTAGGAAGAAGTTTCTTCCTAAGGATGTTGAGCCTTTTGAGTGTGAGGATTTGTGGATTATTTCAACAACATGTATTACTACCTGAATCAAGTGTTGGCCAGAAATTTTGAGGTAAAGATAGCCCCTAACTTATTGGTAATGGTGGCGGATATACAGGGTCATAATCAAAACATTGGTTATGACTATGTCAATTATGTTGCTCAACAAATGCATGAGAATTTCCTCAATCTGAGGAAGGAGGTACTCCCTTTATATTTCCCTCACTATTCTCTACTAATGCATATGCTCTTATTTGAGGGTGATTATAGTTGGAAAAGGAAGTTGAAATTGAGATTAAGAGATAATGAAAATAATGTTTTTCCAGTGCAAATGTGGACACACATTTGGGATCAGGAATGTTCCCATTCTAATTATATCATGTTTTCTAATATCATAAGGTATGGTATCCTAGAAGTGTTGGGTGTAGCACCTACTCATAGGCTTTCTCCATCAATTAGAAGTATCATGTGCCCAAAATATGTACCAGGATCTAAAGAAACACATAATTGGGAAGATTGGTTTCTTCATTCAAAATATACTTTGATTAGAGCCTATGGAGCTAAGGTGGCACCACATTGTTTACCCCTATATGTCTTTGAAAAATTAGCCTTTATGGAGCTCATTGGAAGATTGATGATATGGATTATGAGATGTTCAGGAAGCCCAAGAAGGGTACTGAGGTGAATCCCCAATGTGATTTTTCTTACTTCAAAGTTATTACCCCTGAGGGGTATGAAAAGTTTGGAATCATGGTGAATAACCTTGGAATGCCTTTTAATGAAGTTAGGATTTTTGATTAGAAAGGATTTGTGGGTGGAAGGAGAGATAAAAACTTATCAGTGATACATCATGAGTTCTTGTATATAGATGATGTGTTAAGGAATTTGACAAGTGATGAGGTTGTCATAGCTAGAAAGAGGGAATGGACATTCATAATGGACATTGAAGAAATAATCATAAGGAGGAATTCTTTTTATGGAAGTCCATATGATGTAATTGCTAGACCTTTTGAAAGAGCTTTCACAAAGCTAAGGGATTATCAAAGTGGTGATTTTAAGGTGAAGGTGAAGGAGGCTTCTGTTAAAGCACAAGCTCTCCTAGAACAAAAACCACAAGCTATGGATATCCCAGAGCAGCCTACAGATGTCTAAGAAGTTAGGGAGGAACAAATGGCAGAACATGTGCCAAGAAATGAGGAGGTCGAGAAGAAATTCCATACTCCTAATATTGAGTAAACCCTTAGTTTAGATGTTCCTCCTGATAGAATTTCCAAATGGCAGTATGATAAGGAAAGTGATGATGATCCTAGGATCCAGGAATGTGATGAATTCCTTGTAGATGATAAGTTTGTGCGATCCAAGGAATTTCAAGAATTTATGATTCAATAGTAGAGTAAGGAGATAAAGGAAAGAATTGAACTAGCTCAGGCTAGTGTTGAACCTTCTCACCAGGAAGAAGCTGAGAAAGAAGAGGGGGAAAAGATCAAGGTTGAAATTGTAGCTATTACTCCCATAGAGGCTAGGAAAATTGTCTCAGATAGTGGAATCATGCTATTACCAAGATTCACTATCACCTCTGCTATAGCACATGATGCAGTGAGAAGAGACCCTCAAGCTTCAATATCTAAACAACAGTTTAAAGATAAGGTCTTTGGATCTAGATATAGTCCAAAGTTGCATAATCTTGAAATTTGGTCTATGGCACCTAATACTAGAAAACATGAGGTTGCTAGACCAATTGAAGAGGTTATTGGTTTCGTGTTGGTCAAAAGAGCCACATATATAACTCTTGTCCAAGCAGCTAAGTTAATTGCTCACGCTGCAATGCTTAGTGTGGAAATTGCACAAATTTTTGAGAAAAAATATGATTCTTTAGTAAAGGAATACAATAAGGCCTTAGATGAGATAAATAAGATGAGGAACGTTGTTTAGGCTACTCAGTCAGTAAGAACAATATCCCTACCATCCTCTTCTTCCTTAGACTTGTCTACATAGGATAAGGAAACTTTAGCCTTGAAAATTAAAGATTTGAATGATCAATTGAATATTGAAAAGGAAAATGTCAAGAAAGCTAAGTTTCAAACTATTATGGTGGAAAATGAGATCTTTGAGGATGTATTGAAGCATAGGGTGACTAAGTTGGTCAACAAAGCTGATGATTTTTGGGCTACCTATAAGAATATTCATGAAGCAAACACAAAGTATCTTCAGGTACAAGAGGCTTTCAAGAATGAATGGAGTAACTAGAGTACTAGGGTAGGTGCTTTAAGAGAAATGATGCCCAAAATGAAGGAGGATCCTGAGGCACCTACTAACATCCCCAAGATGTTGCAAAATATTGATTTGATTAATGAAATAACCACCTTTCATGGAAAACTAGGTATGTAATTCCAAAATAAGCTAAAGATATTTAATGATGTGGTGAAGTGTGGTATGCCAACAATATTTGATCACAAAGGTGAGTTGTATCAGTTTGAAAAGTGGAAAGAGGAATTGGGAGGTCTGGTCACATCAACTAAAATGACTTTGTCTGTTGTTGACTATACTTTGTTGAATCCACATATTAATATGATGATAGAGATTGAAACAAGGATGAATATCTTTGTTAAAGAGGACAGAGCATTAATTGATGCTAGGTACACTCAACACAATGAGAAGATATAGAGTTTGTTGGATGTGAAGTGGCCCACTGAGGATGAGTATACTACTTGGTTGGAAAAATATACTAAGTTTGTAGGGGGCTGATATTTGATGTGATGAATAATAGATAAGGGGAATAAAACAATACATAGCCTAAAAAATAGTGCAAATTAGGCTTTTGATAAAGTATTGCAAAAGTTTTTTTCCCCCTCAACATGAAGATTGGTGACACCAATGCTGATATGGATTAAGTCAACTTTGTTTCTTTATCTGTTTTCCTTGCTTCATAAGTTTTTCTAATTGGTTTTCCCTCGAGAATTTTTTTTTGAGTGTGTGGGGAATATTTTGAAGTTGTTACAACAAACAAATGATGCCTTTTTGAGGTGGGACCTAATTTCTACAATCATTAGGGTTAATTTTGCCTCATGTTTGTTCTCACCACCTGAAGGCTCGAGTGTAACTGAAAAAGGAATATTTGTTACAACGGTCTAATCAGGTTTTGACAGGTGTGCTTCCTGCCCCGAGGCTTGTTTTCTCTTTCATCTCTATAAGAAAGAATTCAGGGCCAGAAGCAAGGGGTTTGGTTGAAAATTGAGTTACACAAAAAACTATAATAGCAATACATAGCATGTTTTTGTGTTTTTGTCTTAAGTTCAGAGTTTAGTGTCATGTATGTGATTTTGATAATAGTATAGAAAATACAATACATAGTAATACCAATTTCACGACTATTATCTCTCCTTGTGCTCATTTTACAAGTTATGAATGAAAGAAATCAAGGATTCTTTTGTTTGTCTCTGTTGTTTCTTAATGGATGTTTAGTTTTGTTCTTGCTTATTAGTTCAATGAATTAATGTAAGTACTCAAGTGAGATTAATAACTTGTAAAAATTGGGTGCTAGGATAGTTTTAAGCAGTAATAATCATGAATGCCATAAAGGAATGTTGTAATGAAAAGTTTCTTAGAACTGTATGTGCTATTGTTTAAGATGTTATTGGGTTATATAAGTTGATACTGACTTCGTATTTGGATAAGATCACTGGTCCATGCAAAGTGTTCATGGTTCAATTTCCTGGTGGATTCAACAACTAATCACTCTGATTTTATATATTCTTAAATGGGTACCATTGTAGTTGTTTTATATTAATTTATGTCTTCTCATGCTCCTAATATAAGACATTCGTAAATGAGCTGCCAACTTATTTGATGTGTTGTGTTATTGAGCAATCTTATGAGAAGCATCTATTATTGGCAATGTGTTCAAGTGTATTCATGTGAATTCCTAAGTTTGCATTGTGGGATTACCCCCCTGGGTCTAACAAAGCCCAAAGTGTAGGAGTAAGAGTCTCACATCTTTTTACTCGTTCGTTGGCCAATCCTCAACCTTGCTAATAACTGAATTTTGGAAAATTCATAGGTAAGGAGTGAGATTAAGTTTGGTTCGAAAAAATAACCAACACTCTCTAAGGTTGATACACCTTAATCCCAACATCTGCATCAAGGGGGAAATCTAGGTGTTTATGATTTTTTAGTTTTTTGGTTCATGTGATCATGTCCCTTACACTAAATCCATTCCATTTTATTATTCTTTGTAATCCTCCTAATAAATAGAAAATCAAATATGGATATTGTGGAAAGAAAATGCATACAAAAAAAAATATTGGTTTCATCAAACTGATGAACTAGAGAAAATTATTCTTAGTCAAATTATTTCTTTACCTGATCATCTAATCCCAACACATGCAGAAAAATCATCTAGTCTCACTCACACATCTCATGAGACATCATTATTTAGGGATGAACAATATAGTCTGGTGACTTACATTGATATCTCATCACTCACATCCCCTTTTGCTACATTTGAGTCTGGTGTTGACTCATTCATGTATTCCAATTTTTATTTGCATTAGGTTATTTCTATTTTCATTCCAAATCCACCACATTGCGATGTATATCTACTAGACATCACATCTTTGTTTGTAGAATCCCACCTTACATATTTGGATGGCACCATTGAGGACATTCATCTTCTATTTGATGTTAGCTTTGATGAAGTTGCATCATCATTTCCATATTTGGATATTTCACTTACCTCGCCTACATCAACTTCTATCATGGAAGATTGTACAAACATTCATGAGTTGACCAATTCAACTCAGTTATCATCATTTGCAACAATACTAGATTCACATCAGTCTAGACATAACCATACATCCATGGTCCCTTTTATAGAATATTCTATGGTACCTGATCCATCCTATCAACATCCATCACACATCAACATTGGCTTGGAGATATTTGAGCATAATTTTAAGGCATCATTGGCATCATTTTAGTCTTTGGATTATGTGAAACATTCAAAGACATTCATTATACTTCCTACATATTCCTATTAAGAATCAAAATTCATCTTGCACACATTTTTGGTGTTGTTTCTTCCTAAGGGGAGAAACATTATTTAGTGACCATGGATCATCTCCAATATCTAGTGTTAATCATCTCCAAAAACTATAGGAATCATTCTAAGTGGAGGCTACATGGTTTCTATTCTCTTATCAGCTTTAGGAGGAAGCATTTCCTCATGTGGAGTTCATCACTTCACATTTTTTGGTGGGTTCGCATGACCTTCTCCTTTTCTCTCCTATGGGGTGAACATTCATTATACTTTGTGCTAGAAGTAATCCTTGGGGGGTCATCATGAGTCCTATCTTCTTTAATTATACATTTTATTTCATTGCATCATTTCTCTTTTGGAGAGGGGTTTTTATTTCCCACTAGGTTTTTCTCCTTTACTCCACTTTATGAGATATTTGTAAATGGGTACCTAACATGGCCTAGTAGTTGGGACTCATTATTAGTGCATACATTACTCCCTAAGATTCACTTAAGGGGGTGTGTGTTAGTTTAAATAGAGTCATTATCATACCTAGCTAGTTAATCACCTTTCTAGGATTGACCTATTCACACCTAGCTTAAGTTTACTTCGGTTTTTTTTTATTTCACTTCATATGGTTGAGACATGTGTCCTCATGACTCGAGACACCTATTGAAAATTGTTTACACACTTTTCAAGTAAGCTCACAAGTGGCCCACCTTTGGATGGGTAGTCAAATTTTCACTCCTAACTTCTCACCTCCTCGTTCCTTTCCTATATAAGCAAGGCTTGATCATTGTAATATACACTCTTCATTTTATATTTGATAGGCACACTATTATGCATATTTTATTCACTTGTGGAATTTTTTTCATGCTCTTTGATCTTGGCATTCTCCAATGGTCAACATGTGCTATAACAAAAAATACACATAAGAGGCCAAAAATAGAAGATACTACATAAACACCCAGCGATCAAGGCATTCTAAAGAAGAAAAGTATTATGACATGTCCAAGTCCAACTACTAGTACCTTAATTTACAACCAAAATGAGTTATTTATGATTTCAAAAGACACCCCTCCAACTGTTAGTGTGAATGCAAAAACAATGGATAATCCTCATCCCTAGTCTTAGACAATTAGAGATTTACTCATTATTGTGAGTACTCCTTCATCATTCAAGAATTTTATTATGTTTGTGACCCAAGTTTTTATTACAATATTGAGTTTAGAAAGAAATCAAAATTGTATAAAAATAAAGAAGCAAATGATAGAGAATACATCTACTATAACTTCAAAGTCTACAATAAATATGGTATTACCCACATTTGACCCAAATACAAAAATAATGGAGTACATGATCATTGTTCCCAAAGTTCAAAACAATTAGATAATTAGATGCATTGCTCTAAATTTGAGGTGAGCAATATCCAAATGATTTTTTCTTGATTGAATTTTTTGACAAAATTAGTGTATCAAAATAGAAAAAAGTAGTGTACCCATCATTGCTAAAGAAAGAAACCCAAGAAAGAAACCAAAATAGGTTGCAAATTCAAATAGAAAAATTACAAGAAGACCTAGCAAATGAGAAAGCAAAGAGGAAAGGAAAAAAAAAGATCAATGAATAAAAAATGAATATTTTTTTTCCTCTACATCTACATGCGAAGTGTTAGAGTAATAAGTTATTCCACTTAATTAATTATATCATACTGGTTAATTAATTAAGTCACTTATTTCTTTAGTTACTTAAGCTAAACTTAGGCACATTAATAATTATTAAGTGTGCACACTAGGGTTTCATTTAGGGTTTCTTGATCTCTTTCATAAGGATTGATCTCTTTGTAATAATTGATTCTCAATAATGCATTTTTACTTTGAGGTTTACATAACATCTTCTTTGGTTCTACATGTCTTTTGCATGTGACAGGTGATTGCATGCAGGTGATCTTGGTTTCTAACACAAAGAAGATGGACAGATAGAGGTGGAACTAAAATTGATTAAATCAAAGAAAAGGTTAGATGAGAGCATTAAGAAATATGATGATGGAAAAATAACTTCAAAAGAATTAAAACAAAACCTGGTGAAAGTCAATTCCTCAGAAAAATAAATTACAGGTCAATCTAGAAAAAAAAAACATTGGGGAAAAAAGCATAGGAACAAAGAAAAAACAATGAAACGTTGGGGGGGACAACTAAACAAAGAAAAAAAGAAATAAAGTCTTCTCAAAATAGGTTAACTACTTTTTGTAGAAAACAAGGGATAGGAAACACAAGATTTGGGAGAAAATAATGCAAAGGATTGATCATTTCTATGAATTGTTTGAATTGATTGATTCTTTGACAATACATAATAAGAAGCTCAAAAAATACATAGCTAACAACAAAAATGTGAATTCGAGAATTTTTTTTTTAATAAAATTTTGGAAATAGTCTACAAAGCCAATGACAATGAATTGATATCGAAAGGAATTCATGAATAGATTGATGCCTCAATAAAGGTGTCATCTATCATTCAAAAATGTTTGAAACTGTGTGAAACATAGGAGTTTCTAGATCAAGCTGCAAAAAGGATGCAAAAGTTGTATAAAAAGGTAGGGAACTTAATAGAGCTTGGTTTTCCCTTGGCTTTTGACACAACAAAGCGGTTCATTGGAAAGGATGCTTTCAAAAATAAGATGAAGGATATAACAAAGATTTATTTGGACCAATTTCCTCATAACCTAGATGAGGCAAACTTTTTGGATTGCATCAAACCACTGATAACTATGAATGTAACTTTGATTGAAACACTCAAGTAAAGTTCCAATTTTAATAATGAATTGTTAACAAATTTTCAAGTCAGATACTATCAGTTATAAAAAATTTCACTTCCATTAAATGGATAATGGATCATGCTACAAAAGCTGATATAATGATTTAATAATATGAGTTTCTAACTCAGCTTTGTGTAGAGTTATTTTTTAACAAGATTTTGCATTGCCTCTATTTATTCTTTCATTTAAAAATCAATACAAAATTTAAATTCATTTATGTGTTCAAATTATTTGTATTATTTATTTTCTCAATTCAAGAAAGCTCTAGTTTCTACTACTAGATACACATTAAACAATTGTTAATGAATTGTATATACTGATGTTGTTATTAAGCATTGAGTGCATGTAAAGCTTGTTAGTATGACATAATGAAATATAAAATTATTAATAATATGTTAATTAACAAATGGAAATTGAAAATGCATTTAATAACCAATTAACCAATTTGAAAACAATGTTTAAAATTTGGATTCTACATTAGAACAATGGAAAATAGTAGTACATTAATTTATTCAATGTGATTCATAGAATACAATATAAAATATCATCAATGAAAGTTTGGAATATGATTCATGAAATACAATATAAATACCTAATAACTGTTAAATCCTTTGCATTTTCCAATTCACCTCTTGATCCTTATTTTGACAATGAGATTAAGAGTCGTCTCGACTCTAAGTCCAAATCTTCATTTTCTTCGCTCTGGATACATCCACTTGACTGCATCTCAACATTCATTTTGTCATTGTCATTTGTGCCACTACCACTAAGGTTTGAAGTGTTCCACAACCCTCTTCTTTCACATATGGAATTCCAAATTGTGAGTGCCCTTTCAAAAGTGAAACTTTGGATATCGTACTTAGTTATATACATCCTCAAAAAAATTCAAAAATTATTGTCTATTTTGTTTCTTATCTTTGATTTCAAAAATCCCAATGCATTGAAAAATCTATCATCCTCCATCGATCCTAATATCATGGTTTGACATAAATAATAAATTTTTGAAATATTTTGATATTGAATCACACAATATTTAATTCTAACCTAAGATTGTCCAAAGCCTTGTTATTGATCTTGCTTGCATGGAATTCTCCATGGCTTCAAATTGTTCAATCATAGTTGTTGCAAAATTGCTAGATTGCTCTACAAGCTTAGTTTCAATTAAAATTCCTTCTATTTTCTATCTATTGAATTATGAAATTTTCAAAAATGTTAACTCAAGGTGGCCATCCTCCTATGGTAATTGTTTGGTCGATGGTGGAATTGGACCTAAAATTGAGGATGCATAATAGACATGGCTTCAAGTAGTTCATCTCAAGGGAATCATTCTATAATCTTTGAGGAAAGAGATTTTGCAATACTTTTAAAAGTAATACTTACAAAATTAACAATGTCATTAAAATTTTCCTTTGTAACAGTTACTTCTTTGGTAGAGCACTTGACCATCTTACAATAGTGCATTGGTATCTCAAATCTATGTACAAAGAAACATTACCCCCACTTGTATTAAATTGTAAAAAACTATTAGGATTGTTCACATTTGTAATGAACTACCAGCTTCTAAATTGTGGACTTCCAAATGGAGAATACACTAGATATAGATTATTAAGGGTTATGCATGTCATTTTACGTATTTTACTGTATTCTAAAATATACATATCTTTTGTTCATTTCCTCTAGCATGGGGAGAAGATTAGATAATGTTAAGAGTGTCTCTATATCGCTTCACCTATGTAAGAGGTCAGGAGCTTTGTCTACTTATGACATTTTTTGTGCATTACTCTAATCAAGGATTGATATTTTGAAAAAACTCATTGGATTGGTCCATGAAATGAGATTCATCTGGTATGAGTATCCTTAATAAAATTGTTTCTTATGGTTATTCCCTCAGCAAAATTTTAAAATTCCATAAACCATTTAAGACTAGGTAAAAGTACGAGTAGAGATCATGGAATAGATTTTCAACTTTTGATACTAAAGGAAACTTGATTACAATTTTAAATGCTAAATTCATTATGTGGGTCATGCAATAAATAGAAATCATGTATGGTGAACAAGTAGTTTGTAACTTTATACAAATACTGTTCCTATGACATTGCATTACTTAAGCTTCATTAACTCCTATGCACATCGACTTTTTGGAAACTGTGAAATCATCTGTACCTCCAATTTTATTCAAAGATTTCTTAACTAGCTCAAATATATTTGCGATGTTGAAATCTCATTCATTTTATAAACACATATTAGATGAGGTTGGTGAACATGTTTTTGTATAGTATAGACATGCATACATATCGAATAAGTGTTATCTACCACAATAACTTCATCCAAAGATATTGTAATAAAGGTTGAATCTTTTATTTTTCCTATAATTCTTATTTTTCTACCTCACCAAGACAACTTTCCCATTCTCATCCGTTGTTTATCGACCAATGTGTGCTAGGAAATTTAGGAACACCAAAACAATATACTAAATTATTATATTTTGGGTAGTTTGTCATAAGACGCCCTCCAGGTTCAAAATATGAAAAACAACACTCAATTGAATATATTTTCCATTTATGCTTCTGCCATTATCTTTCCAAATTGAGATTGAATTGAACATTTAGATTCAACAAGCTTCAACCTTCTTTGCATATACTCGTAATATTCTAGGGCATGCTTAACATGAAGACATTCTTCCTTTGATTTTCATCTTATCATTGTTTTTCCCTTTTTGTCTATGATTTTTTTCATAAACTTTACCGATATTATTTTCTATAGTGTCAAGTTTTAGTTGTAACTTCTTGTCCCTTTTATATTTCCTAAAAATATTACACTTTCATTCTATTATATGTTCATATTTGTTTGCATTCTCCATAAGTTCAATGAATGGGTACTTTGAAACCTAATCAATTTAAAATTCCTTGTCATATCTCACTTGCATCTCATTTTTTATTTGTCTTTTTTCCCCTTCCTTGTAGAAACATCATCTATAGTGTTGAAATTGTCATCCATGTTAATTAACTCATTCCAACTACCCTAGGTATCCCTTCAAACACTTTTTATGGATTTTTCATCCAACTCAATTAAAACTCATTTTGATATTCCTTTGAGAGTTTTCCTTATTTGTTAATATTTGGTGCAAGTGTTGATGTTGTAGTTCCACCTTGATTTGATGGACCATAAACATCACCAAAGTACAACATTATGGTTTTTCATTTTGTGCATTTTGATGGCCTCCTTTCACCATATTCAAGACTCTTACTCTTGTTCCTGCTCGACATCTCTCACAATTTTTTTTTTCAAAAAATGTTTTCTCATTTAAGAAGGAATCATATAATATAGATCCTTGGGTGCTAGACGTATCCCTACTCAATATCATCTATAAAAATGAAGCAGGAATGAAAAAGAGATAAATAATCTTATAACACTTTGAAGAAATGATCACTTACCTTTAGGTTTTCACTAACTCGCTATTCGCTAATGCAACAATTTATATAGTTGTAACTTGCCTATGATCTAAATCAAGAGCTCACAAGTTTAGAATTTAACAAAATGTGTAAAAATAAATAAAAGTTTCAATTGCATTTATATCAATCCATATTTGGTGAATTTCATGGGATTTTTAAATGCTATAGTAAAAATCTAAATCAAGCCTTAACAAAACACATACGTAATTTTCAAGGCGATTATGGCCCTAGGATTAGCATGGAGTTATCAAAGTATAAACAAAATGGGTCCTCATACTCAATTATTTGTAATGTTACTAGAAAAATAGGTCCTCACAAATAGTGGACATTTAATGTTGCTAGTCAAATGGGTCCTAATACACAATGTAGTTTTGATAGTATTGAAGAATATGTGGGTGAATTAATATGTGCTTCCAAAATTCCAAGCAAAAATATTAATTAGACCATTGGAAATGAGTGGTTTGTTATGGAAAAATTGTTAATTACAAATTATCCATAAAATAAATTGATGGTGAATTAAAATCCATTGGATCAATAATTCATAAAATCAAGGTGATTTGGCCACCTTGTTGGTTGCAATGTATTCACCACTAAAAAAATCCATAGTCTTCATAATGACTGCCTTGTGCTTGTGCTTTGATTACAACTGAGAGGCATAAATCATGTGGATGACTTTGCATGGGAAGGATATGGTGATATTCAAGGACCACACAATTTTTTTTACATTCATTTATCCCATTATATATGCATTTCCATCTCCAATTGTCATTTTGAATATGTCTGAACACATGAAACAAGTCGATTATGAATTTTGAAAACATCTACTTTTCCTTGACCATGCCATGCATGGAGACAAGTGTTCCTATTCTTGGTATTTTTTTGGATCGTATCATGTTTTCTCTTCTTCTTCCTCTATGTGGTTTTCAAGGAGGAAGCAACCTAACCCTAACAATTTTCAAAACCTTGACTTTTCATAACAAATTCCCTCTTTGGTGTATACGTGAGCTTTTTGAGAAGAAAGATATTTCATAACAACCTTTTGGTCTTTTGAAAACTTAATTAAATAAAGATCCCTAAGACCTACCAACAATGTTTGAAGAACTAATATATGACCTTCTAATGCACCTACCAATATTTTATCACTGATTGGGGCTAGGAGGATCCAAACCGGTCAACAATGCTTGCCCAAGGCACCTGTTTTCCAAGTTTTCACCATTGGACGAATTTTTTCCTTTTCTTTTTTTGGACTTTTTTTGGCTTTTATGACTTTTTTGGATTTTTTTGACTTTCTTTGGATTTTTTTTTCTTTTTTTTTGGATTTAGCATGGATGGGAGTAGATGAAGAGAAGGATAAGTAGGTTTTGAAGATATTAGATAGGAAATGGGCATGTTGGAGAAGGACTCAAGCATCTAGTTCCATATCGAGGTAATAGAAGCTCATTTAAAGTGATTGTTGGATGTTGGTACAACCTTATTAAGATAGGTGAATTATGCAAGGGCATGTATTAAAGGGATTCGATGGGGGAGGTATATGGGATAAGGGATGGGTTGTTATAAAGTGTATGGATGGAAGAGGAGTGTGTGGGGGGCTTTTTCTAGCACCAACATTGGTACATATTGTGATGGGTGTTGAAGGATTGGATGAGAAGTTGATGTAGGATTTGAGGATGATGGAGGAGTTAGGATAGTGAATTTTGGGACATAAGGGCCCAAAATATATTTAGGAGATGGAGAATAGGGATGCTTAGTTTTTGGATTAGTGACATTGGATGTCATTGTGAATTTTTCATTTGAATGTATTACATCTTTTTTCTTTGGGATCCACATTATTTTTGTGTTTGATTTGGTGGGACTTTGTGGCCTTTGGGATTGATTGTACTTTTGGATTGGAGTTTTTTTTGTTTCATCATGTCTCTTTGAGGGGACATGGTGATCTTTAGATCCATGTGGATGTTTGGTTGTATTTTTTTTACTTTGGCATCCAAATTACTTCCACTAGCAATGGTATGGGTGCATTGTGCAAGAAGATGGGATATTTCGAGGAAATATGAATGGAGCGATGGAGGTATGATCTTGGATAGAGTGTAAGGAGGGAGGATGTTGGATGAAATTCATGGAGGTGTGCCTTCGTTGATCCTAATTGATAAATATAGGAGGGGGATTTTTATGATGGGTGATAGGGATAGATTATTAGTGGATGAGGGGAGAAATGAGATGAGATGGAGGATGGGATTTTGGGATATAAGGGACTAAAATGGATGTAGGAAGTGGAGGATATGTGATGGTGGATTGTGGGACATAGAGAACCAAGATGGATTTATAGGATGAAGGATGGATTGTGGTAATGGTTTAGGTTGGTATGATGGAGGAGGCGGGATAGTGACAATTTTTTTGGAGGAACCTGGTGGGAGGCTCCAATTGTGGTTTTGGAAGAGGCCCACTTAAGTTGCACAAAGGTTGTACCATTTTTTTTAGATTGAGTGTCATGGGATATGTGACCAAAACCTTGTGATCGTGGATTATCTTTTATATGGAGGGGCTCCAAGATAACTTTCTCATGTAGGTGTAAGCCTTTATGTTGACAGTTCGTGTTATTGAGAATTCAATTTAAAGTAGGATGTTTATTATTTTGGAAGAAATGTGCAAGTCCATTGTTAGGAATAGGAGGATAGGTGGTGAATATGATTTATTATTCTTTTGTGAGAGAGACACCATGGGTGAAAGTAAGAAGACCAAGAGGATAAGGTGATGGTGTTGGGATGGTTCTGGTGGGAGGTGATAAAGGATCATGAGAGGGATTAGCTAGGATGATGGGATCTTGATTTGGATCGAGGGATATTTCGGTATGCTTTGGAACAAGCTCTAGGAATATTTGGATTTTGTGGGTGGTGTGATAGGGGATGAGTGTTTGATGGAATTCTCAACTAGGGTGGATGCATATATGGAGGATTCATAAGGTTCACAATATTGGAGTTAGATAATACTAGGAGTAAGAGATGGGGATTGCGATTGGATGGTTTTGATGGGTTGGACAATGCTAGGATTAGGAGATGGGGATTGGGATTGGA
Source organism: Sequoiadendron giganteum (assembly GCA_007115665.2). NCBI lineage: Eukaryota > Viridiplantae > Streptophyta > Pinopsida > Cupressales > Cupressaceae > Sequoiadendron > Sequoiadendron giganteum. The sequence goes on along the minus strand of CM021101.1, from coordinate 371,563,326 downwards.
TAATTTTGATGGGTTGGATAGTGTTCTATGAGTTGGAATAGAAATGATAGTGTGGGATGGAGAAGGGAATCGTATATAATGACCTTATATGGTTGAGTGGGGTGAAATGATTCTAGAACTTTAGGATGTGGATTTTGTGATTGTTTCTTTGATAGGAATCCTTGGAGGAATTTTGGAGTGAGATATGTGTATGTTTTAAGCTTAGATGGAGGATTAGGAGTAATGGAAAGATTAGGATTATGGATTGGAGAATTGGTATTAGATGGAAAAAATGGGAAGGAACTGAGATAAGATGAAGATTTTGGTTGGGTGGTTTGGTAGGGATATGAAGCGACAAGACTAAGATTATGGATTGGAGGATTGGGATTGCATGGAGGACTAGGATTATAGTTTGGATTATTAGGATTATTGATCGGAGGATGAATTAGAGAATGGTGGGATAATAGATTTGGATTAGATATGAAGGTGATGGTGTGGTTCTTCAAAGATGGAGGTTGGGATATGACTAGAGGAGAAGATGGAGGTATGAATATTGGATGAGGGGATAGGTGGGTGAGAGATAAGACGGAGATACAATGGAGGATAAAATGGAGTTCCCTCGTCAAATGTAGCATAAGGATTAGTAATGGATATGTTCGAAGGTGTGATGGGATAACTTGTGCTAGCTATTGCTTGGTCAAAAGGTATGGATGAGTGGTGGATGATTGAGTAAATATTGCTAGAAATGATGTTGTTAAGGGTATCCATTTCACATTCATCTTGATCAACAAGACTTACATCATCATCGAAATAGGATGGATTAATTTCATACTCATCTTGGTCAACAAATTTTTTATCATCATCAATTTAATTGGGGTTGCCCTTGATTACTAGTTTTGGTCTTGTTGGAGGAGGGTAAGGATTCATGATGTGGGTTTGGATGGGCATGGATGAAAGAGATATGAAGGGATAATTAGAAGGTGAATGAAATTTATTAAAAGAACATAGGAGGAAGAAATCTTAAGATTTGTTTCATATTAGAAGATCACAAATGTGGATTTACTAAATCTTGGGTTAGGATAATTTGGTCAATTTGAGTTGGATATGAAATGAAAGAATTATTTCTCGTAGTTTAAGAATCAAGAGAACTTTAGCTACTACAGGGACCTATGGATTTTCTCTTTGTTTTTCTATGGGAATGCTTTCACTCAAACATAGTTGTATTCACTTAACAAGTAACAAATTCACTTAAATGGATTGGAAATGGATTCAATTGAACACAAAGTAGTTTCTCCTATGGATAGGGTGGATTCTCTCGAGCAATTTCATGTTTGCTTAGACATGCCACATTTGTTGATTAGACATTTGATTGTTTTGGACTGTGAGGATGACCGAAAGTGAGACAAGGTGGATTTGTTGGCCTATAGGGCGAATTTTCCTAGAGGAAAATAAATGCTCCAAATAGAAAGCTAGATTTTCCTAATAAAAAACATATAGACATTACAAGGGATTTAAACAAGGATGTATTTTCCTATTGATAGAGTAGATTCATCGAAAGAAGAGAAAATTCACTATAGGACATAGTGGATCTACTTAACCATAGACAAATGGATTAGACTATGGATTTATATAAGGGCATATTTTCCTATCAATAAGGTGGATTTTCCTAAAAGAGAGTGGATTCACCTAAGGATATGGAGGATTCACTCAACTAGTTGCATTGAATAAATGACAAAAGGATTGAATAAAATAAATAAAAACACAAGTGGATGATAGAGACTGGATTGGTTGAAGATATGAATGGTTCAATCACAAGAATACATGCCAAAAACACATACAATTACTAGGATTAATCATGTAGGTTTTAAAATTAGTGTATGCACATGATTTGAAGCTAATACTAGCTACCTATGTTTGGATAGTTACAAACCACAACCCCAAAGGGTAAAGGATCTCTTACCAATGATGGAGAAATGGTGATAGCTCGGTAAGTTCTATCTTAGTTCATAAAAGTACATTGTGAGTAACTTTGGGGTATGATATGCATCCCTTGAACCACACTAGAAGATGGCAGAAAGGTCTTAGACTATTAAGTACAATTGATTAGGGGAAAATTCATGAACACTTTCTTGTCACAAGTGTGGGTTGGGAACTTTCACTAGAAATATCATGCCAACCCTAAACCTCTAGTCGTGGAATAACCCAAACATCAAGGCTTTTCTAGACATGACATGAATAGATTGGGGTACAAATTATGTTCTCCCCCCTTTCTATACCCCGCTAAAAAGCATGGTCGAGGTCATCCCTTGGAGTGATGAAAACTCCAAGTAGACCTCCTAATGGGAAAGAGACATTGGGAGCTTCTGATCTCCAAAATCACATGAAGCATGAGGAGAGAGAGTACATGTGATCCAATGTTCTTGGGATAACACAACAAGACTTAGGTCAATTTGTGGTTTTTGATATCCATGCTCACCGAATAGTGCAAGGAGAGAGAATATGTTGAAAAATGACCCCAAACATAGCAACACAAGATTAATGACCATCTAATATATTTTAGTTCCTAGATTAGTGATAAAAGACCATCTTTGGTCATGAACTTGTAAAAGATGATGTTATACATTTCTTGAAACTCCACTTGTCTTTGACTAATGTAGGCCAGGCACAAATGATGTTAGTGTGATCAAAGAAAATTATTGTGAGTTGGGATACCCACCCCAATGACACATGTATTCAGCTAACATAGGTTAATCAAGTTATGTAGCTAAAGTATTAAGATGTTTTAACAAACTGACCAAAAGTGAAAACCCTTTATAACTAATGGATTTTCTAATTAACAAAGAAAATTCGCTTAACAACTCATGGATTCCCTGAAGTTATCACATATTCTCTTAAATAAATTGGAGATGTATTCACTTGAACACAGAGAAATTTTTCCTAAGTGGTTGCATATTGGACTAAGCTAAAGTAGATTTCATGAAGCTGCAAATGCTTTTGCCTAAATAGAAATACATTCGCCTAATACCTGTGAGGATTTTTCTCCATCGGGTTCACCTAAAAGTTTGCACTTTCACCTAACTATAGAGCAGATTTGCCCAATCCACAATGCATTCGTTGAAATATGTCTGACTAAAGGCCCGGGAGTGGATTCACTTAAATACCAACGCTTTCACTACTACACACAAAAATTCGCTCGAATAGAGGTGTATTCACCTCGAAAACATGCACCACATGAAAACTAAAAGACACCAAATTTGATTAGTATGACCCATGACATGGGTCCCATTAAGCGTGCTAAAAATGTGTGCATGAAATTTATTTCAAGGTGAACTGATTTAACTATTAAAAAAACAAAAACACAAAACAAACAAACACTCAGATTACGAAAGAGAAGACCAAACAAACATAGAATTTGGTGTAGAAAAACTATGTTGACCTTCTCGTTGTGTAGATTTGTCATGATTTTTTATTTGATGTATGCTCCCTCAAAAATTTAGTAGAGTAATGGTCCTCTAATGCAAAATGAGTGAGTGATTGTTTGTAAAAAATAGCTAAGTATGTGGATATATAGGTTTAGAGGAAAAATGATGAATGTCTAGGATTAGATCATGAGATCAAGGGTGGAGATGAGAGATGGTCTCTCAAAACATGAGATTGTGTTAAGTGGCACAATGAGAAGAGTTGAGAGGGAATATGATACTTTGGATTGTAAGAGGAGATCTTGTCATAAAGGAAAAGTTTATCCTCACACTCTAAAGGGGAGGGAGTGATAGGAATTTAATGGAATTTCTCATTCCTTTTGGGTACTTATAGAAGCAAGACCCATGTGCCCAAGGACATGGGGTCTTTTCCAAAAGGGGAAATTTAATGTTGAGAGGAAAAAGTGGGTGAGGGAAGATTTCACCCCACTTAATCAAGGACTTAAGTGTGTGCACATGATTAGGGGTTAATGGAAAATGATGGAGGATGGAACATGTGAGAGGAATTGAACAAATAAGAAATTATTTATTTAATTTTTAGAAGAAAGGGGATAAGGATGGGTGAATAATTAGGAATAATGATTTATCTTAGTTTGGACTTTAGGGGGAATAGAAGGAATAATTTTAGACTAATATCAAGATGGTGAATATTAATTAAATGACATAAATATTATTTAATTAATATAAGGACCATGGATAAGACAAATTAGGGTAAATTGAGCAAATGTAATGGTCAATTTAGGTATCTACACAAGGTATTCCATAGAAACAAATTACCTTGAGTGATTATGTCCAAACAATTTTTTGTTGTACCCTTTGCAGGCTTCTCTATTTTTCATCCATGTCTACCATGATATTTGTAACAACCAATTCCTCTATTGTGTAATGGCCAGGTACCTCGAATATTTCAACATACTTGCAATTTTTTCTAATTTTTGCACACAAACATTTCGTCAAACAATTGATGTGTCTTAATTTTTATTTATTTTTGATTAATAACAACTGCAAGTACTTATTTTAATCATAGGAATTTTGACAAACAATTGTCATGCATTCCTTACATTATTAACATTGGATACTCAATTCTAGCCAATAGTGGCATAATGTGATGTTTAAATTATGGTGTTGTTGTTCTTTCCATCAAGGTTCAAACCACACTAGGGTGTTATTGTTGAATGTTTATTTTGGGGATGAGGTCCGCTATTTGTGACCTCATCGGTTCATAGCTCTGAGTCAAAAGTGTTTACCTCTTTAAAGAAAAATTGATAACTCAATTCTCAAAGAAATAATTTAAAACCAATATCTTCAAGTTATACATATTATATTTTCACTGTCGATGCAACATAAAATGCTAATATAAATATAAATGTATATATATAATAGAAATTAAATCTTAATCTCATACTAAGCTAATGGAAAATTCTCATAAATAAGAAATAATTGTTGATTCAAATATTAATAACAACTCCCAATATTCATGACACCCTCAAGACCTGCACAAGACCCTAAGAAGCCTATTAAAAGTATATGCCAACAATGAAGGAGGGAATTTATTGCCAAACAAGTACGACAACCCAAAGTCCACCAAATGTTTTGTCGCCGCAAGGGTTGCAACAAAGTATGATGAAGACTAATAAGTATGCAATATCATGAATTTACCCCCATAAATAAGAAATAATTGTTGATTCAAATATTAATAACAACTCCCAATATTCATGACACCCTCAAGATCTGCGCAACACCCTAAGAAGCCTATTAAAAGTATATGCCAACAATGAAGGAGGGAATTTATTCCCAAACAAGTACGACAACCCAAAGTCCACCAAATGTTTTGTCGCCGCAAGGGTTGCAACAAAGTATGATGAAGACTAATAAGTATGCAATATCATTAATTTCTCCCCTCTAACTTGTCCTTGATGTCTTTGTTGGATGGTATAGTCACCTCCAAGGTTCTTCCAAATGGTACAGCTAGATTTTGAACTCCCAACAATTATAATATTTTTTTTTTCACTTCAAAATGTCATAATTATTTTTATAAAATATATTTCAAAAATTGAAATCTTTAATTTCGGTTTTTCTTAACACAAAGGATATTCATCTTACAAATTCATTGTTTGTTTAAAAATTTCAATAAATTTGTTACTTACAACTCTTTGAACACGTACAAGTATGACAATCTAGCTTAAATATCTTTGCAAATCTTTTAAAATTCAACAAAATTTCACACAAATAACATAGAGCAAAAATTGTTCAACTCAATGGTGATCTCTGGGTGAAATTACTTGATCAGTTAGGTGGGTTTTTGTCCACAAAACTAATTGATCAAAGGGTTTCGTTCTTTGGTTGAGGAATGAACCAAGTTAAACCTCTCTCCAAATTGGGGTTTGTAAATAAAAACCCAAGAATGCCTTTTCCTCCTCATTCACATGTTTTTATAGCATTTTTGTAGTTTTCTCGAAAAAAAGTTTTTTGTTTTCTCGTCGCTTATTTGAAAATACTTTTTTTTTAATTTTTTTTTTCCTCCAAGAAAATTTATTAATTTAACCCACCAAAAATATCATGAGTGCATAGGAAATTGATCTGTGCAAATTGATGTTCTCCCAAGATTACATACTTCTCCAAGAAGTGTGGAGTGCTCCCAAAATGTCAAATATGCACATAGATAATAACATTATACTCATCTTGGCTCCCAAAACTCTCTACCACTATTAGAATCATTTCCCAATAATGTCAATGTTCTCCAAGAAAGTTAGGGATTTCCAAAGATGTTGGAATGGACCATAAAAGAGATTACATATTGACATGCTTTGATGGATGCCCATATTACTATCTAGATGCCCATATTGACACCATCCCCTGACTATCCTTAGGCAAGTAAAAGCTATTGAGGGGTGCCATACTCCTCTCTTAACATGATAAGCAATCATCCTAATATTATTATTTTCTTATCCTACCCTTCTACAATTAGGGATGTGACATATCACAATTGGAAACAAAAAAAGGGTTATGAAACCAATGATCAATGATTTTCCTTTTATTCTTTCAAAGATTGATAAAGTCCACCCTTAAAAAGAATCATTGGGTTATTTCTTTCATTTTATAGATGCACAAAGTTCAAGAATTTTCACGTTTGCAGACCATACATTTGATAAAGATGAAAGGGAACTACTACCCTTCAAATATCAAATTTCAAGAGTTGACATAGGGAGACAAACTAGAGATGTTGAAATTTGTGATATATAGACAACTATTACTATTATTTCAAGAATGGCCAAAGACCAAAGAAGAAAACAAAGAGTTGAGAGAACACGTAATAGTCTCATATATCAAACATCTAGTTGGACCCTTGCAATATTTTGGTTATCCCATTGCAACTCTAGTGACAATTTCTTAGGAAGACGCTTCTATTATGGAGGAGATGAAATACATTTCAAGTGTTACTAGAAAGTGGTTCAGTGATATGCTTACACATGGATCAAAACTAATTGAAAAATCCATACATAACAAAGTGAAAGAAGATTCTGTCTGAGCATCAAATATTTATTGAACAAATCAATAGAGGAATTGTAAATTCATTCATATGTTCTTCCACAAGTTAAGGCCATGACTAAATTCAATTTTGATATATTAGTCAATGAAGGTAGTTAGGACAAGTTTGATATTTCTTTACTCGAAGGATGGATGAAAATCATAAATTTGAGAGTTGACCTACTTGAAGGAGGTATCAATACAATGGAGGTTGCTCATAGGGAAGTTGTTGATATAATAATGGATACACATGATCTTATTGAAAAGACCACAGGGTATTATTATTGTTAAGATCAAAGTGTTAATAAAATTGGTACTTTTAAGCAATATTTAGTTCACCTTCTTTGGATAAATTGGAAAAAGTGAAATTTCTATTTAAATATTTTTGAAAAAAAATGACCAAGATCAAGTTAAGGCTCATCATAGCATCATTGAGGACATCAATGTGGATGGGGGAGATGCCAACTAAGATTCAAAAACATAAGCATATTTGACAATTATTGAAGTATCAAATTTAAGTTGAAAAGTATCATTTGAATATTTTTTCATGCATAATTGAGTTTTAAATATTTTAAAACTTAAAGCTCATAATTAGAAAAAACATATTTCCCATAACTACTTAAATCATTATATGATCAAACTATAAATATATGTATGATGTAATTATTAAGAGTTAAAACTTAGAGTATTTTTTTGGTAGAGTTATATTTGATGTCAAATTTTGAATCTTGATGATTTCAAGAGAAAAATAAATATTATAATTTAATTTCAAATATTTTGTGATGTTATTATCTTATCTTTTCTTATGCTAAATGTGATTGGAGTGTGTATTTTTTTATGTTGGACGCAACAAATTTTCCTAAAATTTCCTTTTTATCTTTTCTAAATTTTTTGTTGAGTTCTTCCAATTAAATCTATAATCATTGCACAATTGTGTTTTTTTGTTTTAAGTCAAAATTGTGTTTATTTATCAAACTTTGTCTTTCCACTTGGTAAATGTGCACATTTCATTATTTGTAAAACCTTATTCGTATACATATTTATCAAACCTTATTTTCTATTTTGATAAATTAGTTTGTGTTCTATTTTTCTAGATTTTTACTTGCAATTAAAAACTTTAAAAGGTCAAAATCCAATCAATATATATAATGTTTTATTATACTATATATAATTTTGACTTTAATAAATGCAACCTCACTATGTTGAAGATGGTTTTTGACCCCAATAACTATTTGTATTTGACATATTGGATCCTTTTACCAACACTACTTACAAATTAATGTCAGTCTTTTTTTGAAATGTTGATTATCAAAAATCTAATATTAATAACCTATAACAAAAAATAAAAAAATCTAATATTAATAAGAAATTTTGAAATGGTAGAAAAAATCCATGTGAGCAATAATGCAAGCTTGCATAGGTTTCCTTGCAAACAAAGAGTTTTCACTTGTTTTGGTAAAAAATATTGGAAACACACAGGCTCTTAAAGGAATAATATCAAGTCTTGAGGGCTATTTGCAAAAGCAATAAATTTGCAAAGAAGAAGTAATATTTTAGGTCAAGGCATCACAGTCAAGCATGGGCAGTGCATATGGCTGATTGATTTCCTATAATGGTGAAATCACAACTTTGCTACTTGAGCAGTCTATTGACAAAGGGATATATCAAGGTGTTTTTCTCTACAAGTTTAGGAGTGTATGTGCAAGTAAAGGATTGAAAATGTTCTCGAGTCTTGAATTTTTTGTGTAGTATCCTATTGCTTATGACAAAGTGTGAAAGTTGGCCATCTTAGGGGTGTAACACTCAAGGCAAGCAATAGGATATTATTCAACTAGTTCATATTCAAGATGTGATACCTCTTCACACCAATTGTTTTATCCTCAAATTTTTTTGAGCTTTTTTCTTCACATTTCACATCAGTGATAAGATGTAAGGTTGCTAATTTGAGGAGATTTTCAAGGGTAATTGCTTGATTTGAGGGGTAGATTTTAGAGGTTTGATGGCAAGGTCAAATTTTTTGCTGAGGAAACCTTTCTAAAATTGCGAGCACTGCTCAAAGGTCTTGGTTTATGGGGGTTTTTGCACTAATTTTGGCAAGGGCAGATTTCAAGGATCATTTTGGAAACAAATCACTTGTCTTCAACAACAAAGGAAGGTTTCTAGGTTTGGAAATCAATCTTTTCCTTCAATCATGAAGTTGATTTTAGGGAGTTATAAGTAAATTATCAACATTTTGCAGCCCTCTCTTCATGGAAAATTTATGTTTGAAGGCTTCTCTTTATAAGGTCTTCTTATAGGTCTTTCATTTTTTAGTTCTTGCTTCTTTTACAACAACAATAGTTTCCTTATAACTATTTTCAAGAGATTTTATGTAACAACACACTCTTTTCAGATTAATAAAGATAACAACATTCCTTCTTCAATAATTTTGTTTTCTTTACAGCTAGTGATCTGATGTTTAATTGTAATTTCATTTTTTGAATCTTGTTTTATGTCTCATTGTTGCAAATGTTGGAATAAGGGTTTCATGTAGTGCAGGTTATATGTTGTGTTAAGTGATTTTAGTGGGTTGTAGTTGTGGTAAAACATCTGTTTTTCCTTCAAACGAGCCTTAAACTTAAACCTTCATATAAATTATTGAGGTATTGCATGTGCAAGATGAAGTTGTAAAAACAAAGGTCTTTTAAGTGCTGATTGTGAGTTGAAACAACAAAAAAAAAATTACAATTTTTTGGTGCATCACCCCTTTAGTCATAGGGTTTTCCTTTCAAGCATCCTTTTATCCATTTTCCTCTAAGTTTTAGTAGTTTTAGGTGATCCACTAGGGGAACCAACCCACTTTGGAGATTCATCCTCATTATAAGCAACCCACAACTTGAGGATGTTTTCATGTTACATGGGACGTTTGAGTGCATACTCAACTAGGATGCAGTCCTGAGTGATAACAATTATGTCCAAATAATTTTTTGGCATACCCTATGCATGCTTCTCTCTTTCTCATTCATATCTACCATGATAGTTGCAATGACCGATTCATCTATTGTGTAATGGCCCTACCTCAAACATTTTGACACGCTTTCAATTTTTTCCAATTTTTGCACATAAACATTTCGTCAAACAATTGATGTGTCTTAGAAATTTCTATTTTTTTTTTATTAATAACAACTACAAGTACTTATTTTAATCATAGAAATTTTGACAAACAATTGTCATGCATTCCTTACATTAACATTAGATACTCTATTCTAGCCAATAGTGGCATAATGTGATGGTTAAATTATGGTGTTGTTGTTCTTACCATCAAGGTTTAAACCCCCACTAGGGTGTTATTGTTGAATGTTTATATTGGGGATGAGGTCCACTATTTGTGACCTCACTGGTTTATAGCTCCGAGTCAAAAGTGTTTAGCCCTTTAAAGAAAAATTGGTAACTCAATTCTCAAAGAAATAATTTGAAACCAATATCTTCAAGTTATACATATTAAATTTTCACTATCGATGCAACATAAAATGCTAATATAAATATAAAAAATGCATATATAAATAGAAATTAAATCTTAATCTCATACTAAGCTACTGGAAAATTCTCATAAATAAGAAATAATTGTTGATTCAAATATTAATAACTCCCAATATTCATGACACTCTCAAGACCTGCACAAGACCCTAAGAAGCCTATTAAAAGTATATGCCAACAATAAAGGAGGGAATTTATTCCCAAACAAGTACAACAACCCAAAGTCCACCAAATGTTGTGTCTCCGCAAGGGTTGCAACAAAGTAGGATGAAGACTAATAAGTATGCAATATCATGAATTTCCCTCCTCTAACTTGTCCTTGATGTCTTTCTTGGATGGTATAGTCACCTCCAGGGTTCTTTGATGAAGACACCCTCTTACACAAACATGTTTATACCAAAAATATAATGGTGAATTGCAATTACAATTGTTTGGTGTGGAGCTTGATCAATCTCCAAGTGGGATTGTTGGTTTGTGGTGACTAATTATGAAAATATTGTACACTCGTAATGCCAAGGTTTTTTTCTCGTTGACACGTCAAGGTTTTCCTGTTAACACGTCAAATGAAAAATGACCCTGTAAACCCTAATTATAGAAGGTTCCAAAAAACTTGTTATAAGCGGCTGGGATGTATGTTGTGGCAATGTATTTGTGAGATTGTAATATGTTTTGCATTGGATAATAAAATCATTGGATGGTTGAGTTTCTATTGATGTAGCCCATATTGGGTGAACCACATTAAATTCTATGTTGATCTCTTTTGTGTTATTCTTCATTGTTATTTCTAGGTTATTTAATCTGCATATAATTGTTAATGTTTATTGCTCCAATCTACATGAACCCTAACAACTGGTATCAGAGCCTTGTTTATTTCAGTTGATTGACAGGAAACCTCTAGATTTGAGTGGGAGAAATGGAAGAAGGAAAATTCAAGGTTGAGAAGTTCAACTTCCAAAATTATCAATTACGAAAGATGCAGATGGGATATTATTTGTATCAAAAGGATCTATGGTGACTATTGCAAGGAAAAACAAAGAAAGATGCTACGATGTCCCATGAAGAATGGGAGATTCTTGATAGAAAGGCATTGGGAACCATTTGGTTGTGCTTAGCACCATTTGTGGCATTCAATATAATAAAAGCAAAGACAACCGAGGATCTGATGGAAGCTTTGGCTAAATTGTATGAAAAACCCTCAACCTCAAATAAGGCATTTCTCATGAAGTGTTTTTTTAATCTAAAAATGATTGAAGGTGGATATCTGATAAATCATTTAAATGAATTTAATACAATTACTGGTCAGTTAACTTCTATAAAAGTGAGTTTTGATGAAGAGGTGAGGGATCTCTTGATTTTATGTTCTTTTCCAGAAAGCTAGAATAACTTGGTAATGGTTGTAAGTAACTCTGTCTTTGGTTCAAATACATTGAAATTTGATGATGTTGTTAGTGTTATCCTTAGCGAGGAAATGTGATGGAAAAGTACAGGTGAGAGTTCAACATATGGTAATGCTTTGACTATAGAGAATAGGGGAAGAACAAAGGAGAGAGGAAAAAGCCCAAAAAATTGTGGGAAGTCATAAGGGAAGTCGAAGAAAGGTAGATCTAAATCTAGAGGAAGAATGAATTGTTGGCACTATGGAAAGCCAAGACACTTGAAGAAGGATTATTGGTCTCAAAAGGGAAAACAAGGAGACAAATAACATGATGAAAGTAAGGAATCTAATGTTGCAAGTAATAAATTACATGATGCTTTAATTCCGTGTTTAGATAATGTTAATGATTCCTTGGTAATAGGTTCAGGGGCTTCATTTCATGCCACACCCCATAGGAAATATTTTGTAGATTATGTTCAAGGTGATTTTGGACAGGTATATTTGGGTGATAATGAACCTTGTCAAATTGTTGGAAAAGGAAAGATAAAAATAAAGTTGCAGAATGGAAATGAATGGTTGCTACAGGAGGTAAGGTATGTTCCAAATTTGAGAAGGAATTTAATTTTTGCAGGACAACTAGGTAGTGAAGGCTGCATAGTTACCTTATCAAACAAAGTTTGGAAGGTCACTAAAGGTGCATTAGTAGTAGCTAAAGGTGAAATGGTAGGCACGTTGTATTTGTGTGTTGGTAATACTTATTCTACCTTAGTTGCTATAGAAATAGTTGCTACTGAGATAGTTATCACACTTGCCATAGAGACATAAATTGAATTGTGGCACCATAGACTTGGGCACATGAGTGAGAAAGAGATAAATATCTTTCACTCCAAAAAGTTGCTACCAAGTCTAAAGCAGATTGACTTGGAATTATGCGAAAATTATGTTTATGGAAAATAGAAAAGAGTCTGATTTCTCTCAGTTTGGAAAGAGAAGAAGAGTGAGAAAATAGAGCTTGTGATTTCATATGTATGGGGACCAACTCAATTATCTTCTCTTGGTGGATCTTGCTATTATGTTACTTTTATTGATGATGCAACTAGGAAAACATGGGTGTATTTCCTAAAAATAAAATAAAAAGTATTTGAAACTTTTTAAAAGTGGAAAGCTTTGGTTGAGAATGAGACAAAAAAAGTTGAAGTGTCTCAGATCTGATAATGGAGGTGAGTATTGCAACAAATAATTTGAAAATTATTGTTCATATAATGGAATCAATAGGCAGAAAATGGTTCCTAGAACCCTACAAGAAAATGGTGTGTCTGAGAGGATGAATAGGACCATTATGGAGCATGCAAGGAGCATGAGATTGCATGTTGGACTACCCTTACAATTTTGGGCAGATGTTATACATATTTTTGTTTATTTGATAAATAGGGGACCTTCAAATCCTTTGAATGGTGGCATTCCAAAGGAGGCATGGATGGGTAAAAAGGTAAACTATTCATTTTTGAAAACCTTTGGTTGTGAAGATTTTGTCCAAGTTGATATTGAAAATAGAACCAAGCTTGAGGCTAAGTCTAAAAAATGACTTTCATTGGATATGGAGTAGATGAATTTGGTTATCGGTTATGGGATTATCAAAATCATAAAATCATTAGGAGCAAAGATGTTATATTCAATGAGAAGGTCATGTATAAGGATCAACTGCAGGAAAAGAAGCATGAACATGCCAAAAAGAAATATGTGGTGTTGGATGAGATTCCAAAAAAATAAAATGCCAATGGTACCTGATGCTTAGCAACAAGAAGTTATCCCACAGACTCCTGCAAGTGTTAGATGTTCTATAAGGATAACTAGACCCCCAAAAAGGTTTTCTCCATCATATTCTATATTATTAACTAATTCTAGTGAACTTGAAGGTTATGAAGAAGCAATGTAGGTAGATACCAAAAAGTAGTGGGAGTTAGGCATGAAAGAGGAAATGGAATCATTGTTGCAAAATCAGACTTGGTACTTAGTCCAATTGCCTGCAGGTAAAAGAGCATTGCCAAATAAATGGGTTTACAGGTTGAAGTAAGAATATGGAGGTAAGAAAAGATATAAGGCCAGACTTGTGGTAAAATGTTTTGCACAAAAAAAAAGGTATAGATTTTGATAAAATATTTTTTTCAGTTGTAAAGATTACTTCTATTAGAACTATTCTAAGTCTTGTGTCTATAGAAGACTTGCATCTTGAACAACTAGATGTGAAACAACATTTCTCCATAGGGATTTGGAAGAGGAAATATACATGCAACTGTTAGTTTTTCATGATCAGATAAATCAAACAAAAAGTAATCAGAAAATGCAACACATGAGACAATGAACACCACAAGATACCCCGGGAAAACCCTCCAACCCGAGGGAGAAAAACCTAGCCAATATATCTCCTATATATTGATTTAAATATGAGCAAAAATCTGCTTACAACTCAAGCATAACACAATGCCAAATAGATACAAGAAACAACACCACTCCTAGATGCAAAGATACAAATGATATGCTTCTCCTTGAATTGACTTGCTGCTACAAAATCAAATCTGCTACATAGATTCGATCTGCTACTCTGAAATGTGAATTCTTCTCAATGAACTTGATAATCAACACAAATAAAATGACTTGTATATATAGGCAATTCACACCTCTTCACCAAGAGAGGTTGGCTCAAGAGAGATGAATTTTCATAATAAGGAGGTCGGCCCATTATAAGAAACGTGTCTCTTGATATCAAGAAGTCGACCTTCTAGAAAATCGTGCCTCATAAATTTGACTTTGGCAATAATTAAATATTATTTAATATAGGACATGCCTCTTCATTAAATAATTGCAATGAATATAAATTGAATAGCCATAAGGCTATATTCAATTTATTTCATTCAAGTGAATCGCGTCTGGAAGTCGACATACGCAACTGCAAATCTTCAACACTCCCTCTCAACTAGGGAGGAATAATTCCAGCTATATAAGACATATCACCTCATCGTGATATCAACCACAATGACTACACCCATATGTGGAAAGGAAAGATATCACCTCACTGTGATATCAACCATAATGGCTACTCCCATGAAAAGAGCTTATCACCTCATCGTGATATCAACCATCATGGTTACACCCATGTATGGTATTGTTGATGGTTAAAATGACACAAACAACATTAAAACAAAATATTTCTACTCTATTTCTCTTGAAAAAGAAAGACTACATATAGTGGCCTAACTCCCAAGGTCCTGGTAGTTGGTTCTCAACTGTCTGATGTCACTCAATTGGTTCATGCAACTGTAATATTCAAGGGGCCTGTGCTGGTAACAAAGGATTCAAGCTATGACTCTCTTTATCAAAATAGTTCCTGTAAATCAATGGATTTTAAATAAAAGAAAAAGATAGATCCAAGGGGTAAATCAGTAAGTATGAATTAAATTTATCTAATATCTAGACATATACTTTTAACAATGAATGTTTTCTTAACCGATCACAAAAACCATAGCATGACACAACCCACAGTATGACTACACCATCGTATACATCTTAGGTGCTTAATTCAATTTCACTTATTCGCATATCACAAGTATTTCCAAGATTTCAAAACAACACACATTCATTCATCATTAAAACTATAGATCAACATACTTCAATAACTTTAATTCAATGACAATTTAACAAGATAATCTTTAAACCTGGTTTCTTCTAATGAATTTCATCACATAAGAAACTATCATGCTTCAACACAATCATTGGCATTCAGGTGGATCATAACTCATTAACCTTATCAAACAACACAATTCAATGCAAACTCCATATTTCGTAAACCTGCAATTCTATTCATTGTTGAAAAAGATCTGGTACAATGTATCTCTGCAAAACTCTACAAAATTCTATCTCCTAGCACTAGGTAAGCCAATCCAATTCTCAATTAGCCAACCCTTACAATGTGATACCCATTTGGTATTTATAGATATACAAAAGAAGTTCGAACTTCACTTCTATCTTAGGCTTTCCACCCTTTTAGGAACAATCAACTTTCTTGGAAACTCAGATCAACTTTGATCTTGAGTTCTTACATTATGCATTCAGTTTGATCTAACAATAGAAGATAGAAATAGAAGAAAAGAAGTCATGCGCCCTTAAGACTGTCAGTGTTGCATGCATGCAACATGCAAGGAAGAAGAACATCATGCATGCAAGATTTTTATGCATGTGAAGCTGGATCCGCCATGAACTCATCATAACTGGTGAAGACTTGTTGTAGCATATCTATATCTGGCCCACCAATCCAGTCATCTTCAAATTTGATGCGATCCAACTCAACTGCAGCAAACTCTTTCATACTTTTTACCTTGATCAATTCTTTCCCTGCAGCTTTTATTTCTTCTTTGACTTCTACAAGCTGATCTATCACCAAGTCTCCTCCATCATCTTTCTCCTGCAAGCAAACCTCTAATTAGACCTTTAGATAAATCATCATAAAACATGCTTTTAAAACCTACCTATTACACATACATCGGAGTCGAAACCAGACAGAAGCTCAAAACAATCTCTTTTACAAAATTGGCGGACTCGGAGTAAAAACCGATACAGGAACTTCACCTAATAACAAACGGGCTCGGAGTCGGAGTCGGGAAGGTTATTGGAACCAGGATCGGAATGAAAAAGTGATTTGGTTTTCTTCGAATTCTCATTTTTTTTCTCATATTCTATTTCCATTCCGCCTCCGCCTCCGATTTGATCATCGTTACTTTGAATAAAGACTTTCCATTATATGCAGAGCCGAACACGGGATGAAAACGGAATTGATAACCTTCACAAACAAAATTCTTAAATTCAAGATCAGTACTGATCCCGCCTCCGCCAGTTATCACATACTTCAAGGAAACCTTTTAAAACTCAGAATCGGAAATGGGATAAAAATGAAATTGATAACTTTTGTAAAACAAAACTCTTATATCCATAATCCATTCCAATCCCGCCTCCGCCTATGCTAATCATGACATCATCAAATTTATTCATTTTCAACATAACTGCATGATTTAGACCTAGGTCGCTATAAAATGGCAAAGGAGCTTTAAAAATACCATACTCATATGACTGTGGGGAATCAATGGCACTTTAGGGTATCATTCTTTTTTAATCATTTAAAGTAATTGCAGAGACCAACGAAACCCTAATCTAACAAACCTAATAAAACTAGGGCACGGGTTTAAAACCCTGCCATTCTACCAAACAATGAAACCCTAATTTAAACAATAAATCTAATATACCCTAACTCACTATAAAATATCTAATCTACCTCACTATAAAATCTTAATCTAACTCACTGTAAAATCTTAATCTAACTCACACCACTAAAAACCTTTAATCTAATCTAATCTACTGCAAATCGAAAACGACACGACGCAATCACGATTAAGACGTGAAAGCGACAATGCCCAAAAATAGAAAGAAATGACACGATAAAAGAAGACAACAAAGATTAAAACAAAACACACAAGCCAAAACAAGAACCTGCTCATTCAATCACATCGATGATCATAGAATTGCTTTAGAACACAATGATTGAATACACGAGCAGATATAAAGCAAAACACAACGAACACAACTGCAAATAAACAACGAACAACAAAGATAAAAGACCTACCCCAAACGCAAACAAAGCCATGCTAACTTTTTGAATCGATTCGCACACAATATCCCTTCTCTATCTCGATCAATTTGCTCAAACGAACTCTACTATTGCTCTTCGTGCTCTCAGACTTGTAATAATAACAGTAATGATCGGCCTTAACCCTTAATAAAGGAAAATATGTGAATTTCTACCTACACCGGCAACCACCATTCATGCATTAAAATGCAGTAAAGGCGGAGTCAGAACTGTAAGAGAACGAACATTGGTCTGCAGTGCAACTTCAGTCAAAAAAGTCAATGACAAAAATTGGCGGGGGCAAAACTAAAATGGAAACAGGATCTTAAACTTATAAAATTTCCAAACCTCATTCCCATTCCGACTCTGCGTCCGCCAACTAAAAACAAAACAAAAACAAATAAAAAAAGTTAAGTAAAAGACCAACGTAATAAAACAAAACACAAAAACCGAGACAAAACCAACATTACAAAGTAGCGGAGGCGAAATCGGAATAGAATTTTGATTTTGCAAATTTTGATAACAACCATCCCAATTCCCACTTCGGCTCCGCTTCCGCCAAAGACCAAAAACAAAGGCAAAGAAAAGACTGTTGGGATAGAACCAAAAACAAGCCTCAAAAGAACTTTCAGAACCCGATTCAGCTCCAGTTCCGTTTCCGACAGAGAAACCGAAGAAAAACAAAGTATTGGAAAAACTAGACTCCAGACTTTGCTTCAAAAACAACTAAGTACAAAAAACACAAAGGGGGACCCATTTTGACCAAGGCAAAAGATGGGGTGGTTATGCAAGGCATAACAAATGGCGACTCGGCTGGGAAAATGGTTTACCTATTTTCAAAATACGCAAAGAAAATTTTAGTCACCCAAAAATTACTTGGCTTATAAACACCTTACCTTGAATGAGATTAGATATTTGTAGGATAATCTTGAGTTTGAATCTCAGATGTTATGTGCTCATGAGTTATTTTTGAATCTGTGTGTGTGCCTATATTGTGCATCATTCTTTGTAGATACTTTCTCTGCTTGTAAACAACTATATCTAGGTTTCAAGCTTGATAAGTTGAGTCCTTTAACTATCGTGCAGTAAAATCCTGGGTATTGCTCCGCTACCAGACAGGCGTCCATAGCCCCGACGGAGATACCTCTAGTCCTCTCA
Source organism: Sequoiadendron giganteum (assembly GCA_007115665.2). Classification (NCBI taxonomy): domain Eukaryota; kingdom Viridiplantae; phylum Streptophyta; class Pinopsida; order Cupressales; family Cupressaceae; genus Sequoiadendron; species Sequoiadendron giganteum. Next base: position 371,544,617 of record CM021101.1, on the reverse strand, counting down.
AAGCATTGCTCTATTGTCAGACAGGCATCCATAGCCCCGATAGAGATACTTGGTTACCCACTTGATATTGAGCTTGCTTTTCTTTCTTTCTTTCTCTTTCTTCTTTTTTGATGGATGGAAATTCTTTTATGCATCTCTCAATACTCAGATTCAATGAATCTAAAATATGGGTTGAGTGCTACAATGGATTTCATGATAGTTTTGGAATCTGATTTTTCACTTGAAACAAAGATAGAGTCATTCTAAAACAAATAGATAATTACTCATGTAGATGTTTTTCTAATTTGGTGACATATCTTTGATCACAATTCATGAGATATTCACATTTACATCTTCTATCCTTATAACTTTTCCAACCCAAACTAGAATGATCATAAAACATAAGTTTTAGAATGAAATCCTTTTCAATGATTATAATGAAAATACCTAAACCAATTTCTCTCCTAGTACCAATAGTATACTTTGAATAAAAACCCCCTAACTTGAGATGAGCAAAATAAGAATCCCCAATGAAACAAGATAAAACAAAACAAACAAACAAAACAAAGAAAGAAAACAAAACAAAAATAAAACAAGAAAAACTAAAACTAAAAAACTAAAAACTAAAAACAAAAAACTTAATTACATATGATACAATATAGTACATTCCTTTTCAAAACACCAGACTTTCTATGCACCAAAATAGTGTTTGAGAAACTGACCATTAACTGGTAATGGAACAGACTCTCCTGTTAGGGTACTCAAACGAAAGACATTCTCCCTTAAGATTTCAGCTATTTGGTAGGGACCTAACCAAAGTCTATCGAATTTCTGATGGTCTCCCTTCCTTTCTCTAGCCTTATCCCATAATAGCACAAGGTCTGATATCCTAAAAGCTTTCACTTTGGCTTTTTTGTCAAACCAACGCTTGACAATAACCTGATGTTCAGAGAATTGCTACAAAGCAACATCTCTTTGTTCTTCTATGTTCAATAAGTTAAGCAGTCTAACCTCAATCCTATCATCCCTATTATAAAACTCCTGCATGAATTTTAGAACAGGTATTTTTAAATGTATGGGGAAGATTGGATCCTGGCCATAAACTAGCTTAAAGGGTGAATTACCTAGGGGTGCTTTGATTCTGGTTCGATCTGCCCACAAGGCAAATCTCAGTTGGGTATGCCAGTCCCTAGGGTTACTTTCTAACAACTTTTTTATTACTTCCAATAAATTCTTATTTGTGGACTCAGCCACTCCATTCCCCTGAGGGTAATAATTGGAAGAATATTTTAACACAATCTTATACTCATAAGCCCATGAAATAAATTCAGCAGAGGAAAAAGCAGGGCCGTTATCACATACCAGAGAAAATAGAACTCCAAATTTGGTTGTGATGTTCTTTGTTAGAAACTTAATAACCACCTCCGTGGTGCTATTTTTGTAAGGCAAAGCCTCCGTCCAATGTGTGCAATAATCCGTTGCAGTCAAGATGAATTTGTGACCTGCAGAAGAATTTGGATTAATCACTCCTACAAAATCAAGTGCCCATTGGGCAAATGGCCTTACCTCATAAACCCGCTGTAGGGGCATCGTAGGATTTCTTTCTTTTGATGCAGAAGTTTGACATACATGACAAGTCCTACAATGTTGATGCGCATCCCTAAACACATAAGGCCAATAGTAACCTGACCTTAAAATATGATGAGCCAACACATCTGCAGATCCATGTCCTGTCCCATGCCTACCATGAAATTCACTTATAGCATGTTTAGCTTCTTGCTGATCCAGACAACACAAGTAGATTCCTTGGAAATTCTTCCTGTAGATTGATCCTCCTTTAAGCATATAATGGGCTCTTTTCATCCTCAGTGCTCTTCTTTGAGTAGCATTCATCCCTTTTGGACACTTGTTATTGAGGAGGAAAAAGACTAAGTCTGTATACCAAGGATCCTTTGTGAATGACTGAACAGTGTATTGTTGGCAAGTTATACTTCTGTCCACCTCAACCATTTCCTTTGACAAACCTTGACCTCTTACAAGCTTCATTGGGTGAATCTCCAAGTCAAATTCTTGTAAAATGGCCATCCATTTCCTTCTTCTTTCTCCTAGTTCACTTTGCATCAGGAGGGACTTTACAGCTGGATCTGGGACTATAGCCATCACTTGACTTCAGATTATGTAGTGTCTAAACTTTTTCATTGCTCGCACCAATGCAAAAACCTATTTTTCTATTGATGAATATCTCACCTCTGCATTCTTAAACGGAGAGCTCATGAAAGCAATAGGCCTCTCCTCATTCTCTTCTCTTCTCTATGTCAAGACTGCTGCACATGAATGTTCAGAAGCAAAAGAATAGATGTAAAAGGGTTTTAGATAATCCAGGCTTGTTAAAATAGGTGCCTCAGATATAGCTTGTTTAATTTGCATGAAAGCAGATTTAGCCTCTTCACTCCATTCAATCTTCGCATCCTTCTTCATCATTTCATTAAGTGGTTTAACAATTTATGCAAACCCTGTTATAAACTTCCTGACAAAATTAACCCTTCCAAAGAAAGATCTCATCTCCTTCTTACTTCCTAGCCTTGTCAACTTCAAAATGGCTTCTACTCGATCAGGATCTATGGAAATTCCCTCCTTTGATATAATGTGACCCAAAAGCTTCCCTTCAGAAATTCCAAATACACATTTCTTTGGATTGAGAGAGACACCATAACTGATACATTTCTTTAGTACTTTCTCTAAATCAGCAGCATGATCTTCTCTACTCTTAGAGAAGATGGTCAGATCATCAACATAGATGATTATAAACTTTCCTATCAGGTCTTTAAACGCTACATCCATCGCTCTTTGAAAAGTAGCACCAGCATTGATTAGACCAAATGGCATCCTCTTGTAGGCAAATGTGCCCCACTTTGTAGTGAAAGCAGTCTTCATCCTATCCTCATGACTTACCAGTACTTGATTATATCCTGAATATCCATCCAAGAAAGACATCATTTGAGATCCATTAACCTTTTGCAATACTTCATCAAGAGAAGGTAATGGATAATTGTCCTTCTCAGAGGCTTTGTTTAAATTTTTGAAATCCACACATAACCTGATTTCTCCATTCTTCTTCCTCACAAGAACTAAATTAGCCACCCAGGTAGAGTGTCTAACTGGAAAAATTATTCTTGCAGCCAAAAGCTTTTGTACTTCTTTCTGGATCAGAGGTTCGATTAATGCATTGACTAGGCATTGCTTTTGACGAAACGGCTTGGCTTCTGGCTTAAGAGGAATTGTATGTGTGATGACAGATGTATCAAAAGTTTTCAAATCATCGTAGTTCCAAGCAATTGCTTCAATATTCTGCTTCAAAACTTTGATTATCTCATCCTTTATTTCCTGAGGACAAGTCTTCCCTATAAGAACATTCCTTTCTACCCCTGAGTGAGTCAAATTAACGGATTCATACTTGCCTCTCTCACTCTTTGCAGGCATTCTCTGATAAGCTCGTGGATCTGAATCAAATATCCTTTCCAATGCTATCATCCCTTTTGGGATGTTATTGCTCTTTAAATCCATTATCCCTTCTGGATTGTCACTTTCTGTATTGTCACTTCCTGGATTCCAGTCTCCTTGATCCCTGTCAACATCATCAATTATCTGTCCTTGAAATACATCAGAACCCTCCAAAAAGGCTAAAATATGTTGATCATCATTAAACACCTGGAAGTGTCGAACATTGTCAGGAATTGCAGGGATTGAAATCAATTCCACAGAAAACCTCTTCAGATTTGAATCCTGCATCGGCTCTAATGTACTTGCTGCAACGGCAAGAGCATCTGCTATTTGATTTGCTTCCCTTGGAATAAGTGTAATCCCAAAAGCATCAAAATCTTCTATTAAATTCCAGACCCTATTCCTATAAGCAGCCAATCTTTTATTATGGCAAGTGTATTGGCTACGTACCTATTTCACAATTACCTCAGAGTCTCCCATCACTGTAAGAGCAGTTACCTTCTTCTTATGAGCAAACGTAAGTCCTCTTGCAAGTGCCTCATATTCAGCCACATTGTCAGTGCAACCAAACTGCAATCTATAAGAAGCAAAATAATTTTTCTCTTTCAGATTGGTTAGTTCAATTCCTGCTCCACTTCCTGCTTTAGATTTAGAACCATCAAATTTAAGAGTCCATAACTGGTCTTTTGTTGGGAGCTCTTTCTTTTTAGAAACTACAGGGATTTTGTCAGTTATGACATGTGGCAGCTCGGACTTTTGCTGTTTATCAGAATTCGTGTTGAGAAGAAGCTCAGTTAACGATTTTCCTAGTTCCTTAATTTGTTCAACAACTACCTCCTGAGTGATTTCTTGGGCTGAGTCAGGATCTAACTCATCTTTTATTAACTCTCTTGGCATTGGAAAAACATCTAGAATAGGGGTATTAAAATGAAACTGAGATACTTCCACTTCCTTTTTTTGATCTGAAAACCTTAAGACCTGAGTCTGTTCTACTGGTAAAGAAACCTCTTCTAGAGAAAAACTAACCCGTGTAAGAATAGTTGCATCCTTAGCTTGGAAAGAGAACTCATTGATGGGAGTCTTAGTTACCTCTTGAAATTCTTGCTTGGGTAGATCTACATGCCTTAGAATATCTATGCATGACTGACATGTCAACTCCGAATGGTTATGATAGTGTATTCTACACCAATTAGGAAGCAATAGATTACTCAAATCAGTTTCTGTTTCTAAAACCAGCCTATCTTATTGCAATTTCCTTATTAGAACTTGTTGGTTGATGTGAATCATCGAATCAGTGTGGTCTAAGGATAGTGTATCCTCAGGACTAACTAACTACAGAGAACGTAAGGACTTCCTCTTGCTTGTAAACACCAATCTCAGTCTCAAAGAATGCTACTTCATTTGGAGTATCATACTCTGTAATCATGTGTTTGAGCCTAGGTTCACTTTCAATTCTTATTTGAGTGGCAACCCCTTTCCATGGTAACCACATGTGCGAGAAGTCCAAGGACAAATATCCACCTATGTTTTTCATTAGCTCTCGACTTAAAAGCATCCCATATGTTTCTGGGATGTCAGCAACTTGAATATCTATATAGGTCTGGATCTTTGGGTCTGATCCAGCCTGCATATGCATGTTCTTCAATTCACCTACAACATTAACTTCGGTCTTATCCAATTGAATCACCTTTTTATTGGTTGGAATATGACTCAATCCTAACTTTTTACAAATCGAAAAAGGCATGACATTCCCTGATGCTCCAGAATCTAATAAGCAATTGTGTAGATTCTTTCCAAAGATCCTCAAACTTAACAAGAAAGGTGGGGTAATGGTCTTACCTCTATACATAGCAACATTCGTCTCCTTTGCGGGAGTCATTTTGCTTTTCCCTTTCAAGCGATCTGTTTCTTCCAAAGCTCATAATACCACCTCCCTTTGAGCTGGGCACCACTTCATAATATCAAAGAAAGACAGTGATGTTTTCTGCCTTTGCAATTCTGCAACAAAATCAAACTTTGAATCATTCCTAAATTTATATTTAGGAAAAGAAGGCTGATTACCTCTATTCTGAGTATCAGAAGGTCCCTTTGGTGGGGGTGGATTGTTATCTGCATTCTGATTTGGTGGAACCATGTTGTTAGGGGGTGCAGATGTAGTGAATGACCCTTTATTCTGGTTCCTTAGAAAGTGACCACCCTTAGATTGGAAGGCTTGAGCATCATAGACATCTTCTTCTGGCTCATTATCCCCTTGCATAAGGAGTTGATACTTTTCTTCAATGGTTTCATAAGTCATGGCAGTGTTGGCCGGCCCATTGCCTTGATTGGAATTTCCTTCTTGAGGATGGGCATCAGCCTGTACAATTTTCACCATCTTCTCCATTTCTGGGCAATTGACCTCAGAATGGGCTGCTGTATCATGCAACCTACACCAATTTGTCATAAAATTCAAATCAGCAACATTAGCAGTATTTGATCTTTCTTCACCTGCTTGATAATTATGGGGAACTCCTCCATTGTTAGGTCCAGTGTTCCACTACCTATTGTTGTTGTTGTTGTTATTGAATCTCTGATTGTATCCTCTGTTCTGATTTTGATAATTCTAGTTTGAGGAATTTTGATTCTGGAAGTTCCTATTGGTGTTCTGATTAGAGTAATTGCCCTGATAGTTATAACCTCCCTAATTGTTGTAATGCTGGTTTTGATTATTGGGAGGGTTTTGTCTGAGCTGTGCCATGTCATTTGACATCTGAGAGAGAGTCTTTTTGAGAGTCTTTACTTCGCTTGTAAGTTGAACAGTTTGATCATTTTGCATATTTTGAACTATGGCTGGGGAATGGACATGGGTTGGTCCTCCCCCTTGTTGGAATTGATTTTGAGGTTGATGCGTGGTATCGTGCATACTATTGCCAAAGAAAGACACAGTTGGTGGAGCTTTCAACTTAGATACAGGTCCATAATGGGAATAAGATGTCCCTGGGACAGTGTTGTATAATGGTGGATTAGGCATCTGATAATTCATTGGAGGAAAACGTACTCCCAACCCTCCAGGTTGCAGATTTGTCTACTGTTGCAATTTGATAGCCAAATGATAAATCTTAGAGAGTGAGTCAATCTCATCAAGTTGATAAGTTCTTTGTAAGAACAGACCAATCAAGGGATCAACAGCTCTCAGATATTCCTGTATGGCCATGGCTTCTGGCACTAGGTAAGGCTCTTGTAGCCTACGATACATTCTATGGAACCTAGTGTTGAACAAGGGCAACGGTTCATGATGCTCCTTTCTAATAGTGGCAAATTGGTGATATAGTATTGTAGGGTCCACATAAACCATGAACTGATTAATAAAAGCATTCTCTAAATCTATCCAACCCAGAATGGATCCTTGGGGCAGATTTAGATACCAATTATATGCCATATCTCCTAAACAGTAAGGAAATAGTCTACATACCACATCTTGATGAGCAACTTGAGCTTGTGTGCAGGCATCTTTGAATGCTTGTATATGTTCCTCTGCACTTCTTGATTCTCCATGCATGTATTTCGAATAGAACTTCTTTGGGTTCTTTGGTAAATCATGGAATCCGCCTGGAATAGTCCCTAATGGGGAGGGATTACCCACAAAATAAGCCATTGGTGGGATTGGTTGGGCAGGTGATGGTGATAAAGGCCAAATTGGTGGTGACAAAGGCCTACTTGGTGGTGGTGTGGATGGAATTGGTGGAAATCCTGGTGGAGTAAGTGGTGGTGGTAATGTAGGTATTTCTACCCTACAAGCATGAGGTTTTGATCTAACCGGGGTTTGAAGTTCTTCGAATAGTTCACGATTAGTAGAGGATCTAAGAACCCTCTCGTATGCCTCTGGCGAAAAAGATCTTCCGCGAGCCAACTTGTCCTTTCAGGCCTTCCTTCTAGCGCCAATTTTTGTTGATGGTTAAAATGACACAAACAGCATTAAAACAAAATATTTCTACTCTATTTCTCCTGAAAAAGAAAGACTACATATAGTGGCCTAACTCCCAAGGTCCTGGTAGTTGGTTCTCAACTGTTTGATGTCACTCAATTGGTTCATGCAACTGTAATATTCAAGGGGCCTGTGTTGGTAACAAAGGATTCAAACTATGACTCTTTTTATCAAAATAGTTCCTGTAAATCAATGGGTTTTAAATAAAAGAAAAAGATAGATCCAAGGGGTAAATCAATAAGTATGAATTAAATTTATCTAATATCCAGACATATACTTTTAACAATGAATGTTTTCTTAACCGATCACAAAAACCATAGCATGACACAACCCACAATATGACTGTACCATCGTATACATCTTAGGTGCTTAATTCAGTTTCACTTATTCGCATATCACAAGTATTTCCAATATTTCAAAACAACACACATTCATTCATCATTAAAACTATAGATCAACAGACTTCACTAACTTTAATTCAATGACAATTTAACAAGATAATCTTTAAACCTGGTTTCTTCTAATGACTTTCATCACATAAGAAACTATCATGCTTCAACACAATCACTGGCATTCAGGTGGATCATAACTCATTAACCTTATCAAACAACACAATTCAATGCAAACTCCATATTTCGTAAACCTGCAATTCTATTAATTGTCAAAAAAGATCTGGTACAATGTATCTCTGCAAAATTCTACAAAATTCTATCTCCTAGCACTAAGTAAGCCAATCCAATTCTCAATTAGCCGACCCTTACAATGTGATACCCATCTGGTATTTATAGATATACAAAAGAAGTTCGAACTTCACTTCTATCTTAGGCTTTCCACCCTTTTAGGAACAATCAACTTTCTTGGAAACTCAGATCAACTTTGATCTTGAGTTCTTACATTATGCATTCAGTTTGATCTAACAATAGAAGATAGAAATAGAAGAAAAAAAGTCATGCGCCCTTAAGACTGTCAGTGCTGCATGCATGCAACATGCAAGGAAGAAGAACATCATGCATGCAAGATTTTTATGCATGTGAAGCTGGATTTGCTATGAACTCATCATAACTGGTGAAAACTTGTTGTAGCATATCCATATCTGGCCCATCAATCCAGTCATCTTCAAATTTGATGCGATCCAACTCAACTACAACAAACTCTTTCATACTTTTTACCTTGATCAATTCTTTCCCTGCAACTTTTATTTCTTCTTTGACTTCTACAAGCTGATCTATAACCAAGTCTCCTCCATCATCTTTCTCCTGCAAGCAAACCTCTAATTAGACCTTTAGATAAATCATCATAAAACATGCTTTTAAAACCTACCTGTTACACATACATCGGAGTCGGAACCAGACAGAAGCTCAAAACAATCTCTTTTACAAAACTGGCGGACTCGGAGCAAAAACCGATACAGGAACTTCACCTAATAACAAACGGGCTCGGAGTCGGAGTCGGGAAGGTTATCGGAACCGGGATTGGAATGAAAAAGTGATTTGGTTTTCTTCGAATTCTCATTTTTTTTCTCATATTCTATTTCCATTCCGCCTCCGCCTCCGATTTGATCATCGTTACTTTGAAGAAAGACTTTCCATTATATGCGGAGCTGGACACGGGATGAAAATGGAACTGATAACCTTCGCAAACAAAATTCTTAAATTCAAGATCAGTTCCAATCCCGCCTCCGCTAGTTATCACATACTTCAAGGAAACCTTTTAAAACTCGAAATCGGAAACGGGATAAAAATGGAATTGATAACTTTTGCAAAACAAAACTCTTATGTCCATAATCCATTCCAATCCCGCCTCCGCCTATGCTAATCATGACATCATCAAATTTATTCATTTTCAACATAACTGCATGATTTAGACCTAGGTCGCTATAAAATGGCAAAGGAGCTTTAAAAATACCATACTCATATGACCGTGGGGAATCAATGGCACTTTAGGGTATCATTCTTTTTTAATCATTTAAAGTAATTGCAAAGACCAACGAAACCCTAATCTAACAAACCTAATAAAACTAGGGCACGGGTTTAAAACCCTGCCATTCTACCAAACGACAAAACCCTAATTTAAACAATAAATCTAATCTACCCTAACTCATTGTAAAATCTCTAATCTACCTCACTGTAAAATCTTAATCTAACTCACGCCATTAAAAACCTTTAATCTAATCTAATCTACTACAAATCGAAAACGACACGACGCAATCACGATTAAGACGTGAAAGCGACAATGCCCAAAAATAGAAAGAAATGACACGATAAAAGAAGACAACAAAGATTAAAGCAAAACAAACAAGCCAAAACAAGAACCTGCTCATTCAATCACATCGATGATCATAGAATTGCTTTAGAACACAATGATTGAATATGCGAGTAGATATAAAGCAAAACACAACGAACACAACTGCAAATAAACAACGAACAACAAAGATAAAAGACCTACCCCAAACGCAAACAAAGCCACACTAAATTTTTGAATCGATTCGCACACAATATCCCTTCTCTATCTCGATCAATTTGCTCAAACGAACTCTGCTATTGCTCTTCGCGCTCTCAGACTTGTAATAATAACAGTAATGATCGGCCTTAACCCTTAATAAAGGAAAATATGTGAATTTCTACCTACACCGACAACCACCATTGATACATTAAAACGCAGTAAAGGCGGAGTTGGAACTGTAAGAGAACGAACATTGGTCTGCAGTGCAACTTCAGTCAAAAAAGTCAATGACAAAAATTGGCGGGGGTGGAACTAAAATGGAAACAGGATCTTAAACTTATAAAATTTCCAAACCTCATTCCCATTCCGACTCCGTGTCCGACAACTAAAAACAAAACAAAAAAAAATAAAAAAAAGTTAAGTAAAAGACCAACCTAATAAAACAAAACACAAAAACCGAGACCAACATTAAAAAGTAGCGGAGGCGGGATCGGAATAGAATTTTGATTTTGCAAATTTTGATAACAACCATCCCAATTCCCACTCCGACTCCACTTTCGCCAAAGACCAAAAACAAAGGCAAAGAAAAGACTGTCGAGATAGAACCAAAAACAAGCCTCAAAAGAACTTTCAGAACCCGATTCAGCTCCGGTTCCGATTTCGACAGAGAAACCAAAGAAAAACAAAGTATTGGCAAAACTAGACTCCAAACTTTGCTTCAAAAACAACTAAGTACAAAAAACACAAAGGGGGACCCATTTTGACCAAGGCAAAAGATGGAGTGGTTATGCAAGGCATAACAAGTATGTACAAGTGCTCAACACTCAACGTGATGTTGTCACCTCATCGTGACGTTTACCATGACTCTCTCAAAAGGTGAAAACACAAGTACAAGAAAATCATCATGGACTCCCTCATGTGATGTTGTCATAGAATCACACACATGACATCCACCATGGCTCTCCCAGAGAGAAGAACTCATTAGCAAGGGATTTCACCTCGAACTTCTCTTACAGAGAAGAACTCATTAACAAGGGATTTCACCTCGAACTTCTCTTGCAAAGAACTCATTAAAGATGATCACTGATGCTGAGAATCCTTCTTAGTTAAGGCTGTATTCTCCACCATACCAAGCTTATCTCGAAAATACACAAACTTTGTCCTGGAGAGAGGCTTGGTGAGAATGTCTGTCGTCTTCTCATCAGTGTTGACATACCTCAACTGTATAGCTTTCCTTAATGTTTGTTGTCTGCTTATCAGTGTTGATATACCTCAACTGTATAGCTTTCCTCAATACCATTTTTCTGATATAGTGGTATTTGATCTCAACATGCTTGGTTCTGTCATGAAGCACATGATTGACAGAAAGCTTCACACAACTATGGTTATCACAATGAATGATAGTAGGCTCCATTGATTGTCCAAAAAATCCCGCAAGGAGCTTACGAAGCCACACTGCTTCTCGAGTTGCCACACAAGTTGCAATATACTTTGCCTTTGTTGTACTCAATGCTACAAATGACTATTTTTTGCTGCACCAAGAAATCATAGCAGACCTCAACTGAAACAATATCCAAAGGTACCCTTCCGATTAGCAACACAACCATCTTCTTAGGGTCAGTAGGCTCCCTCTGAATCTTCAAGCACTTGTATCAACCTCCTGACCTCATCGTCCAAGGTTCCCTGCAACACTTGCCTTAGAGAAATGGTTTGTAGTGCACACCTATGTAGAAATTCAGGGATGTCCTCTTCGACCTCATCCCAAATCACTCTATTCTAAATAGGTTTGCAGAGCTACCAATGTTAAATCCTGGTTGACTGGCTTGAGAAATTCTGATCTCAATTGCTGAAGAGGTACTTCAAGAATTTTAGCGTCTGGCCTTGCAACACTGCAACCCTTACTTATTCTTAGCGAGTCATAGAACTCCCTTTGAAGATTAATTCTTCATCTTCAAAGAGATGTCTTCAATCATTCACTCAGACTCATGGCTGCAAGCAGTGTCTCCATTCTTCAACCTACAAGATGCATCAAGCTCTTCTTAAAAGCAATCTCTTACGCGTCTTGATTTATCTTGAAAGCATTAAGAAAAGATTACTAATAGTTCATGGAACTCAACTATCTCGAACATAAGTACCATTGGTAGAATCATACATGATTGACTATCTCAATGTTATAGCATGAATTAATAACTACATAACAATTCATGAACATTATTCAACCATGCAATACTTATCTCATTGAAATCAGGATCTCCTGACCAATCCTAGATAATTAATTCATCATTCATCTTTGTTGATTCTGACACAAGAGAGGTCCTGAGTAATCCCAGATAATTAATTCATCATTCATCTAAAATATTGAACACGAGAGAGGTCCCACTTCTTCTTGAATGTAGGAGCACCATCTGACCCTTTATCTCTATTCCTCTTGAAGTATCTTTTATTTCCTCCTTTTCCTTCCTTTTTCGAGGATTGAGCGAAAAAAACATGAATGTCTTCATTTGTAGGACTTCGACCAATACCTCTCAGCCAACCTCGACTCCTCTTAAATACAGTATGCCCTCAACCGATCAAACTTGGGAAGTTTTGATCTTGCACTTATACCTTGAATGTATGACTCCCAAGATGAAGGAAGACCATTGAGGGCCAACATGGTCAAATCCTTGTTGTCAACAAAATGACCAATAGTAGAGAGTTGATCTCTTAACTTAGCGATCCTCATGAAATAAGCGATGACAATTTCTCCTTTCATCATTTTGACATGATGAAGTTGCTGCTTTAATGCAAGTGCACTGCTTGTGTTGTTGATCTCATACATCTCCTCCAAAGTCTTAAGCATTTCTCTCGCTGAATTCAACTTAGAGATGATTGGAACAATATGATCATTCACGGAATCAACTAACATCTTCTTTGCCTTGGTATCTTTCTTCTTCCATTGAATCTTCTCTTCCTCATCAATAGACTCGGGGACACTGCTCTCCACGAACTCAACCAATTCATTTTCCTCCAAGGCGAGCATAACTCTAAATCTCCAAGATGTGAAATTTGTTGCTCCCTCAAGTTTGTCCTCAACCTTGAGTCCGTTCACCATCTTGACGATGAGGAGATGTGATTGAAGATGAGAAAAAAAAGATTGCTGCAAGATTAAATCTGATCAAGATCTTCTTCAAACCTGCTCTGATACCATGTTAGTTTTTCATGATCAGATAAATCAAATAGAAAGTAATCAGAAAATGCAACACATGAGACAATGAACACCACAAGATACCCTGGGAAAACCCTCCAACCTAAGGGAGAAAAACCCAGCCAATATATCTCCTATATATTGATTTAAATATGAGCAGAAATCTGCTTACAACTCAAGCATAACACAATGCCAAATAGATACAAGAAACAACACCACTCCTAGATGCAAAGATACAAATGATATGCTTCTCCTTGAATCGACTTGCTACTACAAAATTAGATCTGCTACACAGGTTCAATTTGCTGCTCTGAAATGCGAATTCTTCTCAATGAACTTGATAATCAACACAAATGAAATGCCTTGTATATATAGGCAATTCACACCTCTTCACCAAGAGAGGTCGGCCCAAGAGAGACGACTTTTCATAATAAGGAGGTCGACCCATCATAAGAAACGTGTCTCTTGATATCAAAACGTCAACCTTCTAGAAAATTGCGTCTCCTCATAAATTCGACTTTGGCAATAATTAAATATTATTTAATATAGGACATGCCTCTTCATTAAATAATTGCAATGAATATAAATTGAATAGCCATAAGGCTATAGTCAATTTATTTCATTCAAATGAATTGCGCCCGAAAGTAGACATACGCAGCTGCAAATCATCAACATCAACAACCACAAGGATATGAGGTCAATGGTAAGGAGGAATTTGTGTGCAAGTTAAAGAAGAGTTTGTATGGCTTGAAGTAAGTACCTCGGCAATGGTATTTGAAATTTAATAGTTTTATGGTTGAACATGGTTACAAAAGATGTCATTTTGATTATTGTGTTTATTTTAAAAAATTGGGTAATGGCAGCTATATTATCCTATTACTTTATGTTGATGACATGCTTGTTGCCGGGTCTAACATGTAGCATATTAATGAACTTGAGCAAAAATTAGCAAATTCATTTGCTATGAAGGATTTGGGTGAAACAAAACAAATCCTTGGTATGAGGATCACATGGGATAAGACAAATATAAAAATATTTTTGTCTCAAAGTGAGTATGTAGAGAAGTTGTTGAAAAGGTTTAACATGCAGAATGCAAAAATGGTTAGTACACCTTTTCCTAGTTATTTTAAGTTGACTAAGGAGATGTGTCCAAAGACACAAGAGGAGGAAGACAAAATGTCTAAGATACCATATGCATTAATAGTTGGAAGCTTGATGTATGCAATGGTATGCACACGGCCAAATATTACACATGTAGTAGGAGTTGAGCAAGTATATGAGCGATCTAGGAATGGAACATTGGAACGCAATAAAATGGATCCTTCGATATTTAAGAGGTACTACTTCAAAGAAACTATATTTTGGAGGAAAAAAATCTGCTCTAAAAGGATATGTTGACTCTGATTTAGTAGGTGATATTGATAGCAAGAGGAGTACTATAGGGTATGTTTTTACTATAGGAGGTACTGTAGTCAGTTGGATTTCAAGGCTACAAAAGGTTGTTGCACTTTCAACCATTGAAGCTGAGTATATTGCTGCTATGGAAGCTAGCAAAGAGATGATTTGGTTACAACATTTTCTAGAGGAATTGGGACAATGAAAAGAAGATAGCCTTTTGTACACTAATAGCTAGAGTGTCATTCCTCTTGCTAAGAACTCAACTCTACATTAAAAAACTAAGCACATACAACTTAGATACCACTTCATCCAGACAATTTTGGAGGATGGACAATTGAAGCTGGAGAAAATTCACACAAGTGAGAATCCTGCAGATATGTTGAGAAAGAAAGTTACAAGGGAGAAACTGATTTCCTCATAAGTTTCCATTAGCCTTCATGAATGATGATGGTGGACACAAGAAACCATCCAGACCTGTAATCCAGTGGGAGCTGCAAGTGCAACGACATCGTCAAGGATCGGTCTCCAAGTGGGAGATTGTTGGTATGTGGTGACTAATCATGCAAATACTATACAATCGTAACGTCAAGGTTTTTTTCCCCATTGATACATCAAGGTTTTCCCGTTAACACGTCAAATGAAAAGCGACATTGTAAAACCCTAATTCTAGAAGGTTCCAAAAAATTTGTTATAAGCGGTTGGGATGTATGTTGCGGTAGTGTGTTCACAAGATTGTAATCTATTTTGCATTGAGTTTCTGTGGATGTAGCCCATATTGGATGAACCATGTTAAATTTTGTGTTATTCTTCATTGTTATTTCTAAGTTATTTAATCTACATATAATTGTTAATGTTTATTGCTCCAATCTGCCTGAACCCTAACAACAATGATAACCCATGCTAACTCATTCAATCAAAACACTTGTTGCTTCTGAAAACAACGAGGAACAACAAGCACTCATTAGATGAACAAAATACTCCCAACGCTAATACTCCAAGATAAAAATGAAGCAGAGATTCAATTAGCAAACTCAGAGATTGAACTAAGCTAAAGATTAATCAATTCACACTAATCTTTTCTCAGAACACTCAAGAACAATACGGAAGAGGCGACAAGAAGCTTTATCAGATCACTTTTCTCACATAAAAGCAACGAAACAGAAACAATTTCCATCGAATGTGCATTAAACCAAAACAAGTATGATTACAATGTTATTCGATCCTCAAAGGGGTCGACTTCTACTCCCAAACAGATGACTCCCTACGTTCTTTCCTGCCTCTGCTCCTTTCCCAGATTGGTGTGGTCATTCATTCCTTCCTGTCCTGCATCCAACATCTCTTGCTTTTTGTTTTCTGTTATCAGTCTCCAAATGGATTCTCCAAGACAGTCGAATCCTCTGTACAAGCAAAACCATCTATGCTCAGCAGTGGCCAATTGCTTAGCCTCCTCCAACCGTTCTAACTACCACCTCCCTCTATGCAACCAAAAAGAAAGCACGATATGCTACCAGAAGGAAGCTCGCTGCCACTTCATAATCGTTTTTTTCCAATTGACTGTTTCTCTCTTCTTTCACCACAAAATCGTTGTAATTACCACCAAGCATCTTGTGCAAGTAGAAAACAAGGTTCAAATTCTTGCTGCCACATCTAATTTGGCACATGTCAAAGTGAACAAGGAGTTAAAACTGACAAACAAAACAATACAAAACCAAAAAACTGCAACCCGAACGATGCCCCTGCATCATTCTTCCAAATGGTGCGGTTGGGTTTTGGACTCCCAACACTTATAATATAATTTTTTTCACTTCAAAATGTCGTAATTATTTTTATAAAATATCTTTCAAAAATTGAAATCTTTAATTTCGATTTTTCTTAACACATGATATTCATCTTACAAATTCATTGTTTTGTCTAAAAAAACTTAATAAATTTGTTACTCACAACTCTTTGAACATGTATAAGTATGGAAATCTAACTTAAATATTTTTGCAAATCTTTTAACATTCAACAAAATTTCACACAAACAATATAGCGCAAAAATTGCTCAACTCAATGGTGATCTTTGGATGAAATCACTCAATTATCTAGGTGGGTTTTTGTCCACAAAACTAATTGATCAAAGGGTTTCGTTCTTTGGTTGAGGAATGAACCAAGTTCAACCTCTCTCCAAACTGGGGTTTGTAAATAAAAACACAAGAATGCCTTTTCCTCTTCATTCACACGTTTTTATAGCATTTTTGTAGTTTTCTCGATTTTTCTTTTTCTTTTTTTCCTCCAAGCAAATTTATTAATTTAACTTTATATTTTAAACCCTAAAAGTCACTTGAGCTTAGACAACACTTTAATTAATTAATAATTGAATTATTTTCATACAACTAAAAAAAAATAGTCCAAAATATGAATTTTGACCCACCATCAATATCATGAGTGCATAGGAAATTGATCTATGTGCAAATTGATGTTCTCCCAAGATCACATACTTCTCCAAGAATTGTGGAGTGCTTCCATAATGTCAAATATGCACACAAACAATAACATTATACTCCCTCTTGGCTCCCAAAACTCTCTGCCATTATTAGAATCCTTTCCCAATAATGTCGATGCTCTCCAAGAAAGTTAGGGGTTTCCAAAGATGTTGGAATGGACCATAAAAGAGACATTACATATTGGCATGCTTTGATGGATGTCCATATTACTATCAAGATGCTCATATTGGCACCATCCCTTGACTATCCTTAGGGAAGTAAAAGCTATCGAGGGGTGCCATACTCCCCTCTTAGCATGATAAGCAATCATCCTAACAACTTTATTATTATTATTATTTGTTTATCCTAGACTTCTACAATTATGGATGTGATATATCATAATTAGAAACAAAAAAGGGTTGTGAAACCAATGATCGATGATTTTCCTTCTATTCTTTCAATGATTGATAAAGCCCACCCTTAACAAGAATCCTTGGGTTATTTCTTCCATTTTTATAGATGCACAAAGTTCAAGAATTTCCATGATTGCAGATCGTGCATTTGATAAAGATGAAAGGGAACTACTACCCTTCAAATATCAAATTTTAAGAGTTGACATAGGGAGACAAACTAGAGATGTTAAAATTTGTGATATATAGACAACTATTACTACTATTATTTCAAGAATGGACAAAGACTAGAGAAGAAAATAAAGAATTGAAAGAACAAGTAATAGTCTCATATATCAAACATCTAGTTAGACCCTTGCAATCTTTTGGTGATCCCATTGCAACTCCAATGAATTTCTCAGGAAGACGCTTCTATTATGGAGGAGATGAAATGTATTTAAGTGTTACCAGACAATGGTTTAGTGATATGCTTACACACGGATGAAAACTAATTGAAAAATCCATACATAACAAAGTGAAAGAAGATTCTATCCTCATCAAATATTTATTGAACAAATTAATAGAAGAATTATAAAATTATTCATATATTCTTCCACAAGTTAGGCCATGACTAAATTCAATTTTGATATATTAGTCAATGAAGGTATTTAGGACAAGTTTGATACTTCTTTACTCGAAGGATGGATAAAAATCATAAAGTTGAGAGTTGACTTACTTGAAGGAGGTATCAAAACAATGGAGGTTGTTCATAGGGAAGTTGATATAATAATGGATATGCATGATATTATTGAAAAGGCCACATTGTATTATTATTGTTAAGATCAAGCTGTTAATAGCATTTGTACTTTTAAGCAACATTTGTGCAAAATGATTAATCAAGCTCTCAACCAACCTTGTAGCTTTAGTTCACCTTCTTTGGATAGATTGGAAAGAAATGAAATTTTTATTTAAAGATTTTTGAAAACAAATGACCAAGATCAAGTTAAGGCTCATTAGATTTCAAATGTATATATTTCTTATAGCTTTCATTCCAAGTACGTTGAAGGTCTTGCCATAGATACAATTAGTTAAAGATTGACAACTTCTAAAGACTACCAAAAGAGAGAAAATGTCATATATGATACTATCATTATTGAGGACATCAATGTGGATGGGGGAGATGCCAACTAAGATTCAACAACATAAGCATCTTTGACAATTATTGAAGTGTCAAATTTAAGTTGAAAAGTAACATTTGAATATTTCTTTCATAAATAATTGAGTTTTAAATATTTTAAGGCTTAAAAGTTCATAATTAAAAAGAAAATATTTCCCATAACTACTTAACTATAAATATATGAACGATGTTATTGTAGAGAGTTGAACTTAAAGCAAATTTTTGACAGAGTTATATTTGAAGTCAAATTTTGAATCTTGATGATTTCAAGAGAAACAATAATATTATATTTGAATTTCAAATCTTTTGTGATGTTATTATCTTATCTTTTCTTATGCTAAGTATGAAAAAAGTGTGTATTTTTTTTTATGTTGGATGCAACAACTTTTTCTAAAATTTTCTTTTATCTTTTCTAAAAAAATTGTTGAGTTCTTCCAATTAAATCTATAATCATTGCACAGTTGTTTTTTTTAAGTCACAACTTTGTCTTTCCATTTGGTAAATGTACAGATTTCATTATTTATAAAGCCTTATTTCCTATTTTGATAAATCAGTTTGTGTTCTATTTTTCTATATTTTTACTTGCAATTAAAAACTTTAAAACATCAAAAACCAATTGATATATATACTATTTTATTCTACTATATATAATTTTGACTAATAAATGCAACCTCACTATGTTAAAGAGGGTTTTTGACCCCAATAAATATCGTTATTTGACATATTGGATCTTTTACCCACACTGCTTACAAATTAATTTATGAAATGTGGGTTATCAAAAATCTAATATTAATAACCTTTAACAAAGAATAAAAAAAACTAATATTAATAAGAAATTTCGAAATGGTAGAAAAACATCCATGTGAGCAATAATGCAAGCTTAGTGTCCAATCTCATTTGCTAGTCGCTTGAACATAGCTGTTTTGCTTAGATTAATTTACTGTCAATGCCTCTACTGTATTTCAATAATAAACCACTGCTCTTCCTGTAAGATTTTGATTGTATGTTAATAAACTTCACCCACCACTTAATCTTAATCACATGAAATACAAACATAGATAAATCCTGGACTCCTTAAACAGCACTCCAATGCATTATGCCAAATGCATTGATTCATACAAAACTAGCTCGCATTAAATTATCTCTCATCTACACTGCTCTTTGAATTCTAAAACGTAAATCCATATTCATAGAGAGAATCCTCCTTCTAATCATCCTGAAATCACATGAGAAACTTTATATCATCAAGGATTACCTAGTGATGGATGATTAGTAAGGTTAACCTTAGACCAAAGGATGGAAATTTGGCATGTCTAGCATCACAAGTATGGCGATTTGCCTAAATCTCAGAACAAAACTTCTTGATGGGAGCGAGCATGAATGATGACACGCAATTGTGTAGGACAAGAGAAGTGTGATTTATAAATACTACGATTGTTTGTTCGTGGGAATTTCATTTTTCATATGGACGCTTGGTGCCGAATAGTATATATTTAATCACCTTATAGAAGCTGAGATCACCATTTTTGTTATACATTTTGGTCCATAATAACAAACACGATCATTTCGGTGACGTATTCACCATAAATGTTAATTTTCTATTTAGTCAAATACAGTACCAACACACAACATAGACGCATGAACTAGTTAAAGTTTTCGATCACACTTTTAATTTTTATTGAGTACAATTTTGAAGCGATTCAGCAGTTCAGAGAGCTGACAATTTGAATTTCCCAAAGAACTCCAGAATGTGTTGAGAAATTTCGTGCCGTTTCTCTTGCTGGATGAAGTGATGACCACCTTCAATAACAACTATTTCCTCAAGGAAGGGGACATTTTTCTTTAAGCCTCCCCCATGGACATAGTTTTTGGTACCAAGAGTGTTGTATACCAAGTCTTTATCTCCAGTTATATATTTGGTTGGAACTGTGATTTTTGCCCCCGTCCAGGGGGCTAGAAGCTCCCAATCTCTGCACCAAAATAGCACATTTAATCAGAACAAAGATCACATGCCTCAACAAAGCTTATACAAACACACATCACTAAGTTTCAACCATAGCAGCAAAAATCTTTTGGGGGAAAAAATTGGCAAACCAAAAGTAAAAGATTTTTTGAAAAAATGGGGAAAAAATCGGATTTAAAAAAAAAAACGTAAATAATTTTAAAACAAAAGACAAAAACTGTTTTTTTTTTTATTCAAAGGCATTTCCATAGCAATAGAGATATAGAGAGCAAATAAAATAGAGAGTTTAACTAATGAATCATAGAAAATAGATTTTGTTGTTTATATTTGTATTACTGATTACATTGCATTCCACATCTTTCAAAGCATTAGTTCACAATGCATAACTAATAACTAGATGCTTATAGATGACAAAATTTCGATTACAATATAGTTTGTAAAAAGTCAACCTATAAACTGAGTACAAAGTTTCAAAAAATCAAAAGTAGCCAATGACTCTTGCTAGTTGCTACTATAAATAGAGCTATGCTAGAGGGTTGTAGGTCCTGATGATGAAGCTCCTGGGGCAAAGCCTCTCATAAGTTGTTCAGTCAAATGAGTATCCAAGTTGGCTTCCGTTAGGATCTCAAAATCCTCAGCCTCAAGAAATTCATCACTAGCACCCACTCATTCTCTGGATCAATTTGGTCGGCATCCTCAATGGTACCTAGTTTTTCCCATGGACAAATTAGTCTTCAGATTACATGAAATGTGCCCCTTAGTTTTTTCTTAATGTTTTTACAACACAAACCAGCACTACGCCAGTTAATTTAGCTTCCAAAAGATAATCAAACTAAATGTACTCTATGCTAAGAATGTTCACCAAGATCCTTTAGAAGGCAAGGTGATAGCATATGGTGGATGAAACTAAGCTACAACTGAAAATTGAATTACAACTGAATGCAAGTAGGTGGTGATCCAGCCATAAGAGTTTCCATGCTACCACTTATTCAGTGGGGGGAAAATATTACAATTTCAAACAATTCATTCGCTTAGTGGGCATCCACTCAGCAGTGGGGATTCACCACTTGAACAGTGGGTGAGAGATGTACATACACTATTAATTTCCTCGACATTGGCGGTAAACCATCCAGGGGTTAAAGTATTTGCATTATGTTGGCGTTTCAATTAGCACCTCTGGAGTTCTTATTGGAAATGAACAACTATTGCAAGTGTGTTAGTACATGCTCTTCGGATTATAGAGAGGAAGATCTCTCTTTGCTGATTTTCTATGTAAAAACGGGCATACTATGGTTCCTATCTTTTTTACTCAGCAGCAGGACACAAGGGTGCATAAATACAATGCGTCGTAGCTAAGCTTTTCTTTGGTTTCCGCAGATCTTAACTACGACTAACTAAGATTCTAAACTATCCTACCTCCTCAAGATAAACAGAGCATGAGGGCGTAGGAGCGAAATGGATGGGTTGGATCACTTGAATCCTCCGTCTCAATGGAATATCGCCGAGGCTCTGAACTCTCGGATATATACCAAGATAAGGCTCGATACAAGTAAACACTATTTTACGGTAAACTGGATCTGAGACTTGCCAAGGAGGAGGAACCCCTGTCCGAGGTGTAGGCTTGGAAACAACTCGCTAGAAACAAGGTACGATGATTCGACTAACAAGATTCCCGAGGAGGTGATGACACCTGTCCAAAGTGTAGGTTGAAAGACAACTCATTAAATAACATCATACGATAATGATCGATAACAAAATATCCAAGGAGGCGATGACAACTGTCCGAGGAGAAGATTGAAACAATACACTATTTGAAAACAAGACTTTGAAAGAACTCAAGTATTTAGATCAAGCAAGCATGTGCCATCTGATTTATTTCTTCAAGCTTCTCCAAAGAATTACAAAGGTCGGGACAGCAAAGGCACGAAATCATGCACAATTACGATCAACCAACGAACTCTCATCCAAGAGTGAACAGATATAAACAAGCTAACTCTGGCAACAATGGCGTAGCAATTTTGCTTAGCAAATAAAGATTAAACAAATAATGAGCCTAAGGCTCTTATTTATAGAAACTCAAAGGAGTAGGCAACCCTAAAATCTCCTTGAGTTAACAGTCAGTTCTTGCCAATCAGCAAGATTTATTCCTATGTGTAAAAGTAGGTGAGCAAATAGTTAACTGAAAATCTACTTCAGTTAATTGAAACTAAACAAAAGTCAAACTGGGAGTCTACCTCAGTTGACTGACACCTAACTAAAAGTGAACTTACAATTACAAATGTGTCTCTAAATAGACATCCACCTTTAAAGGAGATCTGAGATCCACAAATCAAAGGAGTCAATTAAACATCTTAGATCAGTGGGATTTGACATGCATGATCTGTGGAGATCTGGAGTCAACTTGGAAAGGGGCATCAAGTTGACTTCAGTCATATTTATTGCTACTTTGGAGGGTAGGACGTCCTTCTTGAGGTGTTTGACACCTCATCACCATTGGTCAACGGTGCTTTTGTTCATTTTGTTGACTTCTTCATACGGAGACCATTACATGCCTGTCAATCGTCAACTTACCGCTTGTCAGCAACTTGATGTATGCATCTCCTTCATTTTGCTTCCCTTAGGAGGGTTACTCCTTTTCTTTTGTCTGTGTTTCCACTTTGACGTGGAAGGTAGTGTAGTATTAACCGATGGCGGCTCTGTGTTGGGAATGACTACCTTCTGCGTTCTTTTGCAGCTTTGACGTTTTCCTTGATCTTTCTCAATGGAAAAGTGTTGTATGATGAAACCGCGAAGTTTGACCACGATCACTCCAACCGTGAGAAATGCACATGAACTTGCTGCATGTGTAAAATTCCAACGGTTACAATCCTCTAAACTGGCCTTGGAAGGCAATCAGATATACGAGGTGAAACCATTATGGAACCTGTGGACTTGTGTCTATGCTTGTCAATCTGTCCAGATTGACCTCTGGGTGTGTCCGATGCAGATCGGTGCCAGTCGTTTTCAGAAAATCATGGAGTAAGACCATTTTGTTCTTGTATTCGTCTTGGGAGAACCGCGTTCTAAAAACCTTGAAGATTGACTGTGCTCACAATGCTGCTCGGACAACTTTTTCTGGAACTGCTAAAAATAGCCTCGTCGGAGGTAATTTTTACAAAAAATTCTGAGACATGGGTTTTGTTGAGAATAATTCTCTAAACAAACCCAAATCATCAGAAATTCGAAAAAACAAGTTTTTCTATGACATGCAAGAGCCCTTTGGTGGCAGAGGCAACGAGGCACCAGAAAGTGATTTTTCTCGGAAAAATCCAACACATGGGTTTTGTTCGTGCTTCAAAGTTAAACAAACCCAGTTTGTCTGTTTTTCAAAATTATGACTTTTTTTAGAAACCCTAAAAAATAGGGGCAGCAGGGCTACTTTTTCTGGAAAATTCCAACATGTGGGTTTTGCTGAAAAAGCTGTGCTGATCATACCCAGTTGGCCAGATCTATGATTATCTGTCGTTTTCTCGGACATACCAGAATTTTAGACAGAAATAAAGGAAGTAGACAGAAGGTGGATTGGAAGTTATCGGCTGTCAATCTGGAAGAATTATGCCTTTTGATGCACACTTTGATAAATAGTCCCTCTGTGCAACAGATCTTCAAAAATATGAAGAACGGTGAAAACCCCTCTGTCAGATCTTCAAAAATGTTGGAGAAGAAAAATATCCGTTCTTGAGCTCCTCAACCTGCAAAGAAATAATGAATAATGGATGCCTAGATGCTTTGATATGTCAATTTGGAGTTTCAAGCATCAATTGGGCATCCAACTCATGATTGAGCCTGATTTGGAGTTCAAATAGGTGATTTCCATTGATTGTGGAGTGTTTGGCCTTTTTTTGCCTCCAAAATTTGCTAACTCAAGTCAACATTTGCTTTTGACTTTCTTAGGCATCCCTTTTGGAGTTTTGATCATTTTTTGCAGGTTGAAGTGCCTCCGTTTGATCTTCGATCCTGGCTGCTCAGTTGATCTTCGACAGTTGTTGACGGATCCGTTGTTGAGATGGGATCAACTTGACGAGATATGCCTGGGAGAGATTAACTCAGAAAACTGAGTTTGAGCCTCCAGAATGAAGGGCGCCTTTCTTCAAGAGGGGCGCTTTTGGCTGTGCCTTAGTCAATTTTCATTGACTGTTCTTCGTTTTGGCCTTTTTAGACCTTGTGTACTTTGATCTGACCTTACTGTTGATGGATGAGTCGGATGACTCTGCTTGACGATGCATTGGGTAGCCAGCTTGGTCTTGCACTGGATGACTGATTTCTCAGCTTTAGATAGCAAGATCAAGTCTTTCAAACTCAAGGGCGCCCATGGCCAGCAGGGGCGCTTTTAGCCTTGTTGGCTGATTTTATCTATGTTGGAATTGCTTGCTTTGATCTCCGTCATTAGATGGTTCAGTTGTCGGATTCTTCTGCTGATGGTCTCATTGTCGAGATTCTTCAAAGCTGAGAAGGTTGTTTTGGAGATCAGTAAACATTTCGGCTGAATTTGAATGCCTTAAAGAAAGGGCGCCTTTCTCGAAGAGTGGTGCTTTTCCTATGTCCTTAGCCAATTTTTGGCTTGTCTTTTCAATCTCCAATTCTAGCTTTTTTCTGCTTGATCTCAATGTGTGATCGTTTGGCGTGTCCTGTGAACCTGCTACTAGATCGACCACGTAGCTGGGAGGAAGCTGAAAAGATGTCATGTATGAAGCAACTGCTGATGGATTCATCTGATACTTTGAACTGAGGGGCGCCCCTGAAGCTCTCTGATTTGGCATCTTCATTGTTTATAGATTCTCCATACTTCGCTGACGATTGGCCAATGATCCCTGAATCAGATGATCTTGCTGATTGTTTCGTTGTTGGGCCAACACGAAAGTGAAGAGGAGGACTGATCTAAAGATGTCAAATGATTACATTTGCCCTCTGAGATTCAAGGGCGCCTTTCTTCAAGAGGGGCACCTTTTTCAACTGTGATTGTGTTTTGCCTTGGTAGACAAAACGTCCATCTTCCAGAGTTAGCCAAATTTTGGCCTTTTTCGTTTTGAGAATCTCCTTCGTTGAACGACATCATTTTCATCCTTTTCTACCATAGCTTCTTCGTTGGAGCTTTTGAGGTTTAGCTTTCAACACCTGGTACTAGCCAATCTACCATTAATGGCTACAGAGCTCCTAACTTTGTTCTTGAAAAACAGGAATAGACACACCAGAGTAAAACATATCTTTTGATAATTCTGACTTGATCAGTGTGATCATGAAGGAAATTAACCCTATCAGAATTATTTTCAATCATTTCCGGGAAGGTCCTATTTTTAAGGGTTTCCTTAAAAATAGGGGCGTAAAACTCTAATTTTCATATTTTCAAAATTTTAACCATAGGTTCCTTGACAGAAACCCACAAAGACTTCATGTTTGTTTTGACCTAAAACATACTTTCGATGGCATTTTTACATTGTTTAGCTCAATTTAAGCAGAATGCCAAAAATTTCATTTTGGGTGTAACACATTAAAATTCACAAGTAAATATAGTAATAACAATGACTGGATTAGTAATACTAATTCACAGCCTTACAATGAAAGAAATCTACAATTTACATGTGTTACAGTGATAGAATCAATGCAAATATGTGAAGGATGATTCTTCCAAGTTTTGAATCTCTCAAAAACTGAATAACAAGCCAAAATATGAACTTATTGAAATCTGATAACAATAACCAGCAAACTGAAAATGTCTAACCAGCAAATTGAAACACACTAAATTGCTCACAACACCTTCAAAATACCTCCAAATGAACTGAAACGAATTGCAAAAGCTCTCTAGAAGGTTGGCGCCCAATTTACAATACCAAAACTACATCAAAACTCAACATATGATTTAGCATGAATTCCAAAGCCCTCCTGAAATGGTACAACCTCCTTGAAAGGGCGATTTCACTAAATAAAATCAGGCACTTCAAAATTAAATCTGATTTTCTCCAAGAATGGTCACCATTAGTCTAGAAATGAAAAGAGCAAACACCCATAACAAAATAAAAATCACACCAAAAGCTATAAATGAAATCGACCTTCAGCCATGATGAAACCAACAACCCAAAACTATGAAAATCTCCAAAATCCATCAACCATGAAGCTCAATCTGCTAATCTGGATGAAAGGCAGCCATAAACCAACTAGGTGTTATCTTTCAAACACGAAATTGGACAATTGCTAGGAGGTAAGCATTCCTCGAAGCCAAATTCATGAAGTCATTTTGACAACATAACATTAACATAAACAATGGATGATAAATGCTAGAGCAAACACTCTTTTATAAAATTGAAGGTGACTTTTCAAATTCCATAACTCCTCCAAGAAAGGGATGCCTAAACTCCTTTTTGAAATATTTTAAATTTGAAAACACTTTATTTCATCTCCTTTAAGCGTCCAAACTTCAAGGCATTTAAGACATTATAAAATATCAAATATTCTCTCCATGAGGCATCCACCCTTTATGACCACCTTTTAACACAACTTCAAGTTAATACATTAGGCCAAGGGGTCAATTTAAAAACATAGCATTAATGCCTTCAGATAAATTATTTCTCCAAATATTGCTCTTAAAAGCCAAAACCAAAGTCACACAACTGCTCCAACAGAAAAGGAAACTCACTGAAGTGCTGCCAACTGGACCACTACCAAAATTAAAACTTACTAAAAATAGTAAATTCTGAGAAATGCCAAAAACCTCCAAACAAGGGAAACCCTTATTTCACCTCAACGAACCTACAGGCTTCCAGAATAGGCTGAAGAGCTATTGAGCTGATCATTGACTAGAAGGGGACATTACAGCTTGCCCTCCTCGAGATTGCTTGTCCTCAAGCAACCGCAAATCTAGATGTTGCAAGATATGTTCACCTTCCCATGTTGCATCTTCAATGGGCAAGTTTCTCCATTTCACCATGTACTCCTTGATGGTTCTTCTTCTCAAAGAGCACTCCCTAGTGTCAACAATCTCCTCTGGAATCAACACCAACTGTCCTTCTTCATCCAATGGGGGTAATTTTATAGTAGCAACCACATTGTGCCCAAGTGCCCTCTTGAGGCGTGACACATGGAAAATGTTGTGCACTTTGCTATTAGTTAGAAGCTCCAACTCATATGCCACTTCACCAATCCTTTTGATGACTTTGAATGGACCATAAAAACGTGGCTTTAGCTTTTTTGCACCACTCTTTTTAAGGGAAGACTGTCTATAGGGCTGAAGTCTCAAGTAAACCATACCTCCAACTTCAAAAGATCGCTCAACATGCTGCTAATCAGCATATAACTTTTGTTGGTTTTGAGCTTGTTGCAGATTTTCTTTTAATGACTTCAAGATGTCTTGGCTCTGTTGTAGCATATCCTTTGCTTGTGGATCTCTACTATCACCAAATACCAAATTTACAAAGTTAGGAGCATCATATCCATAAAGAGCCATAAAAGGAGACATCTTAATTGACATATGATAGGAAGAGTTATAACAATACTCCCCCAAATGAAGCCACTTAACCCATGCTCTTTGCTGCCCTGAAACATAATTTTTGAGGTAGCCTTCTAACCATTTGTTAAGAATCTCGGATTGCCCATCCGTTTGCGGGTGATAACTAGTGCTTGGAGTGAGCATTGTACCACTCAATCTAAAGATTTCCTGCCAAAAAGCATTTAGGAACTTGTTGTCCCTATCACTGACAATGGTTTTAGGCAAACCATGCAAACAAAAGACTTCTCTAAAAAACAATTCAGCTACTTGAGCTGCTGTAAATGAAGTTGTGATAGCATAAAAATGAGAAAACTTAGTCAATCTATCTACCACAACATATATACAATCTCGCCCTTGCACTTTTGGTAACCCTGTGATGAAATCCATTGCAATGCTCTCCCATTTTTTATTCGGAATTGGCAAGGGCTGCAACAAACCAGCTGGAAAAGAGTATTCATTTTTATTCATTTGACAAGTTGAACACTCTCTTATATAGTGCAAGACTTCTTCCTTCATCCCTTTCCAAGTAAATCTTTCTCGGATCTGCTTATAAGTCTTGAAAAACCTTTGATGACCAGCAAGGGGAACATCATGAAAAGATTGCAAAATATTCTTCTTAAGCTTAGATTCGGGCACTAAAAAGATTCTACCTTTATAGATGATCAAACCATCAACCAGCTGATATCTTTCATCTTGCAAATGACCTACTATACTGGTTGCAAACTGATTTTTTGCATTATCAGCAGCAATTAACTCCTTCCAATCTGCTGTAAACTCACAAAGTGACTGCAAATGGGGTCTTCTTGATAAAGCATCTGCCACTATGTTATTTTTCCCTTTGACAAAGTCAAAGTCAAAGTCGTAAGCTTGGAGCTTACTTACCCACTTTTGTTGTCTTTCATTCAAATTCTTTTGGCGCATAAAATGCTTAAGACTGTTGTGATCAGTCTTAACCACAAATTTGCTTCCCACCAAATATTGACGAAACTTAGACAATGCGTGCATTATGGCAAGCATCTCTTTATCATAAATTGAGTGACTTTTCTGCTCCTCTCAATTTTTTGTTCTCAAAGACAATAGGATGTTTGTCTTGCATGATAACTGCTCTTACTCCTTCACCTAAAACATCACATTGCAACTCAAAAGGCTTCTTGAAATCAGGTAAAGCCAATACTGGACACAAGCTCATGATATGCTTGAACTTATCAAAGACTACTTGTGTTTTATCTGTCCATAGGAAGGCTCCTTTCTTCATAAGATCTATAAGGGGGGCTACCATGTGAGTATACCCCTTGACAAACCTTCTGTAAAACCCACACAAGCCCAAAAATCCCTTCAAGTGAGTTACGTTCTTTGGAGGTGGCCAATCAAGGATGGCTCTAATCTTCTTAGGATCAACTTTGACACCCTTAGAGTTGATAATGTGGCCGAGATAGAGCAGCTCCGTCATCCTGAACTCACATTTTGATTATTTGGCAAACAAACATTCTGCCTCCAAAATGCTAAGCACTTCTTCCAAGTGCTTGAAGTGCTCCTCCCAAGACTTGCTGAAAATAAAAATGTCATCGAAGAAGATGAGCATGAACTTCCTCAACTGCTGCCTAAAAATCTTGTTCATACAAGATTGAAATGTTGCTGGAGCATTTGTCAAACCGAATGGCATGACAAGGAATTTAAAATGCCCATAGTGGCATCTAAAAGCAGTCTTCTCAATATCCGCCTCTCTCATCCTGATTTGGTGATAGCCTGATCTGAGATCTATTTTTGAGAAGAACATGGCCCCATGGAACTCATCAATAAGCTCATCTATCCTAGGGATTCGGTACCGATTCTTGATCGTTTTCTGATTCAATGCGCAGTAGTCAACACACATACGCATTGTACCATCTTTCTTTTTGACTAGCACCACTGCTGAAGCAAAGGGGCTTTTGCTTGGCCGAATGAACCCCATCTCCAATAGCTCCTTGATGGCTTTTTCAATCTCGTCCTCCAACTTTTTAGGATAGCGATATGGAGTGGTGATGACCGATTTTGCTCCTCCTTCGAGCTCAATCACATGCTCGAATCCCCTTTTAGGAGGTCTTCCAGGAGGTAGACTTCTAAAGCTTGGATATCTTGATGATATTGCCTTTTCTCCTCCATTGGATCAACTAGTAGGATTAAACAGTCTGCCACCCATTCAATTTGATCATGGCGGATCAGCCTTTCCATTCTCTTCAAGGACACTATGCGAGGGCCTCCATTTGAAATCCCTCTCAAAACTACATTCCTTCCATTTGACTAAAATTTCAGCTCCATAGTTTGCAAATTCAATGTGATATCGTCAAGAGATTGCAGCCACTGTATACCCAAAACAACATCGGTATCACCAATGCCAACAACATAAAAGCCATCTTTTACTTCTTAATTTCCCAACTGCATGGAGAGGTTGGGAATCTTACTAGTGCAAGACATGGTGAAGCCATCAACTACCATCACCTTGAAGCCTTCAAATTCTGCAGTTTTCGAACCTCTCTTTGCCACCAATCCTTTGTCTATGAAATTGTGAGTTGCTCTGGTATCAATTAGAGCAACTATTTTTTGTGAACCAACCACTCCACGAACCCGAAAAGATTCATTCTTCTGGAAACTTGAAAGTTGTGCTAAAGCACTACCATCTCCCACATCTTTTGGTCTCTTTTGGGGCTTCTTCACCTTCACTACTTGCTGATTCATATTGTTGAGCAGAAAAATCAGATTCTGATCCATCATCAGAATAAGCCTCCATATGTTGTGCTTTGCCCTTTCCATAACATCTGTGACCCTTTGTCAAAGGCTCACGACAAGTGTAGCAAACTCCCTCTTTTCTAAGTTGTTCATGGAGCTCATCTGTCATCTTTTGAAGATACTTACTGGGCTGACTTGAAGAAAGCTTCTTCTTATCCTTCTTGAATGGTTTGAATTGAATTTTTGGCTTAGGGGAAGCCAACTCCATGCTCCTAGATTTTTTGATTGCCTCATCTAGAGTTGGAGGGTTGAAGGCTTTGACCCAACCCTTCAACGACTTCATCAAACCTTCAGTGAATAATACCACCAATCTCCTCTCAATAATGTTAGGCACCATTACTGACAATCTTTGAAAATCGGCAACATATGCTTCAAGAGTTCCATGTTGCTTCGATTGTGCCAATTCTCGGAATTTCACCTCTGAATCCTTAGTATCAAATCTATCAATCAACTTATTGGTAAATTCCTAATAAGTGCAGATGAGGTTATGGCCAAAGGTAACCAAACCATGGTACCACCATTCATGGGCAGCTCCCTCCAAATGCAGTGTAGCAAATTTAATAACGTATTCCTCCGACATTGGTCTAGGAGAGATAATTGTCTAACTTTTGCACCCATGATCTGGCTGTACACTTATCACTCCCATCAAAATGGGCCAAGGTCACCTTTCCAAGAGCTTGTTGATAGTCTGTTCTTGGACCCATAGGAGGTCGATAATCATTTCTTCCACCATTCCTTCTGCTTCGTTGGTTCATGAATTGGTCAAAAGACCATTGTTCTCTGAGATCTGGAGGCAAAGTAATATATTCCATATAGGCCTGTCTTGCATCATCTGTCGTAGATACTCCAACCTCAACTTGTGGTTCCTCCCTTGGAGTGAAAGTAGGGAAAAGGGGCCTAGAGGTTGATCCTCTAGTGGTAGCAACATGCTGTCCAATAGCTCTATCTCTTGCATTAACCTCTAGACTATTATTGCTACTATTATTTCCATTAACACCACTATTTTCTCCAGTATGATTATTTTGGGGCTGCATGTTATTTTGAGTCGCTTGCTAATCCATTCTCGCTAGACCGCAACATCAAATCTATCATCCCATCAAATTTTTTTTCCATTCTAGCTTCTCTTTCCTCCATGATTATCTAGCACTTTCTGACATGCTCTCAACTGCTTTACCAATTTCCCTCAAAACTTCTGACAATGTTTCTGCTTCTGGCACTGGAAGAAATTGACTCTGAATTCTAGCCTGACCTTTGGTGAAATTTCTAACTTCTCTATCGTTCATCTGACAACTGAATGTTGAATATCACAGGATGGCAGGATCTTGGGCTCTGATACCACTGAAATGTGCCCCTTAGTTTTTACTTAATGTTTTCACAACATAAACCAGCACTATGCCAATTGATTAGGGTTAGCTTCCAAAAGATAATCAAACTAAATGTACTCTACGCCAAGAATGTTCACCAAGATCCTTTAGAAGAATAGGTGATAGCATAGGGCGGATGAAACTAAGCTACAACTGAAAATTGAAATACCACTGAATGCAAGTAGGTGGTGATCCAGCAATAAGAGTTTCCATGCTACCACGTATTCAGTGGGGGGAAAAACATTACAATTTCAAACAATTCATTCGCTTGGCGGGCATCCACTCAGCAGTGGGGATTCACCACTTGAACAGTGGGTGAGAGATGTACATACAATATTAATTTCCTCCACACTGGCGGTAAACCATCTAGGGGTTAAAGTGTTTGCATTAAAATTCACAAGTAAATGTAGTAATAACAATGACTGGATTAGTACTACCAATTCACAGCCTTACAATGATAGAATCAATGCAAATATGTGAAGGATGATTCTTCCAAGTTTTGAACCTCTCAAAACCTAAATTACAAGCCAAAATATGAACTTATTGAAATCTGATAAAAATAACCAGCAAACTGAAAATGTCTAACCAGCAAATTGAAAGACACTAAATTGCTCACAACACCTTCAAAATACCTCCAAATGAACTGAAACGAATTGCAAAATCTCTCTAGAAGGTTGGCACCCAATTTACAATACCAAAACTGCATCAAAACTCAACATATGATTTAGCACATTCCAAAGCCCTCCTGAAATGGTACAGCCTCCTTGAAAGGGCAATTTCACTAAATAAAATCAGGCACTTTAAAACTAAATCTGATTTTCTCCAAGAATGGTCGCCATTAGTTAGAAATGAAAAGAGAAAACACCCATAATGAAATAAAAATCACACCAAAAGCTGTAAATGAAATTGACCTTCAACCATGATGAAACCAACAACCCAAAACTGTGAAAATCTCCAAAAAATCATCAACCATGAAGCTCAATCTGCTAATTTGGATGAGAAGCAGCCATAAACCAACTAGGTGTTATCTTTCAAACACGAAATCGGACAACTGCTAGGAGGTAAGCATTCCTCGAAGCCAAATTCATGAAGTCATTTCAACAACATAACATTAGCATAAACAATGGATGATAAATGCTGGATCAAACACTCTTTTTTATAGAATTGAAAGTGACTTTTCAAATTCCATAACTCCTCCAAGAAAAGGATGCCTAAACTCTTTTTTGAAATATTTTAAATTTGAAAACACTTTATTTCATCTCCTTTAGGCGTCCAAACTTCAAGGCATTTAAGACATTATAAAATATCAAATATTCTCTCCATGAGGCATCCACCCTTTATGACCACCTTTTAACACAACTTCAAGTTAATACATTAGGCCAAGGGGTCAATTCAAAAACATAATATTAATGCCTTGAGATAAATTATTTCTCCAAATATTGCTCTTAAAAGCCAAAACCAAAGTCACACAACTGCTCCAACAGAACAGGAAACTCACTGAAGTGCTACCAATTGGACCATTGCCAAAATTAGAACTTACTAAAAATAGTAAATTCTGAGAAATGCCAAAAACCTCCAAACAAGGGAAACCTTGATTTCACCTCAACGAGCCTATGGGCTTCTGGAATAGGCTGAAGAGCTACTGAGTTGATCACTATCTAGAATGGGACATTACATTACAAGTGAAAAACATTATGAATGCAATTACAAATTTACAACTACGATTGAAAGTATACTAAAAGTCTAACCTTGAACTTTCTTTAGCTTCAAGCAGAGGTTGTGGTGAACAAACACCAAGTCATTCATCCATTGTTGTGTTAGGCAGTTGCGTTTCTTCAAATGTATGTGTTCAAAAACACTCCAAGTACACTCACAAGCAGATCAACTGCATGGCTGGCTCAAAATGAATTTCGCTATCCACCTAAGATTTTTATTTTCGTGACCAAAAAAATCCCACCATAGAGCTGAAAAACGCATTATATGGAGATGATATCATGTAAGAACATCTTAAAACTTTAACACATTTAATGATTTTGTCCACAAAATAGAGAGATTGTCAAACTTTTACAGACTCTACCTGGTTGCAAGGTCTTCTTGCCTTCCACAAAAGCCTTAGATGAGAGAAAATCCGTTGCTTGCTTGTACATTGCTAACTCTCCCATAGTTGTCGTTAACTGTTTTGTGGTAGCAAACATTTTTTCCATGCATATGAACAAGCCTTGTGCAACCTCACCATCATCATCTCTAAATGAAGAGTTATAGTACAAGCTTGGATTAAGATAGTATCCTACAACATGGAGAGGAGAATGCATTTGTCAATCCCATCTTCTATCAATTATGTCCCATAATGACACATACTTGTCCCTGTCATTTTCCATCCTACTCATCACCTCCTTGGACCTATCCATGACCTCATACAAATATCCCATGGGGGATTTATCCCCATCCACTAGTCTCAATACTATCACTAGAGGCTTTGAAAATTGTACAACATCTTCAAATGCATCCCAAAAACTAGCAAAATAAATGTACTTTGACACTATTCTACCATCTACTTGATTTGTGACGCTAGACTCTATCTACTCTTTTGAAACAAACATTCGTTTCAAATTCGTTTTTTGTTCACAAAGTGTTTGTAGTGCAAGGAAGTGTGTTGCAAATCTTGTCACCCCTAGTCGAACTAACTCCTTGCCCTCTGTGAAAGAGCGCATCATACACAAAACCCTTGTGTGATTATAGATAAATTTGGTAACTAAGCGAGCCTTGTGCAATACCTCCTTAATCCACTCAAGTTTTCCAATGTCCTCTAGGGTTAGATCAAAAATATGGAGGGGTGTTTGTCTATCAGGAGTCTCCCAACAACAACACAAGCAACGACATTATTTGTAATAAATTGAACCACATTTTGTGGCCCTATTTCTTTGACCACTAAGTCATACATGTCAAACAATGCAAATGTAGAATTGATTGTGTTTGATGCATCCACAAATTTCAAAAAATTGTGTCGATATCACAAGACACAAGGAAGTTGATGAGTGCTTGATTCCTCCTATCTATCCATCCATCTGACATTATGCTGCAACCAGTCTTTGCCCAAATTAGTCGATGTTCATCAACATCATTAACATCCTGTATTGCATCATTAAGCATAGGAACCCTCAATGACTCATAACATGGGGCTTTGAACCCAAGACATGCAGTTGCAATAGCAGCCACCATACCTTGCCAGTATGGAGACCTGGCAACATGGAATGGCAAGCTAGAGTAGTACCAAAAATTTTCTATTTGTAATGTCCCCATTTTTGACGTCCACTTTCAGTTTGGGTTGATTCTGATATACTTACTATTTTTAGCAAGGGGTCTGCAACTGCACTTCAATCCTCGGTGAGTCTTTTCGAGCGCTTTTGTTTCTCTTCGGCTCAAGTTTTAGGGCACTATTTACTATTTTTAGGACTTTCTAAAAATAATAAGTCAATTAGGGTTAGTCGGACCTGGTCGGGTTGGTCTTAGCAGCACATATTCAGTCGATACAAAGTTACTAAGGTTGAATCATTAACATATTTGAATAATGTTTTGAAAAGTGAGCTTTAATAAAGTACCTTTATATTTTAATGTTGAGGGGTCATAAGGGGACATGTTTGTACCATGATGCCTAGTGCAGTGACTTCAAGTCATTTTAAAGATATTCAAAGGTAATTTATAATGCACTTTATTGGGAGACACCTAAGGTGAGAATGGAGTTAATTTTTAATAAAGCTAATGTTGAAAAATAAGACTTTAAATTATATCATTTTAAAAGGTACTTTTATCTTGGGCGCCTAAGTGATGAAGGAGGAATTTAAATAAAAAATTAAAACAAAGAGCAAAGTGAAAAAGGCATTGGTTTTAGGGTTGAGGTTCGCCCTAATTTGAAGTTTCTCATAAAAGTTCATTTTGGAGGCTTATTTTTCATGGATTAGTTTGTCAGCAAAGGGAGATATTGCTGGTATTGTACCAGAAGGTCTAAAGAACAGGTTTCAGGACGAAAACCTTTAGATTCGAAGACTTGCTTTGGCAGTGAAAGACCTGGTCAGGTTGGTGAAGGGGTGATTTCACTCAGAGGTCACCATTTGAGCTTCAAAGTTGCAGATTACAGATTTAGAGATGAAGGTCTTTGATATTTTTTGATGTGGATTGGTATGTTTTTGGCTTGTGGAGGTATTGCAGCGATTTGGTGAAGTTTGAGTTGCATTTTGATGATAAATTTCATGGTTTTTGGGCACTTTGTTTTCAGCACCTGAACCCACATATTTGCTCATAGCTCCTGAATGAACACTGATTACCAAATGGGTATTGTCTCACTCTGAGAGTCTCCTCAAGGCGATTCCAAAGAGCATTTGATTGCTATTTTTGGTGAAGGATATGATTTTATGGAGCAAATCGATTTTCTCTAGGAGGACGCCCCTTTGGATGATTGTTTCTCAGTTTGAAATCTGTTTCTAGTTTGGCTTCTGTTGCTGGTTTATGAAAAATCTTTTCAGCATATGGTGTTGCTGGAGAACAAGGGAGATTAGGGTCTTATTCTTGCTTCAGTTCGATACTTATTGGAAGTCTCAAATCTGCTACCTGGCGTACTGTTTTCAGGTCTGAACATGTACTTATTTTCAGATATGAATGTGTTCGCGTTTCAAATCGCACCTCTGGAATGTGGTTTGGAAACGGACAGCTATGTGCAGTAACCTGCTCTTCAAATTCAAAGGGGAAGCTCCCTCTTTTGCTGAGTTTGCTAAAAAAAAGTAAACTAGAGCTAATTTGCCTATCTTTTTTGTTTCAGCTGCGAAAACACAAGGTTATAGAACTCTTAACGCTACAGCGGAGGTTTTCTCTTTAATAAAACTATCAACTACAACTAACTTACACTAAAGACGTTTCTAGCCTCTCAAGTAAATGTAGAGCAAGAGAGTTTAGAAATGAACATGATTTGATTCTTTGACACAGATACTTAGATAAAAAATTTCCAACATACATCTACTGAATTTCAATGCAAGCTGAAAAGGAGATCATATAAGTATTACACAATAAACGGAAATTTGAGACTTTATATTGAGGTAGCAAAGCATGCTCAAGACTTTATTTCCTCAAACTTCGGGCACAAGAGATTACAATTTCGCGACAACAAGTTGTAGCAAAATACATGCAACATGCGATCAAACCAGATCAACACTTGACACAAAACACATGCACTAAACAAGGATTTGCAGCTAAAAGAGGCATGCAAACTTGCTCTTAACACAAAGTGAACTGAAACTAATTGATAACAAGCTTGAAGGCATAGGCTCAGCAATTTGTTATCACAAGCATGGTTAAAGAAAAATGAGCAAACACTGCTCTTATTTATAACTAAGCAGAGGAGTAGGGAACCCTAAAATCTCCTTGCTTTTACAACTAATACTCGCCAACTCGCAAGCTTTATTTCTAAACCTAAAGAAGATAACATCTACCACCTAAGAAAGCATGTAAAATAGGAAATGCCAACTCATTACAATTGTTTTCTTTCTCTTCTCCAAAAAGTGGATAAGAATCAAGCCGAGAATAGAAAAAAATCTAGGAAGAAGCTTCTAGATGAAAGCTGATTTTAAATCTCGATCACATCCGCTAAAAAGCGGGCAACTGTATCCTTGGTGGGAGTGTCAATAGTAAATACTATTAATAACAAAATGTCGCTTTTCCAAGATTTCTTCGCCATCTGCAATAAATCTCAGGAAATCTTCACCCTCATTGGCCGCTTTCTTGAACTTTGCCGACATCATGGAAATCAGATTCATTCTTCCAACACTGCCATCACTACCATGAACAACACTCTGAAACTCTGCTTGGACTACGTCAAGCCCAATGTATGAACTATCCTCAAAGCAATACTGACAAGGAATTGCTGCAACAAACTCTCTTATGAACTCGAGAGCATCAATAACCCTTTGCTTGTATGCAACAAACTCCTCGGATATTCTTTCATATGTCTTAACCTTGAAAAGGTGACCTTCTTTCCACTCCAGAATTTGTCTTTTGTGTTCTCTTGCAACTGTAGAGCCATATGCCACATCTAAATCTGCAATTATGATTTCATGCATAGGCTTGACTTCTGCCACCAATTGCTCAAAATCCTGGATACCTTGATGTAAATCATGAGCATTGTATCTCAGCTGAAAGATCTGTGCCAGAATCTCTTTTCCTCTGATAATGAATTCTTTAATCCATTCTTGAGTTTGTTTCCCACAAATAACCAACTACCTTAACTGCTGCTAATCAAATGGTGTCTCTAAAACCTGGGGCAGCAACTATGTTGTTTGTGAAGTGCCATGAATGAGATTAGAAATGTATAACCGGAGTTGACGATTTTCAGCCTTGAGGGCTGCCTTGTCTTCTCCATCTTTTTGCACTCTTTCCTGAATGTTTTCCAATACCATCTTGAACAAACTCATGACAGCATGCCGAGTACTCTTGCCAAGATTTGCCTTGACCATTACAAAATCATCCATATCCACCTTGTCTTTGTTTCTATCTTCAGGAGGTGTAGCTATCTCCATGACCATCTCACCATCAGGATTTCTCTCAAAGTGCATTTGTTTCTTTGCCTTCTTCTTGGGTGCTTATTGATACACATTGAGATCATCAAGATTCACTTGATATGAAGGCCTTCGTCTTGTCCTTCCCAAGGAGCTCTCAAGCCAAGATGTGGTATTTCTACTAACATTCATGGAAAGTACAAGTGCAATATCCTCTTCCACTTTCTCGACTTCCAAAACAATGTGAGTTGACAAAGACCTTGGAGATGGCAAAGGCTCATGTGTCAAAGGCACATCTTCTGTTTCCTCTTGAGGTATGGGCTCATGTGGAGGGACTTTTGTTTCAACCATTGGCTGCTCCTGTATGACTATACCCGTGAAGTCCAACCTCTTCTTTGTATTCTTTGTTGACCTGCTACCCTTTACAACCTCCCGACTTTTTCTTTTTCGTCTTCGACTGAGCTCTGGAAGAAGGAAGAGATGAATGTATCCTTGGCGGCTCTGCTACTGGAATGGATTTCTCCCTTTTAAGGACTAAGAAAGTCTTACTGCATTCAACAACTTGACGAGTCCTTTCTTCCACTGAGATGCATTCTTTATTAGCCCAATTAACCTGTGGAAAAGGTTGTTGCTCAATCTGCTTTCGAGTGTAAGTTGGGAGAAGCACGTCTCCGTCATCATCTGATAACCCCTCAATATCCTCAGACAAGCAATCCTTCATCTAATGAAGAGTGAGTCTACTATTGCTACGCCTTCGAATCTCGAACTCATCTCTATAGTTGGCCCAAAAATCCTCGAGTGCGGGCACATGAGCATAGTTTTGACCAAGTCTGGACGCATAGACACCATGGGGATCATAAGATCGTCTCTCGCTAAAAGGCTTGAGACCAAGTTTAGTTAACTCGTTACCCATTATCTTGGCATCTACTGATGACCCGCACCTATAAATTCCTAATTCAAAAGGGAAGTTGAAGGCTGGTTTCTTTTTGTTTCGCAAGCGAGTGTGAACATCTGATACTTGCCTAAGAAACTCCATACACACAACTTCATCTGACGGATACCTTGGTAACATGAGAGGAGCACCGGAATAGCCATAAACCCTTAAGTAAGTGAAAGTAGCAAACTGAATATACCAATCCACCCATTCTGACATCGTTGCCTTGGCAATAGATGAAATGTGTACATGTAGCTCATTGTCCAAGTCACACACTATATACATTAGGAATGCTTCATTCACTCTTTTGTAGTGATGTGATGATGCAACGAACTCCAGTTGAGTGTAGTAATTATAGACATGCTGAACATTTAAGGATCCCTCAGTGTTTAACCCTCTGAATTTGCCTTGGAAGACAACCAAGTAGACTAGGTAGGAAATCATGTGGAATTCATGCCTGTTGAAGTACTCAAATATCTGATGATGAAGGCAGTCACTAATCAATGTAGGCCAGTCATAGAATTTCCTCTTCTTCATGATGTGAGGTATCACATAAAACATCCAGGGTTGAAACTTAGTTGCATCTGCTTGGCCTGTAATCCGATTGAGCAAGGTGATTATTATGGCAATATCATCCTTAAACTTGCCTCTCCCAACATTCTTTGGCAATGTCTTATGTTTTTCTTTCATCCATTTTGTTGCAACCTTCTTTCTATACTTCTCTTTATGCATTTCCCATACACTTTCACATTCATCTTGAGAGATAGTAACACTTCTAGGCTAGGGTGGAATTGAGAAACATCTTTCTATCATATCAGGCTTTAGGCTGTGTTGTGACCTTTTCACACATCGTCCCATTGCAAATGGGGACCCTAGTAGTTTTCCCTCTGATGGTTTTGCTTCTGAGTTTTGGTTTTTTTGGTGGGGTACTTAAAATTTGAAATTTTGAAGGTCATCCGAGTCAACAAATGATTGTGAACCTGAATCAATGATAGAACGTTGCCAAAGCGCTTAGAAGGCCTTGTGGACGAAGATTGACTGTGCGTTCAGTCAATTCTGACATTTCCTAAATTTTAGGGTTTCCATCCCGAGCCCCTATTTTTTAGGGACTTTTTTTTGGCATTTTTAGCACATTCTGGGATCCCTATTTTTTAGGGATTATTTTTAGAAAGTTTCTATTTCGGGAAAGTATGCAGGTCATGGCTTCGTAAACATCAACTTCAGAAGGTTGCAAGGGAAAAATGGGTAAAATTTGAAAATCTAAAAAATTCGCCTAAGGCATGGACATGCAAGAAAATGGTGAAGTCCGCCTAGCATGTGCAAGAGAAAATTGCAAGGAAATGTTGAAGTCCGCCCAACACTTGCAAGGAATAAATGAAGTCCGCCCAAACACTTGCAAGTAAAAATTGCAAAAAGAAAACAAAGTCCGCCCCAAGGCAAACATGCAGGAGAGTTGGCAAGTCCACTCCAAGAAGTTGGGAGGTGCAAGTTGCAAAGTGTAGACAAAGTCCGCCCCAAGGTTGATGGCATGAAAGTTGGCAAGTCCGCCCAGCAATGCAAAGTGCAAAAGGCAAGCAAAGTCCGCCCATGCCATGTGCAAAATGCAAAAAACACTCAAAGTCCACCCAGCATGTGCAAGAGAGAATTGCAAATGCAAGTCAAAGTCCGCCCAAGGTAAAAAATTGCAAAAGACACATGAAGTCCGCTCCAAGAAGGTTGGAAAGGGGTGAAATGCAAAGAGGTTCGCTCCAAGATGTTTGGAAGTGGTGAAAGACAAGTTGAAATTCGCCATTTGCTGAAGTTTAATGACAATTTGCTAGTGCAAGTCCGCCCAAGCATGGGTAAAATGAAAAAATTGCACAAAGCAAGTACGCTGGAGTCATGTATGGCATAAAAAAATACTCACATGAGCAAAGATTTAATTGTTTGCCTAGAAAAAATCAAAAGATTTAAAAATTTGCCTAAGTCCAAACGATTGGAAATTTAATTAAAAAATCAAATAGTATGTCTGGCAAAGTTGAAATTCGCCTAAGTAAAAAAAAATGTCTTGGCAAGATTAAAATTCGTAGAGGCACAGAGAGATTTGAAAAATTCGAAATTGCCTTTGGATGAAAAAATAATTAAATATTATTATTTAATTATTTTAACGAACGGGTTGGAAACAACACATAAAATATTATTTTAATATTTTATTTTCCAAAACCCATTTAATGAGAAAATTCAAATTTCTCTAGGCAAATTGCTGAGAAAAGAAAGAAGAAAAATAAACTTCACTCGACTGACGACGAAATTAGAAACTTTCTTACATTGTGTATTCACTCGCTCACACCTACCGGTATGCCAGTCTAATCTACAAAGGTGTAGTCGGCAACAACGAAGGAGAGCTCAAAGTTTACAACTGCTATCCTCAATTGCAGTTGAGCGAGAGGTCACATTGGCACAGGGCACATAACGCTTTTCTCATGTACATCACTCGGGTGCTGCAGGGAGGAACGCATCAAAGACTTACACCTAAAACAAAAAGTTTAATCAGTAAATACGGATCCTGGTTCATCCAGTTTCCAAGATTTACGTATATCCGAATACAGGGATTCATGGAATCTCCTTACACGTTGCCAATCTATCCTACTGACAAGATGATTTTACTAGAAGTAATCGGGCAGCTGGAAACATTCCAGAGTATCCAGAGACCGAAGCAGAAAGTAGCTATCACGTTTCCCTTGTTCATAGGAGACATGCTAGAATCATGTCCGTCATCGCAGGCAGTAGACAGTGCTAGGATAGAAATACAGTTATATCCGTTCACCTCGTACAAGTCCAAAGGGGATTTTGATCCACTCAATCATATGGGAATGGTAAACGGAAGGAAATACAGGCACAGAGTTGACCTTGAAGACTTTTGGGCAAATGCTGCTGACGAGTATGAAGTAAGGAGAAGACTTTGGTCAAGGTTATCCTTGAGCATGATCAGGGCAACAAAACTTTTCCGTGTGCCTGACCAGCTAGATGACGATGAAATGTACATGCAGCCAGGATATGATGAAGGATTGCCGCTCCCTCTTGTCAAATGGTCAGAGCCTGAGTTAAGTGATTTGACAACTCTTATGAGACTAGTGGTCAAGTACTCACAGTGGTGGGTAGATCAGCGGGTACAGACATTGAAGCAACAAGGTGTGCCATTTACCTACGATTTAATGGGCGAAGCTGAATCTTGTTCTTCAAATGTTGGCGCTTCTCAGGGAGATGAACGGAATGAGCCTACCAATCAGAAGAAGAGGAAAGGTAAAGAAGTGGCAACAAGCGAGAAGCCGATCCTGAAGAAGCCTAAGGCCCTTCACTCAGCCGCATCTGAGAATATCAAGCAGCTATTGATTATGGAAGAGGAATCATGGGGAAATATAAGAATTCCTTCACCAGTGCTTGAAGGAAACATGGAGCCTATGCAGATTGAGTAGGACTTTCACCATTCTCCAACCGGTACAGAGATTTGTGAATCAGATAAGGACTTGAATGACAAGGAAGGCGACTTCCAAGAAGGGATGATTTCAGCCCTAAGGGGGAGTCATGAGGACCCGCCAAGACAAGAAATCCAAGAGATTCAGGATATTCCGAACTACGAAGACGATGGAGTCAAGCAGCCTACAATACCAGACTGGCTTAAGGAAAGAATTAAGGTTAAGGTACCAGTTGCAGCACCAGAAGCAGATGATATTGACGATTTCTTGGCAAGGTTGGAGCAAGTAAATACGAAAAAACCTGCCAAGAAATTCTCTACTATTCAAAGAGATGAGACTGGTAACCGCACAGTGCAAATTGTAGTCCCGACAGTTGAGAAACCGCAGGATGAAATTACTCCTGCCGATTATGCCATTACTATAATTGATATTGGTCCATCTACCAAAGGGCAAGAAGTAGAAGATCTGGACAATTCCGTCTCCACCATTAAGTCCAAATTAGAAAAGGAGACTCAGAAGAAAAGGGAATATAAGATGGAGGTTGAGCACCTGAAGGAGTATATCCGGCATTTAACAAGACCACTCAACCAAGGCAACCAACCAAACCCTCTGCTCCCAAATGCATCACAAGAACCGGTAGAAAGTCTTGAGAAAGAACTAACTACTGCCAGGGAAACACAAGAATGGATGGCAAGAAAAGAGGGAGAAGTAATGGCATTTGTGGAGAAGTTAGTGCATGCTCATGGGCAAACTTCTTCCCTGCTCACAAGGATTGCAAATTTGACTGAGGCATGGGACGGATTGCAGGACTTGCAAGACAGAATCATTCCTTGCCTCCGTGATATAAGGAAAATTCCTAAGCAAAGG
Organism: Sequoiadendron giganteum; assembly: GCA_007115665.2. Taxonomy (NCBI): domain Eukaryota; kingdom Viridiplantae; phylum Streptophyta; class Pinopsida; order Cupressales; family Cupressaceae; genus Sequoiadendron; species Sequoiadendron giganteum. The sequence continues at coordinate 371,500,708 of CM021101.1, read as the reverse complement.
CTGATTGACGAGAGGATTATTGCAGCTGGGGCGGCTTACGACTTCAGCAACTGGTATTGCGCATTGTCTCCCGTAGGGAAGTGCTAGAGAAGGTTAAGGCAAAAAGTATCAAGGTCAATGAGCAAATAAAGAGCATCCAAAATGGCATCTTTCATATGGCTGCAGATATATTGAACAAGGATATTGTTCGAGAAAATGACTTGTGGCTGGAAAATATGCAAAGGGAAGTGCAAAAGATTTTCTCCATCATGCCAATTTTGGGCGAAAATCTGACTAAGGCATTTGACCTCTTGACTGTCCACAGTACTTTCTTGCAGCACGAATCAGAATGGGCAGTTGTCTTTGCCGATTGTGCGGACAGTTTGGACCTGCTGGAATACAATGTCAGCACCTTGCTAGACATTACCATCGAGGAGATTGGCGCCATTGTGTCTAGGTTCGTTGAACGAGGCAGTGCATGAGTGGATAGGGATACAACTGCCAGTGGGTGACTCATCTGTCAGTTAACTGGTCGATGTTTTGGCAACCCTAATTAGGGTTTTCTTGTTTGAATCTGGGCCCTTGATTTTGTTTCAATCTTGGCCATTCATAGTATCGGGGAATTCTATAAGTACCCTTTCTTTTTCATTTCAAACGATCGGAAGAAATCAGAAGAATTGTTATAAGAGGATTAGAGATTAGATTTTTTGAGTTAGATTTAGTTTTTTCATTTAGAAGTAAGAGAAGAGTTGTATGAAATTGTTGCGAAAACCATTGTGATAATAAAATTCATAATTGCATGAGTTGCTTTGAAACCTTTATTGTCAAATGGGTGCATGGTTGCATATTTGCTTTTTCTCGTAGGATTGTTATAGATTAAAATTTATTTGTTAGTGGAGCGAAAGATTTATGGTGAGGATTGAAAGTAACTTAGCTCATACTTTTTTCAAATGGATGCTTTTCATTTGATGTGCAAAGTTAGACTGAGCTCTTGATATAAATGCTTTTAAAACGTTTACTTTAAATAATATTGTTCGAATTGATGGTGTTATTTATAGCGAAAAATCTCAAGCATAAATCCCAGAAGATTGCACCTGCTTTTGTGTAGTTGTCGTTTTTCGAGACGAAGCAAAGCATGGTTTCCTTTAAGTTGCATTTGATCTTTACTGTCTCCTAGTTCCTTAGGATTAGCATAAGATTTCTCACCCCTTTCCTTTTTTCATTTTTTTTATCTCCAAAATCAGAAAACCCAAAAAAAAAAAGATACAACACTGCATTCAACCCCTTGCTTTCAAAATGACTTACTGAAGTACTATGCCCCCTTGGGTTACCAGCAAACCTCATACTACCACAGAGCCTATCCGCACCCCAACTTTGGAACATTGGAATTACCTTGTGACCTATCTCGCAATCTTAGCACGAAAGGTGATTTTTATCAAGAGAGGATAGAGCATCTCCGGACACTTTATTCTAGTGTGTTCGTGTGTGTCACAAAACACGCATCAACAGGCTGCAAATAGTTCTTTCGTCCACTGACTGAATCTCCCTCGCTGCAGGATTGTAATGCTTGATGCAAGAAATTACGAATTCTAAGCTTTGAACTGAAAAGGGGATGGATGCTGCTGCAAGAAGACCTGAATGGCCAAGGTGCCTAATGGTAACATTGCCTATGCTTTCTAAAGCACTCAGATTGAATACTGGCTTGATGTGGTATAAGTTAGTTTCAGCTGTTTCAATGAAGTCATGGTACAGTGCTGATTTAGTCTTGAATTCAGTAGGAGTGTACTCCATTCTGCAAAACTCGAAGATTGACTGTGAACTCGCCTATGTTCAGACAAGTTTTGCACAACTTTCTATTTTTAGCTTGCTGATTTTCTTCGTCAAATGGATGAAAATTTTCAAAAAAATTCTGAGATATGGGTTCCCTTCAAAATTTTGTTTCAAGCCAACCCAGATTGTTTGTTTTTGAAAATTTTGAGTGTAGACTAAAAAAAGAAGCAAACCCTAATTTTCTTCGAAAAAAGCAAAAAAAGCTAGCATCTGGGTATTGTTCATAAGCACATTTTGGATGAATCCATTTGATCAAATGTTGAAAACCTTGAAGTCTGATCGAAAAAACAGCCACCTGAAATTTCATTGAAAAAACTATGATATGGGTTTTGTCCAGAAGAATGTTTAAGATGGACCCATAAGATTAGAAGTTGAAAATTTTGAAGTTTTCTCTGACATGCAAAGAAAAAGAAGTTGCTGCAACCTTGAGAAAATTCTTCAAAAATTATCTAGAAGATAGAACTAGTATAATCCAACTTGCTGAAATTTGAAAACAATATCCTGCTTCTTCAAAGATTTGGTGTTCTGGATGAAAAAAGCATGAAAAAACAAGCCACCTTATGTGTTGATCTGAAAATTCATGAAAAGCTAGCAAGTTTAGGTTCTTAAATCTTGAAAAGAAAGGTTTGAAGTTGCTGCTCTATTTCTCTTTGGATGCCACCTGCAAGAAAGTATGAAAAATGAAACACAAAGGTGCCTTAAATAAGTTTTGTCTTGAGAAAAACAACTTTCTTTTGCCCTAATTCTTCAAAACCCTAATCTGAATCTGTGTGAAATGTGTTAGACAATTTTTCCCTTGAATTATCACAACACAACCAACACTACGCCAAATGGATTAGCATTAGCTTTCAAAGAGAAACAATTGAAAAACACTCAACGCCAAGAATGTGCACACAAGATCCTTTAAAAAGCGAGGTGCTAACATATGGTGGAGGAAACTGATTTATAACTGAAGGTAAATACAACTGAAAGTAGAAAGAGGTGATGAACCAACCATGAACAATTTCCGCATTTCCACTTATTCAGTGGGGGGAAAAATAAAACAAAACATACTAATTCATCCGTTGCGGTGGGCATCCATTTTCAAAGTGGAGTCCATCCTTAAGGTCATTTTTCAACTTTAGAAATATTAAATATTTATTTTATGAGACATCCTCCCATTTATGACCACCTTTTAGAACTTCAAGTTATTATGCTAGGACAAGGGGTCATAAACATATTAGAATAATTAAATGATTTAAATAATCATGTATTCCAAAATGCACTTCAAAAAGCTAAATTCATGAATACTCAACTACTCTACTCAAAGTGAAAAGCTTACTGTGTTGTTGCCAACTGGAGTCTTGCTAAAAATAGAACTTACTAAAAATAGTAAATTCTGGAAAGTTGCTCAACTCACTTTGCATGTCATATTATTGCAAAGCTCTCTGAAAACCTAGAAGGAATCCAGAGTCAAAACTGTAAAACTCCGATGTTCTGGCTAAAAATAGCAAGTTCCGGAAAAGGTTGTCCAATGAAGATGCATGTCACACCATTCCGAAGCTCTCCAAAAATCTAGAAAACATCACCAGACATGCATCAGAAACTCATACATGCAAACTTTCAAAACTGCCTCAAAACTCCAATAAAATAGGAAACCCTAATTTTACCTCTGACAAGCCTACGGGCTTCTGGAAATAGGCTATTAGGCAACGAAGAGCAAATGGAAAAAATGGGGACATTACAGTCCGCCCTTCCCAAAATTGCTTGTCCTCAAGCAACTCAATTGGCATTCCAAAATCATCATGCCAAACCAAACTGAAACTGAATTTGATCCCGGGGTCCCAAATCAACCTATAGGACCTCCAAATCTCACTGTCATAATTCTGATCAGCATCATGAATGTTTTCAAACACCCTTCCAAACCAATGCCAATCATAAAACAGCGCTCCAAACTCAATCATTGCACAATGCTCACTTTGAAGCAAACTGATTTTGCTGAAAGAACTCCAAGAAATCTTTACATATATTACAACAAAAGTTTCAAATTGATGAATCAAATCAGCTAATAGCTCGCTGCCCCAAACAATAATGTATGAGTTGGTAACAGGAAATCCACTGTCAATCATCAATGAACTACTCATGCCAAAATTTTGACCATTCTGAATCATTCATTTGCTCATTTGAAGCACGCATTTAGTCCAAACATGAGATGGAGAAACCTGAAAATGAGATAACCAGCTATCAAATAGGTCTGAAACAATTATCTTGAGATCTGATTTTTGGGAAATCAGCATCCAAGAACGTAAACAGCAGCTGCAACAAAAGAATTTCTCATTAAAATTGACATAGCTACTTATGAACAAGGCTGATGGCTTCTTCAATAAAGGTCCCAATGCCACCACAAACCATCTTCCAATCATATTTCCATCCCCAAACACCAATTATGATTAGAAATAATGATCCACTGACAGAAAAAGAAGGCAGCAACAATCTTAGAATTAAAATTTTTACACTTATCTCTCCAACCAACCTTCTTTTTATGCTTACCATTCTTCATTAGAAAATACTTGGGATCCCAAATACTAACTTTCAATTGGAGACAAGTCCCAACACAAAAGCTAATGATATCAACAACATTTTGAAAACAATGTGCTGGTTTATCCCTTTTAGAATTTTCAATATTACCTTCTTGCCAAGTAATGTCAGGATCCCATACCATCAACAATGAAGAACCATTTCTTAGACGGAGAACTGTTTTCACATGAATCCTCTAATTCTCTCGTTCCATTTGAATAAACACTTCTTGAAACTCCAAGAAGTATTCAACAAACCTATGTTCATTGAAGAAATTGAACCCAAAATCTTTTGTCATGTATTGCCGGAAAGATTCCATGAATTCTTCATTAAATTCAATTCTAAAATCAATTATTCTAAGAGAAGATGGTGACATAGTGAAATCTGACAAGAACCTCACAAGCACCCTCATCAAATAATAAATAAAGTCCTCATCATTGCGCCAATCAACTCTCTATTGTTGATCAAAAAGAATGTCTTTGTTTCCTTGTGATCCAAGAGTTACCATTTCTTGTTGAATGGATGCACTAGGAGCAGTAGTAGATTCAACTTCATGCAACTCACGTATCAACTCTCCAATGCTGGAAGACAAATTGAAATTTCCTCCTTCAATAATCTCTGAAGCAATTCCTTCATCAGTTTCAAAAAGAGGATTTACATAAACCTTACTAGCGCCTTCCTCATACAAAAGATTATCAAAAGTCTGAAAAACTTGTTGATGGGAATTTGAATGCTTTAGTCTCTCAGGACAGCATTCCAAATTATATGTTTCTTGTATGAGATCAAGCTCATCAATAATTTCCTGAAGCTCTTCTTTTGTTTTCTTGCTCCCATGAATATTGAAAAACATAAATCTGATTCTCTACTTCAATTAGAGCCTCATGCACTTCCTACAACAATTAGAGCCTCATGCACTTCCTGCAACTTATTTTTAGTAAGCTCGTTCCACTCCAATGCCTTGTCAGCAATTTTAGTCACTTTGTCTTTAACACGAATGATGTGCAAAAGACTTGATTTGATTTCTTCCAAGGCAAACTTAATGAACTTCATATTAGTAATGGAGATGCAACATACATCTTCTCCTCTAGGCACAACACAAGTCAAATTTTCAACATGCCGATGCAATTCATCAAGCTTTGACAAAACTTGAATTCCATTTTCAGCAGTTTGTGAGCTTGAACTACAATCTTCATATGCTGGCTGAGATGACGTAGAACAACTTTGATGGATAAAGATTCCAAAAATCGTTTGAGCTACACTCCCCAACTTGTCTCGCATGTGATGGACACTCTTCATCATTCCATCCATAGTGCCTTCCAATTCCTTAGCCTTCTGCCTTAGTTTGGTTTCAGGTGAAGAGAAATCTGCCTTATTACTACTTGAAACTTCACCTTCCATGTTGTCTTCTACACATGGTTCAAAGAAGTTGGACAAATCAACTTGGTAGTGGGAATAGACTTCAATTTCCTCTTTCTCTTTCTCCTCTTTATCTTGACTTCCAAACTAGCATTCTTCGGAATTGTGAAGAAGCAATTCACTGGTTGAACACATATCTTCAACTAACCGAACTTCTCCTTCATTTGGATCTGCACTTATGGCCTCTTCATGCATCTTTGTTTCAACTTTTGTTTCCAAAAGTTCTTTCTTTGAATTTTCAACATGAGGCTTCTTAACACAAGTCAACTCATTGTTCTCTGTAGAAAACAAGAGTACCTCACTAGTCTTCAAGGCTTCCACTAACACATTACATTCTTCTACAGAATGCTTGGATGAGTGCAAATCCATAGATACCCCTTGAACTTTTGCAATGTATTCAAAGGGATTCCAACTTTCATCCTCCTCTCCAGCTTCGGAAATTTCCTCTTTGTTCACAACAGTCTTTTCCAAAAATGGTTTCAACTTATCTTCACATTGACTGAAAATTTCTTTAACTAACAAATCAGCAGTGGGAGAAATCTGATCTTCACGTTTATAAGCATCCAAGAGAAGAGTTTGGACACTTTTAGGAAGACTATCAACTTCTTTAATTGTAGAGATTAGAACTTTCATGACGGCTGCAAGCATACCCTCTTCTTGCTCACTCCAGGTCGAGGTGAAGAGATAATTAAACAAGTGATAAATCTGATTCTCCATCTTCAATTCTATCAATAAGATGCAAGCATTAACTTCAGAAAATGTCTTTAAAATAGCTGCTCTTCTTGAAAACAAACTGCTGCCAGTTTCATCCAAATCTTGAAAACTTTCCACTATCATTTTTAATGTGATCTTCATGGTTTCATCATCATAGGGCAACTGGGGAATTACAATTCTTATTATCTCCATGAAACAAGTAGAAATCAGCAGCTTGGTTTCTTCATCAGGATGCCCCAACCAATCGGGCTGATTCAAAAAATTCACTGTAGGGGCTAAAGCCAATTGCATTTCCTCCAAAGGTGATGGCTTCACTTGTCTCAGACATTGTTCTAACAAATGAAGAATACTCTCTTCATTTCCTCTTGACTAAAATTCCTTGCCAAGTCTTCTTTCCAACCAAAAAGAGAGTCTCTGCCAACTTCATCTCTTCTTCATTAGCCATGCCTAACTGCCAACTTTTGGATACCACAAGGAGTTGAACTGGAATTTGTTCTGATTTTTTGGTGTGGTACCGGAGATCTCTGTCACTCATCTGCCACACATGAAGCATTGACCAACAAGATGGCAGGATCTTCTGCTCTGATACCACTGAAATGTGCTAGACAATTTTTCCCTTGAATTATCACAACACAACCAGCACTACGCCAAATGGATTAGCGTTAGCTTTCAAAGAGAAACAATTGAAAAACACTCAATGCCAAGAATGTGCACACAAGATCCTTTAGAAGGCAAGGTGCTAACATATGGCGGAGGAAACTGATTTATAACTGAAGGTAAATACAATTGAAAGCAGAAAGAGGCGGTGAACCAGCCATGAACAATTTCCGCACTTCCACTTATTCAGTGGGGGGGAAAAGAAAACAAAACATACTAATTCATCCGCTGCGATGGGCATCCACTCGTGAGTGGGGATTCACCACTTTATAGTGGGTACCAAAATGAGAGATTATTAAGTTCATTCTCCACACTGGCGGTAAACCATCCAGGGGTACAAATATGAGAATTTAAGCATGAATAATTGCAGCAATGACATGACTGGAACAGTACTACTGTTTACAGTCTTACAATATAAAGGATAGCTGTTTATTACAAGAGATAATAATAACTTCAAAACACAATGGAAATGGATGATCTTCCACTCATAAATCTCTCAATTATTGAAGTTATGAACTGAAATCACAAACTACAATAAATCTGATATAAAATCTGCAAACTGTAATTCTGAGCCAGCAAACTAAGAAAACTCCAAAATTGACCAAATTCATACCACTGAATAAATTCTTACCAACTGAAAGTGCACCACTTGAGGAGCTAGGCGACCAAAGAACCTTCACTTTCCAAGCTCCAAACATCAACAAACACCAAGCACAAATTTTCTAAATCTCCAATGAATGGTACGGCCCTATGAGAGGGTCAACCTCTTCTAAAAATTCAAAGACTTCATCATAAAATCTGCTCTTGCACAGAAAGGGTCGCCCCAAGCATACTAACTGAAAGAACCAATACCCATATGCAAATAAGAATTACCCTTAAAGCTGTTAATGATTTTCACCTACAGCCATGATTGAACCAGCAACAATAAAATCTGGAAATAACATCTAAATCTTCAACATTGAAGCTCAATGTGCACTTCTAGGTGAAGCACACTCTCAATCAACCATCTAGGAAACCATAGTTTTAGGCCCGAAGAATGGAGTAGAATTGCTAAGCTCTCCTTTAGCCGGATTTTAAAATTAATTCAACAACATAACTTTACAACATTTTCAAAGATGATAAATGAGAGAGCAAAGGCTTTCTTTTATAAGTTATGAGATGACTCTTCAGCTTCTCAAACAGAAACTCCCTTTCTTGCTCTTGAAAATATTTTAATTTTTAAAACATTTCCTACCTCTTATTTTTGGCATCCAAGTCTAAGGAAATTATAAACTTTTAATAAAATAATAACCATCTTCAAAGTGGCGTCCATCCTTAAGGTCATTTTTCAACTTTAGAAATATTAAATATTTCCTTTATGAGACATCCTCCCATTTATGACCACCTTTTAGAACTTCAAGTTATTATGCTAGGACAAGGGATCATAAACATATTAGAATAATTAAATGATTTAAATAATCTGTTGAAATAAGGTAGCTTCGGTCAGATATAAATGATGATCAAATATATTCAATATCATCATTTATATATATCGAAATCTGCTACATCCCAATTACATTTTCGATCTGCATTTAGAGGTTATTAATTGCAGATTATTGGCTTTATATGTTTCATATAGAATCCAGATTGAGTTCCAGATTGGATATTATTTATTTGTGCAAAGATAAATACAAATCGAACTTTTATGTTTACTAAGTAACTAAACCGATTGGTGATCGGTTGTCTTAGTTAGATGAAAAGGCACAATCCTTAAGACACGTCCCATGAGCGGACATGTCTTCACTTTGTGGAGACATGTCCGCTCATGGGACGTGTCTCCCCACTTGTAGTTATGACAAATCCGATCCACAAGGACAAACATCGAAATATATAAATGTTCTGCTCTTGAGGATCGAATATCATAGAAAGAAATTCAAACTAGTAAATTCATGATAAATACTTCCAAGATTTGATCTGATATCAACTTCATAATTTCAAGTTCATTGATCTGTGACTTGACACTCTTAGAAGCATACCATATCTCCTGATATCACGAGTAAGGTGATATCACTATATACTTGGTTAGAGTTATCTTCCCTAGCTAAGAGAGAGTGTCGAAATAAGGTAGCTTCGGTCAGATATAAATGATGATCAAATATTATTCAATATCATCATTTATATATATCGAAATCTGCTACATCCCAAGTACATTTTCGATCTGCATTTAGAGGTTATTAATTGCAAATTATTGGCTTTATATGTTTCATATAGAATCCAGATCGTGTTCCAGATTGGATATTATTTACTTGTGCAAAGATAAACACAAATCGAACTTTTATGTTTACTAAGTAACTAAACCGATTGGTGATCGGTTGTCTTAGTTAGACGAAAAGGCACAATCCTTAAGACACGTCCCATGAGTGGACATGTCTCCCCATTTGTATTTATGATAGATCCGATCCACAAGGACAAACATCAAAATAAATAAATGTTCTGCTCTTGAGGATCCAATATCATTGAAAGAAATTTAGACTTGTAAATTCATGATCAATACTTTCAATATTGATCTGGTATCATCTTCATAGTAATTTAGTCTAGTATTCTGAATATAATCTGAAAGTAATTTAATCAAACTAACATAATCATTTATTCCAAAATGCACCTCAGAAAGCCAAATTCAGGAATACTCGACTGCTCTGCTCAAAGTGAAAAGCTTACTGTGCTACTACCAACTGGAGTCCTGCTAAAAATAGAACTTACTAAAAATAGTAAATTCTGGAAAGTTGCTCAACTCACTTTGCATGTCATATTATTGCGAAGCTCTTTGAAAACCCAGAAGGAATCCAGAGTCAGAACTGTAAAACTCCGATGTTTAAGCTAAAATAGCAAGTTTCGGAAAAAGGTTGTCCAATGAAGATGCATGTCACACCATTCCGAAGCTCTCCAAAAACTTAGGAAACATCACTGGACATGCATCAGAAACTCATACATGCAAACCTTCAAAACTGCCTCAGAACTCCAATAAAATAGGAAACCCTAATTTTACCTCTGACAAGCCTACGGGCTTCTGGAAATAGGCTATTAGGCAACGAAGAGCGAATGTCAAAAATGGGGACATTACACTATGCAATGAACTTGAATGTTTTCTCTTCATTCAAAATTTTGAATTTCTCAAAAATTTGACTAATAGCCTATTTCTCAAAAACTTGGGCGCCCTTCTCCTTTTGGGGCACCCAGATTCACCAGACTTAGCTAAATTGTTTGTTTTCACCTTCAAAGCTTGAACACCTATTATCATGTCTTATGTTCGATCTTTGATTCCGAATGACTGAATAATCGGATGACTACGTTGTCGGGCTCACTGTAGAGCTGAGAAGATCTTGAACAACATTGCTTGGGAGGGTAAACTTCTGGTTCCATCATCTAATCCTTTGAAAATTTGGGCGCCTTTCTTCTCTAGGGGTGCCCATGGTTGGCAAAGTTAGAATTTTTTTTGAACTTTTCAAGTTTCTTCCTTGTTTGGCGTGTTTGCCTTGGCCTCGACTGTCGGATACAAAAAAATTCTAAGGCATGGGTGTTTGGGCGCCTATTCTTGACAGGGGCACATGAAATCTCCAGACTTAGCCAAATTTTCTCATTTTTCAACTTTTTCAGCTTCCTCTCTCCATTCTTCGTTTCTCATGCACGTTCATCATTGACAGCTTGTGTTCAACGTTTGCATGTCTGACTTTGGCTCTTGGCAGCTGACTGACCTCCATTGATGACCTTGGATCTCCAGAAGAAGCTTCTAAAAAAGCAAAATAGACCCATTAGGGCAAAACTGATCTTTTCGTGATTCTGACTGCACCAGCCTGATGATGAAGTATTTTGAGCCAATCAAAATTAGTCGTAACCCTAGAAGCCGAACTTTCTATTTTTAGAAAAATTTGCCAGTATCCATTTCGAAAGAAACCCGGAAAAACCCATAAAAAGTTTCTATTTTTAGAAAACTGCTAAAAATAGAAATTTTCCTAAAATTTAGGGTTGAAAAATTGAAATCTGGGTTTTGTAGATTTGATTGTTCTAAATTGACCCAGATTGTCAAATTTTGAAAATTTCAAGTTTTTGACCCCCATGCAAGACATACAAACCCCAATTTTGACCTTTTTGACAAATTTTGACAAGACTTTCACTCATTTCTTCAAAATGCCTAAGTGTAGCAAAATTTTTAATTTGGGGTACAATAGAATGGAAGTTAAAATCTGTTCTTGTTCGTTAATGAAAATCTGGTTATTGAAGGAGATGTATGTTATTTTTTCCAAGCAAGCTATTGCATGTTTTCCCTGCATTTAGTTTATAAACGTTTGGCATCAATATATCTTGTTTGGCATGTGAGAGAACTGAAACCAAACAATCAGAAAAAAAGAACAGAACTCAAAACCTTTCATTAAACAGTGGTGAGACTCAAAAAACAAACGATATTTGGGGCTTTTTTCTCAATAAAGATTCTTGTTAGTTTCTGTTCTATGTATCTTTCATTGGCACACTGAAACTATGACAAACACATGAGAAAACAAGGGCACACATACTCTGAAATTCATAACAGCAGTAGCGAAGTTGTAAAAAAAAAATATTTGGGTTGGTTATTACACTATTGCCTTCTTTTCTTGTTCATGGACTATCTTCATCCTGCACACTCCAAAGTAGTTTGTGATCCTAGTGTAGTATGGGGTGCGAAGAAAGAATTTATGTTTCCTCCACCTGTGTTTGGGCCACGTGCTGTAGAAGAAGGTGTCGACCCAGATTCCCTGGAAAACACATGTGCACCATCTTCCCCATCCAAGCGATTGCTCCTACCTTCTGTAGAATTGGAGTCTATTTCATTCCCAATTCTTGCCTTTTTAGCCTTACCTTCAAAAAACCCTTGAAGAGCTTGTTTTGCTTGATACGTGACTTCTGCGGGGAATTGTGTACAAATAATGGAGTTATTTCCTAGCTCCTTTGCCAAATGCCAGTTGAAGCTATAAATGCCATAGTTGATGTCATTCAAACACCAATTGCATTTAACCTTTGTTGTGCCCGCTATTGACATGCAATGTGTCCATGCAAAGTCTTTTACATGTGGCATTATGATCAAATCTACAAATGCATCTTAATTCAATTTAGTTTGACATCAAAGGCCACAAGAATTGAGAAAGTATTAAGGCATGAATTATTAATTGGGAAAACTTGCAAATTCATTTTAGTTTCCTTGCACATGGCATTTTATTTTTCACTCCTACCATTTGCATTCTATGATGGAGAACCTTCCATATTGCGGAACCATCTTTGAAGAATTACAAAGGCAGATAAGAGTGGGTGCTTAAAATGTCTCACAACTTTATCTTCCATGCAAATGCACGATAAGTTTGCTATTTTTTCTCTAAGATAATCTGCTATATAATATATCTTAATATTCTGCAAGACTAGAGCAGAAAAGTTTTATTTCAAATGGTCAATGTACAAAAGTTTTTGAATCAACTTCTACTAGAGTTTTTCAATCATTCTCTTCTTCTAAGGTCTAATTTCTAGTATGGCTTCTCAACAACAAAAAATATGCAAGACTCTTTGCTAAGGCTGATTAAATTTCGAAGTAGTCCTTCATCATCTAGATAAGATAGTTTATTGGGCAGATAAACAAACAAAGAACAAACATGTCCCATTCAGGGCACGTGAATATAGAGCTGGACAGTGGAATAAAATTAAAGAAACACCATTCACCCATTGATGTGGCCCTTCTCACTGATAGGATGGAGAATTTTTCACATACAGGTAATACTTGTTTATGAATCTGCAAAAGCAAAAGAATGTGGGGGACTGAGTTATGTAAGCAATCTAGTCTGTAAGGCATTTAGCTTTTGGATGTTCACACAGCAGAAATAAAACAATGTTGCTGATTGCTGATTGATACAGCAGAAACAAACCTACCCAAGTATTTGCAGATAATTTTCCCCTTACCTTTAAGAAGGCTACTCAGATATTTTTGTATTCCTGATGTATAATTATGGAAGGGGTTACTTCTCACCAAAAATGAAATGCTTACTTTTCTAGTTGTTGTTTACAACTCGTGACTTGTGAACGCATCTGAGAGGAGAGACATTTCAGGCATGATTTCTGGTTTTAAGTTTGAAAATCCATTCTGTGAAGACAAATTTTGATTTAAGAAAAAAATTGAGCTACAACATGCCTTTAGAACCCACTAAAGAACCTCAATAGCAATCTTAAAATTTTCAACATTTTCATAGTTTTAACAGACATAGATGAATAAAACATTTGTAGTCATGCAAATAATGATCACCCTTTTAGGGAACCTGGGATCTACAAATTTGGAACACATTTTTATAGCTCATGACAAATACCAAATGAGAAAAGGATATAATTTGTTTTAACTATAAATTAAGGCAAGCCTATGGAATCTAATATGGTTGCCAATTGGTGTGTTAGCTTTTTAGAATTATATGTTAGAAAATGCAAGATGAAAAATAATGTATGAAAGACAGGTGCCAAAACATTACTGTATTTCTTGCTTGTTTTTTGTGTTTGACAAAGTGTATTTACAGAAAGAAGCACAAACTACTATACCACAAGTTATCATCCCTGAATGGCAAACAATTACAGAAAACAAATGAAAAAACTAGCAAAAATGCCTGCAATATCGTAGTTCATGCTTCTTTCTGAGGTGTCTTCACTCTTCACAGTGTCACGCGGCTGGCTGAGGCATCTTCATGTAAAATCCCCAACTTGGGCACAACAATTTTTTTTTCAAACGATGCACAACTACCAACTTTACCAATCAAACATATTCCATGTAAATTAGAAGTGTGAATTTCAATAGCTCTACATTCACCATGGTGGCAACAAAAAATCAACACCACTGCTTATATGCTTACACTCAAACCTGTGGTAAGGTCCCAAGGACAAGGTCTTTCCTAGACCTACAACTTAAGCCTCGAGGGTTCGTGATGACCCTGCCTACGTATCCCCTCATGGGAAATCAAAGGCTTCGTAGTTCGCTCCACAGTGATTGAGGGAATTCAATCTCTCCTCTTGTATGAGATCTATTATCTCACCTTAACCGATGACTGTTAATTAAGTATAAGTAAGCTATCAACTTAGCCAATTATAATATAATGTTAATAACTTTGCCATCAAGTGTTGGATCCATACCAAACATTAGTGTACAACATTCACAATATTCACAAGGTGTCATTCATACCATAATCTCAAAGATTATACACAATGGCCATCATGAGCATACCCCCATATACACAAACTGATTAGCTCATACACAGTACAAGTACAACAATGATTGGTCCATATACAAATCACAAGTATAACAGTGACTGGATCATACACCGATCACAAGTGCAATAGTGACTGGATCATACATAGATCACAAATATAATAGTGACTGGATCATACACAGATCTCAAGTGCAACAATGACTGGATCATACACAGATCTCAAGTACAACGGTGATTAGCTCATGTGTACATCACAAGTACCACAATTATTATCTCATTCACATATCACAATTACATTAGTGATTGGCTCCAGCATATGTCGCAAATACATAGTGACATGCTCTAACATACATCACATATACACAGTGATGAGCTCCAGCATACATCACGAATACGCAATAACGAGCTCCAGCATACATCACTAATACATAGTGACGAGCTCCTACATACATCACATGCACAATGGCAAGCTTCAACATTCATCACATACACATGGTGATGAGCTCCAACATACATCACATCCATAATGGGTGATTAACACATCACAATGGCTAACACATGTCCATAATGCATCCCAAATAGAAAGAATATCGGTGCATTATGCACTACACCGCGGGTCCTATCCTTTCCTCCGGTCTTCTACAGCATTGGACAAATGGGAAGAGGATTCGGTGCATCCCATAGTACATCGCGAGTCCGTCCTCAACCCCACAAGGCTAGGTATATAGTCTAACAACTGGGAAGGGGATTCGGTGCACCCCATACTACACCGCGGGTCCGTCCACCATCCCAAGGGTTTCCCTAAGTAGTGAACCTATCAAACTCGATGGATTTCGACTTCAATTGCCTATAGGCCACCGACGATAGGTCTGTCCACCCAAAAAGAAGTAGCTCCCAACATATACCACCTTGTGACCTTAATGGTATTGTCAGCTATCTTCTTCACAATCCCGGGTAACACTAGCCTCGGTCACTTCCGTGCCCTCAGTAACAGCCAGTGAACCCCCTTGATACAACAGTTAGCCCTGGATTACCATTACCCGCATGGATGGGTCCCTACCCGTGCAACCATTACCATATCTTAATCATAACTAGGGAAGCCTGCTACCTTCACCTCCGTGAACCGGGTGAATGCTGACTAATCCCTAATAGTAGCCTAGACATCGATCATTGGCACTGTCCAATGACTGCTTGTCACTGCTCAAATATCCTGGAGGTTCACACTTGGGCGGGTCATACATACATGAAACAGAATCATAGTCAACATATATACGAGCCTATACATAGAGACCTCTAGATATGGAGTCAGTTTTCACAACACATAACGTCACATGGAACCAACATGAGATGGACTTTGCCAAATTTATACATATATTCAATTACCAATTATAAGTAGTTAAATCAATTACTTTATTCATTTACTATTCAAAACACATCATGCATTAAATACAAGTTATTAGATTCCCTTAACTCATTTCATGCCCATTTGATACCCATTTCAACCTCAATTGAAGCTTATGGAGGAGGAAAGGTCAAACCAATTAGGAACAACCCCAACCCTTGGAGTCAATCCCCCCCCCTAGACCCTCCCCCTACGGACTTGAGGTCACAAGGACATCCTTCGCCCAAGGATCGCCTATGTTTCCGCTTCCAAACGGATCAAAGTCACACATAGTTCTCCTTACAATGTTTCTCAAGGATGCCTACACACAAGCTCCCATATCCACTTAGGTTTCATTAACTATTATATCATATTCTGACAAGGTTCCTTTAAATGATTCCCAGTAATTAATAGTGCTTAGGAAATTCCCAATACCATGCCCAATTCAGCATCCCTATACCATAACACTTCCATCCAAGTATGTCAAGATCTTAAATTAAGCTGCACCATAGTCATTATTCCTAATTCAACTTCAACATCCCAAGGTTGCATTACATCAAAAAAGGGGCTGGGCATATTACTCAACACAAAATTACCTCAATCCTCACTGTTGATTTAAGGTAGCTTCGGTCAGATACAAATGATGATTGCATTAATGCATTATCATCATTTATAAATGATCGAAATCTACTGTATTATCTACAAATAAGATATTCGGAATTCTGAAGTAAATTCGAAATACAAAGATGAACGAACTTGTTTATTCTAATCGCTGCTTGCTAAATGCAAGCGAATGTTTAAATGATTACCACCGATAATTATCAGTTGTGTGAAGGGAGCCCGCGAACTCAAGGGACACGTCCTCTCATAGGACGCGTCTCTCCTTGAGGCGCATCACCCCTTATGGATATAAATCATGATTTCGACTTCTATTGTAGATATGGAAATTGATAGATATTCTGCAATCAGAAGATCTGAAACAAAGACTTTAGAAATCTGACTTAGAATTTATACAAGTAAATTGAGATCTAGGATTTACTTATTCTCCCTTAGCATATAATTTGATTAGATTTGATTAAATTTAACATGGTATCAGAGCCACGTTGAGAAAATCCGAATCAAATTAAATAATCAGATTATTTAGGAAAATCGTATTTTTTAAAGAAATCAAATTCACATCACATTCTTCATAATGTCAAGTGTGATCAGATTTCAAGACCGTCTTGAAGGTGCAAACAACTTCACATCATGGAAATTCAGAATCATGATGATTCTAAAAGAATATAAGTTAGACTCATTTGTGAAAGAAAACAAGAGAGAACCAGAGGATGATCCAGAGAAAACTCAATGGATTGAGAACAATGAGAAATCCATGAAAATCTTAGTAGATGCAGTTAGGGACCATATAGTACCTATTTTGTCAAAACATGAGACTGCATATCTAATGTTCAAATCCCTTGAGAGCACCTTTGAAATAAACAACACCAGTAGGACTCTTGCATTAAAAAGACAACTCAACAATGTTCAAATAAACAGAGGAGAAACTATTAATGCATACTTCATGAGAATCACTGAACTAAGGAATCAATTATCAACAATTGGATACCAAATTGATAGCAAGGGGTTAACGCTGATAGCTCTAGGAGGCCTACCAAACTCATGGGATTCATTTGTTCAAGGAATAAGTGCGAGATCTAAACTCCCTAAATTTGATAGGCTAAGAACTGACTGCTTACAAGCAGAAACAAGACTCTCAACAAAAGAAAACAAACAGAAACCTGTAGATGAGGATATTCATGTGCTCAACACAACATCTAATAAAAGGGGTAAGAAGAATTCTTACGGGAAAGGATCATTCAAGAGAAAGAGAAATTCCTATGGAAAAGGATCATTCAAGAAGAGGAAAGACATCTCTCAAATACAATGTTTCAGATGTGATCAATATGGGCACTATGCAATGAAGTGCCCTAATAGAACAAAACAACAAGCATCTTTTGCTGAAAGTAGGAAAATCAAATACAGACCATGACTCTGAGAAATTTGTATTCTATTCAGCCTTATCAAGTCAAGTATCTAACAATATCAACAACTAGGTAATTGATAGTGGTTCTTCAAGGCACATCACAAGGTTCAGAGAACACCTATACACTATGACTGAAGAGACTGATGAAGAAGTAACTATTGGGGATGATTTTGCACATCCTGTAAAAGGGGTTGGAACTTGCTCCATCAAATTGAAATCTGGTCTCTCCCTACAACTCACTGGAGTTTTATTCATACCTGGAATAAACAGGAATCTAATATCCATCTCTGCTCTTGAAGACAATGGATATAGGGTTACCTTTATGGATGGGAAAGTTCTGGCATGGCCTAAGAACTCAACTATAAAGAAAGCTCAAACCATAGGTATAAGACAAGGTTATCTTTACAAACTGTGCATTGAAGTCAAGCAAGCCCTTACCCTTGATACTTCTGATTCAAATGAAATTTGGCATCGAAGATTAGGACACCTTCATTTCCGTGCCCTTCCCTCTGTGGAAAAATTAGTAACAGGATTGCCTAAATTAAAACAAACTCATGAAGGAGCTTGTAAAGGGTGTGCACTAGGAAAGAATACAAAGGGATCCTTCCATAATAGTTTGAGTAAAACCAAAGAAGTGTTAGAACTGTTTCACTTTGATTTATGTGGACCTATGTATGTACCCTCCATGGCAGGCTTCCTATATTATGTAATATTTATAGATGACTACTCTAGGAAGACCTGGATTTATTTTCTTAAGTGTAAAGAGTCAATAGAAATCCTTAAAAGGTTTAAGGAGTTCAAAGCTCTCACTGAAAACTTCTCCGGGAAGAAAATCAAAATTCTTAGGACAGACAATGGGAAGGAATACACCTCTGAAATCTTTAAGGAATTCTGCATAAATGTTGGGATTAAGAGGGAGTTTACAGTAGCCTACAACCCTCAACAAAATGGTGTTGCTGAAAGGAAAAATAGAACTATTGTAGAAGCTACAAAAGCAATGTTATTTGACCAGAATATAGAAACCTTACTTTGGGCAGAAGCCTCTAGAACTGCTGTTGACATCCAAAATAGATGTCCACATTCCCATCTAGACAACAAGACTCCTGAAGAAGCTTTCACTGGTATAAAACCTGACATTAGTCACTTAAGGATCTTTGGCTGCCCGGTCTACATTCATGTACCTAAAGAAAAAAGATTCAAACTAGAACCTTCTGGAAAGAAAGGGGTATTTGTGGGATATAGTGAAACCTCCAAAGCCTACAGGATATTCATACTCGGGCATAAACAAATTGAACTAAGCAGAGATGTCATCTTTGAAGAAAACCTTGCATTCAAAAGGGCAAGGAGTTCAAGTGAGATAGAAATTCATAATTCCCCTAGAGCCTTAGAAATGGAACCTACTCCTGAGATTCAAAGGGAGTATCCTGAAGAAACAATAAGTGAATTTCAATCTGCTTCAGAAGAGAATCCAAATGACAACAGCAAGAAGAGACCACTTTGGGCTAGGAAAATGATTAAAGAAGTTGAGAATCATGCAACACCCAAGGGAACCTTAAGGGAAAGTAAGGGACCCAAAAGGTTCTCAAGCTATGTTGCCCTAATGAATGAAATCATCAATTCATAACCCACCAGTGTTATAGAAGCCTTCAAACATCAAGTATGGAAGGATGCAATAAAAAAAGAGTATCAGTCCATTTTGAAAAATGATGTATGGGATATAGTGCCTAGATCAAAAGAGAAATCTGTTGTTTCTTCCAAATGGCTCTTCAAAATCAAACATGCTGCTGATGGCAGCATAGAAAAACACAAGGCATGCTTTGTGGCCAAAGGTTTTTCACAAAAGGAAGGCATTGATTATGAAGAGACATTTGCACCTGTTGCCCAGTACACATCTGTGAGAGCAGCGATAGCTATTGCAGCAGCTAAAGGCTGAAAGATCCATCAAATGGATGTGAAAACTGCCTTCCTGAATGGGACCATTGAAGAGGAAGTCTATCTAGAGCAGCCTGAAGGTTTTGTGATACATAAACCTGATTCACATGTATGCAGATTAAAGAAAGCTCTATATGGACTTAAATAGGCTCCGAGGGCCTAGTATGAAAGAATTGACAGCTATCTCTTGGGACTAGGATTTTCCAAGAATGATGCAGACCCAAATCTTTATTTTAAGGTAATTAAAGGTGATATGCTAATAATTATTTTATATGTTGATGACCTACTAATAACAGGAGAAGATCACCTCATTGCTCAAGGAAAGAAGGATCTAACTTCAGAATTTGACATGAAAGACTTGGGCATTTTACATTACGTCTTGGGTTTAGAAGTCTGGCAGAAATCAGATGGCATCATACTAAATCAAGGAAAGTATACTATTGATATTCTAAAGAGATTTGGAATGTTGGATTGTAGACCCATGTCTACACCTATGGAAACCAACCTTCACAAACTAAGAGAAGCAACAACAAAATCTAAGTTTGCAGATTCCACTCTATATAGACAAATTATTGGATCATTGATGTACCTGGTTAACACCAGACCTAATATTTGCTATGCAGTGAATGCTCTAAGCCAGTTCATGTGTGAGCCAAAGGAAATTCACCTTATGGCTGTGAAACACATATTGAGATATCTTCAAGGCACTATTGGATATGGTGTTCTTTACAAAAATGACCAACTAGATCTACATGGATACTTTGATTCAGATTGGGCTGGAAGTGTAACCGATCGGAAAAGCACATCAGGATGTTGCTTTAGTTTAAGATCGGCTATGATCTCTTGGATCAACAGAAAACAGTCTTCAGTAGCACAAAACTCGACAGAGGCTGAATATATTGCCGCCTCTATGGGGGCATGAGAAGCAGTATGGCTCCCAAAACTGCTTGTGGGACTATTTGGTGAGCCCTTGAATCCTACTTTTATCCATTGTGATAATCAAAGTTGCATCAAGCTTTCAGTAAATCCAGTATTCCATGATAGATCTAAACATATTGAGATCCCTTACCACTATGTAAGAGACATGGTAGAAAGGAATGTGATCCAGTTGGAGTATATTAGTACAAATGATCAAACAACAAACATTCTCACCAAGCCTCTCTGCAGAGTTAAAGTTGAACACTTCAGGAAGAAACTTGGTATGGTTGAAATGTAATTTGATATTGTGATTGAGATTCAAATTGTTTAGTTGTACTAATATATTTAAAGATGTTTAATGTGTAAACTCTTTTGTCATGTGTGTGACTCCATGACTTTATGGGCCCTCTATCCCCCTGTGTACATTATTGAAAGGTGATGATTGTAATGTCCCTTACCCGGACTTGCCCTAAAATCCATTTGTTGATTAGGTTTAGGGTTTCTTCCTTCCAAATGAATGTTCTTTTTAATGAAGTAATCTTGGTCTGAAATCTGCATTCACCATATTAACCACATTTCCACAAACACATATATCTATTAGCATTAATATCTAGATATCCAAAATATAAGCATAATCATAAATACAATTTAACAAGCATAATCATAAATGCAATTTAACAAGCAAGAGGAGTGCCATGGGTGGATCCTCCCCAAAGCCTTCAAATAAATCTCAAGAGGTTGTCCATTCCAATCCTTCTTCTTGCCCAGTGGCTTAGTACCTACATACTCCATTCATGGCAACACCTCGAAGACACTCATCCTATCAGGGGGAGAGGAATCATGGAATCCTTAAGTAGCCTAAGGTCTACCACCTCCTATTCGCCCAATCCCTAGTCAAGGGCCTAAGGGGCTGCAAGGCCCAATCCCTTGTCTAGGGCCTAAGGGGCACAAGCCTAGGTGGGACCCCCAACCTTCTATAACCCAATCCCTAGTCAAGGGCCTAAGGGGCTGCAGGGCCCAATCCCTTGTCTAGGGCCTAAGGGGCTGAAAGTGGGGTTTTTAGACAATCTACTTAAACCATGGTTCACCCTTCCTGATAGGGTTACAAGCACAAAGAAGACAATCTTTACACGATCAGCTATATTTGCATTCATCCAAGATCTATTTCATGCCTATAATCAAATATATTTTCATGCATCAATGATTCTTTAAGTTCATTATTTCCTAGAATGATTCTCATTATGATAAGATTAAAGAAAGCATTATATCAATAATCAAATTAGCAATATCTATTTCTTATATTCAAAATATGCTAAATATTATTGCTAAGTGAGTACATCACCTGATCAGCTATGTCTTCCCATGTCTCCTTATTCTTTAATCGTCTTCCTTCAACCTTACATTTAATCATAGGATGAGGACAATTCATAATAATACATAATCTACTTATGTTTATATTAAAGAGTCATCATTACTTATAAGTATCATTATTGCATAATTGTGAATATATATATATGTTCGTATAATATATATATGTATATGTATATAATTATTCCTTATTCATATCAATTAGTATTCATATATATGTTTATTCATTTATTCATTAGTCATATATTATTACTTATTCAATTAATATTCGTTCCTTATATTAGTATTTATATATTCTTTATTCATTATAAAATTTATCCACATTCATGCACATATACCTGTATGCCCATTAAATAATATATACATATTTAATGGCTCTATATTCCAATGCATAACAATCATTGTTGCTGCTGTTCTGAATTGCAGATTGTATTTCTCAATGTTTTTCCCTCTTCCTTATTTTCCTTCCTTCTATTTATACCATTCAAGGTAGGTGACTCATGGGGGGGAATGTATTGTTTGGTGAAAGAGGTGACTTTTCATAAAATATATCTCTTTGTTAGGCTTATTATCACAATAATATCTCTTTTTGAAAATAATACATTATTACTAATAATTATGATATTTCAAATTATATATTTATTTTGATGTTTTATTGAACATATTTTAACATTAAGGTATAATAATAAAACCAATTTGCTAATACCTTATTATTATTTTATTCTAATGTTTTACAATCTTTGATATGTAATGATTATAATATTTATTTATTACATAAAGTAATAATAATAAATTGCCTATATATTATTATTATATTTGTTATTTCATATTTATATATTTTTATATTGATATGGTACACATTTATTTTATATTTAACATTAATATTGCTTTTTATTTTATATATTCTATTAATAATATTTAAATTGCTAATGTTTGTATTTCAATATTATATATGATGATTGTAATACTATATTGTGATACTTATAATTACTAATTTTTTTCTTTTTATAATTTTAACATATTTTGTTATTTATTTGCATTTTCTTATGCAAATTGCATTTAAATGTTTGAGGTTATTTATTTATTTATTTATTTTTGTGTTGCTATTTTGGGGACATGACAACGATCTTTCTAATAATGAACACTTGTATTTGACATTGTAAAGTGACGACTCTACAATGATTTGTTGAACTATCATGATAGATATCATGTGACTTGATATCTGTGGACATATCATGATAGTATCTCGTGGACATCTTGATATATATATCATGTGACTTGATATAAAAATTGAAGATCATTATGATCCTTATGAGATGATCATGGTGGATATATATATATATCTGTGGACATGCCATGAACTATTATGGTAGACATCATATGATTTGATGTCAGTGCACATACCATAATGAAGATGTGTTATGAAGAATGTCATGTGACTTGAGGATTTTGGAAACATATCATATCTTCAATATCACGTGTAAGGTGATATCTCTACTTGTTTTTTTGAGTTATCTTCCCTAGCTAAGAGGGATTGTTGATTTAAGATAGCTTCGGTCAGATATAAATGATGATTGCATTATGCATTATCATCATATATAAATGATCGAAATCGACCGTATTATCTACAAGTAAGATATTCATAATTCTGAAGTAAATTCGAAATACAAAGATGATCGAACTTGCTTATTCTAATCACTGCTTGCTAAATGCATGCGAATGTTTAAATGATTACCACCGATAATTATCGGTTGTGTGAAGGGAGCCCGCGTACTCAAGGGAAACGTCCTCTCATAGGACGCGTCTCTCCTTGAGGCGCGTCACCCCTTATGGATGTAAATCATGATTTTGACTTCTATTGTAGATATGGAAATTGATAGATATTCTGCAATCAGAAGATTTGAAACAAAGACTTAGAATTCATACAAGTAAATTGAGATCTAGGATTTACTTATTCTCCCTTAGGATATAATTTGATTGATTTGATTAAATTTAACACTCACAAACACATAGGAAAGCATTTTCGTTTGGAATGTACATAATAGATTCAATATTAAAGTTCTTGTACTCAGGGGTCGATAGATATCTTTGAAGGACTTACAATATTACTTATAAACTTGTTTAAGTATAAATCATTACTCAAATCTTATTGGCAACACTATATCCATTACATCAAATTATGAAAATATAATCCCACTATTAATATTACTAATAATATTCTTAGTTTTCTAATCTCCTTTACCCCATGGTGCAACCCCTTATTCTTAGAATGGTCTAGTTCATAGACTAAATAATTTATTCATACTAAGTATGACCGTAATGGTCAACAGTAAGGCCTCAAGAGATGTTAGATAGCATGATCTCATAGGTTTATTTGTTAACATAAATCTCAACAGCATGTTCAAATTAAATGATAGTTACCTTCCAATTAGTATGCAATCATATGGTGGTTTTCAAAAACTCTAATATCCTTCCTTCATTCACATGATAATTCCCTATTGAAATACGATAGCATTGGTCAGATATAAATGATGATTGAATTCATTCAACATCATCATTTATATATATCGATATCTGTCTTATCTCAAGTATACTGTCGATCTACAATTAGAAGATATTACTTGTAGATTATTGGATTTCACTGTTCTTCATTGAAATCCCGATCTTGAATGTTTTCAGCGATCTCTTCCAGATCGGGTATTATTTATTTGTGTGATTCAAAGTTCAGATCGAACTTATATCAAATAAGTTGTTAAGTGACTAACCACCGATTGGTAATCGGATGGTTAAGTTAGATGAAATCGCTTGAATAGAGGGACACGTCCCATGAGCGGACATGTCTCCACTTTGTGGAGATATGTCCACTCATGGGACGTGTCTCCATTTGACATATTTAAACTGCATTCGATCCTCACTTGAAGACATTGAAATCGATACATGCTCTGCATTTTGAGGATAAAACATCATAAGTAAATTCAGACTTAGAGATTTATGACACATACATTCAAGAAATAAATTGACATCAAATTCTTATATTAGAGTTCATTATTCTGATTGTTAATCTAATAGATTTGATCATAGTTCAACATTCCCATATCAAGGTTTATATATTTAAGAGGTTGATAGACATTATCCTACCAACAAGGCCACATAATCATCAAATACGTTCCAATACGAAGAACATTCAATTATATTATTTGATTTATTAATGCTCACTTTACATATATAATAGCATCATTTTTAAGGAGCATTGGCCTATATAATTTTGTAGTTTAACACCATAGAGTGTCTTCTCGATTTACACATGCATTTGCATTTTACTATTTAAGTCATACCCATGGTTGGTGAAACACTATATTCATTAGGTCACTGTAGGAAGATATATACTCTATGCATTTAGAAATATTAATATTCTCAACCTTTGGATTTCATTTATCCTATGTGTGATTACATATTTTTACACTAATCTAATTTATAGTGTAGGTCATAATTGTTCTCGTCATTTAAATTAACTGTGGCCTCAACAATTAGCAGTAAGTGACTTCATATTACATATCATTGTTCTAAACCTTGTATCAGCATTGGCAAAAGAATGAAGGTTAGAGTTATTACAGTGGAGGATGCAATCTTATCCATATGTTTAACCTCCATTTGTTTGACTGAATTATTTAAACTCATTTCTTTATCCCTTGTTTTACAAATTTTATTCACCCATCTTCACAAAGGGAAGCCTATTGCAGACGATCTATTGTGCTGAGGAGTTATGAGAAAACAGATGTGTTTTCAATGCTCAGAATAAAGTATGTCAAGGAACATTGTCCAATAAAAATTTGGGTGTTGAAGAATTAAATAGAGCAATTCAACCATTCATAAATACTTATTAGCCATTTCCAATTTAAATTTACGCTAAGACCATAATAAACTGTCACAAGATTAATATTATAAATATTATGAATGTACATTACTTATCTGGTTTTGGATTTGGGCATCGACTGTGGAATGTGACTTTACACCTTCACGCCTTTTCCATGGTCTCTTCCTTCTGCATAAACGTCTGCCAGAAAAATCACATTGACTTTCACCTATGAAATCTATTCTCTCTTGAGATTATTTTCCATCCCTTCCAACCACGCGACTCTTCTTCTTCTCACTCCCCCCCACACCCTGCATCTACATTTCTCCCATCTTTTCTCTCAAAGGACCAAGCTTGCATTCTGAAGAGTTCTCTTTTTCCCCTGCGATTCTTTCCCATTTTCCTTCCAAAACAAAGAATAAATAATTGCCCTTTGGTTTCTCTTTCTTTTCTTCTCCACAAAATTCCTTTATCACTCACATTAGATGGAAACCCATAATCTAATTAAAGACTTCTTGTTCAGTGCAAGCAAGGAGGATATTAGAAATGGCTACAAAATTTATCTTTTCACCTGCCAATAAAAGTTTCTAAAGTCCTTTTCAACAAATTCATCTCGTGCATATCTTGCAAATCTGTGCATTTCATGAGACCACGTTTCTCTCCCAAACTATGCACGACCTTCTCTGCTACTCGCTGCCCTTCCTCTCGTGTGATTCCTCCTTCCCACGCCCCTTTCTCTCCCTCTATATTTTATGTGCATATCCTACTATCTTTTGCATTTTTCTTCCTCCTGTCTTCCATCCAACTAGTCTCTCCTATTTTTATTTTTTTTCTCTCTCTATCTCCCGCCATGCTCTACACTCCTATCACACTTGCTACCTCCTCATCCCACGGCTTGATTGCACTTACTTCATTCACGTGAAGATATGGACAAAAGTATGGGGGTGAGCAGGGGGTTCCATCCTTTATTAATTGCATGATTTACCCATGCCCACTCCTCATCAATGCGCCTTTACTCCTTTCGTCCTTTTCCCATTTTTTTTTACCCACATTTTAATTTACTTTAATTTATTTTATTTTCTTCATTGATTGCCATCGCCCATATGAAATGGTCCTTTGACGGGGATGTGACACTTCACAATGTCGCACGACTGGCTGAGGCATCTTCACAGTGTCGTGATCGTCTGGAATGAGACGTATTTGTCATGTGCCTCCATAAATAGACGTTTCACGGTATTTTTTAGCCTTTTTGCAGGTTTTTCACGAGTTGTAGCGCTTTTTCTAGGGCAATGGTTTTTGCATGCATTTAGACACGACTTTTCACGCATTTTTTTGTAGATTAAATCGAGAAAAAATCGTTGACCAGCTAGGTCAACGATTTTTTCAAAAAACCGCGATTTATTAGGGAAAATTTTGACAAAGGTGACGATTTTTTAAAAATCGCAATTAATCACGATTTTTTGCAGATTATTACTTCGATGGTTTCAACAACATACAAGGACCTCTACCCAACCCTAGGTGTTATAGATTATTGTCCATTTCAATTCTTATAGAGAGTAAACATTTCAAAACGAAGTCTGGAAAAATTATCTCTTTTGACAATTGAAGATGTAAGTTCTCCCAATTTGCTCTCATACACTACAAAAACAAGTCACTTAGCACGATGTTTTTAGCTAGAGGCACATAAGTAAACAAACATAATTGATCACATCATTCATCATCTAAAGTTTTGGACTAATGAGATGTCCCTACTAAGTCTAACCCAAAAATTCATTTTTCAGAGTATTGACATTTTGTCAAACAGTTGTTGTGCAAACTCATGAATTCTGATTTTTTGACTGCTGTTCTGATTTTCTGAGTTTTGTTTGATTGCTTTTGATGTTTGGTTGAGTGTTTTCAATGCCAATAACATAAAGGAAATGCACAAAACTGATATATAAATGATTACACAACATAAATTGATAAACCCACTTCCATTTATACCATTAAATTAAAGATATAAGGTCTGATTAAAATGACAGTTATGTCTGATATGAAAATCATCAGACTGTAACAGCTCTATTAAACCCAATACAAATGAAAGATTTCAATACCCAATATGCCAATAACATACCCGTTCTATGCCAACATGAAAATACAATGTATGAAGGCTGATATGAGCATGATAACGATGGTAGAAGACTGAAATAGAATGTGAAATATGCAACTACAAGTCTGATCGTTGTTATGGAAGTGTTGATATGAAATTGGTTGCCAAAATCAACTTCAAATGCCCACAAAACCCCTTCCAAATGATGGTGCACCAACTAGAAATGAAACGGCTGGTATGGAAGATGTCAAATCCTCAATGTAAACATGTCAAACGGCTGGAATAAATCTGCAATGATGATTGTGCCACAAACCCTAGGTGCACTTGGCCAAAAATTGTACAACCAAGAAGTAGAATGCAAACATGTGATGGTATTGGCTTGGTTGAGACTCGATCTATCAATGGCTGCACTTGATCTAAAGAAATATGTTGATATAACACTGCTGCAAACTCAGGTCTGAAAATTAAACACCTGAAACTCCTCCGATGAAGCCCAAATGAAGACCCAAGGTAAGTCCTCCTCAAAGGTGAATTGGGTTCTCGTCCAATTCACGATAGCCCTTGGGAGTTTTCCTTCTCAGAAGACTGAAACCAAGCTGAAACCCTTCTACAGAGCTCAAACCTGCATGTGTTGATATGAAAAATGACAAATGAATGCCAAAATAGAAGCCCAAAATTCACTTTATAACCTCCCATGAGCTTTTTTATAAAAGATAATAAAATATTCCTCCTCAAGGGTCTTTTCCTCATCAAAAGAAAGGGCCACTTTTTAAAAACAACTTTGTTTCACTAGGATGGGGGCACTTTTCACTATTCACTTTATAATTCTCTGTTACTATTCACTTTTACTATTCCATTAAAGCAACTTTAATATTTTCAATTTATCCCTGGATTCAACAACTGAACTCCAAACTAAAAGGCTCGTAAAACTCCCGGCTAGGCTCCGCATCCCTTGATTGGGTCCCCTCACCATACTACTGAGCTATGGGAACCCTAATGGTAGGCCAACCTCGGCTAGCCTGAGCTACCTAAGGAAGGAACATTACAACTGATATATAAAAAAGTGGAGTTGATGACAATCGCACTATTGCTGCTTTGCTTAGGCAACTGACATTCTACTTGGAAGGATACAAAAAGAAATTTTACAATGGAAAAGAATGGCATACAAACATTTAGTAAATTGAAACCCAAATTTGAAATATAGCTGAAGAAGAAGACATGTTAAGGGGATGGAGGGGTATAAAGAATCCTCATTCTAATTCATGCATAATGCAAAGTTGTAGTATCTAGCATGTCAATTCTAGCTATGTTTTATAACTTAGTGGTCATTGGTTTGATTCCAAACATATTCTCTTGAGGTCATTCATCCTAATATCATTCTAGGTTTAGTACACTTACTCTGGAGTTCTTACTAGCTTTGGGAACAAAGCTCTCTAAGCGGGTGTGAATGTTGATTAACTATGCACAACATAATATTAAAAGTATATTATAACCTGTTTTTCCTTTGGTATATGGTCTACATATTCATTTAGTGGAGACAATATGATGTTATGTTTAGATTATTAAAGGAATGTTATCTAATGCAAAGAATCATAATTTTTGACCTTGTAGATTTTCATTCCAATCTGCAGGTGTAAATTGATATTGGGTGTGTAGGTGCCTCCAACCTCTATATTTCTGTATTTGATCTTCGAATTAT
The DNA here is from genome assembly GCA_007115665.2 of Sequoiadendron giganteum. NCBI lineage: Eukaryota > Viridiplantae > Streptophyta > Pinopsida > Cupressales > Cupressaceae > Sequoiadendron > Sequoiadendron giganteum. The sequence goes on along the minus strand of CM021101.1, from coordinate 371,471,052 downwards.
GTTTTGAAAACCGTATCCTATTCTCTTTAAGAAAGAAGCAAAAATCTAGGGAAGAAGGCATTAACCATATTCAGTATAGCTCTTGTCCTTAAAGCATGCCTATGTTCATTCAGTAAAGCCCTAGGATGGACCATAATATATTACCTCAACTGCTCCTTTGTATATCTAACACTGAACACACTGTTGCTCCACTCTGATAGTAACATCCGTGTACCATAACCTATGAAGCAACCTCGTGGAATCTATGCAAACACCATGCACCCATAGTGGTTCGCATTGAGAAGCAATCCTCACCCAGCTACCTGTTGCCCCAAAAGGCATAATACTGCTCACCGATGGACCAACAAAGTCCCCTGCACACTCTGCCAAAGGAATAGCATTGTGCCTGGCAATGGGATTATCCCCCTCAAAAGATGTCAACTGACTCCCAAATCTCTATGGCCTGTAGCCTCCATGTCCAACAACACTCATACACCAAGGAGTCTCCAAGTGTCTAGTGAGTGCAGTCTCACCAACATCAAACTGGAAATCAGTGCCCAACCCAAAAAGTGGATTGTCATAAGTCCTATCGTCACCCATCTCAAACAATGGGTTATCAATATAAGAATTGTAACCAAGCATACTAATTACACCACTCTCCATCACTCTGTGATGCATGATAGGCCACCTACACCAAATCTCTAATTGCCCCACACTAATACAATCAATATCATGTCGGAAAAAGTGATGCACCGCGATATGGTCCTGATGGAGTAGTGCATTCAAGTCGATGTCGGGGACCCAAATGAACCCTGCTAGGCTATAACTCAATCTACCTAAATCACTACACTGTGATGGAGTAATACTACTGCCTCCATCAAAGACAGTAACCAAGTCACAATCTAACGAGCTGCTAGGATCCCAAATGTTCTGGTGGAATGCACTAAGATCAATTCCTTACACTAACCGGAAACAGTGGTATCCTCCATCCCCGACAGACCCTGTCACTCTATGTCGCAACTACCACCATCGATGCATCTGATCACTGGGCCTGTGGGTTATGGACCCAAACAACTGCCAAAAAAGATGAGTATCTCCTAACTCATCTACAAATGTTGGTGTCCCCACAATACGCCAACTTCCAAGGCTGGAAGAAGAGTGCTCCTGACACCAACTCATAAAGCCAACCGTGGAGAGTTGATCCCTCTCATCACTGAATCCCATCTGATCAAACATTGCCTCTCTATCTCCTGTGCCAATAATGCATCCATCTTGGAGAAGTGGTAAAGGGGTTTTGTCAGATATTGCTCCATCCCTTGTAGAAGGGAGCAACTCGAACCACATATTTGCCCCACTCTTATGTGTCACACAGAGCATCAACTCATCTGAAAGTGGGCTGAATACAAAGGAATGTGCGAATCTCACAATGAAATCACTATGAAATGCACCAAGGGATTACGAGGGAAGTCCCAAATCAACACTTTCCAAAACAGAAGCCTCATAACTTGAAGCATAGGGTGTAAAAACTGCTTCAACACAGGCTGAATGCTCCCCATGACTAACTGAAATTGTCTCACCCTGCTCTACTCCTTTAGCCATGTCATAGGTATCCTCCCTAGTAGTAGATCCACTACTACTACTAAATACCTCATCTCTCTCAGCATCAACGAAAGTGGATATTTGCGCCTCTTCCCTCACGAGTGCACCATACAACTGCCTAGCAAGCATGAATGCTGTTGTACCCCAAATTAAAATTTTCGCTACAATTTAGCATTTTGAAGAATTGAGTCAAGATACTGTTAAATCTGTCAGAAAAGGTCAAAATGGGGGTCTACAGGTCTTGCATGGGGGTCATAAGCTTGAAATTTTCAAAATCTGACAATTTCAGGGTCGGTCCAAAAAGATCAAACCTACAATACCCAGATTTCAGTTTTTCATCCCTAAATTTTAGGAAAATTTCTATTTTTAGCAATTTTCTAAAAATAGAAACTTTTTCAGGGTTTCTTACGAAATGGATACTTGTAAAATTTTCTAAAAATAGAAAGTTTGGCCGTTAGGGTTAAGACTGATTTTGATTGGCTTAAAATACTTCCTCATCAAACTGGTGCAGTCAGAATCACAAAAAGGTCAGTTTTACTCTACTGGGTCTATTATGCTTTTTCAGAAGCTGCTTCGGAGATCCAAGGTTATTCATGGAAGTCAACTAGCTGCCAGGTGTCAGAATCAAGAGTTCGAGCATCAAACAGAGACTGTCGACGAACAATGTGCACAAGAAACGAGGAACAAACTGAGGAAGTTGAAAAATGAAAAATATCAAATTTTGTCTAAGTCTGGAGATTTCAGGCGCCCCTATCAAGAAGAGGCGCCCATGTTTCCATGCCTTAGAAATTTTTTCATCTTGACAGCCAAAGGCAATGGAAACACGAGAAACGAGATATAAGTTGAAAAACTGATAAAATTTTCTAACACTACCAGCAATGGGCGCCCCTGAAGGAGAAAGGTGCCCAGCTTTTCAAGAGGCCAAAAGCCAAAATTAGGGTTTCCTTATCCAGAACAATGTTGCTCAGATTCATCCTAGCTCCGCTCCGAATCAGTCAGTCTGCTCGTCGGATCATCCAATCACTGGCAAATTCAAGACGAACAGGAGTCACTGAAAGAGATATTTTGAAGATTGAAGACGAATAACACAGAAGAAAATCTAACTCTGGAGAAGGTGGGCGCCATATCTCAAGAAGGGCGCCCAAACTTTTGAGATAGCAGATGGTCAAATTTGCTGAAGACTTGTCCAGCATCACTTCCTCAGACTAGATCCAGCTCTCCAACGAATCCGTCAACTCGTCCGTTAGAGTCAGCAGTCATCAGATATCGCCAGGCAAATAGAGGAGAAAAAGTGTGAGAAATGGCGAAAAGTGGAAAGCAACAGTGAAAATTCAAAAATAAAAACTAACACTGGAAGCTATGGGCGCCCCTGAAGGAGAACGGCGCCTAGGGTTTAAGGCCACCAAAAGTCAATTTCCGGAAACATGTGATCTAGTAGACCCCTTCCAGATTCATCTTAACTGTCCAGTGAACTCAATAGCCAGTCAATCTGATAAGTACAACACCCGGAATAGTGAAGTCATCTGAAGGTCAGAAGACAAGCATAAAGATTGAAGATCATAAAAATGGCTAACACTGGAAGAAATAGGCGCCCTTATCAAGGATAGGCACCTGACATTTCGAAGGGGTAAATAAAGCTTTTAGCAGATGACGACTCCAGAACAAAGTTGTTAGATGTGATCAGGCTCCGCGATGGAAGAATCAGTTCGTTCATCGGATAAATCCAGAGGCCGGGAGATAGAGCCGAAGCAGGGTCAGAAAGTGAACAAAAGTTGAAAATGATAGAAATTTGGCTAAGTCTGGGAAGATTGGGCGCCATACCTCAAGAAGGGCGCCCATTCCTTCATGCCTTAGTTTATTTTTCAAAACTTTCAAAATTTTCAAGTGAAGAGAAATACGCCTTTCCTCAAGACATGAATTAGGTTTAGGGTTTCTTCAAGATTAGGGTTTGAGAAGCTGTTTTCAAAGCAAAAAACTTATTTAAGGACACCTCTATGCATTATTTTTTATATTTTCTTGCAGGTGCCTTCAAAGAGAAACAAAGTAGCAGCTTCAAACCTATGTTTTTCAAGATTCAAGAACCCTAACTTGCTGGTTTCTCATAATATTTTCAGATCAGCAATCAAAGAAGACCTCTTTCATATTTTCTCATCAAGAACATCAAATTTAAGAAGGAGAAGGCCTATATTATCAAATTTCAGCAAGCTGATCCATTTTTGTTCTATCTTCTGGACAAATTGTTGAAGATTTCTCTCTAAGTTGCAGCAATTGCTTTTATTTTGCATGTCAGGGAAAACTTCATATTCATCCATTTCTAGTCTTCTGGGTCTATGCTAAACCTTCTTCTGGACAAAACCCATACCTCGACTTTTTGAGAGAAACTAAAAGTTGTTGCTTTTTCAGTCAGAAGCCAGGGTTTTCAAAATCTAATCTACTAGGTCCATTCAGATTATGCTCAAGAACAATACCCAGATGTCAGTTTTTTTCTGCTTTTTTGAGGAAAATTAGGGTTTGTTGCTTTTTCAGTCTCCACTTCATATTTTAAAAAACGGATGATCTAGGTTGGCTTGTAACGGAATTCTAGTCAAAACCCATATCTCAGAATAAATCTCAAAAATTCGTCTGTTGGAGGAAGAAAAATCAGCAAGCTAAATTTAGAAAGTTTGCCAAAATTTGTCTGAACCTAGGCGTGTTTACTGTCAATGTTCAAGTCTTTCAGAATGGAATACACTCCTGCAGAGTTCAAGACCAAATCAATTCTTTACCACGATTTCATTGAAACAGCCGAGACAGACTTGCATCACATCAAGTCGGTGTTCAATATACGTCCTTTAGAAGATGCAGGCAATACCACCATCAGGCATCTCGCCCATTCAGGTCTTCTTGCAGTAGCATCCATACCTTTCTCAGTACAGAGCTTAGAGTTCATAATTGCTTGCATCAAGCATTACAATCCAGCTACAAGGAAGATATAGTCAGTTGATGGGAAAATCATTTGCAGCCTAAAACCAGATATGATTGAGAAATGCTTCTCCATTCCACCATGGCCTGGAAGCGTCACTATCAACGTGGAAGAATGTGAAAGGATATGGGAAGAACATCAAGATAAATACAACAAGAAGATTGCACATAGATGGCTAAAAGAGAAACATTCTACATTGCCAAAGGATGTCAGAAGAGGACAATTCAAAGAGGAATTCGCCATCATAATAACCCTACTCAATCGAGTCACAGGTCAAGCAAGATGCAACAAAGTTTCAGCCTTGGATGTTCTATGTGATACCTCATATAATGAAAAAGACAGAGTTCTATGACTAGCCTACATTGATCAGTGATTGCTTACATCATCAGATAACTAAGTATTTTCATAGACATGCATTTCACATGGTTTCCTACCTAGTCTATTTGGTTGCCTATCAAGGTAAATTCAGAGGGTTAAACATAGAAGGTTCTTTGAACGTTCAACATGTCTACAACTACTACACTCAGTTGGAATTCACTGCTGCATCACGTCATTACAAAAGGGTGAATGAATCATTCTTGATTTATACAGTGCGGGACCTAGACAATGAGCTACATGTTCGCATCTCATCCATTGCCAGGGCTGCAATATCAGAATGGGCAGATTGGTTTATTCAGTTCGCCACTTTCACTTACCTAAGGGTGTACGGTTATTCAGGGGCTCCACTTATGTTACCGAGGTATCCATCAAATGAGGTAGTATGCATGGAATTCTTCAGGCAGATTTCAAATGTTCACACCCGTCTGTGTAACAAAAAGAAACCAGCCTTCAGCTTTCCTTTCGCTTTAGGTATTTACACATGTAGATCATCCGCGGAAGCTAAACTAATGGGTAACGAGTTAAACAAATTTGGTCTCAAGCCTTTCAACGAGAGACGATTATATGATCCCCATGGCTCCTATGCATCAAGACTTGGTCAGAACTATGCTCATATGCCTGCACTTGAAGACTTTTGGGCTAATTGTAGAGACGAGTATGAGGTGCGGAGGCGAAGTCACAGTAGGTTAACCCTTCATCAGATGAAAGATTGCTTATCAGAAGATATTGAAGGGTTGTCAGATGATGATGGGGATGTAATTCTTCAAGCCTACACTAGAAATAAAGTTGAGCAGCAACCTCTTCCACAGGTCAACTGGGCTCATAAAGAATGCATCACAGTGGAAGAAAGGACAAGACAAGTGGTAGAGTACAGTAAGACTTTCTTGATTCTAAAGAGAAGGGAGTCTATTCCAGTAGCAGAGCCGTCAAAGAAACATTCATCTCTTCCCTCTTCTTCAAGAGTACAACCAAAGAACAAAGAAAAAGTTCAATCTCAAGAGGCCATAAAGGGCTGTAGATCAGCAAAGATGCTAAAAGGAGGTTGGATTATACAAGGATTGTTATACAAGAGCAGCCTACAGCTGAAACAGAAGTTCCTCAACCAGAGCCCATACTTCAAGAAGAAGTGCAACATGATGAACCTTTGATACAAGAAACACTACCATCTCCTAGGTCTTTGCCAATTCACATTGATTTGGAAGACGAGGAGATAGAGGCCAATGTTACAATTACTCCTCCCTTGGATGTTAATAGAAATACTACATCTTGGCTTGAGAGCTCCTTGGGAAGGACAAGAAGAAGGCCTTCGTATCAGGTGAATGTTGATGACCTTAGCATGTACCAGGAAGCACCCAAGAAGAAGGCCAAGAAACAAATGCATTTTGAGAGGAATCTCGAAGGTGAAATGGTCATGGAGACAGCTACGCCTCTTGAAGACAAAATCAAAGATGAGGTGGATGTTGACGATTTTATCATGGTCAAAGCAAACCTTGGTAAAAGTACTCGACATGCTGATATAAGTTTGTTTAAGATGGTAACAGAAAACATTCAAGAAAGAGTGCAAAAGGATGGAGAAGACAAGGCAGCCCTCAAGGCTGAAAATCGTCAACTCCGATTATGTATATCAAATCTTATCCAAGGCACCTCACAAACAACTCAGTTGCTGCCTCAAGTCTTAGAAACACCAGCTGATCAGCAGCAATTAAGGCAGTTAGTTATTTGTGGTAAACAAACTAATGAGTGGGTTGAAGAGATCATCAACAGAGGAAAAGAGGTCCTGACACAAGTCTTCCAGTTAAGATACAAGGCTCATGATTTACGTCAAGGTATCCAGGATTTTGAACAGCTGATAGCCGAGTTCAAGCCCATGCACGAAATCATAATTGCAGATTTAGAGATGGCTTGTGGCTCTACAATGGCGAGAGAACATAAAAGACAAATCCTGGAGTGGAAAGAAAGTCATCTTTTCAAGGTGAACACATATATCAGAATATCTGAGGAGTTTGCAGCGTATAAACAAAGAGTTGTTGATACTCTTAGGTTCGTCAGAGAAGTAGTTGCAGCAATTCCTTGTCAGTATTGCCTTGAGGATGGTTCCTACATTGGGCTTGACGTAGTCCAAGCTGAGTTTCAGAGCATATTGCATGGCAGCGAGGGCAGTGTTGGGAGAATGATGATGATTTCCATGATGTCAGCAAGGTTCGAGAAAGCGGCCAATGAGAGTGAAGATTTCTTGAAATCAATTACAGATGGCGAAGAAATCTTGGAAAAGCGGCATTTTGCTATTAATAGCATCAACACTCCTACTTCAGATGAAGTTGCCCGCTTTTTAGCGGATGTGATCGAGCTTTAAATCTGCTTTCTTCTAGAAGCATCTTCCACGCTTTCTTTCTATTCTTGTCTCAAATCTTTTCCATTCTTTGAGGATAGAAAGAAAATATTGTAACAAGTTGTCACGAGTTGGCACTTTCCTTTTTAAAAGCTTTCTAGGGTTTAGATGTTTTAATCTCTTCTAGATTTAGAAATAAAGCTTGCATGTTGGCAAGCAGTAGTTGTAAAAGCAAGGAGATTTTAGGGTTTCCTACTCCTCTGCTTAGTTATAAATAAGAGCAGTGTTTGCTCATTTTAGTTTAACCGTGCTTGTGATAACAAGACATAAGTGTCATAGTACCTTCTCTTTGTTATTCAGTATTGTTCACTTTGTGTAAAGAGCAAGTTCGCATGCCTCTTTAGCTGCAAATACTTGTTTAGTGCATGTGTTGTGTTGATTATAATTAGGTTGATCGCATGTTGCAAGCGTGTTGCTACAACTTGCTGTCCCGAAGTTGTAATATTTGTTCCAGAAACTTGAGTAAATAAAATCTTGAGCGTGCTTTGTCTACCATGATATAAGTATCTCAAGTTTCCATCTATTTGTTTTCTGTTAGAAGTATGAGTAAATAAAATCTTGAGCGTGCGTTGTCTGCCTTGAAATAAAAGTCTCGTATTTCCATAATACTTTTATGATCTCTTTTTCGGCTTGCCATAAAACATATGTTGAAGAATAGTTTGTTTAAGTATCTCTGTCAGAAATCAAACTCGTCCATTTCCAAACTCTCTTGCTCTGCGTTTACTTGAGAGGGTGGAAACGTTTTAAGCGTAGGTTAAGTTGTAGCTGTCTAGTTTCATTAAAGGGAAAACCTCAACCGCAACATCTAGTGTTCTATAACCTTGCGTTCTCGCAGCTGAACCAAAAAGATAGGCATAATTAAGTTTAGATTACTTTTCTTTATGCAACTCAACAAAAGAGGGAGCTTCCCCTCCTAATTCGAAGAGCAGTTTACTGCACATAGCTGTTCGTTTCCAAAACACATTCTAGAGGTGCGATTTGAAACGCCAACAAAAGCATAACCTCTATCTGTAAGCAACTGCATGGCATCAAATCTCATCCTGTCAAGAACACATCTAACCAAGTGTAAGTTGGATGCCGAGATTCTATACTTATGCCCATCTAGTGCCCCATCAGACTGAGTTATCCCAATGAGGTACTCGATCCATCTATCTACCTGATCATATCGGCCTAAGACTCGTGCCACCTCCTCCACTGCTGAATACTTATCCTCAAGGAATAAGCCAAGAGGTGTAGCTTGCTGCAATTCATGCATGTTCTCTACCAAAGCTCGGACTACACGACTGCAAGTGGCATCACTATGTGGATAATCTGTCTCTACAACATGAAGTTCGAGACCCTTAATGAGGAGTAACTCTTCCTTATCTAAATCTGATTCCAAATCAGCAACATGTTCATTTACTAAAACTGATTTTAAATCATGCACATGGCTGCCATCAACATCACAATGTGAGCATGCATCATTGCCTTCCTGAACCTCATCATGTAGCTCTTCTTTTTCCTCATTTCCTTGTCCCTCAATCTCATGCACAACACAAGATTCTTGCCCATCCAAAGAGGCTGCAATAGAAGACTGAGTTTCTAATTTCTTTGGTGAAGCATGAGCCAAACTCAACTCCACGCTCAACTCCTCAATCTGATTTTCCGCCATAAGGGGAGTCACTTGAGAGTCTTCCAAAGATTTTCTAGTCTTCACTAACTCCGTAGTGAGTTGATCAACCTGTTTCTCTTTCCTCCTCAAAGCATCTGAATATATGACACCCAAATCAAGTAGGTGATCTCTATAGGAAAGAAGGGCTAAATAATTATTTTTCATAAACTCCATGGCTGTCTTAAACACTTGCAAACTAGGAATAGATGAAGCCTCTTCAACGCCACTATGTCTCCCCTCAAGTTGGACCTTCCATAGGTAATTTCCCACCAACTTATGGGAATGATCAAAATGGGACAGCGCTGCAACAATCTTATCTTCACCAACCTTAAGTTGGTTCTCCAAATCATGCTTAGGGACAAAGGTAAATTCATTAGTTGAAGTAGTGGGCTGCCAATGGAGAGCTTGACTCTCATCAAAAAATTCTTCCGAAGTGTCTTCTTGCTGGTCCGGAACTAAGGTAGCATTCGTTCCCCTCACAAACTCATCATCATTCCAAAAAGTGGTCTAAATGGATGATGATTCGCTATCCTCATGCAAAGAGGTAAGACCGCTCTTAGGACTATCAAAAGAGTCCCCAAGCATAACCTCCATGTTGCCTACTAGGATACTCGTGCAACCCTATCCTGTACGCTCCCCTGTTTCTCCCTCTCTACCTTCTGTAGGATCAACTGGATGAAGATCAACTGAAATAGACCCAATCTCTATACTGCTGCTCCTTGCTTCCCCTATTGACGTTTCTTCGCTATCTTTTGATTTTTCTTCATGTGTAGGTGATGTGACATTATTGGAATCAACTATCACACTAGAAGATGCTTTATGATCACCCAAAGAGTCCATGCCATTGCTATCCAAAGCATTGACATGAACTATGCTAGCCTCCAATGTAGGAGCCTCTTGTGAAACCTCTTGCAAGGATGATGTAGACAAATCATTACCCAAGGCTGTCCTAGTGCCTTCTTGATTCAAATCAGCATGTCTATCTAATTCATCATATAAATTTTTGCATACCTCATTGGAACTTGAAGACACCCAATCATTCTCATGAAGAGTTGTATCAACCATGTGTGAAGATTCTCTAAACAATTCATAAGCTATAGTGTGATATTCCTTCCTTGCATGCTCAGTCTTGTGGCAAAGATTCAGGTGCATGTCCATGTAGTTCTTAAAAGGAAAATTCTCCTTAACACGTTGAGGAAGAATGCTATACTCCTCAAATATGCTAATCACCACTGCTTCTTTGTTTTGTGGTGTTGGGCTTTTGCTAGTAGAAAGTGAGGTTGATCCTTTAGAGAGTCCCAACCTTGAAAGTGAATCATTTAAATGCTGCAATTTCCATATGGTCTTGTATTGTGTTTGCTCAATTTCTTCCCATGCCTATTTATTGCCAAACAACTTTTCCATGATGACCTTTTTCGCTGAACCAACTGACACTGAAAACCAAATCCAAATTGACTTGTGCACAATTGATTTCACACCAATTGAATGCAATCATTACCCAACAGGCTGGCAAGCAAATGGCTCTGATAACACTGAGATGTCCCTACTAAATCTAACCCAAAAAATCAATTTTCAGAGTATTGACAGTTCGTCAAACAGTTGTTGTGCAAACTCATGAATTCTGATTTTTTGACTGCTGTTCTGATTTTCTGAGTTTTGTTTGATTGCTTTTGATGTTTGGTTGAGTGTTTTCAATGCCAATAACATAAAGGAAATGCACAAAACTGATATATAAATGATTACACAACATAAATTGATAAACCCACTTCCATTTATGCCATTAAATTAAAGATATAAGGTCTGATTAAAATGACAGTTATGTCTGATATGAAAATCATCAGACTGTAACAGCTCTATTAAACCCAATACAAATGAAAGATTTCAATACCCAATATGCCAATAACATACCCGTTTTATGCCAACATGAAAATACAATATATGAAGGCTGATATGAGCATGATAACGATGTTAGAAGACTGAAATAGAATGTGAAATATGCAACTACAAGTCTGATCGTTGTTATGTAAGTGTTGATATGAAATTGGTTGCCAAAATCAACTTCAAATGCCCACAAAACCCCTTCCAAATGATGGTGCACCAACTAGAAATGAAACAGCTGGTATGGAAGATGTCAAATCCTCAATGTAAACTTGTCAAACGGCTGGAATAAATCTGCAATGATGATTGTGCCACAAACCCTAGGTGCACTTGGCCAAAAATTGTACAGCCAACAAGTAGAATGCAAACATGTGATGGTATTGGCCTGGTTGAGACTCTATCTATCAATGGTTGCACCTGATCTGAAGAAATATGTTGATATAACACTGCTGCAAACTCAGGTCTAAAAATTAAACACCTGAAACTCCTCCAATGAAGCCCAAATGAAGACCCAAGGTAGGTCCTCCTCAAAGGTGAACTGGGTTCTCATCCAATTCACGATAGCCCTTGGGAGTTTTCCTTCCCAGAAGACTGAAACCAAACTGAAACCCTTCTCCAGAGCTCAAATATGAAAAATGACAAATGAATGCCAAAATAGAAGCCCAAAATTCACTTTATAACCTCCCATGAGCTTTTTTATAAAAGATAATAAAATATTCCTCCTCAAGGGTCTTTTCCTCATCAAAAGAAAGGGCCACTTTTTAAAAACAACTTTGTTTCACTAGGATGGAGGCACTTTTCACTGTTCACTTTGTAATTCTCTGTTACTGTTCACTTTTACTATTCCATTAAAGCAACTTTAATATTTTCAATTTATCTCTAGATTCAACAACTAAACTCCAAACTGAAAGGCTCGTAAAGCTCCCGGCTAGGCTTTGCATCCCTTGGTTGGGTCCCCTAACCATACTGCTGACCTATGAGAACCCTAATGGTAGGCCAACCTCGGCTAGCCTGAGCTGCCTAAGGAAGGGACATTACAACTGATATATAAAAAAATGGAGTTGATGACAATCGCACTATTGCTGCTTTGCTTAGGCAACTGACATTCTACTTGGAAGGATACATAAATAAATTTTACAATGGAAAAGAATGGCATACAAACATTTAGTAAATTGAAACCCAAATTTGAAATATAGCTGAAGAAGAAGACATGTTAAGGGGATGGAGGGGTATAAAGAATCCTCATTCTAATTCATGCATAATGCAAAGTTGTAGTATCTAGCATGTCAATTCCAGCTATGTTTTATAACTTAGTGGTCATCGGTTTGATTCGAAAAATATTCTCTTGAGGTCATTCATCCTAATATCGTTCTAGGTTTAGTACACTTACTTTGGAGTTCTTACTGGCTTTGGGAACAAAGCTCTCTTAGCGGGTGTGAATGTTGATTAACTATGCACAACATAATATTAAAAGTATATTATAACCTGTTTTTCCTTTGATATATGGTCTACATATTCATTTAGTGGAGACAATATGATGTTATGTTAGATTATTAAAGGAATGTTATCTAATGCAAAGAATCATAATTTTTGACCTTATAGATTTTCATTCCAATCTGCAGGTGTAAATTGATATTGGGTGTGCAGGTGCCTCCAGCCTCTATATTTCTGTATTTGATCTTCGAATTATGTTTTGCAAACTGTATTCTATTCTCTTTAAGAAAGAAGCAAAAATCTAGGGAAGAAGGCATTAACCATATTCAGTATAGCTCTTGTCCTTAAAGCATGCCTATGTTCATTCAGTAAAGCCCTAGGATGGACCATAATATATTACCTCAACTGCTCCTTTGTATATCTATCTTCTTAAGAAGTAAAAAAATAAATTATAAAATGAATAAAAACCACCAATCACTTGACATAACATAGAGAATATCACTAAAATAAAAAATTAGTACGTAATTAGCATTTTGAAGATGTAAAGATTGGAGAGCATACAAATCAAGCACTCGATAGTAATTCAAACCACCAGTAAAGCCTGTTTTGGCAAACATTTTTGCAAAATATTGGATATCTTCTTCAGTCATCCAAGAAGGAAGGGTTGCTGGAGTCTCAAGTACATCTAATATTCCTTGGTCTGTAGATGCAGCTTTGAAAGTTTCTGGCATGGTTCCCACTAGAAACTTTTTCATAATTTCTGTGTAATCGTATCTTGCAAATTCCTCTTCTACTTTCCCAGGTTCCTGTGCCATTTAAAATATCCATTCCTTTGTAGTCAGCTCAGGAAAAACATATTGTAGCAAATAAATATAATACAAAACAACATGTCTTCCCGTGCCTTCTTTAAATGGTGTTAAGGTTCGGCCTATACAACATGTTCAGAGCAAAGATTTAGCAAAGCCCTGGAATAGGGTTGAAGAGTCAGTAGTTTTTGGGCACCAACACCTTGGCAGCAAGAAAAGAATCAAGCATGTGCCCAGAGCATGGTCCTAGTGCAAAGGTAATTATCACATAAGAGTCAGCTGCAATTGACACAAAATGTGGAGAACGTTGTTCTGCTACAGATGCAGTTAGCTTGAGAAGCATGATGGTAACACTTCTTAATTGAAGGGAGATTCCCCTTGATCCATAATACAAACCCTGAATAAGACTATGCATTGTAACAGCCCTTTGAGTCCATGATTTGTGTAAATAGGGGGGGTAAGGTCCTTGTATTAGAACAACTAAAAAAACATGGGGTTATAGAGCTCGAATGTAACAATTTAGTTATCTGTAGAAATCTACAATGAAATGGCACCTTCTAACTATATACTTCTTGTCTTTTGTGATGAATATTGTGAACCTTTGCTTTCTATTTTGAATGTATTAGCAATTATGGATGAATTATAGCATGTTTACATGTTTGTTTTCAGCTGAAATAGGCACTAACAAGTAACTGTGATGGTTTCTGCAATATATCACTTAATTGGAGGTTTTGAATCCCTCTTGGTGCATTTTGAATTCAACAAACAAGGAAACTATTCCCTACTTTTGGTGAAGCTGGTCATATAATGCCCATCATTGGCAGGTATCAGTGAAGTTAGATGTACTGCAAAATAAAAAATTCAATTGCTTTAAGGAAGCGGAGCATGTTAACTCATGGGGAACACTATCCCTGCCTGAAATGGCATCTATGTGAACTTCAGTAAAACAAAGAAGTGCTTGTATTCATTGTCAAGCAAGCTGCCCTGCAGCTTGTGAGACAATCCATACAAACAAACTGAGTTGTGGAGAGAGATGAAGTTAGGTAGAGCATGCGAATTGGTAGCAAGCCTTTGATAAATCATAGTTTTGAGAGTTTAGAAGGATCAAGTAGTCCAAGTATGCTGCCACCAAGCAGAAACACCCCCTTATGTGGAAATTAACTGCCACAACCTGGGTATATTATTCCTCCAGGACGAAAACTTCCCTCATCAAGTGGGAACCATGTAATGTCCCCCAAAATTGTAGCATTGAGATATAAAGCATCAAAAACAAGATAAACAAAATAAATATTAAAAACATTAACTATTTAATATTATTATAATTATAATTACCAAAGATAATATTATAATTATAAATATTAAATATAATATTGTAATGACCAAAATATAAATACTATATTAACGTAAAATACATAATATATCAAAATACGAATAACAAAACCAAATAAATATCAAAATGTGAGAAATTGCAATTTAAATAATATTGTATCAAATATGAGTAATAAATTAAACATGACAGAATAACAGATATTATAATAAGGGATCTGATTATAATATGTGATCATTATAATGATATAATAGTATATCATAAGTATGATATATTGTAATAATAATACGTAATACAAAATATTATGAATATAATAAATCCTAAACTAACTGACATGATTCCATAAACCATAAAAGGGAAAGTATATAACATATAGCATAAAAAAATGAGATCAAATAAAATATAAACTATAACATATAAATAATATCAAAATAAAGATAAATACTATCAAATCGATTCCCAAACATAAGCGGTTAACCAAGGCAACAGTCAAACATTATTATTAAGGGATCGGTCAAAAGGAGCCGACCCTTATTGTGAATCGGTCCCAAACAAAGGCAAAGCATATGCATGAAAAGACACGACCCAAGCATTGGCCATAAATGAGAGGTCAGTGCAAGTCTAAAGACATTGATCAAGAAGGATCAGAAATATAAAAAGAAAAAGGCAGTCTGCTTATTTCGTGGCATCTACTCAGCTATTTTAAATTGTACCCTGCTAAGTAGACATGTTTATTCCTGTTTGTTTTCAATTGTAGTATATGTCAGAATTTTGTAGAATAGAAGTATTTATTATTGCTTGCTTACCATCCTACTATATTCCGAAATACTAGAATAGAGCAATAGATATATTTATCATTATCTATTTTTAATTGTAATATGTTCAGGGTTTATATAGTGGCACCAATAGGTGTATTTATTGTTTGATTTCAGGCGTATTATGCTCAGGATTCATAAAGAAGAATCATAGTTGCATTCATTATTGTTTATATTGTTCATTATTATTTTGTTTGTTATTTATTATTTATTGTTATCTCTGATTATGTTATATTCAGAAATTCATATGCATATGTATACTGCTAATCTATTTATATTATATCCATGTTCCACCATGGTGGGGAAGAAGGATTACAAAGGGGAATTCATGTAACGGAGTCTCCTAGATACACCACCTAGGGGTGGGGGTGGGATGTAATGAGCCCACGAGGGCCAAAGGGGTACTTGCCTCTTGGGATATCCGAGAGAACTGCCTTTGGGTCTCGGTTGACCTCCACTAGATACACCACCCAGGGGTGGGACGTAATGAGCCTACGAGGGCTAGAGGGGTTCTGCCTTTGGGATCAAAGGGTGCTCCCTCTGGGTCTAGTTCAATCATGGGATTTGTTGAAACTAGATAGCATCGGTCAGATGATTGATCGTTGTTAATGTAAAAGATATACTATTAAATAAAGGGACACATCCCTTGAGCCGACATGTCTCCACTTTGTGGAGACACATCCGCTTATGGGACGTGTCTCCCACTTTGATATTTATACTCACTCGTTCCTCACTTGGAAATATGAAAATTGATAGATGTTTACCTATGAGGATCGACAGTTATACAGAGAAGAATTTAATCATTCAATAACATGGTATCAGAGCCACGTTCGGAAAGATCTAATTAAATTCTTGATCTCCGGGTATGCGAGGAATGAGAGAACTACCTACCGTTATTTCTTGAGGCATGAGAGAGTACATGATTATCATTGGATTTATATAAGTGTATGAATCCGGAACAGAGGAGCACGGTTTATTATATCATATGCTAGTACAGATCGAGCAACATATGGAAACAGTTTGATTAGTTATCTTCCATTCCCGTGCATGCTGGAGACGCCCTCATTCTTTATGTTGGATGGGCTTGGTAATGATTGATGATCGTTCTTTATGTTGGTCGGGCCTATATCATTCCATCGTGATAATTGGCGAAAACATTCAAATATCTTTCTTGGCCGATAGTCCCTTATCGAGCGGTATTCAATATTGGTCAACAAATTCATCTGTTTCATGCCGCCAATAAGAAGCCGTGACTTGGGGAATTCCTTAATGAGATCATGTATGCCTGGTGCTGTGTAATGGCGGGTGCCTTCGTTTATTGGTTCAACGTATTTTATCGACCAGAGGAATCATCTACATTAACAATGATATCTGACTTATAATGGTGTGTGGGCACTAGATATATCGGGGGTGTTTATTCTATTTTTCTGGTAATCAAGTCAATACAGGTCCAAGACTACAGGCCACGTACCCATCAAGGAAGTCAAAGAATTGTTAAAGGTGGAAAGGTTGATGTTGTATCTTAGTCTATGATCCTCCGCCTTCCCTTTTTTCATAGCGCGGCTTCTTTCATTTCCATCAGCCATCACTTTTATCCCAGTGCTACCACAAGGAAATCATAGAGTTCGGGCTTATGTTAGTTAGCCCAGGTGGGGCACTCTTCCACACATACAGGGAGCATTAAATGTCATAAACTTTTGGGAGCTTTTGTGTATGAACGAAAATAAGCGAACACTCAATTCGATAGTCTACTCTTCCGAATCACCATTGTAAACCAAAGCGAACTGCTATTATTCGTGAGGAATATTTATGTGTGATCGAACACATCAAATCATGAGAAGAAGATCTATACATGAGAAATTCTGAGTTTGAAGAGGAAGACGAACTTTCTAATCATCATTCGGGGCAACATCTACAGTGCTTCTTATGTTGGCTATCAGAAGACTTTGGTGCTGGAGCGATGATTCGACAGGATCACATATCGAACCTGAATCAGTTCGAATTAAGAGATTGAATTTACGGCGTTCTGTACAAATATTGGCGAGAGCATCACTAAATATACATATGTCGTCGAGTGATTTCTGAGCACATCACATTCACGCAAGAAACAGGATTAAACGATGAGCTGTTGTAATTGCTGAGTGTTCATACTCAATTGGAATAAGACAAACAGTTAATGATGCTGCCCTCTAATATTCATCCAGCAATAGAAGTGATGAGAAGAGTTCCGATATCAGGCCTGTGCCTTCCGAGAGTAATGTTCATTAAAGTTGGCTTCGTATCTTCTAAACTAGACGAACTCTGTTGCTGGAAGTGTTGTTCCTGTTGCCGTCGTGAAATCCATCATTGTAGGATGCACCGGGTTCATCTTTGTTGTTTCATCATCTGAACATCATAGAGCTTGTTGCACCTGTATAGCAATTCTAGGTGGGTCGCAGTTGGAAAAGGAGTGCATCGATAAATTTGAATGGTCAAAGACCATATTAAAATTTAGCCAGCTACCACTACAAATTTTGTGACATGGGCTTGTGATCAAGCTGTGAACCTGTAGAAGGAAGGTTGTGGACTGATCTGAGCGCAAGCGCAACGTTCCACACTGTGTCCTGTATTTGCATCCATCGGAATACTTAAAAGAGATGAGTATTCTTTGTTGAATTTCTGTTATATCATTTATTTGGATCTTGTGTGATTAGTAAAAGAGATTATGTTTTTTTTCTCTTGATTTGTGTTCACTAATTTAAGATCCTTGAAGTTTCAAACTATTCATTGCGAGTTATTGCTATAACCTGAGATAGTAAACTTTGTATGAGATTTCTTTGGATAGTTATGAACTCTTAGTAATCTCTTCTTAATGCTTTCAGGACGGATCAAAAGGCATAAGAGATTGCTTTCAAGAAAAGCTTGATGCATCCTGTAGGTTGAAAAATGGAGACACTGCTTGCAACCTTGAGATTGTGTGAATGGCTGAAGACATCTCTTCGAAGAGGAAGCATTAACCTTCAAAGGGAGTTCTATGATTCAATGTTGCAAGGACAGATGCTAAATTCTTGAAGTACCTCTTCAGCAATTGAGATCAGAATTGCTCATGTCTGTCAACCTGGATTTAACATTGGTAGCTCCACAAACCTATTCATAATCGAGTGATCTGGGATGAGGTTGAAGAGAACAGCCTGAATCTCTACAAAGGTGTGAGTTGGAAACCATTTCTCTAAAGCAAGTACTACAGACGATTTTGGACGAGGAGGTCAGGAGGCTGATGCAAGTACTTAGAGCTTCAGAGGGAGTCACATCTTCACTTGTTGTAATTCATAATTCTCTGAGATAGAGAGATATGAGGTGAAAGCCCTTGTTCATCTCTACGACTGAGATGAGGCGTCATGTTGAGATACTCCATGACAATAGGTCCCAGGATATAACTTCCCGCAGTGTGGCTTAAGGGGGGGGGTGTTGGATATAAGCCACACCCGGACTGATGATGGGCTGGCCACAAGGGGCCAGTAGCTCAATTGATAGAGCACTCCAGCAACAAATGGAAGGTCCTAGTGAATGCTCTAAGCCAGTTCATGTGTGAGCCAAAGGAAATTCACCTTATGGTTGTAAAACATATATTGAGACATCTTCAAAGCACTATTGGATATGTTTGGGCTAGGAGTGTAACCGATCGGAAAAGCACATCAAGATGTTGCTTCAGTTTAGGATCGGCTATGATCTCTTGGATCTACAGAAATCAATCTTCAGTGGCACAAAGCTCGACAGAAATTGAATACATTGCAACCTTTATGAGGGCAAGAGAAGCAGTTTGGCTTCGTAAATTGCTTGTGGGACTCCTTGATCTAAGCACATTGAGATCCCCTACCATTATGCAAGAGACATGGGAGAAAGGAATGCAATCCAGTTGGAGTATATTAGTTCAAATGATCAAACAACAGACATACTCAGCAAACCTCTCTCCAGAGTTAAGGTTGAACTCTTCGGGAAGAAACTTGGTATGTAATTTGATATTATGTTTGAAATTCAAATTGTTTATAAGTTGTACTAATATATAAAGATGTTTAATGTGTAAACTCTTTTGTCATGTGTGTGACTCCATGACCTTATGGGCCTGCTCCCCTTGTGTACATTATTGAAAGGTGACGATCTTTCTAATAATGAACACTTGTATGTGACATTGTAAAGTGAAGACTCTACAATGATGAGTTGAACTATCATGATAGATATCATGTGACTTGATATTTATGGACATGTCATGATAGTATCTCTTGGACACCTTGATGGACATCATGGGACTTGATGTCATTCGAAGATCATTGTGATCCTCAAGAGATAAATCATGGTGGATAATTATATATCCATGGATATGCCATGAATTATTATGGTAGACATCATGTGACTTGATGTCAGTGCACATACCATAATGAAGATGTGTTATGAAGAATGTCATGTGACTTGACACTTTCAGAAGCATACCATATCTTCTGATATCACGAGTTAGGTGATATCACTTTTACTTGGTGGAAGTTATTTTTCCTAGCTAAGAGGGAGTGTTTAATGAAGATGTGTTATGAAGAATGTCATGTGACTTGACACTTTCAGAAGCATACCATATCTTATGATATCATGAGTTAGGTGATATCACTTTTAATTGGTGGAAGTTATTTTCCCTAGCTAAGAGGTAGTGTTGAATAATGAAGATGTGTTATAAAGAATGTCATGCGACTTGACACTTTCAAAAGCATACCATATCTTTTAAATATCACGAGTTAGGTAATATCACTTTATACTTGTTTGGAGTTTATCTTCCCTAGCTAAGAGGGAGTGTTGAAACTAGATAGCATCGGTCAGATGATTGATCGTTGTTAATGTAAAAGATATAATATTAAATAAAGGTACACATCCCTTGAGCCAACGTGTCTCCCACTTTGATATTTATACTCACTCGTTCCTCACTTGGAAATATGAAAATTGATAGATGTTTACCTGTGAGGATCGACAGTTATACAGAGAAGAATTTAATCATTCAATAACAAGATTAACCATTGTAATCTTACCTCCCTACCATGGTGTAACAAGAGGGAAATGATTGACAAGATGAGGGATAACAGAAAGGGGACACCTCCTAGGTAGAGGCCAAGACACTCGCTCTTGGGCCTAGGGTAGAAAGGGTCCTAGGCACCCCATCAAATCACATTCTCCCATGCTCTCCTATGGTCAAGCTCTCCAAGGATATTAAATGCTTTGTGATTGGATTAGTAATTTGGCCATAGATTTACTAATATTTAATCATGATAATCTGCTAATTAGTACTATTGTGGTAAATGATTATAGTTTGCTAATCAGTATGATTGGGGTAAATGGTTTCTAATTTGTGTGTAGGGCTTCAATCAGGAGAAAGGTATTCTCTAAGCCATTTATTTATTTAAAAATTAAGGATTAGGGAAAATTTAGGGCATTCCCAAAAAGGGGACATTAAAAACCATCCCACCCTTAGACAGTAATCCATATCTTTTGTCAACACCAACTCAAAAGGTACAAATGACATGAGTACACTATTCCTTTGTCATTATATTGTGGGTCAAGACTACTAAGGAACACCTTTGGATCTGTGAGATTATATGCATTTGAAGGGCATCACCAACCTGGTGCAAAAATTTGAACAGGTTGTGTCAAGTTGTCAACATAAGTTTGTCAAAATTGGACAACCCATATGAAATTTTGCCTAAAATTTCTTCATAAATCTCTATGGCACGCATTTCGAGGCACAAAAATTCTTCAATTGAATTGTGCAACCATTGGTCCCCTTCCTATTTTGCCTTGTGCGAAATTTGGGAACATTTCGACATGTTTTTCCCCTTGTTTTGTCTAATTTCGGGATTTTTGATCACCATTGCAAGTAGGGATCTTTGTGTGTTAAGGCACGTTTTACGAGGTGTTGAGGTTGTAAAACTTTGGATTTCAATTGATGGTTCCCTTGGGCATCCTTTCATCAACTCTCCTTTCCGTTTTTGTAAATTTCTTAGTCATTTTTCTTGTGTTTTTTGCCAATTTCGGGTTTTTAAGACAACACAGCAAAAATAGGAAATTTTAAGTCATAAAGCAAAAATTGCTAAAGTGTCAAAAAGTTCCTATTGTGCTTTAAGTGAAATTGCTAAAGTGCCAAAAAGTTCTTATTTTTGCTAAAGTGTCAAAAAGTTCCTATTTTCACTCATTTGACAAAAGCAAAATTGCTAAAGTTCCAAAAAGTTCCTATTTGGCTTAAATGACAAAATAAAAATTGCTAAGTTGTCAAAAAGTTCCTATTTTGCCTCTTTGTCAAAAATAAAATTTGCTAAATGAGCCAAAAGTTCCTATTTTTTTCCATGAGTAAAAAGAAAAGTTGCTGAAAGCTTTCAAAAACCCGATTTTGGTCTTTTTTGTGTTTTTTTCACTTGTCTTTGTGTTGAAAATACCTGATTGGAGAAATTCGCCCAAGTTTTGAAGAGAGTTTGTGTTTGAATTTGATAGTTTACCTCTTTTGGTGGAGCTCTCTTAAATTCTTCAACAAAAATTGCAGCTTCTCAATTTGAATATAAGTGCCTTCATCTTTCCTTAAGATTTCACAAGGCATCTAGGGTTTCATCTCCTTTTTTACTTTCAGCTCCTCTTCTCCAAGGTACGTTGCTTTTCTTTTCTTTCTTGTTATGTTTTGTTTATTTTTTCTTTGAGGAATCACGTCTTTCTTTGCTGCAGACATTTTTCTTTTGGTAATGCTCTTTTTCAAAGGTATTTTAGTGTCTTTGTAATGGCGTGTCTTCTCCTTATTGATTCGCGTTTTGTCTTTTGTGATATTGCATTGTCAAAACCCGATTTCATGAAATCATCATTTGTCTCTTGCTTTTGAAAACCCGTTTTTGTTTGAAAGTGTATTCTTTGCAGCTGTTTTATGTTCAAAGAAATCGTCTTTCCCTTTCAAAACAGCAAATATAAAAAAAACGTGTTTTACCTTTGGCCAAAACGTCTTTATCAAATAGCAAGTGAAAACGTGCTTTTCTACAAAGCAATTCGCGATTTTGCTAAGTGGTGTTATCCAAAATGGTTGTAAAAGAAGTTTGTGGAAGTCTCATTTCTTGAAAATACGTTTTTGACCAAGAAATGTCATATGCGTTTTCACCTAAATGCCATTATCTCAGCAAAACGTCATTTCCATTTGCCATTTTTCTCTTCCATTTACCTTGCCATTATCTCACTAGTCTTATCATTTTTCCTTCCCATACTTGTAAAGTTTACTTGTAATAATGTTTTTCCATATTGCAAATAAGTCACCTTTCATTTAAACTTGTAGTCAGCCTTCCAAAACCCGAAATTGAGCTTTGGCCCCACTTTTGCAGCCCCTTTGTCTCATTCTTGTTAGTCTTATTTGCACACATGACCTACCAAATCAATAATATAAGGCATGGGCCTTATTTTTCAAGCAAATTCTAAGGCTGGAGAATGATACAAAGAAAGAACAACATGACGAAGCCACACAAGGAGTTGAACAAGTGACATGATTGAGCATGGAATGCTTTCAAGACGGAGATGGAAACATGTTTTCCAAATAGTAGCATGAAGACCCAATCAAGGATGATGTAGTTCAAGTCGTGTCTTCGAACACTTAGAATAGTTTCAATTATGTACTTGTAATTTAGTTTTGACAAATTATACGTAAAATGGAAAATTGTAATTGCAAGTAATTATATCACTTGCAAAGTTGTAAAATGTAATTACATGTGATTAGATTACAAGTCAAATTACAATAGGACTTGTAATGTTGAATAAGTCAATTGCAGTTAGTTAGCGGTTGAGAGATTTTCTCAAGTTTGTTGAGATCCTCCCACCTTTTTCTCAAGGCCTCTCTCCTATAAATACTTGAGGGGGTCTATTGTAATCTTATCTTTTGAGCAAGCAAAAAATTTCTGCAGAATTTTGTACTCATAAAGACTTTGAGCTTTATAGTTATAAGTTGTGATTTTTTCAAGTAATATCAAAGAGTTGGAATTCCAGACTTTGTATTGAAGCCCTACTTTGCATCCTTTGTGTTCTTATGTCATTTTGGAGCATTACTTTATGACTACTTGGAGATTGTGGAATATTGTTGAAGAGAGATTCAATTGAAATATCTGCAGACTTTGTGCTGTAAATGTTAAAAATTGAATTCGTAGTTAGTATTTAGAAATTGAGAAGAATTGCAAGACTTTGTGCTCGTGGTAGTTCTCATTTAGAGCAGTTAATAGGTACATCATAGTTGCAGACTTTGTGTTGTTTTATGCAGTATATTATCTTTAGGTAATCATTCTAAAAGGGTAGATAGGATTTCACTACTCAAGACTTTGCGCTTGTTGGTTGTTTTCCCATCGTCCCGGAGGCAGTGACGGAAATCTTTGTGCTTTCAGAAAACTTTATTTCCTCTTTCTTGGTTTCACTGCATAGCTGCTGTAATAAGTTTTCTTAATGTTTGCTATTGCTTTTCTGCGAAGAGAAAAGAATATAATCTTTCCTGAAATAAGAGGAACGATTGTTGTCCTACCCATATTAGTTTTGTTTAGTTAAAGGGGGAGCCTTCCCTTAATTAGGAGAGTTTCATCTCACGTGCTGTGGTTGAAACCACAATTTTGTATGCTTTCCCAAGTATACAAAATTTTCAACCAACAAAGTTTAAGTGCTGAAATGTGTTGGAAAAATGTTGTCATTGATGTCAAAGGGCCTGTCCAAAATGAGGAGATAATTAAGTTGCAAAAATGATGATCTAGCCCCTTTATGAGGATTTTAAAATTGCAAAATAAATTTTGGGACAACCACCCTCTTGGAGTCGCCCCATTTGGGGATGTTAAAATTAAAAAGTAAATTAATTTTATTATGGTTGTGGGGCTCTCAAAGTGGGACAACCCCCCTAGAATGGTGCACCCACCTTGGGAATGTAAAAGAAAATAAATAAAACATTATTTAAAGATGTTGGCCGACCCCTCTTGGAGGAGTCACCTCCCTTGGGTGAAGAGTCATGAAGGGAAGTATAAATAGAAGATTGAGAGAGAGAGAGGAAGGAGCAATCAATTCAAGGAATATCATTCACATGAAAAACAAAAATAAAAGGATATTTGAGTAGATTTATGAGAGGATTTTAGCATCAATGTAGAAGAAAAGAGAAATAAATGCAAGATCATGGCATTTCTATGAGCAGAAATATTGAAGAATATATTGCAGATTTATGAGCAGTTGGAAAGGGCAGATCTAAGAGGAAGTTGCAAACAAATTATCATATTATTCATTTGGAGGTTGGAGCCTCCTAATTGAGGAAATCAAGAGGTTGGTGCCTCTTATTAGAAGAGATTGGCATCTCTTTCTGGTTCGGTGCTCAATGGTGGGGATTGGAGTCTCCAATGGGTTGGTGCCTACGAAATTCGTAAGACTAATACAAGCAATATTTTGCCGTGGTTCTTTCCTGTAAGGGTTTCCATGGAAAATTGTGTCTCTTATGTGTGTTCTTAATTATTGAATCTTGCATATATGGTTTGATTTATACTGATTCACCCCCCCTCTCAGTATAAGTGTGTGTTTCATCAAAATGGTGTCAAAAATATAATTCTTAACACAAACAAATTTCAACCCACTTAAATATAGTTTATGCCATCTAGTCTTTGCTGTTATGATTTAGTAGGAGCTAGGATCAATGATCAAGGAAAACTCACAACCATATGAGTTACACACAATGTATGTATTCTAAGATGAGTAGAAATCCACCATACAATATCTTAGAATGATAATGATACAAAAAGATCATAACAAGCTCTTCCTTTTATCTCTCATGTTCCATTACAACAAAGGATCTCATGCCCCCTTATAAGATTTCATGAGTGAGTGTTGGCAAATAAGCCAATAGGGTGAGCGCGTACATGAATTGACAAGGACCCACTTGTGCCCCTTACATTAGCTATTGTGCATCTAGATTATGACCATCCATTTGACCCACCCATTTGAAATCTGTGTCGGTAACCCACAAAGTCATGTTGAGGCCTCTTCCAAGATTATGCTGGCTATGAAACTTTTTACCCAAGAGTGTAGAAAGAAATATTAGAAGTATTTTGTAAAAGAAATGATATGAAACTTATTACAACTAGTGTAAATGAAAGTAAAAATTGTTTGTAAAAGACCTTTATGAAAAGGGGGATCAAATATAGTTATTACACTAAATAATGTAATAAAATATTGTTTTGAAAGGATGTGTTGGTTAATTGCAACCACTGTGGAAAAACTGTACGTATGGCATTGTATTTGGAGATATGGTATCTGCATTCTCTTAAGTGATTAATGTAAGGTGCACATTTATCTTTCACTACTATATCATCTGCATAGGAAAACTAGGTAGGTTGAGGTATACTACATTGAACTTTTTCCACCTTCAAATGTTAGACGTTATAAACCCATTAAAATTACTTAAAGTTTTCATACCATATATTTAAAGTATCCAAATGATCTTTTTATTTCATTTAATGCTACTTTTAACATTACCAATAATTCGATCTATTAAATGGATTGCAATTTCTAAAGTTAAATTTACCTCTACTCTTTAAGTTCAGTTTTACCTCTTATTTTATTGTGGGCTAATTTTATAAAGAAAATTGCATGTATCTTTCTAAATGTCACTATTAATATATTTTTATATGAATTCCTTTTTCTCTATTTTCTAAATTGGATATGGAAAATATTGACAGGTTATTTCATACAACATTGAATAAGTGAGGTTATAATAATGTGATGCATTTCATTAAAAGTTAAAAATATATATAATCATTCTGATTAGAATCTTTCTATATACAGATTGACAAATTGGTGAAATCAAACATGGATTTTGAACATGAGACAACCACTTACGAAACCTTAGAAATGACTAATCAAGCCTTATCAGCCAAAGTCTCTCAGTTTGTTCCGGAAGTATGATTTAAACAATAAGCTTTAGATTGGACAAAACCACATGATGATGAAATGTTTGGGAGTGAACATGATATTTCTTCTCAAACGAAATTAGAAAAAAGAAGAAAAGCAATAATAGGTCAAGAAGGAGTAAGGGGAGACAAGAATTAATTGATGAGGATAACAGTTCAAACAACAAAGTGTCTAGTGATTTAGAATAAAAATTCTCTAACATCAATTGCAAGCAAAGAACAGGAAATGAACTTGATAGTTGTTCAGAAGGTTAAATTACCTAAGTATAATGGGGAAGCTAAGCAAATTAACTGAAAAAAGGTTAACTACATAGATTAAAACTCATGACTTGGCAAAACTTTGCAGGCCCAAATTTGGCTCAGGCGCCTTGGCAAAAACTTAGCAAAATTTCTGATCATTTAAAAAACTCAGAATCAACACAAAATCACTAAAAATTTGTTCAAATCACATGAAATTGCGAGGAATGTTGTCAATGTGTCAAGACGTGAGTTAGAAGAGTGAGTGTAAAAATAAATTGAATTTTAGCCTTTATCTTGATGTTTTGCCCCAATTAGTGATTTTTCAAGTTGGACTCATGAGTACTTGGCAAGTTTTCTCCAAAACCTTGTAAATTTTTTGACAAAAATTGCCTGAGTTTTTGGGCAAGTGACTCAGGAGCAATTTCAACTAACAAGAACTTGTAAATTAGGCAAGTTTTTGTGATATTTTAATCTATTTTTAACTAATTTAGAAATATATTTTGATGTAATGGGAAATAGTTAGGGATGAACACACATTGCCACATATCAATTAAAAAATGAAGCCCTAACTTGGTGGCAAGATATGACCGGATTCTTAAACTAGTGACCAAGAATGTCAAACGGGAAAAGTTTAAGGAATTATTCCAACAAAAATACCTTTTTGATCATTTTATACGAGAACAAAAAATTCTTTGAATGAAAACAAAAATGGAGAGATTAGTCAATATAAGCAACATTTTGAGCAATGAAATGTGACACCCTAAGCCTATAGCATGTATTGGGATATGCTATAACCAACTATGGCTCACATAATCCTTAATTGGGTCATTTATGACTCACTAAGTATAATTAGGCTACGCTAGGTTAGTCTCATTAAGATTAGGATACTGATATTGCCTAATGATGCCTATATATAGGAGGTAGTGTGATTGTTAAGCATCATATTGGAAGTTCTAGTCTAATTGAAGACTTTTGGAGGTCGCCCCTTGGAATTGGCTTATTATTATCAAGTATTTGCATCTTATTTGCTACTATATCTTTCACTTGTGCAAGTAATTTCATTGCAAGTGTTATCAAAGTATGTTATTGGCACTTGGAAAGCAAGAAACATGGCACAATTTTTCAATCTGGGTCATGTTGTAAAGTACATATCTCTCTCAATATTGCAAATTTATATTTTTCTAAAATCCAAA
The DNA here is from genome assembly GCA_007115665.2 of Sequoiadendron giganteum. NCBI lineage: Eukaryota > Viridiplantae > Streptophyta > Pinopsida > Cupressales > Cupressaceae > Sequoiadendron > Sequoiadendron giganteum. Next base: position 371,443,446 of record CM021101.1, on the reverse strand, counting down.
GGGTTGATCAAGGGCACCATGAAGCAACCATATTCTAGATTTGAGGTAAATTGAAGCATTTTTAAGAAGTTATTACAAATTTAGGGATTTTAGCAAATTCACCTCTATGGCTGTAAAACATTGAGTTTCTTGGATATTTTTTCATCAAAGAGGATTAAAATCAAGTTACTATAATAATTACACCATATTTTGAATTTTTTTGAGTAAGTTATTGTGAAATCATTTGGAAGAATTTTTTGGTCAAAGTTGGATCAATGGTGCAATTCTGCACTATCAAGTCTCAACATAACAAGGCCGCAAACTAGAGGTTCAGGCAAGAATGTATACACTAAAGAAAATACCTATGAAAGATTATACAAAGTCAGATTTCAATCAGGTGGGACTTTAGACAAATTATTTTCTTTGTTGGATAACAAGGTTCGCCTAATAGAGGAGAATATGTAAAATATCAAGTCTCACATGGCCAAACAAGGCAATATGGATAACATAAGTAATAAATTGGACATTCTCTCAAACTTTGTCAATAAGTTGTTAGTCTCACAATTAACCAACAACCCCAAAGTGGGTCTACAAGACAAACTTGATCTAGATGCAAATGTTGCCCAACCTCAAACAATGACTAGCACTTATTTTGAATTTTAGAACTTGCTACATAAGGTGGATATGCATAGTTCGATGGCAAGGATCCGCTTAAATGGATAAATCAAATGGAGAATTCTTTTAATGTACATCATATCACATGTGGGAAGAAGGCTAGAATGACTTCCATATATCTAGAACTTGAGGAATTCATTTGGTATTGATGGCTAGCTCTCAATGTCACTTGATCAATATTGGCAAGGTAAGTGGCCGAGTAGGGGTCTAGAACAATAGAAGATCCTACTGCAAACCACCGCAAAAGGGGTGTGAAGCTCAAGGCCAAGCAAAAAGGATACATTTTGTAAGGGACATGTCCCAACACAAAGATATATGTATAGGATGGGAAATTGTAATGTCCCCTTTTTGGCACTTAGCCAATTCGTGCACATTTAGCCAGTTTCCAAGTCTTTCAGAGGCTAACTAGTTAGTTAGGGAGAACTCCAACATTCGTGGAGAAGCATTTGATCAGTCTTGCAAAGCAATTGTTCTTGGATTTGAGTTCAGTTAGTTAGTTGGAGCCGACAAGGAAAAAGAAAACATCAAATTGGAAAAGATGAAGTTGGAGATAGAGCAACTGCGATTAAGGCAAGAAATCATGGCCACGAAAAAGAACAAACAATAAACATATACAAAACATTTGGTGCTCATACTACTTGAGAAAGGGCCATATCAGGAATGATTTCCCTAAGACACAAGGAGAAAAAAATGTTGCTGCCCTGAGAGTAGAATTTCATAGTGTTTCACGGATGGCCCAATCAGTATTTTGTGGACTATGTGGAGAATGGGACAACCACAAAATAGATGATTGTCCCTCAAGAAGGTTCCGCATCAAAAATAACGAAGATGAACATGAACCTCGATGTCCTAAGTATTGTGGTTATGATCAAGAAATAGACTAGAAGATGGCCTACATCAAAGGACTAGTGGAACATCCCCTCTACACCTCGGTCTGTGAATATAGAGTACCTACATGGGAGAACAACAGAAATGCTAACGCCATGCAAAACAACCCTCCACATAATCATAATGAGGATCGCAGATCCTTCAACAATTATAGAGGAAGGGGATGAGGTTGAGGCAACCACAAGAGGGAGGACACTAATTGCTACAAGAGCGAAAGATAAGGCCACTACTCTGTGGAGTGCTAGTTTGACAAAAAGAAGAAACGCGCCTTTTGCGGCAACCCGAATTGTGACCTCTTCAACTATGACAAGGTGCAACACTACTTTTAGAACGTGCCACCACAATTGAAGAGCGGTGAATTTAAAGGACCCAATGCACCTAAAGGAGATAGGGTCATGAGAAAGGTGTCGAAAGAAACACCGCAAGGGGCAAGAAGGTGCCAAAAAGAAGAAATTTACCAATGAGACACCTTTACAGAAGAGGAAACCTCCAAGGAATAATGTCAGGGGGAAAGGAAAATATTTGAAACAAAAAATATAAATGAACAAAACTATGGTAGTTACAAGATAGGAGACCAATACCCCAAAGAATCAACAAGTCATCCCAAATACAAAAGAAGAAGAGGAAGAACATTTCTTCCCAAATAAGCATCAACATGACCAAATTGTAGAGGCATCTTGGAAGATCATAAATCAAGAGCAACCGTAAAGTTTACTTGTAATAATGTTTTTCCATATTGCAAATAAGTCACCTTTCATTTAAACTTGTAGTCAGCCTTCCAAAACCCGAAATTGAGCTTTGGCCCCACTTTTGCAGCCCCTTTGTCTCATTCTTGTTAGTCTTATTTGCACACATGACCTACCAAATCAATAATATAAGGCATGGGCCTTATTTTTCAAGCAAATTCTAAGGCTGGAGAATGATACAAAGAAAGAACAACATGACGAAGCCACACAAGGAGTTGAACAAGTGACATGATTGAGCATGGAATGCTTTCAAGACGGAGATGGAAACATGTTTTCCAAATAGTAGCATGAAGACCCAATCAAGGATGATGTAGTTCAAGTCGTGTCTTCGAACACTTAGAATAGTTTCAATTATGTACTTGTAATTTAGTTTTGACAAATTATACGTAAAATGGAAAATTGTAATTGCAAGTAATTATATCACTTGCAAAGTTGTAAAATGTAATTACATGTGATTAGATTACAAGTCAAATTACAATAGGACTTGTAATGTTGAATAAGTCAATTGCAGTTAGTTAGCGGTTGAGAGATTTTCTCAAGTTTGTTGAGATCCTCCCACCTTTTTCTCAAGGCCTCTCTCCTATAAATACTTGAGGGGGTCTATTGTAATCTTATCTTTTGAGCAAGCAAAAAATTTCTGCAGAATTTTGTACTCATAAAGACTTTGAGCTTTATAGTTATAAGTTGTGATTTTTTCAAGTAATATCAAAGAGTTGGAATTCCAGACTTTGTATTGAAGCCCTACTTTGCATCCTTTGTGTTCTTATGTCATTTTGGAGCATTACTTTATGACTACTTGGAGATTGTGGAATATTGTTGAAGAGAGATTCAATTGAAATATCTGCAGACTTTGTGCTGTAAATGTTAAAAATTGAATTCGTAGTTAGTATTTAGAAATTGAGAAGAATTGCAAGACTTTGTGCTCGTGGTAGTTCTCATTTAGAGCAGTTAATAGGTACATCATAGTTGCAGACTTTGTGTTGTTTTATGCAGTATATTATCTTTAGGTAATCATTCTAAAAGGGTAGATAGGATTTCACTACTCAAGACTTTGCGCTTGTTGGTTGTTTTCCCATCGTCCCGGAGGCAGTGACGGAAATCTTTGTGCTTTCAGAAAACTTTATTTCCTCTTTCTTGGTTTCACTGCATAGCTGCTGTAATAAGTTTTCTTAATGTTTGCTATTGCTTTTCTGCGAAGAGAAAAGAATATAATCTTTCCTGAAATAAGAGGAACGATTGTTGTCCTACCCATATTAGTTTTGTTTAGTTAAAGGGGGAGCCTTCCCTTAATTAGGAGAGTTTCATCTCACGTGCTGTGGTTGAAACCACAATTTTGTATGCTTTCCCAAGTATACAAAATTTTCAACCAACAAAGTTTAAGTGCTGAAATGTGTTGGAAAAATGTTGTCATTGATGTCAAAGGGCCTGTCCAAAATGAGGAGATAATTAAGTTGCAAAAATGATGATCTAGCCCCTTTATGAGGATTTTAAAATTGCAAAATAAATTTTGGGACAACCACCCTCTTGGAGTCGCCCCATTTGGGGATGTTAAAATTAAAAAGTAAATTAATTTTATTATGGTTGTGGGGCTCTCAAAGTGGGACAACCCCCCTAGAATGGTGCACCCACCTTGGGAATGTAAAAGAAAATAAATAAAACATTATTTAAAGATGTTGGCCGACCCCTCTTGGAGGAGTCACCTCCCTTGGGTGAAGAGTCATGAAGGGAAGTATAAATAGAAGATTGAGAGAGAGAGAGGAAGGAGCAATCAATTCAAGGAATATCATTCACATGAAAAACAAAAATAAAAGGATATTTGAGTAGATTTATGAGAGGATTTTAGCATCAATGTAGAAGAAAAGAGAAATAAATGCAAGATCATGGCATTTCTATGAGCAGAAATATTGAAGAATATATTGCAGATTTATGAGCAGTTGGAAAGGGCAGATCTAAGAGGAAGTTGCAAACAAATTATCATATTATTCATTTGGAGGTTGGAGCCTCCTAATTGAGGAAATCAAGAGGTTGGTGCCTCTTATTAGAAGAGATTGGCATCTCTTTCTGGTTCGGTGCTCAATGGTGGGGATTGGAGTCTCCAATGGGTTGGTGCCTACGAAATTCGTAAGACTAATACAAGCAATATTTTGCCGTGGTTCTTTCCTGTAAGGGTTTCCATGGAAAATTGTGTCTCTTATGTGTGTTCTTAATTATTGAATCTTGCATATATGGTTTGATTTATACTGATTCACCCCCCCTCTCAGTATAAGTGTGTGTTTCATCAAAATGGTGTCAAAAATATAATTCTTAACACAAACAAATTTCAACCCACTTAAATATAGTTTATGCCATCTAGTCTTTGCTGTTATGATTTAGTAGGAGCTAGGATCAATGATCAAGGAAAACTCACAACCATATGAGTTACACACAATGTATGTATTCTAAGATGAGTAGAAATCCACCATACAATATCTTAGAATGATAATGATACAAAAAGATCATAACAAGCTCTTCCTTTTATCTCTCATGTTCCATTACAACAAAGGATCTCATGCCCCCTTATAAGATTTCATGAGTGAGTGTTGGCAAATAAGCCAATAGGGTGAGCGCGTACATGAATTGACAAGGACCCACTTGTGCCCCTTACATTAGCTATTGTGCATCTAGATTATGACCATCCATTTGACCCACCCATTTGAAATCTGTGTCGGTAACCCACAAAGTCATGTTGAGGCCTCTTCCAAGATTATGCTGGCTATGAAACTTTTTACCCAAGAGTGTAGAAAGAAATATTAGAAGTATTTTGTAAAAGAAATGATATGAAACTTATTACAACTAGTGTAAATGAAAGTAAAAATTGTTTGTAAAAGACCTTTATGAAAAGGGGGATCAAATATAGTTATTACACTAAATAATGTAATAAAATATTGTTTTGAAAGGATGTGTTGGTTAATTGCAACCACTGTGGAAAAACTGTACGTATGGCATTGTATTTGGAGATATGGTATCTGCATTCTCTTAAGTGATTAATGTAAGGTGCACATTTATCTTTCACTACTATATCATCTGCATAGGAAAACTAGGTAGGTTGAGGTATACTACATTGAACTTTTTCCACCTTCAAATGTTAGACGTTATAAACCCATTAAAATTACTTAAAGTTTTCATACCATATATTTAAAGTATCCAAATGATCTTTTTATTTCATTTAATGCTACTTTTAACATTACCAATAATTCGATCTATTAAATGGATTGCAATTTCTAAAGTTAAATTTACCTCTACTCTTTAAGTTCAGTTTTACCTCTTATTTTATTGTGGGCTAATTTTATAAAGAAAATTGCATGTATCTTTCTAAATGTCACTATTAATATATTTTTATATGAATTCCTTTTTCTCTATTTTCTAAATTGGATATGGAAAATATTGACAGGTTATTTCATACAACATTGAATAAGTGAGGTTATAATAATGTGATGCATTTCATTAAAAGTTAAAAATATATATAATCATTCTGATTAGAATCTTTCTATATACAGATTGACAAATTGGTGAAATCAAACATGGATTTTGAACATGAGACAACCACTTACGAAACCTTAGAAATGACTAATCAAGCCTTATCAGCCAAAGTCTCTCAGTTTGTTCCGGAAGTATGATTTAAACAATAAGCTTTAGATTGGACAAAACCACATGATGATGAAATGTTTGGGAGTGAACATGATATTTCTTCTCAAACGAAATTAGAAAAAAGAAGAAAAGCAATAATAGGTCAAGAAGGAGTAAGGGGAGACAAGAATTAATTGATGAGGATAACAGTTCAAACAACAAAGTGTCTAGTGATTTAGAATAAAAATTCTCTAACATCAATTGCAAGCAAAGAACAGGAAATGAACTTGATAGTTGTTCAGAAGGTTAAATTACCTAAGTATAATGGGGAAGCTAAGCAAATTAACTGAAAAAAGGTTAACTACATAGATTAAAACTCATGACTTGGCAAAACTTTGCAGGCCCAAATTTGGCTCAGGCGCCTTGGCAAAAACTTAGCAAAATTTCTGATCATTTAAAAAACTCAGAATCAACACAAAATCACTAAAAATTTGTTCAAATCACATGAAATTGCAAATGTTGTCAATGTTCAAACATTGAAGAGTGAGGAAAAATTTGAATTTTAGCCTTTTCTTGATGTTTTGAATTAGATTTTTAAGTTGGACTCATGAGTACTTGGCCTCCAAGAAATTTTTTGGGAGTTTTTGGGCAAGTGACAGGAGAATCAACAACATTTAAATTCCAGAAATGATGTCACAACCACATATTTATGAAGCCCTAACTAAAGACCGTTCTTAAACTTGAGAGTTTCAATGATCACAGCAAAAAATCCCAGCATGGTGACCCCTAAGCCTTGCATCAAGGCTCACATAATCCAATTGGGTCATTTATGCTGATTTTACGCTCTCATAAATTAGGAAAATTGCCTAATGATGCCTCAACAGTCAAAAGCTTTTGCCCCCTTGAATGGTTATTATTAGAAGTTGGCTGTCAAGGCAATGTCAAAGTATGTTATTTCACTCAAGAAACTGGACAATTTTTCAATCTGTCCATATCTTCTACAATCCCAAGGGTCAAACCATGACAACCATAAGATTTGAGGTAAATTGAAGCAAAAAGTAACAATCAAATTCCCATCTGTAGACTTGGATATATCAAAGAATGTTAATAATACACCATAGTTCATTTGCAAATCGATCACAGCCTATCAAGTAACATAACAAGGCAACTGTTCAGGCAAGATGTAGAAAATGTTGAAATATCAAAGAGATCTCAGGTGGGATTTACAAATTATGTTGGATAACAAGACAACTCAATAGTATGTAACCATTCTCTCATTTGTCTAAGTTGTTATCTCCACCAACAACCCCAAAGTACAAGACAAACTTGATCTATCATGTTGCCCAACGGAAACAATGCAACTTATTTTGAAGTTGTCAGCCAGGCTAGGAGGAGAATTTTTTAATGTGCAGAATCTCCATCTGAAAGGAACAATTGATCCTCCAACACCAATTTGGCAAGGTAAGCCGAGTAAGAACAATAGAAGATCTACTCAAACCACCTGGAAGATACAAAGGGACATGTCCCAGATAGAAGATGAAAGTAATGCACTTAGCCAACGGCCTTTCCAAATAAGTAACTAGTGAGGGAACTCCAACATTCGTGGGAAGCATTTGAGAAAGCCTTCAGTTAGAGTTGGAAGAAAAAGAAAACATCAAATGCAACTCTGATTAAGACAAGACTTGCACTGAATTTGCATGATCAGCAACACAAAAATTCACTAATTAATTGATAACTCTCTCAAAACTCGCTCAAATCACATGAAACAAAATGCAAACATTGCTAATGCTGATGGCGCCCAAGATGGGACCAAGAAACCATCCAGAATGAGTCATATTTATTTAGCACGCATTTCAATGCACTCCCAGCATGGTACCGCCCTCAAGAAGGGGTGATTTTTCCATATAAAAATAAATGCTCAACACAAAAAGCTGAAAGTTGGTGGAAGGGGTCGCCTCAACTAGCCAATCACAATCCTCAACTACCCATAAGCAAAATAAAATCACCCATAGACATATAAATGAAAAACTAGTTCAGCCACAGCCAATACAGCAACTGTAAAATAGACTGAAATACAAGAACTCAATTACAAAATGCAAGACAACTCAATAGTAACCTATTCTCAACTAGTTGCTATCATTCAAGCAAGAAGTTAAGCCAGCTAGGAGGTGTGCATCCCTCGAAGCAATCCTAACACCATTTCGGTAGCATAACAATGACTATAAAACCTAAGATCAAAACAAGAAGAGCAGCAACTCCTTAAATAACCTGTGAGGAACATCCAAGTAACAAAATGCAAGACAACTCAATAGTAACCTATTCTCAACTAGTTGCTATCATTCAAGCAAGAAGTTAAGCCAGCTAGGAGGTGTGCATCCCTCGAAGCAATCCTAACACCATTTCGGTAGCATAACAATACTATAAAACCTAAGATCAAAACAAGAAGAGCAGCAACTCCTTAAATAACCTGTGAGGAACATCCAAGAACCTTCTAGAAAGTGCGCCAAGACCAAGGAGTCAACCCAATTTTGAAATTCCATGTTGACTCATCTTCCCATAAAGTTAGCATCGCTTTTTGCTTAATGAAATATTTCATTAATATGAAATAATCCCTCATCTCAAGTTGGCGTCCCTTTTTCCTCCTTAGCAACTTTATCATTTTAAGAATTAATTCACTTAACCCCTTGATGAGGTGCCCACCCATGAAGCCCCTTTTTAAAAACAACTTGAAAGTCATTAGACTAGGCCAAGGGACAAATATATTAAAATATAACATCATTAAAATAACTTAACTCTCCAGAAGAAGCATCCCAAAGCCAAAACGAACTCTGCCAACTGAATTCCCTGAAGAGGAAGCCAAGGGTACTGATGTCAACAGGGTCACAACTAGAAATAGAATTTACTAAAAATAGTAAATTCAAGAAGTTGCTCAGAACAGCATGCCAGCTATACCGTTGCGAAGCTCTCAGAAAACCCGGAAGGAATCTACAAACAGAACTTCAGAATCCCAAGGGCAAACTACTGAGAAAGCTAAACAACCTCTGCCAGAGAAGGAAACCCTAATTTCCACATCCGAGTAGCCTACGGGTCTCAGAAATAGGCTAACGGTCATCTCCAAGATCACTGTTGAGAGGGGGACATTACACTACATACAAGGAGGAGAATATATCATAATACCAAAATTCCAAGGATCAAGACCACCCAAGGATCATTAGAGACATGTATAACAATCTGGAATGGAAGGAGAGAATATGATACTAAGCTCCAACAGTACAAACCTTGTATATTAACTAGGATAGATGAGTAGGACCAAAGAATTGGAGGGAACTCTAGCAGGACTTCATTCACACTTCTTTCTATGATGATGATGAGAAGATTCGTACTACACTCTTGCGGATGAAGGAGATCTTTAGGCTAGTGAAAGAGAACAATATTAAGATATACAATCACACCCCATCAACCCCAAAGATAGAAGGGGTTTCGAAGCTAATTGAATGGATGGAAAAGAAGACCCAACTTCCAAGGAAAAAATGATACATAGCACTCCAAGAAGATGAAGAAAAAGAATCAAAACTAAATATCCAAGTGGCAAAAGGAGAAAGGGAAATACAAATGCATAACAATTCCAAGGGGCAATACTATAGTCAACCCTCGAAGATTAGGGAAGAAAACATAGCTTCCACAAAGAACCCAAAATTAGGAAAAAATGGTGATTATTGGGATGAACAAATGGTAGAAAAAGTGACTAAAACCTTGTCTAAATATGAGATGTCCCCTTCTCGAGTCTAGTTAGTTTGGTGTATGTTAGCATATTCTCTAGGTTCTCGTAGGCTAATTGGCTTTGGTAAGGGGACTCCAAAGATCTTGGAGAGCACAAATTTAATTCTTCTTAGTTTTTTGTTGATGGCATTGAGCTTAGTTGAGGTTATGGATTGCAATCACACTCTCAAAAGTGTTTCAAGACACTTGGGGTGTTCTCCAAACTTCTTGGAGAGCACATCTATTTTCAGTAACTCACCAAGTTGACTCCAATCATCTTCCTACTGCTTTAATTTCATCTTGATGTGGTCAAAATTGGATTTCGATGACGTTGGAGTACTTCCCACAACTTGGATGAGTTATTAAGTTATTTAATTGATATTAAACTTAATTGTCTAAAGTTGAAAAATAATTAAAAGACAACTTAGTGTAATAGCTCATTAGAAAGAGAACTAAAAGTTTTAAAAGTTGGATGCCTAACTAGGGGGCCTTTACACATGAAATATTATTATTATTTCAAAAAGGTCTTTTGAGGGAAAATAATTATTATAATTTTTAATTGGCTATTTCCCTCCCAAAAGCTATTAAAAGTGTTGGGGGCTCATTTGGTATATGCTATGGAGATGATATTGTTATGTTGTCAGATTGGAACCAGAGTGTTCTTTCCTTGATCTTGAAAGGACAAAAACCCTCTCTAGATTGCTAGTTTCGGATTTGAAACAGAATCCCTAGCTGGTTGGGTGTGATTTTATTTAGGAAATGCCATTGCATTTTCAAGCATTGTCTTCAGTTCTTGGATTGCATATTTTGGAGTGTTGCTTTCAGTTTTCAGAGCATAGAGTTCTGAGTTTTATAGATTTTTTGTTAATCGTTTACCTTGCTGGCCAGACCATCCCTGTGAACATTTGGGAGGCAAGATCAAGGGTTAGTGTTTGAGATCTTTTTGCAAAATGTTTTCTAGTGTTGGGCAACCTTTTTGGTGATTATTGCAGGAGTTTGGTGGCTGGAAAAATTCCCAAGGCATGTTGACTGTTAACTTTTCGGTTGGGGGTGCCAAAACATGCTGATTTCTTCCCAAGGTGTTGGACGTTGGAGTTTGGGAGTTTTATGACGCTATGAAGCCATTAATGGCACTAAACATGCTACCTACAAAACATTTCAGACCTGCAACTTCTTTCTTTCAGAGAAATAATGCATATGGAATGAATATAGGTGTTTTCAGAGCTATATCTGCTGTATACATTATTAGGTGCGATGGTAGTGATATTGGTGAGATAGTTAAGCGATAATCTTGGCTGTTTGGTTTATGATAGCGAGCTTACATTTTGTTTTTCAGACCTGTGATGATACATTTAACAGCCCTAATGAGATTTCCAGACCTGCAAACCTAATACCAACATTGATAAGTGGCATAAGACTTGTCTCTGTTCATATCATCTCTTAAAACACGAGGTAATTTGGTAGTTTGTATGATTTTTGGGTTCAAACAGCAGATATTATTTGTATCAGCAATTGTCATCAACATATAATTCTTTCAATGATGTTAATGATGCAAATTATTGACATCTAAGCTTCAGAAGGTTATCACCAAAGAATTTTCATTTCCTTAGCTTTTAATTGTAACACTGGATAGTAGTACCGCTAGTGAGCTTCTATTGTTATTTGCTAATACTTACTCCATTGAATAAGTGGCTTATTGTAATCGCTCGCCACTGAAAATTGGATGAATTGTTCTCATTTTGTTTGTACCTTGCTCACCATTAGAAAGTGGAAGAAGCTTAATTTTACATTTCCAACATTGTAAAAACATTCCCATTGAATAAGTGGATGTTTACTTTCAGCTGCTATGTTTCAATGAATTTGTAATCCTAAACACAGCATGCTCTCACCTTGCCCTCATTGGGAACTGGGTGATCAAAAAGTGTAAAGGAGGTTGTTATGTTTTCATTATTTTTAAAGCTAACATATTTTCAAAAAAAAATGAGGGTAGTTATTACAGAACATGAAAACCTATTTCTTTGAACATTTACTGACCTTAAGGGCATTAAAGAAGAAGCAAGAGTGATGAAAATTCAACTCAAAGAAGGATCCAAACCGCAAAAGAAACAACCATATAGGCTTAACCCTAACATGAAAAGGAAAGTCAAAATAAAACTAGATAAAATGTTGCAACAAGGATAATCAGCCCTATGGTGGTGTAGAATAAGAAGATTGGAGAAATAAGGATTTGTGTGGATGTAAAATCCCACCCTTATTTTTTCCAAAAAACTTCACAATTTGCACCCATTAGCGTTAGCCCAAAAAGCAATGAAAGTCAATTGGAAGCAACCCTTCACTTTCTGATCACGCAGATTCCAGAGAGGGCAAGGTGAGAGCATATGGTGTAAGGGGATCTAAATATAATAACAATGCTAGAAGTAAAGTACTTGGCGGCAAAGCCAGCCACTTCCACTTTTTTTGTGAGCTACAGGAAAGTAAAGTAAAGTAAAGAACTTGGCAGCATAGCCAGCCACTTCCACTTTTCTGCAGGCAACAAGAAATGAAAGGAAACTCGACCACTTATTCAGCGGGAGTGAAGTACAAAATAACTGAAAGTAGATAGCTGGTTGGTACTACCATATCAGCCTTACAATGAGAGATCTAGTACATGAAAACATGAGAATAACATATCAATATGAATGCCCAATGAAACAATAAGTCATCCCTGCAACATAAGATGGATTAGGCATCATAAAACATGAAAAGACTAGAGTATATCGGGCCTGATATGACTGGTGCAGCAGTCTGATATGCCCAAACAGTGAACATGAAAACACAACCAGCCCTCAAGAAATGGTCACAACTCTCTCCCATCTCCTTAGAATGATCTCAAATCACTTGCTATTGAAAGAGCAAGCCTAGACATCCCAAAACAAGATGTAATCCACCTCAAACAAGACTGATATTTGCTGGCACAATTCCCAATTAACTTCCAACAAGTGGTACGGCTCCCAAGGAGGGTCAACCAGCCCTTAAAAATCAGGTTCACCTCCTAAAATCACCATGATTTGCAGAATGGGTTGCCCTAGCAAGAAAAAAACAAAGAGCCAACACCCACAAAATGGTTTCCACTTCTCCGATCTGCAAAAGCCAATCATGTGGTATGACCTAGGGCAAGAAAGAATAACCAGCAAACTAATAAATTCTAAAATCACCACCAAAAAGCTTCCAAACGCTGCTACAAGAGTTAACACACCAAAACATATAGCTAGAAAGCAATAGAACAATCCAAAATCAGAAACAAACTGAAAATATTTCACCAGTATCCCCAATGGTGACTCCTACAGCAAAACCACTCTAATGTCCAGCTAGTAAGTATCTCTCAACTTTGAAACTAGAGCAACTTTGAAGGTTTTCGTCTCCAAAGCCCTTGAGGGGATTCAATCCTCACTCCAAAAACATTTCGTTATCATCAAATTAGCATAACCAAATGAGAGGAAAGAGGGCGTATAAATAGGCCCAAAGACCCAGGAATTTGAATTACCTTTCCCTCCAAAAAGGGACGCAACACATGAGAGGAATAATATTTTATGAAAATTCACTTAATCACCAAACTTGGGCATCCACTTTAGAATATGCATCAATTTATCTTTTAAAAACTTAAGATGCCAAACTTGGCGTCCAAATCCACATTCCCCCTTTTAAAACAGTGTTAAGTTGATCAACCTAGGCGCAGGGATCAAAAGGCAACTCAAAAATATGAAATGAACTTAAGTTGCAAACCTTCCACTTTTGAACTCCAAGAATGTTGGAGAAGCCACTGATAAAAATATCAAGATGCCAAACACTACACTGCCACACTGCCAGAAATAGTAACCCAAGTGTTGCACTGTTGCCAAAACCCACAATTAGAAATAGCACTTACTAAAAATCGCATATTGCTAAAAATAGTGACTCCAAACTCAATATGAGCACATTCTGGGTAGCCATCGTGACTTACTAAAAATAGTAAGTCTAAACTAGACACTACTAAAAATAGCAATGACTTTCCACCAAAGCTCTCAAAAAACCCAGAACCCCTCCTAGAAAACTCCTGCAACAAGCCCCTAAAAAGCTGACAAGAATCCTCCAAGAATTTAGGAAACCTTAAAAATGCCTCTGAGTAGCCCACGGGACTCCAAGAAAGGGCTATCAGCCACTGAAAAGCATAGGGCTAAAAAGGAGACATTACAGTGGACTTCTAAGAACTCAATAAATCATACATCCATGATCCATTTCCCACCCCATTCACAAAGGAGATTGGAGTGAATAGCAGGAAGGAAAATGTATTCCTTCACCGATGGGTTTCCTAGCTACCATCAGATGAAAATCAAAGAGGAAGATCAACCAAAGACTACTTCTACCACCAAATGGGGATCTTTCATGTATATTGTCATGCCCTTTGGACTAAAGAATGCTTGGACAGTCTTTAGCCACATAATGACAAATGCTTTTAAATATTTTATACATAATTTTCTAGAAGTGTATTTGGATGATTGGATAGTATATGGACTAGCTTCTATCCAATTCTTATCTTCACTTGCTTCTTTGAAGTTCTTAGGTTCAATCATATATAGCAACACCACATTTTTAGTTTCTGGATCTCTTACCATTCTTCTTGTTGTTCTGACCCTGTTATCTACTGTTATCAAATCTTTTGGATGGTTCCTTCGAACAAACTTAGATGGTGTATTTGTTGGTTCCTTAGTGTTCCTTGGTTCAATTAATTCATCTTCTCTCTTTTCTACATCTTCCTTGTATCTTTCTTCATAAGAATAGTTGTCTTCTAGTGCTTCAATTTGATAGTTTTTCTCATTTATCTTCACATTTGTGCTTTCAACCATTTTATGCAATCTTTTATTGAAACATCTGTAGGCTTTACTCCTTGAAGAGTAGCCCAAAAATATTCCTTCATCTGCCCTTGTGTCAAACTTCCCTAAATCTTCTTCATCTCTTCTAATATAACACGGACTTCCAAACACTTTAAAGTATTTCATGGATGCAGGCCTTCCCTTCCATAGCTCATATGGTGTCTTATTACGATTTGCTTTGATTTTGGCTTTAGGTAAGGATATAAACTATTGTGTGCACCGCATCTTTCCAAAACATGTCATGAACCTTGGATTCATTCATCATGCATCTAGCCATCCCTTGAACGGTTCTATTCTTTCTTTCCACTCCATTTTGTTGTGGAGTTCTTGCTACAGAGTATTGTCTTTGTATCCCATGTTGCTCACAAAAATCTTCGAATTCGTTTGAGGTGAATTCACCTCCTCTATCCGATCTAAGGCATTTAATCCTCATGCCTGTCTCATTTTCAACTAAGGCTTTGAATATCTTAAATTTTTCCAATGCTTTAGATTTTTCCTTCAAAAAGGTAACCCATGCCATTCTAGAAAAGTCGTCAACTAATAACATGAAGTATCTTTTACCTTGTATACTCCTTGTCCTAGTGGGTCCACACAAGTCTATGTGAATGAGTTCTAGAGGTTGAGATGCAAAATACTCTCTTGATTTAAAACTTGCTCTGGTTTCCTTACCCAACTAACATTGCTTGCAAATGATATTTGCAAGGTTTGATATCATAGGCATATCTCTCACTACTTCCCTTCGACTAATTTTGACAAGATTGTCAAAATTTAGGTGCCCTATTTTTTTTTGCCATAGCCAACTCCCATCTTCTTTTCCCATACAACATTTCTCACCTTGGATGTCACTTAGAACATAAAGATTATTTCCCATTTGGTTGGCTTCTTCAACTTGCCCCCCTTCCTTATCTCACAACCTTCAGCATGAAATGTGGGAATGTGCCCTTGGTCACACAATTGACTCACACTTAATAGGTTATGCTTCAATCCTTCCACATATAGTACATTCTCTGTTCTTGTCCTCCTATTATCCAAACTAAGGGATCCTCTTCCTAAAATTCTTGTCGATGCTTTATCACCAAATCTTATGGTTCCACCATTGACTCATTTTAAAGTGATGAACTTGCTCAAATCACCTATCATATGTCTTGAACATCCACTGTCTATATACCATTGATCACTTTCATTTCTGGCATGTTGGGTTGTTTGAACTATCATGGATTTTTCTCTCTTCTTCCATACTTTTGAACTTTCTTCTCTCTTTTGTTCTACCTTCTTGTTTTGCTTAGGAGGTTCCAAGAAATTGCTTTTGCAAAACCTTGCCAGATGTCCAAAATTATTGCACTTGTGGCATATTATGTTTGGACTCATGAGCAGAGCGAATGAGTTGATATTTTTGTTCATCATCCCAAATCTTCCAATCTTGTTTCCTGTAGGGTTAGCTCTAGCATGTGCTCCATAATTCATAGTTCTATGTCTATACTTAGTTCTAGCATTCAATCTACAATTTATTGCCTTATACCCAAATTGATTGCAAACAAAACAATAGCCTTGGAAAGAAGGATAGAACCTATTTGTGTGTACTTGTCTCCAAGGGGGAGATTTCTTGAATGGTCCTTTCATGGTTTGCCATTGATTCTCTTACTTTTTGTATGTTTCGCCTTTGGCAGAGTTTTGAACCATTTGTGAGTAGGTTTTATGATTTTCTTTATTCGCCTCTTTAGGTGGCTGATTTGTTTTTGAACTTTGGCCTTCTCCAAATCCAACCCCACTCTTGTCACATGTGGGCTTTTGGGCATTTATGATCTTATCCAAAAAAATTGAACTTCTCACATTCGCCAATTCATGATTCAATTGTGCCACGGTCTTTTCCAACACCTTTCTTAGTGATACAATCTCAGATTCTAACTTTTCACAACTTTCTTCCCTTTCCTTTAACTTGCTTTTTATTCCATCCTCAATCCTTTTTGCCTCTTCATACTCAATTTTTAGATCTAGGATTATTTTCTTGGCTTCTTCTTCATTCCTTTTTGCTTCTTCATGTTTTTATTTTATTCCATGATTGTCTGCTCAGCTTCAAGATCTTTTGATACCTTTTCTTTAGGTTCACTTTCCTCTTGAATTTTTTATTTTAAGCATGCATTTCTTCTTTTAAGTGAATGAATCTCGTTATATGCAAGATAAATTTCTTCCTCAAGATCCACTTCTTCATCAACCTCATTCTTCTTGTCTTCCACTTCCTTTTTATCCTCCTGATTTTCAATGTTATCCTTGATCTCCATAGCCATGAATAATATTTCTTCTTGATCACCATAAAATTCATCATTGCTTGATTCATCATCATATTCATTGGAGTAAAGGCTCCTCTTTTGCCTCTGGAAGTTATTGTTTCTAAAAACTGGTTTTGATAATAGCTCTTCCTTGGTTGTTGATATCCTCTTCCTCTGTACATATTGTAATTTTCTTCATTGTCGATGTTCTCCATCTTCCCTTGCAGACACTTGGAAGAAAAAATGTCTTAGTCTACCACAATTATAACATACAATAGAAGACTTACCTAGATACTTACCTACACCCTTCTTTGGCCTCCTTGTGAAGTGAGCTTCTTCTTCATCTATCTTGCCAAATTCATTGTTAGGTTCATATATTTTGTCCTTTCATCTTTGAGCTACCTTGAAATCTGCCTCTCTCTTTGATGGTTTATCTTCAATCCTCATTGTTAGTGTTTCTTAGATCAGATTGAATAATGACAGCACTTAAAAGAATTGCAACACATAAGACAATGAACACACAAAGATACCCTGGGAAAACCCTCCTCTTGAGGGAGAAAAACCCAGCAATGAATCTCTTCTATAATATAGAACAATGGCAGAAATCTGCTTACAACACAGGCCCAGCAATGGCCAATAATGAATGCAATGAGGTCGCACCTCTTCTAGATGCACTAGATACAAATGAATGAGTTCTTCCTTGAAATCGGACCTGCTGCTACAAAGTGCGAAATCTGCTCTTGAAGATAGATGCGAACTTGCTTGAGTGAGTGGGTTATGCAAAGACAAATGAGACCTTGTATTTATACAAGTGTGGCACCTCTTCAACATAGGTCGGCCCACATACAAGATAAATAATAAATGCATAAAGTCGGCTCAAGCCAAGACTAAAATATGTGAACCAAGAAGGGTCGGCCCTTTAGCATTTACATTTATTGTTTGGTATAAATTAAATAGCCTAGAGGCTATACATTTAATTTATTCTTTTCTTCTTGGGAAGTGCAGACCGAAGCTACTCAATAACATCAACACTCATTTCATAGGCAGTTAGAGTGCCATGCAACTCATCCTTGGTCAAATTATCCAAGTCTTTCATTTCTTCAATTGCAAACATTTTAGAATCAAACCTCATGGGTAAAGATCTCAATATCTTTCGTACAATAGTAGCTTCTTTGATTGTTTCACCAAGTGCCACCATGGTGTTAACAATTTTATCGACTCAAAGAAAATATTCAGCTATGTTCTCATCATCTCTCATTTTGAGACTTTCAAATCTTGCCTTGTGAGTTTGAAGCTTAACCTTTTTCACTTTATCATCCCCTTCATAAATGCCTTTTAGTTTATCCCATATTTCCATTGCACTTTTGCAATGCATCACCTTAATAAATTCAGTTTATGATAATCCATACAATATGGTGTTCATAGCTTTTGAATTATTTTCACTCTCTTTTTGTATCTCTATTCATAAGCCTAGTTGTAGGTATAGTATATCCATCTTCCACAGATTGCCAAATGTTATATCCCAAAGCATTAAGATGTCTTCATTCTCAAGCTCCAAAAAGCATAATTAGTTCCATCAAACCATGGTGCTCTATTTGATGAGAATCCATAAAATTCTTGTCCAGCCATTAGTGTTCTTCTCTAGTCTACATTCTAGCACTTAGGCTATATTCGAAGGAACCTACTCTCAAACCAATTGTTGAGCACACAGTGATACTAAGAGTGGGGATGAATCAGTATCTATTAATCCTTTACTTTTCAAAATCAAAATAATTATATTAGGCATCAGCTACTCATATGCAAGACTTAGCAATTAAGTACACAATGAGAACACACGATTTACGTGGAAACCCTTTTAGGAGAAAACCACGGTACAATTTTTCTTATATACATAAATAACTTTATTTTCTTGTAAGCTCCAACCTACTAGACACTCCAATCTCTACTTGACAAAAATATCGGAGGCTTCAACCTCCCCACACAAACTTCAATCTCTCCACACCAATTGACCTCCAACACAGCTAGAGGCTACAACCTCTTAATTGATAGGCTCCAACCTATTAGTCTTTCAATTGCTGATATGATATTCTCTTTCACACAAATCTGATCAAATTATAGATTCTTTCATAGTCCTCACAAATCTGAATTAATCATCAATTTCTTCATTCTCAAATCTGAATATTTTTAATCCATTTCACTAGCATAGATTCTTTCCTTTCATTTCTTAATTTTCTTCAATAAAAATCAGAATTACTTATCATATTTCTGCTTATATTCTTCCTTATGTTCTGAAAATATTCATTGAATTGCTTGATATTTTGACTCCATCGTTTCTTTATATTTATACCATTTTATTATGTCAAAGGATGTGTCTTTTATGAGGGTATGTCTATTTGAATAGATGTGTCCTTTTGAAATCATTCGATGCCTTTCCTTAATAAGTTTTATCTTTTAAAAGCTGCCTTTTTATAAATCACTGCCTTTATAGAATCACCCCTTTTGTTATCCTTAATATCATCGCTCTCTTTTTAAATTATTCACTGCCTTTTTATATTAGCTTGGGCGATTGAATATGTATATGGTCGGCTTAGTATATGTGGTCGGCCTTTTAGATAAATTCCAGCGCTGCTAATGTTTCTTGTACTCCTAATAGTCGACTAGCATGTATGAAGAGGAGGTTGGCTTCCATAAGACATTTAATTTATTTATTTTTAATTCTCTTACTTCAAGGGTCGGACACAAATAAATATCAATTTATTTATTTATTTAATGAAATTCAAAACTCTAATTCACTTCAATATAATTCTTTCAATTGTTTTTCCATGTTGATGTAGTCAGCTATGGTCTTGGAAGATGATTAGTGGCCTTTGGCCCATGATTTGCATCCTTCACCTTTTGACATCAATGAATACCTTCAACAATTTCCGATACGCCTTCTTGACATCAATGAGAACATGTCCAACACATACCAAGCAGGGTTCCAATGGATTAGGGTGTGCATTACTGGTTAAATGAGAGTTCATTCACTACCTTTGTTTCCATCCAAATTTAGATTCTTCCCACATTCCATTCTCATGGTTCCTTGGAGAAGGACCATATCAACATTTTCCTGACTGACTTTTTCTTTGAGATACAATGCTTATTGGGTACACCTAAACCGTCTATATTCCATTATAAAAAAATCTGCAGCAAAGTTGTGGGTTTCCTACAGTACTTTTCCTGTGGGATATCTCTATTTGTATGACCTTTGGTGTAGCTTAGTCACAGCTTCCATTGGATTTGTTTATTTTGTTGTATCAACTGCTTCATTAAATAACTTCCATTTTTCTTATTATGAGGCATATTTTTAGCTTCCCAAATTTTAAATTTTGTTAGGGCTCCGACTAAATATGTGGGCACTATGCCCATTTTGAAGACTCTTTTAGCTTCTTGTATTAGGTCAATTGATGTCCACATTTTCTGTATAATGAATGGGCTCATGACTCCCTTCATGATTTCATTCATCGTTACAGGTTTCAGCAAAGTTGTCTCTTGAGAGGATTTGTTTTCCCTGGTGCAACAACATCATCCATTTTCTCCACCTCCTGATTTGCCAAGGATAGAAAAAGATTTGCTAAAATTTGCTTTATTTTTCTATTGACTCTTTTCCTTTTTGTGAATAATTTCTTTGAACTTGTTCTCATCTTGTTGACTACTCTAAATATTTCCCTCAAGTGCATAAATGGTTGTTGATGTTGTCTGTTTCATATGCTCCTGTGGGCAAAATTGGATTGGCTTATTTTCCTCAGTCCAACAAACATCATCCATTTCTTTGATCTCTTGATTTCAGATTTGCCAGGGATACAAACGGATTTGCTAAATTTGCTTTGTTTTTTCCACTCTCTTTGCTTTCTTGTGAACAAGCTCTTTGAAACTTATTCTCATCTTGCTGACTATTTTAAATATTCACCTCAAGTGCATGAGCAGTTGTTGATGTTGGCTCTTCCATTTGCTCCTTTGGGCAAGATTGGATTGGATCTTGTGTTTTTGAAGTTGAGTATACCATGGCTAAATGTCCATTGGAAAGGCAGACCTAGCATTTGAATGCGATTCCTCATAACCAATGGGAAGCTCTCATTTAATTTCTCTCATATCTAGTATATGGTGATCTATCAATGGCCTATCCAAATCCAAACTTATACAATTGTGCATACCTTAAGGCTCCTGGATTTTTTGTGAACTCTGGTAAAATTATAAATTCATCAAACGCAGCTCAAATTTTCTTGAGGGGGGACTTCTTCTGGTATTCACTTGTGTAATGTCCCTTACCCAACCTTGTCCTAGGACTCGCTTGTTTGCCCTAGAATTCATTTGTTGATTAGGATTAGGGTTTCTTGCTTCCAAATGAGTATTCTCATAATTCCATAACTCTAGATTGGGATCCTATATTCATCCATATTGACACATATCCATTAGCATTAATATCTAGATATCAAAAATAAGACAATCATAATGTAACTATGCAGACATAATCATACTTGCAAATTGACAAACATAAGAAAAGTCACTTAACCCATCAGGAGAGAAGAATCCCTAAGGGCCAACGGTCTACCACCTTTTATTGCCCAACCCTTATCTTAGGCCAACGGGGCAATTATATGTGGAATCCCCCATCCCTCCGGGACCCAACCCTTGCCTTGAGCCAACGGGGCAGTATGCCCAACTCAGAGTTTAAGGCCAACGGGGTGGAAGCCTAGATGGGGTTTACAGACAAACCACTTAGGTCATGACTCAACTCTCTTGGCGGGATCATATATATTTTCAAGGGTTTATTTATAGTTACTGTTCCCAAGTATGTTGATGACCAGGTCGATCAATCATAAACCCGGGGTTACACAGTCTAGTGGTTCCAATTAGTTTCACCCAATCGCACTAGGCATGTGCCCAGCTGCGAGTTTAGCCTGGGAAATACCCTTTTGTAGAATAGAGATTATTTACATTATACAATTGATGGACATTGCATACCATTTATTATATGTTAGGATATAAAGACTAAATATTAAAGCTAAGTGATGTATCTCACCTAATTGGCTATGTCTTCCCATGACTCATTATTCCTTAATCGTCTTCCTTCAACCATATACTGGATTGATCATAGGATGAGGACAAAATATGCATAATCTACTTATGTTTATATTAAAGAGCCATCATTATTTATAAGGCTTAATAATTGTTGCAAGTATCATTATTGTATATTCACCAATGATTCCCCTATCTACTTACCCATATATATATATTCTTTCCTTATTCATATATATTCTTTATTCATTGATAATGATATTATTCATTATAAGATTTATCTATATCTATGCATATATACTTGTATGCCTATTAAATAATATATATATATATTATATATATATGACTCTATATTCCAATGCATAACAATCATTGTTGCTGCTGTTTTGTTTCTCCATGTTTTTTCCCTCTTCCTTACTTTCCTTCCTTCTATTTATACCATTCAAGGTAGGTGACTCATGGGGGGAATGTATTGTTTGGTGAAAGAGGTGACTTTTCATAAAATATATCCCTTTGTTAGATTTAATTGTTGCCCTTAAAGACTTATTATCACAATAATATCTATATTTGAAAATAATATATTATTACTATAATTATGACATTTCAGATTTATATACTTATTTTATTATTTTATTTTGATGTTTTATTGAACATATTTTAATATTAAAGTATAATACTAAAACCAATTTGCTCATAGCTTATTATTATTTTATTCTAATGTATTACAATCTTTGATGTGTAATGATTATAATATTTATTTATTGTTATTATTTTTGATATTAAGTTATTTAATACTAGAATGTAATAACAATAATTTGCCTATATATTATTATTATATTTGTTATTTATATATGTTTATATTGATACGGTACACATTTATTTTATATTTAATCTTAATATTTCTATTTATTTTATTTATTAATTTATTAGTATTTTAACACTTGGTCTTTATGGTATTTACTATTTTGGGGACATGACAGTCCTCCCCGCCCAAGATTGTTTGTCCTCAAGCAATCATGATCTAAGATGTGTGATTTTAAGATGTTTCTTGTGGTGATGCTATTATCTTTGATAGGAGTTGGAAGTTCTAACCCAAGTGAAGGTTACTCTGGTTATGAGGATAATGTATCGACTAATATTCTTAAATTCTACTATTTCTCCATAACTCCTAGACGCAACAAGTTAGAGTTTGTGACTTAGTACAACTTAAAACCACATGAATAAAAAATTAAAGAAAACACCCAAGTAGCTCAACCGAGCAGGTAAGTAGTTTAACTAGGCAAACAAGTAGCTCAAGCAAGCAACCAACCAACTCAAGCATACAGGTAAGTAGCTCAAGCACACAAGTAGGTAGCTCAAGCAAACAAGTAGCCAGCTCAAGCAAGTAGGCAACTAGCTCAAGTATAAAAGCAAGGAGCTCAAGCAAGTAGGCAACTAGCTCAAGTAGAAGAGCAAGGAGCTCAAGTAGAAAAGAAAGGAGCTCAAGCAAGTAAGCAACTAGCTCAAGTAGACAAGAAGGTAGTTCAAGCATGCAAACAAGTAGCTCAAGCAAGTAGGCAACTAGCTCAAGTAGACAAGCAGGTAGCTCAAGAAAGAAGGCAACTAGCTCAAGTAGGCAAGCAAGTAGCTCAAACATGCAACCAACCAACTCAAGCTAGTAGGCAACCAACTCAAGCACACAAGTAAGTAGCTCAAGCAAGTAGGCAACCAACTCAGGCAAGTACGAAAGTAGCTCAAGCAAGTAGCCAACCAGCTCAAGCAAGTAGGTAACCAACTCAAGCATGTAAGCAACTAGCTCAAACAAGCAATCAACTAGCTCAAGCAAGTATCCAACTAGCTCAAGCACACACAAGATGGCAGGAAAGATGCTCTGATACCACTGTAATGTCCCTTACCCAACCTTGTTCTAGGATTCGCTTGTTTGCCCTAGAATTCATTTGTTGATTAGGATTAGGGTTTCTTCCTTCCAAATGAGTATTCTCATAATTCCATAACTCTAGATTGGGATCTTGTATTCATCCATATTGACACATATCCATTAGCATTAATATCTAGATATCAAAAATAAGACAATCATAATGCAATTATGCAGACATAATCATACTTGCAAATTGACAAACATAAGAAAAGTCACTTAACCCATCAAGAGAGAAGAATCCCTAAGGGCCAACGGTCTACCACCTTTTATTGCCCAACCCTTATCTTAGGCCAACGGGGCAATTATATGTTGAATCCCCCATCCCTCCGAGACCCAACCCTTGCCTTGAGCCAACGGGGCAGTATGCCCAACTCAGATTTTAGGGCCAACAGGGTGGAAGCCTAGATGGGGTTTACAGACAAACCACTTAGGTCGTGACACAGCTCTCTTGGCGAGATCATATATATTTTCAAGGGTTTATTTATAGTTACTGTTCCCAAGTATGTTGATGACCAGGTCGATCAATCATAAACCCAGGGTTACATAGTCCAGTGGTTCCAATTAGTTTCACCCAGTCGCACTAGGCATGTGCCCAGCTGCGAGTTTAGCCTGGGAAATACCCTATTGTAGAATAGAGATTATTTACATTATACAATTGATGGACATTGCATACCATTTATTATATGTCAGGATATAAAGACTAAATATTAAAGCTAAGTGATGTATCTCACCTAATTGGCTATGTCTTCCCATGACTCATTATTCTTTAATCGTCTTCCTTCAACCTTATACTGGATTGATCATAGGATGAGGACAAAATATGCATAATCTACTTATGTTTATATTAAAGAGCCATCATTATTTATAAGGCTTAATAATTGTTGCAAGTATTATTATTGTATATTCACCAATGATTCCCCTATCTACTTACCCATATATATATATTCTTTCCTTATTCATATATATTATTTATTCATTGATAATGATATTATTCATTATAAGATAAGATTTATCTATATCTATGCATATATACTTGTATGCCTATTAAATAATATATATATATTAAATGACTCTATATTCCAATGCATAACAATCATTGTTGCTGCTGTTTTGTTTCTCCATGTTTTTTTTCTCTTCCTTACTTTCCTTCCTTCTATTTATACCATTCAAGGTAGGTGACTCATGGGGGGAATGTATTGTTTGGTGAAAGAGGTGACTTTTCATAAAATATATCCCTTTGTTAGATTTAATTGTTGCCCTTAAAGACTTATTATCACAATAATATCTATATTTGACAATAATATATTATTACTATAATTATGACATTTCAGATTTATATACTTCTTTTATTATTTTATTTTGATGTTTTATTGAACATATTTTAATATTAAAGTATACTACTAAAACCAGTTTGCTCATAGCTTATTATTATTTTATTCTAATGTATTACAATCTTTGATGTGTAATGATTATAATATTTATTTATTGTTATTATTTTTAATATTAAGTTATTTAATACTAGAATGTAATAACAATAATTTGCCTATATCTTATTATTATATTTGTTTTTTATATATGTTTATATTGATACGGTACACATTTATTTTATATTTAATCTTAATATTTCTATTTATTTTATTTATTAATTTATTAGTATTTTAACACTTGGTCTTTATGGTATTTGCTATTTTGGGGACATGACAGTCCTCCCCGCCCAAGATCGCTTGCCCTCAAGCAATCATGATCTAAGATGTGTGATTTTAAGATGTTTCTTGTGGTGATGCTATTATCTTTGATAGGAGTTGGAAGTTCTAACCCAAGTGAAGGTTATTCTGGTTATGAGGATAATGTATTGACTAATATTCTTAAATTCTACTATTTCTCCATAACTCCTAGACGCAACAAGTTAGAGTTTGTGACTTAGTACAACTTAAAACCACATGAATAAAAAATTAAAGAAAACACCCAAGTAGCTCAACCAAGCAGGTAAGTAGTTTAACTAGGCAAACAAGTAGCTCAAGCAAGCAACCAACCAACTCAAGCATACAGGTAAGTAGCTCAAGCACACGAGTAGGTAGCTCAAGCAAACAAGTAGCCAACTCAAGCAAGTAGGCAACTAGCTCAAGTAGAAAAGCAAGGAGCTCAAGCAAGTAGGCAACTAGCTCAAGTAGAAAAGCAAGGAGCTCAAGCAAGTAGGCAACTAGCTCAAGTAGAAAAGAAAGGAGCTCAAGCAAGTAGGCAACTAGCTCAAGTAGACAAGAAGGTAGCTCAAGCATGCAAACAAGTAGCTCAAGCAAATAGGCAACTAGCTCAAGTAGACAAGCAGGTAGCTCAAGAAAGTAGGCAACTAGCTCAAGTAGGCAAGCAAGTAGCTCAAACATGCAAGCAACCAACTCAAGCCAGTAGGCAACCAACTCAAGCACACAAATAAGTAGCTCAAACAAACAAGCAACTAGCTCAAGCAAGAAGGCAACCAACGCAGGCAAGTAGGAAAGTAGCTCAAGCAAGTAGCCAACCAGCTCAAGCAAGTAGGTAACCAGCTCAAGCATGTAAGAAACTAGCTCAAACAAGCAAGCAACTAGCTCAAGAAAGAAAGCAACTAGCTCAAGCAAGTATCCAACTAGCTCAAGCACACACAGGATGGCAAGAAAGATGCTCTGATACCACTGTAATGTCCCTTACCCAACCTTGTCCTAGGACTCACTTGTTTGCCCTAGAATTCATTTGTTGATTAGGATTAGGGTTTCTTCCTTCCAAATGAGTATTCTCATAATTCCATAACTCTAGATTGGGATCCTATATTCATCCATATTGACACATATCCATTAGCATTAATATCTAAATATCAAAAATAAGACAATCATAATGCAATTATGCAGACATAATCATACTTGCAAATTGACAAACATAAGAAAAGTCACTTAACCCATCAGGAGAGAAGAATCCCTAAGGGCCAACAGTCTACCACCTTTTATTGCCCAACCCTTATCTTAGGCCAATGGGGCAATTATATGTGGAATCCCCCATCCCTCCGGGACCCAACCCTTGCCTTGAGCCAACGGGGCAGTATGCCCAACTCAGATTTTAGGGCCAACGGGGTGGAAGCCTAGATGGGGTTTACAGACAAACCACTTAGGTCATGACTCAACTCTCTTGCCGGGATCATATATATTTTCAAGGGTTTATTTATAGTTACTGTTCCCAAGTATGTTGATCACCAGGTCGATCAATCATAAACCCGGGTTACACAGTCCAGTGGTTCCAATTAGTTTCACCCAGTCGCACTAGGCATGTGCCCAGCTGCGAGTTTAGCCTGGGAAATACCCTTTTGTAGAATAGAGATTATTTACATTATACAATTGATGGACATTGCATACCATTTATTATATGTCAGGATATAAAGACTAAATATTAAAGCTAAGTGATGTATCTCACCTAATTGGTTGTCTTCCCATGACTCATTATTCCTTAATCGTCTTCCTTCAACCTTATACTGGATTGATCATAGGATGAGGACAAAATATGCATAATCTACTTATGTTTATATTAAAGAGCCATCATTATTTATAAGGCTTAATAATTGTTGCAAGTATCATTATTGTATATTCACCAATGATTCCCCTATCTACTTACCCATATATATATATTCTTTCCTTATTCATATATATTCTTTATTCATTGATAATGATATTATTCATTATAAGATAAGATTTATCTATATCTATGCATATATACTTGTATGCCTATTAAATAATATATATATATATATATATATATATATATTAAATGACTCTATATTCCAATGCATAACAATCATTGTTGCTGCTGTTTTGTTTCTCCATGTTTTTTCCCTCTTCCTTACTTTCCTTCCTTCTATTTATACCATTCAAGGTAGGTGACTCATGGGGGGAATGTATTGTTTGGTGAAAGAGGTGACTTTTCATAAAATATATCCCTTAGATTTAATTGTTGCCCTTAAAGACTTATTATCACAATAATATCAATATTTGAAAATAATATATTATTACTATAATTATGACATTTCAGATTTATATACTTATTTTATTTTGATGTTTTATTGAACATATTTTTAATATTAAAGTATAATACTAAAACCAATTTGCTAATAGCTTATTATTATTTTATTCTAATGTATTACAATCTTTGATGTGTAATGATTATAATATTTATTTATTGTTATTATTTTTTATATTAAGTTATTTAATACTAGAATGTAATAACAATAATTTGCCTATATATTATTATTATATTTGTTATTTATATATGTTTATATTGATACGGTACACATTTATTTTATATTTAATCTTAATATTTCTATTTATTTTATTTATTAATTTATTAGTATTTTAACACTTGGGCTTTATGGTATTTGCTATTTTGGGGACATGACAATTTGGTAGCAACAGAAGCCTTAGCCAAATAGGAACTGTGCTTGGCAAATACACCATCGCTTGAAAGGCAGATACCAGTGCTAAATGATTGGTCCTGAATTCCTTATGAACCAAGGCCTTCCTTTTACTACTAGATCCTTCTTCGTGGAGGAGAAAACTGCTAAAAGCAGCTTTTAGACATCATCAAGAGCTACATTGAGACAGAGGGCTTCTAATCCTCCTAACCCAGATTATGAGTTTCAGATTTAGTAAAAGTCCACATCAACCTGTAAACTAAAGCTCTTTTCTTAAGCATCCATAGCCTATAGTCCATTAAACATTTCATCCATTGAATGAGACTTTAGGATGAATTTCTATTTTAAGATACCATCCATACTCCTTTTTATAGGAAATACTTTTTAATGACTGATTTATTGACACAATTTTGCACAAATTTTAAAGCACAAATTTTAAAGTTCTTACAGATTTGTCGTACTTCTTTGGGCACATCTGAAAATTTGGCCTGAGATTGATAATGAAGAGTTTTTTGAGGAGGTAAGTGCCTCTTCCAAAGGGGCTTCTCTTCCTTCACTTAACACTTGTTTGATTTGTTTTGCAGAAAACTGCTGAGATATGATGGTGTAATCTGGGGTGATAAGAAAGTGAAAGGAGCATAGAGAGCAGCCTTTCTTGGGAGACAACTTACCTTAATAATATTTTTAAATTGTTGTCAACCCCTGAGAAAATAAAATTGAACTCATGGCAGAACACAAGTGAAAATCAGCATGCAGTTCATCCTAAGAAGCAATAGAATGTGTTTGTAAAGTTTACACAGCAATGTCACATTTGATGGATGGCATGCTTTGTTAACATCCATAGTTGTAGCACAAATATATGCTTCGATGCACAAGTGCTCCCATTAAAATTAAAATTAACTAATAAAATACCTTGTAGTTAAGATCATTTAGCTCACACAAAATTATGAAGTTTGACTTTTAGCAGAGCACCATATTTGTCGTTGGATTTTTGGACAGTTAAACATCATTGGTTTTTTGTAGAAATTTTACAAAGAAGGATACCCTTTCAAATTCCAAGATGCAATTATTGTGCCTTCCTCTTCATGCCCAATGGATAAATTCTGGTTTTCAATGAAAACTTTGGATATATAGCTCTACTCAACTCTTAATCTCTTAATTATGAAAATTGATGATTCGTAAATACTTATGAGATAAGACTCCTTGAGTGTACCACATATGGATATCACCATGTCAACTCAACAAAAAAAACCTCAACCAGTGTTTCAACACCCATTAAAGATGCTAACTACAGTAATAGATGTTCTCCATAATGCAAAACATAGTTTTAAACTCATTGAATACTCATGAGAATTTCTGAAAAATGGTTAACTTGCACACAAACTCATGGCTCGGTAGAAATGTGTTTTGGCAGTCCATTGTGCAAACTCACCATGGGTACTTGGCAAGTCATAGTATGACAGCAGACATGGTGGAAAAACATATATGGATTTTTTATCTGTTTAAGCAACTTTGCCCATGCCATATCCTCACACAATATTTCCAAGTTTGTTTGAGTGAATTTAAACAAGTTCGAAGCTGATTTGCAGAGCACATTTGTGCAATTTTTGGATTCTAGGTCAGAATTGTTTTCTCTTCTTTCCAAGCATTGCAAAAATATACTATATTTCCAAAATGTTAGATTTAGGTTTTTTAACATGTTTTGAAATCACTAAATTCAATTTGCATGAGTTTTAACACTGATTTGAGCTATCGTTTATGAACAAAAATGCTGATTTTTAAAAGTTAGAGTTTAGGGTATAAAAAACTGCTATTTTGCTTAAATTATTTATTGATATTGCTATTCAGTTACTATTACATCCCAAATTGTGAGGTTACTATTTACTATTATTATATAGGGTAAATATGAATGCAATGTGAAATCTGGAGATGCTTGTACTTTGTTATCAATATGTACGTTATCTCATTTGACGTTGTTTCATTTGATGTTATCTCAATTGATGTTATTCATGGTGAAATATTGCATATATGTGAATAGATAATTATTGAAGTATTGTATTCTAACTTTAAAGATGTTTATATATATATATATATATATATATATATGTTGCTTAATTATTGTGAACAAAGGACTGCTAAGGTATGTGCTAGTGGTTGCAGGAAAACGTTCATTCTCCAAGGGGAGGGGAAGTATAACTTAGGAGAGGAGCTTGGTCGGTTAATCGGTAATGTGAACTATCTAAGCATACACGCACATCTCTATAGATTGGGTAAACTGAGTTAATTATGTTGGTTCTAGATAAGTCATTTGTAGCTCGAATATTGGCATTAGGTGTCGTGTCTACTTCCTTACGCCTTATGAGTGATGTTTATCTGCTTATCTGTCTTGTGGTATTATGATCATTATGATGGTGACGTGAATGGATGTAAGTAATCGGAAGTGAACATATATACATGTGTATATGTATATACACGTATCCATAGGTGTATACATATTGATACAAGCGTAAGTTGGCTAATGGATATGCCATACGGATGTATTGATATGGTATACATACATATACATGCACATAGAGGAATATATATGGACATATAAACATGTATATGTGTACACAACTTATTATATGTGGATATTAATAATATTATATTATTATTGCTTGACAATTTTACATATACATATATATGTATGAATATACATATCGGATATGCTGACTAGCTCACGGTATATATTTATATTTGTTTAAATATATATATGTAATTATATATTAACGATTATAGTTATATTAAAACATATAGATAAGTATATAAATATATATATAAATATAAATATGTTTTATATATTAAAACTATAAATAAATATATATAATATAAATATTTAATATTTAATTATATATTAAAGATTATAGTTATATTAAAACATATAGATATATATATAAATATATATTTATATACTAAGGTATTTAAATATATATATAAATATAAATATGTTTTATATATTTAAAACTATAATTAAATATATATAATATAAATATTTAATATTTAATATTTAATGAAAATCAATCTTTGATTTAATTATCATCTCATATTTGGGGAAATCGAATTATTTCCTAAGTATTAAATAAATTGACTTTTTCTTACTTCATCATGAGAAATCGGGTTTATGTTAACCCAGCCAAATAATTTAAATATTATCAACCTTTGGCAAATTGAATGCAGTAAAATATTATGTTTGATAAACATCATTCTTCATAAAGTATAAGTCGAAATATTTGGCAAACTATAGAACTTTTGCCGTGAAAAAAATATGAAAATGCGCGGCTGAAGGATTGCGCGCCTATTGAAGCGCACAACCATGAAGAATGCGGACTCAGCTTGCAGTGTGTCAATGTCTGCCTGGAATTAGGGATTGTGAAGAGTAAATTGAGGACTTTTTCTCTGAAAATATCTGCAATTACCTTCACCTGTTGAATCGCGCCATTACCTGAAGGTGTCGATTCTTCCTCATTGAACAGGTGCAAGTTTGAATCTCTCTATTTGTTGTCAATCTGGAGGTCGAATCATCTTCTAAAATGTTGAGTATGGGATTTTCAATCCGCCACATACCATTTGAATTATTCAATAAACAGACCTGTCATTTACCATGCCTTTTTAAGAGGAATGCGTTGGGCAATGAGGCTCTATATAAAGCCACCATTCTACTGAGAATTATCATCCATTCCATTTGCAATTTATATTTGGAGTATTATCTTTTGTTCTCACTCGAATTATCCAGCTCTGTGCATTCATTTTGCAAGAGTATTTTACCATTTTCTGAGAGAGCAAAATCATCATAATTTCTGAGTGACATTTCTTCATGTTGCTGAAAGTGCAACCATCATCATAAATTCTAAGTTTATAATTGAGAAGCTGAAATCAATTACCAGTTGTATATCAATTATAGAGAGTTCAATTTCTGAGAGAGAAACAAAGTTTAGTTGAAAGATTGTTGATAGTCTGGAAGTGCTGCAAGTACTGACCAAACCATAAACATTGGGAAAAACTTAAACCAAGCATGGGTTATTCTTCTATACATCTCATCAAAGAATCTTTGAATTATTCTGGAGTTATGTTTAATGTCTGTGTTTAGATAGAAGTTTGTTTTATTAAACTATTGTTGTATGTTGAAAAAGGGTGTTTTCAATAGTCTATACATTAGCTTGCATATAGTGAATATGTTATTTTAGAACATGGAAGATGCATACTTGTTAAGAAAAGTGTAATAGGCAAATATTGGGTTTGAAAGGTTAAAAGTTGTATGCTTGTGAGATTGCATTATTTGAATGATCCCCACAGTAAGAGAAAGTTGTTTGCATGAATACTATTTGCTAAGCTTGTTTGCTTCTAGATAAAAGGTATTGAAACCTAGAGCTGCTATTATAATGTGTTTTAAGTACTCCATGATAGGAGAAAGTACTTGATTGAGGAATTCAACTATATTACATAAGGTACAACATAAGTATTTAATTATACTAGTGATGTTGGGACATAGGATGTTTTATGTTTACCATTGGTACATAAGAAATGAATGGTTGCATACTAGTTGTATTCTGCATTAAATTGTATGATCTCCATATAAGGAGAATATTGCTTTCTTTAGTTATTATATACTAAGATTGAGATGAGGACAGGAGTCAAGTAAATTCTTCAGCTTTAGTTATTGGGTTAACTTAGGTAAGTTGAGTTACCCCTAGGATAAAGATTTCCAGTATAGGAGGGGATATGTGAATTACTTGATTATGTTGATTCATTTCTAGTAGTATAGTATTGTTAATGAAATATAGCTTCAGTTAGATATAAATGATGATTGCTAAATAGCATCATCATCATTAATATGTGATCGAATTTAATCCTTAACATATTTCTAGAAAATAAGTAAATCGAATTTATAAGCATGCATAAAATTCAAAATAATAAATGATGTTCAATTTCTACATTGAATAAAATTGGAACTCTTATAATATATATCTGCCAAGTGTGTAAAGGTTATATGTGTTTTTATTTGTTAACCGAATGCAAGTCGGTTATCCTTGGAGCCCGCGCACCCAAAGGGACACGTCCCATGAGCGGACATGTCTCCACTTGTGGAGACACGTCCTCTCATGAGACGCGTCTCTTAGAGGCGGGTCTCCAAAGTATATAAAATGGTTCCCTCATTGATATGCAAACATCGAAATTTATAAATGTTCTGCAATCAGCACATTCAACATAAGAGAATTAAATCTGGAAACTTCGAATCTTGACTTAGAATTCTTACACAGAATTTCAGACTTAGAAATTACTTAGATTTCTTAGGATCCTATCTAATAAGATTTGATTACATTTACATGGTATCAGAGCCAAGTTGTGTGAATCCAAATCAAATCTAGATATCAAATTGCTCTAGAAAATTCGTATTTTTTAAAAATCGAATTCACATCACATTCTTCATAATGTCAAGTGTGATCAGATTTGAAGATCGTCTTGCAAGAGCAAACAACTTCACATCATGGAAGTTTAGAATAATGATGATTCTTAAGGAGAATAAATTAGACTCACTTGTGAGAGAAAACAAAAAGGAACTAGAGGCTGATCCTGAGAAAACTCAATGGATTGAAAACAATGAAAAGGCCATGAAAATCTTAGTAGATGCAGTTAGGGATCATATAGTGCCCATCCTAGCAAAACATGAAACTGCATATCAAATGTTCAAATCTCTTGAGAGCACCTATGAGATCAACAATACCAATAGGACTCTTGCATTAAAGAGGCAAATCAACAATATCCAAATAAACAAAGGAGAAACAATTAATGCATAATTCATGAGGATCATTCAACTAAGGGATCAATTATCCACAATTGGATATCAAGTTGATAGCAAAGAGTTAACTCTAATTGCACTAGGAGGCCTACCTAACTCATGGGAGTCATTTGTTCAAGGAATAACTGCGAGATCTAAACTCCCCAAATTTGATAGGCTAAGAACAGACTGCCTTCAAGAGGAAACAAGACTCTCCACAAAAGAAAATAAACAGAAGAACATAGATGAAAAAATTCATGTACTCAACACAACGTCTAATAAAAGGAATAAGAAAAACTCCTACAAGAGAGGATCTTTTAAAAGAAAGAGAAATTCCAATGGAAAGGGATCTTCTAAGAAGAAAGACATCTCTCAAGTACAATGCTTTAGATGTGATCAATATGGCCACTATGCAATGAAGTGCCCTAACAAATCAAAGCAACAAGCATCTTTTGCTAAAGTAGGAAAGACAAATTCTAATCATGAATATGAGAACTTTGTATTCTATACAGCCTTATCTAATCAAGTATCTAACAACACCCAAAACTAGGTAATTGATAGTGGTTCCTCTAGACATATCATAGGATTCAGAGAACACCTAGACACTATGACTGAAAAGACTAATGAAGAAGTAACCATTGGGGATGATTCTGCATACCTTGTAAAAGGGGTTGGAACTTGCTCCATCAAGCTCAAAACTAGTCTTTCTCTTCAACTCACTGGAGTCTTATTTGTACCTGAAATAAAGAGGAATCTAATATCCATCTCTGCCCTTGAAGACAATGGATATAGAGTTACCTTTATGGATGGGAAAGTTCTAGCATGGCCTAAGAACTCAACTATCAAGAAAGCCCAATCCATAGGTTTAAAACAAGGGTACCTTTACAAACTATGCACTGAAGTTAAACAAGCCCTTACCCTTGACACCTTTGATTCAAATGAGATTTGGCATAGAAGATTATGACACCTTCATTTCTGCGCCCTACCTTCTGTGGAAAAA
This sequence comes from Sequoiadendron giganteum, assembly GCA_007115665.2. Lineage (NCBI taxonomy): Eukaryota > Viridiplantae > Streptophyta > Pinopsida > Cupressales > Cupressaceae > Sequoiadendron > Sequoiadendron giganteum. Next base: position 371,408,420 of record CM021101.1, on the reverse strand, counting down.
CTTGTAACATGCTTACCTAAGTTAAAACCATCTCATGAAGGAACTTGTAAAGGTTGTGCCCTAGGAAAGAATACAAAGGGATCCTTTCACAATAGCTTGAGCAAAACCCTAAATGTGTTAGAATTGGTTCACTCAAATTTATGTGGACCCATGTCTGTACCCTCTAAAGCAGGATTTCTATACTATGTCATATTTATAGATGACTTCTCTAGGAAAACCTGGATCTATTTCCTTAAGTGTAAAGAGTCAATAGAAATCCTCAAAAGGTTCAAAGAGTTCAAAGCCCTTACTGAAAACTTCTTCGGGAAGAAAATAAAAACCTTAAGGACAGACAATGGGAAAGAATACACCTCTGAAATTTTTAAGGAATTCTGCATTGTTACATCCCGAATTATCAGGTTACTATTTTCTAGTGATATAAAAGGTAGAGATGAATGTAATGTGAAATCTGGAGATGCTTGCACCTTGTTATCAATATGTATGTCAGCTCATTTGACGACGTTTCATTTGATGTTATTTCAATTGATGTAATTCATGGTAAAATACTGCATATATGTGAATATCAGGATAATGAATCTTGCTTTAAACTTGATATGTTTGTATAAGTATTGCAAATGTTATGAACAAGTAACTGTCGTGGTTTTGTGGCAATGGATGCAGGAACAGGAACTATTCCTCCAGGCGGAGGGGAGACATCACTCGGGAGAGGGGCTTGGTCGAGTAACCGGTAAAGTTGATCAAGGTGAGCATACACACACTTCACTGAGGGTTTTGGGAACTGAGTCAGTTTGAGCGGTCTTAATAAGTCATCCTTAGGCTTAGGAGTTTTGGATTACTTCCTTATGCTTTGTGAGCGGTGTTACTTGCTGATTGACTTACTATTCTGTGAACCTTGAATGTGAAATGTGAACTGATAAGTTATATTGATGCCTGGAATTTACAATTAAACCTATATATACATATTTGTACAAACACTTGTATTTAGGGTACGTTGATTGGCCTGTAATACACGTATTTGGATAATTAAATAAAAATATGTATAGATATATTTAAATGTAAATATTGAATGTGTTTATAAATATATTTAATATTATATTTAATATAAACGTCATTATAGTTTTACCAATAATAAAATATATTGATATATCTATAGTAATATTTAAATATTATATACATATATACATATATTTAAAATATGGTAAATAAAACTATAATAGACTATATTGAATATAATGCAAAATATATACATAACATTTTAATTTATATTTTAAAATGACTTTGCCTTGGAAATAATTTAAATTGACTGGTATAGTTTTTTGGCAATAAATACATTTACCATAATAAAATAAAGGTATTTTCAATTTCCATAGTCTATTGGAAAAATACGTTGGAAATACCATGAGGGATTTAAATGATAAATATTATTAAACTTTTGAAAGGTTTAAGCAAAATACGTTTTTGCTAAAAACCTTGAGTTTGCTAAAAATTGCGATTTCCTTCATACTGAAAAACGTGAACTGTGAATGGCCGAAATAATGAAAATGGTGAAAAGAAGAGCCGCGCGCAACTCCTCACGCCCTTAGACCAGGTCGCCATTTGCTAAGTGCCACCATTCTGGAAATGCGTGGGCAAGATGAGGCCAAGTGGCTGCGTTTTTAACCTTGACATTTTCGTCTGAGAGTAAACCGCCATTTTTCTGGGCGTTTTTGGTGAATATGCCTGTAGGTGACTGTCTCTCGAATTTTACCATGTGAGAGTGGAAATATTCTTCAAGAATGAGGTCGAATCATCTCTTATTTTACTGAGTGTCTTGATAAATGATTGCCACTGCATATTTTGACATTGTCAATGAGAGAGGTGTCGAATTCTCATGCCTACAATATAGTAAGCATGAGAATTCGAAACCTATATAAGACGTTTCTCTCATTGTCATTTACACCAATTGCTATCTGCACTTGCAAACTACAAATTTCTTTTTAGAGAGCTGCAAACTATCATTGTTGTTGCTGAGAGCCATATCTATCATTGCTGTTTTGCATTTGCTGAGAGCCATAACTTATCATTGCTGTTTTGCATTTGCTGAGAGCCATATTCTATCTTTGCTGCATTGTATTGTTGAGAGCCATATCTATCATTGCTGTATTACATTTACCTGGGAGTCATACTCTACTCATGCTGTGCAAAGTATCTGGAAAAGACTGAGAAGGACTGAGAAGGAAGAGCAGAAGCTACTGACTGACCTCATTAGCAGCAAGGGAAACAGGCATGGGAATTTCTTATTGTTTTTCTTTCTCTTAATATTTGTGTTGAATCCAGGAATTAATCTAGATAAAGGATTGTTTGGCTTTTGTTTGAAATTGAATGGCAAGAGGCAAGTGCTTGAATAGAATCATGTAGATGATATGTTAATGAACGCATTTACTTCTAAAGAAAGAGTAAAAGGGCATATTTTCGTAAACCACATTGTAAATGTGTTAATGATTGCATTGACTTCTAGTGAAAGAATAAAAGGACATATTTATGTATCCACATGGTGTGTATTATCTCCATATGAGGAGAATATGTAGAAGTAAATACTAGATACTATGAATTAAATGAAATGAGGATAGTGGTCAAGAAAGGACTTTTTCGGCTTAAGTTATAGGGATAACTGGGATAAGCTAAAGTACTCTTAGGATAAAGATTTCCTGATTAGGAGGAATGGTATAAAGACCCTTGAAGACTGCTTCGTTTCTAAGTAGATTGTTTGAAGGTAGGTTGTCTGAAACAGGATATACCTCCCTTATGTAACTATTGAAGTAGAATGTCTAAAGGTGGGTAATCTGAAATAGGATATACCTGTCTTGTGAAAAATTTTGTAGGTTAGTCTGGGATAAAAGATTATCCAAAACTAAAGGACAATACCTATGCGTAGTGTAAGATAGCCTTAAGTCAAATCGGCCCTGAGTAGTGTATATGATAGATGACCTTCATTCGAAGTACTGAATGAGAATACTTTAGCCAAAGTAGTGGAAAGTACGACATCCACTTAGATATGAGATAGTCGAGACTACACTGTCAGTTCATTGTGATCCATCATGCTAGTTCGAGATTGTGAAATAGCAAGTTCTAGATGTATAGGACACAGCACTATGCTCAGTTGGGTTGTCGCAGCCCGTTACTTTACCAATCTCTTCGTTCGAAGGGAGGGCCATCTATGGAATGATAGATGTGCGGGGGACCGCATTAACAGTCCGTGGTTGGCGGAAAAGCGCCTGAGTGATGTTTCTCCTCCACAGCAAGTGACAGATACACCAAGATTTGAAAGGAAGGGAACCTGGACCATCTTACTACTATTTGTGCAAAAAGCTTACGAGCTATGTATGTAATTGTTTTACTTTTGTACTTTGATTTATATTCGCAATGAAAAAGGAATTCATGTGGAAATATATATATTGTAACTTGCAAGCATTTATCAATAAAGAAAGGAAGAATTTTATTGTAATGACTCTGTTACTGGTTACTTTTATATGCTTGAAGTGAAAAGTTGGAAATTTTTTAATTACCCAAGGATGGGGTCGTTACATGCATGAGTGTTGGAATTAAGAGGGAGTTCACAGTTGCCTACAACCCTCAACAAAATGAGGTTGCTGAAAGGAAAAATAGAACCATTGTAGAAGCCGCTAAAGCAATGTTGCTTGACCAAAACATTGAAACCTCTTTCTGGGCAGAAGCCTCTAGGACTGCTGTCTACATCCAAAATAGATGTCCTCATTCTCATCTTGATAACAAAACTCCTGAAGAAGCCTTTACTGGCATAAAACCTAACATTAGTCATTTTAGGATTTTTGGGTTCCCTATCTTCTAGAGGATGTTTCAGCTTTTTTTGGAACTTGCTTCTGGGATCTTGGTGTTTGGTTGGCAGCTCCTTTCTGGGTTTTCAGAGAGCTTCGCGTTGATATGATTTGCATTTTGATCCGAGTAACTTCTTGAATTTACTTTTTTAGTAAATTCTATTTCTAGCAGTGGTCCTGTTTGTGTCAGTGCATTTGGCTTTCCTCGTCAGTTGGTTCAGTTGGCAAAATCAGAATCAGTGCCTGAATGCAGTTTTCGGAGAGATAAGTCATTTTAATTAAAATAATGTTTTATTTTAATCATATAACCCCTCGGTCTTGCTTTATGACTTAAGTTGTTTTTAAAAAGGGGGATTTTATGGGTGGGCGCCTCATCAAGAAGTTAAGTGAAATATTTATCATTTTTCTAAAGTCGACTTGGAGAGAAGAATGGGATGCCAACATGAGGAAATATTTAAATATTTAAAAGATGAAGTTTATGCCTTGGGAAACGGGATGCCATCTTGAGAGTCAAAGGTCAACATGGAATTAGGGAAACTCTTGAGTGGAAAGCACCTTCTGGAAGGTTCTAGAGGTGCTTGGCATAAGTTATAAAAAGGAGGTTTGGGGTCTTCATTCATCATCTTATGTTTTACAGTATTGTTATGCTGCCGGAATGGTGTCAAACTTGCTTCGAGGGATGCATAACCCCTAGCTGGCTTAGCTTCTTGCTTGAAAGATAGCAACTAGTTGAGAGGTTGATTTCAGTTGAGCTATTTTGCATTGTAGTTGGTTTTCTATCATTTAAGTCAATTTTTGCAGTTGTTGTTCTGTCATAGCTGATTCATGTTTTTACTAATAAGTTTGGAAATAAAAATAGTGTGGTTCTGATGCTTTGCCTATTTGTTTCCTTGCTAGGGGCGACCCTACTTGCAAAGTTTCAGATTTTAATATTGAGTGTTTATTTTTATAAGGCAAAATCGCCACTCCTTGAGGGCCGTACATTTCTGGAAATGCATTGAATTTCGTGCAAAATAAATATGATGCCTTTAGGTTGGTTTCTTGGTTTCTCCTTGGGCGCCTTCAGTATGAGCAATGTTTGCATTTGGTTTCATGGGATTTGAGTGAGATTTGAGTGAATTTCTATGTTGCTGATCCTACAATTTCAGTGCAGGTCTGTCATAATCAGATTGACAAAAATGGGGTTTGTGAGTTGGGTTTGAGTTGAGGGATCAAGATAGGTCTAGGGAAGTCTTCCTATTTTATCACAGCATTTACACTTGTTCTTGAAGACATGAAATTCTACTATATTGTAAGCTGAGCAGTAGTACTGCCAGCATTCTTGGTTGTACGCCATTTCTCACGATTGTGGAAGAGACTGGTATCCCTTCAGACTATAGCTTAAGTTTAATTGCTGCATTCCCACTGAACAAGTGGAAGAGGCCGGCTTGCCGCCTATTTGATTAATGTAATGCATTTCATCATTTGCTGATCGACTGAGCCGTCAATATGCTCCCGCTGAACAAGTGGTCGAGTTGCATACTTCTTTCAATATTGTATTTCCATTTTCAGTCCTCCCGTTGAATAAGTGGTTGAGTGATTGTTTCTCCTTTTCTGTACTTCTTCAGCAAGTTTCGGTTTCTAACGACCCCCTTTCGTGTATGCTCTCAACCTTGCCCGCATTGGGATCTGGGTTGATCAGAGGAGACGGTTACATTCAGCTTTTTTATTTACACTAATGCTAATGGGTGGATTTAGCTGTGTAATAAAATGAAAAAAATTGGCCGGCATATTTCAGGCTCCCAGGGTCTGGTATGAAAGAATTGACAGCTATCTCTTGGGACTAGGATTTTCCAAGAATGATGCTGACTCTAATCTCTACTTCAAGGTAATCAAAGGCGATATGCTAATAATTATTTTATATGTTGATGACCTGCTGATAACAGGAGAAGATCACCTCATTGCTCAAGGAAAGAAGGATCTAACTTCTGAATTTGACATGAAAGACTTGGGCATTCTACACTACTTCTTAGGTTTGGAAGTATGGCAGAAATCAGAGGGCATTATACTAAACCAAGGAAAGTATACTATTGATATTCTGAAGAGATTTGGAATGTTGGACTGTAGACCGATGTCTACACCTATGGAAACCAACCTTCACAAACTGAAAGAAGCAGCAGCAGAATCCAAGTGTGTAAATCCAACCCTTTATAGACAAATGATTGGATCCTTGATGTATCTAGTTAACACCAAACCTGATATTTGCTATGCAGTGAATGTTCTCAGCCAGTTCATGTGTGAGCCAAAGGAAATTCACCTAATGGCTGTGAAACATATTTTGAGATATCTTCAAGGCACTATTGGATATGGTCTTCTTTACAGAAATGACCAACTAGATCTACATGGATACTCTGATTCAGATTGGGCTGGAAGTGTAACCGATCGGAAAAGCACATCAGGATGTTGCTTCAATTTAGGATTGGCTATGATCTCCTGGATTTGTAGAAAACAATCTTCAGTTGCATAGAGCTCAACAGAAGCTGAATACATTGTAGCCTCTATGGGGGCAAGAGAAGCAATTTGGCTTCGTAAATTGCTTGTGGGACTCTTTGGTGAGCCCTTGAATCCTACAATTATTCATTGTGATAATCAGAGTTGCATCAAACTCTCTGTAAATCTTGTCTTCCATGATAGATCTAAGCACATTGAGATACCCTATCATTATGTAAGAGACATGGTAGAAAGGAAAGTGATCCAATTGGAGTATGTTAGTACAAATGATCAAACTGCAGACATTCTCAACAACCCTCTCTCCCGAATCAAGGTAGAGCACTTCAGAAAGAAACTTGGTATGGTTGAAATGTAATTTGATATTTATGTTTGAAATTCAAATTGTTTATAAATTGTACTAATATTTAAAGATGTTTAATGTGTAAACTCTTTTGTCATGTGTGTGACTCCATGACCTTATGGGCCTACTCCCCCTGTGTACATTATTGAAAGGTGACGATCTTTCTAATAATGAACACTTGTATTTGACATTGTAAAGTGACAACTCTACAATGATGAGTTGAACTATCATGATAGATATCAGGTGACTTGATGTCTGTGGACATGTCATGATATTATCTCTTGGACGCTTTGATGAATATCCTGGGACTTGATATCATTTGAAGATCATTGTGAGCCTTAAGAGATAATCATGGTGGATAATTATATATCCGTGGATATGCCATGAATTATGGTAGACATCATGTGTCTTGGTGTCAATGCACATACCATAATGAAGATGTGTTATGAAGAATGTCATGTGACTTGACAATATTGAGAAAACATATCATATCTTCGATATCACGTGTGAAGGGGATATCTCCACTTATTTGATTTGAAATATCTTCCCTAGCTAAGAGGGAGTGTTAATGAAATATAGCTTCGGTTAGATATAAATGATGATTGCTAAATAGCATCATCATCATTTATATGTGATCGAATTTAATCCTTGACATATTTCTGGAAAATAAGTAAATCGAATTTATAAGCATGCATAAAATTCGAAATATTAAATGATGTTCAATTTCTGCATTGAATAAAATTGGAACTCTTATAATATATATCCGCCAAGTGTGTAAAGGTTATATGTGTGTTTATTTGTTAACCGAATGCAAGTCAGTTATCCTTGGAGCCCGCGCGCCCAAAGGGACATGTCCCATGAGCGGATGTGTCTCCACTTGTGGAGACACGTCCTCTCATGAGACGCGTCTCTTAGAGGCGGGTCTCCAAGGTATATAACATGGTTCCCTCATTGATATGCAAACATTGAAATTTATAAATGTTCTGCAATCAGCACATTCAGCATAAGAGAATTAAATCTGGAAACTTAGAATCTTGACTTAGAATTATTACACAAAATTTCAGACTTAGAAATTACTTAGATTTCTTAGGATCCTATCTGATAAGATTTGATTACATTTACAAGTATGATGTAGGATGTCTGAGGTACAGATTACCCATTAGAAGACAAAGACCTACGCGTAGTGTAAGATAGCCCTAAGTCAAATCGACCCTAAATAGTGTATGTGACAGATGACCCTCAGTAGAAATACTATATGAAACACTTTGATCAAAGTAGTGTAATGTACCTACATCCTCTTAGACTGGGCGATGATTACACTGTCAGTTCACCGTGATCCCATATTACATACTAGACCGAGAGTTTGTCAGATTGCATAAGTTCTAGTTATGTAGGACACACCACTATGCTCAGTTGGTTAACAGTATCAGTTACTCTACCAATCTCTTCGTTGAAGGGAGGGTCATCTATCAAACGATAGATGTGCGGGGGACCGCATTATAAGTCCGTGGTTGGTGGAAAAGCACTCGAGTGATGCTTCTCCTCCTCTAAGGGCTACTGAAGTACCAAGATTTGAAAGGCAAATTCTTGGACCTTCTTACTACTATTTGTTTTAAAGCTCATTGGAGCTAAGTTAGTTAAGGTACGTTTTCTCGTTACTTGTTTTTGTGAAGTTATTGTAATGACATGGAATCTTTATTGTAATTTTATTATGATATCTGGTTCATATATTATCAATAAAGGAAAGAAAAAAATTATATTGCAATAACTTGTTAGCACGTTTATTTACTCTTTTGATATAAATTGGAAAAAAAATTACCTAAGGGTCGGGTCGTTACAATTACATTTGAAATGTATTTTATGTTTCAATTTCAAATAGCTATCTTTTAATTCTAAACAACATTTCTGTGTACTTAAACATGCTGCATTAAAATTTATTTTCTGATCTCTTTTATGAATGTCAACTTTGCATACAAAGGCATCAACATCAAGAAGTGGAAGCTGACCTTATGTTGAAGGTCACAGGGATGCCACTTGGAAACATGGCACACCAAGACCAAATCCAAGGACCATTATTTGCAACTTTTGTGGGAAGAAGGTTTCTTGAGGCGTTAGTCACCTCAAGTACCATCTCGCACATATTCCTTGCCACAATGTTAGAGCATGCCATAATACCACAAACGAGGCACAACAAGAGATGTAGACAACTTTTGCATTGCTAGATCAAAAGAAATTAGTGAGGGTGAGCACAAATGCAGTTATAGAAACAACCATTAATCCCAACTTGCCAGCAGAAATGCAGATGGATATGACAGAGATTGTGGACCTAGTTGTGATCCACACATTTGTCACAAATCCACCTTGTTTGGCTCAAGTAGAGCCCAATCACAATATTGTTCGCACCTTGAAACACACTTGGAGCACAACCTTTGTTTCGAGGGACAATGTGGATGCATGAGGAAGTAGATAAGACATGCTAATTTCTAGTACTACAACCTTCCTTTCAACTTGGAAAACCCATACTGAAAGTAGTTCATCACAACATTGATAGTTGCAAAGAATAGGTACAAGATACCCTTTCCCCATTACTTAAGTGGATGATTAGTCAAAAATGTTGTCACAGATGCAAAATCAATTTTGGAAGAACCAAGGATGCAGTGGTGCAAGTGTGGATGCACCATACTTTCAAATAGGTGGATAGATAGAAAGAATTGCACCATCATCAACTTATTACTGGCTCTAAACGGTGAGATATTTTTGAAGTTCATAGGTGCCTCTAATAAAGTAAAGAATGCAGAAAATATGAGTCTGATGTTTGAAAAGATTGTGTTTGAGGTGGGCATTGAAAATGTAGCACAAGTTGTAACTGATAATGCAACAACCTATATTGTGGTAGTGAAACTACTTCAAGATAAGCTTCCATCACTTTTTTGGATTTTGTGTGTTGCCCATTGCCTTAACCTTCTTTTGGAGGACATAGACAAAATTGATTAGGTGAGATTGATTGTGGAAGAAGCTAAGATCATAAAATACATCTGTAATCACTCTTGGGTTCTCAGCTTGATGAAAGATTGCACCAAAGGGAAAGATCTTCTGAAAGCGGTTATGACAAGGTCTACAACTTATTTCTTTGCATTGCAAAGCATTTGTAGTTTGTTGACACCTTTGAAGCATATGATTGTGAGTCAAGCATGGCTGGATTCATCATGTTCAAAGAAAGTTGATGGAGGGAAGGTCATGAAAACACTTTTTAATAATGTCTTTGAAAACAAAGATCATCAAGGTAACTTCAATCTTCAATTTAAATTACAAATTGAATCCTTTGATTTCAATTTTTTGAAGTATTTATTTTAGTTGTAAATTTATTTGTTTGTAGGTGTCAAAGCTTTTAGTGAGGTTTTTACTCTTGATGGATGAGGAGTTAAACCTGATTGGATATGTTTATGAGGCCATGAACAAGGCCAAGGAGGCGATCTAAAACTATTATAGGGGATACAGAAACAAGTTTGATCCCATTTGAGAAAATCATTGATCAGAGATGGAATAATTAGCTCCACAATCCTATTCATGCAACGAGTTACTACCTCAACCCCAAGTTTTTCTTCTCAAATGACTTCAGAGATATTAATGGGGAGGTTATTGAAAACCTTTCAACATGCACTAAAAGGATGACACCTAAGGTTAAGGTGAAGGATTTGATTATTTAGAAGTTGCAAAATTACAAGCAAGCTAGGGGGAGACTCTTTTCTTTGACACTAACTATTCAAGGGAGATCCACCCAAACACCAAGTAACAAACAATTGGAGTCTTTAATGATATCTTACAATTACTATTTACAAGTTACAACTTACAACTATTGCTTACTTACAAACTTTCAAACATCTTATTTACAAGTTATTGGTGGGTAGATTAGGGTGGAAATACCCCAAATCTTCAAATGCTAGCCCTTGTGTTCTATCTCAACCTTGTAGCACTTCTAAATGTGAGCACAATTAGAGTTTGTCTGGGGCCACTCACATGAAGAAGCACAATAAATTGTCTCAAAGACACCTCAATGACCTAGTTTTTATGCAATAAAACCTTTGCATTCACACAAGAAAGGTGGAGAGTGTTGAAAATGCTGCCATCGAAGATGAAAAATGTTGTCATTGATGTCAAAAGAGAAATCAGTTTGCTGGTGTCAAGAGAATCATTCATGAGAATTGGAAGTATGAAGGCCAAAGGCCACTAAATCGTATCGTTCCAAGTGCAGATCTTATCCTCCCTATTGCTGGCCAACCTCCCTCTATTTTGGCGCCCTCCTTGGGATTTAAAAAAATAAATAAATTATTATTCGTTTATGAGCCGACTCATGTCTAGAGCCCTAAGGAAAAAAAAAATTAAATAAATTTATATTTTTCTAAAGGGGTTGACCCCTTATGGTGAGCATCCAAATTTGTTATTAAAAGGTGCAATGAAAGGTTGTAAAAGAGAGTAGAATCACCTCCCTTGTCAAGCAATGTATCCCTCCATAAAGTCACCTATCTTGGTGAAGATATAAAAGGAATTTGTGGAATGTGGAGAAGAGTGTGTGAAAGATAAATAGATATATCATATATCATATATACACTAGCAGATTTGTGTGAAGAGAATATAATAGAAGATTACTCAAAGGAAAAATTTTGAAGGAGAATTATCAAGAAAAAAAGTACACTGTTGAGTTAGAGGTTGGTGCCTCATATTAAAAGAGATTAGTGTCTCTTACTAAGTTGGTGCTCAGTGGTGGGGATTGGTTTCTCCACTGGGTTGGTGCCTACAAATTGTTGTAAAAGACTATTTATTTTGGTGACTCGATTTGGACAATAGATCCAAGCAGTCCTTATTCTGTGAATTTTTTTTTAAAGGGTTTCCTTGTAAATCTGGTGTTCTTATTTGTTGATGTTGTGTTTTTGAAGTTATTGTGGTTATTGATTTGAAAAATAAAAGATAGTCTTATACTGATTCATCGCCCCCTCTCAATATAAGCATGTGCTCATCAATTGGTATCAAAGCGGTTTCCTTCAAGTATAGTCTAATCGCTAGAAGGAAGATCTCAAGAGTACACATGGCCTTCCAAGAAGGATTCTCCTCCAATAGGGCTCCATTTTTCGATGGAACAATCTATGCTTTATGGAGCATAAGAATGTGCACCTACTTAATGGCTCTTGGATTTGATATTTGGCAATCGGTGGTGAGCAAATATGTAGCTCCATCATCTCCACTAACGGATCTAGCTGCGAAGAGGGCAAGTGAAAATAATGCAAAAGCTATGAATGCAATTTTGTGTGGTCTATCGGAATCAAAATTTGTCAAAGTGATGCATTGTGTATCGGCGAAAGAAATGTGGGGCAAACTTCAAAAGACCTATCAAGGAGAAGACAAGGTAGAGAAAGCTAAGATTCAAACACATAGAAAACAATTCAAAAGTTTAAAAATGAAGGACGAAGAAAACATTGCAGCCTATCTACTTCGTGTGGATGAAATTGTTGACACTGTCAGAGGCCTTGGAGAAAAGGTTGAGGATGCAATAATTGTGCAGAAAATATTAAGGTCTCTTCCTTTGAGATTTGATGCCAAAGTCTCTACCATCGAAGAAATGAAATTTTTGGATACTTTAACAATTGATGGGTTGCATTGGATCCTCACTGCATACGAAATGAGGACCGAAAAGGAGAAATCATTTAAATGGGAGGCGGCCTTCAAAGCAACAAAGAAAATGAAGAGCAAAGAGTCTAAGCCAAGTGATAGTTCCAATCATAGTTTACATACTCGGACTCGGAGAGTACTCGGCAAGCCCAAAATTTTTGACTCGGCAAATACTCGACAACTTAAAAAGTAGCAAAATTTCTCATGGAAACACTTTTTTTTGCAAAATTCAATTACAAAATGCATCAAATGAGTCTAAAAACCATGAAGGAGTGTTTTATATTAAATTTCATAGTTCAATACATATGGATTACAAAATGGCATCATTATACGAAGCCACATAGTGAAACTGGTAATAACTATAATGAATTTATGATGATTGTATTTGAAAATCATCATCATAAATTTCATATCTAGGCAATTACAATTTCCTCTTCCCCAACCTAGTGAAAAATTGGGAGGTAGAGGGTATGGTCCTTGCACTCGATTCTGGCTCCCTGCTTGCCGTAGAAGATTGTGGCAGTGGCTCCACCATGCTGGTAGGTGGCAGTGGCTCCTCCTCCACCACATCAATGTCATCCAATCCAATCTCCCCTACTTCTACTGCAGGCAAATCCTCCATAGCTTGCCTCTCGAAATCAGCAATCTCATCCTCTGTAAACAAGGAGGCCTCATCATCCTGTACGGTCCAATCACTGTATGGATCAATGTCATCCAAATCAATGAGCTCATCTGAAAAGTCCTGCACCTTTCTTGTGCGAAGCCGAAGATTATATTGCACAAAAACAAGATCATTGAGGCGTTGTTGAGTCAACTTGTTACGCTTCTTCGTGTGAATGGAATCAAACAAACTCCAGTTTCGTTCACAGCCAGAAGCACTACAAGGTTGAGACAAAATTCGGAGGGCTAGCCTTTGCAAATTTGGAGTTCTTCCACCCCAATCATCCCACCAAGAACCTACAAATAAGATATTCAAGTTTTTGTAAATATTGATAAACAATATTGTAATAAGTTAATAACTAATAAGTAATAATAATTGTAATTCATAACTTGCAAGATAAAGGCTTCACTTTTTCTTACTTGGTGTTTGGATCTCTCTTCCTCGTTCACATAATGTGGAAGAAAACAAAGGCCCCCTAGCTGCCTTATATTGTTGCAACTCTATAAGGATGAGGTCTTTCACTTCAGGTAAAGGTGTCATCCTATCAATACATGTGAATAGGCCCTCCATAACCTCTCCATTAGCATCCGTGAAGCCATCAGAGAAGTAGAATTTGGGGTTGAGAAAGTACCCCGCTGCATGAATGGGTTGGTGGAGTTGATTGTTCCACCTTCGATCAATGATCTCCCAAATAGGGGTAAATCTATTTGCATCCCCCATGTAATAGTGTTGGATGGCCTCTTTGGCCCTATCCATTGCTTCATAAAGATATCCCATCACATTTTTCTCACCATCCACCAAGCGCAAAACCCTCACCAATGGCTCAGTCACCTATAAAGTACAAAGTAGAACCAAATTTAAATTACACCTTACAAGGAAACAAAATACTTATAGAATTTTAAATTAAGAATAAAGGATTAAATCTGAAAATTCATTAGAGTTTAAGTTACCTTGACAATCTCTAATGCTCTAGTTGCAAATTGACCATCAAAGATTATTGCTACAATCTTTTCTCCATCAGCCTTCTTTGAGTAAGTTGAGTCTACCCATGGTTGACTCACAAACATCTGCTTCAAGGAAGTCAATAAACTAGTGATACTTTGCAACGTTAGAAAATTAGTTGCAAACCTTGTAGCACCCGATCGCACAAGCTCTTTCCCCTTGGTGTGATCTCTCATCAATTGAAGAACCCATGGGTGATTATATATATATTTTGTTATGTCTCTTGCTTGTTCTACAATTGGTTTCACCCAATCAATTTTTCCTATGTCCTCCAAAAGAAGGTCAAGGCAATGAGCTCCACAAGGGGTCCAAAAAAGTGTTGGATGCCTTGCTTGAAGCAATCTACCAGCTGCCACATATGCCGCCGCATTGTCAGTAACAACTTGGACAACATTTTCTATGCCCACCTCTAAAACAACCCGCTCCAACATCAAACTCAAATTTTCTGCATTCTTTATTATGTTGGAGGCATCAATTGACTTTAGAAAAACCAACGCACCATTTGAAGCCACTATAAAATTGATAAGAGTGCGGTTTCTTCCATCTGTCCAGCCATCTGAAAGAATTGAGCATCCATACTTTTGCCATTTCTTCTTTTCAGCTTCCACAATTCCATTTGCATCTACAATAGCATCTTCAAGTAACCTGCCACTTAAATCTCTTGGACTAGGGGCCTTGTACCCTTTCCCTGCAACTGTCAATGCTGTCACCAAACACTCCCAATATGGACTCCTTGCCACATTGAAGGGAAGGTTATTATAAAACCAAAAATTTGCACAAGCCTTGTCTGCTTCTTTGTGCACCTCCCTATTCCACCCAGTACCTTCCAATGAAGGTTGTGATCCTTGAACATTTCTAGGGACAAAAAACTGGAATTTATTTGAAGTGGATGAAGTGGATGGGGTACGTATACGTGGACCGCGACTAGAGCCCACAATGCCTTGCATATTCACCTCAGAATCTTCAGTCAAATTAGGAGCAATGGCTTCTTGTATGGCTGCTTTTGTCTTTGCCCTCTCCAATTTTTTTTCATCAAGTGCTGCAAGAAGAGCTGCCATCTCTCGTTTCACCTCTTCAGGGGCTTCTTTACATGCCTTTGCATCACGGCAAGGAATACTAGCAAGATGGTATTTGAGGCGATTGATGCCTCCACTAATCTTCTTCTTGCACCAAGTACAAATAACACTCCCTGGTACTGGCCCATAATAGCCATGTTTCCAAGCGGGATCACGGCTACCAGGGGGTCTCCTTTCAATGGCCTGGCTTGAGGCAGCTGTGTCTGAACCAGATGCAGAGGCAGATGCCATTGTGATTAAATATTAACCTGCAATATTAGAAGTTGAATAATAAATATATTAGAAGATGCAACAGATCCAATACAAAGTGAAAGGAACAATCAACTAATTGTTTAACTTTATAATTTCAGTCATTATCAAACAATAAAGTTGTAAACTATCAAAGTGAAAGACATTTCATTTAGTATGCTATCTGTTCTAATTTCAGTTTTTTTATTCTTATATTTTTATTTTTTGTTGGATGCACATTGATTTAATTTACTTGTATGCAAATTGGCATTGCAGTCCTAACTCCTAACTCCTAACCTTGTTGGTTGTTGCAAATTTGCAGGTGGGAGCAGCAGGTTATCTGTTATCATACTGTATTTAATAATTTATTGCAGATATTCCACTATAAAAGTACTTTGAGACTTTCGATCATAGTTTGCAGATGGGCGAGTAATCTCTTATTCTATGTAGATGAACAAAATTTGTGTGTATGTGTGTGGATTGTCATTGTGCAGCTACATCAGCATATGGATATGAGTAAAAGTTTAAAGTGAAAAAGTTTTTCACTTTAAACTTTTACAGTTTTACTCATATCCATATGCTGATGCAGCTGCACAATGACAATCCACACACATCAGAAAAACTGTAAACATGCTGGTGTTGTCTATATCAGATTTAATATTAAAATTTAAAACTTCATACTTAATAATTTATTGCAGATATTCCACTATAAAAGTACTTTGAGACTTTCGATCATAGTTTGCAGATGGGCGAGTAATCTCTTATTCTATGTAGATGAACAAAATTTGTGTGTATGTGTGTGGATTGTCATTGTGCAGCTACATCAGCATATGGATATGAGTAAAACTGTAAAAGTTTAAAGTGAAAAACTTTTACTCATATCCATATGCTGATGCAGCTGCACAATGACAATCCACACACATCAGAAAAACTGTAAACATGCTGGTGTTGTCTATATCAGATTTAATATTTATTATTATTTTAATTTTTAAATGTAAAATTTCATATATTATTCTATTATTATAAATTAATAATACCATGGGAAAATTGTAAATAATAATATCATTTTTGACATCAAATTTATGATTTATTGTAATTTGTTATTTTAAAACTAAAATTTCATATATTATTTTATTATAAATTATAATAATATCATGGCAAATAATAATATAAAAAGATATTATTATTTGTCATGATATTATAATTTATAATAAAATAATATATGGAATTTTAATTTTAAAATAATAATAAATTATTAAATATGATGTACAAAAGTGAATATTTTATCATTATGAATATTAAAAATTAAGACTCCCATGATATTATTATAAATTTATAATAAAATAATATATGAAATTTTGAAATTTTAATTTTAGAATAATAATAAATATTAAATTGATGTAGAAAAATAAAAAAATTTAATATTTTTATTATTTTATACATAAACGTTTGGAAGCATATATATAAAATAATAAAAATATTAAATCATTTCCAGGCATATGTTCATTTAATATTATCATTTTTTCAAGCATATACTATGAAGTATGAAGTATGAAGTTTTAAATTTTAATATTCAGGCATATGTTCATTTAATATTAGCATATGTTTGAAAAAATGATAATACCCATGACCTGGCACAGGCGCCGCACAGCCAATGTGAACAGGAACTAACCTGGAAATCGCGCAGACTCCAAGTCACACAGCCAAGACTCCAAGTCGCGCAGCCACCACTGCAAATCGTGGAAATAAATCACGCAGCCGACACTGCAAATCGCGGAAAATGAAAAGGGTAAATGTAAACTGCAAATCATGGAAATAAATCATGCAGCCGACATTGCAAATCGCAGAAAATGAAATGGGTGATTGTAAATAGTAAAAGCGAGGTTTCAATAGCAGAAAAACACATCCAAAACACGGAAAAAATGTGTAAAAAATCTCGTGAAAAGGTAAAAACGACTTGAAAAACGCGTCAAAAACGTGTTAGTTTTTCTATGCCGATTATTTTGCGAGCAAACAGAGATTAATCGGCGAGTACTCGGAAAAAAACAATAAAAAAACTCGGCTAGGGTTTCCTGCGAGTAAAAGTCAAGATTACTCGCCCAGCCAAAAAACATGCGATTACTCGGCTGCTCGGCGATTAATCGCCGAGTATGTATAAAGAGGTTCCAATGATGATTCAGACGAAGAAGAAGCTCATTTTGTGAGGAAGCTAAAGATAGGATCTGACAAGTACAAAGGTAAGTTGCCTTTTAAATGCTTCAATTGTGGAAAGGTAGGACATTTTGCAGTAAAATGCCCATATGTAGAAACAAAAAGTAGAGAAGAAGAAGAAGAGCATAATATAAAGAAAGGTGGTAAACATTATCAACATAGAAAGAGCCACAAACAAGGCAAATTTGAGAAAAAGAACTTTTACAAGAATAAGAAAAACCTTCATTCCAAGGAGGAAAGTAGTTCATCTGAAGAGAGTTTCTCCGCTAGAGATGGAGAAGAGACTCTATTCATGGAAATAGAAACAAATGATGATATCTTGGAAAATGAAGAAAAGGTAGAGAAGGAAACAAAAGGGGAGGAGAATGATCAAATAGATGGGGAAGTAGATTTGGAAGAGGAACTTATTTGTGCCCTAAATGAAATCAAGAAACTTAAGAGGAAGAATTTGAAGCAAAAATTACAGCTTCAAGAGGACTGTGAATCAAAGGTGAAAACGTCACAAAGTCTTGAGGAATCCGAAAAAATGATCATCAATTTGAAAAGTTAAATTGAAGAGGAAAAACAAATTGAGGAAGAGGTAAGAATTCAATTAAAAGAAAAAGAAGAAAATTGTGAAATGCTTGAGTCCCGAAATTGTTTCCTTGAGAAACGAATTAGAGAAAACAGTTGCTAAGCTAAACAAGAGCCTCAAATTTGAAAAGTGTACCGAGATCTTAGATGATATCATCAATGGGCAAAGGTCACCATTTATAAAGATTGGGCCTAGTTATAAAGAAAATTAGATGGCCAACAAAGAAGATCACCAAGAGCCACCAAAGAAGACAAGTGAGGAAAAGACAAAAAGCTTCATTGACGCTCTTAAAAGTCTTATCAGCAAAAAGAAAGAGAATCAAGTCCCACAAAAAACAAGCACTCCACATATTAACAAGGAAAAATTCAAAAGGTCCTTTCCTCCAAGGTAGATGCACATGACCAAGTTCCAACATTCTTTCTTTGGTTATTGTTTTTTGAGTAATCACTTTGGTCATAAATCAATAGGCTGTAGGACACGTACAAGAAATAACTTTGTTTGGAAAAAGAATATAAGTCCTTATGTGTTCTGAAATAGGAACTATAATTCTTTTGCTCCTTTAATGGATTATAATATTATATGCTATAGGTGCAAAAACTTTGGACACACGACACGCTTTTGCAGAAGTGGTTTTGTGGAACCACCTAAACGGAACAAGAAGGATACCATGGCTAAACAAAAGGAGGAAAATTCAAAAGTATGGAAAAAGAAACAAGAGCCAAAAAAGGAGATTCATGGTTGTACAAACTGCCCTTCATGCTTAAAATCAGGGAAATCAATGGTACATTGACAGTGGTTGCTAAAGCCATATGACTAGAGACAAAAGAAAATTCCTCAACTTGGAAGAAGTGAATGCAGGGATAGTGAAATTTGGGTACAATGCTATGGCAAAGATAAGAGGAAAAGGTACTCTTAGCCTGGATAAATGAAAGACAAAAACTAAGAGTGTTCTATATGTTGAAGGGTTGAAGCATAATCTCCTAAGTGTGACTCAGATGTGTGACCAAGGGCACACCTACACATTTTATTCTAAAGGATGTGAAATTAGGAAGGTAGGGAAATTGATTGTAGACATGAGTAGAACAGCCAATAACCTTTACATTCATAGTGAAATAAAAAGTGAAAAATGGTATATGGGGCAAGAAGATGAGAGTTGGCTATGGCACAAAAAAATGGGGCATATAAACTTTGACAATCTTGTCAAAATCAGCAATAAGACTATGAGAGACATGCCGAAGATTGCAAAGCCTACTAATACTATCTGCAAATAGTGCCAACATGGATGAGTTTCAAATCGAAGTAGTATTCAATGTATAAACCCTTGGAACTTGTCCATACAAATCTTTGTGGGCCAACAAGAACAAAAAGTTTACAAGGTGAGAGCTATTTCATACTACTAATTGATGATTATTCTAGAATGACTTGGGTTACATTTTTAAAGACAAATTTTGAAGCATTTGAGAAGTTTAAGGCATTCAAAGCCTTAGTTGAGAATGAAACTAGCCTAAAAATCAAATGCCTAAAATTGGATAGAGGAGGTGAATTCACTTCAAATGAATTTGAAGAATTATGTGAACAACATGGTATAAGGAGACATCTTTCTACCACAAGAACTCCACAACAAAATGGACTTGTACAAAGAAAAAATGGAACCGTTCAAGAAATGGCAAGAGCCGTGTTAAATGAGTCCAAGTTATCAAACACATTCTAGAGAGAAGCGTTTCATACGACATTCTACATTCTGAACCGAGGGAAAATTAGAGTCAATCATAGTAAAACACCATATGAACTATGGAAGGGTAGGCTTGCAACAGTGAAATACTTCAAAGTCTTTGGGAGAAAATGCTATATAAGGAGAGATGATGAAGATTTGGGAAAATTTGACTCTAGGTTTGATGAAGGTATCTTCCTTGGTTACTCTTCAAGGAACAAAGCCTACAAGTGCCATAATAAACGATTGCACAAAATTGTTGAAAGTGTAAATGTAAGAGTGGATGAGGAAAGGTATCAAAAAGAAAAGGCACATGAAATTGATTACCAAGAGGAAGCAAATTGTAAAGAAGAGGAAGTAGAAGAAATATCGATCAACCTGAAAGGTTCATTCTATCAGAAAATGAGGATTATGTATGCAAGCTAAAGAAGGCACTTTATGGGTTGAAACAAACCCTTGGGGCTTGGTACTCAAGATTGGACAAATATCTACAATAGTAAGGTTTCATGAGAGGAATTGTTGATAGCAATCTTTACATCAAAACTGAAGGTGATCATTAGTTGATTATTGTAGTCTATGTAGATGTCATTTTTCGTGGAAATAGTGATAAAATATGTCAAGATTTTTCCTTCAACATGAAGAAGGAGTTTGAGATGCCTACGCTTGGTGAGTTGTCTTTCTTCCTTGGCCTGTAAATCTCAATCCAATAAAGGGCTGTTTATTTCACAAACCAAGTATATTAAGGAGATGTTGAAGAAATTCAGGATGGAAGATTGCAAACCTATGAGTACACCCATGGTCACAGGATGCAAATTGAGTATGGATGATGAATCCCCTAAAGCCAATAAAACTCTCTATAGGTCAATGATTGGGAGTTTATTATATGTGACAGCTTCAAGACTTGATATTATGTAGGCAGAAGGTATGGTGGCATGGTTTCAAGCAGCTTCAAATGAATCACATGTACAAGCGGTTAAGATAATTCTTAAATATTTAAAGGGCACTTTGCATTTTGGCTTGTGGTATCAAAGAGGTGAGGATTTCACCCTAACAAGATACACTAATGCAGATTGGGCTAGTAGCATTGATGACAGAAAGAGTAAAAGTGGAGGTGCATTCTTTCTAGGTAATAGTCTTGTGTCTTGGTTGATCAAGAAATTGGCTTCAGTTTCTCTATCCACAACAAAGGCTAAATATATAGCAGCAACATCTTGTCCCACTCAGGTTCCCTAGATGAGGCAAACACTAAGGGATATTAAGGTAGAATATGGCAATCCAATATCAATATTCTACAATAAGACAAGTGCAATAAATATCTCAAAGAATCCGATTATGCACTCAAGAAAAAAGCACATTCCAATTAAATATCACTTTTTAAGAGAGAAAGTGGCAGATCAACAAGTTCAGCTAGGATATGTTGCTAGACAGGAACAAATTGTAAACATCTTTACAAAGCCTCTTCCAAAAGAGATTTTTGAGTATCTTAAATAGAAGTTGGGGGTGATATCCTTTTCATCTAGTCACTAAGGAGATGCATTTCTCAGGGGGAGCTCATCAGCTATCGTATAGCTCCAAGGATTCCTTTTCCATTGATTTCAAAGGGAGCAAAGTAGAGAAATGCGGGGCAATAGATTCAGCGGGAGTATTATGTTCTTACTATACTTACAGATTATTTCTTTGCAAGGTTGCCATCAATGAAAAAATAGGAGATTGTTGAAAATGTTGTCATTGAAGATGAAAAATGTTGTCATTGATGTCAAAGAAGAAATCAATTTGTTGGTGTCAAGACAATCGTTCATGGCAATGGGAAGTATGAAGGCCAAAGGCTACAAAATCATATCGTTCCAAATGCAGATCTTATTCTCCCTATTGTTGGTCAACCTCCCTCTATTTTGGTGCCCTCTTGGGATTTAAAAAAAATAAAAATAAATTATCATTCATTTATGGGCCAACCCATGTCCAATGCCCGAAGGAAAAAAGAAATTAAATAAATTTATATTTTTCTAAAGGGGCCAACCCCTTATGGTGAGCGCCCAAGTTTGCTATTAAAAGGTGCAATGAAAGGTCGTAAAAGAAAGTAGAGTCGTCTCCCTTGTCAAGCAATGTATCCCTCCATAAAGTCACCTTTCTTGATGAAGATATAAAAGGAGTTTGTAGAATGCGGAGAAGAGTGTGTGGAAGATAAATAGATATATCATATATACACCAACAGATTTGTGAGAAGAGAATATAATAGAAGATTATTCAAAGGCAGATTTTTGAAGGAGAATTATCGAGAAGAAAAATACTTTGTTGAGTTAGAGGTTGGTACCCTATATTGATGTTGGTGCCTCATATTTAAAGAGATTTGTGTCTCTTACTGAGTTAGTGCTCAGTGGTGGGGATTAGTATCTCCAATGGGTTGGTGCCTACAAATTGTTGTAAAAGACTATTTATTTTGGTGACTAGATTTGGACAGTAGATCCAAGCAGTCCTTATTCTGTGGTTTTCTCCCGAAAGAGTTTCCATGTAAATCTTGTGTTCTTATTTGTTGATGTTGTGTTTTTGAAGTTATTGTGGTTATTAATTTGAAAAATAAAAAGTAGTCTAATATTGATTCACCCCTCCCCCCCCTTCTCAATATAAGTGTGTGCTCATCAGAGAGCATAGTTGCTTAAGAGCCTATTGACTTGAATAAGATTGATTCATATGGAGACTAGCCTACAGAAAATGAAGACACCTCCTTGTTTATAGAAGATGATATTATTGATTTTGAAAGGCAAGCCATGTTGGATGTAGCTAGCAAAAGTAAGGAGATATTAGATTGAAAAACATCATTGCAAATGATGTTGAACATGAGGTAAAGAAGTCATAGAGGTGGAGCTATAGCCTTATAGGACAAGAGTAGAGTCCCAATCAACTGCAAGGAGTCAGCCTTACCCCAATTTTTCACTAAATTGGAGTGGAGGAACTTGTTAATTGCTATAACTTGCATGGATCTGCAATTTACGATGATGATTTTCAATGAAGATCATTACAAATTCATAATACATATCATAGTTATTGGTTGGCCAATTTACTCACATGATGCAATATTATACTCTTTTTGTATTCAAATCAAATAGAAAACACTTCCCCAATGTTTTACAGCCTCATTTGATACATTCTATAACTATATGTTGCATGAAATTTTTGGGTTTTTAAGAATTTAAATATTTTTTTAAGTTGTCGAGTTTTGTTGAGTTGTCTAGTCCGAGTCAAAATTTGGTTATACAGTATACCAGGCTTTTATCTTGTCCAAATTTTCAAACTATGATGTAAAATAAAAGAAGCCTGAAAAACAAAGAGTAAACTTGCAAGGAAATACTTACACATAGGATTGATACACAAAGATTAACCTAGATAAAAACCCTATAGGGTGAAAACTCAAAAAATGGTAAGAACTTTGCTCCTCATCCCACTATTTAAGTCAATCGTACAGGTGTGCCAAAGCAAATGAGGCTATGAAACTCCTTACCTGCTATAAAACTCTACAACTCAAAAACCCTATCTTCCTCAGTTACAATCTCATGAAGAACATGAAAAATGAAAAATGAAGGAGAAAATGTTGAACGAATCGATTCAAGTGCCAAAACTCTTCAAATTCTACTATGTCCTAATAATTGTGCTTTTGCAAGACTGGAAATCATGCATTCATAGTGGTAATTTGCATTTGCCACAATATTTTGTGCATTCACCACAGTAAATGATCATTTCATTGCCTATACAAAGTGACAAATTTTCCATTCTTGATTTTCTACTATGGCGCAAATCTGCAACTTGCTACAGACTCTAGAAATGCTTTGAATCACCTCTTATGCCCGCTTGAACTATTTACAACCTTGTTTTCATTATATAACCATAGTTTACATCAGTCTCCAAGTTACTAATCACCTTCTTGTCTGAGGTAGTTATCCACAACTCTATTGTTCTAGCTTCATTTGACCCAATTTTTGGATAATTTGACTTTAAGCAGAATACCATATTTGTCACTGGCTTGTTGGAGACAGTTAAATCATCATTGGTTGGTTGTAGAAATACAAATTTTAAATAAATCAGTAAAATACCTTTGTGTTAAGATTGTTGAAGTCACAGAAAATCATTAATTTTGACTTTTAGCACAGCACTATATTTGTCATTGGTTTGTTGGAAAATGTTAAATATCATCGGCTGGTTGAAGAAATTTTACAAAGTAGAGTATCTCTTTCAAGTTCATATGCAACTACTGTGCCTTTCTCTTCATGCACCACAGACAAATTCTGATTTCCAATGAAAATTTTGCATATATTTTTCTACTCAATTCTTAATCATTTTTTATGAGTTTATAGGGAATGGTGACGAGAACTGAAAAGGGTGATAAGCTCAAGAAGGAAAGGATCAACACGATCAAAGAGGGCAGTGAAATAAGGAAGGGGAATAAAATCTCTAGCACCGACAAGGAAGCAGACAGGCAGAAAATACACAATCAGGTTAGATACAGTCAAGATCTTGGCAGAATATTAGAGGAAGCAAGAATAGTGACCCTAGATAAAAACTTCACCTTTAGGCACAAATAGAACTTCTAGATGAAGCTCTCCCAATTGACCAAATTCAATGGATATTTCACCACCTCAAATGGCTGCAACACTGAAGAGTTTAGCGTTCTCCAATGGCTTGAAAGACAGAAACCCTAGGCTTCTCCTTCACAGACAAACTTCACCAAGAAACAAGTTTTATAATCTTCAAAACATAATGAAATCAAATGCCTTTGATGCCCTTTTATAATTCCTCAAGAAGGTCGACCTCTTAGCTGTATTTAATTTGGCTTTGAAATCCACTTTAGGTTTTTAATAAAAACTTTATAATATCTCCTCAAACTTGGGCGCCCAAAAATAATATTATACAAATGTACTTTAAGTGATTTTAATTGAGGGTCATGGCCTCATCGGAAATAAAGTACACTTTTGACTTTATAATTTAACTTTATATTATTTAATTATCATTAAAGTACCTTTAATGATAATTACTCATTAAACATTTAATATTTCGCCCATCCAACTGATTAAGAGGTCAACACTGTATCTAAGACCTGTCCAAGTGCCTTACTAAATATAGCAACCCTGACTCCCCTGAAATGGTGACTTACTATAAATAGTAAGTATGAAGAATTGAGTCTAACAAAGGCTAAACCTGAACCCACACTGAGCTCTGAAGGAGAAAACACACTGATCTCTACCAAGAAGGACCCTCTAACCATCTGTGTTTGCCTACAAGGGCCAGGAATAGGCTAACCATCTGTCATCATGTCCATACTAAAAAGGGGACATTACAGGCAATGTTGAAAAGCTGGAACAATACTTTCTTAGTGCTTATTCTTAAGATTATTAGCCCACCATACTTTGATAATTATCACCCTATCGTCTTATGTAATACAATCTACAAAATAGTAACCAAAGTAATGGTGACCAAACTCATTTTTCACAAGCATTATCTATGAGGAGCAAAGTGATTTCCTAGCTGGTAGGTAAATTTTGGAGGGGATAATTATAGCACATGGGACCATTCACTCTACAAGACAACTAGAAGTATGGAATGATTTTGAAGTTAGACATGAATAAACAATACAAAAAAGTGGACTAGGACTTTTTGATGCAAGTCTTGAAAAAAATTGGGTTCTTAGAAGGTTGTAGGAAGTGGGCTTATAGCTACATATCTTCTACCTCCTTTTCAATTCTAATTAATGGCATTTCAACAAACTATTTTTAGTCTAAGCATGGATTGAGGCAAGGAGGCCCACTCTCTCCTTTTCTTTTCCTAACAATAGCTAAATCATTAAGGTGAGCTTTTAAGGAAAAATTCATGACTAGTAACATGGAAAGCCTGCAAGCCTACTCTAGATCGAAAAATATAACCCACCAACGATTTTTAGATGACACCCTTTTGTTTGGAGAGGTGACTAGCAAAGAAGCAAAGGGGGCAATGAAGATACTAGAGAGGAATAGGTAGTGAGCCAAAAAATCAATATACAAAAGTTAAAAATCTACTTTTACAAGGATTACAATGAATATTCTCTAAATATACAATGCACTTTTGCCTTCCAAATGGCAAGATGTCCTTGATCTTATTTGGGAATTCTCTTGATGGAAAAATGCTCCCAAGACATTTGGAAGATACTCGTAGATAGGATCCAAAACAAATTGTCCTCATGGAAGTGTAGAAGGTTATCATTGGCAAGAAGAATTCAACTCATCAAGGCATCATCGTCAACTATCCCCATGTATATCACGTCTATCCTCCAACTTGTTGACGTGTTTTTTATGACAACACCAACACAAAATAAAATGTCCAACAGTCACTCTATTCTATCTTAATCAAAGTGTTTCGCATGCTAAGATTGCGTGAAAGTTCATGCGTTCAACTCCAAGGTTCCTTTTATTGCGACTAGACTCAGTTGGTTGATGTCAATATGCTGGGTATTCCAAGAGGACTTACGTGAGTTGCTCATTCAGAGGAAAATGATTCTCAAATTTCAGGAGATTTGTCAATAACGCTCAGGTTCTTAAACTAACCGGATAATGCTGAATGTAAAAGGATATAAGGATTAGAGATGCTACCATCTACTCCTAAAGGGTGGAGAGCGAGGATCGACTTAAACAATCTTTAAACCAGACTTTGCTTCGTCTCCCTTCGGACAACTCTAACAAAGTTGGTGCAATCTTCAAAGGATGAGTAAGATGTTCAAATTGTGATTCAACATGTGCACTCCGTCACAACGATGCAAGTGAACACACGAATCACAACCGAAGTTAGGTACTGATATTCCAGTTGACCACGCAAGGCGAACTTATCATCAGCAAGCCCGCTAGTGGTGTAGATGAAAGAAGATATGCTCAAACAGCAACGCCACACTCCACAATTAACAACTACTTGCATAAAATAAAGTCTACTCTACTCAATCTACTTGAATCGGAAAGATGAAAGGGCCTTGCTAGCTACTCATAACAAAGAAGAAATCACCAAGCAATGAAACTCTTTGTATTATGAAAAGTGTTCACAACAACCATTTACAAAACTTTCAAAGGGAAAGTTTTCCTTCCTTTTCAAACTAAACTATCTTCTAAGCTAACTCTCTATCTATTCTAACTTCTATCTTCTATACTCTCTGATCTAACATCTACTTAGTTACAAATGAGGGGGGATACCCCTTTTATAGTTGGCCCAGTCCAACAGACGGTTTTGATTGAATTACAATGAAGGGCTCAGATCGAGCCACATATGCCCTAATTAGGGTTTTTGCCCTAAAAACTGCCATAGAGAGGAGTGGGGCAATGAATGCACAGAATATTCTCCACTCCTCTGCAGGAACCATTATCTACAATTAATGCCCACTGTCTTCTTCTAGAATATTCTCGTCCAGAAACGCGTTCCCACTGCCCTACCTGCCAATTCTGTTGCGTTAGGAGGAGAGTAAAAGAGTCTCTAAGATCGTCTCCGCAGATAATAAAACTTGAAAGGATTTGACGTTCAACCCTCCTGTTGCTTTGACTCTTGGATGCACTTCTTCCTTGTAACTTTCACATTTCTTCAGCTCATTGCCTTGGGCGTATTTAACCCTTTTTGCACCACGTTCTTAGTGCCTTAGCCAAATCTTCACCGCCATTTCCTTTTTTCAGAGTTGTAACGTTGTCCAGCTTCATCACCTCAAATCCTCATGCCTTGGCCTCAACGTTCATCTTGCAAAAAAAAAGAAGAACATCAGAACATTTATAAGATAAAATCTCTTCACTTACCCAGTTTCCATGTTTTGACTTTCAAGGTCTGCTTGACCTCTAGATCTGATAAAATTCATCACTTCCCTAGCAAACTTTCATCATGGGCACATTATGTGTTGGGGCGCATGCCATCTTGTTGTTTTCATCCTCCTGCCTTAGCAATCTCATTCACTTGCCTTTAGGAGCTCGAGTGCATTTGACCCCCTCTGCTTTCTTTTTTCATGCCTTAGAAAATTTATCCATCTGAGCCTTAGGAAATTTGCTAAACGGGTGCCAGGCTGAAATCTTTGTCGAAACAACACGAGCAAGGCGTGGAAGAACTTTAAATCATCTCCCGGTGGGAAATGTTTAATACCCAGAAGAAATTTCCCCTCAGAAATCATCATTTTCATGTGTATCCAGACAAAGGGGTAAGTTTAATTTTATTATTTTGAGAAAAATAATAAAAATTGCTAAGGTTGATTCCATTTTTTGTTCTGGACATCTTCTACATCTGCAGTCTTCAATTTCTTGCCTTGTCGTTGCCCTTCATTTTCCTGAGAAACTTCCTCGTTGCCCCCAACGCATTTCATGTGTCATGAGGGAATTTCCAACTTCATCTCTGCCTTAGGCGTATTTTTATTTTACCTTGCAAAATGCCTTAGACAAATTTTAATTTCAAATCACCCATGAAGGGCATTTCACCCCATGCATTTATTTTCACTTTATTCTTCCACGCCTAGACTTCCTTGTCTTATATCTCCCTTGGGCGCATATTCATGTGCCTACTTCAACTCTTCAAGCCTTAGCATTTTTCTCTTCTTGGCATCATCTCTTCTAGGCTTGGGCGCATTTCCTAGGTGGAGGAGGAATCTCACACTTAGAATATTTTCAACATTTTGCTCATACCTTAGGCGTATTTTACCTATACCACTTCCATTTGAAGGCGCATTTGTGCCCATGAGGGGGAACTCCTTGCCTTAGGCGCATTTTTCTTCTTGCCTTCTCCACCTTGGCGCGTTTTATCTATGCTTCTTCCACATGTGGGCTTGAGGGCGCATTTCACCATGTAGACTTCCATTCTTGGGCGTATTTAGCATGTGGACAAGGAACTCATGGGCGCATTTCACCTAGTGTGTAGGAACTTCCTTGCCTTAGGAAATTTCGTCCTTGCCTTCTCACGTTTTTCCTTTCCCACTTTGTAGCCTTGTGGGCACATATGAGGTAGGGAGGAGGAACTTTCTCAAGCTTAGAATTTTTTTAAGACTTTCCTCTATGACTTTGGTGCATTTGAGGGGGTGAGGAGGAATTTGCAAACACTTAGAAACTTTTTTAAACATCCTCCATGCTGAAGGCGCATTTCACCCTTGCTGCTTCCATTTTGATACCTTAGAAACTTTATTTTGAGGCCTTCCATAAGCTGGGCGCATTTTCATGTATGTGAGGGAACATCTACAAGTGAGGGCACATTTCCTATGTGCAACTTCCATTTCCAACCCTTGAGGGCGCAAATGGCATGGGAGAGGGAATTTCCTCAAACCTTGGGCGCATTTAGCCTAGTTGACTTTCACATGTGGGCACATTTGGCATGTGGAGAAGGAATTTGCTGGAGCCTTGGGTGCATATGAGGTGGTGTGAAGGAATTTCAAATGCCTTAGAAACTTTTCAAATCAGCAAACCTCCTTGATGGGCGCATTTCCTATGAGGTGAAGGAAATTTGATTGCCTTAGAAATTTTATCAGCAAACTCCCTTGGTGGGCGCATTTCAAGGGTGGTACTTCCATTTTCCACACTTAGAGAATCTTTTCAAACCTCATCACCCCTTGGGCGCATTTCTTCTCTTCTCCTGCCAATTTCCATTTGTGGATTTAGAAATTTCTTTCAACGCCTCAGCTACCTTTGCCATCTATTTTTAGTAATTTTTTGGAGAAATGTGCCTTCCCATGCCTTTTCACCTATTCTGAAACTGGAGCTAGCGTGATTATGCCTTCTGAGACCTCGCCACCTTGTCTATACTTGTTGCCCATGTTGACATGCTATTTTTAGCATTCCTGCTATTTTTAGCAAACCCTAGAATTGGTTGACTTCTGCAGCTCCATTTGACCTAAAATTCGTTCCACCAGATCTTGATGACCTAAGTGTCCTGTTCACACCTACCTTTGGCATAGACATGCTATTTATAGCCGTGTTCTGGATGCGACTTACTATAAATAGTAAGTGCCCGGATTATGCCCAAATCTCACCAGTAGATTGCCTGAAGGATGCTGATCGTGATGGGATATCTTCGTTTTTTGAAATTCTGGCCTTTTACCCTACTTTTTAGGCACCGAAGTAGGAAACCCTAATCTGACTTGCATGTGCCTCGAATGGTCTCCGTTTGACTTGATTTCTACTGCATATTGCTCTGCTTGTTGAACTGAAGTGTTGGGTGGTTGCTGGGATGAAACTGCTATTTATAGTAAGTGTCCGGAAAGTGGTCAATCTGATGTCGGATGAGTTTGCATGTCACAGTGCCCGTGGGATCTCAAAAAACCCAGAAAAACCCAGAAAACTGGTCGACATGCGGGCACTGGCTAAAAATAGTAAGTCCCTGAAAACTGATTCGTTCTACTTGCATGTCACATCATTGCGAACGTCTCGCAAAACCCACATGGAATATCCGGACATGCATTGAAAAACTCTGCATGCAAACCCTAAAAATAGTCGTTGGAGGCTGTACTCTGAAAGTCCTCATCTCGGTTTGCATGTTATATCGTTGCGAAGGTCTTGCAAAACCTAGATCCATTCTCCAGTCATGCACCGGAGAATTGTATGTTTAAGCCCTGAAAATAGCCTCCAAAGGCTGAACTGCTAAAAATAGCCAGTTGTCTGAATCTATTCAAATTTCACGTGTGGATGCTCTGAAGCTGCCTGAATGTGTTGAAGTAATTAGACTCCCGAAATCCTGAGGAAAAGACCTCAGATTAGGTACTTACTAAAAATAGTAAGTTGTCGGATTTCAGTAGGATTTCAGTGGGATCCTGCCTTGAGCTTCCCGATTGCACTGCTGTACTTAGATTTCACCTTGATAACCAAATTTGACCTAAAACAAGCCTAAAGGATGGAAACCCTAATTTCGTAGACTTGGCAATCATTTCAATCTAGGTCAAAGACGGGACATCTCCAGAAGGACAAAAGATCAGAGATAGAGAGAACCAAAGCCAAAAGACCATAATGGAGCAAAAATTAGGGGGTCCCCATCTTGGATGGGGTGATGTGTGAAAAGGTCACAACACAACTCTTGAGTAGGATTGCTAACACAATAATTGACGTCCAAAGAAATTTCTTATGGAATGGAATAGGGGAGAAAAAGAAATATAATCTAGGTAAGTAGGAAATGCTTATAGAGAGGAAAAAGGTGGAGGTCTAGGCTTTCAAGACTGTAAGAGAATGAACAAAGCTCTTGGTATGAAGTTGCTATGGAGGATGCACATGGAGAAGGGAAGGCTATGGAGTAAGTTGCTTCACTCGAAGTACCTCAATCATAAAAGAGAAATGCTCAGTCTTTCCCAACAACCAACCCCTCTAGGTTCAAGGGTTTAGAATCCCTTTAGAACTTGTAGACCTCTACTAGAAAAAGACATTAGATAGAATATTGGCAAAGATGCTTGCATAGATTTTTGGTTCAATGTGTGGCTTTTGGACAACCCCTTGGATGAGCATGAGGCCTCTTGCCCACTAAGCTTAGCTTTAAAAGATAGGTGTGGAATATGTGTAAGAGATTACATTAGGACCACAAAAGAATAAGGATATGGTTGGAAATACAAGCACCCTCCTAAGATTTAAAGAATGCTTGCAATAGTCTCTCCTCTCTTCTAAGGAAATAGTCTCTCTTAGATGGCACAAAAGAGGATAAAGTAGTATGCAGAAAAAGCCATTCGGGATCAATAATAATAAAGGAAGCATAGAGACCCATAACAAGTGGGAGCTGCTATTCTCCTTTCCCAAGTAACAAATTATGGATAGGCCAAGGTCTCTCCAAGGCAAACACTTTCTTATGGATTGTTGTTTGGGGCAAGGCCCTCACTTGGGACAGACTAGAGATGTTGGGGTGGCAAGGCCCCTCTAGATATGTCATGTGCAAGTCAGTTGATGAGACAAACTTTTGCCTCTTCCTTATGTGCCCATTTGCGAAGTAGTTGTGGTAGTGGTTCACAGATAGATAGAATTGGGTCTGATCTCCTCCCACAAACATAAAAGATTTACTTGTAAGATGGAAGAGAAGTGTAAAAAGCATGGGGCTAAAGCTAATATGGGATCTCTCCCCATCAATTATTATTTGGAAGATTTAGTTAAAAAGGAATTGCACAATTTTTGAAAGCAAAGAGAAGCAAGTGGGGATAGTTTGGGACAAAATTGTGGCCACCTTACAAGAAATCAAGGAGAGTTGGGTTTCCAAGAACTAGAAGAAAAATCCTAAGGAAAAGGAGTGGTTGGAGGCATGGACGCGATTGACTTGGCTCCAAAAGCTCCAATCTAAAGATCCCAACACCTAACAAGACGAGATCACTTCGCATCCACTAGATCCTAGATAGGTTAAAATATATTTCGATGAAGCCACAAAAGGGAACGTGGATCTAATAAGTAGGTGTTGTGTTTTTAGGGATGCCAATGTAGACCCTGTTCTCATTGTGGTTTTTGACTTCAACCCAAATACGACAATACGGAAGAGGGGAGAGCAATGTTGTGGGGTTCGGAGGGAGTCTTAAATAGAGGATAGAGAAAACCCATGGTTGAGGGGGAGTCAAAGTTAATCATCAACTCTATGAGAAGCAATAAATCCAAAGATTGGCTCTTGGACATCATCCTCTCAAAATCATAAACAATATAGGAAGCAAATTTGAAAACATTCACTTCACACACATCAAGAGGAAAGAAAGTGGTGTTGTGGACTAGGCGGCTAATCAAGGAGTGGGGCTGGTAGGAAGGGAGGAAGCCATTTCAAGTTATGGGAAAGTAGATTTCCAAATCAGGTATAGACACTTCTGGGGAAAGATTTGCAAGTTATAGAAGCAGAAGTTGCCTAGTAAGGGGAGGTTTACAAAATATTGAAGATAGGCGAATATAGAAAGTTATGCAATATATTGAGTGTCAATGAAAGGAATGATGCCACCTATTACTATGGAAATGGCAACAATTGTGTTGTATTTTCATATTGTTCCAATTGTTATAATGATCAATTATTTATGGCAACATGAGCTTGAAAGTTACAGCAAGAATTTCCTTAACCTCCATTATATACAATGATGGCAATCTCTCATGAGCATTCAAGAAGGGTGAAGAAAGGACACTCCAATCTGGTTGAAAGGACCTTTGCTTGAATACACCAAGATGCCACCCCTCCTATCAAGATGACTTTAAGCACCAATATGCTCCACATATGCTCTAGCCTAGAGAACGGGTTGGAAAATGGCTGAAGCTATGAACAATGAGAAGGGCAGGGGTAAGAAGAGGGTGAAGGAGGAAGTGAAAAGAATAATTTAGAAGAATACCAAAGGCAGCCAATATGACACATGCAGTATAGCAGAAAACTTCGTAGAATATTTGAAGAGGGAAATCACAAACAAGGATTTATGTATTTGGCTGTTGAGGATGTGGAGCTTGGCGAAGGATATGGATGATCAGCCATGTGTTGGTATTTGAGAGGTCATGGGATCTCTGTTGCTGATCTTGGGAGTCTATAGACCATAGGAATGTGTTTGACACGGCACAAGTGCTCAACTCTGCATCAATGTTGTCCATGGTGACTGGTGCATTCATGAACCACAAAGATATTTGTGGTCTAAAAAATTAGGCAAAGGCTTTTCACAACTGTTACATGGACCAGCTTAATTCTCTTGTGGATGGTCAAGCAAAGCTACACAAAGGTATGAAATATATTATTGCAGCTCTTAATGTGAATTTGTCTGCTAAAGCCACTAGGGCGAAGGAGAATTGTTGTGACTCTTCCTCAAAAGAAAAATATGAGGATGGAGATAATGTTATGGAATCTAAGGTATATGGGTTGTTGGCAGCCAGTGTAATTTACCCTTGTCAGCCAAGACTTTTATTTTGTGAAAAAACTGAAGGATGTCATTAGGTGAGTGTAAGGAGAAAACGAGATATATACAATGTTAATAGCAGATAATATGTTTTTGGGTTGATATTCTATGATGGACAATGTAATCTGAATATGGATCTGGTGCATCGTAAGTAATCAGAATCCCAAGCTTAATACTTTTAGTTTGTTGTGGCTCCTGGGTGCCTAACCTAGGTTACGTTGCAAAAAAAAAAAAATTAAGGGTTTATGTTGTGAAGGCTGCCACTCATCATACATAGTTTCAATTTCCAAGTAATTCACTCAAAATTTACATGTCATTGGTTCTATTGCCTCCATGCACTAAAAGTTCAAATTCTGACATTCTCTCCCTTTAGTTCGATATGGCTACTCTAATACATACGTTAAACATAATTTCTCCTAGTGAGACATCTCTCCATTTGTTTCCCTCTTGACCATCTATGCATGCCTAGTGAGAGTGTGTGGCTGTAACATAATTTTGGATGCATAAAATTAATGAGGAAAATTTGCACTATGAGAAACAAATTTTAACATAGAATTTCTTGGATAAAATTAAATATACCTGGAATCTGCACATATAGTAGCCTTCCCCAAGAAGAGACCTCAATCTCTTAATTGGACTTTGTGTAGGGTCACGTGGTCGATAGGGGACACTCAAATTTACAAGTGCTATCACTCTGTCCGGTCGAAAAAGGCAAAGGTGTGAAGCAACGACAGAGCCCCAATCATGGCCAACCACAAAGGCCTGCTCACAGCAAACAAAATAGAATAAGAAAAATTTGGCCAATGCCTTCTCGCAAAGAGAATTTCACTCAAAAGTAATAGTATAGAAAAAGCACAAACAACTTTATATTCTAAAATAGATCTAAGTTTTTAACATATTTACAAATTTTCAAAATGTATGCAGCTATTCATATTAACAGAAATCTTTGCAATCATTAGGTACAGGTGCTTGATTGGTAACTTTAGGGCCACATGCAAATTAGCATGAAATGTCTATTATAGAATGAAAAACAATCAAACTCTTATGACTGTATTTGACATGATTTCACAAAACTTTATTATGGTTTGTGTTAAACATGTTACATTTTATCCTCTTCCTAACAAAAATCTATTTTCAACAATGTCATGGCAAAATTTTGCTCATTGTTCTCAGCCATGTAGAAATGCCAGAATGAATAAAGTAATTTGGATAAACCCCATTTATATTAAAATAAGAAGCATAGGTGTAGCTAATGTATGAAGCAATAACAGAGCACCAATTATAGCCATGGCCACAAAGACCTAACAATCACCAAAAGAAAAAAAAAGAGAAGTTTGACCAATATCTGCTCATGATAAGAATTTCACTTAAAAGTTAAAAGTGAATGTATATAACAAGGCACAACCAAATTCAAATGTTGATCTGGATTTTAGCTTTCAAAATAACAGTTATTTGTGGAATGTGAGCAAATAATCATATAACTAAACAACTATCTGCAATAACAAGGCATAGCCGCATTAATGATTGACCAACAAATTTGGGGTTGCATGTAGATAAGCATTATGTTGGTGTAATATTACTTCACCTTGGATATGTCTCTATCTTAAGTGTGGTATTGTACATACTAAATAAGTTTACTTAGGATATTAGAAATAATTAATTTTCCTCATCTAATTAGCTAATAATGATGTGTACATGTTGACTTGAGATACACAAGTCACAACTGCCTCATCAATCCTTGATTGACGGTAGTCAGGTGCCACCACTATTTAGCCAAAGTCACCTCTGTCCTAGTTAGACTGAGTTAACTCATCCCCTGATTGGGAGTGATTAAGAGGTAAACTCTTACACTTGGCCATGTCATCTTTTTGTTCATGTATCCAAGAGATCTATATATTTGTAATTTAAACTTTGTAATCTGGTCCTTATATTGAATATCTTTATCTTTATTTTATTCATCTAGATTTGTGATTAGCTCATATGCATTAGTTCTTGTATTGATTTGTTATTTATCAAAAAGTTTAACACGTTAAATGTGTGATGTCAAGATAATCAAAATCTTCTAACTGCATCTGACATAATTTAGCAGACAACTTAATATGATTTTGTGTAGAATACTCCATCCTCTTGTCAATGTCATGAATAATTTGCAGGGATATCATGAGACTCAAAGATTGTCCATTGCTTTAAGCCATGTAGAAAGCTGGAGTGACTAAAGTATGTAGGAAAAACCCATTTTTTGTTTGAGGAGCAATCATAGGTGTAAGAAATATACCTATCTAGTTCATCACCTAGGTCCTAGTCACACTACTTAAGTTTACTTGGGGTACACATAGGATACTTATCGCTTTATGTCTTAAGGCGTAAGATTAACACGTCATAATTTTATGCAATCCTACGAAGCAACCCAATGGTGGCCAACCACAAAGGTCTTTT
Source organism: Sequoiadendron giganteum (assembly GCA_007115665.2). NCBI lineage: Eukaryota > Viridiplantae > Streptophyta > Pinopsida > Cupressales > Cupressaceae > Sequoiadendron > Sequoiadendron giganteum. The sequence continues at coordinate 371,372,366 of CM021101.1, read as the reverse complement.
CTCAATTAGCAAAAGGAAATAAGAAAGTCTAATTGTTGCTTCCACACAAAATGAACTTCACTTACACAAAATAGTAGATGAAGAGGCACAAACAAATTTAAATGCTCACATAGATTTATGTTTTTAGCATAACACTTATTTATTGAATGCATATAACTAATTATTTTAACAAAAAAGCTCTCCATAACAAGAAGGCATAAATACATGATACACAACTTTAGAGGTACATGCAGATTGGCATTAAACCTATACTAAGTTATCGGTCCGGCCCCTGCAAAGCCTAGGTGCCAATCCAATCCGGCTTGTGTTCAGGATCAAGATCTGGTTCCTTGCGGGTCCAAGCAGGGTCTCAACCAAAGCCTGCAAGTCCGACTCGAGTGAACCCAGGACAAATTTGGCAAGTACCTGTGCCAAAATGGTGAATTTCGCCTTTTCTTATTTATTTTACTTTTATTTGACTTTTTTTACATTCAGAAGTCTATTTCGCCCCCCAAACCCTAAAAACTAGAATACAAAAAATTTAAAAGGCAAAAGAAAACTCATTTTTCATATTGTGAATGAAAAACAAAAATATTGTCCTCCATTGTTGAACTTATTTTCTTGTTTGCCATTGCACAAATAGAGTGAAATATATCGAGCCAAATTTTTCAAATTTTCAATAACAGTAAGCAAAGCAACACACATCTGTTAGGGTTAGCACTTAAAACCAAAACGATGCGGAATTCAACTCTAACCAAGAATGCGCCGGATGACGACGAGCATATGGTCAGAGGATCCCTATCTTCTATTATGCTGAAAGTAAACTCAACACCCAGAATGTGCTTTCAAACCCGGAGTGGGAATGGAGCTACCATAGGGCGGAGATGTAAGATATTACAATGCAAATCAAAGTAAATAGGCGGCAAGCCAACCTCTTCCACTTATCCAGCGGGTATTACAATGAAATAACAGAGAAAAAGTAAGATTGTTGACAGTACTACTATTCAGCTTACAATAATTAGAGATTTGTCTGCCAAATACATAGCATAAGAAAGTCTAACAATGCTGCAATATAGTATAATGTCTCCTCAATGATCACAAAGACTTTCAACCCAAACCCAACTCAAAAGATAGACTTTACGCAAGCTGATATGATAGAACAGCAACTTAATATGCATAACCAGCAACCCTAGAATCCATTAAAATGCTCACAACTCACTCAATACTTGCCAGAATGACATGAGACTTGATGCAAAAGAAAGCTAGGTTGATGGCAATGAAGACTAGACAAAGAAACAGCTGAAAAATTGAAGTATTTTTTTTTCTAAACACTTGCCAGGCAAAACAGAATGGTACAGCCTCAAGAAATGTTCTACCAACAAGATAAAATCCAAGACACCTCTAAAAAATCTGCAACTTGGCATAGAGGGGCGCCCAAGGCTAGCAAATGCATGGGTAAACTACCCAGAACCAAAATAAATTCGTCCAAAGACTTATGAGTATAAACTTCAATCTGCAATACAAAAATCAGCAACTCTAGATTTGATTAAAATGCAAGAAACCGAACTACAAATGCAAAACAACTTCTACAATGCAAAATCTCACTACAAATCTCATTCAACTACAATTTAACTCTACACTAGTTGCTCTCTTTCAAGCAAGAAGTCGAGCCAAGGCTAGGAGGCATTCATTCCTCGAAGCAATCCAGCACCATTTCGGCAGCATAACAATATTCCAAATATAAGATGAGAAATGAAGACCCAAGGCTCCCTTTTTATAATTTTGAGAAGACCCTCCAGAAGCTTCCAGAAGGTGCGCCCTAACTTCAAGATGCTTTTAGGGTTTTGACCTAGTCTTCCTTCAAAATGGCGTCCCTTTTCATGAAGGCAAATTTTCTTTAATTTAAAATCATCTTTTCTCCAAAAGTTGGCGTCCATTTTCCCTTGAGCAATTATTGACTTTTAGAAATATAAAAATATTTCCTTCATGAGAAAATACCCCTCAAGGTCCCCTTCTTTAAAACAACTTTTAAGTTATATCACTAGGCCAAGGGGTATTTATAAAATAAAACATTTTGACTTAAAATAACTTATTTCTCCAAAATGAACCCCTTAAGCCAAAAATGAGAATTACCCAATGAACTGCCAGAAGAGGAAAGTTGATTGAGCTGGTGCTGACTGGACCACTGCTAAATATAGAATTTACTAAAAATAGTAAATTCAAGAAGTTGCTCGAAATATAATGCATACGACACCATTGCGAAGCCTTCTGAAAACCCAAAAAGAGTCCGCAATCCAAACTCCCAAACTCCGAGATGTAGCTGTCATAACTTACTAAAAATAGTAAGTTCGGAAAGGTTGCCCAAAGCCGTTGCAAGTCATACCTCTGTGAAGCTCTCTGAAAAGCCATAAGGAATCCAAAATCCAAACATCCAAACTCCAACAAACAAAACCCTGAATCTTCAAGAGAACCCATCAAACAACTGGAAACCCTAATTCTGCCACTGACTTGTCGACAGCACACTAGGAATAGGTTACCAAACACTGAAAAATGAAGTGCTAAAAACGGGGACATTACATAGAGTTGAAGATTGATCATTGAATGCTCCAAGCTGATTGTTCTACTATTCCTACACATTTGCAAGAGTTTGTTTTTTGTCAAGGAGATCGCAAAGGAAGATTTCTTCAAAAGAGAGGTTTCTTGAAATTTTTGGTTTTTTTTCCTTCACTTTTTTTTTACAAATGAACTCTATTGGGAAGTAAGGTGTCTCAACCTTAACAATTTCCTAGCATTAAAATATTAATTTAATTATTATTATGTTGTAATTTCTTGCTTATATTAATTTGTCATCTAATATGACTTAGCACGATGAGTTGTGGCCATGTTGGAAGGTGACATGGAAGGTGACAAAGATGTTGTGTTCCCCACAAGGCAATGTAGGTGTCCCACTTTGGGAAGAGATTCCTTGACATGTGTCAGAATCTTTGAGAGATCCTTGCGACGATTCTATGATGGATACCTGTGACGATCTTATGACGGATTCCAATGATGATCTTATGACGCATAAGAGCCAAATTCTATGACAGGTTGGATAAGTGTTGGAAGGCATCTTTGCATGGGGAATCTAGGCACCCAAGTTTGACTATGACAAGTTGTAAGAGAATCATTTATTATTAGTCAATTATGACGGATTCTCTTACAGCTGTAAGAGTTGTCAAATATGGCAGATTCTATGACGGTTGTAAGGTGTGTAAGAGCATCTAACATACCTATTTTGAGTAAAAATAGGGCGCCCAAGTTTGGAGGTATGAATGAGTCAAAAAATCTTGTACAAGTGTCATTTGCATGCTTGGAGGTGGTGGAAAAATGTTCCAAGTGGATTTGGACGCCCATCTCTTGTAGCTTCCTCTAGAAGCTAGCTTCATACTTGTATTCTCTATATATTGGATGTCTTGAAGTGGTTATGTAAGTTGTATTTTGCAGGTATTGTTATGTTGTCGGAATTGCTCTAGAATTCAACATTTGTATACTCCTGGAAGAACTTGCATTGCAAGTGTGTTGTAATCACCATTGATTAGATAATACACTATGCAGGTTTTGGAGTGTGGGGTTTTTCTCCCCAAAGGATTTTCCCCGCGTATATCTTGTGTTTTGAGCTTTTATACTTGCATGTGATGTTATTTTGATAATTTCTCTATTGTGCATCTCACATTGTAATTGTAAAAGATTTAAAGCTATACATCTCTCCTCTTAGATTAGTGTTAGGAAGCGTTTCCACGTACCTTGATTCCTTTCAGTTGGTATTAGAGCTTGATCACCTTTGATTCTAGTTGTTGGGTAGAGGGTTGTTTGTACTGATCTTTGTTTGAGTGGGAGCTTGTGCAGTGGGTTTGTGATCTTTGTTGCAGGAGAGATGGTTAGCGCATCTAGGAGGTTTGAATTAGAGAAGTTCAACGGAGGCAACTTTGAGTTGTGGAAACTCAAGATGGAGGACCTATTGGTGGATAGAGATTTATGGCTCATAGTATCTAGTTCCATGCCAACGAGCATGAAACAAGAAGACTGGGATCAAATGGATCAAAAAGCTAACGGGTCTCATAAGACTCTGTTTGGCTGACTCTGTCCTATTAAATGTTCATGAAGAGAAAATGGTTGCATCTTTGTGGAAGAAACTTGGAGAAATTTATTAGGCTAAATCTCTAGTAAATAAGTTATTCCTGAGAAAGAAGTTGTACTCTCTAAGGATGGAGATTGGAGGATCTATTGTGGATCACCTGAATTCATTTAATATGCTTGTTACCCAATTGTCCTTTGTTGGTGTAAAGATGGACGAGGATCATTGTATGACATTACTATATTTGTTACCAAATTCATGGGACCACCTTGTTATGGCCATTGGAAGTACCACTACTACTTTTAAGATGGACGATGTGATTGCATCTCTGTTGTTTGAGGAGATGCAAAAAAAAATCATCTGAATTGGCTAAGGAGGCTCTTGCAGTTCATGGCAGATCCAAGGAGAAAAGAAGAAGGATAAGAAGAAAGATAACAAAGGAAGATCCAAATCCCGTGGGAGATCTAAGTCTCTCGGAAAGTCCAAGGCTCTGTGTTGGAATTGCGGCAAACCTGGTCACTTCCGCAAGGAGTGCAAAGAGGAGAAAAAGAAGAAGAAAAATAATGATTTTGATTCAGACGAGTCTTCTCAAGATGATGGTCAAGCATTTGTCATTGCCTTGGCAACACATGCATCGGAAGATGTGTGGTTGATTGACTATGGTGCATCATTCCACATGACCTCACATAGGGGTTGGTTTTGAAGTATGAAGAGTTTGATGGTGTGAAGGTGTACTTGGGTGATGACTCTCACTTAAAGATTGTTGGTCGTGGAACATTTTTTATTCAATTTCGTGATGGTAGAGCGAAGGGGATCAATGGTGTACTACATATCTCTCGTTTGGCACGGAACCTATTATATGTAAGTAAGTTGAATGATGTGGGTGTGCAAGTAGTTTTCTCGAATGGAGAATGCAAGATGACGAGAGGAGATATGGTGTTGACTAAGGGTGTTCGGATTGGCACTTTGTTTCAGCTTGATGCATGTACTGTGCAATGCAATAGCTCTTATGTTATGAAGAAGAGATCTTTAGATTCTTCATCCTCACCATTGAAACCAGTAGTGAAGAGGAATATAGCATCTTCTGATGGTCATGCTTTCTGGGTACCCAAGGGTGCTCATTCTATGGAGATGAAACTTCCATAAGAGAAAACTATGTTATGGCACCAAAGTCTTGGCCACATTGGTGAGAAGGGTCTTAGAACCCTAAAAAATAAAAATCATGTTAAGGGGATGAATGATTGTAATCTTGAGTTCGATTTTTGTGAACATTGCATTTATGGAAATGCAAAACCGTGTTCAGTTTTAATCTAGTTCTCAGAAATCTTCTGAGGTGTTGGACTTGATTCATTCTAATGTGTTTGGTCCTGTTAGTGTTCCATTGATTGCAAAATCTATTTATTTATTTTCATTCATTGATGATTAAAGTAGGACATAGGTTTATTTCCTTAGAAGCAAATCTGAAGTCTTTAATAAAATTCAAAGAGTATAAGGCTCTTGTAGAGAATCAAAAGGATATACAGATTAAATGTTTGAGGACTGACAATGGCGGTGAGTTTTGTTTGGCAGATTTTGACAAGTTCTATAAAGAACATGGGATTGAGAGACATAAGACAACTCCCTACACCCCTCAACAGAATGGAGTTGCAGAAAGAATGAACAAGACGTTGATGGAGAGGGCTAGGAGTATGCTTAGTGCAACTATCCTTGAACAAAAGTTTTGGGCTGAAGTTGTTGCCACTATTTGCTACCTAATTAACAAGTCTCCAACTTCAACACTTGTGGATAAGACACCCATGCAGGTATGTTCTGGTAAAAAACCTTCGTTGAGACATATTTGAATATTTGGTTGTGAGGCATATGCTCATGTACCTAAGGAGAAGAGGTCTAAGTTGGAGAACAGTGGAGTAAAGAGTATCTTCATCAGTTATGGCATTCGTGTGAAAGGGTACAAGCTTTGGGATCCTGTGGCCGAAAGGGTTATGTATAGCGAAAATGTGATTTTCAAGGAATTCGTTACTCCTACAATTGTTTTACAACTAGAGAAAGAAGAAAAGAAAGAGGATGCGATTCATCTTCCTCCTACCATTGAGAAAGAAGAACCAAAAACATTTGATGGACCTAGTGATGAGGAGAGCTCAAGTAGCTCTAAAAGTTCAGAAGAAGATGAAGAACCTCGACCTCAACCTTTGAGGACGTCTATACAAACAAGGCGCCAACTTCATAGGTTTGGATATTCATTGCATGATTTTAGTTGTATTTTTGCTTTGATTTCTAACACTAATGAGCCTAGGACCATAAGGGAGGCTATGCATATCAGTGATGCTAATTCTTGGATAAAGGCCATGGATGAAGAGATGGCTGAATTAAAAGGAAATGAGACTTGGGATCTAGTGCTGTAATGTTCCCCTTTTATCAATGATCCTATCAGTTGCTCATCAGCCTATTCCGGAGTCCTGTAGGCTCGTTGAGGTGAATCAAAGGGTTCCAAATTTGGAGGTTTTGTGGTCTTTCCTCAATATTTACTATTTATAGTAAAATACTATTTTTGGCAGTTAGCAATTGTCAGTCTTCAGCGCATCATGTCCTTTGGAGCAGTTGTTCTGAGTTGAGTTTTGGCCTTTTGAAAATATTATTTTGATGAAATTCTTCATTTAAAAGGCAAATTGTTCTAATTTTAAGTTGACCCCTTGGCCTAAAGTGATAACTTAAAGTTGTGTTAAAAGAGGGACTTGATGGGGGATGCCTTCATGGAGGAATTTAATGTTTTTTATTAAATTATCTCGTCTTAAAATGGACGCCATTTTGAGAGGATTAATTCTTTTTTGAAAAAGTAAAATGTGAGATGGCTTTTGGCATCCCATCTGAGGGAGTTGAACAATCATCCCTTTCTCTTTAAAAGTGTGGCTATGCTCCAGCATTTGGTATCTCATGTTTATGCTCAACTTATGCTGTCAAAATGACTACTCATTTTGCACTTCGAGGAATGCTAACCTCCTAGTACCTTTCTCAATTTCGTGTTTGCAAGATAACACCTAATTGAATTATTGTTGCTTCTCAATCAGACTACCAGATAGAGTTGAAAGATGAATTTTTGGAGTGTTTCACCAGTTTTGCAGTTGCTGATTTGCAGATAGCTGAAAGTCGAATTCAATCACAGCCGAGTGTTTGATTTCTGTTTTGTTCTGGGCATTTGACCAATTGATTTCTAAGGTCTAGGCGACAATCTTCACCAATTTTCAGAATTTAATTTGAAGTGTGGATTTTTAAATATCAAAATCGCCCCTCAAGGAGGGTCATACCTTTTTGTATGCATTGGGATTCTTGTCATTAATTAGTGCTGGTGTTTTGGAGTTGTTTCTTCATCTTAGCAGGGGCGCCTATCTTCCAATTGATCATTGCACTTGGTTTCACGCAATTCGGAGGTATTTTGGTTGAGTTATGAGTATTTGATGATTTTTTGTAGTTGTTGATTTATCATTTCTAGAATTGCAAATTTTTGAAACAGAGTTAATTCATTTGTTGTTTCCATCTTTCTTCTCCATTTCTCATTGTGTTCTAACATGGAAATATTGTATAGCTTGGTGCTTGAAAAATGGTGAAAAACATTGTAATTTGCAACTTTCTTTATTTGTACAAACTGTCAACAGTAGTACTGTTTCAGTTTTAACATTGTTGCATTATCTCTTTAATTTCACATTAAGCACCCCTGGATGGTATACCGCCAGTGAAGATAAATTGAATTGTAATCTCTTTCATACCCACTATCAAGTGGTGAATCCCCACTCTTAAGTGGATGCCTGTCGCAACAGAAAAAGTGTTTTAAATTGTAATATTTTCCCCCCACTGTTTGGTGGTAGCATGGAAAGTTCCTTTGGCTGGTTATCCGCCTTTGTTACATTTCAATTCAGCATTAGTACTCCACCATATGTTAGCACCTCGCCTGTCAAAGGATCTTGAGTGCACATTCTTGGTGTCGAGTTTAATCTCTCTCTTTCAGTGTAATCATTGTAATCTTTGATTTAGTAGATCCTAGGGATACTCTAACCATATGCCCGCCCCTCCTCCTTAATTGGTTTTAGGGCGCATTCTTGGTTAGAGTTCTTTCATGCACGTTTTGGGTTATGCTAACCTTAACGGGTGCTTGGTTACATTGTTATTGTTACTGAAAAATCAAAAAAAAATATTGAGAGTATATTTTAGTGGTATCAGAGTAGAAGCTTCTGCCATCCTGTGTTTTTCAGTCTATCAATTGACAGATGAGTGACAGAGAAACTAGATACTTCATCAGAAACCAAGCCAGATCTCAGATACAGTTTCCACCAGTGCCAGAAGCAAATACTGAAATATTCTCTCTCAATTTTTTCCTTGTTTTTAATGAACATTTACAATAAGATCAATCACCCGTTAAGGTTAGCATAACCAAAACGTACATAAAAGAACTCTAACCAAGAATGCGCCCTAAAACCAATTAAGGAGGAGGGGCGAGCATATGGTCAGGGGATCCCTATGATCTACTGAAACAACAAGAAAGAGATTATACTGAAAGAGAAATATTAAACTCAACACCAAGGATGTGCACTCAAGATCCTTTGCAGGAGAGGTGCTAACATATGGTGGAGTGCTACTACTGAATTGAAATAACAAGGCGAATAACTAGCCAATGAACTTTCCACACTACCACCAAACAGTGGGGGGAAAAGATTACAACATTAAAGACTTCTTCTGCTGCGGCAGGCATCCACTGAAACGTGGGAATTCTCCACTAGAAGTGGGTATGAAAGAGATTACAAATCAAATTATCCACACTGGCGGTATACCATCCAGGGGTGCTTAATGTGAAGTAATTAAAATATTGCAGCAATAATAAAACTGAAACAGTACTACTGTTAACAGTTTTTACAAAATAAAGAGAGCTGCAAATTACAAGGATTTCACAATCATTTCAAGCACCAAAATATAGAGTGTTTACAATTCATATCATAACTAGAATTGATGAAGAAAGATAGAAGGAGCAAACTGAAATAATGCTGTTTAGAAATCTGCAATTCTGGAAATGAGTTATCAGCAACTGCAAAAATAATCAAATGCTCATAACTTAAGCAATATACCTTCGAATTGCGTGAAACTGAATGCAAAGCACCTCTAGAGGATAGGCGCCCATGTCATGATGAAGAAACAACACCAAAAAGCCTTCATTATTTAACTGGCACAATTCCCAATGCCTTCCAAATGGTACGGCCCTTGAGAGGAGCAATTTTGCCACATAAAATCACACACTCAAAATTAAAATCTGAAACTAGTTGGAAATGGTCGCCAAGACCTTAGGAACAAATGGACCAAATACCCAGAACAAACAAAATTCGTACAAGCTGCTGTGAGTGAATTCGACTTTCAGCTGTGTACAATCAGCAACTGCAAAAACTGGTAAAAACTCCAAAATTTCACCGTGAAGCTCTATCTACTAGTCTGAATGAGAAGCAGCAACAAGAACCAGCTAGGTGTTATCTTTCAAACACGAAATTGGATTGTAACTAGAAGGTCAGCATTCCTCGAAGTAAGAAACAAGTTGTCATTATGACAGTATAACAATAGCATAAATTCCTGGATACCAAATGTTGGAGCCAAGCTTCACTTTTAAGGGAAGAGAGGAGACTGTACAAGTCCTCCAAGAAGGTACGCCAAACACCACACCTTTTCAATTTCCAAAAAAGAAATATCATTCTTCAAAAATACGCCCCACTTGAGATAATGAAGAATTAATAAAAGAAAACCTTTTAAATTCTTCATGTGGCACCACCCTTAAAGCCCCCCTTTTAAAACAACTTGAAGTTAGTTCCTTAGGCCAAGGGGTCAACTACAAATTAGAATAATTTGCCTTTTAATGAAGAATTTCATTAAGTAATATTTTAAAAGGCCAAAGCTTAATTCTGAATAACTGCTCCAAGGACATGATGAACTGAAGGCTGACAACTGCTGACTGCCAAAAATAGTATTTACTATAAATAGTAAATATTGAGGAAAGACCACAAAACCTCCACAACGGGAAACCCTGATTTGCACATCTGAGTAGCCTATGGATTTCCAGAAATAGGCTAAACCCAAAAGAAGAGCATAGGGTGAAAATGGGGACATTACAGTCCGCCCATCCCAAAATTGCTTGTCCTCAAACAATGCCACAACACTACAAACTGATCCCACCAAATCAAAATAGCATCCTGGGGTCCCATGTCCATCTCTAAAAGTCCCACCATGCTGATGTTTGCTTCTTTTTTTTTTTTGATCATACAAATGTAGTCATTGCACCAAAACAACACAAACCATTCTTGCAACCTCCATGAGATAACATACCGAGAATTTGAATCAGAATCTAGCAGAGTCTCATGCCTAATAAACTCTGAAGAATTGACATCTGCAATGTCAATGTCAATCACCATTCTGAAAATTAAGAAAAATAATCTAAATTTCTCAAAATTATTCTCATCAAAATAACTTCTCAAAGCATCAAACCGAATCATGACAGCAAATGTGACTCTTCCAACACTTCTTGCAAAGGAAAGAGCAACTCCTTGCAAGAGATCCTCCATCACATCCTCAAAAATCTGTGAAGATGTATAATGTCTTTTTTGAAAAAAACTGATATAACTGAGATGACTCCATGAAAATCTTACAAATTTCACCTCATGAGTTTCCAATTGGTGGACCAAATCAGTTTCTAACTTACTGCCCCAAACACTGGTATAGGAGAAAACACAGAGAAGGCCATTGTTGAACATTAGAGAACATCCCATACATGAATTATGGCTACACTGTAACAATCCCTTTCTCATTCGAGGCTCAAAATCAGTCCTAGTAGTAGACTGGAAGGTCAAAAAATGGAAATACCAACCAACTAACAGGTCTGATTTAGACAATTTGAAATTTGATTTATGAAAAATCAGCATCCCTAACAATCTACAGCAGCTGCAACAAAATAATTTCTAATTAAAATTGGCATAGCTGCTCATGAACAAGGTGGGTGGCTTCTTCAATAAAGGTCCCAATGCCACCACAAACCATCTTCCAATCATATTTCCATCCGAGAACACCAATTTATGATCAGAAATAAAAATCCAATAACAAGAAAAGAAGGTAGCAGCAATCATAGAACTGAAATTTTTACTCTTATCTCTCCAACCAACCTCCTTTTTATGCTTACCATTCTTCATTAGAAAATATTTGGGATCCCAAATTCTAACTTTCAATTGGAGACAAGTCCCAATACAAGAGTTGATGATCTCAACAACATTTTGAAAACAATGTGCTGGTTTATCCCTCTTAGAATTTTCAATATTATCTTTTTGCCAAGTAATGCTAGGATCCCATACTATCAACAATGCAGTACTGTTTCTGAAACGGAGAATTGTTCTCACATGAATCATCTGATTCTCTCGTTCCATCTTAATAAACACTTCTTGAAACTCTAAGAAGTAATCGACAAACCTATGTTCGTTGAAGAAATGGAACCCAAAATCTTCTGTCATATATTGCCGAAAAGATTCCATGAACCCTTCATCAAGTACAATTCTGAAATCTATCACTCTAAGAGAAGATGGTGATGAACTAAAATCTGATAAGAGTCTCACAAGCATCCTCATCAAAAATAAATAAAACCTTCATCATCATGACCATCAACTCTTTGTTGATGAGCAATAAGAGTGTCTTCATTTCTTTGTGTTCCAAGAGTTACCAATTTTTGCTGAGTGGGTGCACTAGGAGCAGCAATAGATTCAACTTCATGCAACACTCGTATCAACTCTCTAACGCTGAAAGACAAACTCAAATTCCCTCCTTCAGTAATCTCTGAAGAAATTCCGTCATCAATATCAAAAAGAGGATTTACATAAACCTTATTAGCACCTTCTTCATACAACCAATTGTCAAAACCTTGAAAAACTTGTTGATGAGAGTTTGAATACTTCAGTTTCTTAGGACAACATTCCAATTCATATGTTTCTTGTATGAGATCAAGCTCATCAAGAATTACCTGAAGCTCCTCAGCTCTTATTTTGTTTTCTTGCTCCCATGAATAATGTACAGCAGAAATTTGATCCTCTGCTTCAATTAGAGTCTCATGCACTTCTTGCAACTTGGTTTTGTTGAGCTCGTTACACTCCAATGCCTTGTCGGCAATTTTGGCCACTTTGTCTTTAACACGAATGATGTGCAAAAGACTTGATTTGATTTTCTCCAAGGCAAACTTAATGATTTTCATATCAGCAATGGAAATGCAGCATACATCCTCTCCTCTAGGCACAACATAAATCAAATTTTCAACATGCTGATGCAATTCATCAAGCTCTGAAAAAACTTGAATTCCATTTTCAGCAGCTTGTGAGCTTGAACTGCAATCTTCATATGCTGGCTGAGATGTTGTAGGACAGCTTTGATGGACAAAGATTTCAAAAATCGTTTGAGCTGCACTTCCCAACTTGTCTCGCATGTGATGGACACTCCTCATCATTCCATCCATAGTGCCTTCCAAGTCCTTAGCTTTTTGTCTTAGCTTGTTTTCAGGTGAAGAGAAATCTGCCTTATAACTACTAGAAGCTTCACCTTCCATGTTGTCTTCTACACTTGATTCAAGAGAATTGATCAAATCAGCTTTGAAATGGGAAGTGACTTCAGCTTCCTCTTTCTTCTTCTCCTCCTTGACTTGACTTTCAAACCAGCATTCTTTGGAATTGTGAAAAAACAATTCGCTGGTTGAACACATATCTTCAACTAACCGAACTTCTCCTTCATTTGAATCTGCACTTATGGCCTCTTCTTGCATCTTTGTTTCAACTTTTGTTTCCAAAAGTTTTTTCTTTGAATCTTCAACGTGAGGCTTCTCCACACAAGCCAATTCACTGTTCTCCTCTGTAGAAAACAAGAGTACCTCACTAGTCTTCAAAGCTTCCACTGACACATTACATTCTTCTACAGAATGCTCGGATGAACGCAAATCCGTAGATACCCATTGAACTTTTGCAATGTCTTCAAAGGGGTTCCAACTTTCATCCTCATCTTCAGCTTCAGAGATCTCCTCTTTGTCCTCAACAGTCTTCTTCAAACATGGCTTCAATTTTTCTTCACAATGACTGAAAATTTTTTTGACTAACAAATCAGCAGTTGGAGAAATCTGCTCTTCTCGTTTAAAGGCATTCTTAAGAAGGACTTGAACACTTTCGGGAAGAGTATCTGCTTCTTTGATGGTGTCAATTAGAACATTTTTAACAGCTGCAAACACCCCCTCTTCCTGCTCACTCCACGTCGAAGTGAATAGATAATCGAACAAATGGTAAATCTGATTTTCCATCCTCAATTCTATCAGAAGGATGCAAGTTCTTATTTCTGAAAATGTCTTCAGGACAGCAGCTCTTCTTGGAAACAAAACACTCTCAGTTTCATCCATATCTTGAATCATACTTAATATGGTCTTCATAGTTTCTTCATCATAGGGCAATTGTGGCTCCACAATTCTTATCACTTCCATGAAACAAGAAGAAATCAGCAGCTTAGTTTCATCATCTGGATGCCTCAACCAATAGGGATGATTCAAAACATTAATTCCAGGAGTTAATGCCAACTGCATTTCCTTTGAAAGTGATGGCTTCACTTGTCTCAAACATTGTTCTAACAAATGAAGAATATTCTCTTCATTTCTCCTTGACTGAAATTCTTTGCCAAGTCTCTTTCCAACCAAAAAGAGAGTCTCTGCCAATTTCCTCTCTTCTTCATTAGCCATGCCTATTCTAACAAGACAAGGTTTCACAAACCTCTGAAAAAAGTCAACTTCAAAAACTTCTGAAGCTGAAACTAAACTTTATTCCGCTTACGAATGTAGTATCGGTCTTCTCTGACTCTCATCTGATAACTGAAGCGCTGAAACTCACAGGATGGCAGGAAAACAGGCTCTGATACCATTGAAATATTCTCTCTCAATTTTTTCCTTGTTTTTAATGAACATTTACAATAAGATCAATCACCCATTAAGGTTAGCATAACCAAAACGTACATAAAAGAACTCTAACCAAGAATGCATCCTAAAACCACTTAAGGAGGAGGGGCGAGCATATGGTCAGAGGATCCCTAGGATCTACTGAATCAACAAGTACGAGATTATACTGACAGAGAAATATTAAACTCAACACCAAGGATGTGCACTCAAGATCCTTTGCAGGAGAGGTGCTAACATATGGTGGAGTGCTACTGCTGAATTGAAATAACAAGGCGGATAACCAGCCAATGAACTTTCCACACTACCACCAAATAGTGGGGGGAAAATATTACAACATTAAAGACTTCTTCTGCTGCGGCAGGCATCCATTGAAACGTAGGAATTCTCCACTAGAAGTGGGTATGAAAGAGATTACAAATCAGATTATCCACACTGGCGGTATACCATCCAGGGGTGCTTAATGTTAAGTAATTAAAATATTGCAGCAATAATAAAACTGAAACAGTACTACTGTTAACAGTTTTTACAAAATAAAGAGAGCTGCAAATTACAAGGATTTCACAATCATTTCAAGCATCAAAATATAGAGTGTTTACAATTCATATCATAACTAGAATTGATGAAGAAAGATAGAAGGAGCAAACTGAAATAATGCTGTTTAGAAATCTGCAATTCTGGAAATGAGTTATCAGCAACTGCAGAAATAATCAAATGCTCATAACTTAAGCAATATACCTTCGAATTGCGTGAAACTGAATGCAAAGCACCTCTAGAGGATAGGCGCTCATGTCATGATGAAGAAACAACACCAAAAAGCCTTCATTATTTAACTGACACAATTCCCAATGCCTTCCAAATGGTATGGCCCTTGAGAGGGGCGATTTTGCCACATAAAATCACACACTCAAAATTAAAATTTGAAACTAGCTGGAAATGGTCGCCAAGACCTTAGGAACAGATGGACCAAATACCCAGAACAAACAAAATTCGTGCAAGCTGCTGTGAGTGAATTCGACTTTCAGCTGTGTACAATCAGCAACTGCAAAAATTGGTAAAAACTCCAAAATTTCACCGTGAAGCTCTATCTGCTAGTCTGAATGAGAAGCAGCAACAAGAACCAGCTAAGTGTTATCTTTCAAACACGAAATTGGATTGTAACTAAGAGGTCAGCATTCCTCGAAGTAAGAAACAAGTTGTTATTTTGACAGCATAACAATAGCATAAATTCCTGGATACCAAATGTTGGAGCCAAGCTTCACTTTTAAAGGAAGAGAGGAGATTGTTCAAGTCCTCCAAGAAGGTACGCCAAAAGCCACACCTTTTCAATTTCCAAAAAAAAAATATCATTCTTCAAAAATACGCCCCACTTGAGATAATGAAGAATTAATAAAAGAAAACCTTTTAAATTCTTCATGTGGCACCACTCTTAAAGCCCCCCTTTTAAAACAACTTGAAGTTAGTTCCTTAGGCCAAGGGGTCAACTACAAATTAGAATAATTTGCCTTTTAATGAAGAATTTCATTAAGTAATATTTTAAAAGGTCAAAGCTTAATTATGAATAACTGCTCCAAGGACATGATGAACTGAAGGCTAACAACTGCTGACTGCCAAAAATAGTATTTACTATAAATAGTAAATATTGAGGAAAGACCACAAAACCTCCACAACGGGAAACCCTGATTTGCACATCTGAGTAGCCTATGGATTTCCAAAAATAGGCTAAATCCAAAAGAAGAGCATAGGCTGAAAATGGAGACATTACAGATACATTGTCAGAAGCCTTGAGAGAAACGGGTAAAACAGTTGAAAGTATGTCAGAAGGACCCCATCTTTCAATGGAAGAAAAAGATGCCCAAACAGAACAAAAGTTTGACAACATGTTAGACATGATGTCACGTTTGCTAGCTAGATTGGATCAGCAAGCTAGTCATAACACTATTCAGCCCCAATAGAATCAAGTTGGTGAAAACAGTGGTAACAGTGGTGTTAATGGAACTTATAGTCCTGATGGCCATAATGGTTCAGCGGTAAATGGAAGGGATAGAACTGTTGGACAACATGTCACAATCACAAGATGATTTTCATCTAGACCTCTTCTCCCTACATTCACTCCGAGAGATGAGCCATCACCAGAAGTTGGGTTACCTTTTGCTGATGATGCTAGGCAAGCATATATGGAGTACATCTCTTTACCACCTGATATGAGAGATGCATGAACCTTTGATCAACTCATGAATCAAAGAAGTAGAAGGATTGGTGGAAAGAATGAACATCGTCCTCCAATGAATCATAGAAATGATTTTTAACAAGCATTGGGTAAGATTACTTTGGACCACTTTGATGGAAGTAATAAGTGTCCAGCCAAGGCGTGGGTGCAGAAATTGGATAACTATCTTTCACGTAGACCAATGTCAGAGGAAGATGCAATTAAGTTTGCCACATTACACTTGGACGGAGTGGCTCACGAATGGTGGACTCGCGGTTTGGTTACTCTTGGTCATAACCTCATCTGTACCTATGAAGAGTTTACCAATAAATTGATTGAAAGATTTGATACCAAAGATCCTGAGCTGAGTTTCCAAGAATTGGCACAATTGAAACATGATGGATCTTTAGAAACTTATGTTGCTGATTTTCAAAGGTTGTCAGTAATGGTGCCTAACATTACTAAAAGAAGACTTGTAGTATTATTTGTTGAAGGTTTAATGAAGCCTTTGAAGGGATGGGTCAAAGCCTTTTATCCACCATCATTGGATGAAGCAATCAAGAAAGCAAGGAGCATGGAGTTGGCTGCTCCAAGGCCAAAATTTCAGTCCAAACCTTTCAAAAAGGATAAGAAGAAGTTCCCTCCAAGTCAGCCCAACAAGTATCCACAAAGGATATCTGATGAACTCCGTGATCAGCTTAAAAAAGAAGGATTTTGCTATACTTGTCATGAACCTTGGACAAAAGGTCACCGTTGCTATGGGAAAGGTAAAGCACATCAAATGGAGGGCTATTCTGATTATGAATCAGAATCTGATCCGTATGATCAGCAGGATGAAACAGCAAGTAGTGAAGGAGAAGAAGCTCCAGAAGAGGAACCAAAAGTTGGAGATGGTAGAGCTTTTGCCCAACTGTCTAGTTTCCAAAAGAATGAATCCTTTCGAGTTCGTGGAGTGGTTAGTTCTCAAAGGATTGTTGCTCTAATTGATACAGGAGCAACTCATAATTTCATTGATGAAGGTCTAGTTACCAAAAGAGGATTGAAGACCGAAGAGTTTGAAGGATTCAAGGTAATGGTACTAGATGGCTTTACCATATCTTGCACAAAGAAAATTCATAATCTTTCCATGCAATTGGGAAATTATGAGGTGAAGAATGACTTCTATGTTGTTGGCATTGGTGATACCGATGCTGTTTTGGGAATACAATGGCTGCAATCTTTTGGAGAGATCACCTTGAATTTGCAAACCATGGAATTGAAATTCCAAGCTGATGGGAAGAAGGTTGTCTTGAGAGGGATGTCCAATGGAGGTCCTCGAATTGTGTCCTTCAAAAGAATGGAGAGGCTGATCCATCATGATCAAGTTGAATGGGCAACAAAATGTATGATCTTACCAGCTGATCCAGTTGTAGAGAAAAGACAATACCCGCCTGATATTCAAGCTGTACTTTCTAAAAAGAGCAAGGTTTTTGGTGATTTACCTTCGGGAAGACCACCCGACAAGGAGTGTGAGCATGTGATCGAGCTAGAAGAGGGTGCAAAGCCGGTCATCACTACTCTTTACCATTATCCAAAGAAGCAGAAAGATGAGATAGAAAAGATCATCAAAGAACTTTTGGAGGTAGGGTTCATTCGGCCAAACAAAAGCCCTTTTGCTTCAGCAATAGTGTTGGTTAAAAAGAAAGATGGTACAATGTGTATGTGTGTTGATTATAGCGCATTGAATCAAAACACCGTCAAGAATAGATATCCTATTCCTAGGATAGATGAGCTTATTGATGAACTTCATGGGGCTATGTACTTCTCGAAGATTGATCTTCGATCCGGTTACCATCAAATCAGGATGAGAGAAGGAGATGTTGAGAAAACTGTTTTTAGATGCCACTATGGGCATTTTGAATTCCTTGTCATGCCATTCGGTTTGACTAACGCTCCAACAACATTTCAATCTTGTATGAACAAGACTTTCAGGCAGCAGTTGAGGAAGTTTGTGCTTATCTTCTTTGACGATATTCTCATTTTCAATAAGTCTTGGGAGGAGCACCTTCAGCACTTGGAAGAAGTGCTTAGCATTTTGGAGGCAGAATGCATGTTTGCTAAAGAATCAAAATGTGAGTTCAGGATGACAGAGCTTCTCTATCTCGGCCACATTATCAATTCTAAGGGGGTCAAAGTTGATCCTGAGAAGATTAGAGCCATTATTGATTGGCCACCTCCAAAAAATGTGACTCACTTGAAGGGATTTTTGGGCTTGTGTGGTTTTTATAGAAGGTTTGTCAAGGGGTATTCTCACATGGCAGCCCCTCTTACAGATCTCACCAAAAAGGGAGCTTTTCTATGGACAGATAAGGCACAAGGAGTGTTTGAAAAATTCATGCAAATTATGAACTCATGTCCAGTATTGGCTTTGCCTGATTTCAAAAAGCCCTTTGAATTGCAATGTGACGCTTCGGGTGAAGGAGTTGGAGCTATTCTTATGCAAGACAAACACCCTATTGTTTTCGAGAGCAGAAAATTGAGAGGAGCAGAAAAGTTATATTCAATTTATGACAAAGAGATGCTTGCCATTATGCATGCTTTGTCCAAATTCCGTCAATACTTGGTGGGAAGTAAATTTGTGGTTAAGACTGATCATAATAGTCTTAAACATTTCATGCGCCAAAAAGATTTGAATGAAAGGCAACAAAAATGGGTAAGCAAACTTCAGGCCTATGACTTCGATATTGAATATGTCAAGGGAAAGAACAATGTAGTTGCGGACGCTTTGTCCAGAAGACCTCATTTGCAGTCACTTTGTGAGTTTTCTGCAGATTGGAAAGAGTTGATTGCTGCTGATTATGCAAAAAATCAATTCACAACCAGCCTTATAGAAGGTCATTTGAATGATGAAAGGTATAGTTTGGTTGATGGTTTGATTATGTATAAGGGTAGAATCCTTTTGGTACTTGAATCCAAGCTTAAGAAGAAGATTTTTCAGTCATTCCATGATGTTCCTCTTGCTGGTCATCAAGGCATGTTCAAGACTTATAAGCAGATAAGAGAGAGGTTTGCTTGGAAAGGAATAAAGGAAGAGGTCATGAATTACATAAGGGAATGTTCTACTTGTCAAAAGAATAAAAATTAACATTATTTTCCAGCTGGTTTATTGCAGCCCTTGCCAATTCCAAATCAAAAATGGGAAAGTATTGTTATGGACTTCATCACTGGTTTACCCAAGGTGCAAAGTCGTGATTGTATTTATGTTGTGGTGGATAGATTAACTAAATATGTTTATTTTTATGCTATCACTACTTCATTTACAGCAGCTCAAGTAGCTGAGTTGTTCCTTAGAGAGGTTTTTCGTTTGCATGGTTTGCCTAAGACCATTGTCAGTGATAGGGACAGCAAGTTCCTAAGTGTGTTTTGGCAAGAGATATTCAGGTTGAGTGGTACAGTGCTCACTCTAAGCACTAATTATCACCCGCAAACGGATGGGAAATCCGAAATTGTCAACAGATGGTTAGAAGGCTACCTCAAAAATTATGTTTCAGGGCAGCAAAGGGCTTGGGTTAAGTGGCTTCATTTGGGGGAGTTTTGTTACAACTCTTCTTATCACATGTCAATTAAGATGTCTCCTTTTATGGCTCTCTATGGGTATGATGCTCCTAACTTTGTAGACTTGGTGTTTGATGATAGTAGAGCTCCCCAGGCGAAGGATATGCTTCAGCACAATCAAGACATCTTGAAGTCACTAAAAGAAAATCTGCAACAAGCTCAAAATCAGCAAAAGTTATACGCTGATCAACAGCGTGTTGAACGTTCTCTTGAAGTAGGAGACATGGTCTATTGAGACTTCAACCCTACAGGCAGTCTTCCCTCAAAAAGAATGGTGCGGAAAAATTAAAGCCACATTTCTATGGTCCGTTTAAAGTCACAATGTATGAGTTAGAACTTCCAGCGGACAACAAAGTTCACAATGTTTTTCATGTATCCCGCCTCAAGAAGGCACTTGGGCACAATGAGGTGGCTACTTCAGAGTTACCTCCCTTAGATGAAGAAGGGCAGTTGGTATTGCTTCCAGAAGAGATCCTTGACAGTAGGGAGCGATCCTTGAGGAGGCAAACAATCAAGGAGTATTTGGTAAGATGGAAAAACTTTCCTATTGAAGATGTTACATGGGAAGGTGAACATATTTTGCAGCATCCAGCTTTGCAGTTACTTGAGGACAAGCAATCTCAAGGGGGGCGGACTGCAATGTTCCCCTTCTATCAATGATCCTATCAGTTGCTCATCAGCCTATTCCGGAGTCCTGTAGGCTCATTGAGGTGAATCAAAGGGTTCCAAATTTGAAGGTTTTGTGGTCTTTCCTCAGTATTTACTATTTATAATAAAATACTATTTTTGGCAGTTAGCAATAGTCAGTCTTCAACGCATCATGTCCTTTGGAGCAATTGTTTTGAATTGAGCTTTGGCCTTTTGAAAATATTATTTTGATAAAAAAATTCATTTAAAAGACAAATTGTTCTAATTTTAAGTTGACCCCTTGGCCTAAAGTGATAACTTAAAGTTGTGTTAAAAGAGGGACTTGAAGGGGCACGCCTTCATGGAAGAATTTAATGTTTTTTATTAAATTATCTCGTCTTAAAATGGACGCCATTTTGAGAGGATTAATTCTTTTTTGAAAAAGTAAAATGTGAGATGGCTTTTGGCATCCCATCTGAGGGAATTGAACAGTCATCCCTTTCTCTTTAAAAGTGTGGCTTTGCTCCAACATTTGGTATCTCATGTTTATGCT
This sequence comes from Sequoiadendron giganteum, assembly GCA_007115665.2. NCBI lineage: Eukaryota > Viridiplantae > Streptophyta > Pinopsida > Cupressales > Cupressaceae > Sequoiadendron > Sequoiadendron giganteum. The sequence continues at coordinate 371,351,311 of CM021101.1, read as the reverse complement.
CAACTTATGCTGTCAACATGACTACTCATTTTGCACTTCGAGGAATGCTGACCTCCTAGTACCTTTCTCAATTTCGTGTTTGCAAAATAACACCTAATTGAATTATTGTTGCTTCTCGATCAGACTACCAGATAGAGTTCAAAGATGAATTTTTGGAGTGTTTTACCAGTTTTGCAATTGTTGATTTGCACACAGTTGAAAGTCGAATTCAATCACAACTGAGTGTTTGATTTTTGTTTTGTTCTGGGCATTTGACCAATTGATTTCTAAGGTCTGGGCGACCATCTTCACCAATTTTTAGAATTTAATTTGAAGTGTGGATTTTTAAATATCAAAATCGCCCCTCAAGGAGGGTCATACCTTTTTGTATGCATTGGGATTCTTGTCATTAATTAGTGCTGGTGTTTTGGAGTTGTTTCTTCATCTTAGCAGGGGCGCCTATCTTCCAATTGATCATTGCACTTGGTTTCACGCAATTCGGAGGTATTTTGGTTGAGTTATGAGTATTTGATGATTTTTTGTAGTTGTTGATTTATCATTTCTAGAATTGCAAATTTTTGAAACAGAGTTAATTCATTTGTTGTTTCCATCTTTCTTCTCCATTTCTCATTGTGTTCTAACATGGAAATATTGTATAGCTTGGTGCTTGAAAAATGGTGAAAAACATTGTAATTTGCAACTTTCTTTATTTGTACAAACTGTCAACAGTAGTAATATTTCAATTTTAACATTGTTGCATTATCTCTTTAATTTCACATTAAGCACCCTTGGATGGTATACCGCCAATGAGGATAAATTGAATTGTAATCTCTTTCATACCCACTATCAAGTGGTGAATCCCCACTCTTAAGTGGATGCCTACCGCAGCAGAAGAAGTGTTTTAAATTGTAATCTTTTCCCCCCACTGTTTGGTGGTAGCATGGAAAGTTCCTTTGGCTGGTTATCCGCCTTTGTTACATTTCAATTCAGCATTAGTACTCCACCATATGTTAGCACCTCTCCTGTCAAAGGATCTTGAGTGCACATTCTTAGTGTCGAGTTTAATCTCTCTCTTTCAGTGTAATCTTTGTAATCTTTGATTCAGTAGATCCTAGGGATCCTCATACCATATGCCCACCCCTCCTCCTTAAGTGGTTTTAGGGCGCATTCTTGGTTAGAGTTCTTTCATGCACGTTTTGGGTTATGCTAACCTTAACGGGTGCTTGGTTACATTGTAATTGTTACTGAAAAATCAAAAAAAAATTGAGAGAGTATATTTCAAGTGCCCTTGCTTAATGGATGTAAACCTATTGGTTGCAAATGGGTGTTCAAGAAAAATTTTGGTTCAGATGGCAGTGTTGAGAGATATAAGGCAAGGTTGGTCATGAAGGGTTATTCCCAAGTTGAGGGAATTGATTACAGTGAGATTTTTTCTCCTATTGCAAAGTTGACATCCATTAGGAATTTGTTATCACTTGTTGTTGCATACAATTTAGAGATTGAACAAATGGATGTGAAGATAACTTTCCTTCATGGTGATTTGGAGGAAGAAATCTATATGTCACAGCCAAAGCATTACATTGTGAAAGGTCTGGAAAATTTGGTTTGCAAATTGAAGAAGTCTTTATATGGTTTGAAACAATCACCTAGGATGTGGTACCAGAAGTTTGATTCCTTTGTGTTGAGCTTGGGATTTCTGAGATCAAAATCAGATCATTGTGTATATTCCAAAACTGTTGATGATCGCATTCTCATTATTGCATTGTACATTGGTGATATGTGGTTCATTAGGAATGGTAAATCTTTAATTTTTTATTTGAAGTCTCAACTTTCAGAACACAGTTTGAAATAAAGGATTCAGTTGCAGCTAAGTACATTTTGGGTATGGAAATCAAAAGAGACAAAGCAAACAGAAAACTTTGGTAAGGCCAGAGTAGGTATGTGAATTCTGTGTTGGAGAGATTCAGCATAGCATCTTGTAGACCATTGTTTGTTCCTGTTGTGATGGGGACAAAGTTATCAGTTTCAGATTTGGAGTGACTATCAAAGCTATCAAGTATAGCTTTATCATTATCCAGTTGATGCGGATAATTATTAACTAGATTTAATAATTTTTTGTATGATAAAGCTATCAAGTATAGCTTTATCATTCAATTATTAACTAGATTTGTCTAATTATCTATGAACCAGAGTAGGTATGTGAATTCTGTGTTGGAGAGATTCAGCATAGCATCTTGTAAACCATTGTTTGTTCCTGTTGTGATGGGGATAAAGTTATCAGTTTCAGATTGTTCGAAATCTCCTAGTGAGATGGAGGATAAGATGAGAGTACCTTATACTAGTGTTGTTGGTAGTTTGATATATGCTATGGTCTGTACAAGACTAGACATTGCCCAAGCAATGGGAGTCCTTAACCAATTCATGGCTAATCCTAGACGAGTACATTGGGATGCAGTACAGAGAGAATTCAAGCATTTATGGGGTACTTCATGTCCCCGAAATTACAATGCTAAAAGCCCTAACATTGAATGTAATGTCCCATTCTTAAAATGGAATAAACAATATTATTTAATCTCAAAAGGGAGTATTAAATAAGAATTATTTACTATTACATGAAGTTAAGTTGGATATTTAGAATGATTCATTATTATTGGATATGTCCCCGGATCGGAGATTGGGGGACTATGCAATTGTTCAGATCGATGTTATGTGTTCACTGTTGGTCGAGCATACACACAATTGAGCGATTATCAAGCTTTTTGCTAATTGAAGGTTATAGGCAAAGAGCATAAGGGAAGGATAAATATGTTTTAAGGCGAGTTTATATTAAATAAAGAGCATTCGAAAAGGCAAGTCAAAGTGGTGGGATTAGGAGATTTGAACACCCTCTGCCGCCAAAGCAATTAATTAATAGAAGGCTACGATGAGAATAATATGCCTATGGTTGGAAACTAAAAGATACGTTGGAAGACATGAACAAGCAATATGTCAAGAGTTCATCGAGCATATTAGTCACCGCCAGCAAGACACTATTGGGTTCGAAGTCTTAAAGGCAATGTAGCTTTGGAGGTATTTGGAGAGCTGTCGGGAGGTGCTTAGAAATTGACATGGTGTAAACCCTCAGTTCCAGATGGCGCTATCCTTACCGAGTGGGCTGTGTATGATGTCAAGATCACAAAACTCCAAAAAGTCTCTAGACGGCTGAAGCACATAGTCACCATTTCATTTCAATTGTCATGCATGATACAGGGATTCTATGAATACCATCGGGCCCCTAATTCAAATGCATTGCCACAAGCCTTATGATCCATTATTTACAATTAAATACAAGACTATTTTGGTCAGTCCATGTTGTATTGAGTGGATATATCTGAAACCACCGAGTTACATAGATTGTCATGGGTATTTAGCGCTCGGAACATAAAAGAATAAATAACTTACCAACGATTTAGAGGAGGTTTGTTGGGCATGTTACTTAGCCGCTATTATTTGCAACATTGATGAGGTTTTCAATCGCATATATATAATATAGTGATATTCATGATTCTGGCTTCGAATTTTGCAAAGACAATTAAACAGCGAATTCAATATTGAATTGATGACGATTACTAGGTATGACAAAAGGTAATCACCGCAAATGCCAGGCCCGACTTTGTATGTTAACAAAAGAGATTCCCATAAAAGGATCAGTGTTTAAATAATTACTTAATCAAAGGCAGCGACACTTTATGAAGAAATGTGATTATGCTTGACTAAAGGCTGCAGTTGATTTGGGAGGCCCGCCACTAATAAAAGTCCTACCTGTTGGGAACGGTCATCACTTTTTAGAAAAGGTGTCTCTCACTATGTAATCATGAGGATATAAAAGAACAAGGAATATGGTGGAAAGAAATCATCGAATCAATTTTAGCAGATGCGTATTTAAATAACCAAGACTTGAGTACTCCTAATGGAGTCCATTTCCAATCAACCGAAGATGCAAGACTAAATAGTAAATCTCAGAAATAGCATCTACATTTGCATGTATATAAGGTTTCACTCAGTAAAAGTCAGAAACAGCAAACCAGGCAAATATCATTTAGCCCAAACTTGCTAATACACATAGAGGTATTAGAAATTGCATTCATAAACAATTACAATAACAGATTATGTGTATGAGAGTTTATGACGGATATCCAACCACCATTGAATCATTTATGTTAAGAAGGTTATATTGGAAGCCACAAACTAAATTACATATATAGTTACCAGGATTAAAGTAATAGGAAATTACTCTTCTTCAATTTATCAATCCTTATCGTCAATAAATACAAAGGTTGATAACTAGGTTAAGGGAGTCTTAAGGCCATCATTTAGAGCTACTATAGAAACCCTTAATTCTAGGCCCATTTGAGTATTTCCTTTTGAAGATTAAAGCTAATTCAAGGTATATCTGAAAGGGGACATTACACTAATCCTAGACAAGTACATTGGGATGTAGTACAAAGAGAATTCAAGCATTTATGGGGTACTTCCAAGTATTCCTTATGTTTATATAGACATCCTACAGCATCTTTGCATTCAATTTGTATTCGTAGATTCGTGGATTCAGATTGGGCAAGTGACATTGACAACAGAAAAACCACCACTGCCTATGTTTTTACTATGTTCGGTAGTGCTATTAGTTGGATGAGTAAGCGGCACGCTGTAGCCGCTTTGTCCACTGCAAAAGCAAAGTACATGGAAGCTACTCATGCTTGTAAGGAAGCCATTTGGCTTCGAAGATTGTGTTCAGATGTTGGGCTTGATGCAGGGATGATTACTATTTGCAATGATAGTTAGAGTGCTATCTTCTTAGCAAAGAATCCAACCTTCCATGCTAAAACAAAGCATATTGATGTTCGATTCCATTTTGTCCATGACATGGTGGAAGATGGTAAGGTGCAGATTGAAAAAGTTGATACTTTGACAAATGTTGTAGATTCCTTGACAAAGCCAGTGATCATAGAGAAGTTTAGATGGTGTTTGTAGTCTATGGGCCTTTCGGCCCCTAGCAATTGATTACCAGGTTAGATTGGCTCTTGAAAGGTGTTCGACAAGTGGGAGAATGTTGGGAATTAAGGTGTCTCAACCTTTGCAATTTCCTAGAATTAAAATATTAATTTAATTATGCTTATGTTCTAATTTCTTGCTCATATTAATTTGTCATCTAATATAACTTGGCACGATGAGTTGTCGGCATGTTGGAAGGTGACAAGGATGTTGTAGTCCCCACAAGGCAATGTAGGCGTCCCACTTTGGGAAGAGATTCCTTGACTTGTGTTCGCAGCTTTGAGGGATCCTTATGATGATTCTATGATGGATTCCTCTGATGATCTTATGATGGATTCCTATAACGATCTTATGACGAATAAGAGCTAAATTTTGTGATGAGTTGGAGAATTGTTGGAAGGCATCTTTGCATGGGGAATCTAGGTGCCCAAGTTTGACTATGACAAGTTGTAAGAGAATCATTTATTATTAGTCGGTTATGATGGATTCTCTTACAGTTGTAAGAGTTGTCATATATGATAGATTCTAAGACGGTTGTAAGGTGTGTAAGAGCATCTGCCATACCTATTTTGAGTAAAAATGGGGTGCCCAAGTTTGGAGGTATGAATGAGGAGTCAAAGAATCGTGTACAAGTGTCATTTGTATGCTTGGAGGTGGTGGAAAAATGTGTCAAGTGGATTTGGACACCCATCTCTTGTAGCTTCCTCTAGAAGCTACGCTACCTTCATACTTGTGTTCTCTATATATTGGATGTCTTGGAGTGGGTTATGTAAGTTGTATTTTGCAGGTATTGTTATGTTGTCGGAATTGCTTCAAAATATATACTCTTGGAAAAACTTGCATTGCAAGTGTGTTGTAATCACCATTGATTAGATAATACATTGTGCAAGTTTTGGAGTGTGGGGTTTTTCTCCCGAAAGGGTTTTCTCCACATATATATTGTGTTGTGAGCTTTTATACTTGCATGTGATGTTATTTTGATAATCTCTCTATTGTGCATCTCACATTGTAATTGTAAAAGATTTAAAACTGTACATCTCTCCTCTTAGATCGGTGTTAGGAAGCGTTTTTGCGTACCTTGCTTCTTTTCACTCTCTTGTTTTGTGTAATGTCCCCATTTTTGGGTTCTCTTACATTGCAATTGGCACTGACCTTTTGGGTGTCTCAGCTTTATCAAAGGGGTTATTTGATGTTACTAGTGAGCTCTGATGGTCCAAAGGACTTAGATGACGCTTTCCGATGTTATTTTCGGCTTCTAGTATGTTCTCCAATAATCTTGGAGAGAGCGTATGTTTATAGTAAGTCACCCAGTCAGGTTTGTTTATCATCATTCATCATTGGTATAACTCCTACATAGTCAGTTTTCGATTCCAATGCATTTCAATTGTTTCCGCAATTTGGATGTAATATTGAGCTATATTTAATTAATTTTACTAAGGTTGCTATTTTAATTAAAATATTTTAATGGGTACCTTAATGTTATAGCTTGTTGGAATTGGGATGGAAAGCTTTAAATGTTGGGACACAGATAAAAGTGACTTTGGATGCCGAGAATAATTAAATAATTAAATAAATCATTTTTCGGGGATATAAGGCTTTTTAATTAATAAAGTGATTTTATATTGTGTTTTCCGGAAAGTTCCTAGAAAAGGTTATAAAAAGGGGTTTGTGAGTTCATTTGGTTTCATGCAAATTATTATTTTCTCTTTGATGAGACCCTTGTGGTTTGGGAGATTGAACTCTATTCATCTCAGCCTTCTTGAGGACAAAAACCCTCTTGGAGAAGATTAGCGGCAATGGTGAAAGATCCTCCCTAGTTAGTTCAATGTGGCTCATTCAGAGTTACAAATTGCACAAAAAAGAGATTTGCAAGTGGTTGTACATAGGAATTACGCAGGAGCTTAATTGCTTAAGATTTCTCTATTACAGTGCCAAATTTGAAGAGGATATTATGGGCAGATTTGTGAGAGGATTAACAACAGATTGGAGAAGCAACCAATAGCAGATTTTCAACCTTATTTGTTGGTTGTTCATTCCCTTTTGCTGGCCATACAATTTAGACTTAGGCGTGGGAGTTTGTGGGTCCAAGCACCTAGGGTTTGGAGGGACTATTTGTTGGTTTTGAGGCGCCTAGGTTTGCCAAACTCTTTGGCATTCAGTTTTGGGTGGGTAAGTGCAGATTTGAGGTATTGTGAAGCCATTTTTAAGACCTTTGATTGCTGTTCCAAATTTATGTGTAGACCTGTTCTGAGGTGCAGCTTCCGGGTATGTTTAAAAATGTGTTAGTTTATGTAATGCAACCTTTGGGAACTTGTTTATTGTCATTCCTATTTGTTTATCTGTTGTTCATGAAATTCTGAGTGTAAAACAGCCCATAAACTCGTTATAAATTATATTAGTCTGAAAAATGTATTGGAGCACATGGGCTTTAATGTTTGATGAAGTATAATTGAATTGCTCATCTGGGTATTCAATATTCTTGCTCTAAATTGTTATGACTGTTGTATTTACCATTGAGAACCCTTGAAACAGCAATTTGCTTAGTGAATGTGGTTATTTGGCTAAGTTTCTGTTGGTTGTAGCTTCATATTGGTTTGCAGAAAACATACAAAAAAAACTAGGGTGCATATTACAGTGGTATCAGAGCACAGAGTATCTTGGCAACTTGTTAGGAAATTAATTTTGTTGCAATCAGAAGTTGCATGTCAGATTTCAGTGTCAAAAATTTGGAGGACAAAATGAACTCTTCGTTAGAATTTATGAGACAAACACAAGTTAGAATTGAATAGTGGAAGAAGCTCTTGGAGTCACATAATAAAAAGGATGTTGGAGATAGGCTTTATACAGTAGATATGGATCTTGAGTTCCTACATCAGCCAAAGGAGTTTTTGCTCGATATGCTGGAAGTAGTGGAGGATGGTTTGTCTATGATAGATCAATCAGATTCAAAGAAATTACTTTGGGCAATGAAGCCATCAATGACTTCTTTGACTAAGCCAATGTTTATGAGACATCCTGATAATGAAGTAAGATTTAATTGTTACTTCATGTTTCAGTGAAATCATGAGAATTTCAGCACCTAAAGCTCCTTACAATGACAACAAGATGAAAGGGATACTTCAGCTGTTGGTGTATAGTTTCCAGGATTTGGATGATATCACAAGTTTCATTTTTCTCGAAAGGTTAACATTCATGAAACATTTGCAAAACTCGGATTAGGAAACATCATGTTAGATTTGGGATTGGATGATTTGATTCACCAAATGTTTCACCATTTCTTTGCTACAATCAGAAAATATCATGTTAATAATGTAATTGCAGCCATGCAAACCATTATGATTTTGGTTATTAATGAAAGTGATGATGTGCGACAATCACATTTTTCAATCCCATCGGCTAACAGGATGAAGGGTAATCAAGGAATCTTATTGGTTGAGCAGGCCTTAGCTGAAATGGTGATTGCTCAATGTGAAAAGAAGCTGAAACTTCTCTTGGCAAATGAGCCGACCCTGCTTTAAAACAGACCCAAACTCTCCCCTTTGGAAATATGTTGAAATGGTACAACTTCCATGTGGTGGGGATTATGTTTGGATTTGTGGTGAATGTAAAGTTAAATATTCAAGCTCATACAGTCAAACGCAAGGCCATTTTTGCAAAATCCTTGCACAAGGCATCAAATTTTGTCCAGGCAAAGATGGTAATTGCATTCCAGAAGCACAAGTCTTGGCATATATTGAAGAGCAAGAAAAATAAAATCAAGCAACAGGTAGTAAATCAAATAATCATTTGTTAAAGAAAGGATCTCAAAGGATGAAGCCCCCTCCACCACCTTCTCATTTTCAACCTACAAAGAACCACCCATTTTTGTCCACACCTGAAGAACAAACTATGGCATCTACACATAAGAGAGCAAAGTGACTGTTGGAAATGGAATGTCATAACGAGTCTTGAGAGATTCCTGATCAACACATAGAGAGATGTGTCTATGCGAATGGATTGGCATTCAATGTTGTTCGCTCACCATATTGGCAACAAACGGTGAAAGCAATTAATGAGGCTCCAAAAGGGTACAAGGGTCTGGGTTTTGAGAAGGTGCATAGCACCTTATTGGAAAAAGAGATGAAATTTTTAGAGGACTCCTTAAAGCCCATAAGGGATTTGTGGGTCGAAACACGGGTGTCCATCATTTTTGATGCATGGAAAGATACAAAAAATCAACCATTGATCAATGTTATTGTAGTGTTCCCTAAAGGGACAATGTATTCAAGAGCAGTGGATTGTGAAGGGGAGGTGAAGGATGGTGAATTTATTGCTAACATTCTTTGTCAAGCCATTGAGAAAGTTAGCCCTCGAAATGTTGTGCAAGTTATAATAGACAATGCCAAAAGTTGTAGAGCACCTGGGTTATTGGTTGAGTGTTATTCAAACATTTTTTGGACACCTTGTGCTATCCACTCCCTCAACCTTATGCTATAAAAAATTGGCACCAAATCAATTGGATCAAACAAGTGTATGCTAAGGCCAAAGAGATCCAGGTGTTTGTCACCAACCAACCTATGTCACAAGGCATATTTAAAACATTCTCAAAATTGGAGCTGCTAAAGGTAAGTTAAATAATAAACATATTTCATTTTACTTTTTAGTTTTATTAGTAGAGTTGGGTATAACTTGGGAAACTTTCTAGGACAATAAGAATCATCAAGCAAAAAATTTTGAAGACATGAAAGACAAAGTTTTTCAACAAGACTTAGCAATAGATAAGCAGTTAATTAAATACACTGCATCATTAGAGAGATTCATAATATTTCCAAGATTGCTTTGGGATCCTGGTATCTCCAAGAAAGACTCGATCAAGTGAAGAAAAAATTCTAAGAGTATCCTAGTATGTGATTGTTTGAGTACAAGCAATCTTGGGAAGAGCGGACTGCAATGTCCCACTTTTTTTTCAGATTATAATAATAAATAATAAATTATAATATTAAAAAATATATATAATATAATAATTATAAAATATAAAATTAAAGTTTAATTTAATCAAAAGTCAAGGGGCTTGTGAAGAATCACAACCATTGAAGGAAAAAAATGTATAAGAGACACCAAACAAGGAGTAGGCACCATATGAAGATTTCATTTTATATTTGATTATTACTCCTTGTGGAGAAAAAAACTATGGTTCAACCAACCTAAGGATAAAACCCCTATAGCTCTGGAATTGGAGGACTAAAACCCACAATTCCTACGGGTGATCTCACATGGAATCACCATTGTGCAAATCTGAGTTTGAATTAAAATACATTTACTATCGGCAGCAAATTGTGACCATCTAAGGTCAAATATCAGGTAGTATTAGAGGCAGAAAAGGCACTTCATTGAGAAATAAACTGCTGCAGAAAAAGAGGCATTGATTAATCAACTAATGGAAATAGACAACTTGATCATTCAAAAACATTTTCTGAATATTAAATCTAATTAACAGATTCATTATTAGCAGTAATTTTGATATCATATGGATTTCATATTTATTCTAGTTGTACAAACTTCGACAATTGAGAGTTATATTTTATTATTTAAAGGAAAATAAGAAAAATGTAAAAAGTGACATTACACAAAGCTGTCATTGGATGCCTATGCATAAAGTAAGGTGAAAAAGGCCAAAACTACAATTGGTTCATCCATATTGACACAATCTTCTACTGAGTGTGACTGTTATGTCCTATTTTTTATTACATAGACAAATATAATATTATTTTAATTATTTAATATTTCCCTCCAAATGTTAATTCAAAAGGAAATATTATTAATTAAATAATATTATATTTAAAGTGACTTATTAAATGCTGATTCAAAATTAAGTCACAATTTAATTTGAATAGTCAAGTAAGCAGAAGGCCAAAGGTCAAGGCAAAAGAATAAAAGTTTTGGAAGAGCATTTTGGCGGAAGGCTTGGTTGATTTTTAGTTTGGAAAGCTTGGCTTTCTCAAACTTGGGGACGAAAACCCAATTCTTGTACTAGCAAAATCACTCAATTGGAATTAACTGTTGAAGTTTGTGAAAATTCATAAACTCTCTTGTGGAGGAAAATTTCAGAGATTGAATGTGAAAATTCAGAATTGGAGGTTTATAATAATATTTCTAAATCAAGTATTGTAAGAGTTGTGGTAATTTCAGAATAAGGAGTGTGTTAAAATGCAGAAGTTTGGGTATGTTGTCGTTTAATCTAGAGAATTCAATATTTAATTAGATATCTATAATGTTCAAGAAGCCATTATTGTGGAAGCAAACGATATCTCTACTTTGAAAGAGAAACGAGTCATAATATTTTGGACCAGTGAATTTTCCGAGTGTTGCTATCTCGAGTGGCCAAGTTGTTTTTTCTGGATACTACTAGACTCAATAAGAATTATTCATATGGTGTCGTTGGTGCTGCCAGTTTCAGATTACCATCGATTTCAAACTAAAGGATTCGTTTCATATTCTAACCTATAGAGGCTCGTGGATGCTTGACTATTAATATTGACAATGGGGAAATTTAAAGAAAGCGGACTAAATAAACTCGTGTATGGTTATTAAGGCAGGGACTCAAAAAGAATGTGTGGTATAGAATGAAGCCATCATCGATGATTTCTGAAGATGCTTTAGTAGTCTGAATGTGGAGTTTATTTGCTTGGAAGTGGCAACAGCAGATAAATAAGTTCAGAGCCATAGGCATATTGCTTAATCTTCGAAAAATTTCATTGACTAGCCGAAGTCTTTAATTTGGAGACTGGCGGAGGAGTTGCTAATATCAATATCAAGAGAAATATCTCTTACGAAGACAAGCAAAGAGGGACTAAGTGGAATTAATCGACTGAAAATAGATGAGAGGTTTCTGGAAGCAAAAGAACTAAATTGAGAAGGGGCACATGAAGAAATTCACGGTGAAATATGCCAACCAATTTTTTTGAAATTTTCAAAAGAACAACTCGATGAAACAAGCACCCGTTAAGGTTAGCTCAAATCCACATTAATTGCTGGAAGGTAACTCTACGCCAAGAATGCACACTCATTCCCAAGATGGAAAAGGTTTTGTCATATGGCGTCGAGGATCGTCAGTAGCAACGGAAAAGATTACAATGCTAAAAGTAACCCAACACCGAGAATGTGCACTCAAGACCAAAGGTGGGTGAGGTGCTACCATATGGCGTTGAGGATCTAATGCATTGGTGACGGCTCAACCGATCAGCAGTATGAATAGTGCAATACAATGAAGATGACAAGGCCTGTCTCTTCCACAATCCTGGGAATATGATCTTGCAAATAAATAAAATAGGTGGCGTAGCCTACCTCTTCCACTATGAATGGGAATTACAATGTAACTAGCAAGTAATGAAAGATAGCTAAACAGTACTACTATAGCAGCCTTACAATGAGATAGAGTTCCTGCCAATAACACTGAATTAGAGATGTCCCCAATGCTGCAAATATTAAGTATATCTCTCCTATCACCAAATGACTCACTCCACAAGAAAACCAACTCAAAACTGACAAACTACAGCAAACTGAAATACTAAACCAGCAACTGTAATATCAGACCAGCAACACTGAGATCGACTAAATTGCTTGTAACTCACTCCATACCCACTCAAATGGCCTGAAACGAAAGCCAATAGTTTCCTAAGAGATAGGCGCCCAATTCCCAATCAACACATTGCAAGCAAAGCTCACAAATTATTTTGCACAAATCCCAAGGCAACTCCAGAAAGGTATGGCCCTCCAGGAAGGGCAACTTTCTCAAGATAAAATCTCAAACTTCATAATAAAATCTGCAATTCACTAGGAAGGGTCGCCCCTACCATAGAAACACAAATTTCCAATACCCAAAACAAAATAAAATTTATTCAATGACTTATGAGCAAAATCGACTTTCAGCAAGATAGGACCAGCAAACTCAAAAACTACCAAAAACTCCATTGAAGCTCAATCTATCTTCCCTCAATGAGAAGTAGTCTCTAACCAGCCAGGTGTTGTCTTTCAAACACGAAGACTGATCCTCGCTAGGAGGTATGCATTCCTCAAAGCACTTTGCCTAGAATCATTCCTATAGCATTACAGTATATTAGACATCAGATGATGAAATGAAGAACAAAAGCCTCCTTATATAGACTCTGGAAAGAATCTCCAACTGTTTCTAGAAGGTGCGCCCAAGGTTCAAGAGGCTATTTGAATTGGAGTTCACTCGTTTTCCCTCCTTCATGGTGGTGTCCAACTTCAAGGGAGAAATAAATCTTTTAATAAAATAATTTCCTTTTCCAAAGTGGCGTCCCATCTCCTCAAGAGCAAATTTGACTTTAGAAATATTAAATCACCTCCAAATAAGGCGTCCACCCATGAAGTCCCTCTTTTAAAAACAACATTAAGTTATATCACTAGGCCAAGGGGTCCAAAGTGAAAATATAACATTTATATCGTAAAATAACTTATTTCACCAAAAATTCACCACAAAGCCAAAATCAACATTACCCACTGCACAACCAAAAGAGGAAAGCTCATTGTGCGAATGCCAATAGGACCACTGCCAAAAATAGAATTTACTAAAAATAGTAAATTCAGAAAGTTGCTCAGAACAAAGTGCATGCAATACCATTGTGAAGCTCTCTGAAAACCCAAAAAGAATCCGCCATCCAAAATCCCAAACTCCAAGTGCAAGCTTCTAAAAAAGCTGAAACATCCCCCTAGAAGATAGGAAACCCTAATTCATGTTTCTGAGTAGCCTACAAGTCTCCGGAATAAGCTAACGGCCAACTGCAATGATCACTGCTGAGAAGGGGACATTACAGTCCGCTCTTCCCAAGATTGCTTTCCCTCAAGCAATCGCAAGCCTGGATGCTGCAAAATCTCCTCATTCTCCCAAGTGGCATCCTCCATAGGCAAGTTCTTCCACTTCACCAAATACTCTTTGATTGTCCTTCTCCTCAAAGAGCGTTCCCTGGAATCAATGATCTCCTCTAGAATCAGAACCAACTGTCCCTCCCCATCCAAAGGAGGCAAATCTGAAGAAGCAACAACATTGTGTCCAAGCGCCTTCTTGAGGCGAGACACATGGAAGATGTGAACTTTGCTACTCGCTGGTAGCTCCAACTCGTAAGCCATAGCACCAACTCTCCTGATGACTCTGAACGGTCCATAGAAACGTGGTTTGAGTTTCTCTACTCCACTCTTCTTGAGAGTAGACTGTCTGTAAGGCTGGAATCTAAGATAGACCATATCACCAACCTCAAATGCGCGCTCAACACGCTACTGATCAGCGTACAACTTTTGTTGATTATGTGCTATCTGAAGATTGTTCTTCAAAGATTTCAAAACATCTTGACTTTGTTGCAACATATCCTCGCTTGAGGGGCTTTGCTATCACCAAACATCAAATCAGTAAAGCTAGGGGCCTCATATCCATAGAGCGCCATGAATGGAGACATCCTGATAGACAAGGGGAAGGATGAATTATAGCAATACTCTCCTAAATGCAGCCATCTCACCCAAGCCTTCTGCTGCTCCGAAACATAATTTTTGTGATAGCCCTCCAACCACTTGTTCACAATCTATGTTTGTCCATCGGTTTGGGGGTGATAGCTAGTGCTTGGAGTGAGCATTGTACCACTCAACCTGAAAACTTCTTACCAAAAAGTGCTTAGGAACTTGCTGTCCCTATCACTCACAATGTTTTTCGGCAACCCATGCAATCTAAACACCTCATGAAAGAACAAATTTGCAACTTGAGCTGCTGAAAATGAACTAGTAATTGCAAAGAAGTGAGCAAACTTGGTTAATCTATCAACCACAACATAGATACAGTCTTTGCCTTGAGTCTTAGGCAACCCCATGATGAAGTCCATCGATATGCTCTCCCATTTTTGATTGGGAATGGGTAGTGGCTGCAACAAACCAACTAGAAATGTATGCCCATTCTTGTTCATTTGGCAAGAGTGACACTCCTTGATGTAACGCAAGACTTCTTCTTTCAACCCCTTCCATGAAAATCTTTCACGGATCTGCCTATAGGTCTTGAAGTAACCTTGATGACCAGCAAGTGGGATGTCATGGAAGGTCTGCAAAATCTTCTTTTTGAGCTTAGAATCGGCCACCAAGTAGATTCTCCCCATCAACTACCTTGTATTTTTCATCACGAAAAGTACCCTCAATAATGTTGGTTGCAAAATGATTTTTGGCATAATCAGCAAGCAACAACTCCTTCCAATCAGTAGTAAGCTCACACAATGAATTCAAATGAGGCCTTCTAGATAGTGCATCCGCCACAATATTGTTTTTTCCTTTGACATATTCAATGTCAAAGTCGTAAGTTTGAAGCTTACTCACCCACTTTTGTTGTCCTTTGTTCATGTCCTTCTGACGCATGAAGTGCTTGAGGCTATTATGATCAGTTTTGACAACAAACTTGCTTCCAACCAAATGCTGTCTGAATTTCACCAATGCGTGCATGATTGCAAGCATTTTCTTGTCATAGATTGAGTATGTCCTTTCAGCACCTCTTAGTTTTCTGCTCTCGAACACAATGAGGTGTTTTGCTTACATTAGAACAGCACCAACACCTTCTCCTGAGGCATCACATTGCAACTCAAAAGGCTTGGAAAAATCTGGTATAGCCAAAATTGGACATGAACTCATAAACTTTTTGAAGTTAACAAAAACCTCTTGTGCCTTTTCTGACCAAACAAAGGCTCCCTTTTTGGTGAGATCAGTAAGGGGAGCAGCACTTTGTGAGTAGCCTTTTACAAATCTTCTGTAAAAGCCACAAAGACCCAAGAATCCCTTCAAATGAGTCCAGTTTTTTGGAAGTGGCCAATCTACTATGGTCTTGATCTTTTCTAGATCAACCTTCACTCCATCAGCACTGATTATGTGGCCAAGGTAGAGCAACTCCGTCATTCCAAATTCACATTTGGACTCTTTGGCAAACAAACTCTCTGATTCTAGGATGCTTAGCACTTCCTCCAAGTGCTTGAGATGTTCTTCCCATGTCTTGCTGAAAATGAGAATATCATCAAAAAATATCAACACAAACTTCTTCAACTGCTTCTGAAAGATTCCGTTCATACAGGACTGGAGGAGCATTAGTCAACCCAAATGGTATGACTAAAAATTCAAAATGACCATAATGGCATTAGAATGTCGTCTTCTCAACATCTAATCCTCTCATTCGAATTTAATAGTAGCCCAATCTCAAATCAATCTTTGAAAACAACTTAGCACCATGTAGCTCATCAATGAGCTCATCCATCCTGGGAATGGGGTACCAGTTTTTTATTGTGCTTTGATTCAAGGCACGGTAATCCATGCACATGCGGATGGTGCCATCCTTTTTCTTCACAAGAACAACTGAAGCAAAAGGGATTTTGCTTGGGCGAATGAAGCCCAACTCCAAGAGTTCTCTTATATTTTTCTCAATCTCATCTTTCTGCTTCTTGGGATATCGATAAGGCGTTGTGATGACTGGCTTGGCCCCATCGTTGAGTTCAATGACGTGCTCAATCCCCCTGTCAGGAGGTGGCCCAGGAGGTAGATCAGCAAAGACCTTACTCTTTTTGGTGAGCAGGGACTAGATATCAGGTCGATAGTCCCTCTTTGTTTCAATTGGACTAGCTGGAAGAATCATACATTCTGCAGCCCATTCAACTTGGTCATGTCGAATCAGCCTCTCCATTCTTTTGAAAGATACAATCCGAGGACCTCCATTAGACATTCCTCTTAGCACTACCTTCTTCCCACCGGATTGAAATTTTAACTCCATTGTTTGCAAATTTAGAGAGATCTCTCCAAAAGATCGCAGCCATTGAATGCCAAGGATGGCATCCGTATCTCCAATACTGACAACGTAGAAGTCATCTTTGACTTCATGGTTACCCAATTGCAAGGACATGTTGGAAACCCTTTGATTGCATGAAATATGAAACCCATCAGCCACCATGACTTTGAATCCTTCAAATTCTTCAGTCTTGAGTCCTCTCTTTGCAACCACTCCTTCATCAATGAAATTGTGCATTGCTCCAGTATCAACCAAAGCAACGATACGATTCTTTCCAATCATGCCACGAACCTTGAAAGATTCATTCTTTTGAAAACTAGAAAGTTGGCCAAATGTGCCCCCACCTCTTTGCTCATCCTCAATCTTGGATCCTTTTCTTCCTCACTTTCAGCAAAATCAGACCGCTGCTCCGAGTGATCAGATTCTAATCCAAAATCAAAATAGGCCTCCATATGGTTAGAATGACCTCTCCCATAGCATCTATGTCCTTTTGACCAAGGTTCCTTGCAAGTGTAACATTTCCCTTCCTTTCTAAGCTTCTCACGAAGCTCATCATCTATCTTAGAAGGAAACTTCTTCTGCTGATTTGAAGTATGCCTTTTATCATGCTTGTGAGGAAAAGGCTTGGACAGAAACTTCAGTCTAGGGGCGGACAACTCCATGCTTCTAGCTTTCTTAATGGCTTCATCAAGGCTTGGTGGGTCAAAATCCTTTACCCATCCCTTCAATGGTTCCATCAAACCTTCTGAAAATAGCACAACTAGTCTTCTTTCAGTGATGTTGGGCACCATCACGGAAAATCTTTGGAAGTCTCCAATGTATGCTTCCAACGAGCCATGTTGTTTCAGCTATGCAAGCTCCCTAAACTTCACCTCAGGATCTTTAGTATCAAATCTTTCAATCAGCTTGTTGGTGAACTCTTCATACGTACGAATGAGGTTGTGGCCAAGTGTGACCAAACCATGGTACCACCATTCATGGGCAGCTCCTTCCAAATGCAGGGTTGCAAACTTTATGACATCCTCTTCTGGCATAGGTCTCAAGGAAAGGTAGTTATCAAGCTTCTGCACCCACAACCTGGCTGTACACGCATCACTTCCATCAAAGTGAGCCAAGGTCACCTTTCCAAGGGCTTGTTGATAGTCAGTTCTAGGACCCAAGGGAGCACGGTATTCAGTTCTTCCACCGTTTCTTTTGTTTCTGTGATTCATGAATTGATCAAACGTCCATTGGTCTCTAAGATCAGGAGGTAAAGAGGCGTACTCCATGTAGGCCTGTCTGGCATCATCTGCAAAAGTTGTTGCAGCCTCAACTTGTGGTTCTTCCCTCTAAGTGAATGTGGGGAAAAGTGGCCTAGAGGCTGATCCTCTAGAGCTGGCCTCATGTTGGCCAATAGTTTTGTCTCTCCCATTGCCATTGTTTCCATTTACTCCACTATTTTCACCAATAGTATTGTTTTTGATTTTGGGGCTGATTTTGAGCCGCATGCTGGTCCATTCTTGAAAGCAACCGGGACATCATATTGATCATTCCATCAAACTTCTTCTCCATCCTAGCATCTCTTTCATCCATGGTCTACTTAAGATTGTCTGACATGTATTCAACTACTTCACCAGTGTCAACTGCTTTTCCTATCTCTCTGAAAGCCCCTGAAATTGTGTTTGCCTCTGGTGTAGGCAAAAACTGAAACTGTTGATTTCTAGCCTGACTTCTGGTGTAGTATCTGTAGGCTTTGTCACACATCTGTCAACTGAACACTGTTGGGCACAGGATGGCAGGATCATGGCTCTGATACCACTGAAATATGGCAACCAATTTTTTTGAAATTTTCCAAAGAACAACTCAATGAACCAAGCACCCGTTAAGGTTAGCTCAAATCCAAACGAACTACTAGAAGGTAACTCTACGCCAAGAATGCACACTCATTCCCAAGATGGAAAAGGTGTTGTCATATGGGGTCGAGGATCGTCAGTAGCAACGGAAAAGATTACAATGCTGAAAGTAACCCAACACCAAGAATGTGCACTCAAGACCCAATGTGGGTGAAGTGCTACCATATGGCATTGAAGATCTAATGCATTGGTGACAGCTTAGCCGATCAACAGTATGAATAGTGCAATACAATGAAGACAGCAAGGCCTGTCTCTTCCACAATCCTGGGAATATGATCTTGCAAATAAATAAAATAGGTGGTGTAGCCTCCGTCTTCCACTATGAATGGGAATTACAATGTAACTAGCAAGTAACGAATGATAATTGAACAGTACTATTGTAGCAGCCTTACAATGAGATAGAGTTCCTGCCAATAACACTAAATTAGAGATGTCCCCAATGCTGCAAATATGAAGTATATCTCTCCTATCACCAAATGATTCACTCCACAAGAAAACCAACTCAAAACTGACAAACTATAGCAAACTGAAATACTAAACCAGCAACTGTAATATCAGACCAGCAACACTGAGATCGACTAAATTGCTTGTAACTCACTCCATACCCACTCAAATGACCTGAAACGAAATCCAATAGTTTCCTAAGAGATAGGCGCCCAATTCCCAATCAACACATTGCAACCAGAGCTCACAAATTATTTTACGCAAATCCCAAGGCAACTCCAGAAAGGTACAACCCTCCAGGAAGGGCAACTTTCTCAAGATAAAATCTCAAACTTCATAATAAAATCTGCAATTCACTAGGAAGGGTCGCCCCTACCATAGAAACACAAATATCCAATACCCAAAACAAAATAAAATTTATTCAATGACTTATGAGCAAAATCGACTTTCAGCAAGATAGGACCAGCAAACTCAAAAACTATCAGAAACTACCAAAAACTCCATTGAAGCTCAATCTCTCTTCCCTCAATGAGAAGTAGTCTCTAACCAGCTAGGTGTTGTCTTTCAAACACGACGACTGATCCTTGCTAGGAGGTATGCATTCCTCGAAGCACTTTGCCTGGAATCAATCCTGCAACATTACAGTATATTAGACATCAGATGATCAAATGAAGAACAAACACATCCTTATATAGACTCTAGAAAGAATCTCCAACTGTTTCTAGAAGGTGCGCCCAAGGTTCAAGAGGATATTTGAATTTGAGTTCACTTGTTAATTATGATTCAATCGATCAGATTATAAACAGATGAATGAACTTGAAATTATGAAGTTGATATCAGATCAAATCTTGGAAGTATTAATCATGAATTTACTAGTCTGAATTTCTTTCTATGATATTTGATCCTCAAGAGCAGAACATTTATTTATTTCGATGTCTGTTCTTGTGGATCGGATTTGTCATAAATACAAATGGGGAGACATGTCCCATGAGCGGACATGTCTCCACAAAGTGGAGACACGTCTGCTCATGGGACATGCCTTTTCGTCTAACTAAGACAACCGATCACCAATCCGTTTAGTTACTTAGTAAACATAAAAGTTCGATTTGTATTTATCTTTGCACAAATAAATATTATTCAATTTGGAACTCAATCTGGATTCTATATGAAACATATAAAGCCAATAATCTGCAATTAATAACCTCTAAATGCAGATCGAAATTATACTTGGGATGTAGCGATTTTGATATATATAAATGATGATGTTGAATATATTCAATCATCATTTATATCTGACCGAAGCTACTTTAATTCAACACTCCCTCTTAGCTAGGGAAGATAACTGTAACCAAGTATATAGTGATATCACCTTACTCGTGATATCAAGAGATATGGTATGCTTCTAAGAGTGTCAAGTCACATGACATTCTTCATAACACATCTTCATTATGGTATGAGCACTGACATCAAGTCTCATGATGTCTACCATAACAAATCATGGCATATCCACGGATACATTTATCCACCATGATTATCCCATAAGGATCATAATGATCTTCAACTGATATCAAGCCTCATGATATCTATCAAAATGTCCACGAGATACTATCATGGCATATCCACAGATATCAAGTCACATGATATCCATCATGATAGTGAAACTAATCATTGTAGAGTCGTCACCTTACAATGTTAAATACAAGTGTTCATTATCAGAAAGATCGTCACCTTTCAATAATGTACACAGGGGAGAGGGCCCATAAAGTCATGGAGTCACACACATGACAAAAGAGTTTACACATTAAACATCTTTTTAATACATTAGTACAAAATAAACAATTTGAATCTCAATTTCAATAATGATTTACATTACAACCATACCAAGTTTCTTCTTCAAGTGTTCAACTTTAACTTTGGAAAGAGGCTTGGTGAGAATGTCTGTCATTTGATCATTTGTACTAATATACTCCAACTGGATCACATTCCTTTCTACCATGTCTCTCACATAGTGGTAAGGGATCTCTATATGCTTTGATCTATCATGGAATACTGGATTCACTGAAAGCTTAATGCAACTCTGATTGTCACAGTGGATAATAGTAGGATTCAAAGACTCACCGAGTAATCCCACAAGCAATTTCTGGAGCCATACTGCTTCTCTTGCTCCCATAGAGGCTACAATATATTCAGCTTTTGTTGAGCTTTGTGCCACTGAAGACTGTTTCCTGCTGATCCAAGAGATCATAGACGATCCTAAACTGAAGCAACATCTTGTTGTGCTTTTCCGATCGGTTACACTTCCAGCCCAATCTGAATCAGAGTATCCATGTAAATCTAGGTTGACATTCCTATATTTAAGACCATTTCCAATAGTACCTTGAAGGTATCTCAATATATGCTTCACAGCAACAAGGTGAATTTCCTTTGGCTCACACATAAACTGGCTTAGAGCATTCACTACATAGAAAATATCCGGTCTGGTGTTAACCAAGAACATTAATGATCCAATTATCTGTCTATAGAGAGTAGGATCTGCAAATTTTGATTCTGCTATTGCTTCTTTCAGTTTGTGTAAGTTGGTTTCCATAGGTGTAAACATGGGTCTACAGTCTAACATCCCAAATCTCTTCAGAATATCAATAGTATACATTCCTTGATTTAGAATGATACCATCTGATTTCTGCCAAACTTCTAACCCGAGAAAGTAATGTAAAATGCCCAAGTCTTTCATGTCAAATTCTGAAGCCAGGTCCTTTTTACATTGAGTAATAAGGTGATCTTCTCCTTTTATTAGCAAGTCATCAACATATAAAATTAGTATTAACATATCACCTTTAATTACCTTAAAATAGAGATTCGGATCTGCATCATTCTTGGAAAATCCTAGTCCCAAAAGATAGCTATCAATTCTTTCATACCAGGCTTTGGGAGCCTGTTTAAGTCCATATAGAGCTTTCTTCAATCTGCATACATGTGAGTCTGCCTTATGTATCACAAAACCTTCAGGTTGCTCTGAATAGACTTCTTCTTCAATGGTCCCATTCAAGAAAGCAGTTTTCACATCCATTTGATGGATCTTCCAGCCTTTAGCTACTGCAATAGCTATTACTGCTCTCATAGAGGTGTACCGGGCAACAGGTGCAAATGTCTCTTCATAATCAATACCTTCCTTTTGTGAGAAACCTTTGGCCTCAAAATGTGCCTTGTGTTTCTCTATACTGCCATCAGCAGCATGTTTGATTTTGAAGAGCCATTTGGAAGAGACAACAGATTTCTCTTTTGGTCTAGGTACTATATCCCATACATCATTTTTCAAAATGGACTGATACTCTTTCCTCATAACATCTTTCCACAATTGATGCTTGAGAGCTTCCGTAACACTAGTTGGTTCTGAACTAGTGATCTCATTCATTAAGGCAACATAGCTTGAGAATCTTTTGGGTCTCTTACTTTCTCTAAAAGTTCCTTTGGGTGTTGTATGATTCTTAGCTTCCTTAATCATCTTTCTAGCCCAAAGTGGTCTCCTCTTGCTGTTGTTATTAGGATTCTCTTCTGGAGCAGTTTGGTTTTCATTTATGATTTCTTCAAGATACTCCCTCTGAATCTCAGGAGCAGGATCCTCCTCCACGACTTTAGGAGAATCTTGAATTTCTATCTCATTAGAACTCTTTGCCCTTTCGAAAGCAATGTCTTCCTCAAATATGACATCTCTACTTAGTTCAATTTGTTTCTGTCCGAATATGTATATTCTGTAAGCTTTTGGGGTTTCACTATAGCCCACAAATATCCCTTTCTTTCCAGTAGGTTCTAATTTAGATCTCTTTTCTTTAGGTACATCAATGTAGACAGGGCAACCAAAGATCCTTAAGTGACTTATGTCAAGTTTTACACCAGTAAATGCTTCTTCAGGAGTCTTGTTATCTAGATGTGTGTGGGGAAATCTATTTTGAATGTAGACAGCTGTCCTAGAGGCTTCTGCCCAAAATGAAGTTTCTATGTTTTGGTCGAACAACATTGCTCTAGCAGCTTCTATAATAGTTCTATTTTTCCTCTCAGCAACGCCATTTTGTTGAGGATTGTAGGCTACAGTAAACTCCCTCTTAATCCCAGCATTTACACAAAATTCCTAAAAGATTTCTAAGGTGTATTCCTTCCCATTATCTGTTCTTAGTATTTTGATTTTCTTCCCGGAAAAGTTTTCTGTAAGAGCTTTGAACTCCTTAAATGTTTTAAGGATTTCTATCGACTCTTTACATTTAAAAAAATATATCCAAGTCTTCCTAGAGAATTCATCTACAAATATTACATAATATAAGAACCCCGCCATGGAGGGTACAGACATGGGTCCACATAAGTGAGAGTGTACTAGTTATAATACATTTCTAGTTTTACTCAAACTATTTTGGAAGGTCCCCTTTGTATTCTTCCCTAGGGCACACCCTTTGCATGCTCCTTCATGAATTTGTTTTAGTTTGGGCAATCCTATTACTAATTTTTCTACAGAAGGTAGGGCACGGAAATGAATATGTCCTAATCTTCGATGCCAAATTTCATTTGAATCAGAGGTCTCATGAATAAGAGCTTGTTTAGTGTCAGTGCACAGTTTGTAGAGATATCCTTGTCTTATACCTATAGTTTGTGTTTTCTTTATAGTGGAGTTCTTTGGCCATGCCAGAACTTTTCCATCCATAAAGGTAACCCTATATCCATTGTATTCAAGAGCAAAAATGGATATTAGATTCCTCTTTATTCCTGGTAAAAACAATACTCCAGTGAGTTGTAGAGAGAGGCCAGACTTCAAATTTATGGTGCAAGTTCCAACCCCTTTTACTGGATGTGCAGAATCATCCCCAATAGTTACTTCTTCGTCAGTTTCTTCTATCATAGTATCTAGGTGTTTTGTGAACCCTGTGATGTGCCTTGATGAACCACTATCAATTACCCAGTTGTTGACTTTGTTTAATACTTGGCTTGATAATGCTGAGTAGAAGACAAATTTCTCATAATCATATTTTGTATTTGTCTTTCCAACTTTAGCGAAGGATGCTTGTTGTTTTGTTCTATCAGGGCACTTCATTGCATAGTGTCCAGATTGATCACATCTGAAACATTGTATTTGGGAGATGTCTTTCCTTTTCTTGAATGATCCCTTTCCATAAGAATTCTTCTTTCTCTTGAAGTTTTTCTTCTTACCTTTCTTATGAGAATGTGTGTTTAGCACATGAATATCCTCATCTATGGGTTTTTGATTGTTTTCTTTTGCCATTAGTCTTGTTTCTTCTTGTAAGCAATCTATTCTTAGCCTATCAAATTTAGGGAGTTTTGATCTTGCACTTATTCCTTGAACAAATGACTCCCATGAGTTTGGTAGGCCACCTAGAGCTATTAGTGTTAACTCCTTGCTATCAATTTGATATTCGACTGTTGACAGTTGATTTCTTAGTTCATTGATTCTCATGAAATATGCATTAATAGATTCTCCCTTGTTTATTTGAACATGATTAAGTTGCCTCTTTAGAGCAAGGGTCCTACTGGTGTTGTTTATTTCAAAGGTGCTTTCAAGGGATTTAAAAATTTGATATACAGTCTCATGTTTAGATAGAATAGGTACTATATGGTCCCTAACTGCATCTACTATAATTTTCATAGTTTTCTCATCTTTCTCAATCCATTGAGATTTCTCCAGATCATTCTCTGGTTCTATCTTATTTTCTTTCACAAATGAGTCTAACTTATTTTCTTTCAAAATCATCATGATTCTGAATTTCCATGAAGTAAAGTCGTTTGCACCTTCAAGACAATCTTCGAATTTGATTACATTTGACATTATGAAGAATGAAATGTGTTTGCGATTTCAAGAGAAAATACAATTTTCAATAATCTGATATCTGGATTTAATCGGATCTTTGTCAATGTGGCTCTGATACCATGTTAATTATGATTAAATCAATCAGATTATAAACAGATGAATGAACTTGAAATTATGAAGTTGATATCAGATCAAATCTTGGAAGTATTTATCATGAATTTACTAGTTTGAATTTCTTTCTATGATATTCGATCCTCAAGAGCAGAACATTTATTTATTTCGATGTCTATTATTGTGGATCGGATCTGTCATAAATACAAATGGGGAGACACGTCCGCTCATGGGACGTGCCTTTTCGTATAACTAAGACAACCGATCACCAATCGGTTTAGTTACTTAGTAAACATAAAAGTTCGATTTGTATTTATCTTTGCACAAATAAATATTATTCAATCTAGAACTCGATCTGGATTCTATATGAAACATATACAGCCAATAATCTGCAATTAATAACCTCTAAATGCAGATTGAAAATATACTTGGGATGTAGCAATTTCGATATATATAAATGATGATGTTGAATATATTCAATCATCATTTATATCTAACCGAAGCTACTTTAATTCAACAATGGTGGAGTCCAACTTCAAGGGAGAAATAAATCTTTTAATAAAATAATTTTCTTTCCAAAGTGGTGTCCCATCTCCTCGAGCAAATTTGACTTTAGAAATATTAAATCACCTCCAAATGAGGCATCCACCCATGAAGTCCCTCTTTTAAAAACAACATTAAGTTATATCACTAGGCCAAGGGGTCCAAAGTGAAAATATAACATTTATATCATAAAATAACTTATTTCACCAAAAATTCACCACAAAGCCAAAATCAACATTACCCACTACACAGCCAGAAGAGGAAAGCTCACTGTGTGAATGCCAACAGGACCACTGCCAAAAATAGAATTTACTAAAAATAGTAAATTCAGAAAGTTGCCCAGAACAAAGTGCATGTAATACCGTTGCGAAGCTCTCTGAAAACCCAGAAAGAATCCGCCATCCAAAATCCCAAACTCCAAGTGCAAGCTTTTGAAAAGGCTGAAACATCCCCCTAGAAGATAGGAAACCCTAATTCCTGCTTCTGAGTAGTCTATGGGTCTCCAGAATAGGCTAACGGTCAACTGCAATGATCACTGCTGAGAAGGGCCATTACACACAACTACAAGTGAAGTTTGAAGCTACCTCTGGAGACAAGGGGTCTTGAAATTCAAACAGAAGCCCGTATCAAGCAAGAAAAGCTTGCATGAATATTTATTGTTCCTCATGAAAAGATTAATTGTTTGATTCTAGCTATCAAATCCAAATTAAGAAGCTACGTTTGAGCCTTGGCAGAGTCGAAGAAGTGGTGAATTAAGGAGATGTAAAAGGAAGGCATTTTCAATCTTTGTAACCATCCCTTCATGAATTGTGGTCTCTTGGAAATATCTAAGTTCTTGATGAACCCATGGCTTAGTAATAAGGAGGAAGTTGCGTATTTTAATTGTTGCCACCTAGACTTCCACGGCAGCAAACTAAGGATTCATGGCATTTGTATTTACTGAAGGTTGGAAAACATTAACTCCAACTATCATGTCGTCTGAAACCATACGCAAGTGAAGTAAGGAGTCATGACATTCAATGTTGTAAAATATTACTCCTAAATTTATTATGAGTCAATATGACTTCTTGAATCCCAAGCTCGTCAATAAAGTAGTCTGTTGCTAAAGTGAAGAGTGAGGTGACGTGGACCTTGGCAGGAATCTTAGAAGCTAAATCATTTTGTGGCAAAGGTTTCCGAAAGTCTTCAAGGAGTTGGGAATAAAAAGAAGAGCTCGACATAAGCTACAGATTTTGGAATTAAAGCATGTATTTCCATAACATTGAACAGGTCAGATTTAGGGTTGAAAATTCAATTTGTATATATTCAGTTGTTGATACAAACTTTTGAAGATTCTTGTTCTTTCAGTGTGGTAATATAGACTTCATAAAAATATTGTCGCTTAGTAATTTTGTATATGTTGAACTCTTAAACATTTTGAAATGATATTCTGTTGGAAAATGAGGAATACATTGTTTGTTGATGCAATCTATATATCGAATAAGCAAATATCAAAGCAAACTTTGTTCCTACTATTAAGTGTTTGACGAAATGCTCGGACAAACCAATTAGTAAATCGAAAAAATTATGTGCAAACTAGGGCAGGTCCTTATAGTGATGCAATCATTAGTATAGATGATGAGGAGCTTCTAGCATCGAGACATAGTTCTACTAATGCCACACCAATTAACACTTTAAAAAAACCTAATATTGATGGTGGAAATGTGAATACCTTTTTTGCACCCCACACCACACTTGGATCCTAACCATCACTGAAGAGCATAGGATGGAGAAAAAATGTTCACATAGACAAATAATGCAATAGCATTTTTTTGGTATTACTCAAGCATCCCATTCAACATTGAGCAATCTCGTTATTGCTAGGCCACAATCGATGCCATTGTTATTTCATTTCTTGGTTTCAAGACCCCATCATATAAGAGCCTCAAAGTTGATTTGCTAACAAAGGCAGTGCATGATGTTAGCAAGGTAGTTGTTGAGCATCGCAAGCAATGGGAGACTATAGGTTGCAACATTGTGTGTGATGGGTGGACTAACAAAAGCAATCATACTTCCATCAACTTTCTTATTGCATCAAAAAATTGTATGATTTTCTTGAAATTAGTAGATGCATTGAATACAATGAAGTCAACCATTTGTTATTTTCACTATTTGATAAGGTTGTGATAGAGGTTGGGCTGCAATATGTAGTCCAATTTATCACTGACAATGTAGTAACTTTTGTGGCAACTAGCAAACTTCTCATGGAGAAGTACCCCACATTGTCTTGAAGCCCATCTACAACACATTGCCTTGATTTGACCCTTGAGGACATTGGAAAACTTGATGGGTTAAATCTACAATAAAGGGGAAGATCTATCACGAAAACCATATATAACCACACTAGGGTGTTAAGCACAATGGGATCTTGATTAAGGGAAAGGAACTTATGAGACTAGTGTGACAACGTTTGCCCTTAATTTCTTGGAATTGTAGAATTTGTGCCCAAAGAAAACCTCAAACATGTCTTTGTTTCATCAAATTGGGTAGAGTACCCATTTTCTACTCAAATCGATGGGATCACCATATTGCACCTTGTGTTTGATAAGGCATTTCGGACAAATGCACAATAGATTGTGCAAATTTCAAAGCCCTTGGCCAAAGTATTGAGATTGGTTGTAATGTCCCCTTCTAATTAAATAATCTGGATATTTTAGTGGCTTATTTTATTCCTGTAAGCCATTAAATAAATTAAGGGAATTAATGTTTGATTAATTAGTATTATTATTCCAAAAGAAAATATTACGAATAATATTAATTAATTAATATTTTTATAAAGTGACTTAAGTGGGACTTAAATATAATAAAGTCGCTATTTTCCCTCCTAAAGTAAATATTTAAATATTTGTGAATAGTTATTTCACAGGAGGCTACATAAGGTGCATTCGGGAGTGAATTATTCATCATTGGGAGTTTTCTTCATTTATTTTCTTGAGAGCTTTCAAGCTTGAGATTTCGATGTTTTGGTGGTGAAATGATTCCACCCTAGCCTGCATTTGCAAATCATTGTCAAATTTGTGGGTCTCCTCCGGAGACAAATTTGTGGATTTTTTGATAAGCTTCCAATTTGGGTTTATTGCACATCATTGCTCTTGGTTGTTGATCAATTCATATCAATTGATTGCACAGAAGTATTTATTATGGCTGATTGATTACTCATATATTGCTCAGATGGGGTCGTCATATATATTGAAAATTGGATGATTTATTTTCATTGAAGGTTCCATTATATCTATACTATCAAAAATTGGTGATCGTATCTCTATGTAGGAAAGTTGTGGCTGATCACTTGTAAGGGTTGAAGCTAATATTAAGCCGCTGCTTATTCACACAGTTATCACCTTGCTTTGTTATCACGGTGCATATTAAATCGCAATGAATGAATGTTATCAGACTTTTGTTTGGAAGTTCTACACTATCGCCACCCCTATTTGTCTTTCTATGGTGGCTCATATTCTCCGCCACCTTCACGGAAGAGTGAATATATATATATATATTATTAATGTCGACTAGGTGCTAGCATGGGCGTCTTCGAGTCAAAAGGATAACCAAATAAAGTCGTGCCACCAACCTTCACTTGCAAAAGGCCGCAAGCATTGAGAGTACTGAAGATAGTGATTAATTGCTGCCAAATATCCTGAAAGAATATTGTGGCTGGGAGCCACGACTATATAACAAGGCTGACTTTACATTATGTCTCGCACTGATGTGATATAAGGTGCGGCATCTATTTCATGCAATATCAATCCAATTGAACAGCACTTGGAATCTAGGATTGATTCACAAGGTGCATAAATATTTTCAGAATTCCTATGATTTATATTACATATTGTAATGAGGATGTATGATGAATATTGTTGAACATGTCAATCTGAAATTCGATTATCAAAAGCTTTGCTATTGTTATTACCATTTTCTCTTATGATGCAATGGGCAAATAATAATGCTAGAATAGTGATGAAGGAGAAGTTCTTCGTATGATAAACTTATTAAATGCAATATCTACTTAAATACCCTTGAGGGCCACTCAGTTTTGCAAGCAAGCAAACTGTTTGAAATTGTGCTTGCATTTTTCTAACTCTGAAAAATCGTAAATATCTGATCAATTTGGGCAAGGGTCTTTACAGTGGTATCAAAGCTGGTGTTCTTGCTAGCCTATAGATTTCATGAGTGATAGAGAGAGAAGGTACTACAATAGGGAGATTAAGAAGCAATGGCAGCCAACTCAGGTCCCTGAAGGGGAAACCACCTCCAGTATTTTGGGAATACACCATATATCTCCTTTCGGCAGTGGCACTAACTCCTCTATAGGAAGTGGTGCACATATAGAGGCTGAGATGGGAGAAAGAGGGGACGATCAGAGAGGGGAAGACCTTCTCAATGCTTTGTTGGCTAAGCAACGGGCAACAAATCAGTGCATGAGGCACTTGATGGAGTTGATGACACGAACCATGCTCAATAACAATAACAATGGGAATAACCGAGATGACCATAATGGCCAAGGAGATAATTCGGTCAATAACAAAATGCCAAGTCAGCATGGTGCACTTGCTAGTTCAAGGCCTTTAATGCCTATATTTCCACCTAGAGTAGAGCCTTAGGAAGGCAATGGACCTACATTGATCGAGTTGCAAGAACAACTCAGACAAGACTGGGTTGATGCAGGACCGGGTATTCAACATGATATCTCCCTCCGTGATTATATAGACTTGAGGATGCGACATATGCCCAACAGGGGTAATAAAACGCATCACAATGACCTTAGGAGGAAGGTGGGTAAATTGAGTTTGCCTTACTTTGATGGATCAAGGAAGACATCAACACGTGCTTGGGTTTAGAAAGTTGATACATATTTCAAGTTGAATCCAATGCCTGAAGATGAAGCAATAAAATATGCTGCCACACACTTAGATGGAGCTGCCCACGAATGGTAGCATCATCGAATGGTCACAATGGGCCATCATCAAATCACCTCTTATGTTGAATTTATCGAAAGGTTAATTGAGAGGTTTGATGTCAAGGATCCTGAACTCCATTTCAAGGATTTAGCCCAATTGAAGCAATGGGGATCAATGGACAACTACATTGCTGATTTCCAAAGACTTGTTATTCTAGTCATTGATGTTTTAGAAAGGAGATTGTTGGTTTTATTCATGGATGGTTTGATGGATCCTTTAAGGGGTTGGGTCAAATCTCTCAATCCTAGCTTGCTACAAGAGGCAATCAAGAAAGCTAGGGATATGGATTCCGCCAACCTAAAGAACAAGTTTCAGTCCAAAGGCTCTACCTCTCAAAAGGACAAAGGCAAGAAACCCTTTTAGATAGAATGGCAAAAGAAAAATAGAATGGATGATGAGACTCAAGAAGAGTTGCGGAGAAAGAAATTATGTTTTAGCTACAAAGAGCCTTGGGAACCAAGACACAGATGTCATGGTAAGGGCAAAGTGCATTATATCGAGATTATATCCGATAGTGAAGAAGAGGAAAAATCTGATCATAACTAGGGCAGCGAACACAATGAGTCAAATGATGAGTAGTTGGATGCCAATGAGACGCCACTTAAAGGAGTGAAGGATGGTACACTTGCTACTATGTCTGGGACACCAAAATTCAACTCTTTTAGAGTTTGCGGAGTGCTACAGGGACAGAGAATCACAATCTTGATTGATAGTGGGGCTACCCACAATTTTATAAACTCTGCTATGGTTACCAGGAAAGGTTTGCAAACTATAGAGCATGAGGGATTTAATGTCATGGTTGTAGATGGATATCAGATTTCCTGTTTGCAAAAGGTTCCTCAAATGAGCATCACGATTGGTAACTATACAGTTACCGATGATTTCTATGTAGTAGACTTAGGTGACACCAATTCCATCTTGGGCATTGAGTGTTTGCACTCACTCAGGAAGTATTCTCAAAAATTCCAGACCATGGAATTTAAGTTCAAGTCAGATGGCAGAAAAGTGGTATTCAAGGGCATGTCTAATGGAGCTCCTAGAGTGGTTTCAATCAAACGTATGGATAGCATTTTCAGACATGGTGATGTTGCTTGGGCAGCACAATGTCTGATTTCTTTTAAGTCCATGGGCAACGGGCCTAAGCATTACTAGGATGATTTGCAGGAGGTATTGAACAATTACAGTGTAGTCTTTAGTAATATTCCTCCAGGGAGGCCACCAGACAAGGGATTTGAGCATAACATTGAGCTTGAGGAAGGGGCCAAGCCCATTATTACTACTCCTGCCAGCATCCCAAGAAATTCAAGGATGAGATTGAGAAAGCAATCAAGGAACTACTGGATATGGGTCGTATGAGGCCGAGTATGAGTCCTTTTGCATCTTCTATCATGTTGGTTAAAAAGAAGGATGGGACTCTCAAAATGTGTATTGATTACCATGCTTTGAACAAGAAGAAAATCAAGAATAGGTATCCAATTCCCAAGATCGATGAATTGTTAGATGAGTTGCATGGGGTTGTCTTCTTCTCGAAGATAGATCTCAAATCAAGATACCACCAGATCAAAGTGTGGGATCAGGACATCCATAAGACAGCTTTTAGGTTCCATTATGGGCATTACAAGTTTTTGGTCATGTCATTCAATCTGACCAATGCTCCTACAACATTTCAGTCCTGCATGAATCACATCTTCAACAAGCAGTTGCAAAAGTTCCTCGTATTTTTCGATGATATATTGATATACAACAAAACATGGGAGGACCACCTGAAACATCTTGATGAGGTGTTGGGGATCATTGAGGCACAATCATTGTATGCCAAGGCCTCCAAATGTGAGTTTGGGATGAAGGAGATACTATACTTGGGTCACATCATCAGTGCACAGGGAGTTTAAGTGCATCAAGAAAAGATCCAAGCAATCTTAGATTGGCCACCAACCAGGACACTCACGGAGCTGCGAGGGTTCTTTGGCCTATGCAGTTACTACAGGCGATTCGTCAAAGGGTTTTCACAACTTGGGGCACCCCTCACAAACCTCATCAAGAAGGGTGCTTTTAGATGGACTAGCGAGGCTCAGCAAGCTTTTGACAAGCTTAGAGTACCTAACCAATTCTTGCATTGCCGAATTTCCCCCAGCCTTTGTGCTAGAATGTGATGCATCAAGAGAGGGGATTGGTGCAGTGTTGATGCAGAATAGGCATCCCATTGCCTATGAGAGAAAGAATCTTTGAGATGCTAAGAGGTTGTATTCTATATACGACAAGGAAATGCTCGCCATCATGCATGCATTGGCGAAGTTCAAGCAATATTTGGTGGGTGGGCGATTTGTAGTCAGAACTAATCATAACAGTCTGAGGTACTTCCTAGAGTAGAGGGATTTGAATGAACACCAGTAGAAATGGGTCGGCAAAATTCAGGCATATGACTTCGATATCGAGTATGTGAAGGGAAGGAAGAATACAATTGTCAATGCTCTTTCCAAGAAGCCAGCCATATGTTCCTTGTCTAAGATTTCGACGGATTGGAAAGCTCTTTTGCTAGTTGAGTACTCCAAGAACGTGTTTGCCTATGAGCTGATGGATGGAAAAATCTAGGATGATAGATATAAGGTAGTGGATGATATCATCTACTACAAGGACAAGATATTCTTAGTTCCAGAATCTAAGTTGAAGGAGAAAATCATGAGAGTTGTGCATGACACTCCTTTGGCAAGACATCCAAGGTTCTTTAAGACCTGCAGGCAAATTAGAGAGAGGTTCTCTTGGAGGGGCCTTAAAGATGATGTTTTGCACCATGTTAGAGAGTGCACTACTTGTCAATAGAACAAGTCGGAGCACACTTTCCCTATTGGCCTATTGCAGCCTTTGCCTATTCCAAAGCAAAAGTGGGACAGAATATCAATGGATTTCATCACCGGTCTTACGAAGGTACAGGGTAGGGATTGCATCTTTGTAGTCGTTGATCGGTTAACAAAGTTTGCACATTTCATGGTTGTCTCTTCAAAATACAAGGCACCGCAAGTGGCAGATTTATTCTTTAAAGAGGTATTCAGGCTACATGGGTTACTAAAGAATATTGTTAGTGACAGGGATAGTTGTTTTTTCAATGCTTTCTAGCAGGAGTTATTCAAGTTGTCAGGGATAGAACTAACTCCAAGCACCAACCATCACCCTCAGAGAGATGGGCAAACAAAGATAGTGAATAAGTGGGTTGAGGGTTATCTGTGCAACTATGTTGCGGGGCAGCGAAAGGCCTAGGTTAGATGGTTGCACTTGGGTGAGTGTTGCTATAATAAAACCTATCATATGTCCATTGGGATGTCACCTTTCAAAGCGTTGTACGGTTATGAGGCTTATTCATTTTTGGATGTGGCATTTGGTGATAGTCAGGCACCCAAGGCAAAGGATTGGATACAAGAGAATCAGGACATCCTTAAGTCACTTAAGGATAATCTGCAGCACGCTCAGAATCAGCAATAGGTGTATGCGGACAGACATCAGACAAAGCATACTTTTGAGGTTGGAGATTTGGTCTATCTTCGCCTTCAGCCATACAAACAATCCTCTTTGCAGAGGAGCGTGCCGAGAAGTTGAGACTAAGATTCTATGGGTGAGGTGACTTATGAGTTGGATCTACCTGAGAGCAGCAATATTCATAACATTTTTTGTTTTTCGTGTTTCATGCCTCAAGAAGGCACTTGGACAACAGGTGATAGTTTCAACAGAATTACCACCTCTTGATGAAGAGCGCAAGTTGGTTCTAATTTCGGATGAGATTTTGGATGTTCACGAAAGGAAGTTGAGAAATAGAACAATCAAGGAATATCTTGTCAAATGGAAGGATCTTCCAGGGGAAGATGCAACTTGGGAGAATGAGCAAGTCATTCAGCATCCTAATCTAAAATTGCTTGTGGGCAAGCAATTCCGGGAAGGGAGGACTATAATGTCCCCTTCCAATTAAATAATTTGGATATTTTAGTGGCTTATTTTATTCCCGTAAGCCATTAAATAAATTAAGGGAGTTAATGTTTGATTAATTACTATTATTCTTCCAAAAGCAAATATTACGAATAATAATAATTAATTAATATTTTTATAAAGTGACTTAAGTGGGACTTAAATATTATAAAGTCACTATTTTCTCTCCTAAAGTAAATATTCAAATATTTAAATATTTGTGAACAATTATTTCACGGGAGACTTCATACGGTGCATTCGGGAATATATTATTCATCATTGGGAGTTTTCTTCATTTATTTTCCTAAGAGCTTTCAGGCTTGAGATTTTGGGGTTTCGGTGGTGAAATGATTCCACCCTAGCTTGCATTTGTAGATCATTGCCAAATTTGTGGGTCCCCTCCGAAGACAAACTTGTGGATTTTTCGATAAGCTTCCAGTTTGGGTTTATTGCACATCATTGCTCTTGGTTGCTGATCGATTCATATCAATTGATTGCACAAAAGTATTTATTATGTCTGATTGATTACTCATATATTGCTCAGATGGGGACGTCATATATATTGAAAATTGGATGATTTATTTTCATTGAAGGTCCATTTATATATATACTATTAGAAATTGTGATCATATCTCTATGTAGGAAAGTTGAGGCGGCTGATCACTTGCAGGGGTCGAAGCTAATATTAAGTGTTGCTTATTCACATGGTTATCGCCTTGCTTTGTTATCAAGATGTATATTAAATTGTAGTGAATGAATGTTATCGGGCTTTTGTTTGGAAGTTCTACATTGTTGCCACCCCTATTTGTCTTCTACTGCGGCTCATATTCTCGCCACCTTCACGGAAGAGTGTATATATATTATTAATGCCAAATGGGTGCTAACATGGGAGTCTTCGAGTCAAAGGGATAACCAAATAAAGTCATGCCACCAACCTTCACTTGCAAAAGGCCGCAAGCATTGAGACATCTAAAGATAGCGATTAACTACTGCCGAATATCCTGAAAGAATATTGTGGCTGGGAGTTGCAACTATATAACAGGGCTGACTCTGCATTATGTCTGGCCCTAATGTGATATAAGGTGCGGCATTTATTTCATTCAATATCAATCCAGTTGAACGGCGCTTGGAATCTAGGATCGATTCACAAGGTGCATAAATATTTCCAGAATTCCTATGATTTATATTACATATTGTAACGAGGATATATGATGAATATTGTTGAACATGTCAGTCTGAAATTTGATTATCAAAAGCTTTGCTATTGTTATTTCCATTTTCTCTTATGATGCAATGGGTAAATAATAATGCTAGAACAGTGATGAAGGAGAAGTTCTTCATATGATAAACTTAGTACATGCAATATCTACTTAAATTCCCTTGAGGGCCACTCAATTTTGCAAGCAAGCAAACAGTTTGACAATGTGCTTGCATCTGTCAAACTGTGAAAAACCGTAAATATCTGATCAATTTGGGCAAGGGTCTTTACATTGGTTTAGGGGAAAAATCCCTCGTGGGTTATTTTTATTTTTCAAAGAATTACTTTGTACATGGGTACTTAACACGGCTAAACATTTGGTGGGACCCATCCTTCCTTCCTACCCACATTAGTTTGTTTTTGCAGCTAATAGGATAAGCTTGCTTAAGTAGGTGCCCTTGCATCATGTGACTTGTAATTTCCTTGTTTGGTGGAGTTGTACTACACATGTGACTACATCTCCTTTTACCCCACATTGATTATACATTCACATCTCTTGGTGGTGTATCCTATATATACCCACTTGTAGCTCTCATGTGAGCAATCATGAATCCTTGTAAATACATTTGCATCCTATTGGACTAGCAGTCATATTGTATTTGTGCAATCTTTAGTCGTGCTTTTGCTATCATGGCTTGTTCATGTCATCAAATTTTTGTAGGTTTGGCCCATCGACCAATCTTACACTATATATAAAAAATGAAATCAAATATTGTAAGGCAATTTTCGTATATATCAAACCCGAAGAACACAATTATGATAATTTCTACTCAATTTATAAATAAACAGTTAATATTTATTGCTTATGAATGAAATTGATTCAAAAATTTCAGTTAATCTGTTTGATTCTTTATTAGATATTATATTTAGAATTTTTCTCAAAGAATTCAAACTTATCTTCAGCAGCAGCTAATAGGTTAACTTTAAATCTGCAGCAAATCACAATTAATTGCAATGTCTTTGAAAGGTCTCCAAAATTGAACACTAGTTATTGACAGCAATTCTAACTGTCTAACACATGAAACTTCCATGCAATCTCTGGGTGAGATTGCCCCAAATCTGAAGGGGTTTTCATCCTCTAATTCAGTTATGGAATTCAGACAGATTATATCCTCTAGTTCTAGACCTTAAAGGGTTTAGTCCTTAGGACAGATTGAACCGCAGTTCCATGCTCCAAAGGAGTAATAATCAGATAATAAAAGATGTATTCCATTCATTTATTCTTCCTTCTCCTTGCTTGGTCTTCCTTATATATACCTTTTTCCTTTAATGGATGTAACTTTTCACATGCCCCTTGACTTTTATTGAAACTTAAACTTTAATATTAATTTTAGTTTATTATTAATTTACCATTCTTAAAAGAAATCACAAGGACTTTTTGGAGGGGCATTACAATTTGCCTTTCCCAAGATTGCTTGTCCTCAAGCAATCACAAGCTATGATGGTCCTACAGTTACTAGAATCCCAAACCAACCTTGGAGATTTGTAATTCCTTGTTGGAAATTAGGATCTTATGATATTAATCATTATAAATAAAATGAAAAATAAATAAGATGAGAATTATACAAGCATTGATTTAACACATTACACAACATATACATGGGGAAAACCCTTCTAGGTAAAAAACCCACAAACCATCATTTCATTATAGAAAAATTACAAAATGGTCTACTTAAAAATAGACCAAACCTGAGGAACACTTCTCCTTACTTCCACATGGCCAATAATACATCATGTGCATAGTGATAGAATTCACTATAAATCTCCAAATTCTTGCACACCTCTCAATGAGAGAGAACCTCCATATATATATAGAAGGGGTGACCTGAAGGGGTATTAGTCACACATATTCAAAACTGCCATCCTTTCCAGCAGCTAAAGTATGGACGTCCTCACCTCCATCAAATTTAGAATTTATATTGAAATCAAACAAAGATTTGTCTATTGGGCTGTCAACATCTATATGAATATTGAATTGTATGGGAAATTTTCATTCACTTCTCTTGCTACTATCATCCTTGCATTTCATAAGGAGCCTTGTTAGATTATAGTCATCATCAAATCCATCAAAATGCTTCCTACAATATGAATGCACTCCTCATTTATCACTTCTTTGGGACCAGAACTAGATTCAATAACTGAAAATTTTGGTGAACTGTTGGAGTCTGTATTACTGATCTATTGCTCACCAAAAGGGGCAACCTGAGTATGACAGTTTAGGTTGCCATCTCCAGAGCAAGAAGAATCAACCTTGCCGTATTTTTTGCTATCAATCTCAGTAATTTCGTTACTGATCTGCCATTAGCACCTTGATCATCTTCCCAACCAATAAAATTGTTTTATTTGACCATTAGGATTGCCTTTGGAGCCATTTCAAAGTAATCTGAATCAGAATTTGACTCATGTTCATTTATTACATCAGTCAAGTGATGGGAATTTTGAATCTAGTTTCTTTTGATGACCCTTGGTTTGGACTTTTCTTCTTCTACAAATGAAAGTGGGATGTAGAAGTCTATCATCAAATCCAACAAATGTTTGTTGTGTGCTATTGATCTGATTTGTGGGAGCATTCATATTATTCTAATTCATGTGGAGCATTTGACCCAATATGTCTATCATTGTCAATCTTATTTTCAAACTTGTCTGAAAGAACTAGCCCCAAAGGATTTTTTCTCTCTCTATCTGCCATATTCACTTGTTTTGTCACTTATATGGAATGAGTTTTTTTTTTTAAGTTCTCTTTGACAATATCTATTGGCTCTATTACTAAATTGCATATGGAGACTCACAGGCTGGCAAGATCCAGCTCTAATAGCCTTTGTAATGTCCCATTTGAAAATTTTCATATATAACAAACCCCAAGCACACAACTATGATAACATTTATTGCTTATGGATGAAATCAATTCAGAAATCTCATTAAATATGTTTGATTCTTTATTAGATATTATATTTAGAATTCTTCTCAGTGAATTCAAACTTATCTTCAGCAACGGCTAATAAGTTTAAATCTGCAGAAAATTACAATTAATTGGAATGTCTTTGAAAGGTCTCCAAAACTGTACACTAGTTATTGACAGCAATACTAACTATCTAGCACATGAAACTTCCATGCAATCTCTGGGTGAGATTGCCCCAGATCTAAATCAGGGGTTTCTGTCCTCTAATTCAGTAATGAAATTTAGAGAGATTCCATCCTCTAATTCAAGACCTTAAGGGATCTCATCTTTAGGTCAGACTGCACCACAGTTCAATGCTCCAAAGGAGTAATAATCTAAAAATAAAAGATATGTTCCATTCATTTATTCTTCCTTCTCCTTGCTTGGTCTTCCTTATATACCTTTTTCCTTTAATGGACATAACTTTTCACATGCCCCTTGACTTTTATTAAAACTTAAACTTCAATTTTAATTTTAGTTTATTATTAATTTACCCTTCTTAAAATAAATCAGACTTAGATCCAAAAGATGAACAAGTCAAATCTCAAGGGAGGTGGAAAAGCTCAAAAGAGGAATCCACCTAATCTGATTGTGGATGATAAGGAGTGTTATGTTTTCGCCATCAAACTCTTTTCCTTTTAACTTTTTTTTCTTCAATAGGACTCTCAAAACCTAGCCCCATGCAACCAGGCAAATGCAAGGGCCCATCATCGAAGACTAGGCTTATGTGAGTAGAGACATTCAGTTCCCCTTGTCCTTGACTCCATGCAACTAAGAAAATGCAAAGGCACACCACTGAAGGCAAGGAAAGCAGAAGGACTGGAGATGAATTGAAATAAGATCATGCCCTCTTATCTTAACCCATGCAACCAAGCAAATGTGAGGTCTTCTCACCAAAGATCAAAACTAAGCAAGCACTCTCTTTAGAAGGTTGGGAAAACTAAAATGGTCTTACTTAGCCTCCTTTTGTCAATCTCAGGTCAGCATTAGGTTAACTTTAGGGATCTACCCTTGTTGAAGTATGAGAACTAGAAGGTATTTACTCAATAACTCTACTTGAATGATTATCAAAGAGTAAACGGAAATAACATAATAACAAAATATAACAATTACTCATAACAATGCACAGAAGATATGTCATGTATTCATTCATTCATGAAATATGCAATAGTTACAAGATACATATGCATGCGGTCCCCCATGGAGTATGCAAAAATAGTATATATAGAATAGCCCATAGATTACATACTCTCCGATTACTCTCTGAGTAGCCGAGTAATCTCCAAAAAATTTGCATGCCGAGTAATCTCTGCTTTTACTCTTGAGCAGTATGCAGATGGATTTTCTTCTGTCAAATTATCGAGTAACTACCAGTAGCTCGCAAAAAACCCACAAACTTGGCAAGTTTGTGTGTGTATAAATATGTCTCTGTGTGTATATGCATGCAAACTTGGCATCCTGTGTATGTTTATAGATATGTATGTGTGCACAGTGCAGTCCTGAGTATACATATACATAAATATCCACATACATTTGCCGAGTATTTTCTGAGTATTTGCCGAGTACTTCCCGAGTTTTCCCCGAGTCAAAATTTTTGGGCTTGCCGAGTACTCTCCAATTCCGAGTATGTAAACTATGGAATAGCCAATAGTTGCTAAGAAGTACCAACCATCGAAAATTGTACCCCAACTGTCGGGAACTACTTCTTGATTACAACATCTAACAATTATTTACTTTTGTTGATTACAATATTATTTACTTAGTGCATTTGGCTGACTACATCAGCCTCCCCAAAAAGAAAGTCATCTTCCAGACAACTGGCAAACAAAATTTGGAAGACAACAATACAACATACTAGCTAGTGAGAGGATGGATGAGAAGACATTCCCGAAACCGGGTGGACAGAGGAGATTGGAGTTGATGTCTGAGCATTGAGTTGGTGAAGCTGGTAGAATTCCTCTGTCCACAGCTTGAAGGGATGTGTTGCTATCAATTTCCTCTCCCTGGCTGCCTTCACCATGTGCACAGCTTCTTTCAATTGATGCTTGACCCTTTCAATTTCCTCGTCTTTGGCCTCGGTTGGGTTGTTCCTTTCTGTCAATTCCATCTCCTTGGCAGCCACTTTTGCTTGTTCGGCCTAGGTGAGGTGTGTTTGTTGTGCTAGTTGGTCTTGAAAGCGTTGGGTAAGGGCATCCATCCAAGCACGTACCTTCTATGAGATAGAAATGGCCTAATCAATTTTGTTGGTAAGCTAGAGATTAGATACTTCTTGACTCTTCAACTTATAAAAGAACTCCCTATATGTCGTCTCCATGCCAAAAAGAGCCGACATTAACTTCCCATCTCTCCCCTAGATCGTAGGCCTAGCAGGGTACCATGCCACCATCATTTTGTTGATCTCAATCTTCGGCTATCCTTTGGAAACGAAGAGGTTAGTAAACTCATTCTCACAGCCAATCTACATGAAGCTAAAATACATTGGGCCTCGTGCCATGCTAATGGAGAGTGGACACAATCCAACCATTGAGAAATATCTGCAACCTCCTGGATGATTGCAACTATAAGCTCCAAATTTTGAATATATCTCTGGATAGAACCCAATGGATCGGTCTCATCGGGTTTGGAGATCTCAATGACTATCCCATTTGAATCATTGGATTCCTCCTTTGCAGGAGGAAGGGTTACAACCGTGGGTAGTGTCGAAGTGACTACCGACGGAGTGACTATCGACGGCTATAGTACCAAGGTTGACCCTCCTTCTTGTACATACGTTGGCTTTTTCGTAGGGATAACTATTTGTGTAGTAGGGCATGGTTGTGTACTCTCCCCTGTGGATGGTACCACGCCAGGCTGCTTGGTAGCCATCTCAATATCCTCAAGTGAATTCAAAGGAGGAAACTCCTGAACATGAATGGGAGTGCCAAGGAGTTCTAGCCAACTATCAATATGTGGTGCATGTATTGGCGACTCCTCCAAAGACAATTCAATGCTAACTGGAATGTTTTCCACTGACACTGTGCTTGGTGACACTATGGTTTCAGCCTTAGTGGTGGGAATGTTCTAAGCAGGGGTTATGGGCTGAGTCTCAGCATCTGCGAACACTACTTCGGCTGAGTGAGTTTCTATGTGTGTGGTGCTAGCAGTAGAAGAGGTTATCACAATATGTTCATATTCTTTGTTTCTATCCTCACCTTCATGTGATATTGCTTTTTGTTTCCTTTTTCTCTTTCCAAATTTTGTTTCTTCTCCTGAAGTTTCTTGTGTGTCCAATGTAGTCCATCGAAATGATGTGGGC
The DNA here is from genome assembly GCA_007115665.2 of Sequoiadendron giganteum. NCBI lineage: Eukaryota > Viridiplantae > Streptophyta > Pinopsida > Cupressales > Cupressaceae > Sequoiadendron > Sequoiadendron giganteum. The sequence goes on along the minus strand of CM021101.1, from coordinate 371,309,263 downwards.
CATGAAATGTCATAATCGGCAACCGGCTAGAATTTTTCCAATTTAGCAGCAGGAACTTGAGTATACATGGCATTCAAAAATAAAGCAATCGCATGCTAGGTCATGTAAAATGTCTTGTGTTTACACACTAGAAATTCTCTTATGTACTCTAATAGGTATTGTGCCTAGTTGTAGATTTCGCCTAAGTTGAGGCTGATCGTGTAGTCCACCATCCAAATTGCTATGTCAGACACTCAGCTAGATTCTGTCAATCTGCATTTAATTAGGTCCATGAGGCACTTCCACTCAACATTTGTCAACATTTGCTTACGCAGTCCTCTATTTCCTGCATTCCAAATAGTATCCTTTTCTTTTTGGGTTAGATCCAACCTACATATTCTTTTAATAAAATCCTCTTTTTGTTTTGGTGCTATTTTCCTATAGGTTTAGCAATCATAGTTCCTAATAATGGTATCCTGAAAACCCTTCTGAAATTATTCGGCTGGAATGATATATAGTTATTGAGCAACCCATGTATTCAATAACAGATTTATGGGCAAACTGATTATAATTTAGCATCATTGATTTTATATGGTTCAAAATCACGCAAATTAAAAAATGGAAATTGTGCAACCTTGTCTACTTGAGCATGTTAGAGTGCGAGTTTCAATGGATGGTCTTCGGCATTGTCCTACCACCATGCTCTACATTCACTCCCCATAAGACTTTCCCATGTCATGGAGTCAGAAGCTAAATTATCATATTTCCCTTTGTCCATTTTCCTTGATGCTGATGGAATCTTTGGCCTGTAGATTGCTCGTTTGCCCTTGTTGTCGCTAGCATCCATTTTTTCTTGGATTCAAAATCTCTGAATTGCACTACTTAATTTAAATAACTCATACTTTTTCCAGTTATGACAATGCTTGATCGTACAATGTAGCAAAGGTGTCATCTAAAAAATTTCTCCGTTGGTTTGTGAAATTCATTGTATGTTGGCGAAGGATGACAAATGGTATGGAATGATATAAGACTGCCAATCTACCTTGTGGAGTTTTGTTGACCGTACTAGGTTGTAACCTACTTGTCATGTTGTGCTTGATCTATTCAGACCGTACGTTGTGATCACACTCCTAGCAATGTTTAGTTGTATGGTGGGTAACCTTGGTGGTTGTATGGTGGGACTTTTCTGATTTTGTTGTATAGTGTTAACATGGTGAGGGTATAAGAAACTTTTCTAGCTTTGTCATATGGTGTACAGATGTCGAGACCATACAGAACTTTTTTGACTTCATCGTACGGATTAAAGATGTTGAGGTCGTACGCTTCGTCTCACTTGTGGCCGTACGTTGTATCTTTGCCATACAATCTATCCTATCTATGGTACAAGGTGAATTTCTTCTCTTCGTCGTACGGGTCGTACAATGCCTCGAGACACTTCATATACTTCCTGCCATCATATGGTGACCTTATAAATTGTTCACTGCTGTATTGCTTGAGCTCTTCCAGGTCGTACTTTATGAATGATGACTGAAGTCCATACCCTTTTTTCCTTATATGCCTGTACTTTATATTTTTAAATGGCAATATTTTAATTTTTTTCAAATTTGATACTTTAATTTTTCCTTTTAGTATTTTTAATATTTTCACCTTTTAATTTTTTAATCTTTTTTGACTTCAATAATTTAATATTTTCCTCTTCGATAATTTCCACTTTCTTTTTTTTATTTTTTTCAATTCCAACACTTCAATCATTTTTTGCTTTTTATTTCTATCTTCTCCATTTCCTCTTTTTTCTTTTTTGCCCTTTATGCTCAACTTTTGTTTGTAATTTTATTTCTAAGGCTTGATCTCATATACCAATTAATGCTAGTTTTTTGTAATTCGCATTCTCATAGCATGTTCCGAAGTATATTATTTCTGAGGTTGGATGTCGCTTTCAAAATAACCATGGCCTTTTGTAAAAGTCATATTCACAACATGTTCCAACGTATTCGAGATCAAATATTTTTTGTAATAATGGTGGATTTTCCATACCTTTACATTTTTGGTTGTCGTTGATGTACATGCCTCTTCTTTGTTGATACCATTTTAGTTCATCTCCCTCAACTATCGGCGATGCCGCTGGATTGTGTACTGCACGCCATAACCCGTTAGAAGTTGGTAACGGAGATGGTTTCATGTTATGATCTATTGCCCACTAAATGACATCTTCATTGTATCCATCTCGTTCTGCTATAAAGTAGTGTTCGACCATGAGCATTGGTTGTAGGCTAGGTCCTTCATTTGAGTCTTTTGAATGTTCTTTTGTGTGCCATTATTTGGCAGTCTTTCTCTTCTTCTGATCTTCATCCAATTCGTAGCTAATATATCCTTTCCTCTATCTTGAACAAGGTGCTTTCAGGTGCCATCCACCATGTAACTTGATCCATTTAGCAGGTGGTCCAAAAAATGCATTTGTTAAGTGTCGATAAATTCTTGGTACCGCCACACCTTCAAGTTCTTACAGAATAGGTTTTACCACTACACCTTCTAGTCCTTCTAAATCTCACGTGATAGGTTTCTTGTCCTTTCCTACATCACTCCCATTTGCCATCCAATCTACCATGTTGATTGCAGTTGTTCTCTCCTTGTAAGGTTTTAGTTTTGATCCATTAATATTGTCTTTTAGTATAGTGTCATCCAAATTCTCTAACTTGATAGCCCCATTATCAAAAACTTCTCGAACTTTAAAGGAACCGATCCATCTCACTTTGAACTTTCCTAGTTTTAATTATTTACGGTCGTTATACTTCAAAACTAACTGTCTAGGTTGAAAGTTTGCTCATGGAAGATGTTTAATGTGTCATTACTTCCTTGTCTCACTTCTCCACATCCAACATGTTAATGCCTTTTTTCTTCGGGCAATCGATGTCTTAATGATCACCCAGTCCACACCACTTGCACAACATCCTCGTTTTGTTCTAGTTACTCTGGAATTCTCTGGCGAAATGACCCTATTCGTTACATTTTCAACACTAGATCATTGGTCTTCCTTTCACGTCGTACTATATTTTGCTTCTTGGTCCACTGTTGTTTTATCGATTATTATTTTCCCATTTGTTATAGTATCCACCAGGAGATGCATTAGTGCTATTGTTTGTGCTTTTCGGGATGTGGTCAAAGGGGTTGATTGTTCTCCTTGGGTGAAGAGCACTTGTGTGCTTCTTGTCTTCAAGTTGTACGAGCATTCCTTAATGGAGTGTCCCATTGCTTGGCAGATATCACAATAATTTTTTCAGACAATTTGCTTTGGTGTGACCCTCGACCTTGCACTCGATGCACCATAATTTTTTACTTTCCTTTGTACTTTCCTTCTCCTTTTTAGATTCATTTTTCTCATCATGTCTTTCCTTAAAGCTTGAACCGTCTTTGATTCACTATCACTACTATCATTTGTGCTCCTGTCGTTGTCTATCCTCCTCTTCCCCCAAGACGATGTCTTTATCTTCACTTTCTATATCCATTGCCCAATTGTAGGCATTGGCGTATGATGACAAAGGTACAACTTTCATTTTCTTCCTCAAAGAATGAATCAATCCTTTGATGGTTCACTTCTTCAATCCATCGGTCGGCTGATTTTCTAGTTTGTCCAATAATTCCTTGAGTCTACGATTGTAGGCTCGTACATTCTCATGCTTTCCTTGTTTGGTGTTGTATATCTCCACTACAATTTCATTGTCATCTCTCAGGAGTTTGAATTCCTCCTAGAATGCTCTTTTTAATGCATCCCATGTATTCTTAGGAGCTACTTCCAATTCGGTGTACCAATCTATGCTATCCCTCTAAAAGTTGCTAGAAATGTTCTCAACCAATATGCTCTATCATCCTAACCATTCGCTACCCAGATTGTCTCACATGTTTTACAATGCCTTACAGGGTCCTTCGACCCATTTCTAGTGAACTTTGGAAGTTTTTGCCATTCTACATTTGGACTTGTTGGGGGAGTCACCATCTTGCCTCCTTGTTGCACCTTTTGTGACGGTATTCTGTTTGGAAAGTTTTGATTTGTACTTCGGTGCTTTCCCTGCACTCTCAGAGACACTGTAATCCTTCACTCGTCTGTCTTCAACATTTGTCACCCTCAAATTGCTTTCGAGGTCCTTTCGATGCTCTCTTCGTCCTGGCATTATCGTCTCTAATCTTCCAATGTTTGATTCTTCTATCAGTGTCAAGTCTTCAATCTGGTGTATGGTCTCTATTAGACCATCGGTAGGTTATCTCTGGCCTTCCCCTTCGGCCGGTTTTATTGGTACAAACTATTCTTCGACCATTGGGTTGGTGGTTTCTTCCTTGCCTTCCCTTTTGCCTAACGGCGAACCTTCTTTGTCACCCGGCAATGACCCTTCTTTGTTCGATGGTGATGATCTACACAGTTCTCTAGCGGGGTTTTCTTCTTCACTTTCCCCTTCGTTCAATGTTGATGGTACGGATGGTTCTCTGGCTTGGTCAGTGAGGTCAGTGTATGTTTCATTTGAAAGTGGTAAGTGTTAGGCTATTTCAACCCACTCTCCCCTCATACGTTCTCTTGTTGTGAAAGTTCTCTTTCTCTCCTAACTATGGCTTCTGCCTCAACTTCTACTCTTGAGTGGACTCGAACTTTCTTTGAGAAAATTTTCACCTTCTTCGACTTCACCTGTAATGTCCCCTAATTGAGAATGCCCTAAATTTACCCCAATTCCTCAATTTCCAAATTAAAAAATGGGTTAGAGAGTACCTTTCACCTGATTGAAGTCCTGCAAACAGATTAGAAACCATTTAAAGCAGTAATACTAATTAGCAGATTGTCATGATTAAACATAAGTAAATTCAGGACAGAGTTATTAATTCAATCATAAAGCACTTTAACATCCTTGGAAGGCTCAATCATAGAAGAGCATGGGACAACGTGACTTTGATGGGGTGTCTTGGATCCTCTACCCTAGGCCCAAGAGCGGATATACCATCCCTCTTGGCCTCATGTGGCACATGCCATCCATATGAAGTGGTCTACCCAGTGAGGTGTCCCCTTTCCGTTATCTCCTCATCTTGCCAACCATTTCCCTCTCTCTATGATTGGACTTCTTGTGTTGATTCACTATGATGGAGGTGTGAGGTTACAAAGGATGCCCCGAAAGCCCATCTCTCCTAAGCCCAAAGCGCAGTACCCTCTGTACCCCCTTGGCCTCCTTGGGACTACCTGGTTCCCACCTCAAGGTGGTGTACCTAGGAGAGTGCCCCATCACTGTAACCCCTCTTGTAATCCATGTCTCCCCTATCATGGCTGGAAACATTTAGAACATATGAAGGCATACATTTTACGTGAAGTAAATTAGCTGCAGAGTATCACTAAACAGATTTATATGTATTATGACATATACGAACAATCATGTCAGCAGTATATGGTCAATCATAAATATGCAGATATATATATATATATACAGCACTTATTATGTTTGCTCAGAAAATCCATACCATGCCGCAATAACCAGACAGACTACTGAGTAGTAATATCTTATAAAATGTCAGATTTGAATCCTTCAATCTTACGTTTGACTGATCATAGGATAAAGACGCACAAAATATATATATATGATCTATTCATATTCATATTAAAGAATCTTAATTAATGATAAGGCTCAATAATTGCTACAAGCATCATTATTGCATAATTGTATGTATATACTAATTGATTTCAATCTTCCAATAATCACTTTATGAGTTTATATATTTATATGAATTTATTTAATTATTCCTAATTGATTTCAGTCTTCCAATAATCACTTTATATGAGTTTATATATATATATATATATATAATTTTATTCAACTTACTTCCCTTATTGATTATCATTTGTCTTCATTTATCTCTTCTTGAGCCAACTTCTTCCTGCATATTTCTTCTTCCAAATCTGAGTATATCATATTAATGTATCCGCTGCTATACTTGGGAAATGTTGTTCCATATGTCTATGTTTAAATCTGCTTATATCCTTCTCCCCTTTCTCTATCCCCATTTCATGCTCCTTATATACCTTATCAAATCCCCAAGAAGGGCAATCATATGAAGAGACACGATTTCCTAAGAGGGATGTCATGATTTCTTGAAGAGACACGATTTTTTGTTTGTTAATACTTTTAATTTTAGCGCACCTTTATGAATTAATTTCCTTCCCATAATGGTCGCTGCCTTTTAATAAATGAATCACCTCTTAAAATATCAATCGCTTCTTTTTATACATATCTTCTTGAGCAATTTCACTCAAGGAGTCGGCTTCAAGGATGTTTTATTCACTTTACTAAGGAGTCGGCCCATATGAGTAATTATATTAAGTATGTTGGCCTGGCCTTAAAGAGTGTAAAGGAGATTCGGCAGCATGAATAGGATGGGACATCACATCACCCCTCAATCATCGTCATCGTTCTCTTTGTTCTTTTATCTTTAAGGATCTTCTGATTTTTTGGTCTATTGATTTGTGACCACTTTGTATTAATTTCCCATTTTTATTCAAGGTTAAGGGCATTAATTTTTCGAGGTACATCAACGGTCAGTATTACGTCCTTCTTCCCTTTTGTTTCGTTCTTCGTACCGCTATAGTATCTGTTGCCTATGTTGTTCCTAGTCTCTCTCAACCCAAAGATCTTGCAAGATGATGAAGTTACATGCAATAAGTCTTAGTAGTGTGTCGAGAAGACAATCAACCTCTACGTTGACGGTTAGGTTGTCCTAGATGGCGGCCTGAGGGACCTCTCTCTTGAGAGCTTCCCTCCATACGTGTTCTTTTAATGAAATGTCCCATAGTTTTACCAAGTCTTGTGTCAACTCGTCTTCCCTTTCGTCGTTTGTTTGGATAGGTTCTTTAGTTGGTTGCCCCATTACATCGCCATGATTCCCATTTGTGAGTTTACTTTGTCAAGATTCATATCAATAATGCCGCCAAATATTTACTTAGTAATACTACTTGAATGATTAACAAAGAGTAAATGGAAATAACATGATAACAGAATATAACAATTACTCATAACAATGCACAGATGATATGTCGTGTATGCAATAGTTACAGGATACATACGCATGCAGTTCCCCACAGAGTATGCAAAACATAGTATATATAGAATAGCCAACAGTTGTTGAGAACTACAAACCATTGGCAACTATACTCCAACAGTCAAGAACTACTTCCTGATTACAACATGTAACAATTATTTAATTTTTCTACTTACAATATTATTTACTTAGTGCATTTGGCTGACTACAAAAGAATCTATTCTAGATTAGATTGTAGGCTTAGATATCTAACAAGGGAAGATAGAAGATAGTACAAACATGGACCAAAGGCAATCTCTTGTTCAAGGCCAAACAAGCAATATGCATAAGTTATACTTTTGTCTTAATTTTAAGAAGAAATGTACTACTAAGCTATTGCGTAACGAAACAAAATAAGAAGAAATAAATTTTAACTGTGTAAATTATAAATGAGAAAAATGGTAGCTTTAAGTTACATGTAAAAAGTGTAAGCGTAAAGTGAAAAAGGAGAAAAGGGAAAACTAATTTTAAGCTATAATTTCTTTATCCCAAATACACAAATTGAAAATTGTTCAAAAGTGAAAGTAATTCTAAAATAGGAGCTTAGATCTTAAAGTCTCCTAATACTTTTGGAGAGTAGTACCTGTGCACAAGTTTGAATTGTGTATGGTGAAGGTAACATCAAATTAACCTCATCCCCTCTTGTCGACATCCACACCCTCATAAAGGAGTTATTATTATTTCTAAGTAAGATTTGATATTTTTTATATTGTTAATAAAGTTCTTTTTTTACTCCAGTTTCTCTTAAAAGGTAGAAAATAGTTCAATCTTCCGGAACCGTCCAAATATTCAATATCTTCTAGTTTTCAATTTGTACTTTGTTGTAGATTTCAGTCTTGTAAAGCAATTTCAGAATTTTTTTAGTTTGAATTTTGAGTTCTCAAAGCAAGCAATATAAAGCAAAATTTTGGTGGCCTTCATCAACTTGGACACACTCTTAACAATGATTCAAGTTCTTCGATGAAGCATAAAGTTGATCCAATACCAAAATTCCAACGATATTTAATGAAACAATACCATGATGTACTATGAAGGAGTTGAATAAAAGCACAGTCACCTTGAGATAAGAGATGTTTCAAGTATGAGAAAGGGGAATTGGAAGGAAGGCACCATTTTTATGAAAGCATGGTATGGGTTACTCTAAGATGAAAATAAATAAACACATACAAAAAGAAATTTAATGATACAAATTGATTAGAAGATATCTGGACAAACACTCATAGTCATGTGGTTGAGAGATCAATCATGTTGCAAAGGGTGCCTTGAGTAAAGTCACTTGGAAAAGAGGGAAAAAGTGGAAGAAATCTTGACAAATTGTTGTTTCAACCTCTATTGCAAAACTCGTGAGTACTTGTGAACCAAATGGCCAGGCGAGTTACTTGCCCAAAAACTCGCCAATGAGTTTTTGAAAAACTTGCAACAATTTTTCTATGAAAAACTTACAATTCAACGGAAAAAAGCACGAGCTTTTTGTCAATAACTCGTCAAAATCTATATAATTTTTTTTCTTGCCTACAATTTTGAAAAATGCGATTTTTACTTCATTTTCACACGTGGTTGGCGACTTAGGGCATGCAGTCATTTTCACACATGGTTGGTGACTTAGGGCATGCAGTGACATGGCAACACGCAATGAAGGTTTGTGTGGTTTCAAAGGCCTTAATTTGGGTTTGCCCCTCGCCCCCCTTAGGGGCATTGCCCCCAAACCCCCAAAGAGGCGTTGCCCCCAAACCCCCACAAGGGGTGCTGCCCTTGACCCCGTTGGGGGTGTTGCCCCCAAGCCCCCACAAAGGGCACTGCCCCTTGACCCTGTTGGAAGCGTTGCCCCCAAATCCCCACAAGGGCCACTATCGCTTGACCCCAATAGGGGCATTGCCCGCAAACCCCCATGAGGGGCACTACCCCTCAAACCCATCGGTATCTCCATTCCCAAATCCCCATTAGTTATTAGGATCTCTTGTCAAAAAAGAAAATGGATTACAATGAGGGGATGATGAGGATTTGAAAATTTGAAATATACCTCGAGTGTGCTAACTTAGACATTATTATTGCACAACTTGCCAAAAATCTCTTTAGATGAGGCAACTTCTACATATGACATGGCTAGTTGAAGCGGTGTTGTAACTCATTTAGAGATGGAACTCGGTTTTTGGTCTATGATATGTATTAATGTAACAATTTAGGGTTTCAATGAGATACAGTGTCACTAGATTTGGATGCTTCCTAGGGTTTAATGTATTGTGGACCAACTTCGAGTTGATTCGAATTCACAATACAACAACTGGCTATAGCATTAATACTAATTGATTTCAATTTTATTATAGAGAAATGTTGATTTAAGGTAGCTTCGGTCAGATATAAATGATGATTGCATTATGCATTATCATCATTTATAAATGATCGAAATCTACTATATCATCTACAAGTAAGATATTCGGATTTCTGATCTTGAGTAAAATCGAAATCCATTGTTGATCGAACTTAACTAATCGCTGTTTAATACATGCGAATGTTTGGAGATAAGCCACCGATAATTATCGGTTGGAGAAGTCCGCGCGCTCAAGGGACACGTCCTCTCATGAGACGCGTCTCTCCTTGAGGCATGTCTCCCTCAAAGATATAAAAGACATATTCGATCTTCTATTGCAATCATCGAAATACATAAATGTTCTACAATCAGAAGATTTGAAATACAAACATTAAAATCTGACTTAGAATACATGCACATAAATTAAGACATAGGATTTGTGTGTCTCCTCTTAGGATATAATTTCATAAGATTTGATTAATTTAACATGGTATCAGAGCCACGTTGAGAAAATCCGAATCAAATCTAGATATCAGATTATTTAGAAAAAATCATATTTTTTAAGAAATCAATTACACATCACATTCTTCATAATGTCAAGTGTGATCAGATTTGAAGACCATCTTGAAGGTGCAAACAACTTCACATCATGGAAATTCAGAATCATGATGATTCTATAAGAAAATAAGTTAGACTCATTTGTGAAAGAAAACAAGAGAGAACCAGAGGATGATCCAGAGAAAACTCAATGGATTGAGAACAATGAGAAAGCCATGAAAATTTTAGTAGATGCAGTTAGGGACCATATAGTACCTGTTTTGTCAAAACATGAGACTGCATATCTAATGTTCAAATCCCTAGAGAGCACCTTTGAAATAAACAACACCAGTAAGACTCTTGCATTAATGCATACTTCATGAGAATCACTGAACTAAGGAATCAATTATCAACAATTGGATATCAAATTGATAGCAAGGAGTTAACACTAATAGCTCTAGGAGGCTTACCAAACTCATGGGAGTCATTTGTTCAAGGAATAAGTGTGAGATCTAACCTCCCTAAATTTGATAGGCTAAAAAAAGACTGCTTACAAGGAGAAACAAGACTCTCAACAAAATAAAACAAACAGAAACCCATAGATGAGGATATTCATGTGCTCAACACAACATCTAATAAAAAGGGTAAGAAGAATTTTTATGGGAAAGGATCATTCAAGAGAAAGAGAAATTCCTATGGAAAAGGATCATTCAACAAGAGGAAAGACATCTCTCAAATACAATGCTTCAGATGTGATCAATTTGGGCACTATGCAATGAAGTGCCCTGATAGAACAAAACAACAAGCATCTTTTGCTAAAGTAGGAAAAACAAATATAGACTATGACTCTGAGAATTTTGTATTCTATTCAGCTTTATCAAGTCAAGTATCTAACAATATCAACAACTAGGTAATTGATAGTGGTTCTTCAAGGCACATCACAGGGTTCAGAGAACACCTAGACACTATGACTGAAGAGACTGATGAAGAAGTAACTATTGGGAATGATTCTGCACATCCTGTAAAAGGGGTTGGAACTTGCTCCATCAAATTGAAATTTGGTCTCTCCCTACAACTCACTGGAGTTTTATTCGTACCTGGAATAAAGAGGAATCTAATATCCATCTCTGCTCTTGAAGACAATGGATATAGGGTTACCTTTATGGATGGGAAAGTTTTGGCATGGCCTAAGAACTCAACTATAAAGAAAGCTCAAACCATAGGTATAAGACAAGGTTATCTTTACAAACTGTGCACTGAAGTCAAGCAAGCCCTTACCCTTGATAACTCTGATTCAAATGAAATTTGGCATCGAAGATTAGGACACCTTCATTTCCGTGCCCTACCCTCTGTGGAAAAACTAGTAACAGGATTGCCTAAATTAAAACAAACTCATGAAGGAGCTTGTAAAGGGTGTGCCCTAGGAAAGAATACAAAGGGATCCTTCCATAATAGTTTGAGTAAAACCAAAGACATGTTAGAACTGGTTCACTCTGATTTATGTGGACCCATGTCTGTACCCCCCATGGCAGGCTTCCTATATTATGTAATATTTATAGATGACTACTCTAGGAAGACCTGGATTTATTTTCTTAAGTGTAAAGAGTCAATAGAAATCCTTAAAAGGTTTAAGGAGTTCAAAGCTATCACTGAAAACTTCTCCGGGAAGAAAATCAAAATTCTTAGGACAGACAATGGGAAGGAATACACCTCTAAAATCTTTAAAGAATTTTGCATAAATGTTGGGATTAAGAGGGAGTTTACAGTAGCCTACAACCCTCAACAAAATGGTGTTGCTGAAAGGAAAAATAGAACTATTGTAGAAGCTACAAAAGCAATGTTATTTGACCAGAACATAGAAACCTCATTCTGGGCAGAAGCCTCTAGAACTGTTGTTTACATCCAAAATAGATGTCCACATTCTCATCTAGACAACAAGACTCCTGAAGAAGCTTTCACTGGTATAAAACCTAACATTAGTCACTTAAGGATCTTTGGTTGCCCGGTCTTCATTCATGTAACTAAAGAAAAGAGATTTAAATTAGAACCTTCTGGAAGGAAAGGGGTGTTTGTGGGATATAGTGAAACCTCCAAAGCCTACAGTATATTCATACCAGGGCATAAACAAATTGAACTAAGCAGATATGTCATCTTTGAAGAAGACCTTGCATTCAAAAGGGCAAGGAGTTCAAGAAATTCATAATTCCACTAGAGTCTTAGAAGTGGAACCTACTCCTGAGATTCAGAGGGAGTATCCTGAAGAAACAATAAGTGAATTTCAATCTGCTTCAGAAGAGAATCCAAATGACAACAGCAAGAAGAGACCACTTTGGGCTAGGAAAATGATTAAAGAAGCTGAGAATCATGCAGCACCCAAGGGACCCTTTAGGGAAAGTAAGAGACCCAAAAGGTTCTCAAGCTATGTTGCCCTAATGAATGAAATCATCAATTCAGAACCCACAGGTGTTACAAAAGCCTTCAAACATCAAGTATGGAAGGATGCAATGACAGAAGAGTATCAGTCCATTTTGAAAAATGATGTATGGGATATAGTACCTAGACCAAAAGAGAAATCTGTTGTCTCTTCCAAATGGCTCCTCAAAATCAAACATGTTGCTAATGGCAGTATAGAAAAACACAAGGCACACTTTGTGATCAGAGGTTTCTCACAAAAGGAAGGCATTGATTATGAAGAAACATTTGCACCTGTTGCCCGGTACACATTTGTGAGAGCAGTGATAGCTATTGCAGCAGCTAAAGGCTGGAAGATCCATCAAATGGAAGTGAAAACTGTCTTCCTAAATGGGACCATTGAAGAGGAAGTCTATCTAGAGCAGCCTGAAGGTTTTGTGATACATAAACCTGACTCACATGTATGCAGATTAAGGAAAGCTCTATATGGACTTAAACAAGCTCCCAGGGCCTAGTATGAAAGAATTGACAGCTATCTCTTGGGACTAGGATTTTCCAAGAATGATGCAGACCCAAATCTTTATTTTAAGGTAATTAAAGGTGATATGCTAATAATTATTTTATATGTTGATGACCTGCTGATAACAGGAGAAGATCACCTCATTGCTCAAGGAAAGAAGGATCTAACTTCAGAATTTGACATGAAAGACTTGGGCATTTTACATTACTTCTTGGGTTTAGAAGTCTGGCAGAAATCAGATGGCATCATACTAAATCAAGGAAAGTATACTATTGATATTCTAAAGAGATTTGGAATGTTGGATTGTAGACCCATGTCTACACCTATGGAAACCAACCTACACAAACTAAAAGAAGCAGCAGCAAAATCTAAGTTTGCAGATCCCACTCTATATAGACAAATAATTGGATCATTGATGTACCTGGTTAACACTAGACCTGATATTTGCTATGCAGTGAATGCTCTAAGCCAGTTCATGTGTGAACCAAAGGAAATTCACCTTATGGCTGTGAAACACATATTGAGATGTCTTCAAGGCACTATTGGATATGGTCTTCTTTACAGAAATGACCAACTAGATCTACATGGATACTCTGATTCAGATTGGGTTGGAAGTGTAACTGATCAGAAAAGCACATCAGGATGTTGCTTCAGTTTAGGATCGGCTATGATCTCTTGGATCAGCAGAAAACAGTCTTCAGTAGCACAAAGCTCGACAAAAGCTGAATATATTGCAGCCTCTATGGGGGCACGAGAAGCAGTACAGCTCCGGAAACTGCTAGTGGGACTATTTAGTGAGCCCTTGAATCCTACTGTTATCCATTGTGACAATCAAAGTTGCATCAAGCTTTCTGTAAATCCAGTATTCCATGATAGATCTAAGCATATTGAGATCCCTTACCACTATGTAAGAGACATGGTAGAAAGGAATGTGATCCAGTTGGAGTATATTAGTACAAATGATCAAACAGCAGACATTCTCACCAAGCCTCTCTCCAGAGTTAAAGTTGAACACTTCAGGAAGAAACTTGGTATGGTTGAAATGTAATTTGATATTGTGATTGAGATTCAAATTGTTTAGTTGTACTAATATATTTAAAGATGTTTAATGTGTAAACTCTTTTGTCATGTGTGTGACTCCATGACTTTATGGGCTCTCTATCCCCCTGTGTACATTATTGAAAGGTGACGATCTTTCTAATAATGAACACTTGTATTTGACATTGTAAAGTGACGACTCTACAATGATGAGTTGAACTATCATGTGACTTGATATCTGTGGACATGTCATGATAGTATCTCATGGACATTTTGATAGATATCATGAAGACTTGATATCAAATTGAAGATCATTATGATCTTTATGAGATAATCATGGTGGATAAATATATATATCCGTGGACATGCCATGAATTATTATGGTAGACATCATATGACTTGATGTTAGTGCACATACCATAATGAAGATGTGTTATGAAGAATGTCATGTGACTTGACAATTTTGGAAACATATCATATCTTCGATATCACGTGTAAGGTGATATCTCTACTTGTTTTTAGTTATCTTCCCTAGCTAAGAGGGAGTGTTGATTTAAGGTAGCTTCGGTCAGATATAAATGATGATTGCATTATGCATTATCATCATTTATAAATGATCGAAATCTACTATATCATCTACAAGTAAGATATTCGGATTTCTGATCTTGAGTAAAATCGAAATCCATTGTTGATCGAACTTAACTAATCGTTGTTTAATACATGCGAATGTTTGGAGATAAGCCACAGATAATTATCGGTTGGAGAAGTCTGCGCACTCAAGGGACACGTCCTCTCATGAGACGCGTCTCTCCTTGAGGCATGTCTCCCTCAAAGATATAAAAGACATATTCGATCTTCTATTGCAATCATCGAAATACATAAATGTTCTGCAATCAGAAGATTTGAAATACAAACATTAAAATCTGACTTAGAATACATGCACAGAAATTAAGACATAGGATTTGCATGTCTCCTCTTAGGATATAATTTGATCAGATTTGATAAATTTAACAAGAAATATCAGATTTGAGTCAATTATAGCCCTTACATACATAGATTTTAGGCTTATTTACCCTCGGAACTGATGGCATCCACTGTAGACTCAACTAGGGGTCCTCCATCATTTGACTGGTGTGATCTGTTGGTAACACATTCCCTACAGCAAAAACAATTTGAACAAGTGTGGCTTATATCACCGATCTAGGGTTGAGTTGCCTGGAGATGCCCAATGCCGCCCTAGTAGATGGCAAATCTGAATATGGCCTTGCAGATAGACAAACTTGTAGCCTAGTGTTTGTGATGTGCTCCAAACCCTATCGCTTGGAAGGAACTTGTGGGTGAATATCACCTAGGCTAGAGTTTGAGGCGTGATAACCCTCAAACACTTCCCACCGGAGATCTGTAGATATTGCGCCCTTCTGAGCAGGTGTAGATTCTTAAATGACAGCCTCAGACTCCTCCCAAAATGACCTTCAATAGTCCCCTCTCAAATCGCTGCAACTAGTGTCCAGGCATAATAACCCAGCCAAAATAACCCTGGACACAATAACCTCATCATAATAACCCAAGGACAAAATAACCCAGGGTCATAATAACCCATGGATAGAATATCCCGTGGTCAAAATAACCCACGGACAGAATAACCCGTGGTAATTTTAGATCAAGCTAGTAAATTTTGTTTTCCTTTCTCTATATTCTTATGGGGATATTTTATCCATGAGTTATTTTGTCTTGGGTTATTATGACCCTGGGTTATTTTGTCCTTGGGTTATTATGACCTTGGGTTATTGTGACCGGGTTATTCTGTCTAGGGTTTATTTGGTCGGGTTATTATGTCCTACAACCGTTGCAACTGAATAGGGTTTGATGCTCTTCCTGGATCAATCTTAGATTGGATTTTGCACCAAATAGGACTATAAATCAATGCAACTGTGGGAAAATGAATGAATGGATGGTCATGTGCGAGGAGGGGATTCGTCCTCACCTCAACTACTCACAATAGAGGGTTTTGTCCCTTCCTGGGCGCAAAATTTGTAACAGAAAGTTGTGTTATTGCCCCAAAAAGATGTCCTCCAAAAACCTCCGCCCAGCCTAAATACCAAGTTGGGTGCCAAAAAGAACTTCACACAAGTCGGCCACCAAGGAGTAAATGTTGCCAACCAGCAAGGAGGAAAAAAAATTAAAAAATATTTAAATTTCAATTATTATATTTATTTATTAAGTCGGCCCCCAATTGGAGTCGGCCAAAATTATTTATTTTTTTATTTATTTAAAATATTATTATTATATTTAATTAAAATATCAAAACAGTGTTCAAGAACACTTTTTCCCATCTTCGCAAAATTTGAATTTCAATTCAAAAATTGGGGACATAACAATTAAACTCTAATTTTGATTTATTATATATGATGGAAATCAACAATATGCTCTACAAAATTAGTAATATGTGTGTTTTTGAAGAATACTTTTAAAAATTTATGTATTTTAAAATGTTCAATAAAATTGTCGAGTTATTGCCGAGTTTTTCCCCGAGTTTTTCCCGAGTACCGAGTTTTTAAAAAATTTGGGCCTGTCGAGTTATTGTCGAGTCTGAGTTTTTCAACTATGGTTTCAACCAAAGTTGAACTCATTCAACAGTGTCATTTGCAAACCAATTTGTCCCATATAGGACAAAGCAACACAACTAAAGTTTTGTTTGGGAATTTTAATTGGTTTCCATTTCAACTTCTCACCTGAGAGACATTTTATTACCTCTCAGTTGACTCATGTACCAATTCTTTAGTATGATACACCCATTGGGATGTGCTAGCTAATCCTTCATTTAGAGGAAGGCAAGGAAGGATTGGCAAGATAAAGATTAAGTTTTCCTGAGAATTGAATTTTAATCATACTAGTCTTAGGGTTACTACCAATTAAAGGTGGAAGTCCATCCCTTGTTTCTTGATTTTATGATTGTCAGTAGCCATTGGAGTTCACTAAATTAGATGCAAGTGAGAGGACACTAGGTTGATATTCTTAGTGGCTAGAAGAAGGAGCAAGATTGTAAAATTGATTTTGATAGTGAACTATTGGCTAAAGTTTTTTCTCAAAATTGGATTTCTTCAAGGTAAATCTCTTATTGCTAACAACTAATACAAGTGGATATGAATAACACATAGTTCCACGGAGTTTCCTGGTGGGGGACGAGGGGATGGGTTTCGAGGACGGGGGGACCAAGTGCCTAAATTTGGAGATAGTGAGGGGACGACAGTGGAGCGGCGGTGGGGGGCATCACTGATATACATATAGTACTTGCAAATAGTTATAAAAAGAAATATAAGTATAAGAATTACAAATGAAACTTTGGAAAATTAGTAAAACTTAAATACTACTAAACTTTGAAGTGAACATTAACAATTTCACATTGAACAATGAAAATTCAAAATGTCGAGTTCAAAATTTATATTATCTTCAAGATTTCATAATGATTGCAATGAGTACAATGATGTCAAAATAACAAAATGGAGTGAAGTGTGGCCTCTAATTATCCCCAAACTCCTCATCACTAGAGTTGTTCGAAGTTGACTCCACATGGTCAAACTCTGCCAAACTAATATCAACCAGCCCTAGTTGTGTAACTGTAGCATCCTCATCAATTTTTTCTGGCTCCACAT
Organism: Sequoiadendron giganteum; assembly: GCA_007115665.2. Taxonomy (NCBI): domain Eukaryota; kingdom Viridiplantae; phylum Streptophyta; class Pinopsida; order Cupressales; family Cupressaceae; genus Sequoiadendron; species Sequoiadendron giganteum. The sequence continues at coordinate 371,291,715 of CM021101.1, read as the reverse complement.
CCGACCGTGTTGTTGGACTTTCGCTCTTTTGCTCCTCCTCAACCTTGTTGATGAAAGGAGTTTGTGAGTAAAAAATGAGGATTTTAGGGTATTGTATAGGGTTTGAGAGACTTTGGTGGGGCCCATTGGCCTTTAGGGTTTGGCCTTGGGCATTGGTTCCCCAAAAAAATTAACTTTTTTTATTTAAAACACTTTTTGGCCTTCCAACCGTGGGAGACACCTGGACGTCCTGGTGTCCCCGACATCCCAACGGCGTCCCCAGCATGCTAGCGGAGGTGGCAACGCGGCGAGGGGATGTTTCCCCAAGTCCCCACATCTCAGGGACGTCCCCTCCCCTAAAATGTGAGGATTTTGGGGACGGGGGCGGCGGAGGGGGGGGACACGTCCCCACAAAACATTGGAATAATATGAATGTTGTTACTCTCCTTTAATGGAAGTGTGATGTTTATGAATCAGTCATGAAGCATAAGAATTTTATGCTTTAAAACTCCCATGCTGTTCAATTACAACATAAAACATAGAACTAATAAGCAACAAATGAATGAATAAAAGTATCACATAGATATTGGATATTGTTGGAAATAAAACAGGTTATTTCATTTTGATTTCAGTGAAATTAAATGATCAAACTGTAATGTTGTTTTCCTAGATCTGTCTAAAGAAAAATTGAGCGTAGGACTTTATAAGGTGATCTCCTTTTTCAAGGATTCTCTCTGGAACCAAATGTTAGAATTTGCAAGTATGGCATTCATTTATGAAGTGCAAAAATTATGACAATATGTTCCAGGCTTACACAGTGTGTAGCTTATTTAATTGTGTATTTCTGGAATGCTAATGACAGATTCTTAGATGGGTGGTAAACTATTTTGATCAATTATCTGCATTTAAAGGTAAGGTCGCAGGAGGACATGATGTTTGAGAAGGGAAAGAGAAAGAGAAAACATTTGTAGCATGCACCTTATGATAACCAAGGGTATCAAGCAGGCCGATCAAGTCCCCCACAAGACGCAAATGAGAGTAATTGTGCGCACCGAGAGGAATATCGGTGTCTCCATAACCCCTCATGTCAGGGGCCACCGCGTGGTACCCTGCCATTGCTAATTCTCCTATCTGATGCCTCCATGAATACCACAATTCCGGAAACCCGTGTATCAGCAATACCACAGGACCTGAAAAGCCATTGGTTCACCATTCCCTCGTCCCAATTGAAAGCTCGCATGATAAGAGAAAACAAAAGCGCGAAGACAAACCTGATCCTTGCTCTGCTATGTGCATGTTGATGCCGTTGGTGCTGATTATCCTGTGACTTACCTCCGACGCCATTCTCTCCCTTACCAACACGAAGGTATTACCGCTTGCCACTTCGCACTGATCGAGCTTGAAGAGAGTGTGGGGCGGCGTTAGTTATTTTCGAGGTAAAAAAGGTCAACCTTCTTTTGACCTTCAAAATAACAAATAGAATACAAGATTTTAATATTTATGAGTTCGAAGGATGGAAGACTTTAAGAAAACTTTTAACACGTTATTTAGAGATAAATTATGGAATAGAATGGAAGAATTAGGCATTCCAAATGTGTATAGACCAGTTGTTCACAGGTTGTATGAGAAAGTTAGAGCTAAAATCATAACAAGTGAAGGTATGTTGGAATGTTTTGGCAACGACATTGGAGTTAAGCAAGGTTGCCTTTTATTTTCCACGCTTTTTGGGCTATACATTGATAAGTTGGAAGCTTGGTTAGGCAAGGCAGATGGGGATGGTATTCAATTGGCAATTTACATGGTGAAATTGCTTCTTTATGCTGACGATCTTATTTTAATTTCAAAAACAACTCATAAGTTAAGAGAACATTTGAAAGCTCTAGAACACTTTTGTCATGAAGTTGGGATACAAGTGAACACCACCAAGACCAAAATCATGATTTTCTCATTGAATAGAAAAGATAAACAGCATACCTTTCTTTTTGAAGGTAGTCCACTTGATATAGTGAGAGAATACAAATATCTTGGGATTGACTTTCACTATAAGCTCAGTTGGGAGACTTGTAGAATGAAAAGGATACAGAGAGGTTGGAAAGCCTCTTACCTACTTCAAAATAGGTGTAGAAAAGTCAAACTTTGGGATTGGAAAACCAAGAAAACCCTTTCTAGTTTACTTGTCACGTCAATTGTACTTTATGGGTGTGAAGTGTGGGGAAGCAATATGTCAAAGTGTGGTTGGAGACAAATAGAGAGAATCCAGAAACACCCAATAATAAGAAATCTCAAAGTTAAAGCCTCAGTCCCATATGAAATTCTTTTAGCTGAAGCGAGGGCTTTTCCTTTGGAAGCATCGGCGATAACCCGGTTGATAAGTTATCTAAAGAAGGTTGAAAACATGGGTAACCACTGGTGGCCCAAAACGGTTATGGAGGAGATTCTAGATCATAAAAAGAAAACTTGGATGAAGCAGAACAACAAGTGGTTGAACAAGTGGGATATCAAATTACAAGATTTTCCTATCACCAATAGTGAAATAAAAAACTATGTGAGGGAAAAATTTAGGACTGCCATGTGGTCAAAATAAATTGGGCAAAAAAAAGCATACTACATCAAAGAGTTTAACCCGACAAAGGATCATGGTGAAAAAACTTATCTAGGTGCAACTATTAAAGGGAAAGCAAGGCTTTTGGTTGCATAATTGAGGACGGGATCGCACCATCTTAGGTGTGAGACTAGTAGGTGGAAGATACCTAAGGAAACTTGGGAAGAAAGAACTTGCATATTCTGCAATAAAGGGGTGGTGGAGACAAAATGACACTTCATCATGGAATGCATAGCTTATGAAGATATCCATACTCAACACAAAAATAGTTTGGGTGTGAACAATATGCAACAGTTATTTGAAGAGGATAAGATTAACCAAACGACCAGCCTTCTAGTCAAATTTAATAGCAGGAGATCTGACTTGGAAAAGAGCATGAAGACAAATTGAGTTTGTTTGTCTCGGTCCCATAGACTATTTAGTCTCGTGGATGTCATTAAAAAATTTCATTCATTCATTCAAGATAGTTTAGGGGATAGTAGATCTACTAATTTGTGTTTCTTCAAGTGTTGGTTTTTTGCTATTTAATTTGACAATACATTTCTACATTCTCTCAAACCATTTCCTAGTTAAATAAATCTTGAAATAAAGTTGTTGCTAAATTATTTGTGTATTTTACTCTGATGTTATTGTAAGCTTTACATTCCAAAATAAAGTGTTTTTTTGTTCCACTATTCTAGTTATGCAAAAGTCACAAATTCTCTCTTCTCATACTTTTTTAACCTTTTCCATCTACATGTTTCACACTGAAGACAATGTGAGTCAATCCTCAAATGTGTTATGAGAATATTTTCTCTCCAAGAGGTATTGACCTGTAAATAAGCATTTTCGTGATAGTAAAAAATGGGGTTAATTTCCTTAAGATGATATTTTTCTTTCTACCTAACGTCTTTTCCACATAAAATTATGAACCATATCTACAACAAATGTCTTTGTTTCATCATCATTGTTAAGGAAAGTATTCATAGGAATGTGTCATCTATCTATCCACTTGCAATTTTGCTACATCCATACTGCTTTCTTTTGCTCAAGACATCTTTAAAGATAAATTTGGGCTGGTAATTTGCCTCCATCTATTCAAATTTTTTTAGATATATTAAAAGATGCATGATAGCAATGGCTTCAATAAGAATTGTACCTATAACAATTAGGAGAATCTCATAGGGGATCAAATTTTTTAACTTAAATCTACTTATGATTGTGTATTTTTGTATTCTCTCTATTTGCATCCATTTGGAGTTTGAAGCATTGCTAGACCATATTTCACATCCATAGAGTCCCACCAAAATTACTAATATGAGGTCAAATAGATATGAATAGTGTTTCAATCCCATAACTTCGCATCTATTTTGAAGGGCAACAAACACCTCTCCAACACCCCCCCCCCAAAGTTATCTTTCTTCTATAGGCTTCCCAATTAAGTTTGTCGTTGAAGTTAATCCCAAGGAATTTATACTTTATTAATTCCTCTAGAATACTTCGTCCAAAGTAAAAGTTGAACTAATTATTTTTCTATTGGAGAAGATTGTGATCTTGGTCTTGCTACCATTAACTTGCATACCCACATCTTTGCAAAAGTGTTCAAGGAAAAAAAAATGTCCTTATAACCCTTCAGCAACATAGCAATAAAAATAAGATCATCAGCATACAAAATAAGTATGACAACATATTCCCTTGGAAGAAAACCATCCTCACCTTTCAAATTCAACCATTCTTTAAGTTTGTTGATATGTAAGCCAAAAAGTGTAGGAGATAACAAGTATCATTGCTTAACTCCAATATCACCTCTAAAAAAATTTAAAGTACCTACTTGAGTTCTAATTTTTACTTGAACCTCTTCATAGAGCCTATAAACAACTACTCTAAATTAAAATAAGGTACCAAGAACCTTAATTCTACACCATAATTTATTCCTAGGAACCATGTCGAAAACCTTCTTGAAATCAACAAAATAGCAATAAGCTTCCTCTTTCTCATTCCAAACTTTTTCAATGAAATGTCTCGATGTGATTTCATGATTAATTGTTGCATGCTTTGGTCTAAAATCTACTTGACATTTTTCTCTCTTCTATTTTTCTTCTACTCACTTGTTGATAAATTGTGTTCAACCCTACTATCAAACAACTCCACAAATAAAGGATTGATCGTGATGGACCAATAGTTTAAGGATTGCTAACATCTCCACTCCTAAAGAGGGGTATTGCTAAACTAGTAACTCAATCTCTTGGAAACCCCTATTGAATGATGGTGTTGAATATTTCACAATTGAAGGAAAATATTTGCATCCCTCATTTTAGGTATTCAATATAAAACTTAGGCATGTCCCTAGCCTTCCCTATATCCAATTTATTAATACCTTAACTTCTAATGAAGTGAATAGTTTCATTGTCACATTTAATTTAGGGGGGCCTCAACCCCTTACTCTTGATCATACAATTATTTTGCATATTCAAACCTTTGGGTAGCTATTATATTACCCTTTGTTTTATCTTTTCTTGATTAAAATTTCCTCCAAAATAGTTTTGGGTTATTATTCCTTAGATGTATCAAATCTTCTCTTCTTGCGTTCATGAACACCCCTTTTTTACATTTACAATCTACTTGTATAACGATGTGTTCTCCTTCTATTTACCTAACTCATTAATAGATCTTCTTGTAGCTTTGTAATCCTCATCAAACTACACATTTTCTACAAAATAAACCTTCAAAATAATAAATAATGTGTTGATTGACTTCTCATTCAACCTAAACAATATGTGCTCTCAATCATAATCATAATTTTCTATTTTAGATATTGTTGTTTCATTCCCTTCCTCATCATCAAAGAATAGTCACCTATTCAATTCCCCTCTATAAGGAAAAAGTTTTATGTATACATGATAATTTTCTTTTGTGGCTGTTAAATTATAGAATATAATATTTTTCACGTCCATGAGGTCAAAGATAAAATATAATAGCTTATATGATAGAAAAACTTACCATTGTTTTCTTTCTAGAGTGTTGAGATTGTGTTATTCAATTTGATAATGGACTCCCCTATTCTCTTAACATCTTCTTGTTGAATAGATCTTGAAATAAAGTTGTTTCTAAATTTCTTGTGTAATTGACCTAGATATCATTGTAGGCTTTACATTTCAAAATAAAATGTTTTCCTATTTTCATTGTCCAAACTATACAAAAGATATAAAATCTCTCTTCCTTGTTGGATTTCATAGTGAACTCCACTACTCCAAAAAATTACTTGCAACCAAAATGCCTATCACATTTGAAGAGAAAAAATACGATTGAGTGTTATGCAACCTTGAGAGAGATTGATCCACAAATGTATTTGATATTGAATAATGAATGTGAATTGTAATGATTATAATGTACAAATGAATGCTTATAAAAGAAAAAAGCAAACCTTAGATAAAGATTTGATTAGATTGTGGCAAGTGTCCTTATCTTATGCAGTGAGACAACTTGACCTATAAATAGTTTAATATAATAATAAAAAACACTTCTAAGTTTAGATTAAGTGTAACAAAGTAAAGGGGGCTAATAATTAATTAATCATTAGGTGATTTTCCTAATTACTCCAAACCCCCCTTAAGATCAACTTAGGGAGAAGCTAAAACCATGATGAAGAATGCAACGATGGATGCATGGATGGGTCCTCACTACAAGACCTAATGAGGTACACATGTACAAAATAAATGAAATCTCTCATAACCAAAGAAAAGGAAAAAACCACATGGGAAAAAATCTCTCCAAAAGAGTAAAATAAATGCACTAGTGAAAGAAGGATAAAATGAGCACTCGATGTTATCCCCCAAAGATTGCTTCTATCACATAAGTATAATAGATGAATAGATGTCCCCCCAATAGGAGAGAGAAAGTGAGGATGAATCCCCCATAAAGAAAGGGCTTGTTACCAATGATGAAATCTTGAAAACAAAACATGATCTATTTCCTACAAACAACATTTCTTCCCTTAGGAAAAAATAGATCCACTGGTGATTGGAGAAGTCATTCCTAAAATGTGGATGAATAGGGAATCTAAATCTAAATGATGTGTGCCTCTAGAAATTGTTATAAATGTTCACATGTCAGAATGAGGTGATGTCAATCCAAAATTCTATGAAGATTGATGCAGAACAAGCTCCAAATATGGTGATTATGGTGGGATAACAACGATGATGTGGTTGTCAATAAAGAGGAAATGAATGTCCTTAAAGTAATCCTCCAAATCTATAATTTGAGACTCTACAAACAAGGGTGATATGTCTACAAGATATGAATCCCAAGTAGCTATGTCTAGATGATGATGGATGTGGCAATGCCAAGTTGGTCATGAACAAAAAAAATATGGAGATTAGATCTCGATATGAAGAGTGGGAACATGAAGACAAGTATCTAAACCATCAAAATATGCAAGACCTATGATATACACAAGATCCTCTAAAGTATCATCATCAAAGGGTATATAATATGCATCTGCAAGGGGAATGAAATAATTTGCAGCAAGGATCCTCTAATAATGGAGAGATATGAGGGTCTCTATAGATCTCCCAAAGACTATTCCAAAGTGTGCAAGGATAATCAATGACCAATACAACACACATAGTGTCATGATCAACACTAAAAAAAATCACTCCTACAACATGATCACTGATAATACCCCATGTTGATATACTCCTTGGTGTTTTTGTTGTAGGTATGAATCCATAAAGATAAGGTAAAAGATCAAGCCACCTGAGATTTTTTTGGATGTCATTTCACCAAGACTCGTAATTATCCTTTTTTAGGATGACCATAGAAGGATGAACATAAAAACCCATGATACTTCTTCAAAGGAAAAATCAAAGACTGACAACCTCAATACATGTAAAGTAGATAAAATGAAGTCATCTCACATAAACAAACCCTTTCTAGGTTTCAAGACATCCAAGTAATTAAGAAGAATGTGAAATTACAAAAAATTGAATAAAATATACCTAGGGAAGATTCTAGAAAAAGTGCATGAATAGATATGAAGAGCTTTGAAATACCTTTTTGACTTCATAAGAATTGTGAAAATTGGAGATATAGGTGAAAAGTTATGAATTCGAAAGAAGAAAATGATGATAAAACTTTGGCTAAGAATAAAATGAACGATTTTTTTTTTTATGATGAGACAATTGCCACTATAAAGCATGTGAAACCATCTTTCTGATGATATCTCATTTGTTTGATTTTCACACCATATGTGCAAGTTATGGTGAAAATAAAAAATCACTCCCTTAGGCCAAATAGGGGCTAGGATGGGGAAAGTGGGCATCCGTACAATTGGCTTCAATGTGACATCATGATGACATCAACATGATTTCATGCTAATGTTAACAAATATTCATGGAATATTATTTCTCGCTAGAAAAAAAAGCTACTGGAAAGTTGTTGGTCAAAATATGTTGAAAAACTCTAGAATATTCTTTCTAAGATCCCTATCATTGGAAAAAGGTTCATAAGAGTTTTGATTGGTCAGTATATAGTAATGTGATAATAAGTATTCCTTGTCATTAACTACAGCAAAGGACTGTTGTTAGTGGCCAGTGTTTGAGCTTTGGTAGGGGAATGACCTCTAAGCGATGAGTAGGGATCATCGATGGGTGTTTAAGGGTTGTCGATGCTCACATGGGCCTTACGATTGTCAATCGAGCAGGTATGAATATCATAGGCTTTCATATGGTACAACCTACGTAGTGCCTTTTTTATTTATTTTTTGATCTTTTTTACTTGGCTTTTTCTAATAAAATCTAAAAATCCTTAAAAATAATATCAACTAAAACAATCCATTTCAATTATCTAAAACAATAATATCAACTAAAACAATCCATTTCAATTATCTAAAGAAAAAATAATTCATGGAAGAACATGCAAAGATCCTCGCCATAGAATAAGATGAGGAACATTAGAATTTTCTAAGGATAAAGCTTAAAAATGAAGGAGTTCTAAAAAAGATCAACATAGTAGTGTGTGAGTTTCTAAATTGTAAAGATTGGTGTGTGTGAGAAGAAGATGTTTCTTATATGGAAACAACAAAATTGATAAGACATGGACATTATTGAAGGTGCCCAACAATAATTTCTCTTCTCCTAACATTACTACTTGTGAATTTAAGAAAAGAAACTAAATGACTAACCCCTCTACATAATAGATTAAAGATGAACTTTGATAGGACCTCTCAATAAGGAGCCTATTAAAAAATGAGGTGGGAGTCTTCCAATGGCCTTCTTAATGAAACTTCATGAGGGCACCAATAACAATGTAAAATTTGCTACATTATATGAAAGGTTGAAGCTATGTGCACAAAAGAATTGGACTTCGATATATATTGAGGACAATTCACAGGTCTATGTTAATGTGATCTCCTCCAGCTCAACTTGTAGCTGGAAGATTTCCAAATGGATTGATGCAATATGTCTCTGTAGACACTCAAATTTATCCTTACATCACATTATTCGTCTATTGATTAAAATGATCAATTCATTCAATACTTTCTTCTATTCATGCATTTCATCAAATCATTAAATCATCTCATTATCGTTTGCATCTATCACATTATCATTTTTGCACTATCATTCATTATCATAATAATTCACTGACATTTCATAATAAAACTTTATTACCATTTAAATCACATCATTTGCATAAATCATTCACTTCATATTGCATTTCAATAAATCATTAAATCATTAAAATATTATCACCACATGATCATTCATAATGCATAATAAATAATAATCGTTCATAAAACATTTCATAATCATTCATAAATTAAATAATTTCATTTCAACAAATTATCGTTCTTACATAAATCATTCTCGTAAAACATTAAAATAATTCGTAATAAAACATTAATAAATCATTTTCATCCACATTAAAAATATATGCATTTAATCATTTTATTCAATCCTTCACCATGCATTTAATCTATCTTCTTTATCATTTCCGCTCATATGCATTTCATTTCACTACACCATGTGGGATTTTAAAGATTCATTATTGCAATATCCATTTATCCCACATCTCTCATTCTCAACCTCTCTGTCATCGGAGAGGCCTATTTAAATAGGACTCTCTTCTCATTTTGACCCCTACACGAATCTTGCACATACACATATCTTCACAGCTTTGCTTAATCCATTCACTAACAGCCTCTTGATGCACCTATGTTTGCAAAAATATGAGAGCAAAAGTGCATAACAAGACCTTGGTGATAGGGAATCGATGGAGATTAGTTTTACTTAAAAGCATTTTGTTTAGTTTCTTAGCTTAGAATAGTTTAAGATTCTGGTTTGTTTGCTTTTAAATCTGAAACTGCTCCATTGTTGAGGTCCAGAAATGATGGTTCTCCTCCATAGAACCATTTATTTTTGAGAGCTTATAGTCTCATCTTGGATAGGATTAGAAACTTCTCTCTTGTATATCACGAATCAAATAAAGGCGGTGGACGTTTTGTCCAACCAAGGAATTGATGGTTTTGTCAATTGGTATAGAAATGTGGTTCAAATTGGAGGCGATAATGATGATGAACTATTTGTCATCTCCTGTGTAGAAAGTCCAAGAAATCTATAAAATCCTAAGGATAGATCTCATCCACATTCTGCCAAAGGCTTTTGCTGTAACAAGGTTTGCTTACATAGATTTTTGTGATGGCTAGATGGATCAAGTATGGCGGACAGAGTGGTGATAAGGGGGTGCAGTTTAAAAGAAATTGAGCATAACTAATAAAGTACAGATAATTTCTAAGAAATAAAAATAGAAATAGAAAGATAAATAAAAATATTTTTGAAAAAATCATTATGTTGGATGTGACCACGATAATTGGACATTATCACAATTCCTAACCCACCACAAATCTTAGAGAATAACCATAAAACACATATTCTTGAAAAACAATTGAAATTTGAAGATAGTAATTTTTACACATGTTCTAGGATATGTTTCCCTGGACTTTCCATGATAACTTTAAAATTATAACAATAACTTTCTTTATTACAATAAAGTCCATAGTTTGTCCTTAAATAATTTTCATCACATAAATTCATAAGAGAAATGCTATAAAACAATTTACTAATCTATTATATGAAAGATCTTTACAAATTTGAATGATGAGGATAAATAATCCATTTACAAGTTTGTTTCATGAAAAATAAGAATAAAGATAAGCTACTCCTTCTAGATCCATGACCCCAATCTTTTAAGCCAATAGTAGGCAAGTTTATCACCAACCATGTAATACACAAAGGATCGCCCCACCTTACTTATGAAGATGATGAACAGATAAATACACAAAACACAAGAATACATATTTGACAACATGTTAATACTTTCTCATATAAGGTTTTAGTCATACACAATTAGAATCTCTCAAGACTCCAAGAAAAGGAAGACGAGAGTAGAAAATAGAATAAAGTGTATTTCATGATATATCTCCATATCTAATAATTAGTTTGATGGAGAAAAGCTAAGGAGCTAAAAAATAATAAACAACCATTATCGGATGTCATAAAAATAAATGTTCATCTTTCAATATTTCATAAACTTCCTTCAAGTTTCTTATTCTTCCACTTATTCCAAATAAAGCTCACTCTTGAGCTTAAAAATACACTCCAAACCTCCTACACATTAATTCTTAAACATTTTAAGAGTGTCAATCCTATATCGGCGGCTCTTAACAAATCTAAGAAAAACACATAAAATACAAGCATTAATCAAATACTTGCATTTCAATCTTCTCATTTTAACAATTATTAATTTTTAATAATTAAAAATATATAATTTCTTCACAAAGAATTTATAAAAAAACTCCATTAATAATCTATCTTTCAAATATAGAAGAAAAAGAGTAGTAAAACAATTCTTTTAAACACGCTCATATACTAAAAAATGGCATGAAATCATTTATTTACTTTATAATACATAAGCTATAAGAGGAAAACTATAAACTTAAAGAAAAATACTTCCACACTTTCAAATATTTTAAAAGAGGGATTGAATCTCCACGATCCTTCTCTATGAACTTTCCTTGCCTTTCCAAAAAAAAGAAATATTTACATCAGTCAAGCACTTCCTCAATTACAAATCCTCCTGCAAATCTCAAGAACATTCACTTCCTTTATTTTTTCTACTTAACCTCTCTAATTCTCAATGTTTAAAGTGAAGAATGAATCTTAAGCAGGCCAACCCCTATGCTTAACCTATTCAAGGTTACAAGACTTAACCATAATTCCTCAAATCCCCAACAATAGAAATATGTGTCCATTCCCTCTAGCTAAGTCAATAAGTCAAAATGTCATCTTTGAGGACAAAATTCAAAATAAAGAAATTAAAATGGATAATATCTCACCTAAATGACATAAATATAAATGCAATTTAGAAGATTAATCCTTTCAAAATAATAAATGTTTTTACATAAATAGTTATTGCAATCATAAGAGGCCATGTGAAGGATGTGTGGGTCTAAAGACTTTCTTGCTAAAACATAATTGTAGAGATGTTAAAATAAACAAAACATCTTACTCACAAGGCCAATTAAGTCCTTTTAAAACCCTCTAGATAATACCTAACATATATACTAACATCACATAGTCAATTTTTATACTAAAAATGAGAACATGTTATTCGTGAAGCATTTAACTTCTAATTTTTAAGAAAATTTGTCCTTGCATTTTCAATTGAAATTACACTAACATAAAATATTTAAGACACATGGAGAATACCTATACATGATATATTTGTTGGAACACAACAATCTACTAAGAGGGGGGATGAATCAGTAGATCAATTAAAATTTAGCCTTTTAACACTTAAGCATATTAATGGAGCAAAGAGGCAGCGGGAAGAGGAGCGGAGGGAGAATATTGAATTCAGGGGCTGATACTGGAGAGGAAGGAGAAGATTCAGAAGATGCGAATGGTTTTTTGTTGTTGGGGTGGGTTTTGTTGCCAACCTACTAGGTTGCAAAAGGATTTTTATGGTTCGGTTGGGTGTTGTTGCCAGCCTGTTGGGTTGTAGTAGGGTTGTGTTGCTTGTTGTCTTTGGCTTGCTTGGAAGCGTTGTTGCAAGGCTTCTTGCTGATGTCGCCCTGTTAGGCTACTGGGGTGTTCCTGCTTTCTTCTAGCATTGGTTTTTGGCCTGTTGTGTTGCAATTTTCTGCTTCTACTAGTGGTTTGGGCACCTTTGAAAGTTCATTTTGCCTCTTAGGTAAGAGTACTCTTTTTTGGGGCCATTTTTGGTTGTTGTTTTTCCCCCAGTGCTTGTTTAATGAGTTATTTTTTTTTAATCTTTCGAGGGTTTCTTTTCAGAATGGGGGGTGGGTTGTTGCCTTCCTCCTCTAGCGCTGACTCTTTGCAGCTCCCTTGGCCGTTTGAGGAGGTCATGGGTTTTTTGGGTTTTAAAAGGGTTGTGCTTAATGACTATTCTACTATTGAGACTATGATGGAGTGGCATTTTCACCTCCATGTTGTTGTTGTGGGTGTTTTCTTGGTTGTGGAAGGCGTTCCTACTGGCCTTTGTTCTACTGATGAGTTGGTGTTGTTGGTTGACCATGAGTTCTTGAACCCCTATAGTCTGTGATGTTTTTATTTTCATTGGGGGTTGTCTTTCTATTGGAGGATGCTTTGTATGGGTTGCTCCCAGATTTTGGTTTAATGGTTGGGCTATATTTATTCGAGCCCCTATTTTTCTTGGAGCGAAAGGGTGCATGTGTTGCCCCTATTTCTATTCTTTTGTTGTTGTATACGATGTGTATAAAGTTTTATCTTTTATCTTAGTTGAAGTTTTGGCCTATGGGGATCTCTCTCCTTTCTCCTATGCTGCCTTCAGTTGTTGAGTTGGCCCTTTCTTCTGGAGCATTGGCTTTCTGTCGGGATCTTCAGCAAGTGTCTTCTATGGAGGTGAAGGCGACTTCTATTGAGGTGGAGTCTCCTTTTGAGGTGGAGCTAGTGTAATGTTCCCTTCTCATCAGCCTATTTCGGAGGCCCGTAGGCTCATTGAGGTGAATCAAGGGTTTCCTTGCTTGGAGGTTTTGTGGTTTTTCCTTGGTGTTTACTATTTATAGCAAATACTATTTTTGGCAGTTGGCAATTGCCAGTCTTCAGCTCTTCATTTCCTGTTGGAGCAGTTGTTTAGGGTTGAGCTTTGGCTTTTAAAAGCATCATTTTTGGTGAAATACTTCATGTCAAGGCAAAATGTTCTAATCTTAAGTTGACCCCTTGGCCTAAGGTGTTAACTTAAAGTTGTGTTAAAAGAGGGACTTGAAGAGGAACGCCTTCATGAAGAAGTTTAAATAATTTTTTATTAAAGTTTTATTTGCCATAAAGTGGATGCCTTTTGGAGAAGGTTTATTCTTTTTTTTTAATTTAAAATATGATAAGGCTTTTGGCATCCCTTCTTGAGAATTTGAAGAGTCATCCTATCTTTAAAAATGAGGATTTTCTCCAGCATTTGGCATCCATGTTTATGTTAAACTTATGCTGTTGAAATGAATAATCATTTTGCACTTCGAGGAATACTGACCTCCTAGTATCAATTCAATTTCGTGTTTGAAAGATAACACCTAATTAGTTCCAAGCTGCTTCTCAAATTAGACTAGCAGATAGAGCTTGAAGTGATGAATTTTGGTGTTTTTTCCAGATTTCCAGTTGCTGATATCTACACAGCTGAAAGTCGATTTTACTCACAACTTCATGTATGATTTTAATTTTGTTCTAGGCAGTCAATAATATCATTGCTAAGGTCAGGGTGACCCCTCCTAGCAATTTTCAGATTTTTGTTTGAGGTGTGTGATTTGTTCTAGCAAAATTGCCCTTGCTTAGGGTCGTACCTTCCCGTGTGCATTGGGAATTATGCCAATTAATAAATGCTGGATTTTTGGACTTGTTTCTTCTTCATGACATGGGTGCCTATCCTCCAAATGACCATTGCACTTGACTTCACGCAATTCAGAGGTAAACTGATAAAGATATAAGCATTTCATTGATTCACAGGTTGTTGATTTATAGTTTCAGTTTGTTGTTTTTAATTATAAGATTTCATACAGTTCAGTTTTGAGATTCTTTTGCAATGTTTAAGAGCTTTCTAGATTGAGATAGTCATTCTTCACATTGTGGATTTGTTCTATCCTTGTAATACTCGTAAAATGCAGATTATTTGATTGTAAGGTTGTGAATTAGTAGTACTAATCCAACCATATGTTATTGTAATTCCTAAGCGAACATCAAGCACCCTTGGATGGTTTATCGGCAATGTGGAGAATAAATCTTGTATCTCTCATCTTACCCACTGAAAAGTGGAGAATTCCCACTCTTGAGTGGATGCCTGTCGCAGCAGATGAATTGTTATTTGTAATTTCTCTCATGGCTAGTTATCCACCTATTTCATTTCAATTCAGTATTTAGCACTCCACCATATGTTATCACCTCGCCTTCTAAAGGATTTTGTGTGCACATTCTTGGTGTTGAGTTTAGATTCTCTCTCTTTCAGTTGTAACCATTTCAATTACTAGATCAATAGATCTTAGGGATCCTTTGACCATATGCCCGCCCCTCCTCCTGAAGTGGTTTTAGGGCACATTCTTTGTTAGAGTTCTTTCTGTAATGTTTTGGTTTTAAGATAACCTTAACGGGTGCTTGGTTACATTGTAATTGCTATTAAAAATTAAAAAAAATTGAGAGAGTATATTTTAGTTGGTTGTTGTGTCTTTGATGGGAAGCCCTCTATTCTGGTACCTTCTTCTGAAGCTCCTATTGAGGTGGATGATTGTCCTATTGAGGTGGTCCTGGAGGTTGTTGGAGTGGTGTGGCTTTGGTGGAAGGGGATTTCTTGTCTTCCTTGGTAGCTACTCTTATAGAGGTGGAGTGGGGGTTTTGTTGAGCTCTGATCTCTCAAATTTTTTGGACTATGTTGGCTAGTGGGTTGATGATTTAGGTGATGGTGCCTCTCCTTCTTATGGAAGGTGGTTTTTTATTGACTCTACTAGTGGGTTTAAGGTCCCAGTTAAAACCTGGTGTATTGTGAGGGATGTTGGTCCTTGTAATTTGGTTGCTAGTGGGTTTCAGGTTTCCCTTCTAAACTTGGTTCGGGTTCAAGATCCCTTGTAAAACTTGGCTTTGTTAGGTTTAATGTTCCTATTAAAACCTTCTTTTTAGTGTAGATCTTAGTAGTCTTGTTGTTATCTAGAGGTGATTTTCTATAGGTTCGCTGCTAGTTGTCTATGTTGTATCTATGAGTAGTTTGTTCTTCTTTGTGTGGGTTTTCGGTCCCTATCAAAACCTGATTGTTAATGGTTTCGAGTCCATTAAAAAACTATTGTAATTGGTTTCCGGTCCATTCAAAACCTATTTTTCCCATATAATCAAAACACTTAAGCATATTAAGTCCTTTTAGCTCTTTTAGTGTAGATTAAAACTAAACATGCAGAGAGATAGATATTCACACACAATTGCACCAACTCTTCCAGAACCTAATCCTCTAAGCTCAATGACATCTACAACAATCTAGTGAGAGGGGGTGAATCAATAGATCAATTAAAATTTATCCTTTTAAAACTTAAAGTAGATTAACTCCTTTTAGCTCTTTTAGTGCAAATTAAAACTAAACATGCAAAGAGATAAACATTCACACACAATTGCACCAAATCTTTTAGAACTTGATCCTCTGAGCTCAATGACATCTAGGCCTTCACTGACCTGCTATTTGATATCAATGACAACATAATGCCAACAATCTCCCCATTTGTCATTGATGGAAAAACCAAATGCTCAACACCAACTAACTAATTTGTACCAGATCCAAATGCTCTATACCAATTAATTATCATTTGCACACTCTCTCCCCCTTTGACATCAATGGCAAAGGGTTGCTTCAAAACACCATGCTTCTATAATTGTTACTCCTCCGTAGAAATGACAAAGGGACTTTGCTCCCCCTTTGACTGATACCAATTGATATCAATTTGTGCTCTCCTCCTTTGGCCTTAATGATAAAACCAAATGATCTAGATGCTTTGTACCTTCGAGATGCACCAATTCATGATCTGTACCAATTGAACCAACATTGCACCAATCAACTGAACTTATCTGTACCAAGTATAATGAAACTAATCATGAGTACACATACATCATAACATAATTGACTATCATAGCCCCCTTAGACTTATCTCCCATTAGAGAATTTGATCAAATTCTCTCGCCCTTCGCCCTTTCATAAGAAGCACAAAGTGAAATAATGTGTTCTTGAATCTACAACCATCAAGTCGTTAGAAATTTGTAAAACAAAAACAAACCAGACTTGATCTTTTCACTTTTCTTCCTTCTATAGGGTTGAATAAAATGTTTGTGAAGCTCCCCTTGGACTCATGCCCTATCACTAAGGATCAGTGATGTAAGACATGAGAAAACATGTTTGGTGCTGCTTGCTGACCTTTCTTTCTCCATACCTTATTAGGCTTCTTCTTTGCCTTGTTAGCCTTCTTCTCAGGGACATGTGAACCTTTGTTCACTCTTGGGGACATATTCTTCTTTATACTTTGTGCTTTTGGTCTTACATAATTTGTTCTACAATTCTTAGCTATGTGACCAAAGTTATTACAATTATCACATTACATTCATGTTCACTAAAGGAGTAAATTGATTCCTACACAAAACTTGTTCTCCTTTTAGGAACAATTATACATTTGTTACACCTCGTCTCTTAGTTACTAGGTTACTTTTATCTTGTAAGTAAATATAATGATAATTTTTTATCATAACTTTAAAATGTTCAATAGGTGAATGAAATATTGAATATGCATTAAGATGTTATTTATTTTGAAGGAATGATTATGTTTATACTGATGGGAAATATGATGAATGAATATGTATTGCAAATTATTGCATTAATGCTTTAATGATATAAATGATTTATGATGCAAGTGGATTTCATGATAACAACAAACTATTGTACTAAGTTGAATGCAGGAATAGGTTTGAGCCTCAGAAAGAGAGGGGAAGTATCACTCAAGAGAGGAGCTTGGTCCAAGGTAACCCTAAATGAGCCTAACTGAGCAATCACACACACACACACCCTAGTTGGTCTAGTCGAGTTAGTTCGTAAAATTGGGTAGGTAACCTTCAGTTATGGTTTAGGGATGATAAATTGTGGATGTAGTTTTAGTCTTTGAATGTTCCTGTTTGGGTTATGTGATTGAGTCTTTATGTTGAATGGAAGCTCTTCTAGTTCATGTGTTCATATTTATATGTCAATCGATGAAGTATATACATAGAATGTATATGTATATATATATATATATATACATGTCCTTGATAACCCATATACATGTCCTTGATAACCCATGAGAAAGTTGATTGGACAAATGCGACATATGTATATATATATACATATAGATATGTATGTATGTATACATTTTGTATATATATGACAATCAATGAATAAGGTATTATATGTGTTGAATTTGGATATTAAAGTAATGATATATGTATATTAAAATATAGATATATTAATGTATAAGTATATTATTACGTTCATGTAAATGAATATACTTATATATTAGTATACGTATATATGTATATACATATATATAATTAGATAAATATATATTTGAATGACAATTAATATATGTGAACATTCGTAGGTATATGTATATATATGCATATCAATATATATAAATATGTTATTACATTATATTTGCATATAATGATTTGAATATAAAAATGTCAATCTATGTTTTAGTAAAAAATAAATATTAATATATATAAATGGCATATGGAAACATATGTAACATATGTATATATATGTATATATGTATATATATTAATATATATCTTATGCTATATATATATATGAAATGAAATAAATGTTAAATGTTATGTAATTGAAAATAACCATAGCGCACATATATGTACAATGCACATTTAATAAATAAAGGAAGACTTGTTGTCCGCAACCTACCTCGTATATGTTGCTCATAAACCAAAGGTAGCGTATATATATAACGCTTAATGGAAGAGTTTAAACCCTATGCATAGACTAAGTCTTTAGCCAGTGGTATGGATACTTAATGTAGTGCTAAAAGGAAGTAATAACAATTTGAAAATAACAAAATATATGCCATGTGAGGCATAAAGGGAGGCACATATGATAGTGTGTGGCACAACCTGTAAAGGAATATAAAACCAACACATAAAGTATGTAAGACTAAGTCAAACCAAAGGAAGTTCTAAGTATGTATGAGATCATGCACAACTGTGTTAACATTTCAAGGGATGTGTAATTTGTTTTAAATGCCATATGAATCAGTGAAAGTTTGCACTATAAACTTGGGCGCGAACATTTGAAGGTGGTGCCATATTAGCAAGTGTTTGGAATGCTTAAGAGGTCTTCAAAACACATAAGTTTGTAAATAAAATAGAGACTAAGTAAAGTGCAAACTTGGTAGTATTTTACAAAGGAATTCAAATTAGGAAACTTTTTTTGAGCTTGTTATCCCTTATAACAAGTCGACTTATCCATTTAAATGGAGAGGATTTTTATGTTTTGTAAACCTATAAGTTAGTTTGATGAGTCGTTGCATGAGGATATCAAGGTGGCAGAAATACTAACTTGTTTGTAGCCTTTAGTTGCTCATAATTTAGTATAAATAGAGGTGCTCATTCTACCAATCGCTACACTTCTCAATCAGATTACACTGTTGTTATTCTACTGCAATTTCTATGCAAAGTGAGTTGAGAGATTGTGAGTTAGGAAGTTGTATTGTTGATCTGAATTAGTATGGTGAGACATTTGGGGAGAAGCTAGTAGAGGAATTTGGGTTGATCTTAGAGGAGGAAGCAAGTGAGCTTGATCAATTAAGCTAGGAGAGAGGTGTAATCAATACGTATACCTTTTTCATTTATGTTAGAAAGGTTATATATTTTTTATTACTATATTTGAAAGGTTAAATGGCTATGTTTACTACGTTAGAAAGAAATGGTTTAGAGTATGTTGAGATTCTTGTTTATGCTTGCATTTTTCATGGTTGTTTATTATGTTGATGAAACCTTTCGTTTTGGCATATATTGAATAGATATGTATGTAACCTATGTATGGGAATTTTTATGAATGTGAAGTATTGATACTATATGTAGTCTTCAACACTAAAAGTAGTTTGTCTATACTAGACATATCATCATCAATAGGAAGTGATTTCATGCAAACTATAATGATAATTGATCACTTGATCATTACTTTACTTTTTAATGAAACACTAAGTTGGGAATAACCTACTAGGTTGGGATGTTTACTTGAATATTGATTAAAGAACATAGGTTGAGATTAACCTATATAACTGAACTGATTATTTGATTATTGATTTAATCTTTGATTGAAGTCATTTATTGTTGAAGATTATAGTATTGATTGAGGTCATTTATTTGATGAGATTATAATTTTAATGGGATTCATTTATTGTTGAAGATTATACCTTTGATTGAGGTCATTTATTGATGAGATTATGCTTTTGATAGAAATTATTTATTGTTGAGATTACACTCTTGAATGGAGAATTTAATTGTTGAGATTGTACTTTTGAAATAGAGTCATTTAATGATGTGACGTTATGTTATCCATATGGTTAATTGGTAACAATATAGAGTTTCTTTGAGTTGCTTGTAGCAATGTTATCTAGATATGAGTTGATGGAAGGGTTATTCCTGGGGTTAGGATAATCCACGGGAAATGGACTAGCCTAGAATAGAATACTAATGGTCAAATACAAATTGAGAAATTTTAGTGGTGAATATAGATGACCCTCACTTGAAGTATTAGGTGTTGAATCTTTGGCCAAATTAGTGTAGGTAGCCACTGTTTACACTATCAATTCACTGTGTTGATCCAATTTACATTCTAGGCTAGGGTAATCATATATGAGGTAGTATACATTATGGTAGCTCTAGATATGTAGGACACATCACTATGCTAATGAAAGGATATTTGAAGGATGAGGTTACCAAACCAATCTCTTCATTGAAAGGAAGGCCATCTTACCAAGTTTTGTAGATGTGTGAGGGATTGTAGTAAGTCCATGTTTGGTGGAAAAGTTCTTGAGTGATGCTTCTCCTCATACAATTGGCGGCCAAGATTTGGGAGGACATTTTGGACCATTGGTATTTCTGATTCAAAAATTGAATATGTACATGCCAGTATTAGGGATAACTATAAGGTATGCACCAAGGAAAGGGGACATCTAGAATGTATGCACCAATGTTGGGACGTCTGTATTGGTTTGTATTTCTAGTTCATGTTAGTTTGTTGAAGCTACATATATAATCATGTATCCATCTATATAAAAATTGTAAATGTGAAATGCTATCTTGAATATATTTATGTAAAGTTAAATCATACTTATATTATTAGAATGATTCTTTGACTATGCAATGGAAAGTTTGGATAAAGTTATATTTCAAATGATGCATTTATTATTGAATGGAAAAGAAAAACATTATGGCTCATAATGCTAGTAGCATAACTGTCAACTTGTGGGTAAAACTTAGTAAAAATTTCTAGGTAGAACAATGGGCATGTTACACGTGGTACCAAAGCTACCGAGTTCAACTCTAGAACCTATGATCTTATTATGTAAGTGATGTTTAAACCCTATCAGAAGATAATGGTTGAAAATTTCTTACACCAATATGGCAAGAGGAAAAGAACAAAGGGAAGCAAAAAGGGAAGTTAAGATTCTTGAAAACTTATTTAAGTTTAGGACTAGGAAATAAACATCCTTGGAGTCGAAAACTCCTAAACCAACCACTCATTAAGATATACCTTTGGATCATGGAAGATTATGCAACCGGGATCGGTAGGAAGGTTATGGAAGATTGCTAATGAGTACCTTCACCCTATGAAATAGTTTAAATGACTCTAAGGGATATAAAGAATTGAAGTAATTCCCCTTATTGATAGCAACCTGTAGATGCGAAGAGTCAAGGATTTTGGATTTAGTAAGGAAACTATGAATCTATGAGTATGCTTTATTGGAATAGAACTAATTGATAGCATAAATCAGAAACTTAGTCGAAGTATAAAGACAACATTTTGTGAATTAAAATCAACAAGAGAGGTATTTGAGTATGTTTTATTGGAATAGAACTAATTGATAGCATAAATTGGAAACTTAGTCGAAGTATAAAGATAAAATTTTGTGAATTAAAATCAACAAGAGAGGTATCCTGGAGGCAGAATAACCCTATGACAGTCTTGATTTAGTACAAGGTTAAAATCTTGCAAGGATGCAAGGATCAAGGGAGAAATTTGGTACCTTAGTATAAAGGTTACAGACCAAAATGGTTAGAAAAAGAAGCAACCTATGAATAATAAAAGCTAACATGATCCCACCAACTAAAATAGGCAAGGTCAATTTGGAGTTCTAATTGAAAATGGGGAAAAGAAACTAAATAATCTTAGAGTGTCCAAAGTTATGAGAAAAGGAAATTGCCAAGAATTTGGACAAAATTACTTTGAAAGATGATCACAAGGTAAAAGCTTGGAAAGGAAATCAAACAAATTTGGATAAAGGACTCAGTTAGAGGATAGTTTGGTTGAAGTGTGAATTGAACTTACCAACTTATCAACGAAAGTAAACTTATGTTTAGATCCTAAATCGATCATTTGAAGATGATCCAATGGGAAATTAAATATGGTTAAAAGGCTAATAGTAGACATGAAAAAGAGAATTGGAATAAAATACTAGAGTATATCTTAGCTTGTAAGTTGTTAATTCATTAGATCTCGTTACTATGGATCCAACTGCTAATTCTAAGAGATTAGAAGGCGATGATAAATCCAATTTTGGGAAAGAAAAATTGTATTCAAGGAATACCATGGAGGGTAAGAAAGGAAAGTAAAAGTTTAAAAACTATCAAAAGCCAACAACAAGAAATGTTTAATCAATTCAATCAATTTGGAGAGAGCATATGATTATTAAAATTTCAAATTTGGAATGATTTAATGACTTGGAAATACTAAGGGGGGAAGAGGGAGAGTAGATGTACTTAGATAAGTACCCTTTTCAACAAATTTTATTGTTGTATCTCTAGTAGGAGATAATTTTTAACCAAAGTCTTGAACTCAATGACCAAAACAAGGTTGGTAAAAAGTTATGAGTTTAAAGTATTGTAATTACTGGAGAAAGGTAGTGGAAAGGTCAAAGCTTTTGAACAAAGTGAGAAATATTTACAACATAATTTTATACGTATTTGTTTGGTAGATCAATTTGTTATTATCAATAATGTTTTGGAAAATGTTAGTCAAAATACTTGATCATGAAAGGAAAGACTATTGCCTATGCAATAGAAAAGGGGAGAATTATATACTCATGATCATGAGTTATCAAGGAACGTGCATGCTTGATAACTAGGTATGCAATAAATGTTGATATCTTTTTGGAAGATAATATCAAACCAACATGATTAAATGAGAATTGTTATTCAATTAATATGATGCTCATCGGGAGAGAGGCTGAGCTGGAAATAAAACTATGATTTTGGAAATGCTTAAAGGGTGAAATAAATCCAAGTTATGGATGCCCTAAGAAAGAGTCATAACTCCTCAATAATGTCTAATCATTATAATTTGAGAAAAAAATGTGGAATAAGTCCAAGGAAGATGTATCATTTAATTGGGATAAACTATTATGAATCAAAAAAGAATCTATGTACCCAATTTTTGGGAGATCAAAGAATGAATGAGGTAAATTGATGTCATATTCAAGACACTATAACGATAATATTATTTGAGGAATGGGAAACCACTATAGTCTGGAAGGGGATAGAGTAAGATGCTGCAAGGTATGTAGCAAGTTATTGTCCAGTATGTCAAAGGATGAAGATAGGATACCGTCAATGGTAGGACTTGTATACTCTCAAAGAATTCTAGAGAGGAAGTGGTAGATCATAGTTTTGATCTTTCTATGTCAATAGAACTAACATAATGTTATGGTGGATAAACTCACCAAGGTAACCAATTTTGATTGGGAAATTTGATTTATAGGATATCAATCCTATACAACAAATTGTGTAAAGTAGTTGCTTAATGTTCCTGAGAAGGTTATCTCAAAATGGGACACACAATAAATATTTAGGTTTTGTATAAACCATGATCATCTTATGAAAAATTCAAATGAATGAATGCTCAATTTATTACTTTAAGTTAGCCAATTAGGTAAATGGGATAAACCAAATCTTTGAGGATTTATGGAGTACTTTATGATAACTTCTGTCTTTAAAATTTGATTCTTTGAAACATATATGGGAAGAAGGGTTGAATCTCTACAAAGCATAGATAAGCTAGGAAATAGGATTAAACTTAGACCAAAAAGGTTGTCAATGGAATAGTAGATCAAAAGGATCAAGGAAAACATTGTTGATACAAAGCTTAAATGAAGAAGCAATATTATTATGTTAAAGGAAGATGGTTGTGTCGGTGATGGACGGTCTCGGCTTTTGAGTTGTCTGATGGTGTAAAGGCCAAAGAGAAGGATGGGTCCCATGGTGTAGTATGCAATACACTGACATTTATTTTCTATTTGGGTTACACTATGGATAATTGTATTAGCCAATGAGAATGAGTTTTTCTAGTCACTATGGTATAGGTGTCATATAGGATACTATCACTATTGTACTTATGATGTTCATATGAGTTAATATAATTATGATGTATAATTCTCTAGAGAGAAAGTTTGCTTGAGCACACAATTACTCCCCATATGTTAGCATAGTCACTCTTTGCAAGGTTCATGAAGGATGAAATTGCAAGGAGTCGTGCTATGATAGAAGATTATTTGGATATGTACTTATTTTCAGTATGATTTGGAAAATGGAAAGTAAAACCTTTATTTGAATATATCTATATGTTTAAGTGATTTAAATCATTGGGGATGATGATTCACGGGGAGGAAGTATTTTACACCCCGTCTCTTAGTTACTAGGTTACGTTTATCTTGTAAGTAAATATGATGATAAATGTGTTGGAGTGAAAATACACTGAGAGGGGGGGTGAATCAATGTTTATATATTGTTTAACAAATTTAACTGAAACTAAAAAGAACCATACATATGTTCTCATTTATCAATGATAGAATCATTCATATATTTGAATGCAGTCATATAAACTGAAATGAGAGTAGTGTAACATTGCATTTTAAAGTAGTAAAGCACTGAAGCAAATGAATAACAAAGACACAAGTAGACACAAGATATGTCGAGTGGAAAACCCTCCTAGGGTAGAAAAACCACTCCTAAACCTGCTGCCTTTTTCAGGATTTCATTTCAATAATTATTTTAACAAAGCCTCAATGGCTGATTTCTTAGCACCGAATCAAGGAGCACCAACCCCTTTTCTATTTTTCAATAGAACATACAATAATACAAAGGATCTCTCTGTTTCTCTTATTTTTGTCAAGTGCCTCTTGACAGACAATGTATAAAATTCTCAAGAGTCAAGAATAACTCTTCAGGATTCCATTCATTATCAAATCTTGATACAGCTTGAGGAAAATAATCTAGTTACAGTGTCAATACAACTTCTCATCAAACTGCATTACATTGATATGACATTGTTTTTCTCTCTCTCTCTCTCTCTCTCTCAATCTTTCTTGATATGGAATATAGAACAAACAACAAACTGTATTTTCCAATTTTTCAGCATCGCAAAATAATTACCCTGACAGCTCACATAAAAGAATTGCCCTTTTTGTTTTTAGGTTTTCCTGTAAAGAAGAAACCCTAATCTCTCTATTTTCCTCCTTTTACATTTTTCATCGTTAAAGAAATTACTCAAAGATAACTTTTAGGTTACAATGCTACTGTCAAGCAATAGTTCCAGGTGTTACTGTGATCATGAAGGAAAGATCATTCTAAAAATATTTTCCCACTGGAGTACTTAAGCATTGTGCAAATATAGCAGGCAGACTAAAACCTATTCTCTCAAGCAGCCTGCACAAGCAATGCTAAAAACAAAATAGCATAAGATCTAAATAAAACCATAAACCATAGCCACTAAAACTGCTGCTATATTAAAGTAACCGACATCTCAATGTAGTGAAACTGAAATCATAAAATGATGCATTCAAGAGCAGTTACCAACGACTCTAAGTGTGAAACTGAGAAGATTCTTTAGGCTACATGATTACCCACAACCCAAAAATACCATTCTTTAAATCTGATATGGTAACACTATAAAAATGTAATTCTAAGCATGTGAAATAATTATAGTTCTGAATGAGAAGAAACTAAACCAAATCTTCAACTTCCATGCAAAAGCAAGCACTTATCCCTTATTAACCTTTCCAGTAAAGGTAACGGTTCTGCAAAGATCAATAGATGAATACCTGTGAAGACCATAAAAGAATTTGCCATGAGCAATTTACTAGATTTGCGAAGTAACTGAGCAGCCTGAGCTCTTTCCCCATTCGAGCTTCCACCCGATGGCAGGAGACTGACAAGTGAAATGACCATTGTCATGGTCTTCCTATCTTCCTTATATGTTGTCAAAGTTCAGTAACCCTGCAGATTTCTCAATGAAACGGTTGAAAGAAAACTGTCATGATGGCAGCCAGAGTAGGGTTCCAAACCCTTCGAGCAATAACATTTTTTTGACCTAAACTTCCAAAACAAACACATCATAATCCTTTGCAAAGAATGATAGTCATTTGGAGTCCGAGAGGGCATACATTAAATTATCAAAAATTCATTAATAGACTTTGAAATCCGCTTTCTTACTGCACATCTGCGATCTTCCTTCAGACAACCCACGGTATAGCGGTGACAAGCACTAACTATTACCGCTTCCTTTACCACCCAACCGTGGTCTCCCTTCAGACTACCCATGGTACATCAGTAGCCCCTTGTAAACCGCTAACATTTCCACTATGCTACCTTGGTTACACTTCTGACAGTCTGCGGTATAGTGGTAGCCACCTTGCTTGCCGCTTGCCGTTTTCACCGCACTACCGCGGTTTCCTTGATGACAGCCCATGGTGTAGCGGTAGCTATTTTGCTTGCCACTGATGGTTTCACCACACTACCATAGTTACCAGCTTAACTGTTAGCAGTACCGAAGTAAGATGTCTATGGCCTTACCAAACATATGCCGACAAACTCATTGTCGTTTGACAATTGTTGACTATAGGAAATGTCGACAAAAATGTGCCATGAAATATTACCACCAAATGTTGATGGCTATTGACTTTTATATTCCCAAGAAATCAAGGCTAAGTCACTTCCAATGTGACATTAAAATATTAACCAATGCCTTTACCTACTGTCGGCCTTAAGGCCTGATTTAAATGTCAAACCTTTAGACCCAATTCAAATGCAAAAGGAGACCAAATAGAATACCTTTACCCAAGGTCGAATGCCACCTTGATATATTCAATGTTGTATAATGTGCCATTTCCAAATGATGTCCAAAGACTTATGAGGTATAGTGAAGACTGAATTTGCATGATGAATTCACAATGCCATTTCACTTACCATAAACCCTTATTATACTGAGAAACAAGCTGCATCATATAAACCATTAACAATTTCAAGATGCAAGAACCTGATCAAACCACACTATAACAACCTGTAGAACATTGATTCATGCCAAGGACATATAATTAAGTGCATCACTGAAACACAATTGTTAAACCAGAAACATATCACCTGATCAATGAAACAAAGAGCCAGTAACCAGAATACCTTAATAAGACCAGACTGAGAAATGCTTCCAAGGCACCAACCCAGGGCAGTTTTGACATGAAGGACAAATGCCACATAAGAAGTCAACAAACTCCCCCTTTGTCCTTGATGGAAAAAATCTGAGCCATCTAAACCACCATTTTCTCCCCCTTTTTGTCACAAGGACAAAGGAAGAAACCTGTGATATACAACAACCATTTTCTCCCCATTTTCTCCATGAAGTACAACAACAATCGATACCAAGCTACAATTATAACAGGAATGCAGCAAAAATGCAAACCCAATACCATAAGCCATTATGATCATCACAACAATGAATACAAAGCAATGAACCAATTCTTTTAAGCACTTCTATTTTGATGCGAATGTAGAGGAATCCTCTTTTTAAGAACTAATACCATGGTCACTTGTTAAACCAATTTGTACCTGAAACAATTACATGCCCATGCAAAATTGTGACTAGTAACATAAAATGAATTCGTGATCCTGAACAACCTGTAGCATAATTCTCACTATCAGTCCAACAAAAAACATCAGCATCTCCGAAGGAGAAATATGAATAGGAAGCATGAATATACTGAGAAATAAGTTTTGTGAGTTGCCACACCACGAATGCCAATGGATATCATCTTAATGTCATGAATTTAAAAAAATGTATCAATCTTAGGTTTGACATCAAGAGCAATAAAAAATGACTGAAAAAACCAGCAACATCATAAGGCTCCAAATCTGAACATCATTGTACAACCACTATCCAAGCCACTTTTAGAGATTCATAACCAAAAACTGCACACCAAGGCCAACTGTTCCACCTTTTGGTCATATTAAACTTCATTCTCCATTGTCAACTGTAAACACACTGTTACCAATATGAATAACCATGCACAAATGCATATCTTGTTGTAATGAACATATGGTCAAACATAAGTACCAACATATAAAAATTAAGTGCATGCCATGAAATATGTGAACCAAGAACCAAATGTTCATAGTATGTACCACCCAGATTATGTAAATGTGTCACCAAAGCCAATATTGTTACCAAAAACATCTGAAAGCCAAACAACCAATGAAACCAACTGCAAATACAATTAGAGCAGCAAACAAAGATCAACAAGCTGTAAGAGAGCAACCATGGAACCAAGCTCCCCCAACAAATAAGCTTCACAAAAAAATTATTTTATGATCAGTAACACACCATTTCTTTTCTCAAACTTATTGAAAATGCAAATTCTTCAAATAGTGACTTTTTGATTCAATAACTTACTGCACATTTCTCCATGATCATAATGAAACATAGTATGATGATCAAATTCATTGGCAAATGAAATATTGAAGTATACTACTGCCAAACTAGATTTATATACATCAACAAACAAGTAGATACCACTGCATATTCAATACTTACTTAAGGGACCAGTAGTAAGATAATTAGGCTAGCACATTTTCATTGCAACTAACCTTGTTCTTCAGAATAACATCTTTTACCAGAATAGCACAAAGCAACCAAATCTGTAGCATACAGTCCACTACATAAGTCTCAAGACACCAAACCATCAGTATCATGTAAAATTCAACTGTCAAGAGAAAATATTGATGCATCTATTATTTGATATCAAAAAGGGGTTTATTCAGAATGCATTAATCATCTCCCCCTATCTTCATGCGGTCTTTCAAATCCTCAGTGATGATTTTTGTGCAGCATGCACAAGATTTTGTTCTTCATTTTTCTTTTCTTGCTTTCTTCTCCATACTTGTATAGGCTTTGTCTTTTCCTTACTCATGATATTATTTTCCTTTTGTTTGAAAATGTAGTCCCTAGAAGGCTTTATCAAACTTTTCTTACACCACCGTGCTTTGTGTCCAAACCCATTACACCTATAACATATAATAGAGTTGTCTAGACCATAGAGAGAAGAATTTCTTCTGGTCACATTGTATGAACCTCTCTTGACATTTCTCACATGATTGTTTTCATTTCCTGATGTGTCAAGGAGATTGTAGACATTTCCCTTAGTCCTTCTTCCTACAACCATAGCTTTTCCAAGCTTATTTTTAATCTCACATCCCTGTGAAGTGAATAAGACCTGATAGCCACTGCCACATATAAAACTGACACTCAGAAGGTTGTATTTTAATCCTTCTACGTAATACACATTGTAAATAGGAGTGTCTTCATTCAGAAAAAGGGAACCTTTACCTTTGATTTGAATTCCAGAGTTGTCTCCAAACTTTACATATCCACCAACATAGTCTTCTAGATTAGTAAATTTTTCTTTGTCACCAGTCATGTGGTTTGAACAGCCACTATCCAGGACCCATAAATCCTTTTTCTTGGAGTGGAAAGTAGTTTGAACAAGCATAGTCTATTCAATGTTGTTAACAGCTTTGGGTTTCCAAACTTTGATAGTTTTTAGCTGTTTATTCTACTGATTAGCATTGCATTGCTTAGCAGAATGACCCAAAGACTTGCATGTGAAACATCTAATTTGTCTTGCAAAACCATGATTCTGCCTAAAGCCAAATCTAGGAGTTCTATAATTCATAAATCTGCAAGAGTTCACTTTGTGACCAAATTTATTGTAGAAGTAACAATACCCATAAAAGAGAGGGCAGGAGTTGTAAATCATTTTGTTGCTCCTAAAAGGATGAATATGATCCTTGTCAAAATCAAGACGTTTGAGTTTAGGACTTTTGTTTCCAGCCACAACATTGTCGTTTGCACTGTTATTTGAACATTCACCTTTTACAAAACCAATTCCAGTTTTATCATTGTTCAATTTCTGTTTACTGAGCATGTCATTCAGTTTAAGAGTGCTTTCATATTTCTCAATAGTCTTCCTGAGATCTACAATCTCATGTTCAAGTTTTTGAATTTCTTGGTCTTTAAAGCTTATGCCAATACAAAGACAGTCTTCAACCCTCTTGGATTCTTCAAGTTGAGTTTTTAATGAAATTATCTCTATATTTATGAGTTGCTCTTGTGAGCTATCTTGAGCAGTATTTTGTTCTTAAGCACACATCTATTTTTTAAGTTTTCTCGGCTCTTTTAGAGCACATTTCAGTTCTCCTTCATAATCCACTTTGCCTTCTTTAGCATCATTGTTGTTAGTTTCATCTTGTTGAATGATTTCAGCCACGAATAGATTTTCATCCTCTTCATCTAAAGAATCTTCAAATTCAGAGTTTGTTTCATTTTTGCTGAACATGCTTTTCTTCTTTTTGAAATTGAATTTCTGTTTGGGTCTATAAGCCTTTTTCTTGGCAAATTTCTCAGATTTTTCGTTATCACTGTTTGTGTCACCATAAGGGCACTTTGCAGCAAAGTGACCTATTTTTCCACAGTTAAAGTATTTGAAGGGAAGTTTTCCCTTATACTTTCTAAAACCCTTTTTGAGTTTCCTCACAAAGTGGGATTCTATAGAATCAGAAAATTCTGATTCAATGAGCTCATCCCTTTCTTTCCTTTCAACATTAAATGTTGCTTCTTTTGTAGTGGTGTTGTTTTTACTAATCCTCATTTCATAGGCAATTAGAGTGCCTTGTAGGTTGTCAAGGGTGAGCTGGGTAAAGTGTTTTTTTTCTTCTAGAGTAGCTATCTTAGCTTCAAATTTTGTTGGTAAGGTTCTGATGACCTTGGTTACAACATCAAATTCCTTGACTTCTTCTCCCAAACCCTTCATTGCATTTACTATTTCATCAACTCTCAAAAAGTAGTCAACTACTTTTTCATCGTCCCTCATTTTTAGTTCTTCAAACTGGTGTTTTAGAGTGACGACTTTAGACTGTTTTACCTTTTCATTTACTTGATGGATAGTTTCAAGTTTAGTCTAGGTTTCACTAGCAGAACTGCAGTGCATGACTTTGATGAAGACATCTTTAGTTAGAGCACACAAAAGAGTATTCTTTTCTCTTGCATTGGTTTCATATCTTTTCTTTTCATCAAAAGTAGCTAGCAAAGTGGCTGGTACAGTGTACCCAAACAATACTATGCTCCAGACATCAAGGTCAATAGAAGTTAAATAAGTCCCCATTATGATTTTCCAGAATACATAATCAGTTCCATCAAATAATGGAGCTCTAGTCATGGAAGTACCTTCATGAGCTTGAGACATTTTGAATAGACTCCAAGTCCAGAATCAATCCTAGGTTGGAAAGACCTATCAGAGGACCCTAGGCTCTGATACCAATTGTTGGAGTGAAAATACACTGAGAGGGGGGGGTGAATCAGTGTTTATAACTTCTTTAACAAATTTAACTGAAACTGAAAATAACCATACATATGTTCTCATTTATCAATGATAAAATCATTCATGTATTTGAATGCAATCATATAAACTGAAATGAGAGTAGTGTAACATTGCATTTTAAAGCAGTAAAGCATTGAAGCAAATGAATAACAGAGACACAAGTAGAAACAAGATATGTCGAGTGGAAAACCCTCCCGGGGTAGAAAAACCACTCCTGAACCTACTGCCTTTTTCAGGCTTTCATTTCAATAATTATTTTGACAAAGCCTCAATGGCTGATTTTTGAGCACCAACTCAAGGAGAAACAACCCCTCTATTTAGAGACACCAATCTCAAGGAGCATCAAACCCTTTGTTTAGAGACACCAATATCAAGGAGCACCAACCCCTTTTCTATTTTTCAATAGAACATAAAATAATACAGAGGATCTCTCTATTTCTCTTATTTCTGTCAAGTGCCTCTTGATAGACAATGCATAGAATTCTCAAGAGTCAAGAATGACTCTTTAGGATACCATTCATTATCAAATCTTGATACAACTTGAGGAAAATAATCTAGTTACAGTTTCAATACAACTTCTCATCAAACTGCATTACATTGATATGACATTGTTTTTTCTTTCTCTCTCTCTCTCTCTCTCTCTCTCTTTTTCAATCTTTCATGATACAGAATACAAAACAGACAACACACTGTATTTTCCAATTTTCAGCATCACAAAATAATTACCCTAACAGCTCACATAAAAGAACTACCCTTTTTGTTTTTAGGTTTTCCTGTAAAGAAGAAACCCTAATCTCTTCGTTTTCCTCTTTTTGCATTTTTCACTGTTAAAGAAATTACTCAAAGATAACTTTCAGGTTACAATGCTACTGTCAAGCAACAGTTCCAGGTGTTACTGTGATCATGAAGGAAAGATCATTCTAAAAATATCTTCTTACTGGAGTACTCAAGCATTGTGCAAATATAGCAGGCAGACTAAAACCTATTCTCTCAAGCAGCCTGCACAAGCAGTGCTAAAAAGAAAACAGCATAAGATCTAAATAAAACCATAAACCATAGCCACTGAAACTGCTGCTATATTAAAGTAACTGACATCTCAATGTAGTGAAATCAAAATCATAAAATGATGCATTCAAGAGCACTTACCAACGACTCCAAGTGTGAAACTGAGAAGATTCTTTAGGCTACATGATTACCCACAACCCAAAAATACCATTCTTTAAATCTGATATGGTAACACTATAAAAATGTAATTCTAAGCATGCGAAATCATTATAGTTCTGACTAAGAAGAAACTAAACCAAATCTTCAACTTCCATGCAAAAGCAAGCACTTATCCCTTATTAACCTTGCCAGTAAAGGTAACGGTTCTGCAAAGATAAATAGATGAATACCTATGAAGACCGGAGAAGAATTTGCCATGAGCAATTTACTAGATCTGCAAAGTAACTGAGCAGCCCGAGCTCTTTCCCCATTCGAGCTTCCACCCAATGGTAGGAGATTGACAGGTGAAATGACCATTGTCATGGTCTTCCTATCTTCCTTATACGTTGTCAAAGTTTAGTAACCTTGCAGATTTCTCAATGAAACGGCTAAAAGAAAACTGTCATGATGGCGGCCAGAATAGGGTTCCAAACCCTTCGAGCAATAAATTTTTTTGGACCTAAAATTCCAAAACAAACACATCGTAATCCTTTACAAAGAATGATAGTCATTTGGAGTCTGAGAGGGCAAACATTAAATTATCAAAAATTCATTAATAGACTTTGAAATCCACTTTCTTACCACATAGCTGCGGTCTTCCTTCAGACAACCTGCGGTATAGCAGTGACAAGCACTAATTGTTACCGCTTCCTTTACCGCCCAACCCCGGTCTCCCTTTGGACTACCCGTGGTACGGTGGTAGCCCCTTGTAAACCGCTAACGTTTCCACTGTGCTACCTCGATTATGCTTCTGACAGTCCGTGGTATAGCGGTAGCCAACTTGCTTGCTGCTAGTCATTTTCACCACACTACCACAGTTTCCTTGATGACAGCTCGCGGTGTAGCGGTAGCTATTTTGCTTGCCGCTGATGGTTTCACCACACTACTATGGTTACCAACTTAACTGTCAGCTATACCACTGTAAGATATCTGCAGCCTTACCAAACACATGCCGACAAACTCATTGCCGTTTGACAATTGTTGACTATAGGAAATGCCAACAAAAACATGCCATGAAATATTACCACCAAATGTTGATGGCTATTGACTTTTATATTCCCAAGAAATCAAGGCTAAGTCACTTCCAATGTGACATTAAAATATTAACCAATGCCTTTACCTGTTGTCGGCCTTAAGGCCTGATTTAAATGTCAAACCTTTAGACCCGATTCAAATGCAAAAGGAGACCAAATAGAATACCTTTACCCAAGGTCGAATGCCACCTTGATATATTCAATGCTGTATAATGTGCCATTTCCAAATGATGTCCAAAGACTTATGAGGTATAGTGAAGACTGAATTTGTATGATGAATTCACAATGCCATTCCACTTACCATAAACTCTTATTATACTGAGAAACAAGCTGCATCATATAAACCATTAACAATTTCAAGATGCAAGAACCTGATCAAACCACACTATAACAACCTGTAGAACATTGATTCATGCCAAGGACGTATAATTAAGTGCATCATTGAAACACAATTATTAAACCAGAAACATATCACCCGATCAATGAAACAAAGAGCCAGTAACCAAAATGCCTTAATAAGACCAGACTGAGAAATGCTTCCAAGGCACCAACCTAGGGCAGTTTTGACATCAAGGACAAATGCCACAGAAGAATTCAACAAAATGTTTATCAGAACTTCAATATGTTCAATAAGTGAATGAAATACTGAATATGCATTAAGATGTTATTTATTTTGAAGGAATGATTATGTTTTATACTGATGGGAAATATGATGGATGGATATGTATTGAAAATGATTGCGTTAATGCTTTAATGATGTAAATGATTTATGATGCAAGTGGATTTCATGAGAACAACTAACTACTATACTAAGTTGAATGCAGGAATAGGTTTGAGCCTCTAGAAGAGAGGGGAAGTATCACTTAGGAGAGGATCTTGGTCTGGTAACCCTAAATGAGTCTAACTGAGCAATCACACACTCACACCCTAATTGGTTTAGTTGAGTTAGTTCATGAAATTGGGTAGGTAACCTTCGATTATGGTTTAGGGATGATTTATTGTGGATGTGGTTTTAATCTTTGAATGTTCCCGTTTGGGTTATGTGATTAAATCTTTATGTTGAATGAAAGTTCTTCTAGTTCATGTATTCATATTTATATGTCAGTCGATGAAGTCTATACATAGAATGTATATATATATATGTACATGTCCTTGATAACCCATGAGAAAGTTGATTGGACAAATGAGACATATATATATATATATATATATATATATATGTATACATTTCATATATATATGTCAATCTACGAACAAGGGATTATATGTGTTGAATTTGGATATTAATGTAATTATATATGTATATTAAAATATAGGTATATTAATGTATAAGTATATTATTACATTCATGTAAATGAATATACTTATATATTATAGTATACGTATATAAGTATATACATATATATAATTACTTAAATATATATTTGAATGGAAATTGATATATGCGAACATTTGTAAGTATATATAAATAAATATATATATATATATATATATATATATATATATATATATATATATATGTGTGTGTGTATATACATATATATATGTGTGTGTGTGTGTGTGTGTGTGTGTGTGTGTCAATATATATAAATGTGTCATCACATTATATTTGCATATAATGATTTGAATATAAAAATGTCAATCTATGTTTTAATATATATATATATGGCATATGGAAACATATGCATATATATTAATATATATATTATGTTATATATACTTGAAATGAAATAAATGTTAAATATTATGTTGAAAATAATCATAGCATACATATATGTACAATGTGCATTCAGTAAATAAAAGAAGACTTGTTCTCCATAGCCTACCTTGTATATGTTGCTCATAAACCAAAGGTAGCATATATATATAGCACTTAATGGAAGATTTTAAACCCTACGCATAGACTAAGTCTTAAGCCAATGATATGGCTACTTAATGCAACACTAAAAGGAAGTAATAACAATTTGAAAACAACAAAGTATATGCCACATGAGACATAAAAGGAGGCATATATGATAGTGCATGACACACCCTTTAAAGCAATATAAAACCAACACATAAAGTATGTAAGACTAAGTCAAACCAAAGGAAAAATCATGTATGAGATCATGTGCAACTTTATTAACATTTTTAGGGATGCGTTTAAACTGTTTTAAATGCCATATGAATCCGTCAAATCTCGCACTATAACTTGGGCACCAACATTTGAAGGTAGCACCATATTATCATGTTTGGAATGCTTAAAAGGTCTTCAAAATACACATGTTTGTAAACAGAATAAACACTCAGTCAAGTGCAAACTTGGCAACATTTTATAAAGGAACTCGAATTAGGAAACTTGTTTTGAGCTTGTTGTCCCTTATAACAAGTCGAATCAACCATTTAAATGGAGAGGACTGTTATGTGTTTCAAACTTGTAAGTTAGTTTGATGAGTCATTGCATGAGGATAGAAAGGTGGCAGAAATACTAACTTGTTTGTAGCCTTTAGTTGCTCACAATTTAGCATAAATAGAGGTACTCATTCTACCGATTCTACACTTCTCAATCAGATTACACTGTTGTTATTCTGTTGCAATTTTTGTGCAAAGTGATTTGAGAGATTATGAGTTAGGAAGTTGTATTGTTGATTTGCATTAATATGGTGAGAGATTTGGGGAGAAGCTAGTAGAGGAATTTGGGTTGATCTTGGAGGAGGAAGCAAGCGAGCTTGAGATATTAAGCTAGGAGAGAGGAGTAATCAGTGTGGAATTCTATACCTTTGTCATTTATGTTGGAAAGGTTATATAGTTTTGATTACTATATTTGAAATGTTAAATATATATGTTTACTACGTTGAAAAGAAATGGTTTAGAGTATGTCTAGATGCTTGTTTATGCTTGCATGTTTCATGGTTGTTTATTATGTTGATGAAACCTTTCATTTTGGAATATATTTAAATAGATATGTATGTACCCTTTGTATGAGAATTTGTATGAATGTGAAGTATTGATAATATACATAGTCTTCAACACTAAAAGTAGTTTGTCTATTCTATACATATCATCATCAATAGAAAGTGACGTCATGTAAACTATAATGATAATTGATCACTTGCTCGTTACTTTACTTTCAAATGAAACCCTAGGTTGGGAATAACCTAATGGGTTGGAATATTTAATTGAATATTGATTAAAGCACATAGGTTGGGATTAACCTATATAACTAAACTGATCATTTGATTATTGATTTAATCTTTGATAGAAGTCATTTATTGTTGAAGATTATACTTTTGATTGAGGTCATTTATTTGGTGAGATTATACTTTTAATGGGAGTCATTTATTGTTGAATATTATACCTTTGATTGAGGTCATTTATTGATGAGATTATAATTTTGATGGAAGTTATTAATTGTTGAGATTACACTCTTGAATGGAGACTTTAATTGTTGAGATTGTATAACGAAGCTAAGGTAGTGGAAAAAAATCCTACACTAATCTTGAGAGGAGAATAGTGCAAAACTTTTACAGATCTTTAATAGTTATAGAAACTTAAACAAAAATAAACATAAATATCATGCATACCACAACACAGTGATTTATGTGGGGAAAACCCTTTTGGGAGAAAAACCCCATACTCCAAAATCTGCCCAATATATTATTCAGTAAATCACAAACATTAAAATATACTTTCAGAGCAAGCTTCTCACAGGAGTATCACCACTCAGAGATCAAGAGACAACATGACTGCGATCAGACTCTCATAATACATCATCATCTCTACCTATCGTAGTCGTAATACAATGCCCTCATAAAATAGAGTTACATTCTAGGGCAAGACAGGCCAACAAAATATCCACCATTAGATCTAAAACCTAATGATTAACGATCTAGATTTATAATGTATCATTTATTTAATGTATGTCAACCATTTTAGTAGTTTCCTAAAAAAGTTAACAAAAATTTGTTTGCATGCATCCCACTCTCCCCCCTTGCTTCCATTGTATATTACACCTATCAGTGTAACTATATATATATTCATATATTCATAAATATATATATTCATATATATATATCCTATCAAAAATAACCTTTATATAATTGTAAGGTTGAGACACAATTTCCCAATAAATCTCCCACTTGTCAAGCACCTTGAAAGAGCAACGAGAGGGAGTGAGCATTGTCTCTTAATTGCTAAGGACCAAAAGGCCCATAATCTCTGAAGACCATCTGAACTTCTCTATGCTCACAAGCTTAGTTAAAGAATCAACAACATTCATCAAAGTCTCTACCTTAACCAGCTTCACCCTGCCATCTTCGACCATATCTCTAATAAAATGATATTGTACATCAATGTGCTTGGTCTTTTCATGAAATGTCGGGTTCTTGGCTAGACATATCACACTCTGACTATGGAAATACATTGTCACTGCACCTTGTTTTATTCCAATATCTAAACATAATATCTTAAGCCAAATGGCTTCTTTACAAGCATCCGTAGCTGCCATATACTTTGCTTTAGTAGTGGAAAAAGAAACCACAACCTATCACTTACTCATCCAATTGATTGTACCACCAAATAAAGTAAACACATAAGCACTGGTGGATTGTCTGCTATCAATATCACTTGCCCAGTCTAAATCCACATAACCATGAATATCAAGGGAAATTTCATCTTCAGTCACATTACTATGATAACACAAGGAATAATCTGAGGTACCACACAAATACCTGAAGACTCTTTTAATTGCATCCAAATGAACTCTACCAGGATTAGACATATATCTGGAAAGAACTCCCACTACTTGGGAAATGTCTGGTCTAGTACAAACCATAACATACATCAAACTTCCAACTGCACTGTGGTAAGACACTCTACGCATGTCTTCCATCTCTAATGGAGATGTTGGACAATTTGAAATAGATAACTTTGTTCCAACAGAAAGGGGAACACACAATGGTCTGCAATCCTACATGTTAAATCTCTATAAAATTGAATTGACATACTTAATTTGGCCAAGCCATAGCTTTCTGTTCACTCTATCTCTTTTAATTTCCATCCCAAGAATGTGTCTAGATACACTAAGGTCTTTCATTTCAAATTTAGCACCAAGTTGAGATTTTAGTTATGAAATTGTACCTTTCCCTTTGCTAATAAATAACATATCATCAACATATAATGCAATAAATAGGAAATGATCACCATCAATTTTATAATAAACACAATGATCCGATTTAGAATGCTCAAATCCCAAACTCAACACATATGTATCAAATTTTTGGTACCACATCCTAGGACTTTGTTTTAAGCCATAAAAAGATTTATTCAATTTGTAAACCAACTTACTTTTAGCTTTCACCACGTAGTGCTCTGGCTGTGTCATATAAATATCCTCCTCTAAGTCACCGTGAAGGAAAGCAATTTTCACATCCATTTTCTCAACCTCTAAATTATAAGCAACAATAATAGCAAGCAAAAATCTAATGAATGCCATTTTTGCAACAAGAGAGAATATCTCACCATAATCAACACCCTCTACTTGAGAGTAAACTTTTGCAACCAAACCTGCATTGTACTTCTCAATACCTCCATCTGAACCAATATTTTTCTTGAACACCAACTTGAAACCAACAGGTTTTCGTCCTTCAGGAAATGATAAAAGATCCCATGTATCATTATTTTTCAAAGATGCCATTTCTTTATCCATAGAAATCTTCTAGGATTTTGCATCATTAATACCTAATGCATCTTCTATAGATTTGGGTTCATCCATGTTAGTATTCAAAGAAAAAATACATCTCCAATCATTAGGTGTATACCTTTAGGTGGTTTTCTATGCCTTGTAGACCTACGAACATGCTAAGTTGGAGGTTATTCCTCTTTTGAAGATCCAAAGCTCGATGAGCTCTCCTGAACTTCTTGTCTATCCTTGGACCTCGATTCAACTTTCTCAGATGTAGAAGGAAATTGAATCACATCTTCTTGATTACTTTGTTCTAGCTGCAATGTAACATAAGAAGGCTTAGTTTCTCTAAAAATAACACTTCTACTATATATTACCTTTTGTGCAACAGGATCCCAAAGCTTGTATCCTTTCACATCATAGCTATATTCGATGAAGATACATTTCACATCCTTGTTCTCCAACTTTGTTTGCTTCTCCTTTGGCACATGTGCATATGCCTCAAAACCAAAAACTCTAAGATGTCTTAATGAAGGCTTGTGACCCGACCATGCCTCTATAGGCATCTTATAAACAAGAGCTGATGTAAGAGACATATTAATCAAGTAATAGGTAGTGGTGACAACTTCAACCCAAAATCTTTGTTCTAGGCCAACACCACTTAACATACTCCTAGCTTTCTCCATTAGTGTCTTGTTCATTCTTTCTGCAGCTCCATTCTATTGTAGAGAATACAAATTTGTCTTTTGTCTATGAATACCACAATCTTTACAAAATCTATCAAAATCATTAGAGCAAAATTCACCGCCATAATTAGTCCTCAAACATTTTATTTTCTTTCCAGTCTACAACTCAACCATTTCTTTAAATTCTTTAAATCAACTGAAAACTTTAGATTTGCTCTTTAGAAAATATACCCATGTCCTTCTACTATAATCCTCAATAAATGAAACATAATATGTGGATTTACCAATCAAAGGAACATCTACAGAACCAAACATTAGAATGAATGATCCAATACACCACAAGATTTATGAGAACTCGAGTAAAACTGAACGTTTTTTTGTTTTCCATAAATGAAATCCTCACATAAATCAAATTCAAGATTACAATCAGACAAACCTTCAACAAGGTTTCTATTTTTCAAGGTCCTTAGACCCTTTTCTCCAATGTGGCCAAGTCTCTGGTGCCATAACATGGTTTTCTCTATAGGTAACTTTGTCTTAGAATAAAGAGCACCCTTGGGTACCCAAAAGCAATGACCATCTGCTGAAGGTGAAACCATCACTTCTTCCTTATACTTGCTTTTCACATAAGTAGTATTGCTCTCAAAAGTGCATGCATCCATCTTATACAATGTGCCATATCTGACACCTCTAGCAATCACCATAGCACCTCTAACCATCTTGCATCCTGCATTTGAAAATACTACTTGCACACCCGCATCTATGAGCTTTCTTACAGATAAAAAAAATTGTGCTAATCCAGGGATATGCAACACACCATTAATCGTTTTTATTCTACCATCAGGAAATTTGATTTTAACTTTACCACGACCAACAATGTCTAAATGAGAATCATCACCCAAGTACACCTTACCTCCATCAAATTCTTCATATTCAGAAAACCAATCTCTATTAAAGGTCATATGGAAAGATGCACTTGATTCAATTAACCATGCATCATTACCTGCATGAGTTGTGAAAGTTGCAATGAATGGGTCGCCATATTCCTTCTCGGACTTAGAATCATAATCAAATTTCTTCTTCTTCTTCTTCTTCTTCTTCTTTTCATCTTTGCATTCCTTACGAACATGTCTAGGCTTACCGCAGTTCCAACAAATAACTTTGGACTTTCTAGGAGATTTAGATCTCCCCCTAGACTTCGATTTGTCACACTTCTCATTCTTCTTTCCTTTTTCCTTAGGTCTTCCTCAAACATTTAGGGCCTCCTTGGTAGTGAAGGATACATTTCTCCTCATTTCTTCAGAAAGATAAGAACCCACCACATCTTTGATCTTCAAAATAACATAAGTACTCCCAATAGCCGTAACAAGATAATCCCATGAATCAGACAAAGAATAAAGAAAGATCTGACATTTCTCCTCCTCGTCCATTTTGACCCCAACTGATGCCAATTGAGCCACCAACATATTGAATGCTTCCAGGTGGTCTATGATTCATTCACCCTCTTCCATTCTCAAGGAATACGATTTCTTCCTCAAGAAAATATTGTTCACTAAATATTTAGCCTGATACATCTCACCAAGCTTCTTCCATAGTTTTTGTGTTGAGGTCTCCTCATAGACATTAATTAAAACAAAGTCTTCCAAACACAATTTGATTAGACCCTTGGATTTATGGTCCATAACATCATATTGATCAGCTTGAGTAGGATATGCAGGCCTTGAAATATTCTTATCAACAACATCCCACAGATCTCAATCTATCAACAGATCCTCCATCTTTAGCTTCCACATTTGAAAATTATTTCCAAAAAAATTCTGCACCTCTATTCTCCTTGATGAACTTGCCATCTAAAAATTCCTGCAACAAGATCACAAAGTATTTTCTACACAAGCTCCCACTCAAATCTGGATTAGTTCAAAAAACCCAACAACCCACAACTAAAACCAAAGGTGATCAAGCTCTAATACCACTTGTAAGGAAGCTAAGGTAGCAGAACAACTTCCTACACTAATTTTGAGAGGAGAATAATCCAAAAAATTATTTATTTAATGTATGTCGACCATTTTAGTAGTTTCCTGAAAAAGTTAACAAAAATTTATTTACACGCATCCCACTCTCTCCCCTTGCTATCATTGTATATTACACCTATCAGTGTAACTATCAACAATAACTTTTATATAATTGCAAGGTTGAGACATAATTTCCCAACAAATTGCACTTTTGAAATAGAGTCATTTAATGATGTGACGTTATGTTATCCGTATGGTTAATTTGTAAGATAGAGTTGCTTTGAGATACTTGTAAAAATTTCATCTAGATATGAGTTAATGGGAAGGTTATTCCTAGGGTTAGGATAATCCACAAGAAAGGGAATAACCTAGAATAGAATACTAATGGTCAAATACAAATCGAGCAATTTTAGTGGTGAATATAGATGACCCCCACTTGAAGTACTGGGTGTTGATTCTTTGGCCAAAGTAGTGTAGGTAGCCACTATCTACACTATCAATTCATTGTGTGATCCAATTTACATTCTAGGTTGGTGTAATCATAAATGAGATAGTAGACATTATGGTAGCTCTAGATATGTAGGACACATCACTATGCTTAGGAAAGTCTATTTGAAAGATGAGGTCACCAAACCAATCTCTTCGTCGAAGGGAGGGCCATCTTACCAAGTTTGGTAGATGTGTGAGGGACCGCAATAAGTCCATGGTTGGAAAAAAAGCGATCAAGTGATGCTTCTCCTCATGTAATTGGCAACCAAGATTTGGGAGAACATTCTCGATGATTGGTATTTTTTATTTAAGAATTGAAGATGTACGCGCCAGTATTGGGGACAACTAGAAGGTATTCACCAAGGAAATGGGACATCTAGAATGTATGCACCAATGCTAGGAAATCTATATTAGTTTGTATTTATAGTTCATGTTAGCTTGTTGAAGCTACATATATAATCATGTATCCATCTATATGGAAATTGTAAATGTGAAATATCATCTTGATATATTTATGTAAAGTCAAATCATACTTATATTATTGGATTGATTCTTTGATTATGCAATGGAAAATTTGGATAAAATTATATTTCAAATGATGCATTTATTATTGAATAGAAAAGAAAAATCTTATGGCTCATAATGCTAGTAACATAACTGTCAATTTGTAGGTAAAACTTAGTAAAAAATTCTAGGTAGAACAATGGGCATGTTACAACATTCACAAGCCCTATGACCAAACTGATTACATGAATAACAGTAACCAAAGAAAAATGAGGAATACCTAGTCATATTATCTTTTTATGTAGGATGAGGTGGTCTTCTTTGATTTTTCTTCTTCATGTATCTCACCCTTGAGGAACCGTCTGCATCAGATTCCTTTATGTGTTTCTTTTTCTTCAAGTCTTCAGGGACTGATTTCTCAATCTTCCT
The DNA here is from genome assembly GCA_007115665.2 of Sequoiadendron giganteum. Taxonomy (NCBI): domain Eukaryota; kingdom Viridiplantae; phylum Streptophyta; class Pinopsida; order Cupressales; family Cupressaceae; genus Sequoiadendron; species Sequoiadendron giganteum. The sequence continues at coordinate 371,248,125 of CM021101.1, read as the reverse complement.
ATCTGCATCAAGCTTCCTTTCTTCATCTGACTTATATATCTTAGCATCATTCTTATCTAATTTTCTATTTTTAGTGGCATTCTTCTTGCAGGATTTTTCATCCTTTGTGCAACACCTTTCTTCTGCTTTAAAATTATCATACAATTTTGCAGAAGCATCTTGGTTGAATGACTCTTTCCTTTCTCAAAACCAAGGCTAGAATTTTATTTTTGTTTTGATGGATTTTGTGAGTTGATTAGCTCATCTAATATCTTAGAGCCACCTTTCAACTTTATACCTTTATCAATCTACTCTTTAGTCTTTTCTAAATCTTTCCTTGGAGCCACTATTTCTACTTCCGGCTTCATACACTTATTAGATTTAGACTATAGTTTAGTCTTAACTACATCTTCCATCCTTTTAGCTTCTTCTACTTGTTTCCTCAAGCTAACAATCATTTTATTAGATTCTTCAAGACTCTTGGTTAGTTTATAAATCTCCTTTTTTGAATGCATTTTTGGTTCTTTATTTCCTTCCTCAAGTTATCAATCTCATTTAGAGCACAGATGAGTTCACCTTCTAGGTCCACCTATCCTTCTTCTTCTTCACTAGAGGTTTCAACATATTCTTCTTCATCATGGTCTTCAACCTTACTATTTTCTTGAACTATAGAGCCTTTTCCATGAACAAGGATTCATTTCCCTTAGCCATCAAGGCACATTTATATCCATCATTTGATAAATTACTAGGCATTAGATGAACCACTTTATTTTCTTATGTGCAAATTATTTTTCTTCTTCTTTTTACTAATATTTTCTTGCTCAGAGTTATTCTTTTCATCATAAGGGCATTCTGAAGCAATATGACCAATCTTACCATAGTTTAAGCACTTAAAAGGTAACATACCTTTATATTTTCTAGTGCCTCTTCTCAATCTTATGATAAAGTCAGTTTCCTCAACATCAGACTCCTTTGAACCACATGTAGATGCTTCCATCTCTTCTTTTTTGTTTGCTTTGAGTGTGGCTTCTTTCTTGGTCATTTCTGCATTTCCCATTCTCATCTCATAGGTGGTGAAGATTCCATGCAACTCATCAACAATGAGTTTATCTAGATCATGGGATTCCTCTATTGTAGAAATTTTAGAATCATATCTTGAGGAAAAGGACCTTAGAACCTTTTTCACAATCAAATATTCTTGTACTTCTTATCCTAAACCTCTCATAGCATTAACAATTTCATTACTCTTAAGAGGTATTATGGAATCTTCTCTTCTTCAAACTTTGAAACTTTGAATTTCCTTTTAAACTTCCTTTGCACACTTCTTCGAAAATACATAAGCCTTTAAAATTATCTAAATCTATTCCTTTCATTTCAAATGATTTTGCAATAAATTCTTCAACTTGTAGGTAGATTGCCTCAAAAAATTGTGTACGCCTCCATTCTTTCAAATTATGCAGACTTCATCCTTCACACATGCCATTGAGAAAATGCCTTAACCTTGTTACCACATTAAGTATACTTTTGTCATGATATGACACAACTATTGATGAGGGGGTTTATTAGATTTTATAATGATTGCTCCCCCTTAGCCATTGCTTTTATTTAGAGAACGACAAGAGTATCTGCACCGAAGGTCGACACAAATAAGACTGATGATTCCTTTCTCCAAATCCTTTTCATTTCCTTTCTTGCTTCTTTTGGATCAAAGGTTTGAACATTCTTCTTCACCGGATAGATATTTTTCTTTCTTCCACAATTACTACTAGATTGTTGCACTTACAACAAACAACATTCTTCTTTCCATTTTCCCTTTTATCCAACAAACTAACTTTATATCCATTCTTCTTACTCTTAGAAGATTTGTCAGGGAATGATAGAGAATCATTCACTTTAATTTTACAGTCCTTTGCCTTATGACCAAATTTCTTGCAGAAAAAACAAATATCATTAAAGGATAAATACCTTTTAGCATCATATCGTTTGATAGGAATTTTTTCGGAATTGCTTCTTCGCTCCTTGATTTGTCTATTTTTGTACCGCATCTTATTACCAATGAATTGCTATGCTTTAGAACTCTGACCTTCCTCGAACCCTAAACCACTCTTATCCATTTCTAGTTTTTGAGAGGTAATCAATTCATCAAGCATCATTGAGATTATCTTAAATTTGTCTTCAAAACTTCTTGCCTTTTCTAGATAAAATCTCAAGATTTCTGCTTCTTCTTCTAACTTTATGCATTCATCCATATTTATTTGAATTTCAATTTCTTGATATTCTTCAGTTCTTTTCTTCTCATCCAATTTTTGCAGCAAGCTAGAGATGATTTCTTCTCCTTCAGTCAATAGATCGCATGCTTCCATACTTTTACTTTGAAACTTTTCGATTAATCATTTCCTTTTATCAACCCATCCTTCAGAACTTCCATTTCTTTTGAATGTTCAACAAAGACCACTTTCGAAGGAAAAAATTTCTTATACTCAAATTTTGGGACCTTCCTCAAGCTGTTAGGCTTCTTCTAAGGAACCAAGCTCTAATACCAATTGTTGAACATTCGTAAAACATCACTAGTCTTCATAATATATTATATTCACTGAGTCGACCAAGACTAGAACACAGTTCTCCAAACCAACAAATAATCCTCAAAGTAAACACTTTCCGAATCTGAGAACACATTAATTTCCCATCATACTACCCGCAAAGAGACTATCAACAAAACCACAACATAAGAATGTTCACCTTAGTAGAATGCAGAGTCTCCCACACAGTTTGCCACACACAAAACAATAGTAGGATACAGAGTTAAACTCTGTCAGAGATAAATTTCTTCTCACAACAAAAGACATCTCAAGATCCAGGATATAGTTGTCTGAATGAGTCAAGAAAACATGGTTAAGAGATTAGAGTCATATCAAATATTGCCATGAATTCTGAACTCAAGTACCAACACACTGATCCATCACAAAAGGGTATTACCGACAAAGAACAAATTTTGGTAAACCAAGAAGACTTCCCATATAGCTATCACCATGTTGACATCAATGACAACATAGGAACTGTTGATGGTGTTTTCATGCACTTCTCAACACAGGTAATGCATAGGTGCATCACCTCTCTTGAAAGACAATCTTCCACAATCAAATTGTAGAACACTATCCCAAGGTCTCTCGGATGTCAGGTCTTGACAGTGCTTGGAATATTTCAGTTGTTTATGTGATTTGCTGGAATCACAAGATGGACTTACAGATGAGTTACAAAGTGGGGAAGTTGGATCAACAAATGGAGTTTTTAAGATGGGAGAGTTGCTGTGCATTTGTTGTAGGTTCAAACAACAGTCTTGAACTCCATTTCAACATTATATTTAGCTTTACAATGTGCAATGAACCTTGCCTAAGGTTACTTATTAAAAAAAAGGAAAAAAGGGCATGGAAGAGAGAAGGTTCCTGGATCTGAAACTACGAATGAACAATGATCATGGAGGCTGCTACAGTAGAAAAACTCCTTAAATTGAGTTTTGCTTGGCCAAGAGGATCCTAAAATTACACAAAACCAGTGCAATCTTTTAAGGACTGCAGATTTTTAGTTTGCATACACACATCATGAACATGCAAGTGAACTATGTTGCAACAATCAAATAAAGAAGCCCAGGCTAACTTTGCACAACAGCTTGTCATCAACAAGTGCCAAAAGTATAGGCTGAAAATTCATCAAATACTAAAACAACAATCACCATTACCACTTCCATTCAAGAAACTACAACTAAAACTAACTTGGAAGGTAGAACCATGCACACATAATGAGCAAACACAAAAGGTAATACCCATAGATCATGCAATGCTACTTTCTATTGCTGCAGAATATTTTTACAACAACTCTCCAACAACTACAAATGAGGGGAAGACCCCTATTTGTAGTTTACCAAAGCCCAAATGAATGGCTATGATTGAGTTACATTGTGTGGCTCAAATTCAATTACATTAGGGCTTCACCTACCCCAAAATATTTAGTAATTTAAAATACATCTTTGTTTTTTCCCTCTTCTGTCTTGTAGTGGCTAGTCACTGTAGCAGTTTTATCTCCTAGCTAATTTCCCTTTTACTGTAGCTGAAAGCTACCTTCTTTCCAATGGAATTTCAGCATTCCTCATTGGATCAAATGGTTTTGTCGATGGACCTATGGTAGGCTTCTTGAAATCGGAAACATGAGCCCAAAATGCTGTTTTGAAACGACCGACGGAGCACGGAACTCCGAATGGTATTTCCCAGTTGCAAATTTAGAATTTGAAAGGTCAAGGGAGGATAAGATCCCATTTTAGCATTTGGGTCGAAGTCCTTTTTGATTTGGAGGAGTGCTTGTATGTTCCAGAAACGTGAGGCCGGAATGCCACTGTAGGAATGCTGTTTTGAAAAGACCGACAGAGCACGGAACTCCGGATGGTATCTCCCGGCTGCAATTTTGGAATTTGAAATTTCCAAGAAAGATAAGACCTCATTTTAGCATCTAGGTTGAAGTCCATTTTTGATTTGGAGGAGTGCTTGTACGTTCCGAAAATGTGAGGCCGAAATGCCATTGTAGGAATGTTGTTTTGAAACGGCCGACAAAGCACGGAACTCCGAATGGTATTTTTCGGCTGCAATTTTGGAATTTGAAAGGTCAGGGGTGGATAAGACCCCATTTTAGCATCTAGGTCAAATTTTGTTTTTGATTTGGAGGAGCGCTTGTATGTTCCAGAAATGTGAGGCCACAATGCCGCTGTAGGAATGTTGTTTTGAAACGGCCGACGGAGCACGAAACTCTAGATGGTATTTCCTGGCTGCAATTTTGGAATTTGAAAGGTTAGGGGAGGACAAAACCCCATTTTAGCATCTGGGTCGAAATCCGTTTTTGATTTGGAAGAGCGCTTGTACGTTCCGGAAACGTGAAGCCGAAATGCCACTGTAGGAATGCTGTTTTGAAATGACCGATGGAGCATGGAACTCTGGATGGTATTTCTCGACTGCAATTTTGGAATTTGAAAGTTCCAGGGAGGATAAGACCCCATTTTAGCATTTGGGTCGAAGTCTGTTTTTGATTTGGAGGTACGCTTGTACATTTTGGAAACGTGAGGCCGGAATGTCGTTGTAGGAATGCTGTTTTGAAACGACCGACAGAGCATGGAACTCCGGATGGTATTCTCTGGCTACAATTTTGGAATTTGAAAGTTCTAGGGAAGATAAGACCCCATTTTAGCATCTGGGTCAAAGTCCATTTTTGATTTGGAGGTGCGCTTGTATGTTCCAGAAACGTGAGGTCGGAATGCCGCTGTAGGAATGTAGTTTTGAAACGACCGACGGAGCACGAAACTCCGGATGGTATTTCCCAGCTGCAATTTTGGAATTTTAAAGTTCTAAGGAGGATAAGACCCCATTTCAGTATCTGGGTCAAATTCTGTTTTTGATTTGGAGGTGCGCTTGTACGTTCCGAAAATGTGAGGCTAGAATGCCGCTGTAGGAATGCTATTCTGAAATGACCGACGGAGCACAAAACTTCGGATGGTGTTTCCCAGGTCAAATTTTGGAATTTGAAAGTTCTAGGGAGGATGAGACCCCATTTTAGCATCTGGGTCGAAGTCCGTTTTTGATTTGGAGGTGCGCTTGTAGGTTCCGAAAACGTGAGGTCGGAATGCTGATGTAGGAATGCTATTGCAAGAATACAGTTTTGGAATTTTCAAAACTTCCTGAAACTTAATAAAACCTTTTCAGTTCACTTAGGCACCACAAAAACATCCAAAATCCATAGGAAATCTATCCCCTAAGTCAAAGAATGAAGGAAAAAGCGAATCGGGGGGGGGGGCAGCGAAGCCCGAAAAACCCAAGACTTAGCCATTTTTTATTTTAGGGGTAAAATATGGTCAGCCAAAAATAAGACTTTGAAGGGCATGTTGCCCAACTAGGACAGAAAAATGAGGGGCATGCAAAACAAGGTAGGAGCAAAGCAACCCGTCGGGAGCGAAAAAAGAGGGTCCTTGCCTACGACGAGGCGTATGTGCAAAATATGCACAACAAATGGCGACTCGCTGGGGGAAATGCTCTAGAGCATTTTGATGAAAAACTGGAATCACAAACCCAAAATCTCTAGTTCTGACCTTCATGCTAGGGAAAACAAGCCAGATGCTCAACCAAAGGGTTAAAACCACTAGTTAACCCGACCTTCAGTATGCTAAAAATCCAAGTGTGTGCAATTGCATTAATTCCCATCCTTCAGTTGCTGCAGGAACCCAAGCTCCATCAAGTTAAGCTACGTAGTTTATTCTAACTCCAAAAGCATCTGGGACATTGCCTCATTTCCAGTCAGGTGTCCATAGCCCCGACAAGGTTGTCGCTGTGATTCTCCCGAACATTGCTCTACTACCGGCCGAGCGTCCATTACCCCGATAGAGTTGTTCGTATACCCCTGAAAAGATGAATTTCTCTCCTTTTGATTTTCAATATTTTGCTTTCTTTCTTTGTTTCTTTTCTCTTTTTAGTTCTTTTATTTCAACCTACAAGCAATGAAGCTTGCACTTAGGGCTGAGAATCACAGTGGCGCTGGAGTAGAATTTTAGATTTTTCACTTAACTAGACTTCACAAAAGACCTACAGTGATCGTCAGATCCTTAAAATTTGTGAGAGATATAAGATTCTAGAATACTTCAGAATCAGACTAACCAACGACTTATCCACTTTGAATCAAACATCTAGATCACTTGATACTAACAAAAGATCCTCACCATCCACTCTGAAAACTTGATTAGAGTTTGACAAAGAAATACATAGAACAACCCCAGGAAATAAGAATGATTGTTGTGCGCACAGATGTGCCAAGCCAAAAGCATAGGGACCCCGAGCAAAGCAGCAGCAAAGTGAGAGCAAACAAAAGCAAATGAAAAGAAAACACCAAAACCAACCAAATCGGGACAACGGAAGAAAACAACAAAGAAACTACTCTAAAGCAAGAAACCTACAACAAACAAACTAACCTAACAAAGCAGGAAAATAAAGTATTTATAGGAAACCTACACTACTAAAAAATGAGCTATGCACAAAGATATTTACAAAGAACTATGTTCGGGTAAGGTGAGCTGACACTCATGCCCATCGGATTTTGCAATGCATGTACAAGCAAACGAGCAGTCATTATAGTTCTCAACCATGCAGATTTATCCTTATGTTTAAAGAAAATAAATTCAATATGACAACATTCAAATTCAGTCACCCGGTTAGGGAAAATCAGCAATTGAGGAAGCTCGCTAAACCCATGGTTAATCCGTAAACACGTTCGTTTTTCCTCATTTCCATAATTAAAATGATAGGTGCAGCTATGAAAATTAATAGGAGAAAGGAAGGATAGAACCTGGGTGTCGTCACATGGAGGTGGCAACATTTGAAAATCGAGAGCGAACACTGCATCGTCAGTCTTTGCATCAAAAACCTTGGGTGGGTACGGTGGAAGGAGCAACACTTCAGACATCAAGTCTGCATAAGGTAGAGAGAACAGGGCAGAAAACAATTCCTCCACGTCTTGTGTAGGATTAGTAATCCCCCTTGTCAGTTCTTCAAAAAGAAGTACTTCTCCACATTGATCATCTGCAAACTTGGGATCCACTTGATTGTTGTCTTGAAAAGGTAGCACGCTATCCCATCTCCTTTCCCAAGTGTCGAACCTATCTTCATGATGCTCAATATCATGGGATGATGACATGTATGAATTTGTCCTATTGCAGCCATCTGAATATGAAGGAGGATCAACAACGATCATGGCAGAAGGACTCCAAGTTGCATCTTGTAGTTGACTGGGTTCTTCATCTCTGTTGGTAGCTATCTCAACACCCCTGCCTTTGTCTTCTTCTCTTTTATGTTCTTGCAACTCATCATGACGTTCACTTATTTCCCCTTGCTCAATATCGCTATAAACAGAGAAGGAACCCCTCTCTCAATCTGGAAACTCTAGTGCATCACCATTCAGAGGCTCAAGGAGTATGCCCTCATCGCTACTGTCTTCTGGGATGTGTTCTTCTTCGACATGAGCATACCTTTGTAGCACAACTCCCAATGGAAAGAAGTCATCAATTGATGGCACCTCATCAAGGGGGCCAAAATTTACTATGTGATTTTCCCCCAAAGACTCACCATAAAGCCCATCGTCCATGGTACTCAAATGCTTTTGAAGAGGAAGAAATTCTTGATGACTAGTGGACAACATTCCTATTTGATCTACTACATTGCTTGAAAGCTCGAGACTGTATTGTTGTCCTTCTTCTATTGTTGTCCCAAGGCTGTCTTGAGGTCTGCCTTCAGCTGAGTTGTTACTTGGCTCGGGCTCTTGATCTTCACATTCCATCTGGGTAGAAAGTAGAGGATGTGGTGTACTCGGCTGCCTTGATTGTTCTTTGATTTGCTTCATGGCTTCTTGGCACAGTCCGCATGCGAACTCAGAGTGGGATGAATCATGGAGCCTACACCAATTTGGCAGTAGTAGCACTTCCAAATCCACTTGGTATTTTAGCTCTGACCAATCCTTTGCTAATCTGGAGACGAGTTGGTCATATCTTTCTGCTACTAGGTCCTCATCATCACTTTCTGCTGTCCCAAGGCTGTCAAACTCTTCCTCTTGCTGATTTTCAGCATCTTCATTGGGGTCTTCATTGGCTACCCCAACATACACTGCTGCAAAATTGGTTGACTCATCCTCAACTACCAATGGCTCCTCTTCCTGAGTGGAGGAATGCCCCTTACTAGTAAAGGAGAGGCTTTCCAACTCCATTCTTTGTGAACCTTCACCAAAGCTTTTTGTTGTCCCCAGAAAATCAGCTTCTTCCTTTTCATTTTCTGCTTCAACGTTTGTTGTTCCAACATCTATTTCTATGGAGCTTCTTGGTCTATCTGCAATGTGTTGTCCTCCAGATGCTAATAGATTTTCTGCCTCATGGGATGACTCATTCTCCTTGCCAGTTGGCTGCTCCAACCTACTCAAATTGCCTTTGACTTGGGTGATGATGTTTGCACATGACAAACAAGTAAATTCTGAATGTGGTGCATTGTGAAATCTGCACCAACTTAACATTAGTGCTTCCTCCAATCTTGGTCCGTATTTGCTGCCCAAACATTCTTGGATCAGCTCTTCAAATGCCTTGGCTAACATGGTTGTCAATTCTTCCTCCGGATCTGCAAGAGCTAAAGGTTGATATATTTCCCAAAAGAGAATCTCTCCTTGCAAGATTCTTTCAATCCTGCTCAAAAAGGTTAGACACTCCAATTCATTGTGCCGGCAAGTGCAATAGATCCTACACTTATCTACCAATACAAATTGCTGCAATGGTATCTTCAATCTCCTATTTAAATTTGCATGTAGCTGAGCAATGCTAATTTGCACATGCTGCTCCATTTCGATTCAGCTTCTTTTTGCCTTCAAAATTTTCTGATTTTATGTTTTAGCATTAAAAGAGATCTCTCTATCTCAGATTTCTTGTTTGAAAGTGCTCTTATCAACATCCAAAATTCAGCTTTGTAGCCTCAACATGTCATGCTGCCCTCCTTCTAGCACCAGTTCTGTTGATGGTGTTTTCATGCACTTCTCAACACAGGTAATGCATAGGTGCATCACCTCTCTTGAAAGACAATCTTCCACAATCAAATTGCAGAACACTATCCCAAGGTCTCTCGGATGTTAGGTCTTGACAGTGCTTGAAATATTTTAGTTGTTTATGTGATTTGCTAGAATCACAAGGTGGACTTACAAATGAATTACAAATTGGGGAAGTTGGATCAACAAATGGAGTTTTTAAGATGGGAGAGTTGCTGTGCATTTGCTGCAGGTTCAAACAATAGTCTTGAACTCCATCTCAAAATCAGATTTAGCTTTACAATGTGCAATGAACCTTGCCTAAGGTTACTTATTAAAAATAAGGAAAAAAGGGCAGGGAAGAGAGAAGGTTCCTAGATCTGAAACTACGAATGAACAATGATCATGGAGGCTACTACAGTAGACAAACTCCCTAAACTGAGTTTTGCTTGGCCAAGAGGATCCTACAGTTACACAAAACCAGTGCAATCTTCTAAGGACTGCAGATTTTCAGTTTGCATACACACATCATGAACATGCAAGTGAACTATGTTGTAGCAATCAAATAAAGAAGCCCAGGCTAACTTTGCACAACAGCTTGTCATCAACAAGTGCCAAAAGTATGAGCTGGAAATTCATCAAATACTGAAACAACAATCACCATTACCACTTCCATTCAAGAAACTGCAACTAAAACTAACTTGGAGGGTAGAACCATGCACACATAATGAGCAAACTCAAAAGGTAACACCCATAGATCATGCAATGCTACTTTCTATTGTTGCAGAATGTTTTTACAACAGCTCTCCAACAACTACAAATGAGGGGAAGACCCCTATTTGTAGTTTACCAAAGCCCAAATGAATGGCTATGATTGAGTTACATTGTATGGCTCAGATTCAATTATATTAGGGCTTCACCTACCCCACAATATTCAGTAATTTAAAATACATCTTTGTCTTTTCCCTCTTCTGTCTTGTAGTGGCTAGTCACTGTAGCAATTTAATCTCCTAGCTAATTTCCCTTTTACTGTAGCTGAAAGCTGCCTTCTTCCCAATGGAATTTCAGCATTCCTCATTAGATCAAATGGTTCTGTCGATGGACCTATGGTAGGCTTCTTAAAATCGGAAACATGAGCCCGAAATGTTGTTCTAGGAATGCTATTTTGAAACGGCCGACGAAGCACGGAACTCCGGATGGTATTTCTCGGCTGCAAATTTGGAATCTGAAAGGTCAGGGGAGGATAAGACCCCATTTTAGCATTTGGGTTGAAGTCCATTTTTGATTTGGAGGAGCGCTTGTACATTCCGTAAATGTGAGGCCAAAATGCCGCTGTAGAAATGCTGTTTTGAAACGGTCGATAAAGCACGGAACTCCAGATGGTATCTCCCGACTGCAATTTTGGAATTGGAAAGTTCCAGAGAAGAGAAGACCCCATTCTAGCATCTGGGTCGAAGTCCGTTTTTGATTTGGAGGAGCGCTTGTACATTCCGAAAATGTGAGGCCGGAATGCCGCTGTAGGAATGTTGTTTTGAAACGGCCGATAGAGCACGGAACTCCAGATGGTATTTTTTGGCTGCAATTTTGGAATTTGAAAGGTCAAGGGAGGATAAGGCCCCATTTTAGCATCTGGGTTGAAGTCCCTTTTTGATTTGGAGGAGCGCTTGTACGTTCCGGAAATGTGAGGCCGAAATGCCGCTGTAGGAATGTTGTTTTGAAACGGCCGACGGAGCACGGAACTCTGGATGGTATTTCTTGGCTGCAATTTTGGAATTTGAAAGGTTAGGGGAGGATAAGACCCCATTTGAGCATTTGGATCGAAGTCTATTTTTGATTTGGAGGAGCGCTTGTACGTTTCGAAAATGTGAGGTCGGAATGCCGTTGTAGGAATGTTGTTTTAAAACAGCCGACGGAGCATGGAACTCCGTATGGTATTTCTCGGCTGCAATTTTGGAATTTGAAAGTTCCAAGGAGGATAAGGCCCCATTTTAGCATCTGGGTCGAAGTCCGTTTTTGATTTGGAAGTGCGCTTGTACGTTTTAGAAACATGAGGCTAGAATGTCGTTGTAGAAATGTTGTTTTGAAACAGTCGACGGAGCACGAAACTCTGGATGGTATTTCCCGGCTGCAAATTTGAAATTTGGAATTTGAAAGTTCCAAGGAAGATAAGACCCCATTTTAGCATTTGGGTCGAAGTTCGTTTTTGATTTGGAGGTGCGCTTGTACGTTACAGAAACGTGAGGCCGGAATGCCGCTGAAGGAATGTTGTTTTGAAATGGCTGACGGAGCATGAAACTCCATATGGTATTTCCCGGCTGCAATTTTGGAATTTGAAAGGTTAGGGGAGGATAAGACCCCATTTTAGCATTTGGGTCAAAGTTCATTTTTGATTTGGAGGTACACTTGTACGTTCCGAAAATGTGAGGCCGAAATGCCGTTGTAGGAATGCTGTTCTGAAATGGCTGGCGGAGCACGGAACTCCGGATGGTATTTCCCAGCTGAAATTTTGGAATTTGAAAGTTCCAAGGAGGATAAGACCCCATTTTATCATCTGGGTCGAAGTTCATTTTTGATTTGGAGGTGCGCTTGTAGGTTCCGGAAACGTGAGGTCAGAATGCCGATGTAGGAATGTTGTTGCAGGAATACAGTTTTGGAATTTTCAAAACTTCCTGAAACTTAATAAAACCTTGTCAGTTCACTTAGGCACCACAAAAACATCCAAAATCCATAGGAAATCTATCTCCAAAGTCAAAGAATGAAGGAAAAAGCGAATCGAGCGAGTGGGGGGGGGGGTGCGAAGCCCGAAAAACCCAAGACTTAGCCATATTTTATTTTAGAGGAAAAATATGGTTAGCCAAAAATGAGACTTTCAAGGGCACGTTGCCCAACTAGGATAGCAAAATAAGGGGCACGCAAAATGAGGCAAGAGCAAAGCAGCCTGTAGGGAGCGATAAAAGAGGGTCCCTACCTATGGCAGGGCGTGTGTGCAAAATATGCACAACAAGAACAACCAACACAACCATCCATACTTCATGCTCATGTTGCAAAGCTTCCAACAAACTTAAACCATTTTCTTGAGGAACATGAACATAAGCCTCACAACTAAGTTCTCTAAGGTGTGAAATAGATAACTTATTATTTGTCCATATTTCATATGGTATTTTATTAATTGAAATAGAAGTAGAAGATATGTTTATAATAAAAATAGTACTAATAGATTTAAACCAAAAATTATGTTCTATCTTAGCACTACTTAGCATATTTATAGCTTTATCCATCAATGTTTTGTTCATCCTTTTAGATACACTATTTTTTGTGACATATAAGGAGTAGCATTAGGTTTTAAAATATTAGTGTGTTTACATAAATCTTCAAATTCCCAAAGCAATAACCTCACATTATCTAGCCTCAAAAAAATTATCTTCTTGCTTATCTAATTTTCTGCAAGTAATTTTTTTTGACTTCCAAAAAAAATTTATGTTTCAATTAATAAATCCAAGTTTATCTTTAAAGTAATCATAATTTTAAAACTATTATCATGATTTACCATTAGGAGTATCCATAGAACTAAACACATCATACTGTATTATCTCTAAAACCTCTTTTACTCTAGTGCTATCAAAAGAAAACTTAAAACATTTATGTTTTTTCAAACATAAAATGCTAAAAAAAATTAGTCTACAAAATACACCAAAGGTCTAATGACCATATTTTTAATAATCAAAGTTGTTAAACCCTTTTCACCATCATGGCCGAATCATGGTGCCACAACATACATGAATCATATGGCTTAGGTACATTGAAATAATTACAAAATAGTAGAAGTTTTCAACTTAAATAGATTTCTAGATTGATCCAACTTAGCTAACACCAAGTTACCTTTTGCAAACCTATAACCATTATTATTAAAAGTGGCATGTACATCAACATCATTCATGTTGAAAATAGAAATCATTTTTTTAGCAAGCCTTGGAATGTACAAAATATTAGTAAGAGTTTTCACTCCACCACCACTTTCAACTATTGTTTATCTATCTTCAACCAATAATCTTGTCATAACTATCATCATTATTGGTACTAACATTTTACGCCCTATAAATCTTTGTATTTATTAATATTTATAGCCAAATTTTAGGTCATTCTTGTCACATCAATGTCAACTATGTTATCTTTCTTGTCAACATAGTTAAGTCCTTAGGTGTTGATTTATCTTGGTCTACTAACAATGTATACAATTTTCTTATCATGAAGATTATAAAACTATGAATCATAAAAGATGAATCAAATTCAATACCAATGAAGGAAAGAATGGGTGAAGTTCAAAGAAACACTATAATGGTAGATACCAAGCACATGCAAGAAGGATTGAAGCTAAGACATTTATCTTCTTTAGAACATTGAGACAAAATCATATGTGAGGATCATCTTCCAAGAATAAAGTGGTCATTTTAGAGGGTCTAATATTCAATACAAACAACTAAAGTGAATTATAGAGATCAAAATTTATATTAAAAATAATCTCTATTTTTTCTTTTTCATTGTGCCTCAAATTAAGGAGTAAATCATGAAAATCACAACTTTGTACTTTTGGAAAATTATTTTTTTCATCTACGATCAAAAGTGATGCATGTCAATAGAAATTCAATAGTATAGATTCAAGATTTATTGCACAAATATGGTTTTAAGAGGTATTAAAATGCTAGAAAACTCGTGAAAGTCAAAGGTTTTATGTGTTGGTGTAATTAATTATTTAATTACACTTTATTAAGTTTACTTAGGTAATAATTAGTTTACTTAATTAATAAACAAGCTTTATTTAGTTGAGCTAATTGTAATTCAAAATTAGGTTTACCTTTAGGGTTATGCATACATTACTTTTATAAAGCAATTCATCTCATGTAATTTCTTAATTCCTGAATATTATTCATTTTCTATGCCTCGATTTCCATGCCATATTTTTTTGGTGCCCAGATCATTTTTTAGCAGCCTCAATTTTTGTGCCATTTTGCCTCTATTTTTGTGCCCTTTCGATTTCTGTGCTGCCTTGATTTTCATGCCATGAAGGTACAACTAAATATTTTATTAATTTTTTAATCTTTAAAATAATAAAATATTTGGTTTAAAGCCTAAATGAGATTTTTTAGTAAAATGGTTGTATCTTGAGCATACAGAGTCTGTTTTTCAAAAACGAGATACAGTTGGAAAGATGGTTCCGAGTCCAATCCAGTGGTGCAGGTATTTTATCCAGATTTTGTTCCAAATTTATTTTGCAGGCCTTTCAAATCTGATGAAGCAATTTTCCCTTCGGAGGGGATAAATATTGCCTCGGTTATGAGTTTTTCACGATTCAAGCGGCACCAGAAAGTTGATTCGGTCCTCTACATAGATCTAAGGTCAATTTTAATCATGGAGGTAGATGTGAAAATTGATTTGTGCATGCACTCTTTCTTGTTTTCATGCATTAGTGTTTCATTTTCTCTTTGATTTATGCATGTTTTGCATGTTCTCCTTTTGCAATCATGGGGTATTGTAATAAATGAACTTCTATAAAGTTCCATCAGGGGGCTTCTTGCATAATAATTTGATTAGAGTGTATTTGCATTGCATGCAATTTGATCTCATCTTCATATTGATGACATATCACATGAGTTGTTGGATTTTGTTGTTTCTTTTGGCCACATCTTGCTCATAGCTTGACACATTTTGGTTCACATCAGTTCACATCTCAGATTGAGAGCCTATGGTTAATGATCCTGAATCGCATCATATTCACATTGGGTCACATCTCAGTTTCAGGGCCATTCAATTTATGGTTAATGTTCCAGAATCTCCATGGTACTTGCTCCTATGGATCAGTTTTAGTCACAGTTTGGCATTGGCATCAAGATACACATAGCTTATGGATTCTTTCATCATATCATTCCCTCTTATGGGGGGCATCATTTATTCATCTACTATTGCTTCATAGATTCTAGGGTTGTTCCAATTTGTGAGTTTTCCAGTGTTCCTTGGCATCGGGTATGTTGTTGCATTATCATGATTCGGCCCGAGTCCTTCAGTGACTCTCATATGGTTTCTTGTAAATAGAGGTATCTTTCCTTGCTTGCCAAATTCAGGATTCCAGTGTTACTCCACCAATTTTCTTCCAATGCTTCTTTGTAGCAGGTTATCTCATTGAGTGGGGGTTTTGTCCCACTGGGTTTTCTCCTCTTTCCCATTCATTGCATTTGTACATGGGTACCTAATATGGACTAGTTTTTGGGACCCATTCATGTTTTCATGTTTTCATGCATTCATGCATTCATCCTTGCATTAGGTGCATATTTTTTAGCCTCCCTAAGTTTCACTTAAGGGGGGGTGTTGGTGTAATTAATTATTTAATTACACTTTATTAAGTTTACTTAGGTAATAATTAGTTTACTTAATTAATAAGTAAGCTTTATTTAGTTGAGCTAATTGTAGTTCAAAATTAGGTTTACCTTTAGGGTTATGCATACATTCCTTTTATAAAGTAATTAATCTCTTGTAATTTAAGAATTCCTAAATACAATTTATTTGCACATCTTTATGCAAATTGCTCTTGCTTTTTCTATTTTTCTCTTGTGGAAGGTATTTTCTGGTTTGCATGTCTGATCTTGGTTTCTAACATTATGGTGTACCATTTGAGAATAGAAAAATGGAATAGTTTTAATGAAAGCGAAGACATGAAAAATAAAAAATAGAAAAAACATATTCTAAAGGGAATAATGGAACCTTTTACCTTGTTTTTATCTTTTCTCCTCCAATTGAATGGAAGTGGAGTGCACCCAATAGCTCCACTTGATGTGTAATTTGTGATGTATGATAGATTGGTGGAATATGGATTCTTATTAAACCAACATCATGATGTTGGGATAAGGATGATAGTTCAAGAAAATAGTAGCATAAGGATATGATGAAGATGGATGATCATTTGGGATGAGAGGCCTAAAATTTATAGATTTTGCAAGAATAAAATCAAGAGACAAGATGCATTGCCAATGTAGGGCTAGGATTTGAACAAGATGAGGGCATGGATTAAATTATTAGTCATGTGATAATTGTCCCATGAGGTGTGAGAGTAGGTGTTCTCACAAATGTGTGAGCACTAGATGTGTAAGAGGTATGGTGGCTACACATGTGTGAGGAAGGAATAAGGTAGGTAGGCATTCTCACACATGTGAGAGCATGAGGGAGGTAGGGACACTTGTCAAGTAATGAAAAGTTTATATATTGATCAACGTAGATGGATTTAATGGTTGAGACTAAATGGACAAAGATTAAAGGTGACATGGATTTAAATATTAGAGGAAACAGCAATGAAGATTAATTATCCTAAATTAATTAATTAAGTATAGTTTAATTAATTGATTTAATTGGAGTATTTGGAGGATAAGGTTAAAATTAATTAAATAGATATAAATTTATTTAATTAATGGTGAGGGATAAAAAAAAGGATGAATGATTTAATTAAATAAATAATTATTACTTATTTGATTAATTGTTAGGATAGGGTAAAGTCAAATGTGGGTTGGTATGGAAAATTTTAGATGCCTATAGGAAGATTTAAAGTTTTTGTGAAAGCTTTTGAAAACTCATTAGAAAGCACTCCAAGTGCCCATGCCTTCTTCATTATATTGGTATGCACATAAGTAAATCCATAATGAATTATAAAAATTAAAAGTAAAAATTGGGTGCCTAAGCTCTCTTGGATGTCAAAATAACATGTTTTTCTTGCCAAAATACAGACAGAAACAAAGAAAAAGTGTGCCCAAGTTAGTGTATGTACTCGAGTAAAGATTGGAAGGAAAATAAAGTAAAATAAAGGATAAAATTTTTATGAATATGGCCCCTTCATTTAAAGTGACACCCAAGCCAAGATTGAGGATCAATAAAATCAAATTAAATATATAATCAAAAGATCAAAGTCCTTGATTAAGATGAATGCTCAAAATGAGAAGAAAAAATGAAAAGGAAGTGATATTTTATGTTATTTTTAGAGGTTGAGGATAAAATTGCTTTCAAAGAAATTATTTTAATTATTTTTAAAGCTTCAAGTAGCTACAACTAGAAAACTATAAACATGTGTAATTTACATGTACAATTTAGTGAGAGTTAATGACATAAATTATCATTCAAGTTTGAATTAGATCACATTGTTTAAAGTGTTTTTGTGTAAATAATGCGAGGTTGAAATTTTATTATTCTCTCAAGATTTTCATTCAAGTCCAATCCTAAGTGTTTTAATAATTCAAGGAAGAATTTGATTAATAAGAAGATCTATGTTTACTTTGTATTACATTGGTGTGCGAATCCATGAGATAGCTTTGAATATTTAATGATAATTAATTAAATATTCATCCATTATTATTATAGGTGTTGTTATTTCCATGTGTTATATTTTCTTTAAAATTAAATTAATCATTGAAGTAACTCTAAATATCTATATTTTAATCTTTAAATATTATTTTTGTTTATGTTTTGACTATCATAAATTGAGAAAATTTATTGGTGATTTTTTTTCAAAGTCTTATGCTATAACCTTTGAGACCAACATATATAGGTCAAGTTTGGCTATTTTTTATCCTTATACAAATCCATAATAATATATTATAAAATGTTCAAATTAGCAAGCTCATTTTTATTTTAGATTTTAGAGTAGAATAAATCAAGGAGCTTCCCCTAAGAATTTGGAGAGAGGATTTCCTCATCCATTTTTCTATTTTGTGTTGTCATGAAAGTGACAAATTAAAACATAAAAAAATTTGATCCCCACTATGGGACATGTAGTACTGAAGTTTTGGTAATGTCATAAAATTACACCCCTTGCAATTTCACATGCATTTTTCATCCACTTTAGTGTCCAATCCCTTAGTATTTGTGTAGGCGTCAAATTTACGTCAAACATTGTGTCTTCCTCATTCCCATTGTTCTTTAGTGTGATTTATTTAGACACTAGCACACTGCTCTTGAGTGTCTTTGCCACTTGTTACTTATTTTTATCAGTGGAAATGGATTGAGACACCTTGTAACATCTTGGGAACCTTCTTTTCCCTCCTATACTCTCTTTTGGATCCATCTCTTTCATTCTATTTCTAGCTTCAACATTTTCTCTCTAGATCTCTCCTTTTCATTCTCTCTTGGAAGTCTCTCTCTATTTCTCTCTTGCTTGCACAACTCTCTACAGCTTGCTACAACACTCTAAAGTTTTCACAATGCTCTCTACTACTCTCTTGGCTCTCATAGCTCTCTCTCTTTGGATTTCTCAAGCCTTGCAGGTGATATCTATCTACTTATCTTATGTCTTTGAGCATCTTGGGATTTCTCACATCCCTTGTCTATACATTATCTATCTTGTCTATTTATCTATTTCAATGTCCATTATTCTCTCTCTCTCTCTCTCTCTCTCTCTCTCTCTCTCTCTCTCTCTATTTGGTTGTTTGTGGAGGTGGGAACACCATAACGGGGGTTTGATTGAGTGATGCAGATCAGGGTGGAGTAGGTTCAAACAACACAAATTTGTCAACTTCTTCAAGTTTCAAAACTTAGACAATGGTGGAATTCATAGTTTTCCTTGTTCCTCCTACTAGGTCCCCAAACCTAGGTTTTCAGGCATATCTTTTAGAGAAGGCTGGTAACCCAAAAAAATATTACCATCTCAGATACCCATTTGGCTTCTTTGTAACATATCTCATTAGGGACATAGGTTGTTTTGGAACAATTTCCTTTAACAGGGTCTGCTACGCTGCTACAAGGCCTAATTAGGTCACTTTTCCAAAGAAAGTGTCCTAAATTCAATCACCAATCACCAAAAATCAAAACCAATAGTGTTCACATGCCACATAGGGTCCCAAAACACAATTTGTTTCATCAAACTTCACCACCAAATTGGTGTCCTACCAATTCACCAATCTACCTAAGCCTAACACATGAAGATGTTAGGCTAGGGCAAGGCCAAAACAACACCAAACCCCATCTCCTACTCAAATAATTCCCCAAAAACTAAAACTAATCTAACCCTTCCATTCCACTGAGTTTGGTTGGATTTCAATAGTGGAATGGCCTACAATTCATGCCTTTTGTCTTCAAACCCTGAAAACTAGGGTTCACAAGCCACCTACATAAAAATCCTTCAAACACCCATATTTCTTGATGAAAAACAATCAAATCACATGAAAATTAAAGAAGGAACATAACTCCACAATATCCAGTTCAATTCATGCCAAGAAATGACTGTGCGGGCCGTACAAGAGTCTAAAACACAGAAGAACCCAATTTTTTTTGCAGAAAATAGAGTTTATTGTATTGCTCAATCACCAAAATTATTGCAGAGAATTTCCTCGAAGTGTGTGAGGCCTATTTATGTTTATCCCATCATATAAAACCAAAACCAATGGTCTCTCACTGACATTTGAACTTATGACCATTCAACTTCTTTTCAAAGCAAAAATTGCAAAGTTGCAATGCAACTTTTGCAACATTTTGACAACATTTACAAAACTCAACCAATTGACCCTATATGACCCAAATACATTAAAGATGGTTTCAATTAGACCTTATTACATCAAAATATGTCTTGAAACTACACAAAACAACCTTGACACATATTTACATGACATTGATTAACTCAACTTGACCACTTTTGCTAAGTGCTCCTGCACCATTGAGGCAAGCCCCTAAACAACCCCAATAATTTTCCTCGATCTTATGTGTGTAGGTATTGAGGACCTTCTTTTCTAGAGGTTTCATTGCTTGGGTTTTTGTGAGAAATTTATTTCTCCTCTTTAGTTTTATTATTTACATTTCATTTCATTTAGTTTACTTTATTTCAATTATGCTATTCTCTGTTATTTTCTCGCATTCTTACGAGTTCTTAGCAATCCGATTGTTAATGGTCATTTAGTCATTTTCTATGACACTTTTAGTTTTTGGTCTGTATGAGACACCAACCCACCTTTGGGACACCAATGCGTTGTGTTGTCATCCATGTGCTATAGTTGTCATCCTTTGGCTAAGACTCACTAGTTTGTCCAAAAAACCTCTATGACCCACTCTTTTTTATTCTATAACTCTCACCTTTTAACACTATCACTTGAGCATTATTCCTTAAGGTAGTCTGAGGTAGTTTAGGGAAGTTCATTCCATGGGACTCGCTTGGTAATCAAGAGACTCATGAGAAATGAATCTCCCTTCTCTACAAATTTTAAATTTAACATTCATGACTCCTAAAGCCTTTCAAGCTCCAATTTTGTAGATTAACTTAAATTGGATTGAGCAAGATCAAGAAGACATTTTGGATAACTTAAGGTGTTTTTCATTTGATCAAAAGAAGAATCATGTGCATTAGAGAGATACTGTTTCCATCTTAAAAGAAGAAGAACAAGAAGTTGACCTTATCGTGGGAATAGTGGTCTTACCTCCTTCAACATGGAACTAATCAATCTTGGATTTACACAATAGGAAAAAGGAAAGTAAATCTTACTTAATTTTCTTTCCTAGGTTTTCGACAAGCATAATCAAGTGAAATATATCTTCCATCCATCCCTAATTTTTTTTAAGTGAAGGACAATATTTAGTGCCATCCAAGATAAGAACACCGAAGCAAGAATATTAGAGATTCTCCCTTATCATATCTCATCAACCCACAATTTTTTTCCATCATTTTCCAAACACAAATTTGATTGTTCCATGTAAAAGAAATTGTTTTGACTCCATTCTAAAATAGAAAAGATGATGCATTAAGGTTTTGGATTGATTTTACATTATTTTTGCTAATTATCAATAATTTCCTTCATCTCCCAAGTGGCTCCCTAACTGTTGTAGAGATTTTACACTTGCCAAATTGCTATTATAGTGAATATACTAATAAATTATCACTAATGCTGGTGTAGGCTTTTATTTTCCTAGTGGGTTAATTTATTTTCCCTTAGTCCTAGGTTTTTCCTACATTTTTATTAAGCTTGCTTAGGATAATAAAGTGAGTTTATTACCATGAGACAAGTGATGTGTTTTCCCCTTTGTTAAAGGGTGGAACACTTTCCACTTTTTGTGGTTGATTCCTATTGGTTGGATTTTCCACCTACATCCCATCCTTAGTTCTATATAACTCACTACCTAGCTTCTATTTGCATCTTTGCATTATATCTTTTTAGCTTGGAATATCTTAATGCAATTTTGTCAGACCGACATATCATAAACTCTCGAAGTCCTAGTTTGTATTCTTATGTTTTTCCAGTTTATGTAACTTTGATTTTCTCTTAAAAAGTTCCTTGGGTTATTCAATCTATTTCAAATTTCTAATATGGTATCAGAGCTTTTGTTTTGAGAAATCTAAGCTCATAGATTCTGGATTGAGAGATTGAGTTTTCTTATAAAGATCTTGTAATTTCTTGTATGCTCTTCTCTTGTGTTTTAAATGATTTGGAGAATCAGAAAGGGTTTGCAAAGATCTAATAACCTCTTCATATTGCATATGCCCTTTTTGAGATCGAGGTGATTGCAATATTTTTGGTTATACTGGTAGTATTTTTTATTGTTCCAACATGTCCACAAGGCTCAAGAAAGTCAAGATTGGATTTTGTTTCATCCAAATTGGAGATCATTTCACAAAGTTGAAAACAGGGGTTTAAAGATCAGGTCTGTTGAATAGGTTTTTCCTGAAGTGTTTTTTGCCAAAAAGGACCTTTCCATTACATTCAGGAAGCTGATTCCATGAATTTTGATATATAATTATCCAATATTTGGCAAAAATTATTTTTGGGGTAAATTGTTTGTACCTAGAGAGTCATATGGCCCCCTAGGTCGTGCAAGTATAATGATTTACTAAATTTTTTCTCAAAATTCTATTTGGGCTGCTTTTTCTTTTTAAAAAGAATAAAAAATAAAATAAATATATTAAAAGTGCTACAAAATGCTTAGCGCTTTTTCTAGCACTAGCAACTAAAGAAGCCACTAAGGGCTTATAATCCCATGACCCTTTGAGTTGTTGCGGCCTTAAGCCATGGCCACAACCAAGTGGATTGTAAGCTACCCAACTGAGGTCTATAAACCGTGTGTTAAAACTTTAAACCACCTGCATAAACATAAACCATAGGAAGTTAAGGGTAAATCAAATAGTTAGCGCAATAAACCACAAGCAGTTAAATTGAAATCACCACCCATTCACCACTCAGTGGCCACCGTTGTCGGTGGTGCCGCCCGAGAGTCACCAGGGCTCCCCCATTAGGCAAAATTCGGTCTTTTTTTCAAACTTGCATAACTTTTTGCCACTGTGTCCGTTTTTCAAAAACAAGATATCGTCAAAAAGTGGAAAATGAGTAATTTTCATCCACAAAGGTATTGAGAAGAATGATTTCATTTTTGTACAAGTTATTTTAGGTTGAATATGTTTGTGCTAATTTCTTCAATAGGCCATAACTTTCACCCCGACGCTCTGATTTTTCAGAAACGAATAGGTGTTGGAAAGGTATTGGAGAGAACTATAAAACCATAAGGCTAATTTTTATAGATTTTGTCTCGGGTTCATTTTGTATTAGGATTTATAATTTTGGTTATTTTGAGCCTATTGAACATTATATCTTGGAAAAGGATTTGTAAATGCACTGAATTATAAAGTGCCAACCTTATAATATTTGGGGGGTGATCTTTGATACTAGTGAAAAGGTAGGGGTGTTCTTGGTGTTCTTGTGTTCACTTTATTTCCACATTTCCTTTTGCATTTATTCATCATAAGTTCAACAACAATTCCTACTCTATTGGATACAACCATTTTGAGTCGAAATCAAAAATGAAAGTTCACTTAAGAAGTCTTGGTTTGCATAGAATAATAATGGGACTAGAAATTGAACCAACTAAAGATGAAGATAAGCCTGAGTGGATTAAAAAATTTGATAAAGCATATGGAGCATCGTGTTTGTCTGTATCTCCTAATTTTCTCTTTCATATTGAACCTTTGAATACTCCAAATGAAATATGGAAAAAGCTAGAATCTCTTTTTGGCACTCAATATTCTAAGGGGTCATATGTTGGAGAATGAACTAATCAATTTAAATCCAGGAAAATTCAACATAATTCAATATTTCTTCACCAAATTGAAATCACTAAGGCTATAGTTGAAACAATATGGAATCACTAAAAATGATGAACAACTAATTCTAAGTATTCTCTCAAGTTTGAGTTATGAGTATTTAGTATTTGTTTCTACCTTCTATGCTATTATGCATGCATTTGGGTCTCAATTCAAGATGCCATCTTTCGATGATTTTTCTACTTCTCTCACATGGGAGTAGGATAGACTAATTCAAATGGGCACTCTTAAGTCTTCTAAGTCACATGCCTTGGCTGCCAACCTTGACATAAATGAACAAAGAGGACAAAGTAGTAATAAGGATAAGAAACAAAAAATAGAAAAGAGAAGAAGAATAAAAAATCAACTACTCCAAAAGCAAGTAATGAGAACTCATCTTCAAAAGGTGACAATCCTAAGAAAGAGGGCCAAATTTGTCTATTGTAAGAAACCCGATCACAATGAGCACAAGTGTTTGAAGAAACAAGTTGATCACTTGACACACATTATTGAGAAGAATAATCTCAGTGTTCCTAATTCCATCAACCATATTTCATAAGAGGGTTCTCACAAGGCCAAATACAACAACAAGGGGAGAGGAAAGGGAAAGGCCCTTGTAGCAGTTGCTTCTCCACCATCCACATGGGTTCTTGATTTGGGTGATTCACACCACATGGATTTGTTAGATGTATAATAAAAATGAGAGGGGGGGTGAATCAATGGTATAATTTAAAACATCAAAAACCTTCTTTAACATTCAAATTTATATTAGCCCTTAAACCCTTAGCAACCATTAAACCCTTCTCATGCATTAGCATAATGTAAACATGTAGAGAAATAATGCAAACACATCAAACACATAAGAACACTAGGTTTATGTGGAAAAACCAAGAAGGAAAAAAAATGGTGAGGATTAGCTCACTATATATGAATT
Organism: Sequoiadendron giganteum; assembly: GCA_007115665.2. Classification (NCBI taxonomy): domain Eukaryota; kingdom Viridiplantae; phylum Streptophyta; class Pinopsida; order Cupressales; family Cupressaceae; genus Sequoiadendron; species Sequoiadendron giganteum. The sequence goes on along the minus strand of CM021101.1, from coordinate 371,223,550 downwards.
GCAACACCGAATACAATAGGGCTCACTGCCAAAGGTTCACTACCTAGAAAGATAAAGAAAGGCTCATTGCCAGTGGCTCACTACCAAAAGACTCACTGTCTAGAAGAAAGAAGAATATAAGAAGGGGTGGCTCACTACCAATTTTAACTTCTAACAATGCATCTCTCATATGTTGAATGTACAGTTCCACTGAAGCACAAACAACTCATCAAACATATTAAAAAGTAGACACCTTCTGCTCACTGCATTAGGAAGTCATAGGCATTAAGGCTCACACTTAGATCATCACACTTGACTGTATTCACATATTTTTCATCACACACTCTACTCTTAGTCCATAAAAAAATTCTTCTTGCATTATACCCTCCGAGACCTAAAACAATCTCAATTAGGTTAGCCTTAAGGAAATGTATGCACCTCAACTGTGCAACATCAAAATACGTCAGCACCAAACACTTACAAAATGTAAAGAACTAAAGTCAAAGCATGCCACTAATTAATTTGGACCCAAATCTACACCAACACGCTTCTCAACACTTCCTCAAACAAAAATTATCCTCCACAATAAGCGCTAGCACGCTAGTTCAGCCAAATCTACACTAAAACTATTAAGTGACACTAAACACACCTCTTAAGGTTTGAAAACATATTACAGACCATGTAAAAACACTCCACAATATTAATACAAAATTTTAGAATATTCCAACACCATTAGAATATTTTGCACAACTACTGCAACCACCTAAAACTCAAGAACACCCTCATTTTGTACAACCAGACATATTGGCACATACATCCAACACATTAGATAGCTTTGTGGAACAACTCAACATTTGAAACTTCAAGGGAAGGTAGATACAAATGATATATGCATGTTACCCTATCTAAAACACCAAAACCTTCACTGTGGAGAAATGTAGAGTAATCTCATTTCTCCTAGACACCATGTTTCATCAAACATACATACTATCAAACACATCTTCAATTGTAGTACAATCTAGAACCTAAAAAATCTAGATATAATAACTCTAAATAAATTTTATCATTATGCCCAAACCACATGGGCATATCTTCAACCATGAATAAATGTGAATCAAAACACTAAACACCACTCTGTCACATTGAAATCTCTTTAATTCAAATTTTCTCAAAAGCACTTGGAAACCAAGTGAACCAAACACATCTGCATCATCACTTATCACATACATCAATGAAAAAATTGATGACAACACAGCAACATAGTTTAATTCTCTCCAACATCAACAATCTCCCCCAACCCAAGTCAGACCAACAACCTTTGCAACTATACTGAAGTAAGACATCAATGACAACACCAACAACATTGTGTTGATATTAATACTAAAAACTCTAGGCTTCCAACAACTCCAATGCTAGGGGTTGACATTATTAACACCAAAAAAATTCCAACACTCTCTTCATACAAGGGGTTGAAATAAATGACAACACCCAAGAAACTCACAAACAAATCAAACTTCCAACAAGCTTCAACTGAGGATGAACTTGAATCTATGGAGCCATGTTTTATGCCTTCCATTTTGATGGGTGATGACACTTCAGTTGAGGTGTGTGGGAGATGGTATGTTGATATCGGGGATGGAACATTTTAGGATGTTCTTTGTGTTCCCTCATTATAAACTAATCTCCTATTGTAGACACCTAGAATTGTCCATGTCATAACATTACCTAGTCGATACATGACCTTGTAAAACATCTTGTAATATTTTACCCTAGGTCATTACATCATCCCACTTATCTCATTTATTCCACTTAATCACCTTCCCAATTAATTAAATAAATCTCATTTATTTAATTAATCCCCCCTTCACATGTCTCAAAATAATTCAAATTAAATATTTGAATTAATCCCTCACTTATTGTCACATTGCAACATGTGTCACATGACTACAACTCTTCACATGCATAAATAATTTAAATAATTTTATTATTTAAATTATGAGATTCCCACTCACATCCTATTTTTACCCCCATTCATTATGCGTCATAAGCATCTTTTCTTCCTAAATAAATAAAATAAACTCACTTATTTCCTCACATCTTAATTTTAGCATCATGTCATAACCCACTTAATGTGTGTCATAGACACTAAAATAAACTTTTAATCCTAGCCATACATATCACAAATTCGACTTTTAATCTTGGCCATCAAATAGAATCAGCCTTCTCCTATAAATCAAGCCTTTCACAAGCCATTTGAGGGATCTTCTTCTAGCATCCTCACTCTACCAAAATTTCTCTCAATCTTTTCATCTATCTATCTATTTTCTTCTATCATATTCATCTTATCGTTATGCTGCAAAAATGAGCAATCATATCAAATCATTCAAACCTTCAAAATCATGCATTCTCATGCAAGTGGAGAAGAGCAATGGAGATAAATCAATTCAAGCTTGGAGATTGGTTTGCATTTGCTTATTATTTTAATTTTCATGCTTGCTTGTACTCTATTGTGCTAATTAGGGTTTTGATATCTTGTTATTCTAGTTTTATATCTGATTTTCCCTAACTACATTTGGTGAACCTGATGTGAATCCTTGGATCTAACTTTTTTTTTTGCAGGTTTTATTAACTTTTTATTGCAGATCTGCCAGTTTTTAGACAAAACCTCAAGTTTTACAAATTTCATCATATCTTCCAAACGACTATACATTTCTATACAATATTTTCATGGAAGCTTTTAAATCATCTCAAGAGGCTACAGTAAAAAAATTGAGGGTTTATCACGAATTTTGCAGGAGTTATCATGATTTTATATTTTTTCATAAAATAGTCTTTTTGGATGCAAATGAATGAATTTTGCAGGAGTTATCATGATTTTATATTTTTTCATAAAATAGTCTTTTTGGATGCAAATGAATGAATTTTTCAAAAACGTTTACATTTCTGGAAATCTATTGCAATTTTAATAGGGTTTTTTTTTTTACAGATTTGATTTTGATCTTAAATGAAGTTCTCAATACACCAATCTTTATTTTTTGTATGTTTTTCACAAATCCGCGTTTTTGAGTGCAAAATAGAGAATTTTTCTAACTTCTTTACATTTCTGGAAAGCTCTCAGAATATTAGCAGGGGTTCCTTCTTTAAGTTTTTAATTTTCAGATCAATAAAATCTTCAAATAATCGAATCTAATTCGGTTATGTTAAAAACATGTATCTAAAATTGAAATTATCTGATGAGCTTGCTTTTTTTTATGGCTGCATTATAATATCATCTTTTTTATTTTGTAGGTGATCATAAGGAGCTTTAGTAGCAGCAATATCAGTCATACACATCAGATTGGAAAGCGAAAAATTTCGGGTACACTCATTCTATTATCTTTATCTCTCATTTGATCAATCAATCTTGTTTGCAAAACACTTCAATTTGGGGCTTTAAAACAAACATCTTGTTTGCAATCACACTTTAAAATTGGGCTTAAAAAAATAAAAAAAACCATTGTCTTCCATCACAAATTTTGACTTTGGATTAAAAATAACAAGTGTTTGAATTGTTTTACACACATTTCTATTTTTTAAAGAGAAATTAACAATTGCGAGTGTGAATCAAGTGTGTGTGATCAAAAACATTTCACTTGGTTCGCTTTTGTCATACCCTTCATAGGAGGCCTGATAGGGGATTTCATCACCCCTATGGACAACCTCAATCAAAGTGTGAATCGAAAGACACGCTTCTTTGAGAGTTAAAATCTTATCACTCTTGGCTAAGCCCCAAAGAACTTTATACCTTTGGGAAGTGAAGGTGAAGGGTGGGTTACCCCTTTCTCCTGGCTGTGTGGCAGGATTTTTCTTTCAAATTATCCCTAGTCAACCTCGTGCATCCTAGCTTAAGACCTAATTGGCCATACCCACTTGACTAGTTATAGGACTTGTTGATGTGTCTTCTTCAAGTGCATGCTTAATCATCACATTCATAACTTCAAATTCAAACTTGCTTATGTGTCTTGTGTGTGTGATTCATGTGTGTACATGTGTAATCATTTATTTGTAAATCGCCATATCAAGCTATGAACACCAACACATAAACATATCATTCTAATCATCTTAATCATCCTTTTTATAATCACATTCAAATCAATTTCACCCTAATCCTAGTCAAGCACTTGCTAAAATGGTCCTAATCCTTAATGATCTTAGTCACAAGCCCAAGGTCATACTTCGAGAAACCCCTTCACCTAATCATGAAGATAATCCAAAACCATATATCCTCCAAGGTGGGTCAAACTTTACTCCTAGTGATGATGAGAACTTTGTAGATCTTAGTGATGATGAGGACGTTGTAGATCCTAGTGATGATGAAAAATTTGTTGAAATATTAGGTCACCCTAATGATGCTATTGACAAGGGAAATACCACCATAAATTTGAAATCATACACCATTCCATCTACTAGTCCTCCATCACCATCTAATAAAATGCCTATCTCAAAGCACACTAGTCCTACATCAACACCACCATCCAACTTCTCAAGCTCTAATCCATCAACCAAAGAACCCTTTAACGATTTTCTCCAAAGACTACTAGCACGGAAAAGGCCATCCCTATGTCAAGCACCCATTAATGAGCTTACCAATGAACCTTTGAATGTCATGCCTATTCTTCCAACTCCATCATGTGGTCCACAACCTATTGATCATAAAAATCATACCAAGCCTCTTCTAGAGCCTTCCACTTCCATTTCCACTCAAATCCAAGAGCTATGTCAAGAGCATTATCCTAAGCATGAGGAAACATTAACCTCTCATTCTAATCACGATATGGGCCCTTCTAATGTTCCCACTCATAACATACTTGGTCATATTCACGATGAAGCTTCCCTCTATGATATAGATCCTACCTATGATCAAGAAGGCCATGATGACCCTCTTAGCCAACTCTATGCATTCCATGGTCAAGAGCCTATCACTTCACCTATCCATGAGCAAGAAACCTCCATTTCTCCTATAGAGCCCCTACCTAGTCCTATCCATGATCCCGCATTATCCACTTGTCATGATGAGACACATGCCTCCCAAGTAAATATAGAAGATCAAACCAATAGTGTGAATCTAAATGAGCATAATCAAGATCCTAATGATCCTTCCACATCCACTATAAACCCCATTTCAAATCCACCAACATGTCCTATTGGTCTATCCATCTTTATTCATGAATGTTCCTCCTTAGAACAACAAAAACCTTTATCCACTTCACCTTCTTCATCTAATAATGAACTCAAGTCTAGTGTCCAAAACACACCTAGTCCCATTGTCCATCTTATGCTTCAAAACATGAACTACCAAGGTAAAGGTTTAGGTCTTCATGAACAAGGTATTTTGGAGCCAATCCATGTCAAGGTCCCTCCACACTCTTATGGCCTTGGATATACACCCCAAGGACACCAATCTAAAGATGTTGGTACTTCCTCCATCCATCATAAGTTCTCTTTCCACCATAAATCCTATCATATGCCAAAAGCATATGTTTCCATCCCTGATCCATCATCCTACAAATGTCAAAAACATGTGACCGTACACCTTCCACCATCAACTTTGCCACCATTACTTCCAACTCCTAATATCCATCCATCTAATCTACCTCCACTACTACCAACACCTAATATCCCCATTATCCACCTATCCATAAATCCTCTAAAAATCCTAATCATGACCAATCAATGCACACATTGTCTAAACATGAAGCTTTCACTCATTCCACCATACCCATGGGATTCAAAAGCAAACATTTTGATGCCTCTATCTATAAATCAAAAAATATGAAGGGTCCCCATGCCCTAGAATACAAAAGCAAAGAACCAAAGAAAAATCCATCCAAAAAACAATATAAGATCATACTTTCAAAATAAAAGTTTAAAAACAAAATGGTTTGGGCACCTAAGAAAAAGAAAAACAAGTCAAATGACGCATCTACATCTCAAAAATTCCAACCATCCACTTCCACCTCACATTCCCACTCTATTCAAGAATCTCATATTCCATCCCACAAGAAAAAGAAAAGTCATAAAAATGTTAAATCTATGTGGGTACCTAAAGAACTTCATCACCCATCTCCTAAGCAACCATCTCCATTGCTTCCTACACCCCCTCCACATCAAAAGCTTCAACGTTTATCACAATGTGTGCAGCCATTGGTCATGGTTCCCTTCCATTTCACAATGATTCCACATACCTCCATCTCCTCACCCTTCACTCATTATCCTACATATCTCCCCCATCACATTCCTATGGTCCATGCTTTTGGCTAAACCTCCCATCCATCTTCCCTAGATAATCCACATCATAATCCACCAATCCCTCCATAATCCACATCATAATCCATCATCTACCTACTCCATCTCCCTTTCATGTCATCCCTTACCAACATATATGAGCATAATGACATTTGACATGGCCCATGAGATGACATCCATCTCTATTGGGACTATCACCTTTGATGGAACTAGACACTTGAATCCCTCCTATCCATATTCTCCTTCTTTTATCTAAAAAATTGAAAAAAAAATAGTCAAAAAAGAAAAGAAAAAAGAGAAAAAAAAAGAGTAAAGAGAAATCCCTTCATCCAATGGTGAAAACCTGGTAAACAGGCGCCCTAGATAAGTACCATGATGAAAACCTGGAAAACGGGCATCATGTGTAGGTTGATCTTTTATGTTACTTAAACTTGGGGGCACTTTGTCTCATCTGCACTATCTATCCTATCACACCATTTCTTATCATATCATTTCCATCCTACCTACCATCTGTATCCATCATACCCATATACTTATCATATTGATTCCATTCATCCTCTCTTCCTCTTTTTGATCTTGATAAAAATATGGGGCAAAATGTTGAAACATGCTTTGGATATCTTTTGATATACCTCATCCTTCCAAACAAGCCTATTATTATCCTAGTGTCATAAGCTTTGTCATGAATAATCCTAAGTATTGTACCTAGAATGGGGCATTTTATTCCTATGTGACATAGTCTTTGGAGATCACATCCCTGCCCTCTTATGATGCATACATCCATTTCATTCACTATGACCTATCCTTTTTTATCCATCCATATATCATGAGCCTTTTGTCCCTTATCCTATCACCCACCCTTTCATCCATCCATCCCATCTATCTCCTTGCACCTAGACTTGGTTTTCCCTTGTCATTGGTATCTAGCAAAAAGGCTACCCAAATTGTCATCCATTGACATCTCAAAACATTTCAAAAAAGTCCTAAAAAAATGCAAAGAAATTGAAAAAAGGTCCTGAAAAAAAATCCAAAAAAACATCACATATTCCAAAAATCCAAAAAACATCAAATATTGGACAAAAAAATCCAAAAAAAATCAAATCATTTCAAAAATCCAAAAAAATCAAAACATTTCAAAAATCCAAGCAATAAAGTCAAACCAAATCACTTCTTCCAATCAATTCAACTTCTTCAAATCAATTTCTTCATCAAATTATTCAATCACATCACTTCTTCTAATCAATCCAATCGTTATCATCAAATCAAATTATTTCTCCATCAATCCAATCAATCAAAATCATTCCAAGTAAATCCATCCTCAATTTAATTCATCAATCATCATCCAAATCTTCAAATCTAGCATCTTCAATCGTTCCAAGAAATAATCCAAATGCAAGTCAATCCTTAATCCATACCAACAAAGCTAATCAATCTTGCCAAATTATCCAATCACATCATTTGGTCTTGATCTTAATCTTGTTGTAAACCCAATCAATCAGTCAATCATCCTTGTGTTGATCTAGGGATATATCGTTCCCTGCAATGACAACACTATCATCATCATCAATCAATCAATCAATCATCCTTGTGTTGATCTAGGGATATATCGTTCCCCACAATGACAACACTATCATCATCATCAATCAATCAATTAATCATCGGTTTACACCTTGACAGGGGCAATACCTTGTTTGTTTTTCTATCATTTGTGCATGCATGATTGCTTGCTTGTGTGTGTTATCATTTTTGTCTTGCATTGGCATCAAATCCGAATCACTCCCAGCTAATATTCATATCTTGTATCTAGACAAGGTTGTATTATGTTGGGGCATGAGACACATCGTCACCTTGGTCCTTATACCTTGGTGCATAACGTCTAGTGCTATATCAAACATATGATTGCTCACTTTATTGCAGCATAACGTGTCATTTTTCTTTTTCATCTACTTCTTATCTTGTATCATTCATCTTATCCCTCCTTTATCATTTCATTCATTTCGAGAGAATATCCCTGTTTATGCAACCCACCTATCCTCTCGAAGGGGCATCATCATCATTATCATATCCTATATCATCATCCCATTCTTCATATCTTTTGCATCATCATATTCTTCTATCATCCCTTTCCTTCATTCATCATACTCCTCACTTCTTTAAGTGGTTGGGGCATCATCTTTTTTTCATCTATCCATACCTTTGCTTCTTTGAAATGATGTTACTCGACATAAATTTCACCATCTCGAACATCATCTCAAAGAGGGGCAAAATGTAGACACCCAAAAATTGTCCATGTCATAACATTACCTAGTCGATACATGACCTTGTAAAACATCTTGTAATATTTTACCCTAGGTCATTACATCATCCCACTTATCTCATTTATTCCACTTAATCACATTTCCAATTAATTAAATAAATCTCATTTATTTAATTAATTCCCTTTCACATGTCTCAAAATAATTCAAATTAAATATTTGAATTAATCCCTCACTTTTACCACATTGCAACACGTGTCACATGACTACAACTCTTCACATGCATAAATAATTTAAATAATTTTATTATTTAAATTATGAGATTCCCACTCACATCCTATTTTTACCCCCATTCATTGTGCATCATAAGCATCTTTTCTTCCAAAATAAATAAAATAATCTCACTTATTTCCTCACATCTTAATTTTAGCATCATGTCATAACCCACTTAATGTGTGTCATAGACACTAAAATAAACTTTTAATCCTAGCCATACATATCACAAATTTGACTTTTAATCTTGGCCATCAAATCGAATCAGCCTTCTCCTATAAATCAAGCCTTTCACAGGCCATTTGAGGGATCTTCTTCTAGCATCCTCACTCTGCCAAAATTTCTCTCAATCTTTTCATCTATCTATCTATTTTCTTCTATCATATTCATCTTATCGTTATGCTGCAAAAATGAGCAATCATATCAAATCATTCAAACCTTCAAAATCATGCATTCTCATGCAAGTGGAGAAGAGCAATGGAGATAAATCAATTCAAGCTTGGAGATTGGTTTGCATTTTCTTGTTATTTTAATTTTCATGCTTGCTTGTACTCTATTGTGCTAATTAGGGTTTTGATATCTTGTTATTCTAGTTTTATATCTGATTTTCCCTAACTACACCT